>OX352290.1:39216693-41723025 GCA_947086415.1 Pammene aurita | reverse complement strand
CCACTGCAGGTACCACACACCACAACCACACGTCACGTCGAGCGCAACACGTGCCGCCACGCCTACCCGCGCCACGCGCCCGGCATGCCCGACGAGAAGTGCACCATCTGCCTCTCCATCTTCGAGGTCGACTCCCACTGCAGGTACCACACACCACAACCACACGTCACGTCGAGCGCAACACGTACCGCCCACGCCTACCCGCGCCACGCGCCCGGCATGCCCGACGAGAAGTGCACCATCTGCCTCTCCATCTTCGAGGTCGACTCCCACTGCAGGTACCACACACCACAACCACACGTCACGTCGAGCGCAACACGTACCGCCACGCCTACCCGCGCCACGCGCCCGGCATGCCCGACGAGAAGTGCACCATCTGCCTCTCCATCTTCGAGGTCGACTCCCACTGCAGGTACCACACACCACAACCACACGTCACGTCGAGCGCAACACGTACCGCCACGCCTACCCGCGCCACGCGCCCGGCATGCCCGACGAGAAGTGCACCATCTGCCTCTCCATCTTCGAGGTCGACTCCCACTGCAGGTACCACACACCACAACCACACGTCACGTCGAGCGCAACACGTACCGCCACGCCTACCCGCGCCACGCGCCCGGCATGCCCGACGAGAAGTGCACCATCTGCCTCTCCATCTTCGAGGTCGACTCCCACTGCAGGTACCACACACCACAACCACACGTCACGTCGAGCGCAACACGTACCGCCACGCCTACCCGCGCCACGCGCCCGGCATGCCCGACGAGAAGTGCACCATCTGCCTCTCCATCTTCGAGGTCGACTCCCACTGCAGGTACCACACACCACAACCACACGTCACGTCGAGCGCAACGCGTACCGCCACGCCTACCCGCGCCACGCGCCCGGCATGCCCGACGAGAAGTGCACCATCTGCCTCTCCATCTTCGAGGTCGACTCCCACTGCAGGTACCACACACCACAACCACACGTCACGTCGAGCGCAACACGTACCGCCACGCCTACCCGCGCCACGCGCCCGGCATGCCCGACGAGAAGTGCACCATCTGCCTCTCCATCTTCGAGGTCGACTCCCACTGCAGGTACCACACACCACAACCACACGTCACGTCGAGCGCAACACGTACCGCCACGCCTACCCGCGCCACGCGCCCGGCATGCCCGACGAGAAGTGCACCATCTGCCTCTCCATCTTCGAGGTCGACTCCCACTGCAGGTACCACACACCACAACCACACGTCACGTCGAGCGCAACACGTACCGCCACGCCTACCCGCGCCACGCGCCCGGCATGCCCGACGAGAAGTGCACCATCTGCCTCTCCATCTTCGAGGTCGACTCCCACTGCAGGTACCACACACCACAACCACACGTCACGTCGAGCGCAACGCGTACCGCCACGCCTACCCGCGCCACGCGCCCGGCATGCCCGACGAGAAGTGCACCATCTGCCTCTCCATCTTCGAGGTCGACTCCCACTGCAGGTACCACACACCACAACCACACGTCACGTCGAGCGCAACACGTACCGCCACGCCTACCCGCGCCACGCGCCCGGCATGCCCGACGAGAAGTGCACCATCTGCCTCTCCATCTTCGAGGTCGACTCCCACTGCAGGTACCACACACCACAACCACACGTCACGTCGAGCGCAACACGTACCGCCACGCCTACCCGCGCCACGCGCCCGGCATGCCCGACGAGAAGTGCACCATCTGCCTCTCCATCTTCGAGGTCGACTCCCACTGCAGGTACCACACACCACAACCACACGTCACGTCGAGCGCAACACGTACCGCCACGCCTACCCGCGCCACGCGCCCGGCATGCCCGACGAGAAGTGCACCATCTGCCTCTCCATCTTCGAGGTCGACTCCCACTGCAGGTACCACACACCACAACCACACGTCACGTCGAGCGCAACACGTACCGCCACGCCTACCCGCGCCACGCGCCCGGCATGCCCGACGAGAAGTGCACCATCTGCCTCTCCATCTTCGAGGTCGACTCCCACTGCAGGTACCACACACCACAACCACACGTCACGTCGAGCGCAACACGTACCGCCACGCCTACCCGCGCCACGCGCCCGGCATGCCCGACGAGAAGTGCACCATCTGCCTCTCCATCTTCGAGGTCGACTCCCACTGCAGGTACCACACACCACAACCACACGTCACGTCGAGCGCAACGCGTACCGCCACGCCTACCCGCGCCACGCGCCCGGCATGCCCGACGAGAAGTGCACCATCTGCCTCTCCATCTTCGAGGTCGACTCCCACTGCAGGTACCACACACCACAACCACACGTCACGTCGAGCGCAACGCGTACCGCCACGCCTACCCGCGCCACGCGCCCGGCATGCCCGACGAGAAGTGCACCATCTGCCTCTCCATCTTCGAGGTCGACTCCCACTGCAGGTACCACACACCACAACCACACGTCACGTCGAGCGCAACGCGTACCGCCACGCCTACCCGCGCCACGCGCCCGGCATGCCCGACGAGAAGTGCACCATCTGCCTCTCCATCTTCGAGGTCGACTCCCACTGCAGGTACCACACACCACAACCACACGTCACGTCGAGCGCAACGCGTACCGCCACGCCTACCCGCGCCACGCGCCCGGCATGCCCGACGAGAAGTGCACCATCTGCCTCTCCATCTTCGAGGTCGACTCCCACTGCAGGTACCACACACCACAACCACACGTCACGTCGAGCGCAACGCGTACCGCCACGCCTACCCGCGCCACGCGCCCGGCATGCCCGACGAGAAGTGCACCATCTGCCTCTCCATCTTCGAGGTCGACTCCCACTGCAGGTACCACACACCACAACCACACGTCACGTCGAGCGCAACGCGTACCGCCACGCCTACCCGCGCCACGCGCCCGGCATGCCCGACGAGAAGTGCACCATCTGCCTCTCCATCTTCGAGGTCGACTCCCACTGCAGGTACCACACACCACAACCACACGTCACGTCGAGCGCAACGCGTACCGCCACGCCTACCCGCGCCACGCGCCCGGCATGCCCGACGAGAAGTGCACCATCTGCCTCTCCATCTTCGAGGTCGACTCCCACTGCAGGTACCACACACCACAACCACACGTCACGTCGAGCGCAACAAGTACCGCCACGCCTACCCGCGCCACGCGCCCGGCATGCCCGACGAGAAGTGCACCATCTGCCTCTCCATCTTCGAGGTCGACTCCCACTGCAGGTACCACACACCACAACCACACGTCACGTCGAGCGCAACACGTACCGCCACGCCTACCCGCGCCACGCGCCCGGCATGCCCGACGAGAAGTGCACCATCTGCCTCTCCATCTTCGAGGTCGACTCCCACTGCAGGTACCACACACCACAACCACACGTCACGTCGAGCGCAACACGTACCGCCACGCCTACCCGCGCCACGCGCCCGGCATGCCCGACGAGAAGTGCACCATCTGCCTCTCCATCTTCGAGGTCGACTCCCACTGCAGGTACCACACACCACAACCACACGTCACGTCGAGCGCAACACGTACCGCCACGCCTACCCGCGCCACGCGCCCGGCATGCCCGACGAGAAGTGCACCATCTGCCTCTCCATCTTCGAGGTCGACTCCCACTGCAGGTACCACACACCACAACCACACGTCACGTCGAGCGCAACACGTACCGCCACGCCTACCCGCGCCACGCGCCCTGCATGCCCGACGAGAAGTGCACCATCTGCCTCTCCATCTTCGAGGTCGACTCCCACTGCAGGTACCACACACCACAACCACACGTCACGTCGAGCGCAACACGTACCGCCACGCCTACCCGCGCCACGCGCCCGGCATGCCCGACGAGAAGTGCACCATCTGCCTCTCCATCTTCGAGGTCGACTCCCACTGCAGGTACCACACACCACAACCACACGTCACGTCGAGCGCAACACGTACCGCCACACCTACCCGCGCCACGCGCCCGGCATGCCCGACGAGAAGTGCACCATCTGCCTCTCCATCTTCGAGGTCGACTCCCTCTGCAGGTACCACACACCACAACCACACGTCACGTCGAGCGCAACACGTACCGCCACGCCTACCCGCGCCACGCGCCCGGCATGCCCGACGAGAAGTGCACCATCTGCCTCTCCATCTTCGAGGTCGACTCCCACTGCAGGTACCACACACCACAACCACACGTCACGTCGAGCGCAACACGTACCGCCACGCCTACCCGCGCCACGCGCCCGGCATGCCCGACGAGAAGTGCACCATCTGCCTCTCCATCTTCGAGGTCGACTCCCACTGCAGGTACCACACACCACAACCACACGTCACGTCGAGCGCAACACGTACCGCCACGCCTACCCGCGCCACGCGCCCGGCATGCCCGACGAGAAGTGCACCATCTGCCTCTCCATCTTCGAGGTCGACTCCCACTGCAGGTACCACACACCACAACCACACGTCACGTCGAGCGCAACACGTACCGCCACGCCTACCCGCGCCACGCGCCCGGCATGCCCGACGAGAAGTGCACCATCTGCCTCTCCATCTTCGAGGTCGACTCCCACTGCAGGTACCACACACCACAACCACACGTCACGTCGAGCGCAACACGTACCGCCACGCCTACCCGCGCCACGCGCCCGGCATGCCCGACGAGAAGTGCACCATCTGCCTCTCCATCTTCGAGGTCGACTCCCACTGCAGGTACCACACACCACAACCACACGTCACGTCGAGCGCAACACGTACCGCCACGCCTACCCGCGCCACGCGCCCGGCATGCCCGACGAGAAGTGCACCATCTGCCTCTCCATCTTCGAGGTCGACTCCCACTGCAGGTACCACACACCACAACCACACGTCACGTCGAGCGCAACACGTACCGCCACGCCTACCCGCGCCACGCGCCCGGCATGCCCGACGAGAAGTGCACCATCTGCCTCTCCATCTTCGAGGTCGACTCCCACTGCAGGTACCACACACCACAACCACACGTCACGTCGAGCGCAACACGTACCGCCACGCCTACCCGCGCCACGCGCCCGGCATGCCCGACGAGAAGTGCACCATCTGCCTCTCCATCTTCGAGGTCGACTCCCACTGCAGGTACCACACACCACAAACACACGTCACGTCGAGCGCAACACGTACCGCCACGCCTACCTTGCGCCACGCGCCCGGCATGCCCGACGAGAAGTGCACCATCTGCCTCTCCATCTTCGAGGTCGACTCCCACTGCAGGTACCACACACCACAACCACACGTCACGTCGAGCGCAACACGTACCGCCACGCCTACCCGCGCCACGCGCCCGGCATGCCCGACGAGAAGTGCACCATCTGCCTCTCCATCTTCGAGGTCGACTCCCACTGCAGGTACCACACACCACAACCACACGTCACGTCGAGCGCAACACGTACCGCCACGCCTACCCGCGCCACGCGCCCGGCATGCCCGACGAGAAGTGCACCATCTGCCTCTCCATCTTCGAGGTCGACTCCCACTGCAGGTACCACACACCACAACCACACGTCACGTCGAGCGCAACACGTACCGCCACGCCTACCCGCGCCACGCGCCCGGCATGCCCGACGAGAAGTGCACCATCTGCCTCTCCATCTTCGAGGTCGACTCCCACTGCAGGTACCACACACCACAACCACACGTCACGTCGAGCGCAACACGTACCGCCACGCCTACCCGCGCCACGCGCCCGGCATGCCCGACGAGAAGTGCACCATCTGCCTCTCCATCTTCGAGGTCGACTCCCACTGCAGGTACCACACACCACAACCACACGTCACGTCGAGCGCAACACGTACCGCCACGCCTACCCGCGCCACGCGCCCGGCATGCCCGACGAGAAGTGCACCATCTGCCTCTCCATCTTCGAGGTCGACTCCCACTGCAGGTACCACACACCACAACCACACGTCACGTCGAGCGCAACACGTACCGCCACGCCTACCCGCGCCACGCGCCCGGCATGCCCGACGAGAAGTGCACCATCTGCCTCTCCATCTTCGAGGTCGACTCCCACTGCAGGTACCACACACCACAACCACACGTCACGTCGAGCGCAACACGTACCGCCACGCCTACCCGCGCCACGCGCCCGGCATGCCCGACGAGAAGTGCACCATCTGCCTCTCCATCTTCGAGGTCGACTCCCACTGCAGGTACCACACACCACAACCACACGTCACGTCGAGCGCAAACACGTACCGGCCACGCCTACCCGCGCCACACGCGCCCGGCATGCCCGACGAGAAGTGCACCATCTGCCTCCCCATCTTCGAGGTCGACTCCCACTGCAGGTACCACACACCACAACCACACGTCACGTCGAGCGCAACACGTACCGCCACGCTTACCCGCGCCACGCGCCCGGCATGCCCGACGAGAAGTGCACCATCTGCCTCTCCATCTTCGAGGTCGACTCCCACTGCAGGTACCACACACCACAACCACACGTCACGTCGAGCGCAACACGTACCGCCACGCCTACCCGCGCCACGCGCCCGGCATGCCCGACGAGAAGTGCACCATCTGCCTCTCCATCTTCGAGGTAGACTCCCACTGTAGGTACCACACACCACAACCACACGTCACGTCGAGCGCAACACGTTTCGCCACGCTTACCCGCGCCACGCGCCCGGCATGCCCGACGAGAAGTGCACCATCTGCCTCTCCATCTTCGAGGTCGACTCCCACTGCAGGTACCACACACCACAACCACACGTCACGTCGAGCGCAACACGTACCGCCACGCCTACCCGCGCCACGCGCCCGGCATGCCCGACGAGAAGTGCACCATCTGCCTCTCCATCTTCGAGGTCGACTCCCACTGCAGGTACCACACACCACAACCACACGTCACATCACGTGCAACACGTACCGCCACGCCTACTAGACTACTACTATTTATAAGTGAGGCTTCATGCTAGTGATGGATCATATTACGAACCTAAACCGGTAAGAGAATATTAATCTCACCACACAATGTTGACAACACACAACTTTTATATATTATTTAACGGCCTCCTAACCCAGTCGGTAGTGACACTGCCTACGAAGTAGGAGGTCCCGGGGTCGAATCCTGGTCAGGGCATTTATTTGTGTGTTTATCACAGATATTTGTACCTGAGTTATGGATGTTTCCTATGTATTTAAGTATTTATCTATATCTATCTATTATATATATCGTCGTCTAGTACCCATAACACAAGCCTTATTGAGCTTACTGTGGGACTATAGTTCAAAATCTGTAAGAATGAACTTTTGACACTTCAGTATTGACGTCATTAGTGATGGGGCTAAGACGTATCGTTTGTCAAATTTAGCGATTATTTATGAATTGTTCGAATCGATTTTACTACAACCGATTTTTTCTTGTTATATGCGTATATATTTTGTATCACAAATCTTCTCAAATTATAACAATAAGAATAAGAGAATAAGAATAATGTTTATTGACTTAAACCTAATACAAGTGTAAGTAATATTTGCACAGTACGCTAATAGCTTAAGAGAGACTTATGTATTAGGTTTGAAACAGTTTCACCGGAACTGAGCCTCTGTCTCCCGAACTAGGCGGCTGCCTGTGACTCGGAAGAGTCGGAAGTCAGTGATTCCACCGAGAATATGAGTTGAGATGAGTTGTATGCAGTTGTGCCTAATATACAAAAATAAATTAAAAAAGTAAAACTTAACTATTACAAAGCAGAAAATAAAATTATTTAGGAAATGATCATTTAATAATTGTTATCTACTTATTGTGTATGGCATTATAACAATTCCATAATTAATACAATATGATAAGAAAGTTTTATATTGTCTATTGATTACATAATCGATTTTATCAACTTACGGAAATGTTATATGAATCGGAACAGCAGACATGGTCACAACACTAAGTTTAAAAAAAAGGAGGCGTAGACCGTAACTGTTTGCATGCTAAATTGTTATCGTAAAATATTCAATAACTAAGATATGAAAAAATTTAACATTAAGTTATGTTTATAAAAAGTGAAATATTGTGTTTACGTACATGACAAGCTGTAAAACCGTTATGGGATTTTGTTTATAATTTCAAAGTGTCTTGCGCGTTTACGTTCTACGGACGTTGCGATGTGTCAAAAGTTCTTACAGATTTTGAACTATAGGTCGGTTTGTGTAAGATTGTCCTATAATATTTATTTATTATTTTTGTTAAAACCTGTCTATAGGCCGAATCATACCTTAACCAAAAGGGGCACCAGCTTACCTTACAATGAAGGTAAATGTGTTTGTTTACATTATTTTATTTTTCTATTGACACTGACTTAGGTTGTGAAGCACCAATAATTATAATCTTCTTACCACAACATATGGAACTGCACCACACCATCTTATCCAACTGTCAATTTTTAAGCTACTATAAAAGTATAATATTGTATCTCGCAGGCGACTCCCTTGCATGCACCTGTTCCACATGGAGTGCGTGGATCAGTGGCTCAGCACCAACAAGCACTGTCCCATCTGCCGCGTCGACATCGAGACGCACCTCAACAAGGATGCAGCCTTCTAATTAAGGTATTGTATAATAAAAACAAGTCTTGCCCACAAAAATCAATTTCTTTTTCCATAGTTCTTATTGCTTCTTTGTTACTTTTGTAATCAGTTGACTAATAGATAATATTTTTAAAAGTACGTATACTTGATTAGCGTTACTTTCCTGCAGCCACTTTCAGTCTGCATCATCTGCTTAATTAAGAGCAATGTTAGTAAAAGAAAATGAAACTCACTTTGAAATGGTAATTTCTAACTATTATTACATGTAAGATAGCCCTAACTAGCGTCTTTTGAACGTCGGCGTCTATAATGGGCAGTGGTATGGCTGCTGCTAAACGCAGCGTCGGCCCCACGGCGACGTGACGCTATTTGCCATAGCGCTCGCAGGACGCCGCTCTTAGTCATTTCGTTAATTTCATTCACCCCTCTGTAAACGGTGATATCTAAAGTTGTGCTAAAATTAAGAAAAATAGAAAAAGAAGCAGGACAAATTCATCGTAACTGACTTTATATAGACAGGAATAGTAAAACTACATGAAGGTTCTTCTTAACGGTTTCAATAAATTTATTTGGCTTTATTTACAATATGATACTTAATCAAGACTAACATGTCACTTTTATTAACTTCTTATGCTTTTTTATTCAAGCTGTTTGACCAGACATATGTTGTTACTAATGTAAATTTAAATAAATATTAAAGTTACATTAATTAGCCATAATTAAAACATTCCCAAGCATAATTCAGCTGAATCTAAGTAACAATATCACTGTTTGCCAGCTTGTGAAGGTTGTTCAGCCAGCTTGTCCTGCAGCGTAGGGGCAGCGGCTATGGCCTGCTGCTGCAGCTCCAGCGACTCCTGCTGCAGCTCGTGTGTCTGCTGCTTCTGTGCATTACAGTTCCTGCACACAAATAAAACTACTGCCACCATGTACATATGCATATTAAAACATTTTATTCACTAACTTTAAGTTTATAATTGTTATATTTTGAAATCTTATTACAATGTTGAGAGCCAGAGAAGTGGCACATGTTGATTTTCATTAAGATATAAACTCGAATTTCACTTAGTTTTGTAAAGAAATGATTTGTTATTTTGATCAATTTGATATTAAATAAGATAAGAAAATATATTTGAACTTTATTGATAATGTTAGTATAAAAGTATATTATGCTTTAATAAAGGTTTTATTATACAAGTGTTTGTTCTTATTGAATTGTCACTTACCTGGATGCATGGGCTATTCTCTCACAGATGGCATCTGACGCAGCAATGTTACCAGACAAGTAAGAAATTTCCGCAGCCACTGTTGCAATTTTTTCTGCATAATCCATATAACCTATAGAGGAACATTTTTTTACTTACATCTTTAAATACAATACATTTAGTCAAAATTGAAGCTTAACTTAAAAATACATTAATATTAGATATAAACTAAATTTTAAACTAAACAGGGTCACAAATTGCCAAGATAAGAAACATAAATTCATGTAAGCATACTTAAAAGAATCCTAAGGTTGTGTTTGAGGTCACAGAGAGTCCCACGCACAGCAACCAGTTGATCCCAGTGTTGAGGAGGCGTGCCATCTTCCCCCCATTCTAGTGCTTGTTGTACTAAGCAGATTTCCTTGGACAGGGTGTCTCGCAATCTGAAAACACAATTTTGGTTATGGAGACCTTGTCTTTGCACTTATTATAAATTATGATTCTACTTGACACATATCTTGTAAATTTTGACGTGACAACGTCTTCGATGGAGCCGGCTGCACGCACAAAAAAACATGACTCATGTGGCGTTACCTCGCTCTGAGGCGTTCCATTTAAGGCTTGAAGTGCAAGCGAGAGCGCGGAACGAGTGACAAAGAGGCACAATCGGCCTTCGCGTTCGGCAGCGTTCGACATCTGTCTCTCTCCTACTTGAGTGAGCGATGCGTCCGCGTGGACAGCTGCTATACAATAATACATTTACATGTTTTCGTCAAGTATGAAGTGCAGTGAAATTAAAATTTTCTTTTGAAAAATGCAACCATTCCATCAGTATTTTCTTATGACGTTGTCACGTTTGTCACGTTCAACTATCGTCAGTAAACTGACTTTATTGTTTATAAAAGATTCCTTTTAAACTATTCTAACCTCTCACTTGTGTCCTGTATAGCAACCATAGTCACAGTAAGCAGTTGGGTGGCAGCGTTCACATTGACGGTGGTTGCCTGGCGAATGAGGAATTCATGACCCAATTTCTCCTCATCCCAAATACCTGGTTGCTCATCCTGTTGATTTGTTTCGCAGGAGACTTGCGTAAGAAAGGGTAATGTAACTGGTGAAACCAAACGAAGTTTGTTATGAACCGTAATTTTGTGCACCCTATAAATGGTTTTCATAGTATTTAGTAGTCTACGTGTGAACATTTTCCTTGTTTGGTTTGGTATGTAACCAGTTTTGAATTAGCTATTGTATGCCATTATTGTGTTTTTGAAGAATCTGCAAACGTTTGGTTTGTATTGAATTGAAGGATGACAGCTGATAACAATGTCAATGTCATTTTTATTAAGTATGGTATGTTCCAGTCACAGCTTCAAACGCTCTGAGCTTATAACACATACATCAACATCACTGACGAATCGGGTGAGGCGTGTAAGTATGCCATTATATTCGGCAGCTGTTCCACAGCTGACCAGGCGATAAACGAGTTTTTAGGGTTCCTTAGCCAAAATGGCAAAAAACACAGCCTTTTTATTCGGAAACTATAAGACGTATCTTAATAAAATTTAGATTGTGAAGAGTGTTTTTTGTATGCCGCTATAAAGGTATGTAGTTAAACTGCAAAAAAAATTTTTTTTAGGACGACCGCTCCATAAATGTAAATAAAAAACAACAAATATCAACACGTTGCAAATCAGTCGTATTTAAAAATTATATCGATGTTTCTTTGAACATTTTCTAATTAAGTGAATATTTTCAGAAATAATCGCTTTGCAAATTGCAAGTCGGAAAAATTGTGTGTCCGCCCAGCCCCTTCCCTGTAATTTTTGAACCGTAAATGAAAAAAACATCAGAAGATACGCCTTCTACGAAAATTGTTTTGAACATTATCGGTTCAGTAATTTTTGAGTTATCTTCAAAAAAAATTCTTCCATATGCATCAGATACGACCTTTTGGTATTAGTTCGGTTCTTATTCCATTGAAGGTGGTACGGAACCCTCCATTATGCGTGGTCCGACACACACTTGGCGAGTTTTTCTTATCGAGCAAATGTTTTCTTATAGACACGGTTGGGTAATACAAATACGTATTTTGTATTTGTATTCCAAATACTACTTGGAGAACTACTTTTTTAAATTCCATAATATACATAATCGTAATAAAGTTGGCAGGCCTGTTTAAACACCGAGTGTATGCGCCAACGTCAAGTGTCATGTCGCTTAGCGGAATTCAGTCGATCATAGACAATATTCAGCTGCAAGAGGGGAAAATTGTCTAAGGCATCCGGTTTTCTGTTCTGTTATGTCACAGGGGGAGAGGGGTACTGGCTGAAAAATTGGCTATATCAGTCAATTAAGAGCGCACCAGCGTCACTCTCAGCGGTAGAATGCAGTTGCTCTTGCTGTAGTCGAAAAACGCTAGGAGGAGATGATGACGCAATGGAGGCCATAGACAATTTTCCGCCTATCCGACTGAATATTGTCTATTTTGGACTGAATCTCACTAAGATCTGGGATCAATTCCGCTAAATGTGTTGTGTATCGTGCCCAAAAAAGTATTTCATAAAATGTTGTTATTTTTCAAATACATTATTTCGAACACTATATTTTGTTTTTCAAATACCTGTCACCAAAGTATTTTGAATTTTGTATTTCAAATACATTTTAAAATGTATTTTGTAATATGTATTTGAAATACAATGAACCCAGTATTTTGCCCAACCCTGCTTATAGACAAGAAGGCGATACCACTACTTACAGGTTTTAGTCATGGATCTAGAAAATACAGGGACGAAATCCCGCAAAACTAAAACTGACTCCATTATAAGATTTATAAGCTTAAAAAAATCGGCTTATGATGGAATCAGTTGTCTTCACAGAATTGTCCCTATATTTTCAAGGTCCATGGTTTTCACGAGCTCACGCATCGCGCATTTACAATTTTAATGGAAGTTCTGGAAAACCGACCCACCACATAACATTATCGTAGTTTTTTTTTCAGTCGATAAAGCGATTTACATGTGTCCCAGAACCGCGAGTTCAAATCGAATAAAAAGTGTTCCTTTATTTTTAACTAGTAATATGTTGGGTGATTGTGCCAGTTTACCGTCCACTTGACTAAACTGCTACAAATATATGGGGCAAACTTTATAAGGTCAACAAATTCGCTATATATAGTTTATTCTTAAGTATTTTTTTTAAAATTTTAAGCTTTTACTTTAGGAAAAACTTGAATATAAATAAAAATTAAATGGGGACGGAAAACGGATCTATGTGGACGAAAACTAGCATAATCAACCTAGTTCGCTTGAGGTTGGTAAGTGAAGTTGTAATATCTTTCTTGTGTTAAAAACTGAGAACTCGCGGTTTACTTTTACGGCTAAAAAGTTGACCAATATAAAAAGACACTTGTGAAGATTGCTTTTGCGCCTTCTAGCTCCATAACCCCTTGATCTATCCTGCTCATGTTATACTCTCAAATTATATTTATCTCTGCTACAACCCCGAAAAATTCCATTAAGATCAGAAAAACGTTACTAAAGTTATTGCGGAACAATTTAACCATTCACAATCATCCAAGCGAACGAAATGCATGGACGTTCCGGTAGCCAGCTGACAGTTCCGTTGTGTCCGAAGTTTTCTGTAAGAACTTTGCTTCGCTGGGCTCGCTTCTAAGATAGACCGGGCAAACAAAAAGTAACATAGATACAAGTAATAAAAGTAACAAAAACTATAAACAGAGTAAAAATTTGTTTAATGTACCTCAATTAACATTCCATATTCGTTTTTTTGTTACTATTAAAACTAGAATAAACTCTTTCACCACCACAAAAGAAATGGTAAGGTTGCGCCCCCCTGTTTAGTACCGTAGTAGACGTGCATGCCGTTTATAATGAACCTTAATTCATTTCATTAAGGTTTACTATGGCGCGTAATATAAAAGTCGGCGGCAACAGTGACGTACTGTACTGTACCTAGTTTTAAGTCATCGGTGCAAGAATGGTGCAAGAGTTAAGCAATCTTGAAATCGAAAGAAGAATAATCTCGCTGTCTTCTTTTATCAGCCCATGTATTGAAGTTTAAGCTAACAAGATTAAGGTCCGTAACCGCTAGAAGCCTTGTTGAGTCGAAGTCCAAACTGTATACAGGTGATGGCCTCTTTGAAGTGAAGTACATCTATAAAAATATTTTGTTTGAGAATTCTAGGATTACTGATCATGATCAACCATGAATACAATGATGAATAGCCAATACACTCCAGACTGCCCTACCTACCTTAAAATACTAATGCCCTACTTAAAGAATTATTTACCATCAACTATGACAATAAAGTAAATGCCCTACCTTGTTATTGGCCATGCCCTACCCCAAACTAGGGCTGCCCTATGTTAACTTCAACTCTGGCAACGGCCCTGAGTCCTCATTTATATTAAAGGGTCGGCAACGCGCATGTGACACTTAGCAGTCTGGGCAGTCTATTTTCAGAGTTTAGGCAATTTTTCGACCCTCTCTCCCATGTAGGATTTTGTATATCTCTACCCCCCCCCATAAACACCTCAACACTTACTTCCATCATTGTCGGTGTGTATTGGCATATTGTATTTAAATTGATATTATTAAAAAAAACCTTACCTGAACATGACACTTCGCATTTCTTCGATCATACAAAACGCATCTAGAGTGTTCAGCGGCGCCTGCTAGGATGGCACGGTCCCCATCAGTCTTCACACAGTACAGGGTAACTAAGAACGGATCCTTTGAATCATAAACCTGTAGGTAAAATTGAAGGATTAAAAAATGGGTACCTCTTAACAGATATTACTCTTTTCCATCCATCTTACTTATTTATTGTAACAAATAAAGAATGCTTATTAATAACGTCTTATTAGGTGACTATGTGACGTCTAGTGAGTTTTTTTTTCTATATTTGTTTAAAAAACGAATTATGGTTTAATTGAGTCCTTGGATATAACTAGGTGCATAATCTTATACTTTGTAAGTTTGTACTTACAAGTTCAAAAGTCCTAGTGTCTATGAACTGCAGTTTCCCAGCATGTGTGACATACGCGATGGTATTCTCATCGTGCCACTGCACATCTCGCACTGCTTGTCTTGAATCAGGGGTCACATCTGCGCAAGATACAAATTTGGACCTGGAAAAGGGAACTAGAATTTATTTGTTAACTCGTTGAGTAATCCTAGGATAAAGTTGATTCATGTTCATCATTATGTCTTGTAGCATTTAAGTGATTTTAATTTAAAAAATAGTATAAAAATATGAATATTACCTACATTGTGACATCAACTAAAAGGGGCTTACTGTTTCCATCCGGGCCAATAGCTAGTTTAGTTTGCGACTTATTTACTGCTAGGCATCTCAAACCTTCAATATCAATATGTGGTACACTGATGGTATCTGAATCTGTAAAAGAAAGTATGCATTATTTTATTCTAGAAAATACCCAGTTTCCAATTCTAGTTCACAAACATGGATACATAATTAATTATTATACTTACTTTTATTAAAGTTAACCATTTCAGATGTATTTATATAATTCTGTGTCCCATGAAGATACCAGTAGCAAAGATTAGGACTGGTACATGAAGCAGTCACTGCAATGGACACATGGTCTGTGTGGATTAATTCAACTGCGGAAACCTCTGACTGGCCGCCATCATGACAGTCTCTTATGTGGTGGAGCAAGTGTGGCCTTTGCCTTGTACCCTTAAATTTATAAACTATGGCACATCCATCTCTGAAAAAATATCAATAATTGAAATACTAAAAATAAGCATAGTTGAAATGGGAATATCAATAATTGAAATACTAAAAATAAGCATAGATGGTATTAAAACATGTATCATTATTTTCGTAAAGGTACCATTTGGCGACCGGCACTTACATCATATGTTTCAATACTGTATTTGAGTTGATTGAATACTGTATTCGAGTTGATTCAATGCTGTATTTGAGTTGATTCAATACTGTATTCGAGTAATAAAAGCATGTTAGTGCTGGCCACTAAATTGTACCTTACAATAACAATGACACATATATTCATTAATGTTTTACTGTATACCTGTTACCACAAAGAAGGAGACCGTTTTTAATCACAAATCTTGATACATCATTTGTCCTTATATCATTCCGTTCAACTTTTGGTACTTCCACATTCCATATATATCCACCATTTTTTAAACCCTGTTGGTCAGTGGGACAGCAGCATAATTTTGAGCCAAGTGCTAGTAGCACAGCTTCAGAATTGTGAAACTTTAACCAGGGCATGTATCTTGTATTATGATTATGATTGAGGGTTTTCTGGAATCAAGTGATTGTATTGCATTCCAATATGAATTAACATAAAATAATCTCAAGAGTATAGAATCCACTGCTTTTATTTAACAATAAAAAAAGTTGCATAGTATACCGGCTTGTAAATTCCATAACACCAGTTTCTGGAAACTCTGCACAATGTGTAAGGTGACAGTGACTGGGAACTGAAAAAAAAAAAAATATTAAAAAATATTATGAAATCAAAACATTTCTTCTCATGCATGAGAGGGATTAGTTACAGTCCCTGCTGGCCTTATTTGGGATGGGACTTCACATACTCCTTTGAATTTCTTCACGATGTTTTATGTGAAAAGCGGTTGGTAATTGCCAAATGTAAGTTTCGAAAAACGCATTGGTACAAACTGGGGTTTGAAACCGAGACCTTTGGCTTGAATAACAAATGTCTTATCGCCAGGCTACCAACGTTTTTGAATTGAAAACTTCTTTAGCGGCGCTGTGCACTTTTTGTGATGGGACAAAAATGTTAAACTCGCAACAGGTCACGTGACCAACAGATTCGTCAGATTGAAAATTCGTAAGATGGACATGTGACCTGATCGAATAAATAATTGTAATCTGAAATGTTAAATTTTCAATGTAATAAAAAATTGTCATGTTTGTGTATGATAGCGCTATAAATGAATATTGTATTTTACCACATAAATGATAGAACTTTTATACTGATAATAAAGCAATTCATGCAAAATTATTCCCTAACCATTTCAAAATATCAAAAATGCAGAATGTTAACATTCAAGTTTTCACTTCTGCCGGCACTCCCGGAGCGCTTTTTTTAAAATGTGCCCCTTTTCTTGCATGAGAGGAGGCCTGTGGTGATACCCGTAGGACGTGTATGTATAGGCTAACATATTATTTGCATAACATTTCTTACACTTTATGATTTCCCAAATATAATACCTGTTATCGACGCTGTTGCGAACGAATAGGTTGGTGAAAGATCTCCAAATTGTGTTGTCTTCTGTAATAAAGGCTTTCAACGATTTACAAGTGAGCATTACATTACCAAGGTCTGATAATGCTAAAAATTTGAAGATATTAGATAAAATATCAAAAGGCAGCTCAAGAAGAGTTAAGTCTGACATAATGCCTATGTTATTCCATTCCAGTATATTTCATTTTATCCATTTTTAAAAGATAATCATTAATTTAAACAGAACATGATGAACAAGACAGAGAGATGAGACACAACACGAGCACGAGATAAGATAAGACAGTAAACTGTCAATAGTGTCAAAGTGTCAATTATGTCAATGTCAATGTGTGATAATGAAATAACAGCGATGGTTTGAGCTTCTGTTAAAAATGTTTTACCATAAAAACAACTTCAGTGCAACACATACTTTTCGGAATTCAGTCAATGATAGACAAATATCAGCGGAAAGCAGAAATTCGTCTATAATAACATTAATAACTGAGTTTTTGTATGGAGCCCACGAACAAAATTCTGCCGAAAGGTTATTGATGATATGCATATGATCTTCTGAATTCCAATAAGTGTGCTTAGCGCGTTTGCGCCTACAAAATGTGACAGGAGTGACAGGAAACAGCTAGAGTGCGAGCGAGCGAGACAAACGTGTAACTAAACGGTACTCCATTACCTTCTGGTACAAACGGTTTTCTTTTTCTCCAAGAAAAGAATTAAATTTTCTTAGAAAGTGATTATTAAGTAATGTAATGTATAAAATCGAGAACCAAAATTAGTAGGTGTAATTGTAAAAATCATTACCGTTTTGCCACTATTGTTAATTAAATATCGTATTGCGATGAAATAGTACTGTGTCATTCAAATAATGGATTTATTTCAACAAGGTACGTATTGTTTTTCTCTTGCTTGAATTTTCCATTCACCAGTAGTCTCACTGGTCATATAAGCCTGCCTGAAAGTGGTCGGGTTAACCCTGTTAGTGTGACGCATTAGTTGTGCGAACTTAATCAAGGCCGTACGATCCAGTAACTGGTACGCGCGTGTATGGCGATGGGCCATCGAGCTGGGTATCGCCCGTCTCGCCATCAGTGGGTGGATCTGGATAGTTTATCGGGAGTCTGTTATCGCGTGTTTGGGTGGTCATAACACTCTTATTTGCGTGTCGCTCGACTGCGCAGCGCACGGCTGTTCGAATCGTGCTACAGGCGAGCTAATTGGATACGCAATCATTGTCTTCGCTTCGTCGAAGCTGTGTAACGTAGGAAACGCGACGGGTGCACTTAATGCTAACATCCAGTGTGTGACTTGTTATTTTGTAGCTAGTACGTGAAATTATTTTACAAATATTTAGTTACACGACAAATACAATATTTGCAGTAGTTTACGTGTCTTCAGCAAGCAATATTAGCTATCAGGTAGGCAACAGTGAAATAATATTTCCTAGATAGACTGTGTTATTGATTACTAAGTAAAGACAGTTAGCTGTCTTAAAGTATATCACAGTAAGTCAGCTGTGTTCTGACAAACTTGTTTATTTGTCCTAGGAATGAAAGGTCCAACAAGACAAGCTCCACCTGTGCCAGGGAGTGGTGTTACTCGCTACTCCCCAGTAACCAACTGGAATGATGATCCTTTTGGTTCCGATTTATTTGAACCATCATCACAATATGCACAGAAAAAGAAGCCACCTCCACGGCCACCACCACCCAAGGTTAACAGGCAGCCAGATGTCCCAGCGAAACCTTCCCACTTCATGAGGAAGCCTACAGTTCTTACATCATTACTGTCCAGGAAAAGCAAAACCACAATCACCAACCAAACCAGTCACTGCAGTAGTACTAGCCATAACAATTTAGTAATGGATGGTAACAGTGAGGTGGACGCAAGTAAAATGTTTCCAAGATGTGAACCAAAGAATGTTCAGACCGGTGCCCTGATAGACCTGTCTTCACCTCCGAGCTCTCCAACCTTCACCACTAGGTCAAGCAGTGATGGTCTCAGTGTGGATAGCTTCAGTTCCGATGCCACCACCTCCACCAATCACCACAATGCCTTTAGTAATGGAAATGCTTCCCAGGCGGAGAGTGGGTTTGAAGATGATTTTGATCTCTTTCTACATTCTAGAAAAAAAATGAATAAAGATGATACTTTAGATGATTTTACAGCAGTAGATCCATTCTCACCACCACCAGCTTCCAATAAGCCTCCATTATTAAAGAAACCGATTTTAAGTAAAGATCTGTTTGAAACTACTCCGAATGTACCCGCACCAGCTCTCTCTGTGGGCCCCACTATAATCAGGGCAAAGCCAGCCCGGCCGAAGCCGCCTGACAACTCTGCCTTGTTGAGGAGTACCCTTGGAAGCTTGTCTGTCACCTCCATGAATGTGAACACTACTACCCCAATTCAGAAGATAAACAACGGTTTTGGAGACAGCTTTGTGAGTATTAAAATATTTATCATTTCTGATTCTGATGTCATGACCAATGATATCAATTAAACTCAATCATTAAGTAATTACGTTTTACATAATTGTTCCATTCAGAACAACCCTGAGCTCTTTGTTTCCCTAATTGCACCCTAATTAACTGAATATTCACTAAACTACATAAAATTAAAAGCACTTTGTTGATGAATGTTCCTAAGTATATTTTGGTAAAAAAGTAACTACTCAGGTTTTCAAGGAGTTAAGCACAGATATTGCAATTATTCAAATTAAAAGTTATCACTTATTGATCACAAAATAACTTTTTGTTATCTAATTAATATATTTTCTTAAATGTCCTACCATTGAAGTACTATAATATCGAGAAATAAAAGGCGTCGCGTAGGCCGACTTTTGCCGTAGATAGACGGCCGATCGTCCTAAAGAAATTACTATTCACAAAGGACTGAAATAAGCAAGACTACATAGTAAGTGTGAATGCTACGGATACGGAGGTCAAGTTATACTAGTTTCAACCAATCAATCGTTTATTTCTAAGGATATGGTACAATTTGGTTAGCAGAAAGGTCAGCATAATCTCGATATAGCCGGAATTTTCATGTAATATTTTTGGTGACATTTTGTTTGTGGCTGCTTTTCTTTCAATTCTATGATGTCTGATCACAAATGGCGCTATTGATATATTTGTTTTTACTTACGATAACAACTTAATTATTATGATATGTAATTAATAAAATGATGATTTAGGTACAGACTTTAAATTCATTTCAATTGAAGTCATTCTGAGAGCTCATTTTACTTAGTGCTTAAGTACTGGCTATGAATTATTAACAATCAGTTTCTTACTGGTCATGGTCAAACAAAACACAACGGCCGTTACGAATAAAATTCTGCCACTTGCTGATCATATCACTGATAACCTGAAATAAAAAAACCGACCAAGGGCGTGTCGGAACACGCATAATGGAGGGTTCCGTATTTTGAATGGAATAAAAACCAAACTAATCCCAAAAAAAAGGTCGTATCTGATGCCTATTGAAGAAGTTTTTTGGAAATTACCCAAAAATGGCTGAACTAATAATGTTCAAAACAATTTTCGTAGAAAGTATTAAGGCGCATCTTCTCAAATTTACGATTATTTCTGAAAATATTAACTTAATCATAAAATGTTCAAAAAAACCTCGATGTTATTTTTAAAGACCTATCGATTGATATTAAAAAAAAAAGTTTTTTTGAATTTAGTTACATGTATGGAGCGCCCCCCCACTCCCTAAAAATCTTGCTTTCTGCAATTTAACTACATAACTAAATAGCGTCATACAAAATACACCTTTTGTCTAAATTTTATTATCCTAGTAAAATATGGCTGTGACATACGGACGGATGGACGGACGGACGGACATGACGAAACTCTAAGGGTCCGTTTTTGCCATTTTGGCTACGGAACCCTAAAAATAGTTATTAGGTGTAGGTGATCACTTGATCAATCATGTTTTTTAGAGACGGCAGTATTAAAATAATGTTCGATTAGGAAATCAACTTGCGACATCATTGAGAAAGACCTGTATAGGTATGTAGACTGGTGCCGTTGCATACTTTTAAACCCATTTCCTGAAAGGCTGTGGAAAATTGCCGTCTAAGCTGACACCGATTACAAACAGTCTACTAGTTCTGCCGGTTAGCCCAATGAATGCTTACTTAATACTACGTTTACGTGCCGTTTTCCGTATATTAATGCCGCGCATTGTCTTATAGTCACGAAACAATGTTAATGATACGATGCGTTGCAAAAGGCGTTGCCAAAAAAAATTCAATGTCAAGTACTTACACAGGTAGTTGCAACGAGCGTCACGCACGCGCTACACTGCACGTTTATATTATATGTTTTAGGGCGCTAATTAAATTGAGCGCTATTATCTGCCACTACGGTTAAGAGACTGACAACAGCCGATGACCTTCAAATTGACTTTACTCAAACAGTTTTTTAGCTATAACTACTTGTTTTGAGAAAGTAAAAAAAATATATGTTAATATAAGTTTTATTTGGAAGAACTTCGTTAATTCCGATACACGATTGGACGAAATCGGCCCGATAGAAAATAATTCCAAAGTTACATCTTAAAATTAGCTTTAAACAGTTGTATGTCTTTAGTTTATTGACTTATACGTCTGTAACTAAAGACAAAATTCCACCAAACTAATACTACAAACATTCATCATTATGCAAAATGTGCAATGAGCTCCCATACTAATCGTAACACGGTGTTTCTCTTTCACTCGCGCTGGAAAAGGTAGGGAGGGAATTTAACTGTTGTCAGCCCCTTAATTGCATACATGATTTTATTTGAATTGAACCGAAGTTTATCGGTAAAAAACGCTAGTATGATGATTAATATGACTACTCGGAATCGTGATTATGTTTTTATTTTATGAATTCGACTCGAAGGACCTTGTTTCTCCTCCGAATGCAGTGAACAAATCTTCAGTTTCCTGCAATTTTTTTGTAATTTCTGTTTTTATGTAAACAACTCCACTTGCCTACTTTATTGTATACCTACTATCGCTGCACTGAGTCCACAATGCGTATGTGTTCTCATCAATGATATTTACTATGGATGGGGTGGGGTTATCTCTAACAAAATGAGCAGTAAAAAATTCTTCCCGGGTTATTTCATAACCTAGCAACGATTCTGTTATGTTTATCTATTTTGTCAATCATTACGTCTTTGTAACTCTCATTGTTAGAAAATTACAGTTTGTCTAAATATTTCTCACGCGTGTGACGGGAGCTCATTGGCACGTCCGCATCTCTCGCTTGCCGGTGTGCGACTAGCGACAATTGTTTGAATTCACTCATTTTAAGCGCTTCAATTTTGGAGCGTGCATAACCCATCTGTCATTATTATATATCATAGTGTTCTCATCATATTTATATAAAAAGTACTTATTGAATAAAAATGGGGTTAAAAAATATTTTTATCAAACATGCGCGGAAATGATGACGTTACGTTCGTTTAAATTTCGGAACTCGGAAGCATCACGTTTCGGGTGCCGTTTTTCATAGGATTGTCATACTACTTTGCAGGCCTAGGCCTAGCCGGCGGCGCCCGCTACGCGCTAACCCCCACGGGCGGGCCATTCGCTGCCGGTCTCTGCCGTGCGGGCGCCGGCCTCGACTATTTTTTCCAAAATCTATAAACTCCAATCTTCATTAATTTGAAATCGAGGGAGGTCTTCCAAGACCATTTTCACGTAGCAGCACGGGATCTGGTCACTGAGAAGAAAATCCACTCCTCTGCTGTAATGTACTATTTTTAAACATTTTCTAATAATTACCATTCTACGTTTCAAGGTTCATGAAACTAGATTGAATAGTGTGTATTAAATCTTAAATTACACCTTCGTGTGTATTAAAAAAATTAGGCCGTATTAAGCATGGGTCAAATATTTTCCTCAAAACCCATGTACTTTACTGGTTGCCATCTTGCTAACGGCTAACGTCCCTCTCTAATCTAAACCTATGAGGGCACACACTACTTTGATTGGCTAACCGTCTCACGTTGCTAAATTTACCGATTCGTAAAGCAGTTATCAGTTGTAACCTCGAACTCGCGATATAAATTTCGATCCTAAATTGGTCAAGGAAAGACAGCTAAATATTCATGACTAAGTATGAATATACACACGATCCCAGTCTAAAAAAGAACGACTGTAAAAAGTAATGAAATAAACGCATTTGTATTTGTAAAAAAGAGATGTGTAACCCTTTCAAAGTGATCGTGGTTGTCACTTCTTGGCGCTTGCGATGTGATTACATTTATCGCGATAATTTGCTTTGCATTTACAATACAACAGACTCCAGACTTGATGTTTTTATTATAACAGAAAATATTTCTCCGTTTTAGGATTCGAAGCCGTTCAGTTGGGACAGGGAGTCTCCCGAGCGGGAGGACCGCGAGAGCTCTCCGCCCATGCCGTCGATTCCTCCGCCGCCGCCTCCGCCCGGCGCCGACGACGAGTTGGATACGTGGCCCGACGAACCCGACTTCGCCCCCGAAGAATTGCCTTCGGATGAAGAACCCTACGCCATCGCTCTGTTTGATTACTTCACAGACCACCCCGAGGATTTATGCTTCTCGGTAAGTTTACCTACTTTATTCGAAATATTATTTGCGAAGATACCGATTAGATACGTGGAAATGGTTTTCTCAGTAGGCGGGTCATAACTTTTCTAACATGACATGAATATAGGTATACCTCAAGAATATCTTAATGGATGGTATTGAGCTTAGGCATATAACGGATTTGCTACATAGAACTTTGTAGCAATCCACATTGCTGACTTAACATGGGTTTTATTTAGTTAACTTAATACAAATAAGTCATCATGGGGAATTGGACCATAAACCCCTCAACCCCTTATTAATTCTCCCTCAACTGCTCAAAGGTTGACTGGAAGAGATGCCTTAAGGGATAAATCCGCCTTTGTACAAATATTATGTATTATTTCTGTTGTACTTTTCTTTCTTGTACAATAAAGTACTATACTACTACTACTAATATTAAACCCACCACGCTGGCCTAGCAGTGGTACACTAAATCACGCTAAGGAAAAACATTACAAATATGTATGTATGTACCATCAGGTTCAAAATTGCATGGTCAATTTATCAATGAATTCATTCATAAATTGGCCATGCAATTCTGAACCCGATAGTATAGTCGAGTTCATAAATATGTGTACATTTTTCACCTTATTGCAATGGATTAAGATGAAGAAATGTACACATATTTATGATGTCGACGGTACGAGAATTCTTACTTGTTATAACAAATATTCGTAAATATAATTTCTGAACCATTTTAATCATAATCATAATATTACACAGACTACAAATAAAGTGACTTAAAAAATAAACTAAGTATTAGCACGGTATCTATCGCTATTACAATCAATCTTCAAAACAAACATATTTGCAGTTTGTTTTGTTGAAGAACTACGTGGCCGGCAGCCAAGTGGTAGGTTATTAATAGCCACAATCTAGGTGTTGCCCATTACTTCAGGAGTTGTATGGAACATTTCTTCCTATTTGGTTCTAGGACTCTAGCTTCTTTTCATTCCAATTTCCAAGAGACCTTACGCTGTCACCAAAATAGGCGAGACAGTGACGTTGGAATCGTAAGATCGTCGAATCCATCCATCGGTGGGATAATACCGCAATTTCGACTCCTCATAAATATCCCCGATATTTTACCGACACTAACAACAACTGTTAATTGGTTGACTGGTAGCAAGTTATTATTAGAAATAAGTAGATATCCATATAAAATCAGGTACATATCTATCTTGTTTATCTACATTCTATCATATTACTAAAATCAGAAGTTCAGGGTCAAATTTATATTGTATATTCGAATATATAAGCAGCATTTTGGCAGCATTCCTCGGAAATGTTTACCGTGTGTCCCGTACTAATGCTAATTTTATGGAGATATTAGATGTAGGTATCCATATTAGATTTGTTTGTACCTGTGACAAAGAGATACAAAAATATGCTTCGATATATATATCTTTTTGTAGAGTTTGTTCGTCGAAAAACGCAGAAACTACACACAAAACGAAACACATGTGTTTGTACGGGACCATTTAGTTGAACGACGTCTGATAATATTCTAAATTGTTTAACGAAATACACGCTCCAGTCGGTATTTATTGTTGAAGTAGCCTTTTATTGCAAGACTTATGAGCAAGCCAAGTTCGGTGAGGTCCTCTGAAGGCAAAGGGGTAGAAAGCATAAAAACCTGGCGCATGAGCCCCCGGGGGCATGAGCACCTGGAGGGATGGCATTAAAATTTTATTATATAACCAGCGTACACACTGTCAGGCAACCGCTGTTAATCGGTTGCCTTGCGATAAAAAAAATCACACCCCCCCCTCTATTTCCGCCCCAGTCCAAGTTGGGTCAGTTCGGGTTGCACAAGGCGTTTCCTCATCATTTCGGGAGCTCAAATACCGCGAGCCATCCGGTTACCTCGCGGTCACTCTGACTACGCGTCATTGCCTTCTCGACTGTGACATAATTGGCCTTACATAAGACTGGTATTATTTTTTATCTTGTCTACGATATTAGTCATGAAATCATGATCAAATAAGATAAACAAGTTCTAGAATTCTGCCTGTTTTCACATTTATTCTTAAATCCATGCAAGTACATTTTCAACTTTGAGCAACAATATTAAGGAGGTACAGACTCAAACCAGTTTTAGGTACTGAAAATATGGCTCGTGAAAACTTGTAACCGGCCAGTCTTATACCGTAATAAGACTATCAGAGAAAGTACCGCACGAGTCGTTCTTGCGGTACTATTGTAGGGACATTTTTTTGGACTGATTGTGTATCCCTAGTATTATTTGATCGGTGATTACTGAATCAATAACCTAGCTATGGAATCTGCATTCTTTAAATTCGTGGCCACCTACTTATAGGTGTAGATACCTAGTATCTGCGAAATATTGAAGCCTAAGTCCGATGTCCTATCATCAGATTTTAACCCTTTGACCGCCAAAGACGTCAAATCATGCGCACGGACAGTCGTGCCGTGCCCTCAACGCCGGGATATCACGTCCAAAATATTTGCGAGTTGCTGCGCGCGCTCACGCACGCTGAGGGCACGATTTTTCTGTCCGGTACTTGGCGGTAAAAGGTTTAAGGATTGTAATGAATGACGTGCGTCGTAATACCCGACTACTTATACATTACAAGTGATGTGCTTAGCAATTTCTTTGACGAAGTAGGTAAATATAATGTATTATTATTATAAGTATTCTGAACTGCACGTGTCAGCGCAGCGACCGTACAATAAAAGTGCATATCGGTCGGTGCTTACACTACACCAATCATTGTTTACGCAAAATGTTTTTACAAAAGGGTACCTAGTTGGTTACTAAGTTCTGTTACCAGATTTCTGACTGAGTAAATATAAAATAAAGTTTTAAGTAAAAATTTAAAATAATTATTTAATAGCCTAATTTCTAATGAACATAATATGGTATAATAATATTAATAATATACAAATCAGATGGAAAATTTATTGAAAATCCTTGTAAAGCACAAGATTGCCTGAAGACAAAACACGCGGTAAATTTAAGAAAATTACACTTAACAAAAGTGCATCAAATAAATATTGCACCTTTGTTTAGAAGGTTCCATTGCTTGTTTGTAAGAAACCTGTTTATTGCAGGTAATTGCGTGACCACCATTTAATTTTCTTGTGATTTTATCCCACAGATATTCCCATTTGAAACATTGCCTATTTTTAAGTTTTTCACAAAATACAGAGATTCAGCTTGCTTTGGAACAAGCAGACTTGCAACGTATAGTCTAGTATTTTATCGCCCTTATCACAAACATTATGCTCAAATCAAATTTGTTATCGACGCTTTAAATTCGCGTGAATCAAGTGCAATATGGCTAAAGTAAAAAAAAAATCCGCAACCGGAAATTAAATTATCTTTAGTGTAATTGCTAAGTATGAATAATTGTTTTTAGACCCCAGTCTGAGCTCTGTAGTTACAATAAAAACCATTCATTGGTTGCAAAAAAAATAATTTAAAATTACACCATAACGGCAGACAACTTTATCTAAAATTAAAGAATAGTTTAAAGAAAAACCTTGATATCAACACTATACAAATTATCAAAGAACTGTCTAACAGCAAAGAAGTTGATATACCAGCAAGTGTAATAATATAATGTGCGCAAAATGCAAATAATGAAAATTTATTTGACTAACCTTCCCTAACCTCAGTAAGTGTGGAAATAGAATAGAATAGTGACATAATTAAGCTTTTCAATTTCGTACCTTACTTGATCACTCAGAAAACTTCCTAGCCTAAACACGGTACTCGACTGAAAAGCTCATCATTATGTCACGATTGTATAAAATACTATTTAGCGTCTTTCTTTTAGTTCATAAAAAATAAATGTTCAAAATACTAGATGTATTTGTTTGTATTTGTTTTTCTGCAAACCGTACTTTGCCATGAAATTTGAACGTTGATACCGATGTTTATTTATCGGATAGACCCACGTGAACTATACATATACCAAATTGAAGCTAAAGAATATAGCTACCGAATTGTGCAAGACTGATGCGTCTTAAACGTGATTAAAAATAAATAGGATTTAAAATCATCATGAACAAGGAGTGTAATTTTGACGTATAAATTTCACGCCTTTTTCCGAGTGTTATAAAGAATTCTGAAAAACTGCGACAATAATTTTCAATTCAATATATTGTAATCTATTGACTATTAAATAAGCTTTTAAATTATATACGTGAATAATTAAAATGTTGCTACCTATTCCTATTTATTTAGTGAAAACTCTAGTAACAGAACTTAGTAACCGACTAGGTACCTATCGGCCATATGTTCCTATGACGTATGCAGTAGTTTTTATTGATATAGGTGTGGATTTCCAATTGTTTATTTTCGCATGAACGTCAGCGAATTGGCGACGTCGCGTTGGCGAACTGATAAATCTGTTTCCATTCAGTCACTGATAACAATGACAGGAACTTGTTATCGCGAGGTTTTTATATGGACAGAGGATATTGTTCGAATGAACTTTTAATATCTTACTGGCTGCTGCGGCCGACATAATGAGTATGTTATGCTCATTTTATTACCATTTATTATGTACATTGTATTATATTATTATCATAATAATTGTAAGTAACTATAATGCATGATGTAGTTGAAATTACAATAATTAATGAAGATAATATCACTAATAGCACTAGACCCTACTCATAGTGTTGTGTTTCTGCTGGTGAGTAAGGTTGCCAAAGAGCTCAAAGAGGACCCAGTGTGTTGACGATGAGGGACCCTCTTTTTCTTTTAGCCGTCACACAGTGAATCGTCCTTTTTGTAAAGAGTAGGCAACGCGCATGTGGCTCCTCTGGAGTTGCAGGCGTCCATAGGTTATGGTAGCTGCTTCCACCATCAGGCGGGCCGTATGCTTGTTTGCCACCGTCGTGGTATAAAAAAAAAAGATACTCCGGAACAGGCTCAAGTTACATTTAACTTAAGCTATAATAAATTATTAGGATTCAACGTTTGTTGTATTTTGCAATCATTATCATTCGTGTGGTAACTGTTATTCTCGTACCAAAACCGCGATGGGTAGACACCTAATTACCAAGTCTATCAATTGATGTCAGCAATTAGAATAGAATCGTCCAGCTAGGTAGACTAGAAGCATATAATATCGAAAGTTACCACTGATTCAGTATGAAGTAATACAGAGAATTCTGTCAATTTATTTGACGTTTAACTACTTTGCACCTAGCAATATTTTTGCTCGAATGGTGTGTCAATAAAACTGTCGCCAAGCTTCCGCTGCCTGTTCTGACCATCTATCCCACAATCATCTGACAGTTGTAATGGATGCAAGAAATATTAGCTAGTAAATAAAAAGGGACATACAAGTAACGAGATCTTTGCCTGTTTTGGTGCATAAAATGTACGTAAGTACTTACCTACATCGATCTTTTAACAGATGTGAAAATTTGAACCCTTTAGGTATATGCGAATCCGGGTCGCATTTGCATTGAATGGTATGGTATTATTTATTTATGATAAGTAAGTATTGTAATTTCTTTGCCTTTAAAATAATTCAATACTTTATTGGTACGGTCAGCATCAAAACACAATCAAAACGCAATCGAAGACGTCAAAAGCTCTTATTCCCTTTTAAAAAGGACTTTTGACGTCTTCCTTTGCGTAGCTACTTCTGATGCTGACTGTACAACAATATTTTATACAATCGTGACATAATAGGCGTGTCCACACCAGGCGCACAGCCTCGCGAGGAAATTGCCGCGCGAGGCAAACGACTATTCCTCGCGCGGCAGCGTGCTCATGTACATTTTTAGTAGGGAAGTTTGCCTCGCGAGGAAAGCCCGAGCCAAATTGCTCGGCAAGATGGTGGCCCTCTGTCAGCTGTTCAAAATGGCGTCACATGTGTTTACTGCCGTGGTTTTTGTTATTTTTATTTTGCTTTTTAAAGCTATACAAAAGAAACGGCAAAAGTAAAGTAAAGGAGATTTTGGGTGAGCCCATTATATAAATCTAGATCCCAATACAGAAACCGGCTGTACAGTGAATTAACAGAAACTGGATTAGAGACTAACATTGGACGCATTGAAAAAGAACAAATAGAGTTTTTGTTGTGTCTACAATTAAATACAAAACTAAAAAGGCAAGATACAAAGTTTAGAGAATCGATCACCGTTAGGGAGAAAGTGCTTGTAACATTACGATACTTGACAACAGGGGCCTCTTACACCAGTCTCCAATATTTATTTCGTATATCAAAACAATCAATATCAAAAATTGTACCAGAAGTGAAGTGTGATGCCATCTTATAACAAAAGGATTGTGTAAAGGTAATACTTAAGTAAACAAATAAAAGGTCATCTAATCAGCTCGATTATTTTAAGCTCCTGTTGCTCAATGTTTTGCACGGAACAAAATAACCACGCGCACCAAATAAACACGTCCAGACCCTCGCGAGGCAAACGACTGAGGCGCCTTTGAGCGTGCCGAAATACCGACACCGAGCCGATCTGCCGCGGCCGAGGCAAGTCCACACTAGCCGAGTGCATTACAACCTGCTCCCTCTATATAATTTAGTAACTTTAATCTCCCGGTGGATTGTGGCGGCGTGCTATAATATTGTATGAAAATTCATTTCAGCGTAGTAGACGATGCTAAGAGATATGCCACCATAAAAGCTCCATCGAAATGGACGTAGTTTAGGGAAAAGGATCCAGTCCACAAAAATCAGCCAATAAAATGTATTCTTTATGTCAATACCGTAAGCCATTCATTTCAATGACAAATTTTTGAGGATGGATCCTTTTCGCTAAACTACGTCCAGTATGCACTAGTAAATAGTTCAGTCTACAAAGTCTCCCACGTCCATTGTATTTTGGATCCAGCGAATTCAAATAATCTATATAACAACATTCAGTTCGAACGTGTCTCACTAAAAGCGGTCGAGCCGCCACGCCAGTGACTATAGACGGAGAGAGCCGAGTAGAGCCGCAATTTTTTGTTAACCTTTTGACCGCCAAGCATTGAACAAAAATGACGCGCCACCGACGCCACGTAATCGCGTTTTGTCAAGCGAAATTGAACTTTGCGGAAGCCCGCGTAGGTCCCTATTGCATTACAAAGCCGCTGTAGCCGTCGTTGGCGTCCATGGCACAACTTTTTGATGTCGGCCACAGCCGACTGTGGCGGTCAATAGGTTAACAGTGGACTTACAGTATAAGTATGACCAATATAAGAATACAAATACCAAGTTATACTAGTAGTCTAGTTAATAACAAGCTGACAGAAAGTTTTGTGAATTCTATTCACTAGAATCAGCCATATTTCATGCGATGCGAGTTTTGGTCGTATGTACATCTTTAAATATCATAAACATAAACCTTTGTTAACCGATTCGTTGCGTCTTCCATTTTCGAAAACTTTTGGCTGTGGCGGCGAACAATTATTTCATGACACGACAGGCGTGCCATACGCCATAGAATATGATGGCACGCCTATCGTGTCATCAGCCATGCGTAAAAAAATATTTACTTTTTTGGTTTTTTTCACTGATTTAGACTTGATTGAGTTCATTTGAAATCAAACCAAGGAAGTAAACTGATTAAAACGTTGTTTTAAATTTTTAGTAGCATTTAAACTACCTGTTTTACTTGAAATGGATGGTAAGTGCCTTTAAAGATTCAGGTATCACAAACATTTTCTACTATGTACAATTTTTATACATATATGTATAGTAGGCTAAGTTAGCCCGGCTAACGGAATGGGTAAATATAAAATTTTTACAGTGCGACGCGATTTAAAACTATGCATTCAATATTTTCATGATTTCTCTTTGAATTATTTATTCGAGCCATATAGATAACAAATAATTTGTCTTGATTCACAAAAAGTAAAATCTTCATTCTAATATTTTTGATATATCCCTTACAGCACCGGCTGATACGATCGTGCGTTCAACTTTAAAAAAATCTAGTTTGAAAAATAATCATCATCATAATAATGCATTCGATTATTATTCATTTTAAACCCGCGTGCGTTTAGTTAGGGGGCCAGTCGTCGGCGCGGTGAGCGTCAAGCAGGTACTATCGGGTTCAGAATTGCATGGCCAATTTATGAATGAATTCATTGATAAATTGACCATGCAATTTTGAACCCGATGGTACGTGTACGAGACGGACGACCAGGTCAGAAGTAGGTATTCACAATTTTTTTTAAATTTGTGATTTTTAAATGTGTTAAATTCGTTTTTTATTAAATTAAACGTTCTTCTGTCGTATAATGTAGATAATTAAAAGTTTAACCAGAAATTTTAGTCATTTTTTTGTGCCTAAAGTTATAACGCACGATCGTGCGGGTCAGGACGCAAGTCGACAAATTTAAATTGTGTTGACTATGATAAATTGAAAATATGATCAATCAAAAGCGTTTTTTTTTAATCATTTTATGTAAAACATGTTGGAAATCTAAAATTTTATTAATAAATATTTATTAACTCCTTTGAACTCTGTAATTTACCCTTATATTTCAAAAAAAAAAACAAATACTAGGGGTCGCAACGAAATGAAACGATAGTGCGAGTGGGTTTTCACAAAATTTTTGGGGGGGAGAATTTTTTTGTATTTTTTGTCTTTTTATGGGCCTTAAATGCACCGAAAAATGCAACTTCAAACCAAAAATCCAAAAAAAAAATCTCGTGCTGTAAGGAGTATACTAGGCATACATTTTTATTTTATAATAAAATATTTAAAGAGGGTAAATAGGTAAATAGTTCTGGTGTCTATGACATTAGGCCGTATTCGCAAGCTAAGAAATAGAATGATACACACAACCAATGTTTATATCTCCGTTTGCCCTACAGTTTAGAATGACCATTCCATATCGGACAATGTACACGCGGCTTTAATAATTGCCATTGGCTGTTTGCATTGATATTTCGTAGTCAAAAGGAATATTTAAAAGGTAAAAAACAATACATTAATGGATTGTAGTACAGCTTGTGCGTAAAAAGAAGTGTTATGGTTTATATGAGAATTCATGCGAACTATGTCACTTCACTTTCCGCATAGATTTCAACTTTGCGTCCGTTAAAACGGTACAACAATGAAAATCATTTTAAGGGTTCCGTACTAAATCGGTAAAAAACGAACTCTGTCTGTCTGCCTGCCACAAAGCCAAATTTCTCAGAATCTACTAGACCGATTGAGCAAAAATTTTGTACACATATGTAAGTCAGGTTGCTGACTTACATATGTATGTATGGGTTACCAACGCCAGTCTATAAATATTAAATATGGGGGGGAGGGGGGGGGGGGGGGGGGGGCATTTGTGGGGGTAAATGAGAAATAAATAAAAATTTGCAAAACTATAATGTATGACATATCAAATAAAACGGCTTAATATGAGGATCTCAAATATATTTGTTGTATAATTTTAACGTATGTAGTTTTGAAGTAATTTAAAAAAAACCGGCCAAGTGCGTGTCGGACTACGCATAATGGGGAGTTCCGTGGAATCTTCAATGGAATAAAAACCAAACGAATACCAAAAGGTCGTATCTGATGCCTATGGCAGAAGTCTTTTGAAGATAACTCAAAAATACCTGAACCTATTATATTCAAAATATTTTTTGTAGAAAGTATGTGAAAAGACGCATTATTTTCCATTTTTTTCATATTTTTTGGATTTACGGTTCAAAAGTTACAGGGGGAAGGACACAATTTTTCTGACTTTCGAAGCGATTATTTCTGAAAATATTTACTTAATCACAAAATGTTAAACCTCGATGTAATTTTTAAAGACCTATCGATTGATGTGCAACATGTTGATACTGAGCGTTGGGCGCCCTCCCAATTTTTTTTCTGCAATTTATCTACATAACTAAATAGCGGCATACAAAAGACACCTTATGTCTAAATTTCATTAAGATACGTCTTATAGTTTCAGAGTATAAAGGCTGTGACATACGGACGGAAGGACAGACGGAGATGACGAAACTGTAAAATTGACCGACCCCGTCCCCCCTTATATCTGAAACTGCTGGACCGAAAATTTTGAAAAAAAAATACTGACATTCGTTATTTACGTATTACAGATACAGATTACAGGAAAAATAATAGGATTCTACACCGTGAGTCGGACTTAAGAATAAAAATCGAGGCGCGAGTCCGACTCGCACTCGGCCACCCTATAAAATTCTCATGAAATCATGCTGAAACCGTCTTTTTTCACACAATCTATTAAAAATCGGTTGATGTGATAAATAAGTATCCGTCAAATACCAACTTTCGTACGTTAGGTAGTAAAAACTAGTGACACAACTTTCCAAAAGATGATGATGCACCCTGTACGGGAGGGTGGTGTTCGACGTGCGGATTTTCAAATATCATAAGATTGTCATAAAAAAATGAGTTTTATAAGAATATTTATTTTTCTTTGAAACAACGCAGTAATGCAGTATTTTTTTTTTATACAAGCATTTATGCGACCAATTTCGGACCGGAAATTTTAGCCCCTCTTTGGGGCAAGTTGTGCCACCAGTGGGGCAAATTGTTCCGGATAGATTATGCTAAAAGATTGTCATAAATGTCTATGCTCTACACCACAAAGTGCTACCTATGCTTTTTCGGGCGTCATGTTAAAAATAATATTTTTTCTAGTCACCCGTTTTCATTTGATTCTACTCCTTTAGCTAATTTTTTTTAAATATTTTACATCTTTTAGTCCTATTTTAGTAGTTTCGCGTCGTATCTAATGATCGACCAAAAATTTTTTTTTGTACAATTGAGGTCGATCGAGGTGAGCTGTTTTTGGGAAAAACTTGCCCTTTCAAAAGGGAACATTGAGCCCCAAGTTGGGGATACGGACTAACGCTGGCGTACTGGGTACCGTGTCGATCAATTTAAAAAATAACTAAACAAGAAGATACCCAAAAAATATCATTATAATTTAGGAAAACAACGCTTGAATCGATTCAAAGTGCGCAGATACAGGCCAAATAGGTCAAGCACGAAAAAATGTACAAGTGTATTTTGATAGCTTCTGAATGTTTGCGCACCCATCCACTCAACCGTCAGGATTGGTGGAAATAAAATTGTTGCCAATATGGCGTGTTATCTGAGGCTATAATTGCGCATTTTGACCGTATCGCTATCTTTATTTAAAAAGTTATTGAGGTCGGCACAATAAACCCCCGGCACTTCCAACCCCACTCTCCCCTACGTTCGTTTTCTACTTCGCGGTGTTAAGATTTTTCCTGGAATAATGGGAGAAAAAACGATGTATATGAAGAATACCCGCGAATACTTGCAAGCGTTTATGGAACTTTCGTACGGAACCCTCGGTGCGCGAGTCAGACTCGTACTTTACGTACTACTCGATTTTTAAAAAATTGTGTTCTGAAGTTTGTCGATAGTGTGGAACTTCACGTATGGAGTTTGCTACAGTACGGCAAACATTTCCGAGCATACTCGAGAAAAAAATATAATTTTATTTCATTAACGTATATTATGTATTTTGGCTGTTTGTATCCTTGCCTTGGTCTAAGAATACTACCGAAACGAGATAAAATAAGGAGTTTATTCTGTCATTTCCGTCTATTTGTTTATAATTTACGTCTCGAAGTAATTGTTAACGGATAAAGCACGCAAAATGATTGTTACGTTTTTATTAATTTAACTAATTTGATATAATTATAGATAGAGTTTTTGAAAATCATATAATTTGAAGTTAAATTTAAATCTTGTTGTAAGATGTTATTATGATTGATTAGTTATTCAATGAATAATAATATTTAATAACTAATGTTTAGGCCGTAAAAATAATGCATCTTGAAAAGGTTGTTAACAACTGATTTTGAAACATTCAAACAATATCTAGAATATTCCAGAAACGAAGGCTACAAGCTTGTTCTACGTGACAAACAATAATAATTTTGTTCGGGGTGAACCCTTCTGAAATGTAATTTGAAGAAGTTTTAATCGATTTTAAAATGACACTCCTCTCGTGTCATACGCCACACGTTAAAAACATTGATGACACGCCTGTCGTGTCATCCGCACCCAATCGGTAAGTAATGTTTAAGTCGTAAAAATAGTGCAATTTGAAAAGGTTGTGAACAACTGATTTTGAAATTTTTTATCAATATTTAGAATATTCCAGAAACGAAGGGTACAAGCTTGTTCTACGGGACAAACAATAATAATTTTGTTCGGGGTGAACCCTTCTGAAACTTAATTTGAAGAAGTTTTATTCGATTTTAAAATGACACTCCTCTCGTGTCATACGCCACACGTTAAATACATTGATGACACGCCTGTCGTGCCATCCGTACTGAATCGGTTAAGGTAGGTAAAAGCGATAAAATCTGTTTTAGGGTTCCGTAGTCAACTAGGAATCCTTATAGTTTCGCCATGTCCGTACGTCCGCGGTCTAGCTCAGTGACCGTTAGCACTAGAAAGCTGAAATTTGGTATCAAAGTGGTAGAATAAAAACTAGATTTTTTAAATTAAGGTACCTCCCGTACTAGTGGGGGGGTAATTTTTTTTTCCGCTCCAACCCTATCGTGTTGGGTATCGTTGGATAGGTCTTTCTAGTAAAAATAATAGAGGTCTCCTAAAACAGTTTTTGGATAAAACTAATAGTTTCGTAAATTATAGCTCTGAACGTGAAAAGGCGGGCGTTAGATGCGGGCGCCCCCCGGATCTAACTTTTGAACCGTGGGTCTGAAAAAAAAACTCATTTAAGTCAGGCCTGATTTAATGAAATTATTAATTTCAACTATATTGAATAAAATCGGTTTAGCGCCGCCAAATATTCCTTAACAAACGGACCTTTTGAAAGGAAGTATTGTAACAGGCCGGCAACTACGGAACCCTACACTGAGCATGGCCCGACATGCCCTTGGCCGGTTTTATAGTTTATACTTGGTGTAGACACGCAAATAATACGCATTGATTGAGTCACCTAATTTCGAGTTGATTAAACATTGTTGTCGATTCTTATCAATCTTATCATTCATGATTATTACTATTAGCGATGATGCGCAAAATTACCACTGTCGTTGTTTACAACGCTTACCGACCAGTTCTTCTCACCCGAACAGTATGAATGTGACCTTCTTTTCCGTACTTAGTTACGCGATATGGAAACGGCGAAGGCTATTCTGGGTTGAGCCGCCTAATCACTATACTGTGTTAAGTGATATCGTAATATCTTCGGTCTTCTGCCGTTAGTATTCACTTTTGACGTTAACAAATCTCGGGAAAAAATCCTATTCGTCCGTACTAATCCATGTCATTTCAGATCATAGACAAGAGAAGACTAGAACCCCCTTAGGCGGCTTCACACAGCTGCGGTTTCCGCATGCGGCGTGGCGCTGGTGCGCAAGCGAAATAGCGTAGCGCAGCTTTGCATTTGTATAGCGCTGTTACGCTTGCACACCGTCGCCGCATCCGGTTGCGGCGCCAGTGTGATAATCGCCTTATAAACTTCTTACAACTCTTACAAGCATCATTTAAAGCCCGACCAGAAGTATATGATCATGCGCCATGTTGCGGAATTTCATTGGAACTAATTTCTTACATTGGCATTAATTTTAATGACAGGATGATATGCACGTGTGAGTGCATGTTATAGGCTGTCACTGTTGTCAAGTGTCATTGAGGTGGTTTACTTGAATAATAATAAAATGTTGAATATTAAATTATAAACGACAAAAAAAACCTAAAATTATCCATAGTCAAGAGCGAAACATTGTGTTTATAATAAATTACTGTAAATAATACGCTCTGGAAATGAAACTATTTCGCTGTGAAACATTTTCAAATTAATATCAGAGCCGACAGGTAAACAAATCAAGTCACCATACCATACGCTCTATGACTATACTGAACTGTTGCCATATAAATGACAATAATAGCGCCCTCTTGACAATAATCATATATTTCTGGTCAGGCTTTAGATAATGTATGTTTTGTCTGTTTCCAACAAATACAGCTGTCAAAGTGACAGGCAAGGGCAAACGAGACTTGTAAGACTTTTAACACGCAAATTTGGCAGCTGAAGTAGATCTCGCTTTACGTTTCTATACAATTAGTAGAGTACGCGAACAAAATCAGCTTCGATAACTCACAAGTGGCCAATTTTTTGTAGTCGGTTAGAATACTCTGAGAACTACTCCTTATAAAAAAATATACCGGATTTTGGTGTAGATTTAGGTATAAAGTAGGTATTTGTTAACAGGCCTTCTTAATTCAAGGTAAGATTATACAAATGGCATTTTTCTTCATGACATAATAGTATTTGACTGTTTGAACATCGCCTGTCATTTAATAACGTATTTTTCAACAGCTTAATTCAGTATAATGTAAAACGTAAAAAAAAATCATATTTCCACAAAAACATTTTTCAAGTGTTTTATGATGACTGCATTGTATTGAAAGCTATGTAAAGTAACTATCATGTTTAAATTATAATAGATTCATCAATAGATTGATTTTATTACAGCATTTAAATTTTAAAAGCGTTGTCTTGACCATAAAAGAAATCTCCGAAATTTTCAAGTCAGCGTGTTTAGTTTATTATTATTATAGTAATGTTTATTAAAAAGAAATAACGAATTTATCAACCGCTGTAAGTTTTATGAACTTATCAGTTCAATTCGTAATTTGAACGCATGGAGATTGGCGCGGGAGTCTTGTGCGCAGGCAGCGTGAGCGGGTCCACCAATCACGACGCGCCGTGTCACTGTCTTTGTTTGTGTTTAACTCTCACCGCTCAACCGCGATGGCGATGATCCTCTCAAACAAAACAAAATGTCGAGGATAAGTGCATTTTGTGGTCAATTATTGAATTTTATTTTCCATGGACATGTATATTTATGTTTTGTGCCGAATTCAAATAGCTGTCTGTGGTGTTGTGGATTCAAATAGCTTTCATATACGATATGAATATTACATTACTTATCCCAGTAGTGCATCGACAAGTTTAAAGAAGTAAATTGTAAGTCTTATCGTTTATTGATGTTTTTATTCTCACCTGTCTCCGCCTGTGGTCACGTGGGTTAGGCACAGATGGAAAACAAACTGTTCCCTTCGGTCCACGGTGGGCACAGATGGGAAAAGTTACATTGAAAGGCTGTTATCGTTTATTAATGAATGTCTTTGGTTAGATGTTTAAATTAAATAACTTATTCCAGTGGATTGACTAGTTCAACTAAATAAATATGAAAGACTGTAATCGTTAATTGATGCCGTTACTTAAGATGTTCCTTAATTTCTACAGTCAGCAGCAGAAGTAGCTTAGCGGGGAGGTGTTCAAAAATTTCTTGACACTACTTTATTGTTAAGAGAATAAGAGTGAGTGAACGTAATTTTGAACACCTCAACCACTAAGCTGCTTCTGCTACTGACTAGGCCAGTTGTAAATGACTTGGTCAAACAAATAAATATGCAAAGTTGTTATCGTTCATCAAGGATGATTAAGATTGGATGGACAATGCCTATACAAAATCGCGTTCCTCGACCCTTCAGGCTATACGTCTGTTTTCGGTACTGAGTGCCACAGCGCCATCTGTTGAGTCTGGAGTCGAGTTATTCTGTTAGCGTTAATCGCCGAACAAAATATTAGAAACTAGAATTTATTTATTTAATCTTAATTGCACAAAATAAGATGGTACAAATGGCGGACTTAATGCCATAAGGCATTCTCTACCAGTCAACCAATGGGCTTAACAGAAAGGTTAAGTAGGATTTTAGTGTTTGTGGTGACCGATAGTTGACGCTAGTGCTTTAGCCTGAAATAAGGGAACGCGATTTTGTATAGGCATTGTCAATCCATGTCATAATCATCCTTGTCGTTCATTAACTAATGTCTTCCTTTAGATATTACATAACTTCGAGTTGTTTGTTTAGTTAAAAATAATAAATAAGATAATTTATTGTGTAACTTACAGTAGCTGAGCTAGTATCTCGTTAATATCAATATTTTTGATACTTGCATCAAGAGATACTGCTCTTCTACAGATGGTAGGTTACAATGATAATAATGTAATATAAAACAGTAACTTGCAAAATTAAAACAATAGAAAAAATTAAATTAAATTGACTAATTCTAACATTCAAATTTGCAGGCTAAATCATCATCATCATTGGCCTGCAACGTCTATGGCAGACGATTAGACGCAATGTCCAAAATTAACTTAGATACTTCCTTTGGTGACTGTACAAACCAATACCCGACTGGCAAGCGCGCCCACATTTTGCACAGATATATGTTGCAACTGATGTGCTGGTGTTACAACCCTGCCGTCTCACCCTCTTATCGGCTAGTTTGTCGAACCAGATCCCATCATGCAGTTGCTGGCCTTCCTTGAGGATATTACGCCACTGGTCCCTATCATCAGCAAGCTTCTCCCAGACGCCATGCCCGATGTTAAATGAGATCAGGTCACGCTTCACGCAATCTTTAAAGCGAAGCAGTGGTCGGCCAATACTTCTCTCCGCACTCGCCACTGCGCCAAGCATGACCTGCCTCGGAAGTCGTTTAGAATCCATGCTATGCACATGCCCCAGCCACCACAGACGTCGCTGTTTAAGCAGGGCGGTGAAACTGGGAAGCTTAGCTCTAGCAAGAACTGCCTCATTTGTGACTCTATCCCTCCATGTGAGGCCCAGTAAGCTTCGCACGCAGCGCATATGGAAGGAGTTAAGTCGACTTTCCTGTTTTACATACGAAGTCCAGGTCTCGGCTCCGTACAGGAGTATGCTAAATAAAACTAAACAAATCATTAGAATTTACAGGAAATTATTACATAAAGCAAAATTTCTTTCATTACAGTATATTCAGAGCAATGACGCGTAGTTTCAGTAACCGCGAGGCAACCGGATGGTTCGCGGTATTTAAGCTCCTGAAGTGATGAGGAACCGCCCTGTGCAACCCGAACTGACCCAACTTGGACTGGAGCAGACCCCCAAATGATTTTTATTATTGCTAATTAATCTCGGGTATTTATTTTTCAACCAGTTACTTATTTTGAAAGATATTCGTATGTTTCGTTTTCCTTGCAATTTTATTCAATTGTTAACTATACATTTGTTGCGTTGTTGTCACATCTCTACATGTGTCATGTCATGTCAACCTATCAACCTACTTTGTCAATTTGTATAACATGACACAAGATGATATACTTTGACAATTACAACCCATATGACACTATGTACAGTGAAAAAACAAGTTTGTCAACGCTGCCAGCCTTTATTTAATAGTCAACCTCTATCTCCTAACCTCTCGATAAAATAGTAAACTGTAGTATTAGAAACTTTTAGACTCAACGCGTATAAAATTGGAAAATTAAAGAAAAAGTATACCCATGTTAAGATATACTGCAATCGATTCCACTCTAGATTCTGAACAAACAGTTTTTAGGTTTCTAGTCTTGGGTATAACACGTTGTATAATAGATAAATACTTAAATACATAGAAAGCATTCATAACTCAGGAACGTGATAAACACGCAAATAAATACCTTATTCAGGATTCGAATCCGGGACCTCCTGCTTCATAGGCAGTGTCACTACCGACTAGGCTAGGAAGCCGTTAAAGCAGTAAGTTGATTAAATCATACTAATGAATATAGATGGCTGTTATTCGTTTACTGATATATTCAGAGCAATGACGCGTAGTTGCAGTGTTCGCGAGGCAACCGGGTGGCTTGCGGTATTTGAGCTCTCGACGTGTTGTGGGAATGTACAACCCGAACTAACCCCACTTTGACTAAATTTCCAGTGTATTCGTGTGATGAAGACCGAGCATGCAAATTGCCATTCACCCCGGCCTGGTCAGTCGATCAATCCGTCAGTGTGGGGGGGGGGGGGGAACAAAGTACAAGTTGGGTCAGTTCGGGTTGCACAGGGCGGCTCTACAACATTTCGGGAGCTCAAATACCGCAACCCATCTGGTTGCCTCTCGGACACCATAACTACGCGCCATGGCTTTAACTAATATCTTTGTTTAAAATGTTACATAATCACGTTTCCATCTGTGCCCGCTGAGAACCGATGGAAATATTTCCCTCCATATGTATATAGGAAGGGGTAAAAAAACTTTCCATCTCCTCGCACATAAAAAGCCATATGGGAGCAAGTGAAAATGTTTTATTTCGCTATTAGATGTATTACCATCTGCCCCGGCCTCGCATGACCAAGGGGGGCATAGATGAGATGGGAACAACTCCTCTCGTTCGACGTCAGTACCCGCCGGGAACGGATGAGAACATAGGTAGCTATTCCCACTAGGCCTAGGCCTAGGGCTAGGGACCGATGGAAATAGTTCCATTCATGTAAAAATAGTAGGAGGCAATATAAACTTTCCATCTACTCCCACATGGATAGTCATGTGGGAGCAGGTGGAAATTTTTTATTCCCGTATTAGATTTATTATCTGTCCCCACCGCGCATGACCTTCATCAAGGCCAGCGCACATTGGAATGACTCCTCTCGTTCGACGTCTGTACCCGCCAGGAACGGATGAAAATACATCTATTTCCATATGTGCCCGCTGGGAACCGATGGGAATATTTCCCTCCATATGAATATAGGAAGGGGCAAAAAAATGTTCCATCTCCTCGCACATAAAAAGCCATATGGGAGCAGGTGGGAATGTTTTATTCTGCTATTAGGTGTAATGACTGTTTTTTTCCTTCCCATTCTTATTTGGTTTCACCAAATTATTATAAATGTAAATATATAGTTCTAAAGTCACTTATAACTCAGAGGGATTGAAATATCGCAACTTCAAAAATACCAGTTTTTTACATTTTGTACCTAAGCCAGCAATGTGTTACTCAACCAGTGTGACATCATACTCGAGTGCATGCATAAGAGAAAAAAAGAACGTGTCATGAAAGAAGAAGTGACAATATGACTAGTAGGTATATACGAGAACGCCTTTTTACGTATAAAAATGAAATAACTCACTGACCTGTTGTAATACCTTTATATTATACTATCCAACTAAAAAATTTAATCGTTATCAAAGCTCAAAACTGTTCGCATTCTGGGCAGTACTATTATTTACTCTGTGCCCTAAATCAAACGTCCAGATTCAATATTCGGTATACTAGTTTACCATGGAAACAGCGCAGCGGCCGGGCAACGGCGCACGGCGAACAGGCAACGTCGCGTGCGCATAATGATTGGTCCCGCCGCTAGCGCCATGACGGCTGCCATAATCTCCGCGCGTTTGAATTAAGTTAAGTTAACTGATAAGTAAAAAAAACTGGGAGCGATTGATGGATTTGTTATAATTTTGGTGCAAGTTTTATTAAAATGATAATGAACACTACATGTTGACTTGAAAATTTCGAGATTTCTTTTATGCCTATTAGAACGCTTTTAAAATTCAATTGTTCATTAAAATTTAAGCGATTGAATAATGTGTTATAAATCAAACCCATTACTTGCCTTCGATAGTTTTTAATATATTTCAGTTGCCATATAACAATTTAATTATCTTTTGGAGGAAGTATATATTTTTTATTTGTTTTAAAAACGGCTATCGATAAATCTGTTAGTAAATGTCAGGGGACATTCATATAGTTAAATACGATAATCTAATGAAAAGAAATACCACTCGAATTATTTTTTGTTAAAGTTATAAATGTCGCTAACAAATTTATTTTTAATACCTACAGCGACCTCAAAAACGGTTAGAAAAAAGTTTTCGCCATTAGTGCTCAGTGTACTCTTGCTGATACCAAAAAAAATCGGACTTGTGAGTTATGTTTTTTTTCAGGGCAATTTTACCGTTCCCGTACTCCACTAAATTATGTAACTAGGTTGAGCGCTGTTATTTAAAAAATCCATTTACCTGTCTAATACGTGTAAGGCAACAATAATTTGTACTATTTTACGCGAGTTAAGTAGATATTCCTTCGTTCCGTGGATCTTGGCCGTTACTTGCGCGGCGACCATTTGAAGATGGACTAATTCGTAAATACCTATTATTAAAGGAACTAATGGTACTATATGTATAGTCTAGCTTAATAATGGCAAGTTGCAGACCACAATTGACTGACTAAACAACGCTACTCAGCAAATTTCAATAGCTGACCAGACACTGTCAGTAATAATGACATTAATTCTCTACTCATCCTATACGATTCTAGTTAGAAAAGGACGGGTACATAAATAATGACATTATTATTTATTACTGACACTGGACCGCTTATGAATTTTGCCATATAAATAAAGGTTGAACACGCCAAAACCTGGGCATGTAAAAATAGCTATAGTTATTCGAAAAATGGAGATATTCAAACTTTTTAAACAACAATTTTCTCACAAGGAACTGGGCTATAAAATGATGATAGTTTTATTTTCTTTTATTTATTTGTTGGAAAAATGTCGAGCGTACAACATCAAAAACATGAACGCATTTTGCACGAACATGTAGAAAATCCCATGTTAAGCTACAGAGATATCGCGAAAAGGCTGAAATATCCACAATCTACGGTTGGTCACGTATTAAAAACTTTCCGTGAACGCTTGACAATAGATAGAAAGCCAGGAAGTGGTGGGTTGCAGGGAGTCAAGAATAAGAAAAAGGAAAGAGTATTTTAAAGATTTTTGCCTCAAATCATACGATTTCATCTCGTGATGATGCTAAAAATGTCTCAGTCCTATGTACAAAAAGTGAAACAGAGGGCAGGACTGAAGAGTTATAAAGCCCAGACCGCACCAGATCGAGACTCAAAACAGAACTTATCCGCATAGATACGGTCGCGACAACTCTATGAAGATTTTCTTACAAAATTTGAATGCGCGGTGATGGACGACGATACGTATACAAAATTGGATTTTAAACAAATACCTGGTCAAGAGTTTTATACTAGCAAATCTCGGACAGATACTCCTGAAGATTTTGAATTAACAAAAACGAGGGCAATTTCCAAAAAAATACCTTCTTTGGCAGACAATATGTAGCTGTGGTAAAAGAAGTCGCTCTTTTATCACCACCGGGACAATAAACGGCGATATTTATCGGAAAGATTGTTTACAGAAGCGTTTGCTGCCTTTTATAAGACAGCATGCCTCATTACCGCTGATTTGGCCAGATCTAGCCAGTTGCCATACGCAAAATCAGTTATGGAATGGTACAACGCTAACAGGATCATGGTGGTACCCAAAATATGCAATCCGCCAAATAGTCCAGAACTGCGGCCTGTTGAAGAGTACTGGAGTATTATGAAAGGAATTCTAAAAAAGAAAAGCGGAGAAGTAAAATCGGTCCCTGATCTACAAAAAATATGGACCTGGGCGACAAAAATCATTTCTAAAGAAAGCGTGCAAAGTCTTATGACCCGTGTGCGTAGAAAAGTTTGATCTATGGCTTACTGTGTAAACATTAATTAAAATTAAAAATGTGATTTTAGAAGTCATTAAATTTGTCATTAAATGTGGTATTCATAATGTAGTAATTTATTTACAAACTGGTTTAAAAACAAATTTTACGTGCCCAAGTTTTGGCGTGTTCAACCTTTATGAGTAATAGCGTCAGTGCTAGGCAATGATATTTACTATGGATGGGTTATACTCTAACAAAATGAGCAGAAAAAATACTTCCAGAGTTATTTCATAACCTAGCAACGATTCTGTTATGTTTATCTATTTTGACAATCATTACATTATATCTAAATATATAAAAGAAGAAACTGATTGACTGACTGACTGATTGACTGACTGACTGACTGACATATCAACGCACAGCCCAAACAGCTGGTTCTAGAGATTCCAAATTTGGCACGTAGGTTCCTTATATGGTCTAGGGGTGCACTAAGAAAGGATTTTTCAAAATTCACCCCCTAAGGGGGTAAAATGGGGGTCCAAAGTTTGTATGGCGAAACAAGATTTGTTAGACTATTTTATTCGAAACTTCACAGGAATATTCCTTACGATAAATGAGTAAACACGTGGTTTTTGAAAATTCAACCCCTAAAGGGGAAAATGTGGTACATACAAACATACCAGTCTAACTGAGAACCTCCTTTTTGAGTACTTATAGTACGCGGGCGAAGCCGCGGGAAAAAGCTAGTTATATATCATAGGTTCGGTATCGTCTTTTTGTCCAATATTCCGCAGTGTCTCAAGACAAAAGTCTTTGACCAGTGTGTGTTGCCAGTGATGACATATGGTACTGAAACGTGGTCGCTTACAATGGGCCTCATAAGAAAGCTCAAAGTCACCCAAAGGGCAATGGAGAGGGCTATGGTTGGAGTCTCTCTGTGTGATCGCATCAGAAATGAGGCCATCCGCAGCAGAACCAAAGTAACCGATATAGCCCTCCGAATCGCTAAACTAAAGTGGCAGTGGGCGGGGCACATTGCTCGTAGAACCGATGGCCGTTGGGGCGGAAAGGTTCTCGAGTGGCCACCACGAACCGGAAGGCGCAGCATGTGTAGACCCCCCGCAAGGTGGACTGATGACCTGGTGAAGGTCGCGGGAGTCCGCTGGATGCGGGTGGCGCAGGACCGGTCATTGTGGCACTCTTTGGGGGAGGCCTATGTCCAGCAGTGGACGTCTTTCGGCTGATATGATGATGATGATGATGATGATATCATAGGTTGGGCCCTACAAATTGACATGTCTAATAGCCGTTTTAATGGTGACGGGCTTGGTGCAACCGACCCTTAGGTACACTACACCTGCATTTCAACAGAACAATAAGTACGTATCTAATCTATATTCTTTTGGTGCTACGTGAGTACATGACGCCTTGTGAACGTAGAGCAATATCTAATTTAAATTGTAAGTTGTAACGGTGAGCGTGCTTCGTTAGATGCGAGGTGAAGGCCTCAAAGAATATTCTCGAGTACTACTGTTTTTATTGAGCTCTATTGATAGTTTGATGAGCTGAAGCTACATTATGAATTACTTCCAATTACGGATTCACTCTGTTGTTTATTACGTGTCATGGATCCTGGCCCGACCACGACACGATAATGGAATTAAATGATTGCACAAATTCATAATTTTTATAGGTGCTATTTAGTGCTCCTAGTCCCATGAATTTGTGCCGCATAGTTTTCAAGTTATCGCCGTAGAGTTGTGGTCGGGCGGGGTACAGGATTCTGGCCCGACCACACCCCTCCAACGAGATTTGGATAATGCACAAATTCATCGATTTTTAGGTGCTATTTAGTGCCGCCAGTCCCATGAATTTGTGCCGCTTAGTTTTCAACTTATCGCGGTACCATACCTATACAGGGTGGAACGAATTGGAGGGAAACTACCTAAAAACGTTGAGATAGTCCAATTTACTGAAAGAAAACATTCTTTCATTTTTACTATAAAGTAAAACTGCATTCACACATTTTTTTTAAATTTTTACTCTTTTTCATAATAATTGTAAGGAAAATCTTTTTTTATTGTTTATGGCTTCCATTGTGCGCTAAACTTGGTTGTGATAAATTAGTTTATTATCCTTGTTGGAAATAGGAACCAATGGCATCAATCGTCATGAAAATTGTTTTTGGTAAAAATGACAAAATAAGTTTTTTTTTAACTTTACATTTTTATAAACAAGAGTGTTTCTTTTACGTATACTAAGCTATTTCTCAAGGATTTAAGGTAGTTCCACTCCAAAGCCCATAGATTATTTCCACACTGTATCGTGGTCGGGCGGGGGTAAAAGAAACACTCTTGTTTATAAAAATGTAAAGTTAAAAAAAACGTATTTTGTCATTTTTATCAAAAATAATTTTCATGACGATTGATGCTATTGGTTCCTATTTCCAACAAGGATAATAAACTAATTCATCCCAACCAAGTTTAGCGCACAATGGAAGCCATAAACAATAAAAAAAGATTTTCCATACAATTGTTATGAAAAAGAGTGAAAATTTAAAAAAATCTGTGAATGCAGTTTTACTTTTTAGTAAAAATGAAGGAATGTTTTCTTTCAGTAAATTGGACTATCTCAACGTTTTAAGGTAGTTTCCCTCCAATTCGTTCCACCCTGTATAGGTATGGTACCGCGATAAGTTGAAAACTAAGCGGCACAAATTCATGGGATTGGTGGCACTAAATAGCACCAAAAAAACTATGAGTTTGTGCATTCACCAAATCTCGTTGGAGGGGTGTGGTCGGGCCAGGATCCTGTACCCCCGCCCGACTACAACGGTACGGCGATAACTTGAAAAGTATGCGGCACAAATTCATGAGACTAGAAGCACTAAATAGCACCTAAAAAATGATGAATTTGTGCATTCACCAAATCTCGTTGGAGGGGTGTGGTCGGGCCAGGATCCTGTACCCCCGCCCGACCACAACGGTACGGCGATAACTTGAAAAGTATGCGGCACAAATTCATGGGACTAGGAGCACTAAATAGCACCTAAAAATTATGAATTTGTGCAATCATTTAATTCCATTATCGTGTCGTGGTCGGGCCAGGATCCATGACACTTTATTAGGTGCCTATTATCGCGGTGAAACTTTTTACACCTAATGCTTCTTTGTGAAAACTTCCTAATATTCTTAATATGTATCTTTATAGCACACAGTTTGTGAAAAAGATAGGCATGAAGACTAAATATTGCCTTTCTTGTATCAAGTCTAATTGTGCACATTATTGTTGGGTTAAGCAGAGATAAATTGAATTAGAGAGTTCTTATATGAGCTGGATTGACCAGGGGGTTCGGGAACCAGAGGCCCTAAAAAGAGTTTTGCTAAGAGGTCTTTGATATACCTACCTACTGGTCACTCGTTAACAAGAATTGCGAGTTCTTAGTTCGAGGCGGACCACTAGTATTAGAATTTATGTTTTACATCTTTTCTCTGCCAATATTTCCGTGATGACGCTGTTCATCAATTCCTTTTTTTCTTGTTGCAGGCAAATTCAAAAATACACGTGATAAGACGAGTGGACGACGAATGGCTGTACGGGAAGGTGCGCAGCGGCGCCGAGGGGCTGTTCCCCGCCAACTACGTGCAGGTGCGTGGCGAGGGGGCGGCGGGGGTGGGGGCGGGGGCGGCGCGGACGGCGCGCGCGCTGTACGACCTGCAGCCCGAGCAGCCCGGCGACCTGCGCCTGCGCGCCGGCGACGCCGTCCTCGTGCTCTCCAAGCTCAACGACGAGTGGTACTTCGGCGAGTGCAATGGACTCAAAGGACAGTTCCCCCTTAACTATGTGCAAATGAGCTAACTGCTACGTTGCTCTCGTATCGTTTCGGTGCTGGTATTTTTAAAATTAGTGATGTGATAAAATGTACCATTTTTAAGACTGAAGTCTACCATATCGCTTGAATGGTACGAGTGCTGTGCTCCGGGTGAGGTAGGCGACGGGAACTTAGTGAATATTCTTGTAAATTGATATTAGTGCAATATTGCCATATATTATAATGATATCTTCGGTAGGGCTAAAATAAAGATTTCCAGAAAAAACATGGCTGCTTGATGTAAAATCAGGTAGACTCCTGTGAAGCCATAAGTGTACAATTAACATGCGTTTTCGCACTAATGTTGCCATTATAACATAGTTGTTAGCTTAAGCACTTATAAGGGCATGAAATATTCAAAGAAATCGACAGAATTATTCAATGTAAATAGTGCACACTGTAAATTCAGTATTAATATATTTTTTAGGTATGGTGTCTTATCTCGATCTGACCTTTATGCAATTTTTTTGTGAGATGAGTAAGTAACCATATACTTTGCTACGTGCAAAGTGTGGTTTACTTTGGCTGGGCTGATAATAAATTGAACCATTGTTTTGTGTCGTATGATCAATGTGATGATTAATAGCATTGTTTGGTATGTAGTTAGAATGCACTGCAAGTCTTCACTATCATAGGAGTGATAACCAATTTGTTATCGTTAATCATTATATTCATTATTGCGTCTCACTCACCAATTGATACGTAAATCATATTGACAGTGATGCGTCTTGTAGGTAATGTTTTATTTTCCGTTATATAATTTTAAAGGGACCATAATATTAAGTGCCTTAAGTATATTGTCTTCAACCCAATAATTTGTATATAAATGATCTTATTTATGTAGATGTAATAAAATCTAATACAAATATATTTTTTTTACTTTGATAGAAATCCCTAAAAGTTTTGGTGGAGGTCAAAGAATGCAAACCACTTCAAGAAAACAAATCCTAGAGTTCTGGGTTTGATGCAATACTATGAGAAATTATATAAATAATTAGATTATATCATTGCTAAAAGTTTCTGTTGGGAAAAAGTAGTGCCAAACGACGTTTACATTTTAATACGCAATGTTTCAACCGATTTCAAGATTTCGAAGGAGGAGGTTATCAATTCGTCAGGATCTTTCACCGATTGTTCGAAGACGGCTGGACCGATTTGGAAAATTCTTCTTTTGTTTGAAAGAGTATACTTCACAGTTGGTCCCATTGTAACCAGGTCAGGATCTGATGATGGGATCCTTGAGAAATCGAGGGAACTCTTCAACTATTATAGGCACACCCATAGTGATTTGAGTATTTTTTACAGCAGCTCGACCATTTGCTTTTGGAAAGGTGGATGCTAAGTAAAGTCTGTTCTTTTTTGTTTCAAATTATTTGTTCTAATGTTAACTTGTTTACTTAAAATTTGCTTTGGCCTGTGAGTGAGCGTCTTTGGGGACTAAGTCTGGTGGCCAAAAGGTTACAATATAGGCCCTGTCCTTTGTAACTGATACAACTTCGGCAGTTTTTACCTATTTTGATAGTACTATTTTCCAATTCGAAAATTTTGCTAGTCTGTCATTCTGACGTCCACCCATTAAACGCTCCCAGATGCCCGGATCTAGCAATAAGTACCTATCCTTATAGCAATCTAACCAGGCGGGTTTTATCGAATATACCTAGTTATAATGAAACGCCAATTCATCACATACAGTGAGATTTATTATATGAACAAAAATAATCTATGCTTAAAAATATTTACAATTCCTTAATTACAACTTAGTGTCAACATACCCTGTTCGCTTTTCAACCGTTGCTTCATCAAAAACATCGCTAAACGTATTGGTGGCAAGACGACACCCGACTTCCGTTTACTTCGAGAAACAAAATTCGCCGTTTAAACCTATACGGGTTAATATATTACAACGATGAGATGTACCGATACATACAAAACAAATCCTCATTCACAACATGTTGAAAAGGGAAAAGAGGGTGGAATTTTTTCTAATGTAGAATACGTACTACATATGTTCTAAGTATCTAATAACACAGTCCCGAACATTGCCTTGTATAAATTTACGATCTCGTAAAATTACATACTCTTTTGCCGCTTAAAAGCACTCCCAAGCTTTTCTTAAACACATATAGAAAATATTTTCAGGTACAAAATAAAAAATATAGAACTCTTGGTCTTTTCACAATAAAAAGCCTAATAAGTATTTATTTAGGTAAAGTAAATATAAAATAAAGACAAATAAATTCTAAGAGATATAAAAGTGGAAGATATCGTAAAATGTCAGTAAAGGATTGAAGCAAAGAATACGGCAAGCAAATGCTATCCTTATTGTTAAAGAAACAAGTACAACGGAGAAAGCACCTAATCGTACATTAGTGATACTCGTGTTCAGATTGTCCGAAACTAGTCCTAACAACACTGGGTACAAGAGTTTCCCCTTTTTACAAGGTCACTGCCACACTAGAATCCACTAATCATTTAATGGATTATTTAATCTGCTTTTAAAACGAAATTTAACCCATCTCATATTTTTTTAAGTATAAAGCCCTAATAATAATCACAATTAATAATTTTATTCAATGTGTCCATTTCATTAGACGATTTAACCTATCATTCAACGCCTCAACAACTATCAGACCAATCATCTTAAAGATAAATACACATTAAGTTAACAGCGTTATATTTAACAAATGGAAGCTTGCAATTTTCATAAGGTGATAACTAGACACTTGAAAAAAAAACTATTATATTTTTAAATAGCCAACAACATTGTCGAGATCCAATCAGATATTAAGTTTGTAAGTCTTACCGCATCAAAGGGCTACTAAAACAGGCCTACGACTTTTTTCTTTGGGAGCGTCCATTAATCGCGTCATATTGTATAGGGGAGGGAGGGGGTCAAGAAAAAATCACCAATGATCACCACAGGGGGGAGGGGGGTCTGGACACATATCACGTGTAATTTTTTGTTCCTTGTGCTATACTGTATTATGGCCAATAAAATAAAAATTATTAACTTTTAAATGAATCAATCTGTCAAAAGCAGAGTAAAATTGCACTAGCACTATGATTGTAAATAATTTTTAATGGCATTTGACATATTGTTTTGTGAAGTAGGTTTTTAGGGTTCCGTAGCCAAAGTGGCAAAAACGTAACCCTTATAGTTTCGTTATGTCCGTCTGTCCGTCCATCCGTCCGTATGTCACAGCCATTTTACTTGGAAACTATTAAACGAATCTTAATAAATATTTAAATATAAGGTGTGTTTTTGTATGCCGCTACTTAGTTTTGTAGTAAAATTGCTGAAAAAGATATTTTAAGGAGGGGCACTACTCCATACATGTAATAATTTGACAAAAAAAAAATTTTTTTACCAAATATCGACATGATGCACATCACTCGATAGTCTCGATACGTCTTTCAAAATAACATTGAGGTCTGTTTGATTTTTTTTTAATTTAGTGAATAATCTAAAAAAATTGTGACAAGGGTGTCACTTTTGAACTGGAGATCCAAATAATACGAAAAAAATTGAGAACATTATCGGTTTAGGAATTATTGAGTTATCTCCTAAAAACTCATTTCATACGCAGATACTTTTTCGATAGTAGGTACGAAACCGCGTGGTCCGACACGCAATTAGCCGGTTTTTTTCTATTAAAGATAATTTTATTTTATAAGTATACATGTGGTTTCATTTTTTTACCCTTTACGTGTACGTACGTTACGTAAGTAGGTTCACGTATTAGAAAACTGTACTTACTTTAGTTAGCTAAAAATTACACGTCATATTGGACAGGGGGGGAGGGGTCCTGTAAATATCACCAAAGATCACCATGGGGGAGGGGGGGTCTAAAACAAGTCAAAAACGTATGACGCGATTAATGGACGCCCCCTTTTCGGTTGTCGGTTAGATTGTCCGCAGGTTCCGCCAAGTATGTAAGCGTAACATTTAATAGTTCATTGAACGCGGGAAGATGCAAGCATAAGGAGACACACTGTTACACTGAAATAGGTTAACAGCTTCCGAGACTGAAAGTCACAAGCACTCTACCGTCAAACATTCTATCCATATAGCACAATCCGTTGAAAAGTTAATATTTTAAACATACGCAACTCCCCTCTAAGCAGGTACCTAATATGATAATAACACAGCAGCTAACACATTTGTTGGCTTGGCCATGTGAATTTAAAATTCAATGTTCGATTTGCTAAGATGTGAGTAATCGATTAATGAAATGACTTATAGGTTAAGGTATTTACAAGGAACTTGATGGAGCGTCTAGTCGGGCCTGTAGATAGGTATTCTAGGGATGAATTCGATGAGCAGCACATACTCCATCATAGAGGAGGAGTCGCAGTGCTGCTTGGTGAGCCGCCAGCGCAGCCCCAGCTTGCTGTAGAGCCGACTGTTCTCCCACTCCAGCAGTTTGTTCAGGGAGTGTTGCGTCTGGAATAACGATTTTGATCATTAACATGGTAAAGGCAAATTTTAACCAACATATAAAAGAAGAAGTAAGTAAGTTGTGTAAAAGTTGTTATATATCCACACTATTTAAAAAAAAAACTAATATAAACCATTTAAGGGATTTTGAGAATATCTCGTGACGGATTTTGTCCAAAGAGGTCTCATTGGCCTTAGGTGAATATAGGGCTGCCAGGAATAGTTGACCTGCTGAAATGAGGTCCTCGAGTTTAACACAGGGGCAAAAGTTTCCCAAAAATAATGCACACCTGGGATTGGGCAAACTCGGATTATACGAATTTAGGACGAAATTAAGGTATTAAAACGATTTCCAGCCTGCTGGAAATTCATTCTTCGAAAAAGTCTAATTTTATTGGCCTAATATAGCAAACATTAATTAATAACTCTATACATACTTAAATAAATATATGGCCTGATTCCTAATTCGATGCCTTCCTTCAAGGAGCGAATACAAGAGTCCAACCATTGAACTCATGTAATACCCAGAAATAAAATCAGCACGGAAAAAGTGACACAATAAAAGGCGTCGTATGCGACAGAGAGCGATCGTTCTAAGGACATTGCTAATCACACCGGACCGACCATCAAAGCGTAAACGAGACTACAAAATAAGCGTTAATGTTATGAATATGGAAGTCAAATTAAACTAGTCAAGGACTCGCGGTCGAAAGCTTGTGAATATGATCAGAATTGTCAAGCAATATTTTGAATGATTTTTACGCCATGACAGGATAGCAGAAAATGTACTCAGCTTTGAGACTTTCATATTATACAGGATGATTGGTAATTCGCCGTATTCCTTGAAAGGGGTTATTCTATAGCGCATTTGCAACTATTTAAGTCCAGTCAACCTGGGGTCAAAACTCATTGTTTTTAAAAGTTATTTAAGTTTTTTTTTTATTGAAAACCCCGCCGTTGGGCATAAAACTAGAACCTAATTGTGAAAAAACTACTTGAATTTAGAATGGAAAGAAGGCCGAGAGGCGGGTTTTTGATTAAAAAAAAAACTAAAATTTCAAATAGCTTAAAACCAATGGGTTTTGACCCCTAGTTGACTGGACTTATCGTTGCAAATGAGCTATACAATATTTACAATAATCCCTGTCAAGGGATAGGTACGGCGAATTACCAATCATTCTGTATTTAAGAAGTATATGTTGTTGTAATTAAAATCATCTTTACGGAAAATGAGGCAAAAGTTTAATATCTCGCCAACTAGTTATTATTTACCCCTGGTTAATGGAGACTTATTAATTTATTGCAGAATTGCTCTTGTATTGACTCCTTAGAAGGAATTCCTCCAATTAAGGGTCAGCCTGTAACCATGATAAGATACAATCCCAAGCTCCCTTAGGGGGCGTCCATTAATCGCGTCATACGTTTTTGGCTTGTTTTAGACCCCCCCCTCCCCCATCTTTGATCTTTGGTGATATTTTCAGGACCCCTCCCCCCTGTCCAATATGACGTGTAATTTTTTGCTAACTAAAGTAAGTACAGTTATCTAACACGTGAACCCACTTACGTAACGTACGTACACGTAAAGGGTAAAAAATGAAACTACATGTATACATGAAATAAAACCCCGACCCGTTGACCACGAACGCTGTAAAGTGTTCGAAACGTCGGGATGTAATTTAAGCTCAGTACACGCGATAAAATCCGTTTTTAATTGTTTTATTTCATGAATAACTATCGCGACAACCGAAGACAATATTATACATGTATACATGTAAAATAAAATTATGTTTAATAGAAAAAAACCGGCCAAGTGCGTGTCGGACCACGCGGTTTCGTACCTACTATAGTGGAGTCAAAACCAACGTGCCGGCCGGGCAATAAAACGAGCTGTCAGCAAGGATGCGGCTAAAGTCGATATTTCTTATCGATGAATCACGCTTGTTCTATGAAAAGTACTATGCATGCGCATGGTAGTTATGAGTAAAATCGATTCCATTATCTATAAATAAATATATTTACCTCGTTAGGTTTTAGTGATATCTAAATGGTTAATTATAAATAGCAGTCATTAATATCATGGCATTTTGTTACTGGTGCAATGTAATTAGTGTACCTATTAGGGTAATTACGAGTATTATAATGACCTAACAATGTGACAGTAGTTATACATTATTATAGCGGTCATTATTAAGTCCTAAACGTTAATTAGTAATATGTTATCGTGCTATTTTCTCATTGGTTCTTAAAATCAATATAATTAGTGTCTCACGGATATCATAAGTGCCAACCAGTTGAGCAATGGAGACCATATTTTCTAACGTGCAGTTGTTGAAGTTGAAGGGCGATATTAACTCGCAAACTCGGTGCGTTATCTATAACGTTCTATCAATTTTTGACGAATTAAAATGTGATCCGACAAAACTTCATCGGTTCAATCTTAATACGCCTCAAGATATTACGGCGTAGATATGTGGAGTAGGAGTGAGGACCGTCGGAAAAATAAAGAGAGAAGTTTTACAAGACGGAGTACCTTCTACACCAAGGAAGACGTTCACGGCTCCAGCAAAAGTCACAAATTTGAACGACTTCGACGTCGATGTGCTGAAACGCATCGTTTCGTCATTTTATGACAATGGAGAATATCCAACCGTCAAACAAGTACTGGAGAAATTCAAGGAAGCTATACCTGGAGTAAAATGCGGGACCACGTCCATGAAGACTATTTTAAAGAAAATTGGCTACAAATACAAGAAGGGCGATGAAGGACGCAAATATTTAATGGAAAGGGGTGATATTGTGTGTGCCAGGATGGATTTTTTAAGGAAGATGGACAATTTAATACGGAATAATGATTCTCGACCGCGATTTTACCTTGACGAGACCTGGGTTAATCAAAACCATTCGAGAAAAAGAATGTGGCTTGACGAAAATGACGTCGGAGGTTTAAAAAATCAAAAAACTGGAAAGGGAGCCCGACTTATCCTTTGCCATGCTGGATCTGCAAGAACTGGATTTGTACCTGAAGCCAAATTATTATTCAGAGCAGTAAAATCGAAGAACGAGGACTACCATACGGAGATGAATGGTGAAACTTATATGGAGTGGTTTGAAAACTTTTTGAAATTACTTGAAGAACCGTCCGTGATTGTCGTTGACAATGCAAGTTACCACTCAGTTCAACTGGAAAAAATACCGAATACCAACACAAAAAAGGCAGAAATTCAAGAATGGCTCCGAAAAAAAAATATCCCATTTGGCAGAACGGACGTTAAAGAGGAGTTGCTTCGAAAAGTAAACGCCAGCAATCCATCGAAAGTGTATGCGTTGGACCAATTGGCAAACGAATTAGACCATGAAGTGATACGCTTACCTCCTTACCACTGTCAATACAACCCTATTGAATTAATCTGGGCTCAAATAAAAGGAGAGGTCGCAGCAAAGAATAATACATTCCGTTTAGCAGATGTAGAAGTTTTATTTCACCAAGCCGTCGACAATGTTTCTCAAGAAGACTGGGCCAAGTGTGTTCGACACGCAGAAGATCTACAATTACGAAATTTTCTTCTATATTCATATTACACTTAAACACAACCTTATTATTATAAATAAATCCATCGATAATGTGCGAAGGTTGCGGCACGCATCCCTACAAGCAGGTAGAAAAGGGCACGTGGCCGGCCCGGAGATTTATGGCCCCGCCGGCACGATGGTTTTGACTCCACTATATCGAAAAAGTAATATCATAAGGTCGTATCTGCGTATGAAATGTTTTAGGAGATAACTCAATAATTCCTAAACCGATAATGTTCTCAATTTTTTTTCATATTTTTTGGATCTCCGGTTCAAAAGTGACAGGGGGGACACAAGTTTTTAGACTTAAGGGGTGATTATTTCTTAAGATATTCACTAAATAAAAAAAATCAAACAGACCTCAATGTTTATTTTTTTATTTATTGAGGACAACAAGACAAGAGTTATTTTGAAAGACCTGTCGACTGATATGCATCATGTCGATATTAAGTAAAAAAAAAAATTTTTGACAAATAATTACATGTATGGAGTAGTGCCCCTCCTTAAAATATATTTTTCAGCAATTTTACTACAAAACTAAGTAGCGGCATACAAAAACACACCTTATATTTAAATATTTATGAAGATATACGTTTTATAGTTTCCGAGTAAAATGGCTGTGATATACGGACGGACGGACGGAAAGCCAGACATTAACGAAACTATAGGGGTTACGTTTTTGTTATTAAGTAGGGTAGTCAGATTCCCACTACACATTTTTCCCCAGTGACGTGATTGTGCATTTCAGGAAATCGAAAACATTATAGACAAAGTGTGGAACACTACATTGACTAAATCCTACACTGGAGATCTAGCACTATTGTATTTGTTTAAATAAGTGATGACTAACTTAAAGATTTCCCGAATTGTTTCTCTGAGCTTTCGTCTATAAGCATTAAGTGACATTTTTTCTTTATATTTATAAAAAAGTGACTTAGAAATTCGAACACAATTCGAAAATTTGGTAGTATGGTACTAATACAGATCTAAGTGTTACAGTATTTTTTCACCACGGTGACATGTTTACATCTATTTATTATGACATTTTTTTAGTTTTTTTTGGCGAATATGATCACTTAATACGAACCTACACTTGTGAATATTTTTACCTAAAATTGTCTATTTATTTAACATACACAATCAAAAAATATCGTAAATATACTAAGTGCTTTACGAGCAATCGAAATAAACAACTTATTATTTAAGGTTCATATTTTAAAACTCCCGCCTCCGCGGCAAGGTTACTACATAACACAGATTACTTACCTACTTGTATCAGATAGAGCAAATCAGAAGACTCGCAAGTACTACAGGTTGGTAAAGGGATATTTTATTTAAACTTTTTTCTATATTCTGATTTCCGATATTGAAATGTCATTATGTTTGCCCCAATCAGTCATTTCAGAACAGAGCATATTGTGGTTTTAGGTTCGATGGTTAGATAGATGCAATCGAACTGTTATTTTCGTACCTGGAAAGCACACTCCTTGCATTGGACAAACGTCGGTCAATATAAAGGACGATACACCAAGAGAATTTATTTGCTATACTCAAATAAAATATCAACAAAAATCGAGTTTATGAGTTAAATCATTCACATGGATTGTTGTAAATGTTGTATAGGATAGAAACGAGTGACGCCATTCTCAGCTCTGTATTTAGTGGTCAAGTCATGAGAAACTTCATAATGCGTATTAAACACATTTATTTATTTATCATTCAAAATAGTTACAGCATTACAGTAAATAGACGGCACTGCGAACTTCAAATTAAACATATAAAATAACTTAACACTAGGTCGATTTAGGCTTCATAATGCGTAGTCTAGTGACCAGTAATCTGTGCTTCTTGTGTGACTCGCTTGTAAGCTATGAATGAATAGGAGAGCTATACCTGCTATTTATAGCTTCTTTGCTAGGATACCCATCGGATAATACCGTTTGTTTTGATGTTTTCGGTTTATTGCCTTTGTTTTTTTGGTGGTTACGGCGCTGAAAGACTAATAATAAAACCGGCCAAGTGCGTGTCGGACCACGCATAATGGAGGGTTCCGTAGCTTTAATGGAAAAAGAACCAGACTAATGCCAAAAGGTCGTCAAGGTCTGATGCCTATGGAAGAAGTTTTTTTGAAAATAACTCAAAAATGGCTAAACCGATAATGTTCAAAACAATTTTCTTAGAAAGTATATGCTAACGCGCATCTTCTTAATTTTTTTCATATTTTTGAACTTACGGTTCAAAAGTTACAGGGGGGGACGCTATTTTTTCGAGTTTCGAAGCAATTATTTCTGAAACTTTTCACTTAATCACAAAATGTTCAAAAAACCTCAATGTTATTTTGAAAGACCTATTGATTTATGTGCAACATGTTGATATTTGGTATTTTGTTACATGTATGGAGTGCCCCCTTGAAAATATTTTTTCCTGCAATTTTACTACATAACTAAATAGCGGCATACAAAATACACCTTATGTCTAAATTGTATTAAGATACATCCTATAGTTTCCGAGTAAAATGGCTGTGACATACGGACGGACGGACAGACGGACATGAACAAAACTATAAGGGTTCCGTTTTTGCCATTCTGGCTACGGAACCCTAAAAATGGATCGTACAGTCGACTACAAAGAGCTAGGCTGTATCTACTATTTCACCTTCATCCGTTGTAATAAGGTTCAAAAGTGGATACATATCTTTGTAGTCGACTGTATAATATCACAGCTATCACTTAATAAAAATGGATGTAAATAGTATACATATCAATTATATAATCTATACAGTCATCTAACTTCATAGAACCTATTTGTTTCTCGTCTTTGCCGAAGGTTCACGGTAGTAAAAAATTTTGATAAGTTGTTTTATTTATTCTTATTCATACGTGGTTTTGAAATTGACATACAATTAATAGAATAATTTTGTCCAGGATTTGAATTCGAAAAGTAGCGCCATCCTGAAATTATGTGATTATAATCAATACAAAAGGCCGCAATGTTATTTTGTTCTGTTTATTTTTGATCACTTTGAAAATCGATATCTGAGGATCCGCACGGCTAATTCGAATCTAACATCAAAATTGTAAAACGGCGACCATTTTAAATTTTGTACAATTTAATCCGATCATGTCGAAAATCGATTTCTGAGAATCCAAGAGACCTTTTAATGACAGGCATTAAATAAGCAGACAAACTACGAAGTGTCCAATCTGCAAATTACTACTTTCTAGCTTCAGTAGTTTCGGCCTCGCTTTAATAAAAAGTATTCAAGCCGTTTCAACTCCCCTAGGGTTGAAAAGTTTGTAGTACTACCCTACCCACTTAAAAGAAAAAATAGTGAGAGGTGATTAAGTAAGTCTTACAAAACAACTTTTTCTATAGGACCGACCCTGAAATACAAAAAAAATTTTGGTGTCCCATAGAAAACGTCAAAGTCGGATCGGCCGAAATTTATGAAACAGCCAAAAAAAATTTAGATTTCGGAGTTGACCCAATAGTAAAAGTTGTTTATTACGGCCTACCAAATCACCTCGCACAATATGGCTAGTTCTTAAAAAAACATCCTTAAAAGTTTTTTTTTTCTTTTAAGTCCACAAACTTCGTTTTAAGTCTTTCATAAAATATCTATACATACTTGCAACCCCTTTTTAACCCCGTTAGGAGTTGAATTAAAAGAAACGCTAAAATCACTTTTATTATTTTAAATTAGCAGTAAACTTACGCAGTCTAGAACTTAAAATTATAAACACAACACAAACAAGTTTTCAAGGCGCTTCTTATTACTTGTACAGATTATAAAGAGTAGCCTACAAACAAAGTTTTAAGTCTGTCTTTCAAAACTTGTAATCTCTATACAAACTTTCAACTTCAATGGGGTTCAACTTCTTTATAACCCCATTTAACCTCTTTTGAATTTCAAAAACTGCTAAAATCTTTTTTATTATTTTGTAATGATTAGCAAACGTACGAAGTTTTAAGATTCTAACTTAAAATTTTAAATTCTACCCATACTAATTTTGAACCCCCTTTTTGAATTTTTCAAAATTGCTTCCTATTACTTGTTCATATTATAAATGTACCCCCATCCGCAAATTACAACTTTGCAGCTTCCGATGTAACGGCCTCGCTTTAATACAAACATTTCAACCCCGTTTTAACTCCTCTGGGGTGGAATTTTGAAAAACAGGAAAATTACTTTATTTTTTATTTTTAAGCGATTAGCCTACAAACGAACATTTAAGTCAGTCACGAAAAAAAACTACAGATTTTCAACCCATTTTTAACACTGTAGGGGTTGAATTTCAAAAAACTGATATTTCTTTTATTATTTTTAATCATCAGCGACCGTACGAATTTTTAAGTCTCTATATAAAAAAAATCATACCCATACAAACTTTTAACCCAGTTTTTACCCCCTTAGCCATTGATTTATTCGAAATCACCTCTTAGTACACACAAATTATACATGTAACCTGGTCTAACATTTTCAACTCTTTAGCTGCAGTGGTTTCGGTGTTTGCGTTGATGAGTCAGTCAGGATAAAAGCATTTAAAGATAGACTAGCTTTCCGCCCGCGATTTCGTCCACTTATAATACGGGTACCTACTCATACACAGTTTCATCTTTATAAAATGTGTTGTTTGGTATTAGAGTATTTTTTTTGTTTATAATAATTATCATACAACTTACTTTTAAGCCATATACATGTATTCTTCATACAAATCGTCAACGTTTTTTAACCCCCTTAAGGGGTATCAAGTAAGGGGTAAGGGGGTATCAAGACACGCTGAAATTGCTTTTCTTATCTTTTAATAAGTAGACGAAATAGGTACAAAGTAGCCTATCTGCAAATTACAACTTTCTAGCTTCAGCAGTTTCGGCCTCGTTTTAGAACAAACTTTTCAACCTTGTATTGAGGCTCCTTATTCCCTAAAAGGTCGAAAAACTCTATTAATGAAAAAAGCCGCATAAAATGATATTTATAAGATAGTTTGAAGTATTAGTAATACAAAAAAATAATTTTGAACCATGTTTATTATTATTAAGTACCTAAAAATACGATTCTTACAAAAAGTGTCCTGTGAAGTGTGATTTAGGTGTCATTTTTAAAAATTCATGGTAATTTGAAATTTACTGCTATAGTAATGTTTTTTTTTATCGTGATAGAAATATAGTTTACCTTTGCAATGGTAATATTTTTAGGGCAAAATATTCATAGGGTTTTCGTGGAAAAAATTAAATGTAACCGTGTTTGCATCAAATCTTCGATTTTTATTTCCATGGCCGTCTCATACATGATATACTCAATTGAATTTAATTCAAATTGAATAAGAATTTTTACCCTTTTTTGCGTAATCTGAAAATGAACGGTACACCTAACTGGAAAATCCGGAAAGGCCTTCCAAGGCAACCAATTTTTTTCATATTTCACTCGTTAAAATGTAATATTTGCTCCGATGGCCGTCTAGATAAAAAATGAACTATTATGTGCATCAATAGTTGATATAAAAAAAAACTTAGTATTTTCGCCATAGCCTTCGAAGAAAATGAAGCATTTCGTGAAATTCGCGCGTTTTGGGAATAAGGCCTCTTAACTCATCTAGGGTGGAATTTTGAAAAACACTGAAATTAGTTTTTTTTTTGTTTTGAAGTGCTTACAAATGAACTTTCGAGTCTGTCACAAAAAAGTAGGTATCTATATCAACTTTCAACCCCTTTTTTACCCCGTTTGCGGGGTTGAATGAAAAAAAAAACGCTAAAATTACTTTCATTATTTTTAATGTATTAAATGTACGAAGTTGCATACCTCGAAATTAAAATTTTAACCCATACAAATTTTTAACTCTTCGTTTTTACTCCCTTAGGGGTTTAATTTTTCTAATTTGTTTCTTATTACTTGTACACATTATAAATAAAAATTATAACTTTCTAGTGAGGCTAGAAAGAAGTAGTTTCGGCCTGGCTACAATCCAACTTTTCAACCCCGTTTCAACTCCTTTAGGGTGGAGTTTTGAAAAACGCTGAATTATTTTTTCGTTTGGAGCTGAGTAGCCTACAAACGAACTTTCAAGTCTGTCACAATTTTTTTTTAAATATTTTGTTACAAATTTTCAACCCCTTTTTACCCCGTTAGGGGTTATATACCAGAAAAAGCTGAAATAACTTTTATTATTTTTTAATTAGCAACAAACGCACGAAGTTTCAAGTTTCTAACTTAAAATTTTAAATCCTAACCATACTAACGCTTAACCCCCTTTTTACCCCCTTAGGGCTTGAATTTTTCAAAATCGATCCTTATTACTTGTACAAATTAAAAATGTAATCTTATCTGCAAATTTCAACTTTCCAGCTTCAGTAGTTTCGGCTCTGCGTGGATCATTCAGTCAGTCAGTCAGGACATAGGCATTTATATAAATTAAAATAATATTAAGAATTATATTTTATTAGTGTGATTTAAAAAATAGTGTAATACTAATAAATAAAATGAGCCTATTATTTATTCCACCCTGATTATTACTCCTAAGAATCTATGTCCTAAGTAAGCAACTACGCACCATACGCTATGCCCTTCTGCGCTTCTTAGATACCTACAAGGTCAATGACCTTAGGTGCACTAATCGTATCGGCCGCCGCACGTCTTATGTGTTGTAGTTTCCGCCCCGCGCCCCGCTCCAATTATGTTTATTTTTTTTTATTGCTAATTTTACAATTCCTGAAAATGCTCAGTATATTTACTGGTGAAATTTTGATATTATGTAACATATTATTAAAGCTAAAAGGAGCATCAAAATCATGAGTGTAGAATTAATGTGCGTGTTCGAAAATCATTTAATAAATAGTAATAATACAGTCACCGCTGTAAAATTTTTTTTAAACGAAGCGTAATAATTGTCACGACAATATAGTGAAAAATCACCATTTGTATAACTAGTGTTTGATTATTATTGAATTTTTTAAACATTTTTATTATTTCTAATGTATTCTCAACTTGACAGGTGGTGAATATTTCAAATACTGTTTTAAATATTCAGGTAGTCCCTTGGATTAAAAATCTCTAGTGTAGGATTTAATGTTTGTGGGAAATAAATATAAAAAATTTCGAATTTTTTTTTTAAAGAAAGCAAAATGTATTTTTTGGGAAAACTTAATACATCTTTTCAATAAATGTTGTTTTACCAGATCCCTAGGACAAAATAGTGTAGGATTAAATGTGATCTCCTCGAACAACTTAAAGTTTAGTGACGGGACTAGTTGTAGTAGGGAGGGACACTTCCAAATTAACAGTAAGTAAATAATAATTGACTAGATGTTTATTTAATAATCAAAGTTTGACTGCATACATGCAAGATAGTGATTTTATCTTGAATAGCCTTAAATGCATTATCAGAATAATTAACAGTGCCCTACATAAACAATATACGTAAGCTATAAGACTTTGGCATATTTCAAGTCTTCAATACACATTATGATAATTTGCTGTAGGAGGAAAAACACGGGCCACAATATTGCAACAATAATAAACAAAGTTAAAATTTACTCATTCAATTATGTTTAGGGCCAATGCACACCGTTTTTTAAACTCGTTTTTCATTCCATGAAGCAGTTTGTTTGCGTTTATATCGATACAAATACAAACGCGCGTCGACGGCGCGTCTTTTTACTACAATTCCCATCGCTTACTTTTGTCACGGGCCAATGTCCATTTTAGTCCGGTCCATAGATCTATGATATATTAGTAACGAAGTTAGAGGTAAAGTTATATTATTCAAAGTGAGATAAATCGACGTGCATTTCTGTGAGGTGTCTCTACTACGAAACGCATTCGAAACGCGCGTTTGTCGCTTCAAATGGATCGTCAACGCGCGTCTGCAGATGTATGTGTGCAAAGGTCTACAAGCCGCGTCTCACTTGCCGCACTTGCGTACGAATCGCGTTTGTATCGATACAAACGCGCGTCGACGGCGCGTTTAAAAACGCGGTGTGCATACGCCCTAAATATAAGGAGTATATTGGTTTGTCTTATTCCAATAAACTGAATGCTACTCATATTATTAGCACCAGAATATGAAGACATGGATATCTGTAATACTTTACTGCAAAGTACAAACTAGACTGAGATGAAATCTGGCACACAGATACCAAGCAGTGTTCAAACATTTAATATCCTGATTCTGGCTTTGTTAGTAACAAAAAGTATCTATGAAACAACCAACCAAGTAATACTTTTTAAACCCAGGTGTAGGGTTAGTAAAACACAGCTTAGGGGCTTGGCTTTTACTAAGATATTAAAAAAGCGTTATGAGCTATTGAGCTAAGTGTGTCTTGGCTGCCAACTTGTTTGTGATAATTTGTAATTTAGTTGTAGACTTCCTAAAATATTAATAATTTTCTAACACAAATTAGATGGTCATAGTTCTTAAATGTTGTTATTTTTTAAAGTTACCATAATCCAGAAAAAATAAAAGAAAGAAAGTGTAAAATAATCAAAGAAGAATCAATTTAAAAATGCTGCCAGTTGTCCATAGTGTCCATACATTATCCAGCAAATTCAGTACAACACATTCATTTAAATTCACATACAAGGATACATACAGTCATACATACATCTTTATTTTCAGTTATCTGACAAAGATAACTTATCCATAGCTTCTAAATATGACTTACCCTTTTACTAAGACATATGACTGGCCATAGAGAGCATCCAAGAGTACAGCAACAACAGACGCAGCCGCAGAACAGCCACTTAACATTAACTGGCAGTGTTTTCTTCAGTACGCTGTTGATGCGTGCTACCGTCGCCTGGTACTCTTCTGGGGCAACACGCGACTGCAGGCCCGAGGGGAACTCTCCATTAAAACGATTACTTAAACCAAAACTGTAAACAAATATTATCTGTTACTATTTGCTATAAATTATAAAAAATGTTATTGTATTATGACTTTATTAGGTATAAAGATGTGTTCTAAGCACTCACTTTACTAATGTTTGTTTAGAAAAGATAACATTGATTACTTATTTTAATGTATATTCTGATCTTCGAAATAATGTAGGATGAATAGCTAGAAGTAACAAATAAACAGTTTTGTAAACCTTCTCAAATAATGCTGTATAATACTGTTCTTTGAAAGCTACTTTATAATGTGTACAATAAATAATTCAGTACATTTGACCTCTATACTGGAACAACATTAATGTAGCAGTTACTGAGGACCTTGAGCAAATAGCTAAGATTATGTCTATTTTTTGCTGTTAATTCAAATTTAGAAAATTGTGCCTGCTGAAGAACTTTATATATTAATAATAATTACCAACTTAATATGAAAGCTTATTTTAATTTATATTCTAATATATACAATGCAGTTTACAGTTTGTTGTAACAAAAGCAGAAAAGATTTTAAGGGTCACTGTCCAGTCGTAACAACTTCAACTAGACTATAAGAACTGATTTCTGGTCAATGTCCTATCCTACCCCAAGGAAAAGTCCTTCAAGAGATAGGTCGCTGATAACAAAGGAATACGAAACTTTTGTCGTCACTGGTCTGCTCGGAGTTTTGACCATCATGAAAAATTCGTTTTAGGACCGTGAGAGATGCAATGCTTTGAAAATGTAATGAATATAGTAAATAAATCCTTACACTGTCATGTTACCAGCTCCCCGTACGACTATAGGATCAGGCACTAATGTCACATGAGTCTCCTCTATATTCTCCTCACTTTCAGTCTCATCCGGGTAAATTGCATCAAAATCTGCCATTTTACTTAATCACTAACTTAAATAAAATACGATTTTGTATATTTTTAACACATAACAAAGCACAGTTTTTGTTTGTTGAATTACAACATCCATGGAAGAAAATTTGAGTGACGTTTTCAAATACAAAATGTAGTGTTGCCACGTACCGCCCTTATAATTAAACCTTTTGAGAAGTACAACGACTAAATTTTAGTTTTGAAGAGATATTATTTAACAGACTGCTATAAAATTAATTATAATATATATCTCTCGTGGCTTTCTCTACATTTTTTTAGAAATAATAAAATATGGCTTGCTAAATACCTTCAGCTCACACTCTAGTTCCACTACTCTTCAACAGATGGCGGAAATAAGTAATTTATGTGAGGCTCCAAGTCTGATAGAAGCGCTATCTGCTGAACGAGAGCAACCCAAAGTTACCATATAATGGAACCGAATGATATGATGAATGAATGGAGGAAGGAACCGAGCAGCGCCTTCTAATAACGAGCAGCGTTACTCTTCTGGTTCCTCTACATTTTCGGTAACTTTGGGTTGCTCTCGTTCAGATGGCACTTCAGTCCCGGAGCCTCAAAAAGTTCTTAGACTGTGTGTCTCTCTAAACTCAACTCTCTGACTAAAGTGAATTTTATTTCATTGTATTAACGTTTAAGGTGTCTTTTTAGGCATTCCAAAATGGAATTGGTTGAGTTTGTTTTACGCCACTCCTTTCTTCAACGCTTTCCTTAACTAGAAAATGCACGATGACGCACAATGGGCTGAAAATCGGCTTTTATACAAATAGAAATTGATTTCTTAATTATTACCTTTTTTTTCTTGAAATAACTTTAGCTCCAAAATGAGTCTGAGGTAATTTGGTTGGGAAAATTAATTAATTATATTAAAAAAAATGTATAGAGCGAATGAGAAAAATCGACTTTTCTTCAAAAATAAAAGCCAAACCGTTACTTATATCCTCGCAGAACGCAGATGGTTATATAACCAATTATTCTTGATTTTTTGTCATACTCAAAATGTTTCTACCAGGTGCACTTAGAAATAGCTTTCACTCATTATTTTGACCTTAATAAATAATTCGAAGCCCATTTGAGTCAAAAACTTAGGAGCGGTGAGCTTTTTTTCGAAATAGATGTATGGAGCGGAGCGTATCGGAATTATCGGATATTTTTCAAACAAAAATAAACCGTTATATCCTCGCAGATTGTTATTATAGTACTAATTATTGCTGATTTTATGATATACATTTTTTTTCAGGTGCTTTAAAAAAAAACATTTTAATTTTTTTTTAAATTAAGTTTATAAGACATAAACCCCATACTTTGTTTCGTAAAAGTGCTATAATATTAGACGAATAAAGTGCCTTACTTATGCCCATTGTCCTTCAACAAGTAGGCATTAGGTATGTTAAACGATAGGCACCTACATACACATACTCGCGGGACCACTATCACATCGTCAGGTGACAACCAAAACTCACAAATTGCAAAAAAACATCTAAACAAAAATCAGCCTTGTTTTGTTACTAGTACGGTTAATTATGGATATGAATTTGTGGTAGTAATAGTGAGTTTTGATTGTCACCAGACGACATACAGTTTGATAAAGCACAGCTGTGACCTACAAACTTGATGTAAACCGTCTATTATCTACGTAGGTACAAAGTTTACAAGATAAATACACAATATTTTCTGTTTGGTTAGTGTGTATTTATTGACCTATTAAGTTTTGAATTAGGTAATGAGATTGAGTTCCTTGCACTTTCGATCTCCTTTGAGATGATGCACTCCGCGCTGTGCGCCGTTGACAGGGGCGTATTTACCCTATGGCCAAAAGGGCCATGGCCCGGGGCGGCAGGCTGCCAGGGGCGGCGCGAGCCGCCCCTTGTGCTTGGTTCTGGGCGCCTTTTTCGATGCTGAACTTCAATTAGGTACCGGCAAATAAGGCCTAAGAGTAATTTTAAACAAACAATTTCAAAATGTCACAATATAAATAAACATGAAGGGCGTTATTTTGTACTCATCCCGCCTTTCCATCTCTGCCATTACCATGTACTAGTTGTATCACATAAAGTAAACTGCAATTTTTCCTAAAAGGGCGGACAATATAACCGTGCCTGGTTATTTAACTAAGCTTCCGTTTTCAGTTAGTAAACTTAATCAAGTCATTAAAAGCTGATCGTTGAGAATCCGCGATACGGGTCTATAATCTTTCCTGAACTTAACGTTCGTCCAATCTAGTATATTTTGCACCCTACAGAAACTCAGTCGTCAAGGTACTGGGAATGGTAGTTTCAGTATGGGTAATGATTGGGAAAGATGGATAGGCTACGACTACAATCCTATTGGACCGGGCGGCCACCGTATGATCACTTGTAATAAAAAGAATGTAGGTCACAAATTACTTGGTCGGACAGCTCTCAGTCTGGTCCGTTCCGTTCTTGGACACTTTAAGTGGCGCAATTTTTGGGGTGTTTTTACCTCATCGAGTAGCAAGATGAAACCAACCTCATTTGATTGCTAAAGTGATGCTCTTTCAATATGTTTTGGTCGGAAAGCGCTCAGCCTGGTCCGTTCCGTTTTCGGACACTTTTAGTGGTGCCATTTTTGGGGTAATTTTTCCGTTTGTAGCCGAAATTTACCTAAGGCCTTATATTAATAAAATTTGGTGTGTAAATGGCTTTTATAATCCGCCATATTTGGAGCACAAGAATTATTTTTAAAAACATTTTTAGGGGTGTACATGTAACTATTATAACTCTTGATTAAAACAAAAACAAATACTGAAAATAAATTACTGATTTGCAGTTCGGTACGTTTTTAAGAATAAGTTTAATGTTACCTAATTATTTTTGTATACAATAAATATTTAATAAGATATTTGTTTATAAATTTTTATTCGCTTCCTAGCTTCTAAAATATGCAATTAAAAAATAAATCCAGGAGGCAGCTGTTAATATTTAAATCTAAATTAAATTGAAATAAGAATAATTTCCTTTTAATAGAAATAAGTTACTATTCTGTCGAATTATTCCTTGAAGATAACACGCTAGCCTTAGACGAAGCAAAGTAAAATAACTATAATTAAAATTTGACAAAACTATTTGCTATATTACTCTACCAGATATATTATAAAACTTTGTTTAGAAATAAGTACATTGACTCACAAATTCAATAACATGTTTATTCAATTCACTGCTGACATTAAATTTTTTAATCTAAAACTCTTGTATGTAATATCCTCAAGACTTGTTGACATTCTTTAGATTCTTGTAAGAAAATATAATTAAGTACCTATTGTCTATATAAACTTTATAGGTTAGTATGTAAGAACTATTGTGTGCCCTGACAGGGTGTCATGAACTATCTCAAAATTACGAGTATAACACCTTATTATGTACATGACAATGCAATATGAATAAATGACTATAATACACTCTTTCATATAAAATTAATTTTAAAACCAAAACCGACAAGGCTGAATGCTGTCCGACCGAGTGATTTACCGACCTATAAAACATTTACTTTTCGATTAATAAGGTTCCAAACTGCTCCTCGATGAGGTCAGTGGTCATACTGTGGCCGCACGGTCCTTACACTACCTTGATCTTACACATACATACGTTGCCCGGTCCCATTACGCCTTTTGCACATCTTCGAAGTGGATCGATAACGCGGTACAGCGCAGCACGATTCGCCGTGAAACCAGAGCGAATCCAGAGCGAATCAAGAACGGAATCAAAACCACGGAATCTCGCCGCACGAACTCGTACTTGTTTCGCTCTCGATCCGCTGAGGTTACGCGCCGAAACGTGTAGCGCTGTACGCTGTACCCGCTACGCAGATATGCAACAGGCGTCAGCAGGGTGTTTTTAGGGTTCCGTAGCCAAAACAGCAAAATCGGAACCCTTATAGTTTTGTCATGTACATCTGTCCGTATGTCACAGCCATTTTACTCCTACTTTACTACGCTTTACTACGAAATTTTAAGCCTTATCTCAATGAAATTTAGACATAAGGTGTATTTTGTATGCCGCTATTTAGTTAAATTGCAGAAAAAATATTTTTAGGGGGGGAGCAAGTATGGAGAATAGATGTAACTAAATTTCAAATAAACATTTTTACCAAATATCAACATGTTGCACATCAATCGATAGATCTTTAAAAATAACATCGAGGTTTCTTTGATAATTTTTTGATTAAGTTAATATTTTCAGAAAAAATCGCTTCGAAATTCAGAAAAGTTGTATCCTCCCCCCCTGTAACTTTTTAACCGTAAGTCCAAAAAATATGAAAAAATTTGAGAAGATGTGCCTTATTACATACTTTCTATGAAAATTGTTTTGAACATTAGTGGTTAAGCCATTTTTGAGTTATTTCAAAAAAACTTCAGTCGGCATCAGATACGACCTTTTGTTGTTTGATTCTTATTCAATTCAAGGTACGGAACCCTACATTATGCGTGGTCCGACACGCACTTGGCCGGTTTTTTCAACGTTTGACCGTACACTAAGGGTTCAGAGTCTCAATAAAATTTTAATATTCTTTTTGGTTAAGTAACAGGAGCGGCAAATTTTTCTGGCCCGGGGCGCCAAATTTCCAAATACGCCTCTGGCCGTTGACAATGCAGGGATATGTGGGACTCCCATGTACGGGATCCAACGGGATAATACCCATTAGCTGTCTGTCCATACAGTCTACAAGAGAGACACTACCATGTCATGAGTTTTGATAATATATATTACCATACCATACCTATCACGGATTTAGTAGTATTCATATAAATTCTGGTTCTCGAGATAATTTTGCAGAATTGAACGGGGATATTCTTATATGGCAAGTTACGCAACATTGGAAACTTCTCGGGGCATATTTATCGTAGGGCCAAGGGGGTCATGGCCCGTGGTGGCAAGATACCTAGGGCGGCTCAGAGCCGCCCCACCCGCAGGGTTTTAGGACGCAGGTCAGTCAGGTACCGTAACGGCACCGGCCCCGGGCAGGGCCGGCGGCCCATAAGGCCTGTATAGCTCGGGGCGCTCAATTTTAAAATACGCCTCTGCTTCTCGTAAGTGGTTTCTGAAGTTGAAACAATCGAGGCTCCCTTACGATTTTTCGGAGATCGTGTGCATTACAGACGCAGAAGTGAAAAGGACTGTTAGAAAATTTTACTTTTACAAGCAAATTCACAGTAAAAGCCTATAGTAAAGTGAATGGTGTAGTACGGTACGTTAGTTAACTTAGTACGTATCTACTACGCAGGTAAAGAACATGCATGTAAATAATAAAGACTTAGCTTTTAGCACAGAGAATTATATATTTAATAGAGCGGGACAGACTAAGAACTTTTTGAAACTCCAGCTCTGAAGCGCCATCTGAACGAGAGCAATCAAAAATACCCAAAATGTATGACATGTGCACTGCAGCGCCATCTAGTAACGAGTAGCGTACCGTAGTACTCAGACTGTGGCTGTTGTATACATATGTATAGTCTCTGCTTTTAGTCAACGGAGAAAAAATGCTTTCATTTTTCATAAAACCACGAGACTTCTCTTTGCGCTCAAACTCTATCTATACTTCCATAGTGTTGGACGTGCGAGATCACTGCCAGTACTCGTAGGTTAATATAAAACCAAGGTAATATCTAAAGATTTTTAAACTTGAAACGCGACTTCTAGATCTGAAACACATTAGCATACCCAAAGGCAAGAGGCACGGGGCAGCGGCAGCGCCCACATAACAAATAGCAAGCACCGTCAATAGTATGAACCCCGCGTATCGATCTCTTCTTACTTTCCTGATTGATACGTATTTTAAATAAATAAAAAATTAATAGATATTTGGGGACAATCTTACACAACTCGACTTAGTTCCAAACTAAGCAAAGCTGGTAGTATGAGTACTAGGCGTCGATATACATACTTGTATAGATAAATATATACTTAGATACATAGAAAACACCCATAACTCAGGAACAAAATAAATTAGTGATAAACACACAAATATATTTATGCCCTTGCCAGGATTTGAACCCGGGACCTCCTACGGGGTAGGCAGGGGAGCTACCGACTGGGCTAGGAGGCCGTTTAATAGAAAAAGGAAAGGAAACCACCATTTACTCGGCCGGCGTTTTTTGATGAATTCTTCGTCGTAAAGCTACAAACAAAAATCAACCGACGTTTGGTACCGCTACCTAAGGTGCGGGTGAAATGGGCCATGCTTAGGTGAAAGGGGGTGTGCCACGGATGTGCTTTAAGCGCGCCTGAACAGCAAATTGTTTGCTTGGAGCTTGCTTATTTATAAACATGCACGGTTTTTACTAGCAAGTTTGAACAGCTGCAGATATTTTTTAAGCAAGCTTAAGGCACTGGTCCCACCGCGAGCGAGTAAGCTATGAGCTATCGGCTATTTTCTAGCCCAAGAAACGAACAAAAGATAATCGCTTCCGTGCAAATAAAAGAGAGATATATATATATTTTATATATTTATAGTTCATCGCTGGCTGTTCACACTGCGATGAACTATAAATAGACATCTTCTCTTTTATTTAAACGGGAACGATTATCTTTTGTTCGTTTCTTGGGCTAGAAAATAGCCGATAGCTCATCGTTACTCGCCCGCGGTGGAACCAGTGCCTAAACGAACCCAATCTTATACACCGTGGGCGTGGAAGGAAAAAATATTTTGTGACTTTAGGTCAATTTCGCAAAAAAAAAGTTATTTTTCTATTTTTTTATTGTTTATTGCACATGAAAAGCAAATGTTATTAATAAAATTATCGCATAAAACAAATTGGTACATTTTTTAGTTATTTAGTTTCTGCAAAGTTTTCCTTGTCACTTTGATATCTGTCAATAAGGACGTGTAAACTATGTCCAATAGTGGCGACAACGCCATTAGAAAAGCGTTTTGTGATGAGTTATAATAAAAAGTGTATTTTTTTTAAATTGGTATTAACTCTGAAACTAGGCGTATTCCAGAAAAGTTTATAGGACATTTTAGTATCTAAATATGATCAGGAATACACTGTTAAAATATGTCTAGTATATGAGCCCACGGTGTATGTATGGAGGTTGACAGTCTCTATTATCTATCTATACCTAAACTAATTTTGTGTCTGATATACGAAACCTACGAAACGGAGCTGTAAATAACAGGATTATTGTTATTCCCAGTGCTTAGCTAGGTACTACCTCGCTAATAGCTATAAACGAATCTGTTATTTTGGTATGAGTGTGGTTCAATCAGATGGGCACCGTTAATCAATTAGTTAACTTCGTTAATTGTTAATCCGTTACTAAAAAAGCTTAACTTCGTTATTCGTTAAATGTTAACATTTCGGAAAATTTAACGGAAGTTAACGTTAATCGTTAATCCGTTAACAAGTGCTAGACATTGAATTATATTATGTTGTCGCGTTGATGATTGAGGCTCTGTCATCGCTACATATATCTATCTGCACTGTAGCGCTAAAACGGCTGAACCGATTCGAATAGATACGTTTTTTATTTGAAAGCTGATTTTCTAGAGAGATCTTGGTCATATTTTATATCAAATTCGGGTCAGCCGTTTCAGGGTTTTTACTAAATTTTAAATAATTATTAACATTAGAAAAAGTTCTTCTAAAATCGAACTCCACGCAGGCGTACCGATAATTTTAGTAATAGTTTATTCCCAAGGGAGTTATGAACTGTTTGGCTCATTCATTATCAAATCATTATTAAGTTACCGCGAAAACTTAAAAACAAAAGCCCTACGAAGAAAGACTGCGAGTACTGAAGCTCACTACTTTAATTAACGGTTAACAGTTCTAGGTCCAAACTTTCATGTTACATTTTAAAAATCAAGTTACATTAGGCAAGGCGAGGATATTGGTTAAAAGTTTAGAGAATAGTTGGGCTGGTTTATAATTTAAAGGCGGGCAGTTATTATGCGACACATGCGTATAAAACCGCCGCACTCGCACCCCAGGCGTTCACATAACGTTAGGACGTACTGCACCGCACGCAATATGAAGGTAGGTTTATCACATTGCAACAAAAAAAACTTATACTTACTGTCATGTAATCTGAACTGTTTCTGTACCTAGCAAATCTAATCCTAACCTATTTACGAATCTCGCTTAGATACTTAATTAAACTGAAGGAAAATCATTCAACTGCTTAACAAAAGAAAAATCAAAGTGCGAGTCGGATTTGCGCCCGAGGGAGGCTACCATCCACAATTTTAGCAATGTTTTTCTTAAGTCCAACTTACGCTTGACCGTAGACTTCTTATTTTTGACCCTGTAATCTAGGTAAAGTACTATATTATGTTTTTTTAAACTTTGGCTAAAGGAAGGAGGGGAGGGAGATGTCAATTTTCGTATTTTTATCAGAGATTTCAATAGTAAAGATAAGCCCGTCAGTACACTGCGACAGTTACCTCCTTCATGTTCACAAAAAAGCGCCTTATATTGTAATACTCGTGTAAACTGAGTTAGAGTCTGTCCGGAAAGGAAGTGTCGTAGAATGTATGAGTTCCCATATAAACCACGACACCTCTCTTTCCGGGAAAACTGTATCGCCGCCGCCAGTGACTTATCATATAGGTGCAACCTTCTTGGTTTGCACAATGTGGCCGACGAGGAGACTTTTACTTGGTGTCACAATGAAATAACATGATAGCTTTAAAAGCGTTATATAATTTGAATTAAATTAATGATTACCTATAATAGATTTTCTTTAAGTAGTTTGCATTCTTTGACCTCCACCACTTTACAGCTGCCAGATGTCCAGATCTAGAAATAAGCATAGTATAGCAAACTGACTAGCGGGGTTTCGTTGCTTCCATTACTGTGTTACATCTGACGTGGCTAGATCTCCATTTATATTTCTGTTGCCGCTATAGCATCAAATACAAAAAATAGAATAAAATAAATATTATAGGTGGCTCCCATACAAAAGACATTAATTTTTTTGCGGTTTTTAGATAATGGTACGCAACCCTTCGTGTGCAAGTCCGACTAGTACTTGGCCGGTTTTTAGGGTTCCGTAGTCAACTAGGAACCCTTATAGTTTCGCCATGTCTGCCCGTCCGTCCGTCCGTCCGTCCGCGGATAATCTCAGTGACCGTTAGCACTAGAAAGCTGAAATTTGGTACTAATATGTATATCAATCACGGCGACAAAGTGGTAAAATAAAAAGTGGATTTTTTTTTTAATTAGGGTACCTCCCCTATACGTAAAGTGGGGAGTGATTTTTTTTTTCATTTCAACCCTAACGTGTGATATATTATTGGATAGGTATTTAAAAATGAATAGGTGTTTCCTAAAATCATTTTTCGATAATGTAAATATTTTCGGAAATAATCGCTCCAGAAGTAAAAAAATATGCGTCCCCCCCCTCTAACTTTTGAACCATAAGTTTTAAAAATATGAAAAAAATCTCAAAAGTAGAACTTTATAAAAACTTTCTAGGAAAATTATTTTGAACTTGATAGGATGAATAGTTTTTGAAAAAGAAATACAAAATAATTTCTGAACTAAGTTTGTAATTTAACCGTATAAGCAGGTGTTTATTGTACCTGTAATTTCTACAAAATTACAATGAAATGACGTGCTTTCAAATAAAGTAAAAACGGTGAAAATCGGTTCACGCAATAAAGAATTATCCCATAAAAATCATCTTCCATACTTTATGCTCGCGCGCAATAGTTTACTTTATTTGCCGATAGATGTCGCTGTACGTGGAACTCTCATATCATATCCTACATGGCGGTGTTATTAACTCTTAAGTGGGGACACTTACTGTGACGGACGGAAAACTACGGAACCCTACAGTGAGCGTGGCCCGACACGCTCTTGGCCGGTTTTTGAATTTATCTCCGCCACGAATAACAGAATATAACTATTAACTATTAAAATTTTGGAGAAAAAAGATTTTTTTAAAGCGGTACGAAGTTCCCCGGGTGAGCTAGTTTATCATAAAATTATAATATATATATATATATATGTATGTATATCCGAGGTTATCACAACAAGCAGTTTCATTTGATATATTAAAAGGTATAGTTTGCAAAACTTAAAAAAAAATTACGCTTATCTATAATTGATCCCCCAAAGAGGTGGCTCCATGTTTGAAATTGTATTTATTCACACACACAAAATTTTATCGGTCCGGTAGTTTCGGTGCATATAGGCTATATAGATGGACAGACAGGTAGAGACGCACCATAAGTGTTTATTTTAACCCTTTTTGGTACGAAACTACTTTTACTTGTGCTTTTTCAATGTTAATTTAATAATTTAGTAATTATGTTAAACACTGTCGAATTGGGATAAGCCTGTAAGGATAGTTGTATGTTTGTTATAAATAAATAAATAAAAAATAAAATAAAATTTGTATAAAGAGAAAAGACGTGCTTGTCTTGAAGTTTTCCAATCCTGAAGTGGCATACAGGATAATGTTCATCTTGTTTCTAGTTTTTGGCCGTAGTTCTTCTTGCGTTGTGGCACCAAGCTGCCAGCATCATCCCCGTATCCCCGTACGGGTACGCGCGGCCAGCGCTGGCCTCGCTCGGCGTGGCACCAGGATTGGCACCGCTGGGCGTGGCACACGGCTTGGCACCGCTTGGCGTGGCACACGGCTTGTCGCCACTAGGTGTAGCACCCGTGGCGCCCATCGGAGTAGCACCTAGAGTCGCGGCTGTGGCACCAGCTGTCGACGAATACGACCCGAATCCGCAGTATTCCTACGCCTACGATATTCAGGATGCACTTACTGGTATGTTGCTACTTATAAAATTGCCTATACTATACCATATTGAGTTTTAATACATGCGAGTTTTAACCTTTTGAACGCTTATCCTCTCGCGTCAAGACGTGGGTTACATCTCAACTAGTGAATAACGAATATAAAACTTATCTGTCAGCAGGACAATTGCTTTGACAGCGTCCGCCATGACCACTTTAGTGGCCGCTGGCGTGGCAGGCACGACAGCACACGACCCATTTAGTGGCTCTTGGCATTCAAAGGGTTAAACCGATAACGGGTTCACTTTCTAGGAGGTGCATTCCGATTTTAAGCATCTCTGATTGTATTGCCTCTAAAATGTAGGTTTACATTGGTTAACCAGTTTAGGTATAGAATTTATGACGATAAACAATTTGAATGAGATTTTTTTTTAAAACCTAAGAATTATACCTGCGCTTCAAAGTGCCAAAGCTTTGTACAAATTTACATACATATTAATAACCCTAAAATGATTTTGAAAATAACACAAAGACAATCATATCGATTTTTTTTACATAAGTCTTCCGTTGGTTAACTTGTGATTTTCAACATTTGTTATCAACTTAAAATCTGAATAGCGACATAATGTACGTTCTAACTCTACCCTCGTTCACAAGGTGACTCAAAGAGCCAGCAAGAGACGCGGTCCGGCGACGTGGTGCAGGGCTCGTACTCGCTGGTGGAGCCGGACGGCTCGCGGCGCGTGGTGGAGTACACTGCCGACCCGCACAACGGGTTCAACGCCGTCGTGCACAAGGTGCCGCTCGGCGCCGTCAAGGCTGCCGTCGCTGCGCCCGCCTACATCCACTAGTCAATACAATATACCATCCAGTTCTAGAAGTTGCGTAAGAAAATGCACACAGTTCGCGCATTAGCTCTGAGGAAAAAATTCGCGCTACTAGTCTGACCGTGACGCACATAACATTATTTTTAATTTAGCCTCAGGTTTTCAGGGACTTTGTGCGCAACCTGTGGTTGTTTAAAGGCTTCAATTGGCAATATTCATTCTAGATCTAGGAAAACAAGTGTCTAGCAAGGATAACGTGAACCAGAAATGTGATGAAAATTATGTACTGTACTAATACTAAATTATGGACGTCGACATTATACCTAAATCAGTTATCCGGTGACTTTTAGGACTGGGATCAATGCCTGCCAACTTTATACGCGTTAATGAACTGCTACATGGGTTTGGTTAGTGTAAGATGCGAGGGGAAAAGCAACATCTTAGCTGCCTGAGCTTAATAGTCGTGTGTTGCTAAACGTTTTTTTTGTTTGGGACAATACTGAAGCTCATGTTAGTTTTATTTAAGCAATCTCATGACGAATTAAAATGTTGTGTTAATATTGTGTAGATATAATATAACTAGGTGATTAGGTATGTGTTTAATGATAGCGTCTTATACTAACCAGATTCACTGAACGGTGCTCTGCCAATGTTATCTTAATCGTATTTATTATGGGACGAGGAGAAAACAATAGACATTCTGAACATCAATTTTGAATGTTTTCTGTTTAACAACGTCCAATGTTACGTTATGTTATGTTACTTAATTTTTAAATTTGAAGCTAAGGTAATAAATAAGAGGAATCACACATTAATTTTATTCTACAAAAAGGTAAATATTATTTCTTTTAAAACAATTTCGCTTAGCTACAATTGACATTAGTTAGACACGTAAGTAGGTACTTAACGATTCATAGGTCCTTCAGTTCTATATCGTGACTTAGCTCCGATTTACTATCACTATCACTTAGCGACTAGCCGAGCTGTTGGAAGTAAGTGGCTTTTAAGATCTATCTGATGCACGATCGAATCTGTGCAGAACACGCCCACTTCATTAAAGTCAATCTTGTAAATCCTAGGTCATTGAAATAAGGGACTCATTAGCTCACATACGAGTATGTGCGACAATAGTGCACATGAGATCGTTACCGCACCCAGCCGAGCCGCCTTATATATGCGTAGGCGCAATAACATTTGATAATGCAAACTAGGGCTGCCACAATTAAATTCTTGCGTTAAACTTATAATGACATCAGAGACTATGCACATAATAAACAGCCAGAGTGTAAGAACTTTTTGAGGCTTCAAGTCTTGAGCGCCATCTAGTAACGAGGAGCGTACCCGTAATAGCAACGCACGTACCATACGTACCGTAATTTGGGTATATATTTGGGTTGCTCTCGTTCAGATGGCGCTTCAGACTTCAAGCCCCAAAAAGTTCTTAGACTGTGGCTGTATAGTTTCTGGTAACATGCATAGTCGTAAATAAGTAATTATTTGCAAGTTTAGCAAAAACCCGTTGCTTTGATAGACCATGATCCAGAGGTCTCTATTAACAACATAGCCTGGTAGACTCGAATCCTGCCCGATTAAACCCCACAGGACGTAGCACGTTGGTCAATGCAAGTTTTAAATATCACACGTTAATATTTTTTATAATATTAGTAACTCGTTGTTTGACAGCCCTACGCCTAGGCGTTGCTTAATGTAGAGCGCTCGTAAAAATTTGTGGTGACCCGTCGCAATTGTCGACTGCGCTATCGTCAGGAGCAAGACGGCAAGACTAATCATTCAACTTTTATCTAATAAATCATGTGACTTATTTTAAATTGAAATATACATAATTAATACAACAATACAATTTTACAAAACGAAACAGTTACAAAAATGTCAAATAAAATAATATCAATTTAATACAATTACGAAAAAAAAACAAGTTATATCCTAAAAAATAAAAGCTACACCTAAATAAAACTAAACTAAATCAAGTTACAAATCAAAAATGCCTATCCGACAAAGTCGCCCCGCGACTCTGGAGACGCAAAGGTGCCCATCACTCTCGCAGCATTACCTCGTTGAACCGCGATGGACAACCTCTGTATCAGGAAGGAACCGGAGTGAGGATCCAACCTTTTCTCCCGTAAACGCCTTCCCACTTCGCCATAAAAACGCCCTATGGCCTCAGCACACCAGCATCCGGTTGTTTTCACTGCAAGAGCCACAAATAGATAATTCGCAAGGGCCGCGTACTTTTCTCGTTTCCAAACGGCGGCTAACTCAGCCGCTGCCCCTGCTGTTGCGGCCAATATGCGTGATGACACACGCGTCCCACATTAAACACTTTCCTCTCTCCCAGGGGAACAACGTCAACCCGTCAGGCCTTTTCCCATCAGACCGACTGAGGTCCGGAGGCTCCAGCACACACGGAATATTGGCGGAAACTAGCGCCCTCCGGACGATATCATTCAGCGCGTGGTGACACGGGAACCACTCCGCACACCGACAACAACTCAACGCGGCAACTTTTGTCTTGTGTTCAGTCGACTGCCTAAATACGTGATAGTCTGGAACCTAATAGAAGACTCAAGATCAAGATCAAAAGGTACCATTAGGCGGCCGGCTCTTACACTTATTGCTCAAATTGGGGCATTGGGGTAATTCCGATTGGAAAGAAAACCGGCCAAGTGCGAGTCGGACTCGCGCGCCGAGGGTTCCGTACAAACCTGTAAGTATATATTAGGGGTAGTAACTTCAAAATTATTAAAAATATTATTATTATATGATTTAACTAAAAATTTACGGTTTTCGCTATTTTTCCTTTATCTGTGCTATAAGACGTTGCTTTGTACCAAATTTCAATATTATGAGTTCACGGGAAGTACCCTGTAGGTTTTGATCCTTTTGCGAGTTTCGAAAATTTGCGGCATAAACGGCTGTATCTTTTGATTGCGTTGGCATAGAAGTCTGATTTTTTTCACAGCTCCAAGGAACAGTAGACCTGAGTATTTGATATAAATTTCAGCTCGATACCTCCACGCGTTCCTGAGGAAAATGGTCTTGACAGACAGACAGACAGACAGACAGACAGACAGACAGACCGACAACAAAGTGATCCTATAAGGGTTCCGTTTTTTCCTTTCGAGCTAAGGAACCCTAAAAAGTGGCGGTTAATTCCGAAAGTTGACTCTTATTACAATGGGATACGAGCAATATTTGATTGATTTTCGAAATTACTCGTTTTGCGCAATTACCTCAACGTACCCTATACAAATCTGTGATGTAAGCTACTTCCGCTAAATGTGTCACCTTACGTCTTAATATCAAATCATAACTTGCACTAATTAAGGTAACTGTCTCTAGGCACTAGAGATATCTCCAAAATCTTGCATCGGCTAGGAGCCCCTCTGCCCATAAGTCTGGTTGTACAGTCACCGGCAATAGTATCTTCCTACACGAAGGCTGCAAAAATATGTGACACGCTCTTATGGCCCTACAAATAAGAGCGTGTCACATTTTTTTGCGGTCTTCATGTAGGAAGATGCTATTGCCGGTGACTGTACCATGCAGGATATTTACGTTAAAAAAATCGTACAGTCAAGTGCAAAAATACGTATCGAAAAAATCGTCTCATAAATATGGTACTACGCACTTATTACAACGGAATAAGATACTATGGGATATTTGAGTAAGATGGTACTACACCCATATTTTTACACTTGACTGTACATACCTATTTAATAATTCAACGGGATTTTTATTTGAATTAAGAACGAATTGGTCTTAATATAAACCAGACACTTATGCCACGCGTACGCCAAGGAATATAAACCAGACACTTATGCCACGCGTACGCCAAGGAATATAAACCAGACACTTATGCCACGCGTACGCCAAGGAATTCTTAGTACCGTTCGCGTTGATGTCTTTTGTATGAACAATAAAAGTAGGTAGATAAATTATTCATAATACTACATCCATAATTAAATCTTTGTATAAAACATACCTTATGGGATACCCACACAAAGTTAAAAGGTATGGTATGGCATTTAAGTAATTACATAAATAAGACGAAAATATGTTTTCCACCTGACATTCAAAGGTTCCTATTGATTGGGCAACTTCCTCTAGTCTAGTAGATGAAGATGGCGGCGTGACTAATGTCCAATAGATACATTGTATAGTACTCGACATGTATAAATTGTAAATTGATATACGGTTGCTTCATAGTGATTAGTTGCTTACACTTAACAATGCCGAGTTCGGTCTTCATCATCCGACCGGAAAACCAGAAAGTTATAAAGGCCAACGTAACTTATAATGTGTGCTAAAGTCACTGAGTGTAATATCAGGTTAGTATCAAATCCAGGTAAGACCTTGTTTTTACAATCGACTATAAAACACGCAGATTTCCTCAATTGTAGACCTTATTGCGATTATTTTAGAAAGAACGGAGACCGGACGGAACGAAATCGGATCTGTCGCCCAAAGCAACCAGTGTAACAAGATACTTATAATATAATAAACAACTCGCTAATGAATATGTTATTTATGTAATGAATATGTAAGGCACAGATCATATCGCATCGTATTGTATTGTAATAGCGTATTTAAAATTAGCAATTGTGACCTATACCTACCTACGCAGTGCAATCTGAATGATGAATCACAAACGAAAATAAAATAGTTTATGCACACCAATATCATAAATCCTCTATTCCGCGTTCGGAAACCGTATGTAACTACCACCATTATTGCAACCAGTAACGTAACATCTCTGACAGTGTGGTAAAAAAGTATGAAAATCCATTACCCACGGTAACGTTACCAAGATCCGCGCTCTCCCCGACCGCCGGCACGCGCCCGCGCGACCGCCGACACAATCGAGTTGGCCATGGCGGTGCAATGCCGGTCATTCTACTGGTTTCCGAACACATCATTTAGGATTTATAATATGTGTGTAGATAAAGCAGTGTATGCAACTGTACGTAATTAGGCCTTATTACGTAACAGTTACATAAACTACTATTATGTACCTACATTAATTACAACCCGACCGACAAAGAGGAAGCGATTTTCTATACAGTGTGTAAATTTTATACGGGCGTATATTGTACTGGCGATTAGTATTGGACTTAGGGAACCTATTTACATTTATTTCTTTATGAAAATAAGGATTTTTTTCATACATAATAATTCAGCCCGCAATGTATTGCATCCATGACAACTAAATTACCGATGCGTCATGTCAGTTATGTCAGTTTTAAATCAGTTGTACAGCGTACATTGGTGCCCGGTAGGACTTAAAAAAATAGTTATGCATAATTAATAACACTATTTAACAGAATGATTATACTATATGAGTCCTATTGCTGGATACTATAGGTGGATAAAGTATACGCCCGTATAAAATTTACAGGCTGTATATGTTCTGAAGGATTTGCACTTTCGATTGATTTTTAAGTAAATTATCTATTCCCAGATAATAACGTGTGAGGGTTTGAGATGAGTTCAGATGACAATGAAGTGATAGAGGCGTAAAGACCAAGGGCTGAAAGGTGAATTTCAGATGAAAAATGTACGGAAACAAAAACAGTAGGCGACAAACTATGAATTACATTATAACTACATATTATAAGTCGTTTGGCACTATTTACCCCCAACAGAAACTTTTGGGAATGATAACGGTCAGTCGGTTGTGACGCTGCCTATGAAGCAGGAGGTCCCGGGTTCGAATCCTGGTCCGGGCATTTATTTGTGTGTTCATCACGGAGATCTGTTCCTGAGTCATGGATGTTTTCTATGTATTTAAGTATTTATATATATTTATCTATTAAGTATATATATATCGTCGCCTAGTACCCACAACACAAGCCTTATTGAGCTTACTGTGGGACTAGGTTGATTGTGGGACAATCTTACACAATGAGAAATTATATAATTAAATGTGTTATAACATATTTAATTATATAATTTCTCATAATATTACATCAAACTCTAGGATTTGTGTTCTTGAAGTGGTAAACGTTCTTTGACCTCCACCACTTTACAGCTGCCAGATGTCCAAATCTAGAAATAAGCATAGTATAGCCAGCTGACTGGAGCGGTTTCGTTGCTCTCATTATTGTGTCATATCTGACGTGGCTAGCTCTTCGTCTATAATGTTAAAATATAGGCCCCTTCCTTTATAACTGAGGGAACTTCGGAAGTTTTTACCTATAAAGGTACTAATATTTTCCAATTCAAACCTCCACCCATTAAAATCTGCCCGATGCCCGGATCTAGAAATAAGATAGTATAGCAATCTAACCAGACGGGTTTCGTTGCTCTCATTATTGTGTCATATCTGACGTAGCCAGCTCTTAGTGAGGGCCTTCTGCGAATATCGAAATTGTCTCTATCACTCTCGCTAATATGAGCGATACAGAGGTTCGAAGTGGTTCGCGGAAGGCACCCTGTTATGTGGTCTGGATTATTTTAAATTCAGTAAGTTACTGAAAGCTGTACTGTATTTACTACCAATAGGTACTACAGCTTGCAGAAGTTTTACTGACATGGGTCAAAATACAAAATGCTGTTAGGTAGGTATGGATAGGTACCAGCTTTCACAAGCTAGTATACGTACTTCCACAGGCATATTGTTCCGTATGAACCGACTCCAAGTCGCAACATCTAATTGGTTACTCAAGCCGGGACTCGCAGGTAAAAGCATATTAAAAGCCCTATGTGTTACGTTCACGATCGCGACAGACACGGCGGGCAAGCCGGAACGTTCGAGTGAATGCAATGCAATGCTATAAATACGAGCTGCGACTTGACTGCGATTTACTTCCAACTGCCTCCAAGCCCATTGTTGACGGGACTGCGGATTACAAGTCGAAGACATTCGCAATGTACACAAGCGGGGTAAATGTTTACAAAGTTTTTTTTTAACTTGTACTCTCAAGCACGACTTAAGTCGTGTTTCAGTAACGTCTAACCATTACATTCCTGACAAAATGTATTTGACGAAAAGGATTTGACATTGACCGTCAGTTTTGTGACGATTGCTAACCGGCCGTTAATGGCACACAGTTAAGTAAAAAGGCCCATTTACTTTATATTTTCGATATATTTTATTGATTTAGGCACTTGTCCCACCGCGGGCGAGTAACTAAATATGAGCTATCGGCCATTTTCTAGCCCAAGAAACGAACAAAAAATAATCGTTCCCGTGTAAATAAAAGAGAGAGATGAATATTTATAGTTCATCGCAGTGTGAACAGCCAGCGATGAACTATAAATATATATCTCTCTCTTTTATTTACACGGAAGCGATTATCTTTTGTTCGTTTCTTGGGCTAGAAAATAGCCGATAGCTCATAGCTTACTCGCTCGCGGTGGGACCAGTGCCTTATGCTCACTAAGACTTAGCATCGTAATATGTATTGCTAAGAGTTGCCAATGATAATGCTTGGAGCTGACTGGACTGATAGGTATCCGGGTAAAGTGTCATGGTCATTTTGGAATTATTACTTACAGTGTTCCCACATGATTTCCACAGATAGTTTTGTTTGATTTGGATGGCAATAAAGAAACGAACCAAATATCAGATAACCTTTAATTAGGTAATATATTTTAAACTCGCACTTTATTTTCAACTTAACTTTTATATATTTTTATTTGCAGCCGTTACTGTGCCTTTTCCCCATTGCCGTCATCGGTATCGTGGTTAAAGACCCACCGCAACCGAACGAGTACAAGTATTCATACGAAATCGAAGACCCGACTACCGGAGATACCAAGAGCCAGCACGAGGTACGGCGCGGCGACGTAGTCAGTGGCTCCTATTCCGTCGTCGATCCGGACGGGACCCGACGAACTGTCGAGTACACAGCGGACCCGGAACATGGCTTCACAGCTGTAGTTCACAGAGAGGCAGCAGCCGCTCCGCCGTCACCGCCTTCACCGCAACCTTACGCTTATCAGGACATCACGCCTCAGTACCGCGTCCCACCGCCGTACGACGACGATCGTGTTGCGAAATCCCTGCCGCCTCATGGACCGGTTCTCTACACCAAACTGTATACCAAATTGTCGTATCCTAAAACAAATTACGAAGACAAACCGGCCTTCTATTTCACTCCTGCGAATGAAATCAAATCTGATCGTGAGAGTTTCGCACAAGGACAGTACTTTCAGCCGGCTACCGGTTTTAAAGACTATAATTAGATTTAGTATATCGATGTACCTGTTACTTTGTTTTAATGTGAACGTTTTTTTACGTTTTTTCCTATGATTGTGATAAATATAGAAATAAGCGTGTTGAGTAAAATGTAGAGTAGTTACTTTAAACAGATAAATTGATTAATTAGCTTATTAAATAAAGACACATTATGATTTCCTGTATTTTGTTTGCTGAATAGGTATATTAACATAAATAAAGTATCATCTTATTGAAATTGTTATGACATTCAGAGCAACATCATCTGAATCATCTCCTTAAAGTTGTATTTTCATAATATTATAGCAGATTATTAGAAATACTCCTTACCTAATATCTTTAACCTTTAATATCTTAAAATACCTTTGCGTTGTATGTAGATATATCTCTTTATTCGTATAAAGTGGTATTCGTATTGGGTGGATATATGTACTCATATGTCCTTCCTAAATTCATTGTCAATATAAAAATAAAATATGGTAAATAAATATGGCTGAATGAAAAATGCATTTTTACGCAAAAAAAGCATTTCACACATGACAAAATATTATCATAGAAATTGGTTATCACTGAAATATAAGTAGTAAACTGATATTTTACCTAAAAAATAATGTAAATAACATATTTTTGTGTATAATTTAATTTAACAATGAAACCATGGTAGTAGGTATTTAAAAGTGCGTGATATCGAAGTAACGAAGGTAAATGGGTTTGTTTATTTTTTTTTACTTGTCTAATGACTTAATGACCCCGAATATAGAGTGCATATAAATCTACAACCGAAACAACAGATCTAGACACATGGCAATGTGTCAGCTAAGTTCGCATTAAGTATATTGGTCAGGCCAAAGCAAAGTGAAGCTTATTCAAAGTATAAACAAGAGTAAACAAAAACCGGCCAAGAGCGTGTCGGGCCACGCTCAGTGTAGGGTTCCGTAGTTTTCCGTCCGTCACAGTAAGTGTCCCCACTTAGGAGTGAAAATAACACCGCCATGTAGGATATGATATGAGCGTTCCACGTACAGCGACATCTATCGGCAAATTAAGTAAAGCGCGCGAGCTTAAAGAATGGAAGATGATTTTTATGGGATAATTCTTTATTGCGTGAACCGATTTTCACCGTTTTTACTTCATTTGAAAGCACGTCATTTCATTGTGATTTTGTAGAATTTACAGGTATAATAAACACCTGCTTATACGGTTAAATCACAAACTTAGTTCAGAAATTATTATGTAATTTTTTTTCAAAAAATATTCAACCTATCAAGTTCAAAATAATTTTCCTAAAAAGTTTTTGTAAAGTTCTACTTTTGAGATTTTTTCCATACTTTTTAAACTTATGGTTCAAAAGTTAGAGGGGGGGGACACATTTTTTTTTACTTCTGGAGCGAATATTTCCGAAAATATTTACATTATCAAACAATGATTTTAGTAAACCCCTATTCATTTTTAAATACCTATCCAACAATATATCACACGTTAGGGTTGAAATGAAAAAAAAATCACTCCCCACTTTGCGTATAGGGGAGGTACACTAGTAAAACATTTTTTTCCACTTTTTATTTGTCGGCGTGATTGATATACATGTTAGTACCAAACTTCAGCTTTCTAGTGCTAACGGTCACTGAGATTATCCGCGGACGGACGGACGGACGGGCAGACATGGCGAAACTATAAGGGTTCCTAGTTGACTACGGAACCCTAAAAAATAGTAATAGGTGTATAGTTGATTTATGTCGTAATAATGTCAGTGTCTTAAATTAACCATGACCACCGTGATGATCATCCAACATCAACAAAATAATGGATTTACTTTAAGCAATCTGTTAAATAACCTATTTATAGGTAAGATAATAATCGTGTTAGCGTTAGTTACGAGTGGAGGTTCTGGAGCCGGCTGGTGCAGCGCCGCGGTTCAAGGTCGGCGAAGTGGAGCGAGCGCCGCTAAGCCACTTACCGCAGCGACATAATAGGCCTTAGCAAGGGATTAGTCAACGCTGTATTAATAATGACACTTGAGAAATCTTGGCTTTTTATTGTATGCATTTCAGCAGCTTTATGTCTAGTAAATTAAGCTTTCTCTACATTAAGTTTGGGTAGGTAGAGGACGGTAGAGGTGTTTTTAGGGTTCCGTACCTTGAAAGAAAAAAACGGAACTCTTATAGGATCACTTTGTTGTCCGTCCGTCTGTCTGTCTTCCCTGTCTGTCTGTCTGTCTGTCTGTCTGTCTGTCTGTCAATACCATTTTTCTCAGAAACGCGTGGAGGTATCAAGCTGAAATTTATATCAAATACTCAGGTCTATTGTCCCTTGGAGCTGTAAAAAAATCAAGACTTAAAAGCCAACGCAATCAAAAGATACAGTCGTTTATGCTGCAAATTTTAGAATTTTTCGGCACTCGCAAAACCTACAGGTACTTCCCGTGAACTCAGAATCTTGAAATTTGGTACAAAACAACGTCTTATCTTATAGCACAGATAAAGGAACAATTGCGAAAACCGTAAACTTTTAGTTACATCATATAACAAAAATATTTTTAATAATTTTAAAGTTACTACCCTTATATACCTACAGGTTTGTACGGAATCCTCCACCTTCACCTCCATCCTTTGCTACAGCTTAAAATACCTAAAGTACCTAAATTAATTAAAACATGTGTGATAATTAGGCCGGAGTACCGGTGGCAAATTTCACACAAAAGGTATGGAGTCGTTTTTATAATTATTATTTTAGGCTTGAATAATAAAATTATTAATTTACCTAATGTACTTAGTATGGTACCTACTCGTAAATTGGAAGTAAGTACTTAACATTTATTTTCATAAATCGATTTCAGGAACACCTAAATGTTATGTCGTAAATGTTTTGGGTTTTTTTCAATTTCTTTTAACAAAGTCACCATTCATCGATATAATATTTTTTACCATATGCAACCTTTCTTTTCAAAAAGTTACTAATTTACAAATTTATGAGACATTTAGAAACTAATTATTTGACATTGTCAATTTAGACAGCTGCTTTACATCTATATTATCTGAATTATTATTGCGTCGGCTAAATATTTAAAACCGAAAAATATCAAGATGAATAAGCCATGTGAAGCAACAATTCTGCGGATGATAGAACCGTACAAAAATCTTATATATAATGAAGAAGAATGTAGCATTCACTGTATTTCTTGCTCAGTGGATTTAAAGCAGTTGAAAAAATATAATGTCGAAAAACACGTTAACAGTAAACAACACCAAATTAACTGTGGAAACCAAAATGGCACCTTTGCCTATGATTTATGCGTTTTCCTTATAGCGTGTAACGTCCCATGGAAAAGAGTTAACCATCCAGAATTTAAAAAGTTCTTTGGAAAATACTTAGATAAAGGCGTAAAACTTCCCGAAGAAAGTGTTTTGAGAAAATACTATCTTACCAGAATATACAATGCGACCGTCAAGCAAATACGAAATACATTTTTCGATTCCAATTTATGGCTTGCGGTGGATGAGACTCTTGATAATTTCGGTAATTGCGTAGTAAATGTAATTATAAAATCACTTGATGATGCTTTACAAAGGCCATATTTGTTAGCGTGTAAAGTCGTTAGTACTGTAAACGCGAACTCAATTGCAGCGGTGGTTGACGAAAGCTTGAATTTTTTGTGGGAGGATAATTTTACAGATAATATGAACATATTTTTAATATTCTGTTCGGATAGCGCAGCGTACATGCTTGCTGCCGGCAAGATTTTGAAGAAAAAGTACACTAAAGTACGACACGTAACTTGTTTCGCTCATGGACTACACAGAGTCGCGGAGCAGATAAGATCTGAACATAAATTGGTCAATTATTTAATATCTAATGTCAAGAAGATTTTTTTTAAATCACCACACCGCGTCCGATTTTTCAGGGACCATGCGCAGAATGTGCCTTTACCGCCGGAACCCATTATCACTCGTTGGGGCACCTGGTTAAATGCAAGTTTTTACTACGATAGACATTTTGACGTGATTAAAAATGTTGTGATGCAATTGAACAGTAAAGAAGCTATTGCCATTAGAAAAGCCCAGAAGTTGTTTGAAAATGAAAATTTAAAAAACGAGTTAAGCTTTATAAAGAATTGTTACGAAATTATACCTGAATCGATAGAAAAATTAGAATGCACTAAAATTCCGATAGAAGAAAGTTTTCTGGTAATAGATATAGTTAGGAGTATTTTAAGCCTCCAAGGAAGTGAAACCGTGCGAAATAAACTCGAATTGGTTCTAGATAGACACCCAGATGCTGACGAATTAAGGAATATGATTACAATGGAAAATTATAAACAAGTCCTTAAACATGCAACCATGACATCGGTAGATGTAGAGCGATCGTTTTCCACTCATAAATGGATCTTCAATAAATTAAGAAACCGATTCACTCCGAAAAACCAGGAACATGTGGCCATAGTCCATTCATTTTATAACATGGATACGCACTTAAGTGTAGATTGTGAGGAGGACCTCGAACACATAATTCCAGTCCTCAATTGTAATTGAATGGTCTTGAAAATAATATATCGTTTGGCAGGTATAACTTCTTAGTCTAGTATTTAGTACCTAATGATAATGTTTTGATAAGAAAACATATTATTATGTATTATAGATATTAACAACATATTACATTATATTTGTATGCTCGTAAGATAATTTCTATAAGTTCCTAAAAATTATTATGCAAAATTAATCATTTATTCGTTATTTATTTAATCATAAGAATACTTAGGCGACTCCATACATTTAGTGTGAAATTTGCCACCGGTACTCCGCCCTCTAGCTGATAATCCTTCAGACTAATCAACAAAGAACCCCACCCTACCTATCCTAATCCTGTTGCACAGCCTGAAAAATAACATAACAAAGAGTAGCTAAAGCAGTAGGTACTTTCGCCCACCTGCAACCAGTCTATGATGGAAATCTAGACACATTGCTGGATTAGGATGTACACTTTGACTGACACTAAAGCATACCCTTGCTTTAGTATCAACGTGTCCTATACCTAATCCGGCCCTTTTTTTACGGTGTCATCATCAGATACCGTTAATTACTGAGATGTTGGTGCTCGTAGACGAGATGTTTTAAACAGCTGTATTTTGTTTAGGTATTGGTTAATTCGGAACTGCCAGGACCAACTTACTGATGCATGTAACGAAATTACGGATATAATGACACCGTCATAGTAAAATCTAATATACACGGTGGGGCCTGTAACTAAAGCAAAAAATTAAAATGTACATTCTTCTCCTCAAACTACGCAACGTTTGTTTGACGACTTTGAAAAAAAACTTGCGGTTTGAATTTTATTACATTTTAAAGTTAATTCGAACACGCAATGTACTATGAAATTGATTATGTCTGTAGAGTGACTAGACTGACAGGCGATGTCAATTAGACGGAGTTTTAAGTACATTGAAAATACTATTTACTTTGTTTGAAAAAATAACAATCTAAAAACTTTATGATTTTAAAAAGTTGCTACACAAAAGTTGTCTAGTTTGAGGACTAGAATCTACGTTTTAATTTTTTGCTTTAGTTACAGGCCCCACCCTATATATAACTTGGACATGATGCGTGCGTAAAGACGCGTCACTTCGTGTGTAGGAGACTGTCGAGTGCCAAAGAAGACACAATACGAGTACTAAATAAACAAATCTAAAATATTGAAATAATAATGTATACCTAACCCTTAATACTTTTAACTTTCTATTTATTCTTTAACTTTCTTATTACCTTGTAGTATTAGTATTAATTTATCTGACAGTCTATTAAGTTACTATTACTACGGTATAAGACTGGCCGGTTACAATTTTTCATGAGAAATATTTTCGGTAAATCTTGTTTGAGACTGTACCTCTACTATTTTCGTACTCAGAATATATCCAATTAATTAGTAGCTAACTGGTAGCTAACTACCCTAACATGATAAAAAAATTATATTTATGACTGTAAAATTTTAATTTTACCAATAAAATATCTTTAAGTATCAGTATCTACAAATATATTTCAAAGCATTGTTTATTGTGCTTTGTGTAATGTGTACCTACATTACGTGACGATGGGCGCGATGGGGCACAGCTCGAACCAATAGCCACAGGCGCATCGCTTCGGCTCTGAGGAGTGCAGCCACATCCACTCGATGTGCATGGTGTCGGGGTGACACTTGCAGCCCACTAGGCGCTGGGTGAACGCGCTGGGCACCAGGTTAGGGCGCTCTCGGGTTCCCGGACCTACGTAAACAATAAAATATTGTTTCTTTCTGTTAAACAGAAAGGTCTAAATAACAGATAGGGACAAACAATTATCAAGAGCATGCTACGTTAGACAGGCGTTTATGAATAACACATTATCCAGTAAAGTTACTAGCGCTAGCTGGTGAAGTGCTGAAGATGATCAATGAACTTTTCTGTTGTCAAACAAACGAAGATTATCTCTTTTGATCGTGACGAGGCAATATAACAAAGAAAACATATTTATTTAAAAAACACACAAAAATAAAGCATGAAAATAAAACACCACAAAGACGTCAAATAGGATCCCTCCCCACTCAGCATTAAGCCACGGCAATTAGGTTTTCAGTAGGGACCTGACTAAACCAGAGTTAAGAACTAAAACGAAACTATGACTATAGGAGTACGAACTCCGCAATTTAAACCATGTCGTTGGTTTTCAGTAGGGACCTGACTAAACCAGAGCTAAAAACTCTAGTAGTTAGCACCTAGATGTCGCTTACGGCTGCTATAAAGTCGATGTAAAAATAAATGCAAAAAGATGATTGAAGGCATTGAGAATTTCGTCAACTCAGTAACTGAACCCATAGTTTAATTGGTAAAGCGATCGAGCCCCGGTAAGGCGTATCGATGCGAGGTTCAAATCCTGCTGGGTTGATTATTTTTTCAATGTTTTCAGTGTTTGTATTTGATTGAATAACATACTATTGTATGAGTGGAATGCCCCACTTTAAAAAACATGTAAAATAATTATGAGTTGATAGCAGCGCCATCTATTATTTCCGTTGTGACACTTGCAATAGGGTCGGCGGGAAGGGTATCTAACTCTAGTAGTTAGCACCTAGATGTCGCTTACGGCTGCTATAAAGTCGATGTAAAAATAAATGCAAAAAGATGATTGAAGGCATTGAGAATTTCGTCAACTCAGTAACTGAACCCATAGATTAATTGGTACAGCGATCGAGCCCCGGTAAGGCGTATCGATGTGAGGTTCAAATCCTGCTGGGTTGATTATTTTTTCAATGTTTTCAGTGTTTGTATTTGATTGAATAACATACTATTGTATGAGTGGAATGCCCCACTTTAAAAAACATGTAAAATAATTCAGAGCTAAAAACTAAAACTAAACTATGACTATAGGAGTACGAACTCCGCAATTTAAACCATGTCGTTAGTTTTCAGTACCGACCTGACTAAACCAGACCTAAAAACTAAAACTAAACTGAGTATAAGTCCAAACAATACAACAAAGTAATAGGGTGTACAAACTCCCAGTAGTTACTTCTGGTTACCTCCGAATATTAGCTCAATAGACTTAGTGTGGTCGCTTTTCGGTGAAGAAAAACATCGTGAGGTTCTAATTCCAATCGAGCCTAGTTTCCCCTATAAATCAGTCGCTTTCGTTAAAACTAATGCTTACGCCAATTCTTGGAATTTGGTTGCCGAGCGGACCCTATGCTCCATGGAGCCGAGGCAGAAAGCCGGGTTGTCCCGGCTTAATCGCTAGTAAGGAAGGTCAAAAGGTCAAAGAAACTTGATGCGGTAAAGGCGTGTTAAGTGTAATCGACGATACCTCTTTTAAAGCTCAGGATGCGGAAAGGGTCGCAGTCACCCGAGAGGTGGGCGAGCAGTTCCCTCTTCTCCAGCCCTGTGACGAGGTCTATGGGTTCGTGGAACCCGCTGTACAGGCGGGTGCCCGCCCGCCGCAGCGCCAGCACGCGGCTCCACTTTAACATCACGCCTCTGAAATGGTAGAACACAATTAAACATAATAAATAAACAATAATAGAATTTAACCGTCGCAGACTTGTGCTTACGTAAAATTTCTTTTTTTCTATAGAGTCACCAATTCGAAAAAAGGTAAATTATTTTTGTGAATATTTTCAATGCGAAGCACGCTTAATTACTTGTGACAATAATGACATTAATGACAATTTGTCGTTTGATTAAAGCTTTTTTCGCATAAAACTACTTGTAAGCATTAAAGAGTAGGTATATGTAGATACTAGCTTTCCGCCCGCGACTTCGTCCGCGTATAATACGGTTCCTTATACAGAGTTTCATATCCAATTGTATCTTCTTAACTAACTTTTGTTAATCCCCGAACCATCTTCTTCATCATATCAGCCGAAAGACGTCCACTGCTGGACATAGGCCTCCCCCAAAGAGTGCCACAATGACCGGTCCTGCGCCACCCGCATCCAGCGGACTCCCGCGACCTTCACCAGGTCATCAGTCCACCTTGCGGGGGGTTACCCACGCTGCGCCTTCCGGTTCGTGGTCGCCACTCGAGAACCTTTCCGCCCCAACGACCATCGGTTCTACGAGCAATGTGCCCCGCCTATCTTCTTAATCTATTTATACTTATAGCTATTTTGGCAAAAAAACGGGTAACGTAGACATAGTTTCAGTTACAAATAAGTGTTAGGTACTATGTAAATAATAACGAAAATGTACCCTAATGATTTGGATTGTGTGGTATCATTTCCGTATAAAACAGATTATTTGATTTGATATTTAAAAAGTAAAAATCCATATTAGAAAAAAGTTCTGCGAAGAGGAAAAACACTTAAAAATATTTTATTTTTTTTGAAATTTGTATAAGTAATAAATATCATTTATTTGTAAATAGAAAAAATGTTGTAAGGAGGCATATTTAATGCAGTTTTTAAATATATACAATTTTAAGGCCTTTACAATACAAAAACTACGTGAAAAAAATCATTCGCATCGTGGTGTATATGTTTTCTCCATAGTAAGTATCCAAAATCAATGTGAAACGTGAAAATCCGTAGTCACTTTTGCTCAGAATACCTTCTACAAAAAGCAGAAAATAAAAAAAAGATTTAAATAACCGGTTAAGTGCGTGTCGGGCCACGCATAATGGAGGGTTCCGTAGCATCAATGGAATAAGAACCAGACTAATGCCAAAAGGTCGTATCTGATGCCTATGGAAGAAGTTTTTTGAAAATAACTCAAAAATGGCTAAACCGTTAATGTTCAAAACAATTTTCGTAGAAAGTTTATGATAACGCGCATCATCTCAAATTTTTTCATATTTTTTGGACTTAGGGTTCAAAGTTACAGGGGGGGGGGACGCTATTTTTACGACGATTATTTCTGAAAATATTGACTTAATCACAAAATGTTCAAAGAAACCTCAATGTTATTTTTAAAGACCTATCGATTGATGTGCAACATGTTGATATTTGGTTAAAAAATGTTTTTGAAATTTAGTTTAATGTATGGAGCGCTCCCCATGAAAATATTTTTTTCCGAAATTTAACTACATAGCTAAATAGCGGCATACAAAATGCACCTTATGTCTAAATTTTATTAAGATAAGTCTTATAGTTTTCGAGTAAAATGGCTGTAACATACGGACGGACAGATGGACAGAGGACATGACGAAACTATAAGGGTTCCGTTTTTGCCATTTTGGCTACGGAACACGGAACCCTAAAAACACATTTGTTCCAATTATAACGATTAATACTTAAATTAGTTTAGTATAAGGAAATATGTGTTTTTTAATTCTATTTTTTCATTTTGTATAAGGTATTCTAAGCAAAATTTACTAATAATAAGCAATACATACATTTTAAGGTCAATTCGCTACGGATATTCACGTTTCTTATTGATTTTCCATACTTATATTGCAGAAAACATATACACAACGACGCGAATGATTTTTTTTCGTTTAGTTTTTGTGTAGTAAATGTGTTAAAATTGTATTAAATTTAAAACTGCAATAAATATGCTTCCTTATGATATTTTTTGTATTTAAAAATAAATGATATTTACGTATTAGTTATATAACGTTCTAAAAAAATTTTTTTTGTGTATTTCCTCTCCGCAGAGCTTTTTTTTTAGTTTCGATTTTTAATATTTTATTACCAAAAATGAATTTTTCATATCTGTTTTATACGGAAATGATACCACACAACCCCTAGCAGCCTTAACCAGAGAGTAATAACAAATAACATATTGCACGGGACCCCTGATTTTGACGTGAAGGTCCAAAAATTTTACAGACCTCCAATACAAAAAAATATTCATCGTGGGGCACTCTATCCATGGCTAAAATATCACAACTTTTTCTAGTACGCATAATTTTTTCAAATTCAAGCTCTGCTAAACGTAAAAATAAACTTTTATTCTTTTTATCTAGGTTTGAACTTCAGTTATGCCCCATTGTACGGTATTTGTCTTGTGTATGTATTAAAATAAATTACTTATATTTTTATGGTCAACAGTTGATAAAGCAAGGACGAGCCGCCCAAAAAGCCGCCCGCCATGCAAGTGATCTTTCCAAGCACGATATCCATCACGGATTGAACTTATTTAATATAATACGGCCTGATTCAGTATACTACCATGTCAAAAGGGAGCTCATATCAAGATGTTCAAATTGAGCAACTCTTTAATGCAACCGGTTTATACCAAGTCATACACGGCACAATGATATAATGCAACGCCTCAGGCGTTCGCACGACATATAAAAAGTCCGCGAGATACAATTCCGGTACATTCAACTTGAGGTTTACTCACGGCGAAGTCACGCATCTCATCTAAAATGGCTTTCAAGGTACGAACGAGCTTTTAGCGTGTCGTCAATTAACGTCATGTAATTAATACCCACCTTGAACAATTTCAACCTCTGATTGATTAATTCACGTTTAATTGATCTGGACATATAATTTAAGTAACGTAAAGTATTTAATTAGTTTTAACAGCCAATTTTATAACACAAACATGATTAGAAGATCTTTAAAATATAGTTTTAATATAAAAAATACATACTTTTTACTAGTTACTATGTTTTACGCATTACAATACAAAAAAAATATGTACTTAATTTTATACGATTTAACAGGCTCGAGACTTACAAATTACAATAAGAGTAAATTACCTTGTATTTTGTAATTCTTCTTTGTCATATATTTTTTTAATACATAAATTGCCTCTAGTATTGATTTGATTGATTAATAATCAGTTTCTGATTGGATTACTTACTAATAATTTTGGGTTGATTAGAATACATAATTCTATCCATATAATAATCTAATTAAGAGTTCCTATGTATCCTAGGATCGGGTTCTTATGTTCTGCTTGGTGTAAACCTACTTTTCTTTCAGCTGGCAGTGCTGGTGTGCGCGATCGCGACTGTGCGCGCGGGAGTGGTTGCTCCCCCCGCCGTGTACTCGCACGCTGCGCCCGTGGCCTACGCCGCCCCGGTTGCGCACGCCGCCCCAGTAGCCTACCACTCCGCCCCAGTAGCCTACCACTCCGCCCCCGTCGCCTACGCCGCGCCCGTCGCTAAGGCCGTCGCCGTCGCCCCCGTAGTCAAGGCCGTCGAAGACTTCAATGCGCACCCGCAGTACAGCTTCGCGTACGACGTGCAGGATGGACTCACCGGCGACTCCAAGACCCAGCACGAGTCCCGCGACGGCGACGTTGTTCACGGCTCCTACTCTGTCGTTGACCCCGATGGCACCAAGCGCACCGTTGAATATACCGCTGATGATCACAACGGCTTCAACGCGGTTGTGCACAAGGAGCCCCTCGCCGTGAAAGTCGCCGCCCCCGTGGTCGCTAAGGTCGCCGCTCCCGTCGCCTACCACGCCGCACCCGTCGCCTACCACGCCGCACCCGTCGCCTACCACGCCGCGCCCGCCCTCCGCACCGCCCCTGTGGTGCACGCTGCTCCCGTAGCTTATTCCGCCCCTGTTTACCATCACTAAGCGAGATGAAAACCCTAGTCATTTTTATTTATTGTCAAAGGCAACCATGACATGAAAATAAAGTATATTTATTACACTTTTTTTTAATGACAATCACATAAGAATCGTAAGAATCGTAAGAATCGACAATCGTAAGAACATTTGAAATGTAAGCTTTTATAGTTTATATTAACGGCCTCCTAGCCTAGTCGGTAGTGACCCTGCCTATGAAGCAGGAGGTCCCGGGTTCGAATCCCGGTCAGGGCATTTATTTGTGTGTTTATCACGGATACTTGTTCCTGAGTTATGGATGTTTTCTATGTATTTAAGTATTTATCTATATCTATCTATTATATATATCGTTGCCTAGTACCCACAACACAAGCCTTATTGAGCTTACCGCGGGACTAGGTTGATTTGTGTAAGATTGTCCCATAATATTTATTTATTTATTATTTATTTATTATTTATTTATTCTTATCACAACGATACGATCCTAACGAGCCAAAGCGCAACCAAATTGACTTTACCATAACATTCCATCGTTATAATTATAAATGATCCAAAAGTCGACACCCAAGGCTTCGTAACGAGTTTATCTTGTTCAATTGTAGCTAATTTCAGTAAAATATAACTTGGAAGTTCGTAACAGAAGGAGTGCGTCGGCTTGCAGAGGAATTAAACTAATAGATCAAGAGTAGGCCCTACCCTACCCTACGTTACCTCATCGAGTAGCAGAATTCGGCCTATCTAGGGCAATTCACGGTGAAAACAGTAACGTATTTTAGTACTTGGTAGCCTGAGCTAAACTTGGAGCATTTTGTACAGTCAGCAAAAATATCATTATAAAATCTACCTCATCGAGTAGCAAATTGAACCTTATGCCATTCGAAAATGCTAAGTTTTAAATGCAGGTTTTATATACATAATCTTATATATTATACATTGTATTATAATATGTATGTAATAAATACACGATATACAGTGTGAACCTATCAAAATCATCTATTTTAAGCCCAGGCTTGTCTAGGCGACAAATGAGGTCGTGGTATGTAAATTATTAAATTACAGACACTTTTTATAGTCCATGGTATAAATTACAAAACTTAAATTTAATTAATTGATACTTCTTTAACATACTGTAATAATAATTTCAATCTTTTGTCATTTGTCAAGTCAAGGTCTATTTCGACACATGAACATCTCACTTGAAATAAAGCTGTGTGTACACACTTATCATTTAAGTACAATTTGGCGTCCGCCGTTAGCTGTTTTTTAGGGTTCCGTACCTCGAAAGGAAAAAACGGAACCCTTATAGGATCACTTTGTTGTCCGTCCGTCCGTCCGTCCTTCCGTCCGTCTATCCGTCCGTCCATCCGTCCGTCCTTCCGTCCGTCTACCCGTCCGTCCGTCCGTCCGTCTGTCAAGACCCTTTTTCTCAGGAACGTGTGGAGGTATCGAGCTGAAATTTATATCAAATAAAGCCTGACCAGAAATATATGATCATGCGCCATGTTGCGGAATTTCACTGGAACTAATTTCTTACACTGGCAATAATTTTAATGACAGAATGATATGCATGTGTGAGTGCATGTGATAGGCTGTCACTGTTGTCAAGTGTTATTGAGACGGTTTACTTGAATAATAATAAAGTGTTGAATATGAAATAATAAACGACAAAAAAATCCCAAAATTATCCATATTCAAGAGCGAAACATTGTCAATAGTGTATATAATGTACTGCCGTAAATAATACGATCGGGAATGAAACTATTTAGCTGGGAAACATTTTCAAATTAACATCAGGAGCTGACAGGTAAACAAATAAAGATGTCACTATACCAGAGACAATAATATGCTCTATGGCTGTTGCCATATAAATGAGAATAATAGCGCCCTATTGACAATAATCATATATTTCTGGTCAGGCTTTAGTCAGGTCTACTGTCCCTTGGAGCTGTGAAAAAAACAAACTTCTAAGCCAACACAATCAAAAGATACTGCCGTTTATGCCGCAAATTTCCGCGAATTTTTGAAACTCGCAAGGGAATCAAAATCTACAGGGTACTTCCCGTGAACTCAGAATCTTGAAATTTGGTACGTAGCAACGTCTTATAGCACATATAAAGGAAAAATTGCGAAAACAGTAAATTTTGTTACACCGTATAATAAAAATATTTTTAAGAATTTTAAAGTTACTACCCCTATATATCTACAGGTTTGTACGGAACCCTCGGTGCGCGAGTCCGACTTGCACTGAGACGGTTTTTTTTATCCAAGCGACGCCGGTTATATCCACTATCTCCTCAGCACTAATAGGCCAAGCAAATAAGATCTATAAAAAGTGTTTTGAGGAATTAATTCCCAGCAGGCTGGAAATCGTTTTAATACCTTCATGTGGTCCTAAATGCATGTAATCCGAGTTTGCCCAATCCCAAGAGGTGTGCATAACTTTTTAGCGAAAATTTTGCTCTTTGTCAGGTTTTTGCTTGTAGCTCGAAAACGGTACATCCGACGGAAAATGTCATTTATATCAATATTAAAGAGGGTTAAATTCTGCCTTGCATGAGTATGTATACTTCTTATTCGGTTCAGCGGTACAGCCGAAATCAAAAGTTATAAACCGGGAAAATGTGTCATTAAATTGAAAAACTCATATTTTGACTTCCATACCACATATCTTTGAAACAGATGACTCCTGGTGAAAAACCTATAGAATAAAAGTTGAAGACAATATAATTTCACGTTATATAGACATTACAATTTTCAAATTCAGTCATTTTGAAAGACTAAATTTGGAATGAATTCAAAAGCGGTTTTTTACTAATCCCTTCTAAGTTGCATATTTTCCATAAATATGAGGTGTGAGGCGTACATTTAATGTATTGTTACAACTAAGAACATTTAGGTGCAAATTTCTAAAACGTACCCAATCAGTAAACTATTTATACACCGTGTTTTTTTTATTTCCGGTAAATATCAAGGGTATATTCCTGAGTTTAACTTAGGTTTATTTCTCAAAGACTCCAGTGTCCTAATTAGCTCCAGTTCTGAGGTAATTGATAGTTCTTTTTCGTCTTTCTGATTGTATAAATTTTTCTTTTAGTCTGAGAACCCGCTATAAAGTCATGTAACTGTATGTTAATTAAGACAATACAATATTAATTTTGTACTAAGCAGAAATGTCTGCAATCAAAATTTCAATTTTATAATTGAAAGCAAAATGGTAAAATTCGGACCGGTGTTCCGAAAGGTCGCAAGTTCGAATCTTGCTCGTTGCGGTGAATTTTTTCATTTTTCTTTCAATTATACAATTTTCAATACAATAACAATAGACTTGTGTAACGTATAACGTTACAATGTTCCCTTTGTATCTATAGGATTGTTAATATTCGAAATTTCATTGACATGTCATAATGTTCAATTGCTTAGTTGAGTTAATAAACCTACAGATTGGGGAATCAATCAACAACTAATGAACCTATTTGACTTAACACACAGGTGAATCATTTTGTAGTCGGTTCTCAGAGTAAAAAATAAATAAATGTAGGTTTACACAATTAGAAGGCATTAATAAAATATCGATTACCTCAAAACTGGAGCTAATTAGGGCACTGGCGTCTTTGAGAAATAAACCTAAGTTAAGCTCAGGAATATACCCTTGTAATTACCGGAAATTAAAAAAAACACGGTGTATAAATAGTTTTCTGATTGGGTACGTTTTAGAAATTTGCACCTAAATGTTCTTAGTTGTAACAATGCATTAAATGTACGCTTCACACCTCATCTTTATGGAAAATATGCAACTTAGAAGGAATTATTAAAAAACCGCTTTTGAATTCATGCCAAATTTAGTCTTTCAAAATGACTGAATTTGAAAATTGAAATGTCTATATAACGTGAAATTATATTGTCTTCAACTTTTATCCTATAGGTTTTTCACCAGGAATCATCTGTTTCAAAGATATGTGGTATGGAAGTCAAAATGTGAGTTTTTCAATTAAATGAGACATTTTCCCGGTTTATAACTTTTGATTTCGGCTGTACCGCTGAAACGCATTAGAAGTAAAGATTCTCATGCAAGGCAGAATTTAACCCTCTTTAATATTGATATAAATGACATTTTCCGTCGGACGTACAGTTTTCCACGGAGCAGAAGACAATCCGGATAGTACTTTTACTATATTTCCCTAACCACAGTTGAACCTTATTACCGAGCAAAAGAGTCGTTCATAGGTCACTAGTAAAAAGTAATAAAAACGGTCCGATAGAGAGCATAATGTAGGGGGCGGTGTCTCACTCGCACAATGCTGCCAACTTATGAAACTTACCAATGTGGTTTTATTTATATACATTTATTTTAGTAACACACTAGAAGTTACTTCCTACTTATAATAATTTATTGCAAGATTTGAATTAATACTTTGTTCCCTTTTAGCTGCTTTGAATTTTTTTACGACGTAAATATTATTCATTCATTAAATTAAAGAATTGCAATTAATATTGCAGGCACTAGTAAGTTTTGTAATATTTTAAATACGGTCTGGTATCCCCATACCATCAGTCCCATCACTGACATAATACGAGTATGTCACTGACATTATTTCAAATGACGCCGCTCAGCTCAACAACATTTCGTAACAACATCTGTAAGTAAAAATGGTCAAGATATGTTGCGTAAAAGGGTGCAGGGGTGAGACTTTACAATAAAGTAGACTTTCCTTTCACCGGTAATCCACAATCATTCAATTTTACGATTTAACAACAAGTTAAGTTTGTCAAACAATAGGGTGACTATGATGTCGGCAAGCTGCGGGTCGGTTTTGTTGTTTTTACAGAAATGTACATTAGTACATGGTCTTTTCCTAAGTATTACTTACACAGGAGAGGAGTGGCCCGCGGGTCTTTTTAGGCCCATTCGAAAGGGTCCTAAAATGGCACAAGGCCATACAAAAAAATTTTGAAGTGGCAGTATAATAAATAAATAAATAAATATTAAATAAATATTAAATAAATATTATGGGACAGTCTTACACTAATCAACCTAGTCCCACAGTAAGCTCAATAAGGCTTGTGTTGTGGGTACTAGACGACGATATATGTAATAGATATATACATATAAATACTTAAATACATAGAAAACATCCATAACTCAGGAACAAATATCCGTGATAAACACACAAATAAATGCCATGACCAGGATTCGAACCCGGAACCTCCTGCTTCATAGGCAGGGTCACTACCGACTAGGCTAGGAGGTCGTTAAAATATACTTTATTGTACAACATTTGTACAACAAAGAAAAATTACAACAAACAGGAAGAATATACAATATTTGTACATGGAAGAGATCTCTTCCAGTCAACCATTGAGCAGTTTGATGTATTGATGTTTTCTTTATTTACCTTTAAGTATATTAAAGTCGGAAAACTGTCCACATCAGATATGACGCAATAGTGAGAGCCACGAACCCCCTGTACTTACTTAGTTTTAGTTTGCTACACTAACTATCCCCTATTTTAAGACGCGGACATCTGGCAATTGTTCATCGGTGTTATGCAAACGAGTTGTAAGAAATAAATATCTTACAGTTCTAGGTTTGATGCCGTGCAGTATCATGTAATTAATAAGATTATATCATTTTCAGGAGTTTCTGTTGGGGGAAAATAGTGCAAAATGACGTTACGTTAATGTATTGTTTGTCGCCTACCTACTGTTTTTTTTCCGTAGCGATACGCAATGTTTTTACTTTTTTGTTATTATATTAGCGATAGGCTTCGACAGTTTTTACCTATTAACTGAAATATTTTGCTGGTCTGCCACTCTGACGTCCTCCGATAAATAGCTGCCAGATGCCTGGATCTAGCAATAAGTTTAAAATAGTAAACTAATTAGAGGGGTTCTCTGCTCTCATTATTGCGCCAACGTATCTGAAGTGGCCAGCTCCTCAAGTCAGTAGAATGTATAAGTTTCCATATGAACTATGAGACTTCTCTTTCTGGACAATACTTACTAGACGACAAGCATATTTTATTTTATATTTATCTTCATATTATCCCAATCCCACATACATCATAGTATTAGAATGAGATGCAGCCCCCCACATTACCATCTCTTTCGGCCTCACTTTGTGGTCGAAGTATGACCTCCAGATTGTATTTAACTTCATGCAGTTTTCGAGCTACAAGCAAAAACCCACAGATATCTCAAAGAACAGATCAGAAATTATAAGTTGAACGTTTTCTATACTTCCGATCTGCTCTTACTAACGTACTTATCAGTAATTAAGAAAGAGATAAACACCATGCTATCTGACAGGTCTTCACAAGTCATTGTCTCAGCCTTTCATGACTTCGTGACGAGAATTAGTGCAGTGAATGATAATTTTCTACTAAATATCGACATCGATATTTACTGTTGATATTACTTGATATCCGTAACAGGTATTCCACACACTTAACACTTTAACAGGTATTACAGGAATGTTATAAAAAAACTAACAGGTGAATTTTGTGCTTTTCAGTGGGTTTGTTTTTTAAAGGCAGTTCCCTTTTTTTAAGAAATTAAATTAAATTATAATTTTAGTATAGTTCTTTTGTTTTGTTTATCATTTTTCACAGCACCAATGGATTGCAGACCCGAATATTTGAAATTAATTTCAACTTGATACCTCACACGTTCCTGAGAATTTCTGTCTTGACAGACGGACAGACAAAGAACAAAGTGATCCTATAAGGGTTCTTTTTTTCCGTTTGAGGTACGGAATCCTGAAAAGGACAAATAGTGCAGACAACTAAAAAGTCATTCATATATTTACACGTTTTATTATTTACAGGAGAGATATAATATGAACGGTACACGAGGACTACTGTCTACTGGGAGGACTGGCTACTGACCCATGAATAAAACAGTTGTATTTAAATGGACACGAAGCTTTTCCCCTATCTTTTTATTTTTTTACTTTTCCCTTATTATTTAGCCCTACGGCGTCGATCTATATTTGACGTAATAGATTATTTTCCAGAAACCTGAAAAATTTACAATTGAGTATGTAAACAATAATTTAATATAATAATATTTTGTCTTTGCCTATACAAATGTTTCATATCGATAAAATATCGACATAATTATTTTCATTTAGTTACAACACTAGCGTCGTTTACAAAAATTTAATTTTACCAATAAATCTCAATAAAATCAACTTGAAACTACGTAAACAGTTCTTATTTTATAGTATCCAGCATGTGCAGTTATCCGAGACTATTATGTTACATAATGTGCTTGAAATTTTCGAAATAAAAACAATAGTGTCTTACCGATGAAAACTGGTATTTTCTCCGGACTTCTTTGCTGATTTGAACCAGCTCCGGCAGTAGGGCACTATGCATGACATTTCTGCCTAATATAATCTTGAATTATTCAATTTATACACCTTAATTATCGGAAATAGCACCATAACTTGTAAGAAACCGTCTTATGCTACAATCTTGTGTTTGACGTCTCGGCTAATTTGATAAGTTGGTTAAGTTTTAAATCGAGACAATTAGTTAACAGCCGAACAAGGTCGTACTATCTGTCCCATTCAAACTCATCTTGGTTAACCATAAATAACCAAAGAGACAACTATATGAAAAAAACGTCTGACTTATAATTTCTGATCTGTTCTTTGAGATATCTGTGCAAAAACCTGACAAAGAGCAAAATTTTCGCTAAAAAGTTATGCACACCTCTTGGGATTGGGCAAACTCGGATTACATGCATTTAGGACCACATGAAGGTATTAAAACGATTTCCAGCCTGCTGGGAATTAATTCTTAAAAAAAATCTTATTTTCTTGGCCTATAAAATTAAACAGCATTATGATTATGAATAATTTTATGTATTTCTTGTAAAACTAAAGATGACACTGAAAATTATATTTTCATTTGATTGGTAGGTAAACTTTTGTGTTGTACGTGGATGCTGTTGTTTACGTGATTTACGGATAAATTGAACATCATTTGGCTTCCACTTTCATTAATCGAACTTATGGTATTGGGTATTAAAGAAGTTTTTGAATTGAATGAATGAAATTTGTGAATTTTCTAGTTAAAAATAGGATTGGATTCATCTGTCACGACGTAAACATAACATAATAGGGACCGTGCGTGAACCATAGAGGGCAGCACAAAAACTGACTAGAGACATCGTGCGGATGAACATGTAACTTAACGACTCATTGTCAAGCTGTCTGTCAACTCATTTCGAAATGGAAAAAAATAAACATACACGCCGAATTGAGAACCTCCTCTTTTGAAATCTTGAAGTCGGTTAAAAATAGGAAAAACTATTCACAAAATGATTAATGTGATAAAACGTTGTGTTGTTCCGGTGTAAAACGACCTCCGGCATGACCAACACAACACAAAAGGCCTATAATGTTTCCAGGCAGCCTATTTTTCGAAAATGACCGAGATGGTAAACAACGAAAAAAATTTCGGAAATTTGTGGGGAAATCGTCGCCCGAACCTGCATTTCAAATATTTAAGATGCCATAACTGCAGTAAGTATACTTTGAAAATAGTAGTCATTCATGTATGGTACTAAAAGACCTGTCCCCGCGACTTCACTGGCGCTTTACAATAACACTAAAGTGTCGCAGATAGCTTAAAATTACTGTTGTTTTTGTGTAACTAGATCTAAATCATTTTCTCGATTTATACCAATTAGTTTATTTTTGTAATTTAATAACGTGTATAAATCTTGTGTTCACATGTCTAGTTCTTAAGTACTGATCTATGTCTAATTTTACTAATGTTATGTCGTAACACCCGAAATGTATAGATTATAAGCCTTTTGTACTAATTTATGAAGAAACGTCCCATATAAATATCAATTTTAACCCTCCTACCAACATGTAATACTGTAAGCTTATTCGTGAATAAATATATAACTTACACGGCACATACCAGCCACTACTACGAGTACGCTAGAAATCCCATAAAATAGATGAGTACTCGTACTGGTCGCTCTGGACGGAAAGCTGAAATACGGAGCTCGTGACCGGGCAGAGATTCTCGTCCTCAGTCTCGAACACCAATTCAGACCGAACCCCGACTCAAACCCGCTACACTCGGCCGACATCGTGGAGCGCGTGCAGGAATACCTCAGCACGCCAATCCAACCACACGATGACCCGATCTACTTTTCTCCTTCACAGGTCCAGACAACCATCAGGCGACACTGCAACCCAAGGAAGGCGCCGGGCCCGGACGACATTCCAAACATGGCGCTTCGTCACCTGCCGCTGAACACCTTAGCGGCGGTGGCACGCCTGTTCAACGGAATAATGCGTTCGGGTCACTTCCCAACCGCCTGGAAGACTGGACGAGTCCTCGTCCTACCCAAACCTGGGAAGGACAGAAGAAAAGCCGAGAACTATCGGCCCATCACACTGCTCAGCAACCTCTCGAAAGTATTCGAGAGGTTGCTGGTCCGGCATCTCACACCGCACATCGCTCCTAGGCCGGAGCAACATGGGTTCAGAGCCCAGCACTCGACCACCACGCAGCTAACGCGAGTGCTACATCACATGGGACAAGCCACCAACAAAAAGGAACACACCGTGGCCGTGTTTCTGGACATGGAGAAAGCTTTCGACAGAGTCTGGCACGACGGTCTAATCTACAAACTTTCTCTGTCCACAGCTCCCCGAAGCATCGTGAGAACATTGGCATCCTTCCTGGCAGACCGACGCTTCCACGTCCAAGTGGAGGGCGCCCACTGCCTTGAACGCCCCATCAGAGCGGGCGTTCCACAAGGGAGCTGCCTGTCACCGGCCTGCTACGCCCGCTACACCGACGACATACCAGTCGTTGGCGACGCCAAGCTCGCCCTCTTCGCGGACGATGCCGCCTACTACACGTCGTCATTCAAGATTGCACACGCAGTCCAGAAGATCCAGCCGACGCTCGACGCCCTTCCTGACTGGTTCTCCAAATGGAGACTATCAGACAACGTGGGCAAGACGCAAGCCATTATTATTACTAATGCCAATAAACTGCCTCCTCCTCCTTCTCTCTTAGGTCAGCCTCTTGTATGGTCGCCCACAGTGAAATATCTGGGGGTCACCATCGACAAAAGGCTCACGATGACGCAGCACGCCGCGGAAATACGCCGCCGAGCCCTGACCGCCCGCGCGAAATTATACCCCGTGTTCAACAGTAAGCTCCCTGTACGGACCAAACTCGGACGGTACAAAGCTTACGTTCGAACACGACTTACCTACGCCGCACCTGCCTGGTATTCTTTCTGTTGCAGGACAAACAAGGAGAAGCTAAGACGGCAAGAGACGATGGCGCTACGCATCCTCTCCAAGGCACCGAGACGCAAGAGGAACGCCACCATCGCCGAAGAACTACAGTGGGAGGGCCTGGAGCAGTTCGTAGTCAGACTCGCGAGGGTCATGTTTGACCGCGCGGACAACTCTGGCTACGAACACCTCCAGAATATCGCGCCCCACTACATCAGGTCTCCCGAGCGCAGGGCCCGGGCTCTACCACGGGCTGCTACACCTCGGATAGCAGCAGACGCCAGCACCGCGGCTGGGCCATCGGGCCCGCCGCGGCACGCCAGGGCTAAGACACGAAGCAGATGACATCACCGCGGCTGGGCCAGCGGGCCCGCCGCGGACAGCACCTGACACCATCGCTGCGGCAGGGCCATCGGGCCCGCCGCAGCCACACCAGACGTCAAGTCGTCCACAAAAAGACGACGAGAGACCATCCCACCGCAGTGGGATGCGACATGACACAGGAGTCATAGCAGCAATGCGGGCACTCCAACCCCTGCCCCCATCATAAGAGGAGCAGCGGACGACACCACACACACACACTCGTCGCTCACTTCTACAACAACTCCCAGCGGGGAAACATCTGCAACTACACTGCTCAGATGTTTTAACAATTCTAAATAGTGTTTTTATTCATCTCCCTACATGACCTGGTAAATGGTACAGCGGGTCAGCGCTACTTGGTTCAACGTGGTAATCCGGTCTGCACACAACACTAAGCTTACAATAATTTCACTTTTTATGATATAAATCAATATTTAATAGCTACGGCAGCCAGCTCGAGGGTGGTATTATCGTCACTCTTATGTCTGTACAGTTTAGATACCTAGTCACTAGTAGGCAATCTAGTGGTCTATTACTAATGATTTCTCATTCATTTCAGCTCCATTAACAGCTCCACCAAATTAATTAGAAGGCATGTGAGAAAAAACATGCATTGGTTCTGAGAGTTATTAAATAGAAGATAAAAATACAAACTTCCCGTGCCAAATTTACAAATTTATCGGAAAAGCCCTCAATGCAGCAGAAAATTATAAAATCACCTCCTAACTAAAACTTATATCAGAAAGCCAGAGGACAAAGACACAAGATATGCCAAAAACTGAAATTGTTCCTTGCTGTCACAGATTTTCTCATTGATAGTTTTGTGAATTCAGATGCTCATGTTTGATGTTATTACTGTAGTCTTTCACATTGTAGTGAATAAAATATCTTGTCTTTATAAGTAACTTAGTATCATTATATTAACGCACTTGGCAAGTAATAAGGAAATGGATGTAGGTACCCTTCTCCATGTCCAGTGTCCATGAGATACTATTTTACTTTGTAAACTGTATTTTTACTATGGCGCAATTAATGATATCATGATAGTGATCAAAAAATATTGTTACAAGTAAGCGTATAAAGAAACTAGCTGTACCCGCGGCTCCGCCCGCGTGGAATTCGGTCTTTGTCAGTAAGCGGCTAATTCGCCCCTAATTTCTCTCCCTCCTACTGATGTGCCGTTGGAAAGTTTCCAAAATTGCGAAATTTTCCACATATGAAAATTTCGGAAAATTCTTACAATTTTGTATGGGATTTGAAACTTTCCATTTCTTAAATTTCCAATATCCTATATTTCATATGAAATTTTCGAGAAATTTCTGAGAACATTTCCAATTATTTGGAAAGTTTCCGCAACTTGCACATCTGTACTCCCTCCCCCTGGAGGCGGAACTTGAAGGTCTTGAAGTAAAGTTGACAGATGGATACGCTAGAGGACAGTAGTCCAGATAAAATATTTTACAATTACCACTAAATAAAACTACACTCCAAAACCAATACTTTTTTTCGTCCTTATTAAATTTTTTGACATGATTTAAACGACATAGAATAGTAAGTAGGTGTATATCGGACGATATAGTACCACTTTTGTATTTATACGTCCTTGACTGTACCTATTCATATCATGTGCATGGCAAATATCATCCAAATCGATCCTCCGGTCAAATCAGAAAAATTAATTTTTCTATTTGACGTGTACGATTTGGGGAGGGGGTAGTATCGGACCGCGCCTGGGTAAGAAATATATGCATAAAAATCCATACTTCATATCATAACCTAACAACTTATTAACTAATATACTAACAACGAATTTTGGTCTAATATTAGTTAGAAGACTTAGAAGTAAGAGTAGAGAAAAGGAGAATAGATATCAAAATCGTGAGGCTGAGTATTTACATGCACTGTGCAATGTGTGGCAATTAATTTATTGTCGTTGAATTTTGTTGTTCCATTAAGTCAATACTTCATTTAAATATGATGGATGATATATGTACCCCCACTTCTAAACTTAGAGTTGATTTGGCAAAATCCTTCCTAAGTGTAATTCATGTCACAACGTATTAATTTCAGCGCCATCTGTTAGTTATGCAGGGTACTCGTTAGTCTTAGGACATATTTGGAAAAAAACTACACCTCCTTCCTAAGTAGCGCCATAAGATTCAGGTGCAAAATTAACTCAATCGAGTGTAGTGGCTACCCCCTTTTAGAGGTTGAATTTTTATAGCCCACCTATACCTGGCCGGGGATTTTCTTGACAATTGGAATTAGTAATCCTTAAGGGGTGACTTCTGTTAAAAAACATCCATTCAAAAGGTCGTTTATTAAGGGATATTTGGCAGCGCTTCTGCCATTTTACTATCCGGCACTTACGTCCTTTCACTATGTGTTTTTGACTGACAACTCACAAACAGCTCAACCGATGCTATTCAATATAGTTTTTATTAAAAGTACCGTTCAAGCTTCACTTCCATTATTTTTTCAAATTTTTTGGACCTATGGTTTAAAAGTAAAATGAGGGGGGGGGGGTGCCCTTTTTTGAAGATGTAACTATCCTTTGTCTTTTCATATTCATATTCATATCCATTTATTTCTTGCTTTGTGTGTACATTTGGTCTTATGAATTACATGTTCCAACACAACCCTGTGAGGGCACTCCAAAAGGTCCTAAACTAACTACACTGCCTTTCTCGAGACCCATGCTATCTCTATACACATTTCCATCTAAATCAGTTCAGCGGTAAAAAATTCCTCATACCAACTTCCAACCCCCTTTTCACCCCCACAAGGGTTTGAAAACTATCCTATGACGTTTCTCGAGACTAAAATTATCTTCATACTCATTTCTATCTAAATCGTTTCAGCGGTTAAAAATTCTCCATACAAACTTTCAACCCCATTTTCACCCCCACCAGGGTTGATTTTCGGGATTAAAACTATATATTATCCTTTCCCGGGACTCAAACTATCTCTATACAAAATTTCATCAAAATCCGTTCAGCCGTTTTCACGTGATGCGCGGTCAACAGACAAACAGATAAACAGACAAACAGACAAACAGACAAAAATTCTAAAAATTGTTGTAACGTGTTCTGTTATCGATTCTAAGTATCCCCAGCCAACTTTTTTTCGATTATCTTCCATGTACAGACTTTCGACCCTCTTCAGCTTTATTATACACGGTGCCCATGAGCATTGCGAGAGATTTTAACCACGCATTTCTGAGGTCAAAAGAATGAAAAAACATTATATGACTTTTGTTGTAAAACGCCAAAAAAAATTTTTTTTTTTATTTATTTTTTTCAGTTTTTTGGAATGCTGTTCTACATAAAAAGTAAATGTCATTAGAAAAAAGTAACGGAAAAAGTACGTTGCTACATTTTTTCTCGTAAAAACTAGTCCATGAAAAGTGTTTCTTAGGTCTTTGATATCAGTCAATAAGAGATGTCTAGACTATGCCATGCCTATGGTGAGATCGCCATCAAAAAATCATTTTACACTGAGAAACAATTCAAAATGTAATTTTTTGTAAGTAGTATTTACTCTGAAACTATGGCGAATTTCGGAAAAGTTTAAAGGACATTTTGTTCTCTAAATATGATCATGAATACACTGTTAAAGTCTCTCGCAATGCTCACGGGCACGTTGTATGTATAGATTGCAACATAATTAAATAAAATAGCTTTAGTTTTTTCAACAGTTGTTTTAATTGAAGAAAACCTTTCAAACCTTCGAGTGTAAAGAAATTATTACCATTTTCAATGAAACCGTAAACTTTGTTTCTTTGTACATGTATGCATTTTTTACTAACAATAAAAGTGTGAGTTAACTTCAGCAGCACATATACTATTTATGCCCATCAAATCGCACAAAAAATGAAGAAACAAGTAGGTTTATCTAGCGCCGCTACTAGCTCGTCGAACTCAGAATCCTCGACCTTCTTTGGATGCACTAAGTTCCTTACCAGTCGGTATGTTTCGTCACTTAGATAAGTTAATAGCAAGGCGCACTTAGGCGGTTGTCACACTGCCGCCGCGTCTCGTTGCGAGACGCGGAGCAACGGACTCGCATGCGGAGACAACGCACCAACGTCCGAGTTTTCTCCGCATCTCCGTCCGGAGCTGCGATGCGCGATGCCCCGCGTTACTTCCGTCTCGCGTTCATTTCACATTCGAACGTTAAGGTGAAAATAGTTACTATTTGTCGATAAAATGGACACGAAACTTATTCAGAACGCTGCGGTGATACTTTCAGTTTGGTTTTTGTACAATCGAGTCATAAAACGCAGAAGACACTGGGTACTTCCCTATTTACAAACCAGACCTATAAATGGGTCTTTTGCTAGAGATTACATAGATTTAAGGCAACACGAAGCATTTTTTTTAATTGCACCCGTATGTCAACCGCGTCATTTGATTATTTGCTAAGCAAAATTGGAGTGATATTACTGGCGCGGATAAGTAATAATCTACTAGTTCAATCTTCAATTATACTTTAATAAGAATTCCTAGATTATGATTAAACGAACGACTTTCAATTTCAAAAATAAACTTATAGACGTCGATATCCATTGCGCCTACGTCCTTTCTTGCACTAAAATCCGTACGGCACTGCGGAGCTCGGTGTGACATACCCTGCGGCACGCACCGCGTCTCCGTCCGAGCGTGCGAGTCGTCGTGCGTCTCGCTCCTCCGCGCGTCGAGGCGGAGCCAGTGTGTCGTAGTCGCCGGTCGTACCATGCGATTTTTCTGTACAAAATCAAGATTCTACATACATAGCTAAAAAACGCACGAGCAGTGTGACGACCGCCTTATTGCCTTCCTCAACCGCATTCAATTTAATGTACTGCACTAATCTGCTTTTAAAAATTTCCCATTCCTGGGAATTGTGATCAAACGCGGTTAAACTTCCGAGGAGATTAGCCATGATCGATAATTACTGCACACGCGCGGGTAATCCTCTGTCAGTCGCCAATGGGAAGTACTTAGGTGCGCAATGACAAACAACCGGTATGTAGTGAAGCTAGTTTATATTATTACTGAACGGTGGGGGCGGCGCGGGCGCATACACCTCAATCTGATTTTCAATTACAACTGCTACCCGCTGGTCCATGAGATACCAGTCTTGGACATGAACGTTTGCTGATTCTTGCTTGATGTTGAAGACAATATTCACTGTTCACCTCTGTGTTCTGAGCAGGAACTCTCGAAGATATTTATTTCACCAGTGTTACTCGTTGCATTATATGTATGTTTACATCTTTAAAGACTTTTTTACTTCGATATCATTTTCATTTTAAATTTATTTTATCGGATAAATTGTAGGAACATATAATGTAAAGGATTTTCGGGATTCACGCTGCCAAAAAAATTAGCGCTGCGTATTTTGGTGCTTTTCTAGCTTCTGGAGAGAACCCAGGAACCTGAATGTTTACTGTCAATATACATAGAAAAATATTTATAAATATTCGTAACTATTATTACTAATAACGTGTTGGGGTTATCAAAATGATATTAATGATATATATCTTGTACATACAATGTTTTCTCACTGTGATTATTCATAGTTTTCGTATTAGAGCTAGCCAAAGCACATGAGTACTGTCGGTAGAAAACTGTTAAAATAGTATATTATACAACTTACATTGGTTATCCTGTGGTGTATTGTAACACAAAGAAATGCAACAATACCTTTTTAGCACAATAAAAGGCATTTTTCATCGAAATTTTCTAAATAACAACAATTTTATTTACTTGAAGTTTCACATGACACAGTCCCACTTTCCGACTAAAATCAACAGATGGCAGACCCTTCAACGTGCACGGTCCCTGACGAGTAACCGACTTCGAAAAAGGTAAGATTTTATAATTTCAAAACAATGATTAAATTAAAAATGCGAGACTGGGTTACCTGCGTCAGGCTGCGTCGTGAAGGTCGCGGGGCGACTTAGTCTGATTTGATCTGATAGGGGTTTATTTTTCGTGTAGTTCATGTAGGCTTAGTTTTATTTCGGAGTAACTTTTATTTATTTTTAAAATTTTAGGATAGTTTTTAACGGCCTCCTAGCCCAGTCGGTAGTGGCCCTGCCTACGAAGCAGGAGGTCCCGGGTTCGAATCCTGGTCAGGGCATTTATTTGTGTGTTTATCACAGATTCCTGGGTTATGGGTGTTTTCTATGTATTTAAGTATGTATTCATATTTATCTATTATATATATATCGTCGTCTAGTACCCATAACACAAGCCTTATTGAGCTGACTGTGGGCCTAGGTCGATTTGTGTAAGATTGTCCTATAATATTTATTATTTTTAAGTTATAATATAACTTTAAATAATTATAGAAAACGGTCTCCATCTAGTATTCCTTTTTCTTTGGTTTAATCAATGATCATAAAGAAAATGAATATCATAGGATTCAAAAGGCATTTTATTACTAACTCGAACTCAAAATTGTACAAAAAATTGCTGACGTCTTGAACATCTACATGTTTTATTATATAGTAGTTCTAAGTTATCAGGCGCATAGTAGTGGGGCCCGACGGAAGTAAGTACCTATACTCGTACGAGCAACATACACGCGCTCTCGTGTCTGAACGCTTTGGTGAAGGTACTCATTAATTCTTTATCAAACTGCATCAGCCAGGTGGGACAGTATTCATCTATTTCAATTTTAATTCTCATAAATCATTCACATGGGTATTGGCTATAGCCACTGATCCATTGATAGATGACCTTTTAGCTCAAAGAAATAAACCAATGGAGTGGTAATTGTCAGGCGTCCCCCTCTGCCAAACGTACAAGACCACTGGTCGTAGCGGTTATATAAAACTAGTTGTCGCGCGTCAAACGCCATTCAATGAATGTCAGTCAGCGCGGAACGATCTGAGGTAAAAATGCCGAATTGCTGCGTGTTTTTATGTAAGAAAAGATCTGAATTATTTAGTTTACAGAAGGATAACATTTATTTTCATCTGTAAGTATAATTACGTCTAAATATCATCAAATAGTGCACGAAATTAGCAAAAAACTAAAAAATATTGTCAATCAAAATGTGTTGCCACTTAATGGTACTACATCTGCTTTAGGGTAATTTTTTAACTTGACTCTTCATAGTGCATTGTACCATCGGGTTCATAATTGCATGCCCAATTTATCAATGAATTCATTCATAAATTGGGTATGCAATTATGAACACGATTACATCGAGGGAGGTAAGTGAAATATTGCAAACAAGAGTAATCGACTACAGTGCGGCAGAAATACGTCCGCCATTATGTCAATCATTGTCATTGTTATTGACAGGTTAGGCAATACACTTAAAAGATACTCCGTGGGTTAGGCAGAGACCCATTCGGCATACAGCCATAATTGTAAAGCATTGCTCTGTTAAAAAAAGCAGTGTGTCTCTATGTGTGTGTTGTTATTAAATTGTTTCTAAACATATTTTAGTCGACTTTTAAATTATTCAAATTACATATTGAAAAAATGAAAAGATTAACGTCAGTACTTCAAAGGTAAAACTCATTCACACGCATAGCTTTTTAAATTATCTATGTCGTCGAGGACCGCCGAGGGCAGGGCAGTAAGGTGGTTTGGAACTCAAAAAAACTGACACTATAAAGATAACCTAGCGCACATTACGCACGGACGCACGGTAATGAAATAAAACATAAACACTGGTTTAACAACTGTATTGAATTCAAATCTTTTTAAAACCGTATTATGGGAAGGGCAATAAACTACTACTGGTTCGGAAAGGAGCCCCAAATGAGAAGAACCATCGTAAGAAACTCAGCGTATGTGTGCTGTACGGCACTATAGCTGAAATTTGTCTATGGTCTCAAAAATACAGCTACCATAAACAAATTTCCGTTTTAATAGACATTTAATAGACAGCTAGTGTAATGAATTCCGCACTGAATTCCGCTCGAATTATATTCCTGTTTAGAAATTAATTCGTTCCTTTATTTTCACCACACATTTTATGTAGCATTTTAATTTTGTATGGATTATACTTTATTTATTATAAGGTACGTTATACACACTTATCCCCTTAAATAGGCACTTTTAATTTCTGACTCTGGTATCACTGTACTTAACAGGTACGTTTTAGTGATGGGACAGCACAAAAATAAATGTCGATATTAACATTAGCAGTATGTTATACTTTTTATTTATAATAGAAAATGAAGAAGAGATAATAGAAATAGAAACACAAATTGGAAACAGATGCCCATTATAATCAAAATATCAACTGCGAAGGACTCTGGAATATCACGATGTCGCTAGTGACTGGTTCATCATTGTTCATTGCAGTGAAAAATTCACTGAGGTGGATAGAGGAACGTCTAGTGTAATTGGAAGCACATTGGAACGGTAATCTAAACACGTGGGTTCGAATCCCGTGATGTTCCAGAGTTCTTTGCAGTTAATTGTTTCATTGTAATAGTTCTTTGTTTCCAATTTGTAGTATTTTCTACTAAATATAAAACCCTCCGCGGGGACTCCGCGTTGCTGCGTAGATAGACGCAGCTGCACGTTTCGCGCTCCCCGTAGTTGTAGATAGTATTATTTAGTTGATAAGTTTTTAGCAAGTAAGTACTAACATTAGTAATATAATCTTTTTATTTGTTTTTGTTTTTGTGTGTTACTTACTAACCAAATGGAATTGTATTGTATAAAAGCAAATACACATCAAAATATTAAATTGATAATATAAAAGTTATTCTAAATCAGCTTGCAAGATTTTTCCTGAACAAATAGACAAACTAACTTACGTAGAATACTAACATTGTAAGTAATATTCTGGTAGAAAAACTTGATATTTAATCACAACTTAACATTATAATTCCTTAAGGGGTCACTTCTGGGATAACAACGCAAAAAAAAACCGGCCAAGAGCATGTTAGGCCATGTTCAGTGAGGGTTCCGTAATTGCCACCCTGTTAAAAAACATCCATTCAAAAGGTCGTTTATTAAGGGATATTTGGCAGCGCTTCTGCCATTTTACTATCCGGCACTTACGTCCTTTCACTATGTGTTTTTGACTGACAACTCACAAACAGCTCAACCGATGCTATTCAATATAGTTTTTATTAAAAGTACCGTTCAAGCTTCACTTCCATTATTTTTTCAAATTTTTTGGACCTATGGTTTAAAAGTAAAATGAGGGGGGGGTGCCCTTTTTTGAAGATGTAACTATCCTTTGTCTTTTCATATTCATATTCATATCCATTTATTTCTTGCTTTGTGTGTACATTTGGTCTTATGAATTACATGTTCCAACACAACCCTGTGAGGGCACTCCAAAAGGTCCTAAACTAACTACACTGCCTTTCTCGAGACCCATGCTATCTCTATACACATTTCCATCTAAATCAGTTCAGCGGTAAAAAATTCCTCATACCAACTTCCAACCCCCTTTTCACCCCCACAAGGGTTTGAAAACTATCCTATGACGTTTCTCGAGACTCAAATTATCTTCATACTCATTTCTATCTAAATCGTTTCAGCGGTTAAAAATTCTCCATACAAACTTTCAACCCCATTTTCACCCCCACCAGGGTTGATTTTCGGGATTAAAACTATATATTATCCTTTCCCGGGACTCAAACTATCTCTATACAAAATTTCATCAAAATCCGTTCAGCCGTTTTCACGTGATGCGCGGTCAAATAAACAGACAAACAGATAAACAGACAAACAGACAAACAGACAAAAATTCTAAAAATTGTTGTAACGTGTTCTGTTATCGATTCTAAGTATCCCCAGCCAACTTTTTTTCGATTATCTTCCATGTACAGACTTTCGACCCTCTTCAGCTTTATTATACACGGTGCCCATGAGCATTGCGAGAGATTTTAACCACGCATTTCTGAGGTCAAAAGAATGAAAAAACATTATATGACTTTTGTTGTAAAACGCCAAAAAAAATTTTTTTTTTATTTATTTTTTTCAGTTTTTTGGAATGCTGTTCTACATAAAAAGTAAATGTCATTAGAAAAAAGTAACGGAAAAAGTAAATTGCTACATTTTTTCTCGTAAAAACTAGTCCATGAAAAGTGTTTCTTAGGTCTTTGATATCAGTCAATAAGAGATGTCTAGACTATGCCATGCCTATGGTGAGATCGCCATCAAAAAATCATTTTACACTGAGAAACAATTCAAAATGTAATTTTTTGTAAGTAGTATTTACTCTGAAACTATGGCGAATTTCGGAAAAGTTTAAAGGACATTTTGTTCTCTAAATATGATCATGAATACACTGTTAAAGTCTCTCGCAATGCTCACGGGCACGTTGTATGTATAGATTGCAACATAATTAAATAAAATAGCTTTAGTTTTTTCAACAGTTGTTTTAATTGAAGAAAACCTTTCAAACCTTCGAGTGTAAAGAAATTATTACCATTTTCAATGAAACCGTAAACTTTGTTTCTTTGTACATGTATGCATTTTTTACTAACAATAAAAGTGTGAGTTAACTTCAGCAGCACATATACTATTTATGCCCATCAAATCGCACAAAAAATGAAGAAACAAGTAGGTTTATCTAGCGCCGCTACTAGCTCGTCGAACTCAGAATCCTCGACCTTCTTTGGATGCACTAAGTTCCTTACCAGTCGGTATGTTTCGTCACTTAGATAAGTTAATAGCAAGGCGCACTTAGGCGGTTGTCACACTGCCGCCGCGTCTCGTTGCGAGACGCGGAGCAACGGACTCGCATGCGGAGACAACGCACCAACGTCCGAGTTTTCTCCGCATCTCCGTCCGGAGCTGCGATGCGCGATGCCCCGCGTTACTTCCGTCTCGCGTTCATTTCACATTCGAACGTTAAGGTGAAAATAGTTACTATTTGTCGATAAAATGGACACGAAACTTATTCAGAACGCTGCGGTGATACTTTCAGTTTGGTTTTTGTACAATCGAGTCATAAAACGCAGAAGACACTGGGTACTTCCCTATTTACAAACCAGACCTATAAATGGGTCTTTTGCTAGAGATTACATAGATTTAAGGCAACACGAAGCATTTTTTTTAATTGCACCCGTATGTCAACCGCGTCATTTGATTATTTGCTAAGCAAAATTGGAGTGATATTACTGGCGCGGATAAGTAATAATCTACTAGTTCAATCTTCAATTATACTTTAATAAGAATTCCTAGATTATGATTAAACGAACGACTTTCAATTTCAAAAATAAACTTATAGACGTCGATATCCATTGCGCCTACGTCCTTTCTTGCACTAAAATCCGTACGGCACTGCGGAGCTCGGTGTGACATACCCTGCGGCACGCACCGCGTCTCCGTCCGAGCGTGCGAGTCGTCGTGCGTCTCGCTCCTCCGCGCGTCGAGGCGGAGCCAGTGTGTCGTAGTCGCCGGTCGTACCATGCGATTTTTCTGTACAAAATCAAGATTCTACATACATAGCTAAAAAACGCATCAACGGACGTCGCTGCGAGATGCGGAGCAGTGTGACGACCGCCTTATTGCCTTCCTCAACCGCATTCAATTTAATGTACTGCACTAATCTGCTTTTAAAAATTTCCCATTCCTGGGAATTGTGATCAAACGCGGTTAAACTTCCGAGGAGATTAGCCATGATCGATAATTACTGCACACGCGCGGGTAATCCTCTGTCAGTCGCCAATGGGAAGTACTTAGGTGCGCAATGACAAACAACCGGTATGTAGTGAAGCTAGTTTATATTATTACTGAACGGTGGGGGCGGCGCGGGCGCATACACCTCAATCTGATTTTCAATTACAACTGCTACCCGCTGGTCCATGAGATACCAGTCTTGGACATGAACGTTTGCTGATTCTTGCTTGATGTTGAAGACAATATTCACTGTTCACCTCTGTGTTCTGAGCAGGAACTCTCGAAGATATTTATTTCACCAGTGTTACTCGTTGCATTATATGTATGTTTACATCTTTAAAGACTTTTTTACTTCGATATCATTTTCATTTTAAATTTATTTTATCGGATAAATTGTAGGAACATATAATGTAAAGGATTTTCGGGATTCACGCTGCCAAAAAAATTAGCGCTGCGTATTTTGGTGCTTTTCTAGCTTCTGGAGAGAACCCAGGAACCTGAATGTTTACTGTCAATATACATAGAAAAATATTTATAAATATTCGTAACTATTATTACTAATAACGTGTTGGGGTTATCAAAATGATATTAATGATATATATCTTGTACATACAATGTTTTCTCACTGTGATTATTCATAGTTTTCGTATTAGAGCTAGCCAAAGCACATGAGTACTGTCGGTAGAAAACTGTTAAAATAGTATATTATACAACTTACATTGGTTATCCTGTGGTGTATTGTAACACAAAGAAATGCAACAATACCTTTTTAGCACAATAAAAGGCATTTTTCATCGAAATTTTCTAAATAACAACAATTTTATTTACTTGAAGTTTCACATGACACAGTCCCACTTTCCGACTAAAATCAACAGATGGCAGACCCTTCAACGTGCACGGTCCCTGACGAGTAACCGACTTCGAAAAAGGTAAGATTTTATAATTTCAAAACAATGATTAAATTAAAAATGCGAGACTGGGTTACCTGCGTCAGGCTGCGTCGTGAAGGTCGCGGGGCGACTTAGTCTGATTTGATCTGATAGGGGTTTATTTTTCGTGTAGTTCATGTAGGCTTAGTTTTATTTCGGAGTAACTTTTATTTATTTTTAAAATTTTAGGATAGTTTTTAACGGCCTCCTAGCCCAGTCGGTAGTGGCCCTGCCTACGAAGCAGGAGGTCCCGGGTTCGAATCCTGGTCAGGGCATTTATTTGTGTGTTTATCACAGATTCCTGGGTTATGGGTGTTTTCTATGTATTTAAGTATGTATTCATATTTATCTATTATATATATATCGTCGTCTAGTACCCATAACACAAGCCTTATTGAGCTGACTGTGGGCCTAGGTCGATTTGTGTAAGATTGTCCTATAATATTTATTATTTTTAAGTTATAATATAACTTTAAATAATTATAGAAAACGGTCTCCATCTAGTATTCCTTTTTCTTTGGTTTAATCAATGATCATAAAGAAAATGAATATCATAGGATTCAAAAGGCATTTTATTACTAACTCGAACTCAAAATTGTACAAAAAATTGCTGACGTCTTGAACATCTACATGTTTTATTATATAGTAGTTCTAAGTTATCAGGCGCATAGTAGTGGGGCCCGACGGAAGTAAGTACCTATACTCGTACGAGCAACATACACGCGCTCTCGTGTCTGAACGCTTTGGTGAAGGTACTCATTAATTCTTTATCAAACTGCATCAGCCAGGTGGGACAGTATTCATCTATTTCAATTTTAATTCTCATAAATCATTCACATGGGTATTGGCTATAGCCACTGATCCATTGATAGATGACCTTTTAGCTCAAAGAAATAAACCAATGGAGTGGTAATTGTCAGGCGTCCCCCTCTGCCAAACGTACAAGACCACTGGTCGTAGCGGTTATATAAAACTAGTTGTCGCGCGTCAAACGCCATTCAATGAATGTCAGTCAGCGCGGAACGATCTGAGGTAAAAATGCCGAATTGCTGCGTGTTTTTATGTAAGAAAAGATCTGAATTATTTAGTTTACAGAAGGATAACATTTATTTTCATCTGTAAGTATAATTACGTCTAAATATCATCAAATAGTGCACGAAATTAGCAAAAAACTAAAAAATATTGTCAATCAAAATGTGTTGCCACTTAATGGTACTACATCTGCTTTAGGGTAATTTTTTAACTTGACTCTTCATAGTGCATTGTACCATCGGGTTCATAATTGCATGCCCAATTTATCAATGAATTCATTCATAAATTGGGTATGCAATTATGAACACGATTACATCGAGGGAGGTAAGTGAAATATTGCAAACAAGAGTAATCGACTACAGTGCGGCAGAAATACGTCCGCCATTATGTCAATCATTGTCATTGTTATTGACAGGTTAGGCAATACACTTAAAAGATACTCCGTGGGTTAGGCAGAGACCCATTCGGCATACAGCCATAATTGTAAAGCATTGCTCTGTTAAAAAAAGCAGTGTGTCTCTATGTGTGTGTTGTTATTAAATTGTTTCTAAACATATTTTAGTCGACTTTTAAATTATTCAAATTACATATTGAAAAAATGAAAAGATTAACGTCAGTACTTCAAAGGTAAAACTCATTCACACGCATAGCTTTTTAAATTATCTATGTCGTCGAGGACCGCCGAGGGCAGGGCAGTAAGGTGGTTTGGAACTCAAAAAAACTGACACTATAAAGATAACCTAGCGCACATTACGCACGGACGCACGGTAATGAAATAAAACATAAACACTGGTTTAACAACTGTATTGAATTCAAATCTTTTTAAAACCGTATTATGGGAAGGGCAATAAACTACTACTGGTTCGGAAAGGAGCCCCAAATGAGAAGAACCATCGTAAGAAACTCAGCGTATGTGTGCTGTACGGCACTATAGCTGAAATTTGTCTATGGTCTCAAAAATACAGCTACCATAAACAAATTTCCGTTTTAATAGACATTTAATAGACAGCTAGTGTAATGAATTCCGCACTGAATTCCGCTCGAATTATATTCCTGTTTAGAAATTAATTCGTTCCTTTATTTTCACCACACATTTTATGTAGCATTTTAATTTTGTATGGATTATACTTTATTTATTATAAGGTACGTTATACACACTTATCCCCTTAAATAGGCACTTTTAATTTCTGACTCTGGTATCACTGTACTTAACAGGTACGTTTTAGTGATGGGACAGCACAAAAATAAATGTCGATATTAACATTAGCAGTATGTTATACTTTTTATTTATAATAGAAAATGAAGAAGAGATAATAGAAATAGAAACACAAATTGGAAACAGATGCCCATTATAATCAAAATATCAACTGCGAAGGACTCTGGAATATCACGATGTCGCTAGTGACTGGTTCATCATTGTTCATTGCAGTGAAAAATTCACTGAGGTGGATAGAGGAACGTCTAGTGTAATTGGAAGCACATTGGAACGGTAATCTAAACACGTGGGTTCGAATCCCGTGATGTTCCAGAGTTCTTTGCAGTTAATTGTTTCATTGTAATAGTTCTTTGTTTCCAATTTGTAGTATTTTCTACTAAATATAAAACCCTCCGCGGGGACTCCGCGTTGCTGCGTAGATAGACGCAGCTGCACGTTTCGCGCTCCCCGTAGTTGTAGATAGTATTATTTAGTTGATAAGTTTTTAGCAAGTAAGTACTAACATTAGTAATATAATCTTTTTATTTGTTTTTGTTTTTGTGTGTTACTTACTAACCAAATGGAATTGTATTGTATAAAAGCAAATACACATCAAAATATTAAATTGATAATATAAAAGTTATTCTAAATCAGCTTGCAAGATTTTTCCTGAACAAATAGACAAACTAACTTACGTAGAATACTAACATTGTAAGTAATATTCTGGTAGAAAAACTTGATATTTAATCACAACTTAACATTATAATTTTATCAATAGCTAAACCTTATACTTGGTAAAGAAACAAAAATATATAACTAACCTACGATCAATGTTTCTCTGCGTCCGTAGGAAACACCTTAGACAACCCTACACGTGATCCCTGGGTGGTGCTAAAAGAGTTACAAACTTGGCAGCCCTACTGTCCTACCTGGACCTCGCAGCACTCACTAAATTTTCTTCATCATCTGCTTTCCCACTACCCTAGGGAAGAAATGCCTATCTATATCCTGTGACATGTAGGCATACGATAAATAAATCCACGATAAAATGTGACCTTTTCAAGTCAAAGGTACATCATTATCGGTTGTCAATAAGGCGTTACCATAAAAAAATAATTTAGAAATTAACTCTATTAACAACCGACAATGATGTACCTTTGACTTGAAAACGTCACAAATATCGATACTTAAGTATATTATTATCGACGCGTTCCTCGCACAGGGTACGTTTACTTAAAGATGACATTATCTCGTTCACGGACAGGTTGTCTGTGACTGTGTTTGTACTTGTGTGAGTATATTTTATGCTAGTGTTTGATAATTTTATCGTGTGCGTGTGTAGCGACGTCAATGGAAAATGCATTAGTGTTAAAAGTATTTGTGTGCGTTTCCTCGTCCCCCGCGCCGAAATTGGCAGACTTTTTCTGATAGAAATTAGTGCGCGTCTCGCATCCTGTTGGTTTAATAATCAAAGCCTTTTAGCCTTGCATTGAGCTATGTGTATAAACTTTTTGGTTTACTACTTGGCCTTTGCCTCTTTAGGTTCTCCTTGGTCATTGGTTGGGAAAATACATCAACTCTCTGCTACTTATCTCCCTAGGGAGTTCAACGAGTTTTTTTTAAAGTACGGGAGTACTTACTGTAAGGAAACGGCGGGGGAGGAAGGTTTTTTTTTATTGCGTAGGAATCCTCATTGGATACCTAGCACTACACTATATCTACGCTGCCAAAATCGAAGTTATGTAAGTTGTCTAAAAATAAATTAAAAACAAGGCGATAAATATTAATTAATACCAACATTTACCTACAATACTTAAATATCTAAAAACCATTTTTTTTAATGCCGCTACGGTGGCAAACAAGTATACGGGCCGCCTGATGGTAAGCAGTTACCGCAGCCTATGGACGCCTGTAACTCCAGATAATTCACATGCGCGTTGCTGCCCTTTAAGAACTTATTATACTCCCTTATAATAATGATTTGCCTTCACACACTGAGTTTCATAACGGTATTGGCCCGTGCTCAAGTAAACGGTCGAATTTTCCGCCCAATGACAAATTACAGCTCATTTCCAATTGCGTGCACATCCATAGTGATGCGCAGACATAATACTAAGTGCGAACTTGAGCTGTGTCACAACCCGTGGCCGGTATATATACTGTGCTGTGCTCCTGGGGAGCATAGTCGCACTTGACGGCACTCGACAACCCATTCACAGGAACAATGGCCTTTAAGGTAAATTTTGAACTCTTCAGCCTCTTGTAATATTAATCATCCCATCTATTATCTGAATTTAATCTCATATTAGCTATTCATAATTTCATATATAATGATGAAAAGTGCATACGAACCAACTTACTTACCACTTAATTCACTTTATCATCACGCGAACTTGGCCCTAACTATGTGAACATTTTAAACCTTAATTATCTTTATCTTTAAATATCTGTAAATTAATTATATTCATAATAAAATACCTTTTCGCGTTTAACATAAGGTTCTACATGCTGCTACAAGAATATTGGTGATCCGTTTTGGGATAAAACATTATTTGACCCAATGAGGACAAACGTGCAAAAATATGCGCAGATGGTGTCCCAATCACAAAAAAAACAGTCATCTCAGTTTAGAAACGTCAAAATCCATACAACCTATTGTACGGGTTGAGTCTATTTTTAAACTTATATAGATGTCATATACAAAGGAAAAAGTAACCTAGGCCTCCAGTGCCCAGGGCTGGGATCGAAGCAGCGTCTTCTGCATTGGCGGCTGACGCCTTAACCACTTGGGTGGTTAAGGCGTTTGTATATGACATCTATATAAGTTTATAATTTATATAATAGTGTGTTTACTAATCAATATATTTATTTAAAAAAATTGATGTGTTCTTCAATTAAGTCTATTTTTTTCTAATTTCACCTGATCAGAATACAATGCTAATTACTCGTATGCACTTTTACGGATCATCAGCATTTTTGTAACAGTTTGTATACTTAATTAGGTACAGTACAGATATAATTGACAGTATACGATACTCTACGTTATTATTTAATCTTTTGTTTTGAGTTATACTCGTATTATAAATTATAACCGCCTACTAGCGATAGCGGTCAAGCAGGTACGCGTTGATACTTGGAAATCGAACTAAACAGAATGTAAAATACTGGAAAAAATCATACATGGGCATTTTCACTTAACTATGTACCATTAACGTCCGATTAGCAATCGTCACAAAACTGACGGTCAATGTCAAACCATACATTTTGTCATAAATGTGACGGTTAGACGTTAATGAAACACGACTTACAGTCATGTTTTAAAGTACAAGTTAAAATAAAAATGCCCACCTTCTAAAAAGTCATCGATTTTCACCCATAACGCAAAATTTTACCTGAGTAGGACGAGCTCATTTTAAAGTTTTTTATCTAATAGTATCTAAGGTACAAACGATAACTAAATAAGTATACTTAAGTACCTATAATACGTAACATTAAACTTAAAATTAGGTGCGAATCGAAGTTTAAATATGTTAAAAAATATAAATATCATATGCATCCCGTTTTCATCATAAAAATCATATAGCGTATGTCTAATTGTGATGCAGCGGGCAGCGTCCAGCGTCCTTGACGGCCGTATCCTCAGCTTGTTAGTAATTTCTCCGCGCTGCCTTGCGCAAGTGCTCTAGTCTCGCCCTCGCTAAACCGTGTCACTGTTTCAAGTACAACTATTATGACGTACATTAACTCAGGTGCCAGGTATGCGGAGGATCTTTACACAGTTACTTCGCAAGAGATCTCTACCAGTCTTTTGTGTACTCTATTGTAATCAAATAATTTCGATTTGCATTTTGATTTGTCTACAAGATTGTCCCATGCATAGTATTTTTATTTTAGACTATAGTTGGAATATGTTAATTACAGTTCGTCGTCTTCACCTGCCTGGTGGCCTTTGCTAAGGCTAGCGTGGCCCCAGTAGCAGTAGCTGCTCCTATTGGCGCTGCGCCGGTGGCGGCGCGGCTGGAGGAATTCGATCCGCTGCCTCAGTACCGCTTCGGCTACGACGTAGCGGACTCACTCACCGGCGATTATAAGAGCCAGACCGAGCAGCGCGATGGAGACCTGGTGCAAGGCCAGTACTCGCTGGTTGAGTCAGATGGTACGCGTCGCGTCGTCGACTACTCGGCCGACCCAGTCAATGGGTTTAACGCCGTCGTCCGCAAGGAGCCGCTCGTGGCCGCTGCGCCCGCTGTTGTGGCCGAGCCCGCCGTTGTGCCCGCTCGCATCGCCGCTGCTCCCGTGGTAGCCCAGCCAGCCTTCGCCCGCTACGCGGTGGCCCCTGCCGCTTACACTGCTCCCGTGGTAGCCCAGCCAGCCTTCGCCCGCTACGCCGTGGCCCCTGCCGCTTACACTGCTCCCGTGGCGAGAGTAGCTGCTTACACCGCTCCTGTGGCTGCCACTTACACCGCGCCTGTGGCCGGTGCCTACACCGCGCCTGTGGCCGCCGCTTACACCGCCCCGGTCGCCAGGGTCGCAGCATATTCTGCACCGTTTGCGTACAGATACGCCGCCCCAGCACCGGTTGTTGCCGTATAAAGATCTGCTCTCAACGACAACTTACTTTACCAACTTGGCCAATTAAAGATTTTTTAATGATAAGTTTTACTTTTTATTACTCAAAAGTTAATACGAAAACTATGAAATCTATTCCACTCTTACTCGTATTCGTAGAAAAGATACTTAAAATTTAAATTTAGGTATTATGGTACTTCTTTCACCTCATTGTTATTTAACTTATTTTTATTCGTTCATTATTTTGACAAAAACGGGACTTAATCCTTTTATTATTTTCATGACGTTTCGAGCGTGTTGTAACGCTCGTGGTCGCAGGCAGACTCACCCACCCACCTCCCTGCGACCACGGGCGTTACGACATGGAAAATAATAAAAATAAGTGTAAGCGACTAAGTCCCGTTTTTGTTAAAATAATGAGTGAAAATCGTCGTTTGCAATATTTGCAAAATTCTCGTTTTAAGAATTTCGTACTAATAATTGAAATGAAAGGAAATTAAAAAAAAAAAAAATCACTCCCCACTTTACGTATAGGGGAGGTACCCTAATAAAAAAAATATTTCCACTTCTTATTTTACCACTTTGTCGGCGTGATTGATATACATATTAGTACCAAATTTCAGCTTTCTAGTGCTAACGGTCACTGAGATTATCCGCGGACGGACGGACGGACGGACGGGCAGACATGGCGAAACTATAAGGGTTCCTAGTTGACTACGGAACCCTAATGAAATGAAAAATATTTATTTGGTGCAAAGCGAAAACAAACATAACATGAAATATATAAATAATTATAATTTACACCAAAATGGTTGCCACTCAGCATGAGTCATATGTATAGGTATTTCTTCAATATTGTTTTACACACTTTTACTTATAGACCAAGAGTAGGCTGTAGGAAACCCTACCTCATCGAGTAGCAGAATTTGGCCTATATAAGGCAATGCACGGTGAAAAGTTATGTATTTTAGTACTTACTTTGTAACCTGAGTCAAACTTGGACCATTTTGTACGGTCAGCAAAAATATCACTATGAAATATATATATATATATATATATGCCATTCGAAAGTACTAATCAACCTGGTAATAACAAAAAAGTTTTAAGCTAAAAATCGACTAATGCAAGTACGACATTCAAATGAGTTAACGGGGTGGTTTAAATGCACTGTTACCCGATACATAAGATACTGTTTATGTTTATCAACAAGTGCTAAAAATAAGAGGCATTGCCCGAACCTAGCAACTTCATGATTCTACCTTATTAAAAATAATTGAAATAATCCTGAAATGTCAGGTCTGCAAGGGCCCAAGTTACACATCAAAGCAGTATAACGGCCGTCTTACAGCATATCTGTATGCTTTTAGCATTTTGAGTTCGTTTTATAGTAGCATTATAAACGTTTATAGTGCTGATATAGGTCTTAAATGGGCACAAATTACCCAGCTTGAGATCCTATACAGGTCATTTAATAGCATTGCGCATTATGTCTGCGCTATTAGCATTATCGTTGTCATGGAAAGTGCCAATCGCCTCAAAGAAGCATTAGTACGCTCTATTAAGTTGCCGACTGCATTAAAGAAGCCTTAATACGGCCAAAAAACTTGCTAATCGCAGTAAAGAAGCATAAGTACTCTCGATTAACTTGCCAATCGCAATACAAACGCATTATACTAGCATAAGAGTGTAGTAAAATAAACCTTACGTCAATGCAAAAACGTCTCTAATACCGACGGAACAAATGTTATAATACAATGAACGTTGTGATTTAACTACTTTGTCTCGCAATATAAAATGGACGAAGACGGTACAAAAAACTGAATGAGTGACACGTCATATTTGTTTGCATCCTAACAAAATTTATAAAAGTTTTTGACACTTTTACGTTATTATATCCTTCAAATATGACTGCGCAATGTAGTTTACTGTAAATGTGTATATAAGTTTCATTGAAAATTTTCACGCGCCTTTGATTTATTGTGGTTTTGCTATAAAATATTATAAAAAGATATGCGTCAAATAAACAAAACAATTGTGTAATCCTCGTATAGAACGAGTTTTGCATTATTAACACAATAGTGTTGGTTGAGCAGTCTTAAATTAAGTAATTTCATTATTATATAGGTATTTTCCTTGTATAAATAGGTCCGCATGATTTTATTTTTAGGTTATAAATTATTTACAAAATGGCGTTGGTCTATATAGACGGGGAGCTAGCCACGTCCACGTCGGATATGACAATAATGAGAGCAACCAAACCCCTCTAGTCAGTTTAGTATATTATGCTTATTTCTAGATCTGGACATCTGGCAGCTTTAAAGTAGGTAGGTTAAAGTAGGTAGTGGAGGTCAAAGAATGCAAACCATTTCAAGAAAATAAATCCTAGAGATCTGGGTTTGATGCTTTACTATGAGAAACTATACAAATACTATACAATATTAAGAGAAATTATACAAAAGTTTATGTTGGGAGAAAGTAGTGCCAAACGATGTATAATAAAATAAAGTTCATAGATTGTCGCTTACTGTTTTTGTTTCCGTAATAATCATACATCGGAGTTTTCGGTGCGGGAACGATTTGAGAAAGAGTAGAGATAAACAGATAGGTTGAGAGTTAGTCTGAGAAAATATCATATTATGCCTAATGAATAACTACCTCTCTGTGAATAGCTTACACACTATGATACGAGCTTTTTTTCTTAGAGGCATGTTTGTATTGACTATTATATACTTAGTATTTTAAAAATGCAATTGCATATCCGAAATTTATTAACTAGATCTACCTAAGACAAAGAAACGGTAGAATAAGTGTCAAATATTAATCTTGACGTCCGATATTTATGAACTATTTGATTAACTGAAGAGGTTGACAATGATCAGTCATTACATGAATTAATAAAAAAATACTTGAAAAAATCATAGGTATTATGTACCTACAATATATATATACATAATAGTCAGCTATTACATATAAATTGTATATACATATGATTTTTTCGATCAATTATTCATTAGGTAGAAACGTGCTAGAGTACATTCTGTTTTTTAAGTTAATGCCTACTCTTTGGCTAATGTCAAACATTCCCGCACCGAAAACCCCGATGTATAGTAATAATACACAATATTTTTTGGTCCAACGTTTTTTTTATCGATTTTTGACCAGTTTTGAGTCGATATTCCAACATATTCACTATAGATAGAATTTAAGGCAAACGACTATCGGGTTTTGAATCTTTTATCTCCATTCTGTGGAGCCGGAGCTTGAAATAAATGAGCCGTTATTTTTTTATGATATTTTTAAAATATGGTCTAAAAAAACACTTTTATCGATATTCGAATGGTGTAAAGAATCTTACATATACGTAATCTACATATAAGGGTTCCTCTTTGATGTCTCTAAAAACTGTAGAGAGATTTTAATTTATAACTAATTAAAACAAAATTTAAGACCATAAACCCACTTTTTTTGCCTAAACCGGTTCGACTTTGATGTCAAATATCTCGAAGACAATGAATATTGAAGTAAATATAGGATACTATATTGTTTAAAGCCGTTACTGATAATATGATAAGCTATATAAATCATTAGAAAACTAAGGGAATCAGATCTAAGGTCGTTGGCGCCAGGGAGCCCCTTAAAATATAGGCCCTATCCTTTATAACTGAGACAACTTCGGCAATTTTTACCTAGTTTGGTATTACTATTTTCCAATTAAAACATTTTGCTAGTCTGTCACTGTGACCTCCACCCATTAAAAGCTGCCAGATGCCAGGATCTAGCAATAAGAATAGTATAGCAATCTAACCAGACGGGTTTTGTTGTGTCATTATTGTGTCATATCTGACGTGGCTAGCTCTTAGTCCAATAGCAGCTCAGTGACCCTTAAAAAATGCCTTATTTATGCCTACAGCATTACACGTGAATAATTATGCTATTAAACAACATTAAGCATTTATTTATGCTATTGTAGAACCTAAGGCACTAAAACCGCTAAAAGCTGTATAGGGGCTGTTCATAAATTACGTCATCAATTTTTGATAGTAAAGCTGCCAAATAAAGTGACGTCATTAAAAAAAAATGCGTTTTAAGCTTAATTGTAAAATAAAAAACTATTTAGTAGATAATATTTCATAGCATTAAAAGTTTATAGAAACACGACTTTCATTCCTTTTTTACACATTGATGATGTGATCTTCGGAATGACCGCCCCCCCCCCCCCCTCCTACGTCATGCTACCATCATCCGATGTCCAGACCCCCCCCATTTGAAATGACGTAATTTATGAACAGCCCCTTATAGTTAATTACTTGGCTTTATAATGGTTTATATTATTGCTATTATACTGCATTAGGAACGTATTACCTACTTATAAATGCTATTGTACACCCTAAGGCATTAAAAATAGCTGAAAGCTGTATAGCGAATTTACGTGGCATTATAATGGCTAATATTCATGCTCTTAAACAGCATTAAGCATTTATTTATGCTATTGTAGAACCTAAGGCACTAAACCAAACCGAAGCATTAGTGTAGCAAACCAAAACGCAACTGTACAGCATTCAGCTGTACAGTTGCATGTTGTTCGCTGCACTAAAACTAATGGCTAAACAAAAGCATTTACATATGCCATTATACAACCGTTATACAGCGTAAAGCATCATAAAATGCTATTGTAGAACCTAAAGCACTAAAAACAGCTGAAAGCTGTATACCGGATTTACGTGGCATTATAATGGCTAATATTCATGCTCATAACCAGCATTAAGCATTTATTTATGCTATTGTAGAACCTAAGGCATTAAACCACACCGAAGCATTAGTGTAGCAAACCAAAACGCAACTGTACAGCATTCAGCTGTACAGTTGCATTTTGGTTCGCTGCACTAAAACTTAAGGCTTTAAAAAAGCATTTATACATGCCATTATACAACCGTTATACAGCTTAAAGCATTATATAATGCTATTGTAGAACCTAAAGCACTTAAGTGCTTTTAAACAGTCGAAAGCTGTACAGTTGCGTTGTGGTTTGCTGCACTAAAGCTAAAGGCTTTACAAAAGCATTTAGATATGCCATTATACAACCGTTATACAGCTCAAAGCATCATATAATGCGACAAGTTGCTCGGTGAACGTATATAAGAGTTTATACGGTCCTTAAGTTCGAAATAAGTTAACTATTCATATGTTATAATGCTTCCTGTGTTACTTGGGGGGTTACCGCCATTTTTCTTGGCTGTCGATAAGCACTTGTAAAAATATTTATTGGTAAAAATATTTTTACAAGTGCTAAGAAACTAAAAAAAAACTAACTATCCAATGGGCCACATGCCCACTAATTGCTCGTCGACGAAGTAGTTTAAAAAATAGGGTCATGTTTTGCTGACAGTACAAAATGCTTAGGCTCAGCTCAGGATACCAGGTACTAAAATGTATAACATTTTACCGTGCACTGCCCTACACACGAATTCTGCTACTCGATAAGGTAGGGTTGCCAACGGCCTACTCTCCCTCTATTAGCTTGACTTTCACTCCGTAAAGGCTATATGTGACGTTATCATAGTTAGGGTACCACTTTGTCGATTATGGATTCCGAGGTATCACTGATTTTGTTAATCAACTCGAAAATAGTGAAAATCGGTTTTGATTAAAAATAGCTTCTACACACTTAAAATAATACGGTGTATTGATAAAAAGTTAAACGTTTCAACTAAAAGTAGGAAAAAAACACAGTCAAAGTTTACCGACTAGGGTACCACATTGTCGCTCATAAGCTTGAAGTAATATCGGGGCCATTGGAAAATGTAGTAACGCGTGTTGTCTAAATCTCAGTTTACTCCCATCCATTTGCTTGACAGTTCGTAACTCAGCTGCCCGTTACGTTCACTTAGCTTTGTGTTATGTTACCCTTTTAACAATAGTGGTCAATAAGCAATAATTATTAAGACAAAGCAAAACTCTCTATTTTAATCTGGCCTAAATCAATCAACTAGATACCAAATATATTAATGAAAATTCATATTATGTTAGTTTATTCAATTGGATTGTTAAAACTGAAAATATATGTACTTCAGAAAAAGTGACCAAACCCTCCGGTGTCCGAGGCCAGATTTGAACTGGCGTCTTCAGCTTACGCGGCTGAACACGCCAGTTCAAACCTGGCCTCGGACACCGGAGGGTTTGGTCACTTTTTCTGAAGTATATGACATCTATTTTCAGTTTATATATACTAGTGTAACTACTTAAAATTGCAAATCGAAAAATATTGAACAAAATAATTTGATTTGCTTCAAGATTCATGGATTGTTAAAAATAAATAAATAGACCACATAGGATAATACAAATATTTTAAAGTGCGTTGCGTCCAGACCGTCTTAATACGCCACGAATATGCTGCTCGTACGCTGCGCACGCGTTTCTCTAGCCGGAGAGCTAGCAACGGAAATAGGTTTGCTATTATATAGAGAAATGAAAATTTCTCTAGTTAGTGTACCATACTATCAATTTTAATAATCCGGGTGCCTGGCAGATGCTTTGAATACTAATTAATTACATAACAAAAACTTAAATATAAATAAGGGGAGGGATATAAGTTAGTGACAAATCAAAACTTTTTAACAGAAAATATAGTTGACTTATATTTAACAAGCTTCTGAGGGACAACCATATAGATAATCACTATAATCAGTTAATACTCGTACAAAGTCACCAATATCTCAATCAGACGTAAGAATTTAAATGACTTGGCGTCAGCACTTACGTACCCCTAGATGCCAGGTTGAGTAGTGTAAATCATTTTCATAATGATGTTAAATGCAAATTATTACTTTTGTAAGTAATAATTTTATTATAATAATAAGGCGACAATGTGGGACCCTAAGGAATGTTAAACTAACAAACTTGATCTAAATTAGCAAATCCGACGAAAAGACTGTAATTTTTATAAAATAAGTTATGTTATTGATTCATAATAATATTTGTATTAGATATATGCACTTATAGTGCGGACACTATGTTAAATAATGGAAGTAGAATTATTATTTCTCTAAACTTATGAAAAGCGACAATGTGGTACCCTAGATCACTTTACATACAAAAAATCATGTTAAAAGTCTAAACTTTGAAGCTACTTTTTTGATAGAAAACTACATTACTTTTGTGTTTAATTACACTTGATCGTTAGTTTTGTTCCTAAATTAACGTAAACTATGAGAATTAAAAATTATAATGTTGATTTTGTATATTTTTTATGTAAGTGTTGATTTTTTTTGTTTTATTATTAAAAAAAACTATGCCTTGAGATATGGTTGTTTCATTATTTTTATTATAAACCTTACCTACATCATATTCAGAAATCAACATAAGCCAGCTGAAAATCTGTCGATTTTGAGTTATATAAAATATTTTATTTTTGATTCTTGACTCTATACCCTACGTGCATTATATTGTATTATTTCTATAAATGTAAAATGTTAGAGACAACATATGATTTGTCGAGTAATATAATGCATGTGGAACATTTTAAAACCGCTATCTCCATAACTTCAACCTATAACTAGGTTTTTTAGGCTTTCAAACTTTAAATTCAAATATCTCAAAACAGTACAAAAATATGTTGAAACTTCAAATAATTATTAAAAATAAATATCCTCAACATAGCGATCTCGTTCTTTTTACATATGAAGGAGAATGTTTTGAACTATAAGGAGGTACCAATAACTCAATACCGACAATACAGGGTAAATTTTAAGTCGTGAATCGTAATATGTTTTTCTAACTCCATAAACAACAAGCAATTTAATTCCCCAACAATTTAACGATTCACGACTTAAAATTCACCCTGTGTATTACCTTTACCATGACAATGTCACATATAGTCAGCTTTCCATAGTAAATCGGCCCTTACATTAAATGGACTCTGGATTTTTTTGTGAAAATCTCTTATAATGAAGCATATGATGAGGTGATGCTGACTAGCATCAACATCCTAAATGTGACAGTTTTTGACTTATGTTTTTTTTTAAGAGTATTTATTTTACGGGATTTATGGGAGCGATTTCATTCGAGTTTTGAAATTATGTTGTTTATTTACATTTGCATTATAAAAGACTAATGCCATAATAAAAGAAAATATAATACAGAAACTTTTTTATGTGGCCGTGAAGTAGTGACACCACTAGATTTTTTCTTAGAATATACCATACATTGGCCTACTACTCGCCTAAATATCGAAATTTTCCACGCAGTACTTCCTATCATAAATGAACAGTTATGATTGATTTATGATAGGATATTATAAATCAGCTTATGATTGACTCACACTTGACCATACATCTCTTGAGGTAGAGCGGCGACTGCTGATCATCAGTTGCCAAGGTAGAGTCATGTCATGGGTAGAGTCCTATGTGCAGTCTGTGTCGAACAGTCGGGCAAATAGAGAATGAGAAGAATCTGAAGATTCAGACCCCCCTCTATTTCCGCTCCAGTCCAAGTTGGGTCAGTTCGGGTTGCACAGCGCGGTTCCTCATCACTTCAGGAGCTTAAATACCGCGAGCCATCCGGTTGCCTCGCGGTCACTGAAACTACGCAGCATTGCTTTAACTACATGACTGTACTACTGACATTCATCTTTTATTTAAAATCCCAACTAATTTATCTAGATAAAAATGAAAGTGATTATTGAGTGAGTTATTTCAAATAAAAGATGATTTAGTTATCTTCCCGGTTATTCGTAAATAGATAATTTTTGTCATGTTTTTGCCCAACTCTGTCCGGTAGTAGTGTTATATATTCTCTTTGGTCCATATCAGATCTGTGGTAGAAATTTTCTTGTCTTGTCTTAGATTGTCATTTATATATTCAATTTTATTCAAATCAAATATTTGTAAATTATTTTTTGCTGATGATATCAGAAGACATCGTTTTGAGATTCAACTGAAACATATTATATTAATTGCTATAATACTTTACAATACTTTTAGAATAAACTATATATTTAAATGGAAGAAAAACAACTTTATGGCGCCTTAACGGTGTATCGTGAGCGCGGATATTACCTGAATCGGCTAGAGCAATTTGAAAAAGCTAAAACTTCTTATGATGAAGCTTTTAAAAGTACGCCCGAAAATGTGCGGAATCTTGTCGGGCGCAGCAAAGCGTGCGCGGACGCCGTGCAGCCGGTGCAGGCGTACTCCGACGCCGAGCTGGCGCTCAAGCTGGAGCCGCACTTCATCCTCGCGCGCAACATGCAGGCGCGCGCGCTCTACACCATGTCGGACTTCGAGCGCTCGCTCGTCATGAACTATCGTGGATACAGGCAACGTCGCCAACCTCCATATTTTCTAGAAGGCATTAATCAAGGCAAAGAAACTATAGAGGATTGTGTTGGACGAAATGCTGGTAATGTTATGTTAGACTTTTTGCCTTTGATTAAACAAAACGAAGCAAAAAAGGTAGACGAAGATGCTGCAAAGCCAAAATCACTACATAAGTGCCGTATACCTCGACCAATTAAAAAAAAGAAACTCACACAAATGCAAGCGAGAAAACATTTAACATTAGCTCGAGTACTTGCAATGAAGTATCTAGGTCCTATGGCGTACGATAAGTTCTTTTTACAAGAACTTACTGAGGATCCTCGTGTTCAATCAGCAAATGCCGGAGGTAGCCGTGAACTAAAAGGAATTATAACCGAAGCTCTCCGGTCTTTAACCCAGCGACAAGAAATGATGCGCGCGCAAAGACCTTATTATACTATCAAATTAGCAGAAAAGGCTGAATCTAAGTACCAAAACAAATACAAGGAGGAAGTGTTGATAAAATGCCGAGAAATCGGAGCACGCACAGCTGAGCGGCTTCTGAGACAATTGGAGAAGAGCATGCGCGACAAACGAATAATGGACTTGATATCGCAAGCGGAGAAAATGCAGCGTTTCCTTGACAATAACACACCTCGCACTCTACCGGACAAGGATCTGTACATAGATCGCCTATATCGAGCAGTCGGGGAAGGATACCTTGCTCAGCATCGCCTATCGTATACTTTGAGCGAGCGTGGTAATCGGCGCCGTATTGCTTTCCTAATGGGGCTACCAACCGGGCGACCAACATCTTTCGATTCTGTTATGGCTAATTTCCCATACAAATTTATTAATATTGAACAAGCCACAGCCAAAGTTATGGCAACCTTAGAAATGTGTGAAAATCTAACCCAGAAGTGTTGGTTGCAGTATGAGTTAGCTCGCCTACTTAGTACACAAAAGAATTATACACTAGCCAAGTATTATGCTAAACGATGTCAGAAAGATGCTCAAGAACTTGCAAATCCCGTTTGGTGGCTCAACGGATGCTTTGTACTCATGAGCGGTGATATGCAACAGGGCAACTCGAACGATGTTCGTATTGAAATTGAAGAAGCTCACGAGTGGACAAAGAAATTACAAGATTCAGAACAAGTCCAAGCGTTCTTGGCTAAGTGCCTTCAGATGGTTTCTGAAGCCGTGACATCGGATCAGCGAAAGGCGATCGTGCAGCGTGAACGACAGATCATACGCAACCTGGACGAAGAAACGCGTGTGAATACGCAGGTGCTGTTTAAGCGCATGTCAACAGTGCCGACAGGGAGGCGGTTCTCGGTGTTGCCGTGCAAGCAGGAGGGCATCAAGAACGAGTCGGAGCGACGCCTCCGAAAACAACGTGGCCTCACAATCGTCCCAGGGCCCGAAAAAGCATTGCCAAGACCACCCAAGACAGTAGTACCTGGTTTGCAGCGATTCGATTTATAATTTACTGTAGTAAATTATTGTTTTTTCTTGAATTCAATTACATTAAGTAACAAACTTCTATGACTCTATAGTTTTGTCAGGTGACAACCAAAACTCACTAGATGCATAAAAATAATTAAACAAAAATTAACCTTGTTACTAGTACGATTTATTATGGTTTGTGGTAACTTGTGGTAGTAATAAGTGAATTTCGGTTGTCGCCCGACTTTGTAACTAAGTAAATTTTTTGAGGATTTGGTATACAAATACCTACATCTGTGCTTGTGTTTATTCCGTTACGTGTTAATCAATCTTTTTTTTTGTAAGCCTATTGTGTCGACTGTCGCTTAATGAAAGTTTCCATTAAAATAAAATAAATACTTTATTTACATGGCATTCGTGCGTGTAACCATTACCTAACCGAATGAGGTAAATATAGGTACAAAATTAATGATGGTAGATGGGAGCAGAGTAGGCGGCGGGGGCTGCGTGCACAACGGGGGCGGAGTGGTAGGCGACCGGGGCAGCGTGGTACGCGGCTGGGGCAGCGTGGTAGGCAGCCGGGGCGGCATGATAGGCAGCTGGGGCGGCAACCTTGACGGCGAGGGGCTCTCTGTGCACAACCGCGTTGAAGCCATTGTGATCGTCAGCGGTGTATTCAACGGTGCGCTTGGTGCCATCGGGGTCCACAACAGAGTAGGAGCCGTGAACAACGTCGCCGTCACGGGTCTCGTGCTGGGTCTTGGAGTCACCGGTGAGTCCATCCTGCACATCATACGCAAAACTGTACTGTGGGTGCGCGTTGTAGTCCTCAACCACCTTAGCGACGGGCGCGGCGTAGGCGACGGGGGCGGCGTGGTAGGCTACTGGGGCGGCGTGCGCGACCGGGGCGGCAGCGTAGGCCACGGGGGCGGTGTGGTAGGCCGGGGCGGCAGCGTAAGCCACAGGAGCGATGGGGGCTACGCCGGCAGTGGCAGCTGCGACCAGGCAGGTGAAAACGACGAACTATTGAAGTAAAACGATCAATTAAGTTGGGTCTGTTGTTCGAGATTTATAAAAGTCCACATATGTTTCTTATTTAGTAATTTTAAAATGAATATCCTTATCAATATCCTTAGATCTTCACGCTTATTAATAATCCATTGACGTAATCTTTAAAAGCTTCATATCTATTTTGAATATCTTTCATCTTCGCTTGTTCACCGAACACATTAATATTATACAAACACTAAAGTTCACTAAACAAAATCAATATTTGATAGGTACATAATTAATTTCTTATATAATTTCATCAACCTACCCTGAATGCCATTTTGAGTAGCGTTGATGTACGGAGTTGCGATTGAACTGCCGAATTGAAGCAGTGCTCTCGTTTTATAGCCGTGTGTGGATCTGTGACGTCACGACTGCCCCGGTAATCAACGTTACCCGCAGCCGCACCTACGAAAAGCCTTATGGAACTTTCGCTTTTAATTGACGAGAGGCAAGGTCGCGGTCGCAGGCATCCGACAATGCCCGGCCCGGGGCTTACGCACCCACTCCTACACACGCGTTGGCAACTTCATCGCGAGCGCGAGGTGATATTTTACGGCCTAATCAAACACCCTAGAGAATAGGCTACGGTAACTGCTTACCATCAGGCCGTATGCTTGTTTGCCACCGTCGTGGTGTAAAAAAAAAACAAAGTTTAAAGTAATTGAATGCAAGTAGTAATTGAGTCGTTTCTTCAAGTTAATCAACTGTAGATTCCAAGATGATGACACGGTCTATTTTTTTTAGTACTTATCTACGGACTATTATAAGAAAAATGGAGAGATGGATAATTTTCTTAGACGATTTTCGATTTTCGGAGTGATTTTTTCTGTAACACTTACTTTATCAAAAATATTATAAGTATACCTAAGTAATTTCAAAGTTATTTTCGAAGACTTATCCGATTTATATGCAACATGTTAATTTTTGCAAAAAAAAACTTTTAGTTGCATAGGTGCCTATGTGGAGTGTAATGCGCTCGGGAAATGAAACCACTTCATTTACACTGAACTGTTGCCATATAAATGAAAATAATAGCACCCTCTTGACAATGATCATATATATCTGGTCAGGCTTTACCTAGGTAATGGTTTAGCTTATTAGGTTTAACTTGTTTATCCATGTAATCTGTAGGGATCATCGCCTAGCTCTCAAAAGGATAATCCGAGTAGAGCCACTTCGTCGAGGTGTTATAATTACGTCAGGGTTTCTTTTAGTTTTTAACTTTTAACGCTCAAGATTCCACTGTCTCTTTTATCATGTGGCATAGATAATATATATGAGTTGAGTAATGATTAACTCGAATTTTGAAGCAAATCAAATTATTTTGTTCAATATTTTTTGATTTGCAATTTTTAAGTAGTTACACTACTATATATAAACTGAAAATAGATGACATATACGTCAGAAAAAGTGACCAAACCCTCCGGTGTCCGAGGCCAGATCTGGCCTCGGACACCGGAGGGTTTGGTCACTTTTTCTGACGTATATGACATCTATTTTCAGTTAATGATTAACTCGTTTACGTTTGTAAACGAGTTAAGTAATTACCCTTGTAGGTTCTTTTGTGCTTGCGCTTTGCGCTTTGAATGGAAGGAATATTGTCAATTGTCTTTTTTAGGGTTCCGTAGTCAACGTAGGAACCCTTATAGTTTCGCCATGTCTGTCCGTCCGTCCGTCCGTCCGCGGATAATCTCAGTGACCATTTGCACTAGAAAGCTGAGATTTGGTATTAATATGTATATCAAGTGCCCGGAATTAGGTGAGCTAAAATACCTAAAGTTCGCGAGAGGACATAATATAGAGTGGTTACAACCGGATGAAAATAATATTTTATTTGGATTCCGGGTATTCGACATTCATCCGGGCACTGCAAGTAATAGTCGTAATGATGAAAAATGGTTACATTGAAGCCATAAAGTTAACATTATAATAATAAATCTGAAAATGTGACATATATTTTAAATTAGTAATCTTATTATTATAATGTTAACTTTATGGCTGCAATGTAACCATTTTTCATCATTACGACTATTACTTGCAGTGCCCGGATGAATATCGAATACCCGGAATCCAAATAAAATATTATTTTCATCCGGTTGTAACCACTCTATATTATGTCCTCTCGCGAACTTTAGGTATTTTAGCTCACCTAATTCCGGGCACTGTATATCAATCACGCCGACAAAGTGGTAAAATAAAAAGTGGAAAAAAATGTTTTATTAGAGTACCTCCCCTATACATAAAGTGGGGAGTGATTTTTTTTTTCATTTCAACCCTAACGTGTGATATATTGTTGGATAGGTATTTAAAAATGAATAGGGATTTAGTAAAATCATTTTATTATAATGTAAATATTTTCGGAAATAATCGCTCCAGAAGGAAAAAAAAATTTGTCCCCCCCTCTAACTTTTGAACCATAAGTTTTAAAAATATGAAAAAATCTCAAAAGTAGAACTTTATAAAAACTTTCTAGGAAAATTATTTTGAACTTGATAGGTTGAATAGTTTTTGAAAAAAAAATACAACATAAGTTCTGAATTAAGTTTGTAATTTAACCGTATAAGCAGGTGTTTATTGTACCTGTAATTTCTACAAAATCACAATGAAATAACGTGCTTTCAAATAAAGTAAAAACGGTGAAAATCGGTTCATGCAATAAAGATCATCTTCCATACTTTAAGCTCGCGCGCAATAGTTTTCTTAATTTGCCGATAGATGTCGCTGTACGTGGAACGCTCATATCATATCCTACATGGCGAAGTGGGGACACTTACTGTGACGGACGGAAAACTACGGAACCCTACACTGAGCGTGGCCCGACACGCTCTTGGCCGGTTTTTTCTCCTTTACTCTTCAAATAAACTTTTTAACTCAGTCAAGTTATAACTCATTTAATAACATAAATAACAATTATAAAAATATCCTTAACTATTCAGTACAAACATAACAAGATCGTAATATTTTATCTAAAAGTAGTATGGGCTAGGTAGTCTGGGGGCGAAAAGTGGCGCAGGCGCTGGCGCGAACACTGGCGCACGAGCCAGGACGGGTGCGGGCGCGGGCGCCAGCACTGGTGCCGGGGCCAACACCCGCGCGGGCGCCACCAGCGGCTCACGGCGCACGACCGCGTTGAAACCGTTGAGCGAATCCGCGGCATAGTCCACGATCCTCCTGGTACCGTCGGGGTCCACTACGGTATACGACCCGGTCACGAGGTCTCCGTTCCTCTGCTCCTGGTGGCCTTTGTAGTCGCCAGTGAGCGCGTCCTGCACGTCGTAGCCGTACGAGTACTGTGGCAGGGGGTCGAATCGGGCCAGCGGTGCCGGCACTACCACGCTCGCCGCCGCGGCGCCCAGCACGCAGATCAATACTACAATCTGTAAAAAATATCCATATATGAAAAAACGTTTAAATACAAGAATGTAAAATGCTTAACCATTTTATATTATAAAAGCGTTAGCTAAGATGAAGTACTGAGAAAATATATACAGAAGTTTAAATAACTGAAGTCTATTGTGAATGTGACGAATTGGCGATACACTTTTTCTCTATAAATATATTTCATAAAGTAAATGCCGAAGCATAATATAAATAAACTAAAACTGCCACTGGAATCGATTGCCTTGACCAACATATAAATATTATACGAATAGGCAACCGGATGCCTGGAATAAATAACAAGCTAGAGCCATAAAACTTCCAATTCCCGTTTAACCATAAGTACCATAATTATTGTTTTTCTCCGTTTTTTTTCCGGTAATAAAATCCACGTACCCACGTTATTTCTATTAACTCAATGTCCCGTTGAAATCGATTTGTAACTAATGAGGGTTTCCGCGATTGAGATTTTCACTAGATGGCAGCACCGTGACGACAGGTCTTTTTGGCAGTAGCTGTCATAATCCACCAATCAAAAAATATATGGTTAAACATGATTGGTGGATTGTGACAGCTAGACCTGTCGCCACGGTGCTGCCATCTAGTGAAAAACTCGATCGCGGAAACCCTCATTGGTACAGTCGATGTCAAAGATATGTTTACAAAGGTGTAAGGTGAAAAAGTGTAAACATATCTTTACGTCCAGTGTACTGTACCCAAACGTGTGGTGTGATTTATCAATGTGTCACAAGTGTCACAACATGTAGATGGCTATCTATTGTGTTGCCAAACATCAATTGATATACCTACACTAAGCGGTGTACGGTACGAGCAGAACGAGTACAATGAGCACTGCGGCTGGCTCGTGATCAATATCTACTACTATTTTATTTATTAACATGATGAGTAATGACTACCTTCCAAGGTGGTTAATCTGAAAACTGGATCCATATTCGATATGCTAAAGGTGACAGATGTAGATTCAACATTGAATCAAGATATGAAATCAATACACCCAAAAGCACTGGAAACGGGTCACTTTATACAGAAATTGCTGACAATGTGGCCCGTTTTCATAGCCCTTTTTATATTTAAAGGGTTGGTAACGCGCTTGGAACACCTCTGCCCCTGTGGCCAAGATGACAATCGTTTGCAGAAAACGAAACGAAACGCTACACGCTCTCGCCCACTCTTCCATATTAGCGCGATAGAGAGATGGATAGCGTTTCGACTCGTTTTCTGCAAACGATTGTCGTCTTGGCTAAGCCCCCTGGAGTTGCAGGCATACCTAATAAGCTACGATAGTTGCTTAGCAGCAGGTGGTATGCTTGTTTCTCATCGTCGTGGTATTAAAAAAAACTGAATAAACCCTTCTCCCAGTAGAGCAGCGGTTCTCAAACTTTTTTGGTGACGGAACCCTCTTGGAAAGCGAAATATTTTATGGAGCCCCAAAATTAAAAAATAAATTATATGTGCTAGGCAGATAAAAGAACTGGTTTTTGTTTTTGTTTCTTAATATTAAAAGTATTCTCGCGGTGCCCCCACAGAGGCTCCGCGGAGCACACTTTGAGAATGGCTGTAGTAGAGTTAGGGTGTAAGGCAATGTTATTTTTTCAACTATTTACTTACTTAGCAGCAAATTGGCGTAGATCAAAGTTACCTTACTGTATGAGTAGTGCAGTTGGCAATAATTTATTTAGCGCCTTCTCCTAAGTTAGTTATTTATTTAACCAATAACACATCCACCGCATGGCGTTAGTTTTCCTTATGTGACAATTGAACGCACATTGGTATGCACAACGCCTGTAATATCCGTATGTTGCTTGCGACACGACAACTATATGCTCCTGTCCATCCCATCCTATGCCAATACTAATGTTTGTTCGTCCACTAAATATCAAATATGTACGCTACTTAGATAATGTGCTTTGAAAATATATTTTCCATCAAGTAAAATAATGTGCGAAAATTGTGAATGTTTTATCAAAACAAATAAGATAGGTATATCCCATTTTGGGAATACCTTAAGATCAAACTTTGCGCGTTGCACATGGTAAACTTTTAGGATTCCATTTTTAAATGAATCATTTGGTAAGTATGATCATGTATATAATAAGTATATAGGTATTGCTTTCCTAATTAGGTTAAGCATTATCATATTATTATTGCACTCACAATGCTGCGATTAATTCTGATAGTAATTTCACACCATTAGGATTCGTTATGCTTACCACTGCAATGCTTATAAGCATGACATTACCATACGATATACATACAATGATCGATTGCGGGCACAACCGATTGCAAAAATATTTTATATAATTTAGATTCCGAATATACCTAAAGTCTGACCAGAAATACATGATCATGCGCCATGTTGCGGAATTTCATTGGAACTAATTTCTTACACTGGCAATAATTTTAATGACAGAATTATATGCATGTGTGAGTGCCTGTGATAGGCTGTCACTGTTGTCAAGTGTCATTGAGGCGGTTTACTTGAATAAAAATAAAGTGTTGAATATTAAATAATAAACCACAAAAATTCCCAAAATTACCCATATTCAAGAGCGAAACATTGTAAATAATAAACTGATGTAAATAATACGCTCGGGAAATGATACTATTTCGCTGTGAAACATTTTCAAATTAACATCAGAGCCGACAGGTAAAAAAATCAGTGACAAATAAAGATGTCAATATACCATAAATAATAACACGCTCTATGACTGTTGCCATATAAATGAGAATAATAGCGCCCTCTTGACAATAATCATATATTTCTGGGCAGGCTTTACCTATTGATTGAATTACAATAACTAAGAAACACAGTGCCACAGACGTAAATAAAGCACATTTAAGTTTTTGTATTAATCAAATAATCGAAATAACTCATAGGCAAATTAGATCATAATATACACATTATCTATTTCCGAAAACTTCGATATTTAAATATGTAGTAGGTCGAAAAAAACTATCAAGTGTCACAATCCAGATACGGATCGGTTGGTCAACACGCCTATGACCGTGGTCGATGGTCGTGCACGCGTGTGCGATTGAGGGATCCAGAGTTGCGTCGCGACAACCGGTACACAAAAGTTGCGATTGCATTATATAAATACCTACTGGGAGCTTGATTATTTCAACTACTTTATGAAATTAGGATACTTAAGACTCTTAATGTGATTTTATAGATATAAAATCACATTAAGAGTCTTAAGTAATAGATATTCTAAACAATTTGTGCCTACCCCAAGAGTACAATACATGAGTTCCGACAACTAGATCAAAACTTCCAGATATTTAGAAGATAGCTCGAATATGAGACGTTGAAGTGTTGTGTTCCTGCTGGTGAGTAAGGTTGCCAGAGAGCTCAAAGAGAATGCAGTATGTTGACGATGAGGAACCCTTTAGCCGTCAACACAGTGAATCCTCCTTTTTTTAAATAGTCGGAACGCGCATGTGGCACTTCTGGAGTTGCAGGCGTCTATAGGCTACGGAACCTGCTTATCATCAGGCGGGCCGTATGCTTCTTTGCCACCGTCGTGGTATAAAAAATAATCTGTGATAACATGATCTCTGGCTAATTAAGTCCGCTTAAGTTTTATAACTGGGAAAAACCCTGCAAACCCATGTAATCCCGCAAAATCCCGACAAATGAATGACTTACCTTGGTGTCCATGTTTGCTGGCGTGGGTAGAAGAGCAGGTTCCAAGCGAACTGTGGCAGCCCCCGGGCCCCGCCGCGTTATATACTGCGGGCTACGTAACGCGGGACGTGAGTTCCATACGGCAGGGCTCATTGAGGACTCCCGTGTTACGATACTCTTGCGATACTCGCTACATGCTCTGCTTCCGAAATGCTTTCTTTACTCATCGGAAAAAGTGTACAAAACTAACTAAGGATAATAATAAAAAAAACCCTTATTTAATAGTTTCCGCCCGTGACTCTCTCGGCGTAGAAGTTTTGAAATTACCAAACCCTCCTTTAACCCTAATTCTGTCGCTTAGTATAGGTGCTCTTGTATTTTGAAGCCTAATATCACCTCCTTCGCGAATAAGTTTCGGGATGAAACCGATAAAAAGTATCATACTTAATTATGTCAGGTTATAATTACAATTTACCTGTGTGCCAAATTTTATCTAAGTCCTTGCCCAACAAGGCCATTTTTGCGTGAAAGAGGAAAATCGTGAACTGGCTGTATCGAGGTGGAAAGACTTGAAGACCGTATGTTCACGTGACTAGCTGACAATCTTATCACCGCGATACAACCGGCTGAAGATTTTTGGAACGAAGTTCCTTATCGGAGGCGAAAAAAAGTCACGTGACTGTCACGAAAACGCGACACAAAGCCATATTACGATTGAGAAACATGTGAAATGAAATAAAATAAAATAGAATAGTATAAAGTGAAGTGAAGTGAAAAGTCAAGAAGTCAAAAAAGTCAAAATGTAAAAAAAAAAAAAACAAAAAAAGTCACAAAAAACCAAAAAAGTCAAATAAGGCAAAAAAGGCAAAAAAAGTCAGAAAAGTAAAAAGGTCAAATTTTAAATTGGGACGCGATGACCACTTTTTTTAAAGTGATTTAAATGCTTGCTGTTCCTCAACCTACCAACGGAGCAGCAGCCTTTAACCATTTCACAAATTATCGCCCGGGACGCGATGACCAACAAAATTTGCGCCTGACTCAGGGTCTATAATAGGCGACCCCAATGCATCCTTATAATATATCTAGGTTATAATAATAGCTATGTGTAAGTACTGTAAGTATGTCAAGTTTTATGAAAATCCGTTGATTCGTCTTTATTCGCCTAAACGTCTCATACATTTTAGATTTATTTACAATATTAGTACGATTCAATAATTAAGTATTGGAGATATAAATAGGCATATACATAGAGAATGGGCATTTCTTTCTAATTCTGAAGTAATTAAATTAATTTGGAGAGTTTAAATTATGATTAGGTACCACGGTGACGGTATTGTTTAGTCCAGTTGGTTACAAATCGATTTTCATGTATATCGTAAATAAAAGATTTAGTTAAACTATACTTTACCCCTTTTTAAGTCTGTATTTTTTTTGTATTATAATTGTACCTACATAAAACAAATATTGCCCGTTAAAAAGTAACTGTGTAAGATAGGTAGGATATTTGTGCTAGTTTCCCGTCCAGGTCCAGTTTACCGTCCACTTGATTAAACTGCTGCAAATAAATGGGCAAAACTTTTTAAGGTCAACATATGTAGTTTATATTTATAGTTAATTCTTTAGTAGATTTTTTAATTTTACGATTTTATTTTGGGAAAAGCTTGAAGATAAACATATAAATAAGCGTGGACGGAAAACTGACAAGAGTGGACGAAAACTAGCACAATCACCCTACTTGACAAAATTTTAGAGCAATTATACGATGCAACTTAGTTATGCCTCTTTATTTATGGGGGATAAAATATTATTCATAGGCTATGATATATAATAATGACAGATGGGTTATGCACGCTCCAAAAGTGAAGCACTTAATATGAGTGAATTCAAACAACTGTCGCTAGTCGCGTACCGGCCAGCGTGAGATGCGGACGTGCGAATGAGCTCCCGTCACCCGCGTGAGAAAGAGACAAACTGTAATTTTCTAACAATGAGAGTGACAAAGATGTAATGATTGTCAAAATAGATAAACATAACAGAAACGTTGCTAGGTTATGAAATAACTTTGGAAGTATTTTTTCTGCTCATTTTGTTAGAGTATAACCCATCCATAGTAAATATCATTGTTTATAGGACGTAAGATGAATAATGTTAACGGTATCGCCTCTTTATCGATTTGTGATCTCGTTGGTGTCTTTTGTACTACAAAATTATACATTCCAATATTACTAACAGAAAATGATTCGAAATCTAAAGAATCCTTAATTGATATGTTATATCTCGCAGCGTATCACGCTCGCACCAAAAGCTAGACAAAGGCGTACAAAGTAGTAATATGCAGTTTTAAAATATATACAATTTTAAAGCATTTATCATACAAAAAACTAAACGAAAAAAAATCATTCGCGTCGAGGTGTATATATTTCTCCGAGGTGTATATTTTTTAGTTTTGTGATATTTCGTAATTTCGCTTCTATTGAAATGTGACGCGTTCGGCAAAGTCATGTTGGAAAGGCAAAGTTGTACAGTTTCACGGTATGGTGTTTGCAGACAATGTTATTGATTGTGTAACTATATAATTAGCTAAACAGCTAAGATAAAACTATCACGTGCTTTTTATTGGGTGAACCCGCCAAATTAGTCGCAAAGCGAGCGATAAGTACATAATATTTATCTGCCCTCGGCCAAAAAGAGTGCTATCGTGTCGTGTAATTATATACGTGTATACGTAAATTCTATAACATACCGTAAGTGTATCTCTTGTATATCTTAACGAAGACAGCTCTGTCTTAGGTATTATGAGGTTAAGTATAAGAGTTAAATAAAAAAATATAGAAAGTAAAAGTAAACAAAAGGTATATTCCTATAACTTAAATATAAATCAAGTCTTTAGTAATAAGCCATCAAATCTGTGATCTTTGTTCAAGGGTAGTAGTATCCGGCAGCGTTGGGCGCCACGAGCTTTGCGGGAGCCGCGCGCGCTAGCACCGGGGCGGGCGCCGCGGGCGCAGCATATGCCGCTAATGGCGCAGCGTAACTGGCGTAAGCCGGCGCGGTATAAGCCGCAGCCGCAGGAGCGCTGTATGCAGCCAGAGGAGCAGCGTACTGGGCCGCCACGGGACCGGTGTAGGCGGCGGTGTACGCTGCTACTGAACTTCTGTATGCAGCAGCAACTGGTGCAGTAGCGTAACGAGCAGCTACCACAGGTGCGGCGGCAGCCACTGGGGCGCCAGCGTAACGAGCGGCCACTACGGGGCCAGCGACGGGGGCGGCAGCGTAGCGGGCAAATACGGGGGCGGCAGCAATCCTGGCAGGGGCGAGGGCGGGGGCGGCGACCGCGTACCGGGCGAAGGCGGGCTGAGCGACGACTGGACCAGCGGCATAGCGTGCGGACACCACGGCGGGCTCCGCCACGACAGCGGGCGCAGCGGCCACGAGCGGCTCCTTGCGGACAACAGCATTAAATCCGTTGACTGGATCAGCAGTGTAGTCCACAACACGACGGGTGCCGTCCGAATCGACCAGTGAGTATTGGCCCTGTACTATGTCACCATCGCGCTGCTCTGTCTGACTCTTGTAGTCGCCGGTGAGTGAATCCGCCACGTCGTAGCCGAAGCGGTACTGCGGCAGTGGGTCGAACTCCTCGAGTCGCGCTGCCACCGGAGCTGCCGCGACCACAGGCCCCGCTGCTATGGCCGCAGGGCCCACGCTGCCGTATGCGGCGGCGACCAGGCAAGTGAAGACCACCAACTAAAACCAACAAAAACATTTCATTAACGAATTAGGTATGTACATGACCACCTTAGTCAACATTAATTTTGTTTAATCCAGATTACACAAGGTAAAAGCTACTCGATATTAACACGAGTTTTAAAAAAAATATTTTAACTGGATCCATTGGTTACATCCTTTTCACTCGTTGCACTTTTTCACTATCACTTTTTGGACACTTCACATTTCACAAATATCCGAAGAGGTTCCGTACCTTGAAAGCCATTTCGATTGTTTGATGAGATGTGCTCGGGGTTGCTTAGACCTGAGAACTGTATCCCTCAGTCGGCTCTAACTGCATTTATAGTAGTCCGTGTCGCTTGCCTCATCCCGGTCGCATCTCCAAATTTAAATATATTCAAGTACGCACGTACGAACCTGGCCGACGGGACGGCTGGACAATGCCACGTAAACAAAGAGCTACTTGTGCAACCGCCCGCAGCGGAGACACATCGCGGTCACGCCGATTTTTCACACACTCGCTAAAATAACCAGTTATATTTTCAGGAGTTATATTAGAAATTTTGCATGCTACTCTTTGTAAAAAAATTGTCAAGGAAGTATGAAAATCAAAAGAATCAAAACACGAAACGTAAATCGTATCGTTTAAAATGTGTCATCTCATCTGTTATGATATCCATATCATTACGAATGACCGTGAAATAGATCTAACGCATATTAATAAAACGCCTTTACCTTGCTAGATATTAATACTCGTAAATCTTTTTAACTGAGTTGTTAGCGTAAGTGGTCTAGTTTAGGTCGTCGTGTGGACCCGTCGACATTTGAAACTGGCTTTGCATGAAACGTTACAATTGCGACATATTTAATGAACTTTACATATTGCTCTTCATTTGGTTACACTATCGTTCGGTAATACCATTGTAAATAAAATAAATGAATAATTAAATGCTTTATTTGAAGAACGATTTACATGTTTATTACTAACTAGCCTTTTCCCGCGGCTTCGCCCGCGTACTATAAGTACTCAAAAAGGATACGATACCCATGTTGATTTTCAGACTTTGTGACCACATTTGCCCCTTTTAGGGGTTGAATTTTCAAAAAAATCTGAAACACGTGTTTACTCATTTATCGTTAGGAATATTCCTGTGTAGTTTCGAATAAAATAATCTTGATTCGCCATTCCCCATTTTACCCCTTAGGGGGTGAATTTTGAAAAATCCTTTCGTAGTGCATCCCTAGACCTTATAAGGACCTACGTGCCAAATTTGGAATCTCTAGAACCAGCGGTTTGGGCTGTGCGTTGATATGTCAGTCAGTCAGTCAATCAGTCAGTCAGTCAGTTTCTTCTTTTATATATTTAGATGTAAGTATATATTCGTTCTTCTGCTAAACCGCAAAGCGGTTTGTTGGTAGATAAGACTTTAAAGCACAAAGGGCATGCAAATCATTTCTAAGCTGTTTATTAGATACCTACTAACTAATATTACTAGTTATTGCCCGCGACTTCGTACGCGCAATTTTTTGTATAAATATAAGAATGTGTAATTTTTGGGTAGCAACTATCACTCGTTCAAGATACTACTACTGGCATTATTATGGATGCGGAACCACCAGAAACCAAGTTTGTCGATTGCCATTTAAGGCCAACCCCATGGAAGCGGTATCTTTTGTTTTATTTTGAAATGGGAGTTTAAAATTACAACGTAGTTGTGTTTAGAAAAATATGGATTTCGGTTGCCTTTGAATATATCTTTCTTTTGGACAACGGCATCGGCATAATTCACATTGTGACTAAGAAATTCGATCACAGTTTTGTATGATACAGGGCAAGAAGTTAAAGTACCATCGGGTTCATAATTGAATTATGCCTTTTCTACGAAGTGTGAAGTTTCTCACCTGAAAAAAAGTCTGTTCCAGATACAAAGGTTCAATCCTTTTTTAACCCCCTTAGAAGATAATTTCCAAAAACGCTAAAAAAACTTTCCTGAATTTTTTACTAAATTCCTTTCTACAGAGTTTAAAAAAATGCTGAAATCTTTTTTCTATTACTCTTATCAAATGCCATTTTACAAAATTTTAAGCTTTTTGCTTGAAAAAAAATATCGTTCCTTTTCGTTTCGTTTCGGGCTTTAGAAGTCGAATTCTGAATAACACTGAAATTACTTTTCTGGTATTTTTGTGTAATGCCTACCTACCGAGTTTCGAGTCTTGCAATAATAATAAAAATATAACCCCTTTCTAACCCTCTTAGTGTACAAAAACGCTAAAATTACTTTTCTTGTATTTTAACGTTATACCTTTTGACGAAGTTCGAAGTCTCTTACTTAAGAAAAAAATTGCAGCCGATGCACACGTTCAACCCTTTTTAACCCCCTTTGAAGATGAATTTCCAAAAACGCTGAAATAACTTTTCTTAAATTTTTACTAAATTCCTTCTACAAAGTTTCAAGTCTCGCATACAAATTCCCCATACAAATTTTCAACCCCCTTGGGGTTGGAATTTCGAAAAATCCCTTCATAGTGGTTGGTTACGTTAAATAAGTATCTTATTGTAAAAAGTTTTTACATTCAGCAGTTTGTGCTCTGCGTTGATGATGACTGTCTTTTTCGATTTTTAGGGTTTCGGAGTCAACTAGGAACCATTATAGTTTCGCCATGTCCGTCCGTCCGTCTGTCCGCGGTCTATCTCACTGATGACTGACCGGTAGCACTAGAAAGCTGAAATTTGGTATCAGTATGTGCATTAATCACGCCGACAAAGTGGTAGAATAAAGACTGGAAAAATATTAAAAAATACCTCCCGTACTCATGAAGTAATTAAAAGGGGTAATTTTTTTTTTCGTTCCAACCCTATCGCGTTGTAAATATATAATTGGATAGATCTTTCAAAAATAATACAGATCTTTTAAAACTTTTTTTTTGATAAAGCTAATAGTTTCGTAAATAATTGCTCTGAAAGTTCAAAAAGGGCGTCCCTCTCCCGTCTTACTTTTGAACCGTGACTCCAAAAAATTTGTTTTTTTTTTTAAAGTGAGGCCTGACTTATCAGGCCTCAGTACTTACTTTTCATGAAAGCTATATTGAATAAAATCGGTTTAGCCGTTTTTGAGTGATAATAGCATCGTGAAATGACGTAAGTTCCGGATAGTAAAATGACGTAAGCGCCACAAATCCCTAAACGGATGTATTGTAACAGGCCGGCAACTACGGAACCCTACACTGAGCATGGCCCGACATGCTCTTGGCAGCTTTTGTTATTATGTTTTGTTATGACTTATGAGTAAGTAATTTGTTTTAGCTGAAAAAAAATCTCTAATATGGAAATGCTCGCCTTACTGTAGCAAAATTAGTACATCACTCTTTATTATTTAGGTACCAATGCTAATTAACCTTTTGTTCAAGTAAAACTAAGTACTACTTAGTACTATGTTTTTTTTTGGTCAGAATCCAAATCGAAAGTAGGCCAGTCTATTTTAGGCGTGTAGCGAATAATTTGTAAGCGGTTGGCGTATTTGCATTAGAATAAACAGTTTTCGAGTAAGTGCGGACGGGCAATGAATGGCACAAGGACGCAAGGTCGCATACCAGCGTTTAATCGTTGACAATGGGCATAGTTCGGTGCTGTCAGCAACTATGGCATCGTGACTGTCACAATACTCACAATCAGACGTTTATGTGGCAAAAAAATGGGCAAAAAATAATAATCATAATAATAATAAATAAATATTGTAGGACAATCTTACACAAATTAACCTAAGTCCCACAATAAGCTCAATAAGACTTGTGTTGTGGGTACTTGGCGACGATATATATAATAGATAGATATAAATAAATACTTAAATACATAGAAAGCATCCATAACTCAGGAACAAATATCCGTAATAAACCTTGTGATAAACACACAAATAAATGCCCTCAGGATTCAAACCCGGGACCTCCTGCTTCATAGGCAGGGTCACTACGGACTGGGCTAAGAGACCGTTAAAAAACAATTAACAATAAACAATTAACTAAAATGATAATTATCTAGGGATCTCCTTGCAATTTGAAATTTATCGATATCTTTTAAAGTGACATTTCATAGCAAATATTAATTTAAAATATATAATGTTAATACGTTAACATTTTACCCCCTTAGGGGGTGAATTTTGAAAAATCCTTTCTTAGTGCATCCCTAGACCTTATAAGGAACCTACGTGCCAAATTTGGAATCTCTAGAACCAGCGGTTTGGGCTGTGCGTTGATATGTCAGTCAGTCAGTCAGTCAGTCAGTTTCTTCTTTTGTATATTTAGATGTAAGTATATATTATACGTTCTTCTGCTAAACCGCAAAGCGGTTTGTTGGTAGATAAGACTTTAAAGCACAAGGGCATGCAAATCATTTCTAAGCTATTTATTAGATACCTACTTATACTTACAACGTAAAACTTAATAAGAAACTTAAACAAAAAAAATGTTTATTTAACTACTAAGACATAATGGATGAATACCGTCTTCTTAGGTGATTTTATAAGAACTTTATACTGCATTTTGTATAATAATATATGCTTTTTGCATATTACCTACATCATAAATATGAAAATATAAATTTTAGATATATTATTCAATCCCTTAGAGATACGGGCTGCATTTCGTTATTGTCAATGCTGGTTTTAGCAGTCACTAACAATGTAACAATTCATGTGACCTAGTAAGGTTTCTAAGGAGCGATAAGTAATTAAGCTAGTAAAATTTGAGGCTCAAGAAAGCTTTAGAAATTCGGGATTTTTCGTAGATAGCGATAACGATAACGATTTATTAATTATTAGATAACGTCCTAACCGAATTTTGTAAAATCAGACACCTTAATAATGTCGCTATGTTAAAAAAATATATTGTTATGTTTATGTAAACACTCTCTGGCTAATGAATATCCACCGTATTACCATTAGCATGCAGTATTTTCCCATACGTAACAAATATAGGCGTTTACAGACGGCCCTGAGCACGCGGTCACGAGTGGTAGCCTGGTAGCCAAAGCTCATGAAAATGCGCCAGAGCATTTTCTCGGCGGGCACGCGCGCGCGCAGTCCTTCACAAGGCTGCGAGCCTGTCAGTTGCACAACCCGACGCCTGCGTCGTACAGAATTTACCCCACCTTGCAAAACTCATTCAATTTTGGAACTTCTATGGTTGCAATTAAGTATTTATTCCAACTAGTTTTGCACGGGTCATTTAAGGGCCAGAAGAGATTCGTGACCGATCATGATCATAGATGTTATATTAATTCTAGTCTTTTTTTTGGCGTTATCTATGCTATTTGATGAACTTATTAACATACTGTGTCAAAGGAGGGTGGGCAAATTGGCCTATATGACCAATAAGGTCAAGCGATATGTCACTGGATAGCTTATTCTAAGTTCTAAAACTTTTACTATGGTAGCCCGAAATCTGTGTAAAAAAAGTAACGAGGTATAGGTAAAAGTAGTTTGAGCTGAAACGTTACTACGTAGGTTTATTTGATACTAAGAACTTAGTATGAAGGTTTTATAACTGTCGATGTTTATGTGTCATGTTTTTGTTTTTTATGAGTTTTCACGTTTTTTTGTGTCATTCTGGTTCATTTATCTTATCACACAGCCTATTTACTGTATTTAAGCTATGTCAGTCTAGTGAAGTAATTTAGAGATTTCGTTGCTCTATAAATTGTACACCTATGGCGGCATTCACACTGCTGCGGTTTCCGCATACGGCGCCGGTGCGCAAGCGAGATAGAGCTCTGCATGTGTATAGCGCTGTCACGCTTGCACACCGTCGCCGCATCCGGTTGCGGCGCCAGTGTCAGATAACGACTACCTTCGTCTAGAAGTACTTTACTTATGGCCTGTTTCACAATCTCCAGTTAAAGCATGTCTGTCAGATAAATGTTTGCTGACCTTTTCTTTTATATGCCTGGAGAAAAGGATAGCAATAATTTTAACTGGCAGATAAGTTTATCTGGAGATTGTAAAACAGGCCCTTAGTCTATTATTTACTATACGTGGATCACTGCTAGTGTGGGAAATCTACCGGGTCGTTGTATGGAGACCTCGCATTAATTCCTCAGTCGATAATTCTTTTGCTGGGATGTAGTATAGGTCATAACAAACACAAAAAACTATTTTTCCAAAAAAAAACTTATGTCAGTTTTGGTATTTTTACCAAAATGTACAAAAACCTTAATAGTTTGTACTGGAATTTTCCTCACGGTATGTTTTTTTCACTAAACAAATAATTTTGATTCCTGACAGATACTGTCAAAAGTTCAAAAAAATATTCCAAATAAAACTGTCACTTTTATTCAAAAATAATTGGTTACACTCGTCATTTTGTTTGGAAAAATTCTCAGTCAAGTTTGTAATAGTGGGTGTTATGATAATCTTATTTTAGCATAATATTCACGAATTTCCAAAAAAAAAAACCTTAAAGAAAAATTGTTATTACAGTATATTTAATATACTTCATGGAAAATTGCTCAGCCCAGTTTTGTTTTTTATTCATGTTAAGTAGTCAATTAAACAGCCAAAACTAACATTTGCAAAAAATAATCCACATACAATAATAATAATCCACGTCAAATCTTGAAATTTTAAATTTGTCGAACCTTTTAAAGCGAGTGAACATGCAGTAATATGTCATCGTGCGTCAGCTATTGAGTCCAGTTTAGCATGCGCAACTACGACTCAGCTATGCTTGCGTCATAGTGAAAAAAGTGGAGTAAGTTACTTCAATTATAGAATTTTCTATTTTGATATTTGTATTTAACTCGTATCATTATAATTTTAATAAATATTGTGATGGCGTATTATTAAGTAACCATTTTAGTATTTAATTGAAGCACCAGAGTATCATTACCTTACTAAACAGAACACCATCACCACTGCTCGCCGACAGATCACGCTTGTAGTGTCATAATCATAATGCACACAATCCGCATCACCGCGCAGCCGCACGCACCGATACAACTACGCTTCGACACTAGTCAAGCCGCCTACCAACAGATGGCGCAGTGATTAAGTTGGATGCCACTAACGTTAGTTCAACGCAGAAACATGACCCTCGACGCCTTGCCGAGGAATATTTGAGAATCGCGATAGGGTCTAAAGGCACGCATGCTATATGTCTCAATTAAGTTTCAGCATTTTAGTGTTGTGACACTAACCCACTAGGCCAGTAATATATCCTTACGATAAATTACTGGCCTAGTACTCATCTACCTAGCTGGGTAATACTCGACAAGTAAGCACTAGAGAGACGACAGAGTACATGTAAATCTCTAAAACAATAAATTTTATCAGCTACACGCGACTCTTTGTCTTCGCCCCCCACCACCCCGCTCTACAACTATAGATTTCTTCATAATGGATATATCAAGGTATATGCGAAACAACGCATTTGCCAGATGACTTATGTAGACTCTTGATTTCCCCGAATTTAAACATATTTATTTAACATAAGTTGTATTTATAAATGACTCTTAAATAAGATGTACTTTAATGTCATGAACATTTAGTAAATATATATATATATATATAACTCAAAGGTGACTGACTGACTGACTGACTGACTGACATAGTGATCTATCAACGCACAGTCCAAACCGCTGGTTCTAGAGATTCCAAATTTGGCACGTAGGTTCCTTATAAGGTCTAGAGGTGCGTTAAGAAAGGATTTTTCAAAATTCATCCTTTAAGGGGGTGAAATGGGGGTCCAAAGTTTGTATGGGGAAACAAGATTAGTTAGTCTATTTTATTCGAAACTTCACAGAAGTATTCCTAACAATAAATGAGTAAATACGTGTTGCAGGTTTTTTGAGAATTCAACCCTTAAAAGGGGGAAATGTGGTCAAAAAGTCTGAAAATCAACATGGGTATTGTTTCTATGGTTTATCGGGTCGTTGATTACGAAAACAACAACGATTTTAAAATCCGACGTGGCGGACGTGAAATACCATCTCCCCTGTTAGGGTACAATGGGGTTGAAATGTCTAAATATCCATATGGGTGTCATTTTTGTGATTTTTTGGGAGGTTAATTAAGAAAATGGCATCGATTTTGAAATTTAATATTGTGGACATGAAAATTCTTGAAAGTATTTGTGCCAAATTGCAATCTTCTAAATATATAAAAGAAGAAACTGACTGACATATCAACGCACAGCCCAAACCGCTGGTCCTAGAGATTCCAAATGTGGTACGTAGGCTCCTTATAAGGCATAAGGATGCACTTAGAAATAATTTTTAAAAATTTACCTCCTAAGGGGGGAAATGGGGTTCAAAGTTTGTATGGGAAACGAGATTAGTTCAACTATTTTATTCGAAACTTTACAGGAGTATTCCTAACGATAAATGAGAAAACAAGTGTGTCAGCTTTTTTAAGAATTCAACCCATAAGGGGGAAATGTGGTGACAAAATTTAAATATCAACATGGGTATTGTTTCTATGGTTTATCGGGTCGCTGATTACGAAATCAACACTTAAGGGGGTGAAATGGGGGTTGATAGTTTGTATGGGGAATTTTTAAACGTTGAACCAATTTAGATGTAACTTGGTATAGAGATAGTTTGTGTACCGGGAAACGACATGGGACAGTTTTTTTCTCGAAAATCGATCTTTAAGGGGGTGATCTAAAACATGTTGGTAGTTTGTATGGCGAATTATTACCGCTGAACAGACGATTGAAATGAAACTTGGTACATATTATATAGATTGAATCGCGGTAAACAATATAGGATAGTTTTTATCTCGAAAATCAACTCTCTAGGGGGTGAAACGGGGGTTGAAAGTTTGTATGGGAAATTAATAAACGTTGAACCTATTTAGATGATTTGGTATGGAGATATTTTGCGTTCTGGGGAAGGATATATAATAGTTGTTATCCCAGAAGTCATTCCTTAAGCGGGTAAAAAGGAGGGTGGATTACTAATTCCACGTAAATGAAGTCGCGGGGAAAAGCTTCTATTCAAGAGTAGAAATCTGTATTAATCATAATCTCTCAGTAGTAAGTCGTTGATGGCGTAACAATTAAACAATTATTACAATAATTTCTTTAAAATAAAAAATGAGGGAACCGCCGTCTTCAAAACGTGGTATACCGAAACCTCCAGAATGTAACGAATACTTTTCCGAAAACCGCTTCTAAATCAGTTCAGCGAAGCGCAAGATGATCGCGGACAAACATACATTCCTACATACAAACATACGAGTCTAACTGAGAACCTCCTTTTTTAGTACTCTTAGTACGCGGGCGAAGCCGCGGGAAAAAGCTAGTGTAATTATATAATAATAAGGTATTGTCTGTTCTATTGTCTATTTGACCTGTGACAACTGTATGTTTTTCTCTGTGTGTAATATTTAATTGTTTTTTTTATTATAAGTAAACTGAAATAGATGTCATATGCTTCAGAAAAAATTACCAAGTCCTCCGGTGTCCGAGGCCAGCAGGCAGCACTATCTCTCTTGTTTCTTTTGTTGTTTTAAATGATTTCTATCATATGACATATATTTCAGTTTACTTATAACAAAGAAACAATTAAATATTACACACAGAGAAAAAACATTACAGTTATCACAGATTAAATAGACAATAGACATACATTAATATTGTATAATCCACCACCATTTTTTTTCCCGTGAAAAAAAATATTTCCTTAGTTTTTCTTAAATATGAAAAACTGGAAGAAAATGGTTTCTTATAGAGGGTTGGCCGGTCGAAACGACATGCCCCATCAAAAAAAAATATTTTCGCACTAAAAATTTTTTTTTAATACAATTGCTCAAAAGGTTTACTTTATGTAGCTGCAAATCGTGCGTAAAGTTTGATTTTATGCACTAGTGCTAAAAACTAATCTGATCTGCAAATCGTGCGTAAAGTTTGATTTTACGCACGATTTGCAGATATATTGCATTTTAAGTTGACCAATCAGAACACTTCACTATATTAAATCCACCAATCACAACACACACGCTAGATACTTTTTTGGTGCGTATACTGTGTAAATAATTTAAGTCCTTAAAAAAACATTGTATTTAATATCAACCAATCAGAATACAGCAATGTTAAAATCGACCAATCAGGAAACGTAATTTATTTCTCAAAACATGAGGGGTTTTTTAGTTCCTACTTCACAATCATTAAAAAAGATTAAATTTTTTGGGAAACGCTTTAAAGTGTGTTTAAACTGTTAAAACAGCTATTATACATGGCAATTTGTAGGGCCCAACCTGTTGTGTTGGGTTGTGTATAATAGGAGGTTGGGCCCGTAGGGAGCTGAAGGAGGGTGTGGGAGAGGCAGGGTACACAACAGGTTGGGCCCTACAAATTGCCATATCTAATAGCTGTTTTAAAGAGCTAATTATACCGTCGTCTGTGGCATTTATTCGCGGTATTGATATTTTGTATCTATGTCAAAGAAGTTAAAAAAATTAAAAGACCGTCAAGTTATACCATAATTTCACCTTAGTTTAGTTATTGTGCGTAAATAATAAGTATTTTTATGATATTTTCTCGCAGTCGAAGTGAAACATTGTATGCATTACTCTGGTCTAAAAGCCATATTACCACTCGAACAATTTTCTCTCACTTCGGTCGGGTCGGGAAAATAACCACCTGGTGGTAATATGGCCTACTTTAGACCCTTGTCAAACAATCTACTATTATTTCCTTGTAGTTTTTTCGCAATTGTATTAAAAAACGTTGTTCGACACACGTGCAGAAGTGTCATTTTCACTCGTCCCGAGTCTTGACCCTCGCCTCTCGGCTCGGGCCAAGTAACCTCGGTACTCGTGCAAACTGACATACTTCTCGCACTTGTATCGAAAACTACTATTCTCCTACTTTTTCTTAGTCGCAATACGATATCAATAGTGCCCTTAAACGGACCACCAGTATTTTTATTACAACCTGTATGATTTTTTAAATTCATTTTCTTTGCATCCACCTATGTTGATATAACTTAAACATAACAGACATTAATAGTAGTTTATGTGACTGTTTCATAATAAGATCATACGAGGGTTTTAAGGCCTAATTACGTACGGTTGCATACACTGCTTTATCTACACACATATTATAAATCCTAAATGATGTGTTCGGAAACCAGTAGAATGACCGCCATTGCACCGCCATGACCAACTCTATTGTGTCGGCGGTCGCGCGGGCGCGTGCCGGTACTCGGGGAGAGGGCGGATCTTGGTAACGTTACCGTGAGTAATGAATTTTAATACGTTTTTACCACACTGTCAGAGATGTTACGTTACTGGTTGAAATAATGGTGGTACGGTTTCCGAACGCGGAATAGAGGATTTATGATATTGGTGTAGATAAATGATATTACATGCAATAGAATCAACATTATTATATATACGCCAAACACTGGCTATTGTCATGTACTTTGTGTAACATGTCACATCATTGATAATACTCACTTTCGTAGGTACTAGACGTGTGCGCCGCGCCGGCGTGGCGTAGCCGCGCCGTGGGACCCACGCCGCCGCCGTCGCCGCGGATTTCAAAATCCACGCCGTTGGCCAAATTTCAGAATTCGGCAAAAATTTGCCAATGACAATTACCGATGAAGGAAAGTCAGTTGAAAATTTAACAACGTATATTGACGAATTAAACTATGAAAACATCTACACATTGAAATAGTTTGGGTTTGGTCAATTCCTTCTCTTTCGGGAGATTAATAAATGCCTCGAAAGTCCAAGTTTCAGAACCGTATAGGAAAATTGGAAACACCAGGGAACGCCTAAGTCTAACCTTAGTCTACCTCTGTATGCGGCGATCTCGATCTCGTCACATTTTAGCGTCGAGCCTTTTTTATGGAGAGGTATAACCATGGATTCAGTCTAGTCTCTCGGCCACTGGCCAGTTCTCCACACTTTGCAGCTAATCTGGTGTAATAACTGTGTACCTTCGCCACCTAGATTCTTTAGGAGATTAGCGCATATACCATCAGTACCGACGGCATTAACTTTCAGACGTCTGATAGCGTCTTTCTACTTCGGAAATAAATATTTCCGGCTCTAGTGGATGCACAGCGTCATTTCGCACTAAAGATGTTCCGGAACTTTTTGATAGAGTTGTTCCGAATAGTCTCTCCATCTAGCCAACACTTTTCCCAGGTCTGATAAAGTGTTTCCATCAGTATCCGCCATCTGCCAGCTTCTAGGTTTGTAGTCGCGGGTGAGAAGTTTGACTTTCTGGAACAAGTCTTTAGAATGGGCAGTTGCAGCATGGTTTTCGTCACACAAAGCATGGATTGAATTATTATAATATTATCGTGCCCTTTTCACGCAATTGTGTAACCTGGAATACTCCTTTCTTGCTATGTCTGTGTTAAAGCCTTGTTCTTTGAGAGTCCTCTGTGGCTCAATAAGTTCCCAGGTAGCATCAGAAATCGAGGGTTTCCGTCTTGCTTAGCTCCCAGGAGTGGGGATGATTTCTTTCGCTGTTTCGGACACAACCGCCTTGAAGGTATTCCATGTTGTCTCTGTATCTTCAAAAGGATCCCTTATAACGTCCTTTATCTTGAGAGGCAACATTCTGGCGAGCTCCCGCAAGACATTTCTTGGTAGCTGGCCTTGGTACACGCTTTAGATGGAGTTGGCTTTAAAATCATCTTAATTTATCACAATTATGAAAAACATTGACATAAAAGCGATTTCAGAAAAATAGGCAGGACTGAAGTGTACTAGACTACTGTACTAAAAAAAACACCCTTAAATAAGCAAACGGCCTTATATATCGTTTTATGTTGCTTGTTCCTAATAAGTTATTGATATTTAACGTATTATTAATGCGAAACGTGAGCCTTGCGAGCGCCGGCAAAAGCGACCTTGACGCCAAAAATTCCCGGCGCGCCGCCGCCGCGGATTTTTATGGCGGCGCACACGTCTAGTAGGTACAGCCACCGGCAATAGTATCTTCCTACACGAAGGCCGCAAAAATATGTGACACGCTCTTATTTGTAGGGCCATAAGAGCGTGTCACATATTTTTGCGGCCTTCGTATAGGAAGATACTATTGCCGGTGACTGTACAATAAATTATTTGTATTTGTATGGATTGAATCGAACACTTACTCCGAAGACAGGATAACCACTTATGTAAGCAGTCCCCGCTGGCAATCTACTGGCAGTAGGATGTCATAACGTCCCCCTCCCCCCAACCCGCAATACAAAGAGGCGATAAGTTGAGACAGATGTAGGCTAAGCCGGTCTCGGCTGGAAAGACCTAGAAGTTTCCATTTAAGATCGTTGACATGTTAACTTTTATGCGACATCATTTTATGGGACAACAGGAACAAATTTTCGTCACCACAGTTACATTAGTGACCGATTTAACATCTTTGCTAGTTAAAAAAAAGTTTTTTTTTTAATTTACTTTGCCAGTTCATTTCCTTCATCGTGCCATATGATAAAATTAACGTAAATAAAAAAAACTGGCCAAATGCGAGTCGGACTCGCACACGAATGGTTGCGTACCATTATCCATAAAAACGGCAAAAAAAGCATGTTGTGGAAGCCCCCTTAAATATTTATTTTATTCTGTTTTTTTTTGTATTTGTTATTATAGCGGCAACAGAAATACATCATCTGTGAAAATTTCAACTGTCTAACTATCACAGTTCATGTGATACAGCCTGGTGACAGGCGGACAGATGGACAGCGGAGTCTTAGTAATAGGAAAAAAATAGCTTTTACCCTTTGGGTACGGAACCCTAAAAAAATACGGTGTATAATATTTCTGCAAATATTTAAGAAAAACATGTTTAGTGACTCGTTTCCTTTGATAAAAACATCAATGCAGCTCAATAAAAATAGGCTACCAGCGTGACACTAAGAAAAAGTCACCAAGATCTCTAGTGATTAGGACTACTACAACTATGGTCTACAAGTTCATTGCGTATATCAGTTTAATTTGAGTTTTTTCTACCATTTATAAAAAAGTGTATGCCTTATTACTAAGTACTTAAGCGTACTTAAACTAATAATGTAGTTAGGCTGGATTCACACTGATAAGTTTTGCTTATATAAGAAGGGACGAAACTATTGTCTATAATGAAATAGTGATATTCGTCTCTCATTCTGATCTATAGCTGCATTCCTACTTACGTAAGCAAAACTTACAAAATGTAAATCTGACCTTACACTAGTTTTGGACCATAGTTAGGAGCTTATACGGTACCTATTAAATTAGTTTTTTTGTAACTTAAAGAAAAACACAATTAAAAAATTTACAAGATAATTTTATTTGTTCCATATGACACATCTACACAACACGCATGCATGTTAAAAAAATTGCTCTGGCAGCATAGCTCACAAAGCTAGACTATTAATATTTAATTCACTACCATTAGTGAAATCCCGTTGGAACTATTTGATTGAGGTGTGGTGTTTCGCAGCAAAACAATTCTTTAAAAAAATGTAGTCGTCGCAAACTAAATAAAAGTACAACCCTATACGCAGTTGGTAAACTAATCGCGATTTATGTCGCTGTTTGGAGGCAACAGATTTCAAGGAAGAGTCAAAGTTTGTCCTTAATCCAATTTTTCTATTCGTTACAGCAATGTTCAGGGATTGTTAAAATTGTGTGATGTACGGAACTATCAGGGTGCGAGTCCGACTCGCACTTGGTCGGTTTTTTTTATAATTACAACATTTCATCATCAATTCCCCTAGCGTTTGTCTCGGCTTTTACCACGGCTCAATTGAGCATAGACTGCTAAAATCATAACCCTTCCTTTTATCTTCGCGGTTGTCAAAAGTGAAATGTATTACAACTGGCGTACTTTTTTATTTACTCTGTGACTAGGCGTTTAGCACCACTGCGAATTATATCAAATCAAGATAAAATTGCTAACAGTATAGGTGTATTCATGTAGTGTTAATATATATTTTAGTAACCTGCAAAACCATAAATGTAAACTGTTTGTTTGAGTTTATTAAAGAGGATAATTAAAAAAGTGAATAGGTAGTCACACGCTTTGAGCGAAAGTAGTTAGAGCAACATTGTTTAGTCAAAGTGCTTACACACGCTGCGCATGGCCCCTCGCGAGGCATCCCCGCTCCCGCGTCCCGCGTCCCGCGTACCGCACGTGCGCATTCCACTAACGAGTGAAACAATAGAAATCTTTATTTGTCACATGATTTAACTTTTTAATACGCAGGATATTTTTTTGATTTTTTTACAGTCGAAAAAAAAATCTTAAAGGAAATATAATTTAAAAAAAATATTGATGGAGCAATATTCTACTGCGAGTAATAAGCTAATTTTTATACTGAAAAAGTTTGATAATAATTTTTTTGGAAATTGTTTGTCTTAAGTAGAAAACGTACATTTAATGTCACTTCAGTAAAGAAAAGTGACGGAGCAAATTTCCGATGTGAGTTACACAAAAATAATATATTTTATAAAAAAAAATATAGTCTGTTATGGATTTTTTTTTTGAAATTTTGAATATTGATTACATACTTCAAGTCAATATTTCTGGTGAAATAAAATTAGACTGAGCATTTTTCCAAACGTAAATATAGACGATATAAGAGTTTAGGTAAAAAAAACCCAACTAGGACAATTGTTTTTTTTTGGAAAAATAATTATATACTATCTACTCCTGACACTTTATCATGCTGTAAAGCTTTTTTGGACTGAGGAGTTAATGCGAGGTCAAACCCTCTATTGCGTGGCCTATGCGTGAGAGACGCGCGACGCGTTTAATTAAGCATGCTAGACGCATGGAGCTTGCTGAACAGTTAACTTTCAATTGTTACAATTATCATTCCTTGCTCAGCTAATTCACTTTCAATTGCGGTCATTGTCATTGCTTTTTTTTTCATTAAAACAAGCTTATAATTCAGTTCACATAAGTAATATAAGTATTTATATCTAGGTACATTTTTGCGAATATCCTTTAAGTCGTCAGCGTTGTATTAACCTTAAATTAATTTAATAAATTATGTATACGAAAGGTATAGTTGAAATCTAACAAGAACCCAATATTTGATTCTCCCGAAGTTATACTTTGTAGCTGACCACTGCACACCGGGTCTTGAGAATAATGAGAATGCAGAAGACTGCTGATTGTTTTTAGTTAATAGGGATGATAAATGACACATGTTGAACTACGAGTATTACATAAAATTTAGTTGATAGGATGGAATCGTTCAATATATCCAATAAAGTGAAAATTAAAAAAAATCTATGGAAATGGTTGAAAGATATCAAGGCTTCAATATTTCAAAATTTTACGATTTTATAAAGTACGAAAATTAAAAAAAACAATGATCGTATTCGATTTTTAAGATTTTACTGTAAAATAAATTGTACGGCAACCATATACAAAAACGCAACATTTCACTGTAAAAATAGCAATTTCATAATTTTTCCATGCTTTAAAAAGGGCGACTATTTAATTGTGACACTTTTGCACATCATTTTGTTAGAAGCGTTTTGAAAAACAAATGCAAATCTCAGTCTTTAAGTCTCATTTCTACTTTTGTGTTGCTTTTACGCAATTGGCCCCATATAGCACAACAAAACGAATCAATTGATGATAAAAAAATCATAATGCCTATTCTCAAATTGTGATTAACGATATATAACATCCTTGGAAGCTTGGAAGTAATAAAATGCTCTAGTGACCGAATTCTGAGCGCTATCCAAGGAAAGTGTTCAGCTACCGACGAGGTTCAGCTACCGACGAGGCGGGGCCCCTAGTGCGCATATCAAATAGATGTGACTCAGACTCAGGCACCAAACACCTGACGAATTTTGTGCAACATGGCAGGCATTACGCATCCGAATTAGGTCACCTTATGGATCCGGTTTATATGTTATTTCCTTTTCATCGTAGATTGTGCAAAAATATAAATTACAACTTTTACATGCTCTTCGTGAGAAAGTGACATTTTTTCCCGTCTGCATTAACATTTTTTACTGTGACTCAGTTGTTGTATATATAAAATTAAAACGTTCTATATGATAAATATGAATGATAGTAGTTGTTATACAGCCAAGAAAATATCAATGTGGGTTCCGTAGTTACCAGAACCCTCAATCTTTCTTTAGGTTTGTCATCAATGTCATCATACTCATCATGATTCAGTGAAAACGAAATTTCAGCACTAGCTAACAATCACTGAGCTAAGTACAGATAAACGGACAAGGACATGGCGAATCTCTTAGGTAAAAAAAACTCTTAAGTACCTACCGAATTTTAATTTGACGAAGAAACCTAAGGTGATGCTGATAAAACCTTTGACAATTAACTCAATACATTATTTAATTAAATCTATGTTAATAAAGACACTTTAAACTGGAATCCAATATATAAAAATGCGAAATATAAATAGCAGTTACGTGAGCGAAACGTCAAGTCTTTGTTTTAACTCGTATGAAAAGTCAAGTTCAGCAAAAAGTAGGCAATGAAGTGAATAATTGATATTCACGGCTTTTTAATTCAGCACGATTTTACTCGCCAGAATAAACTGGCTAAACTAACTTATTGACTTACATCACCACAAAAAAAATCAGTAAAAACTTGTTTAGTACCTATTAAGTTAATAGTATCATTCTTTTTGGTAAACAAATTAAAAATATTAAGACATAACTATGTATACGTTTTACCCTTTTACCCTTTTCACCTTAGCCACATGCTACCCTTTTCACTTTACCCAGATGTTACCACTTTTCAACACTGAATATATTTTATCCCTTTAACCATTTAACGCTTTCCCCAATTTACCCTTTCACTTTACATTACATTTAGAAAAAATGCTAAGTTCACAAAGCGTCGCCAGCTGTTAATTAATGGTACATAGTAGTGAATTTTCATAGTAGATATAAAACATGAAAATAATAAAATTTCACTGTCTTTAGATTCTTCCTATTGTTTACATACGAGTGCCTAGCTGGATGCCAAATTTCAACTTTCTAGGTAACCTTGAAGTATAGTCAAAGGTTGTAAGTCAGTCAGTGGTAAAGATAGTGATTTTTGGATGTCAATAACTCGTGAAGGGTTTCAGTTTTTTAGCTAAAATTCAGGATTCAGTAATTAGAGGAGATGGAGACTTACAAAATTGGAAGTGTCGAGGTCAAATAGGTTTCAAGTTATTGGGGGGTCAAAAGTGGCCCCAATTGGTTCGTGTAAATATATACCCACGGCCACGGCCGGTGTGTCGCCTCTTTGCTCTGCGAACTTGTCTGATACACTGTCGGTGTGTCTAGTTTTGTACGTTAGGTAACAGTGTTTTACCTTATTAATCGTAACTAAAAATAAATCCTTCGATTTCGTTTAAGACTACAACTATCAGAGCTGTTGACGGCCATGGTCCACACATTAATAGGCCCGTGTTGAAGATCTAATGCTAACATGTGACAATATGTAACAAGTAGACGAACGGGTGTGGCGTGTAACGAGAGCGAGATAATCGTCAATTGTAAAGGTATTTTTTGGTTTTTCATAAATAACTCGGAAACGGTGGCCCACACATACGAAAAACTGTTCTTCTAGGTAGAAGTAAGTAATTCATTCATAAAATTTTCCACAAAAAATAATTTATACACTTTTGTGCTGGGATAATTTTTTATGAGATATCAAGATATCATATTCCCTTGATATCCGATAGCTAGACACTTTTTTAAACTTTCGGAGCTATTCTTTACGAAAGTATTAGTTTTATCCAAAAATTGTTTTAAAAGATCTATTTAACGATACTCCACACATTAGAGTTCAAGTAAAATAAAAATTTCCCCTCCCCCCATCCATCCATCCATCCACCGGTACTGTTAGTATGTTGTGTAAGACACCTTACCTACAACTACAACTATAGACCAAAATTCGGCAATACACGGATTATTTCCTCTAAGTTTTCCTTCGTTGCTGATATAGAGTTACACAATTTTTATCACCTCACCAGTTGAATCTAGATTAATTTTAGAGTCTCAATTAGCACGAACGTGTTTAGATATACCTAGGTGAGGTGGGTACCTGCATATCCACGTATCTTTCGCAAATTGGAATGGTTATCCTAATCAGGTAAAATGTAATCTAAATTTAGCACTCGTATAAACCACCAATTACGATTTCAAAGTGATAAAAAGTTAAGTATGTTAAAGTATAGTTTACTTCATGTGCGCTAGTAAACCTTCGTGCTTAATAGCTCATTAATAACTGTCCAAAGCAGCAGGCCATTCTTCTATTCCTTATCGCCGTCATCTCCTGGCTCAGGGCCGGTGTTCGCAACGCTTACCGCCACTATGCTACAGACCAGACATTTGATTTGGATTAGTTGCTAATATTATACTTAGATTACTTAGGGACCAAAAAAGGTTGAGCTTTCGACTGCGTTATAAGAAATGTTTTAGAGAATTGCAGAGCCGTAGGCGAACGATGGCGGTCTACAGGTTAAGTACAGCATATTAACCAAGTTAATGTCAAGGTTGAGTATTGTTTTAGATGAATTCATAACTGGGGTCAATTCAATCTTCACCTATCTATAATAGCGTATACTATACGTATCTAAATGAATAAGATTGAAGTGCTAAATAAGTCAGTTCAGTTCAGACGTGCAACTTTATAAAATGGCTCTGTTAGAAAACGTAAAAAGTGATTTTCCTTTTTAATTCATAAGTTTAAATTCATAAACCGCGCTCTACCATTTCATTCACTATTATCTAAAACTTGATGAATTTCTTGAATGCAAAAACTCGGCTTTGTCGGGCTATTTAGCCATTCATTTGTTTAAGTATTACACATGTATACATATAGTAAATAAGTACAAACGTATAAGAATGGTACATATATATTTTATTACCGTTTTACGATTATTATTATTATTCAGTCGCTGCAATAATTGTCGTACTTGCAATGATATTGGACAGAACTACAGAACAGATTATTAAGTAAGTAAGTAGACTACCTATATATTTTCCTTTATTGCTATCCAATTTTGATCAATGCTGCAATGTTAATAGGTAGGTAAGTATGTAGGTACCATCAGGTTCAAAATTGCATGGTCAATTTATCAATGAATTCATTCATAAATTGGCCATGCAATTCTGAACCCGATAGTACCTACATACAATTAAAGTGTAAAACCGGCCAAGAGCATGTCGGGGCGTGCTTAATGTAAGGTTCCGCAGTTTCCGGCCTGTCACAATACATTAAATCAAAAGGATGTTTTTCATTTTGCGGCACTTAGGAACGTCCTATAATAGGAAAAGATAACTTTTGCGATAACTGAAAACCGGCTTAACCAATTTAATTCAATATATATATTTTTCATTTAAACTACTTATTATAATATATACCTCGTATTCATGTTTTTTCGCCGCTAATGACTTAATATACAGTCAGCCATTCCGTGCCCCACAGGCCATGACTTCATATCGAGGCGTTCGTCGGTTTTTTATTACACGTAAACTCAAATTCTGTATATTTTTTCTCTTATTATTAGTATAGTTAAATCTCCTTTAGAATTGTGACAACAAACTAATCATTGTTTTAATTTACGTAAAAACTATTTCTTAACGTTGATGACACTTTATTACTTCATTGACGTGGCGGCGAAAGGTGTTATAGATGACCCCTATTTTTTAAAGACCTATCTTAACGACACCCCTTACGAAAAAGAATTCACCCCCAACTCCTTGTGTAGGGGAGGTACCCTAAAATAGTAGTTTTCGATACAAGTGCGAGAAGTATGTTATTTTGCACGAGTACCGAGGTTAGGTAAAGACTCGGGACGAGTGAAAATGACACTACCGCACGTGTGTCGAACAACGTTTTTTAATACAATTGCGAAAAAACTAAAATTACATTTATATTCTGTCAGTGTACGGACAGCTTCATTCAATCGCGCGTTGTTCAAGTAATACTATTGGGTCTCGCATAATACTTCTTTATGCCCAATCGCGTGTAGTTCAGGTGGGTCATTTATAAGCGGGTCTCGCATAATACGCATTTATTTAAAATTCTGATCTGCAAATCGTGCGTAAAATCAAACTTTACGCACAATTTGCAGATCAGATTACTTTTTTGCACTAGTGCATAAAATCAAACTTTACGCACGATTTGCAGCTACATAAACTTAACTTTTTGAACAATAGGCATGATGAATTTTTTCATGCATGGTATCAAACGATTCGTTTTGTTGTGAGGATCAAATGTCTATATAGGTCCAATTGCGTGAAAGCAACACAAATGTCATAAATTAGATTCAAAATCTAACACTTGCTTTTGTTTCTCAAAACGCTCCTAACAAAATGATACGCAACAGTGACGTCACGGTTGCATAGTCGCCATGTTTAAAGTAAGGAAATTTTTTGAAATTTTTATTTTAACAGTGAAATATTGCGTTTATGTATATGGTTGCCATACAATTAATTTTACAGTAATATGTGAGAAATCGAATGATATCATTGTTTCATTTAATTTCGTACTTTAAAAAAACTACAAATCTTGAAATTTTGAAGCTTACTTTCACTTTATTAGGATATGTTGATCATTTTACATCCATTCAACCATAATTTTATTACACTTCTCATGCTCGTAAAATTCGACTTAAAGTCGTGCGTGGACGACATAAAATCGCTTTTTAAGCTCTAGTGCATAAAGTAAAATTTTCTTCTAAGACTAATGCGGCTCAACAGCCAAACAGAGTCAAAATATATTGCACAATTTAATTGAGCAGTAAAATTTCGTAGAATACTTTTGAGTATTCTACTTTGTGCTTTTATTAAATTCTTGCTATAATTATTTGAATTCCGCGTTTTCTATAATGTAATCAGTTAAAATAGGAGCTGAAAACAAGTATCTATGTCAAAATTCCGTGATGAAAATTAAAAAAAAAACATTAAAAGGTTAATTGGCGGGAACCATATTTATTTTTATTGTAATATTTTTGTTACAACTTGAAATAGTTTATATATACTTTCCTCGCAATTGAAGTGAAAATTAGAGTGTAAAGTAAAACTCATAAAACCCATTTTACACTCGACTTTAAGTATATTATCAATCCTCGCTCGCAAGCTCGCTCGTATGGATAAATGCCTCGCGTAAAATGGTGCGTTTTATGGACTTGTTGTACAATTTACCATTTTTATGTTTTTATTTACAAAATTTTACTTTTCTAGTACGAGGGTGACACTGAAAATTTTTAGGAAATCAAAAACTGAAGAAACTGGCAAGTTATTAGATCTAAATATATAAAAGAAGAAACTGACTGACTGACTGATTGACTGACTGACTGACTGACATATCAACGCACAGCCCAAACCACTGGTTATAGAGATTCCAAATTTGGCACGTAGGTTCCTAATAAGGTCTAGGGATGCACTAAGAAAGGACTTTTCAAAATTCACCCCTTAAGGGGGTAAAATGGGGGTCCAAAGTTTGTATGGCGAATCAAGATTTGTTACATTATTTTATTCCAACTTCACAGGAGTTCAATAAATGAGTAAACACAGGAGTATTCCTAACGATAAATGAGTAAACACGTGTTTCAAAAAGGGGCAAATGTGGTCACAAAGTCTGAAAATCAACATGGGTATCGTATCCTTTTTGAGTACTTATATAGTACGCGGGCGAAGCCGCGGGAAAAGGCTAGTTTATTATATCTTTTCAAAATAGTCTCTCTCTACATCAATACATCGCTGCATCCGATAGAACCACTGAGAAAAGCACTTTGCCCACTCCTCCTTAGGGATCTCTTCGACGGCCTTTTGAAACGCAGCCACTGCTTCCTCGGCGTCCATAAAACGTTTTACTCTGAGTTTCTTGGTGCTCTGTACTAGGATTAAGATGTAAATAGATTAAGTTGATATGTTATTACTATTTTCTGTACCACCAAATAAACAATTGTCTATTTCTATTTTTTTCTTGAATTTTTGGGAATAAATAAAAATCACGGTGCGAGGTCGGGGCTATAAGGCGGGTGACCAATTGATGCCACGTCTGCCTTGGCCAAATATTCGATCGTTTGCTTGGCGGTGTGCGACGAGGCGTTGTCGTGGTGAAGGAGGATCCTACTTCGAGGTCTCTTCTCCCGAACTTTTTCCAAGACGAGTGGCAAACAATTGTTAGTATACCACTTTGCAGTAACTGTTGTTTGAACTCTAGAATAATTGTTGCGTAATGACCTGTCCTTCCGAAGAACGAGGCGACCATCTTTTTCCCCACACTTCGACCTCTCTTCACTTTAGTAGGCAACTCCTCGGAAGGAAACACCCACTCAGCAGACTGTCTTTTAGTTTCAGGATCGTAACAGTAAATCCAGCTTTCGTCACCCGTAACTATGTCGAACACATCATTTGAGTCGCCTCCGTTAAATCTTCGAGCCATTTCCTAGCACCAATCAACACGACGGATTTTTTTGGGCCTTTGTCAAATTATGAGGTATCCACCGGGCACAAAGCTTCCTCACCGCTAAATGTTCATGGAGGATTTTATGGACTTGACTTATACCGATGCCTAAGCTTGTACGAATCTGCTGATAGGTCACTCTTTTGTCCGACTCTATCATAAGCCGCACAACACTGATGTTATCTTCAGTCGTCGCCGTAAAAGGCCGTCCCTTCGAGATTAGTGCGACCACGTTTAAATTAATTAAACCAGTTGTAAACAGTGGCACGAGATGGGGCTTCATCGTGAAAGGCCAATCGAAGTCTATCATATCATAACTTTCTTGTTGACTTAAATGACATCGAAAGTCATATAAAATCATTGCACGAAAATTTTCTCGCGTTAAATTCATGCCAACAACGTAACCCTTCAGGAACAGAAAGTTGAATTCCTAAAATGTTGAATTCCCAAAATGTTGAATTCCCAGCAAGTTGAATATTTTTAGTTTCGCAAAATGTTGAATTCTTATAATGTTGAATTCCCAAAATGTTGAATTCCCAGAAAGTTGAATATTTTTAGTTTCGCAAAATGTTGAATTCTTATAATGTTGAAATATCAAAAAGTAGAATTCCCACAACGTTGACTTTGTGATATCCTAGGAAAGTATACATTTTGGGATTTTATCTTTATGAGAATTCAACTTTCGGCTCCTAAATGCTCAAAAAGTTACCTCGATTACTTATAGATCCCATAATGTAACCGAAGACCTTTGAAATACTTCTCATCGCTGGTCTGCCATAGTCTAGTTTTACTTTATTAGGCGTCAATTATGGAAATTTCAATTTAAGATGCTGCTAAAACCTCTGCCGTAATACCGAATCATGACTCGTATCTATAGGCACTTAGTAGTTACAGCAAAACCTCTTTAGATAACGTTGATTGTCAAAGTCAGCCAATGTCACTGTTAGAAGTAATCTACTCTGTCAAGATTATATTTAAATCATAATTCATAATTTGTTTATTCGAAATGAATCCCTTTAATAGTACATTACTGCAGAGACCAGTAAGTAAGCTTTCCTGGCTGAGTATTTAGTAGCCGTCCGAGTCGAAGACGAGGACGGCTACAATACGAAGCCAGGTAAGCTGATTACGGTCGAAGCATGTATAGTGCTTTTCTCAAACATGTAAGGAAATATTTTAATACATACCCAAAAATACCACCTAAACTTAAGCAATTTTTCTTATAATTGCTCTAGGTAAACGTACTCATGTTTAAAAAATATGTATGAAAATGAAAAAAAAAATTACATTTATTCCTTAAACGACTAATTTTCAAACTTATTTATATAAAATTACTTGTTTAGTGCTTCAGTTACTGGCTGAGTGATTTAATGTTGTATGAAAATCCTTTACGTACGTCGCGCTGAACCTGCCTTGGAATAGAGTCCCTACTGGTCTCTAATTACTAACGTAACAGGAACATTTCCGAGCATGTTTGAGAAAAACTATTTATTTTAGTAAAAATAAAAAAAACCGGAAACTTCTTATATTGAGAGGTAAATACATGTTGACCAAAGATGGTAAAACTAATCAAAACGGTACTTCTCGATGGAAGTGTACAAATCGAGATGTATGTTCTGCAACTGCAACTTTAACAAAGGATGAACGTAAGATAAAACGTGAAACCAAGCATACATGCACACCGGATACTAATAAAATTAAAGTCACACAGCTGATAGACGAAATCAAGCGGGAAGTATGTGTCAACTTACGCCCTGTGGAACAAATATATGACGGAATGGTGCAACAATTTATCGACACTAATCAATTCTTTCCTATAACCGAAATTCCAACTTTTGCTTCGATAAAAAGTACGTTATATACATAGAACGAGACAAAACTACTTGGGCACGGATTCCCTTGTTTTCAAGCGAATTGAAGACGTGAAACTTCCTATACAAATTCCTGATAATTTCAATGTGTATGAGGATGGTGATCGGGAAAAAATTATTATGATTTGTTCTGAAAGTGCCATAACGGCAATCAAATCGTCAACATCATGTAGCTACAGTGGTGACGGTACATTTAAATCTTCGCCACGCCCCTTTCGTCAGCTGTACATAATCCATTTAGATATATTTTCAGATCAGAAGACCGTAAATGTATTCCCTATTATTTACGCATTTCTGCCAAATAAGACGGAAAAAACATACAAAAGATTATTTAACCTCATAAAACAGAACCTGCCAGTGGTCATTAAATCATACAAATGTGATTACGAAATGGCTCAAATCAACGCCGTTCGGGCCAGTTTTCCAGACGCTAATATATCTGGATGCTATCAGCACTTTAATAAAGCCGTTTGGCGAAGGGCAAGAAAACTGAAAATTGCTGGAGTGAAAAGACCTTCAAGTGACGACAAGTGTGCACGAAAGATTGTAAGGATGTGCTCGAATTTCGTATTGTTGCCACCCTCTGCCATGCCTCAAGCCTGGAATAGTATTTTAAATGCTGCACCAACTTCCACAAAAATGAAGTTATTTTTAAAATACTTCAAAGGTGAATGGTACGAAAACGATCACAACATGATAAGTTGTGCGTTAGAAATTCACCGAACCACAAACAGTTGTGAGGGGTATCACAAACGACTCAATGCGAGGTTACCATTGAATCCAAATTGGTACTTAGTATTATACACAATTTTAAAGGAAATCCAGCACTATGACCGAAAAACCGAAAGGTACATGATGTTTGTGCCATTTAAAAAAAACCGACGGCTGAGGGATATCCTGTTTGACAAAAAATATTTATCACTATTGAAAAAGCTCGAAAGGAAATTCATATCTCCAGTTAATTTTCTTAAGAAAATTAATTTAGTGAGATTGAAACTTGGTTTTAAGTAAATAAATAATATGTAAGAGTTTTCAACAGATAGTCGCTGGTGTAAGCACAACTTTACGGCAAATGATGATGATGGAATTCCCTTTTACACAGCTGCTCCTTTTGAGCCAAGGATGGATATAGGAAGGGGAGCCACTCGAATTTTTGATGCAAAATTTTGACCAAAATGGGGCCGGCCCTAAAAATTTGTCAAAAAAATTTTGTATGGTCAAGTCTGATATCATTTTCGGGTAAAGCAAGGACGTTTGATTCGATTTTCATAGTAAACTTACATGTTTCCATACAAAAAAATTAAAAAAAGTGGTAATATTGAAATTTCACATTTTATATTTTTTCGAATAATACTAAAAAGTAAAAAAAATATTTCTAAAAAGTACACACTCGGTATATTTATTACGAAAAATGACAATAAAAAAATAAAACGTAGATCTACTTTTGATCACAATTTAATTTAACACGTGTTTTGATAGTGTTCTTTTCAATTGACTTGCTATGTTTGTTAGAGAGTTTTGTTCCTCATGATTTACCCTATCGATTGACGCCATAAAAATACAGGGTGTTATTTTTTCGAATTTTAACCAGTTTGATTCCCGGATGTGCCAATCCAATTTTTAAAAATCTTTGAATGCAGTTTTGTTTCTTTGAAAAAATAAAAGAATGTTTTCTTTTAGTAAAATGAGCTAACTTAAAGATATGAATAATATTATAATATTTAATTTTTTTCATTTTTTTTGTATATAAACTTGTGAGTTTAAAATGCAAATCGAATCAAGCGCCCCTACTTTACCCGAAAATGGTACCAAACTTGACCATAAAGCTAAGCTTTTTTTTAAACAAATTTTGGGGGACAGCCCCATTTTTGTCAAAATTTTGCATCAAAAATCCGAGTGGCTCCCCTTCCTAAATCAATTCTTGGGTCAAACGGAGATGCTGTGACAAAGGGAATTCCATCATCATCATTTGCCGTATAATGCACTTTTTTGAGGTGTACAGATGCGACTAAGAAGAGAGGTTTCATAAACGATTATTGTTAAAAGGCCAGGTAAAAGGTTAAGTTACATTTTATTGTAAGCTGTTGTAAAAGGTTATAAAATGATATTTTAAGTTAAGTGTCTTAGTTTTGTTTCAATAAACCCTATAAGTAATACCTTTTTACTGTATTTTTATTGGAATCATTCCACTTTCATCAACTGCTACTTATTACGTCAGACTATTTTTTTACCTCTCCAAGTTCTCCAACTGCTACTGGTCTTCTCATTCCTCCGAAAACTTGCAATTGCGAAACGAAAAATTGTAATCAGTTACATGGTGTGGCGAAAAAATATTCTAGACCATGGGTCTCCAAACTTTTTCACCAGAGGGCCACATTGCATGCCAGCTAAAGTCCCGCGGGCCGTGGGTCGTGGTTGAGAAGCAAGTGGGGGGGGGGGGGGGGGGGCTTTGCACATATGTTCACTCTGTGAGTAATAAGTATACCGTATGCGGCTTGTGTATATCGCAAGCCTTTCCTGCCTTCACTTCGCGGGCCGGATTGGGACGGCTTGGGGGCCAAATCTGGCCCAACTCAACATTTAAAAATTCACTGTGTGCAAATCCAACATTTTAATAATCAACATCCTGCAAGTTCAACTTTTTGCAATCTCAACATTTAAAGAATTCAACATTTTAATAATCAACATCCTGCAAGTTCAACTTTTTGCAATCTCAACATTTAAAGAATTCAACATTTTAATAATCAACATCCTGCAAGTTCAACTTTTTGCAATCTCAACATTTAAAGAATTCAACTTTATGCAAATTCAACATTTTAAAATTCAACTAGCTGGGAATTCAACATTTTGGGAATTCAACATTTTAGGAATTCAACTTTCTGCTCCTGAAGGAACGTAACAGACAATTTTCAATTTGCCGCCAAATCGTAAAACAAATGACAAACGAATGGAATAAAAACACAATAATATTAACAAAGAGTTCCATTTTCAAATTTTAAATTATTTTTTTTATTTTCTAGTTTACAAGTGGCCAGTTCTAATAATTTTCAGTGTCGCCCTCGTACTAAGGATCCCTAAGCTAGGCTGCGGACGGACGGACGGACGTGGCAAAACTATACGGGTTCCTAGTTGACTACGGACCCCTAAAAAACTTATTCACTCAGAGTGCGTCTGTCTGTCTGTCCATATGCCATATAACCATCAATTTTCTCCACAGCTATACGTATGTACAGTCGAGGACAAAGAGATGTATACACTTTTGGACCTTATTACAACGCAATAAGGTCCAAAAGTGTATACATCTCTTTGTCCTCGACTGTACCTAATGGTGTCATTACAATTGAACACAACGTTTATAGATTTAAAAGTGGGACTTAAAGCGTTTGCAAGTACAAGTTCTTCTGATACAATTAAGAACAAAATAACTGGCAAAAAATCATCTGACCATGCAATGGATCGCGAAGAAAGAATTTGGACAATACGACCGCACAATTTACGAAATAGCCGTAATGCCGGGGTAATAATTAATGAAAACGTGAACTTTGTGCATCAAGGTACACTGCCGTGCTGTTTTGGACTGAGCTTTGGCGGTGACTTTTGTAATTGAACATAATGGACGAAACGAGGACAAAAATGGTATTAACCCAAATAGCACGAAACTGCATTATAGGATGTCACAAAAGCTTCACATCAGTAACTTTAGCATGTATGAAGAGTTATTAGAGTACACCCTCGCTGTAATAGCTGAAAACTATGTTCTCGCCTGTATAATAACGTTATTATGCGTCACGAATGGACAGTGTTATGTTGCAAGCGTAAATGTTGGTAAACAGTTCAGTACTATACAGCTTTTAGCAATTAATAGAACTGTAAGATGCAATGAGGAACTGTAAGCTGCAATGACACATTTTTATGGGTTTTAACTAAGCTATTCTATTCTGAATTGAACGCTATATTCTGAGTGTACCCTTAAAACGCTTGCATTTTAAGAAAGAACATTTGAATTACTATAATGCTATCAGTTATTCCGTAACTTCAATTAACAATGATATAATTCGTCTTACTGTACATAGTTCAACTTTAATAGTGTTAATCAGCTTGTTATATGCAAACGCAATCGTATAAATCGTATAATAGCACTTTTATATCCCACAAAATCACTGGGACACTGTGGAGTGCTGTGGGTGAATTCATATGATGCTGAATTACAGCAAACTGTTGCAAATTAGATCTCATGTACCGCATCATCCCGATTGAAGCTGAATACAAGTACAAGTACTAGGGTTGAGAATTAATCTACTAACGTAGTTAAATAAGATCTTGAAGACTATGTTTTTCAGCACCTGCGGTGTGCCATCCGGAACGCAGATCACTGCTTATCTATGAAATTGTGAAAAAACCGCCCAGTTGCGAGACGGATTCGTGCCTTGAGCGTACCGTACTACCGTACATCACATAATTTTAAAATTTATTTTTTTAACGTTACTTGTACTGTAAGACCTTCCTTAGCCAAATTCCTTCTTGCCAAATTTCATGATTCCAGGATAGGATATTGATTCCTCTGCGAAGTGAATAAGGCTCAAATGGCCGTATCTTTGGTTTGCGTCGATTTGGTTTGGTTTGGGTTGCTTGATTTTTTACAGCTTCAAGGGGCCGCAAACAAGTTTTGATGTTAATTTCAACTTGATATACCCCTGAAAGCGCTAGTAGCCTGGCGGTAAGACGCCTGACTTCCAATCCGAAGGTCTCGGATTCAAACCCCGACTCATACCACTGAGTTTTTCGGAACTTAAGTACGGAATATCATTTGATATTTACCAGTCGCTTTTCGGTGAAGGAAAACGTAAGCAAACCGGACCTAATGCCGATAAGGCCTATATTCCCCTCGCGGGTATTCTTCGTATAAATCGTTTTTTTACCAGCCCCTGCCCCTGTATGAAGAGGCGTAGCATAGCGGACGTATATACATATAGTAATTGTTTTTTTTGTTTTGTTTAAAATTGTACATGTTGGTATTTATATTACTGAACCCTCGGTGTGCAAGTAAGACTCGCACTTGCCCGATTTTATTTTTTACTGACCACACTAGGCAATGCCTGTCCCGTGGAGGAGACAATTTCTAAGCTACATAAAATTATTATTATTAATAAATAGGTACTACAATTACATTTTTTATTTATCTGTGCTATAAGACGTTGCTTCGTACCAAATTTCAAGATTCTGAGTTTACGGGAAGTACCCTGTAGGTTTTGATTCCCTCGCGAGTTTCGAAAATTTGCGGCATAAACGGCTGTATCTTTTGATTGCGTTGGCTTGGAAGTTTGATTTTTTCACAGATTCAAGGGACAGTTGACCTGAGTATTTAATATAAATTTCAGCTTGATACCTCAACGAGTTCCTGAGAAAAAGGGTCTTGACAGACGGACGGACGGACGGACAACTGCAAAGTGATCCTATAAGGGTTCCGTTTTTTCCTTTCGAGGTACAAAACCCTAAAAATAGTTTATTACCCTTAGATTACAGGAAAACTTATAAGAAGTCTAAGGTCCAACGTGAGTCAGATCGAAAAAAAAACTCTAACCCTACCCTATTTTGTGGGGTGTCGTCAGATATAGATAACTAGGTCTTCCAAAAAGAATAGGGGTCTACTTAGTCAATTTTTGGATAAAATCAATAGTTTCGTAAATAATAGCTCCATGAGTTTTAAAAAATCAGAAAAAAAAGAAAACTAAAATCGCTAACAATTAAATAACGCACTTGATAGACGGAGAGCTGGCCACGTCAGATGTGACACAATAATGAGAGCAATAAAACCCCTCTAGTTAGTTTACTAGACTATGCTTATTTCTAGATCGGGGCATCTGGCAGCTGTAAAGTGGTGGAGGTCAAAGAATGCAAATAACATGAAGAAAACAATTCCTAGAGTTCTGGTTTTAATGGAATATTATAGGAAAATATATAGTTAATTAGATTATATCATAGCCAAAAGTTTATTTTGGGGGAAAGTAGTTCCAAATGATGTACAATGCAATTTATAGTTAGTCGCCTACTGTTTTTGTTTCCGTAATAATACGGAAAGTTCTTTGTTCTTATATTAAAATATAGGCCCTGTCCTTTATAACTGAAACAACTTTGGCAGTTTTTACCTATTTTGGTATTACTTTTTTCCAACTGAAAAACTTTGTTGGTCTCTCACTCTGACCTCCACCCATTAAAAGCTGCCAGATGCCCGGATCTAGCAATAAGGATGGTAAAGCAATCTAACTAGACAGGTTTCATCGCTCTCATTATTGTGTCATATCTGACGTGGTCAGCTCTTAGTCCATTTGATAAGTTAGTTTGAAGCCTTTACAGGGTTGCCAACCTTAGAATTTTTTTTCTCGTACATGCACAACTAAAAATCTCGTATGTTCGCATTCTAATCTCGTACATTAGATAACCAAAAAAACCGGCCAAGTACGAGTCGGACTCGCGCCCTGAGGTTTCCGCACATAACACAATTTTAACAATCACCAAACATTGCTGTAACGAAAAGAAAAAAATGTTAGTTTGTAATCGCATTTTTTTCTTGTGAAAGAATAGAACAACAAATTTACAATTTTCAATCTTTTTTCCTTAACTTATGCTGTAAGACCTTGACTTTGAAAATTAAGGCGCTACACACGCTTACTTAATGGAATTCAGTTATCATAGAAAAACCGACCAAGTGCGTGTCTGACCGCGCATAATGGAGAGATCCGTACCTTCGATGTAATAAGAACCAAACTAATACCAAAAGGTCGTATCTGATGTCCATGAAAGAAGTTTTTTAGAGATAATTCAAAAATGGCTGAACCGACAATATTCAAAACAATTTCCGTAGAAAGTATATGATACAAGGCGCATCTTCTCACATTTTTCATATTTTTTTAACTTACTGTTCAAAAGTTACAAGGGAGGGGACACAATTTTTCTGACTTTCGAAGCGATTATTTTAGAAAATATTCGCTTAATCACAAAATGTTTAAAGAAACCTCAATGTTATTGTCCACATGTTGATAATTGGTTACATTTTTTTATTTTATTTAGTTACCTACATGTATGGAGCCCCCCCACCCCCCTAAAAATATTTTTTTCTGCAATTTAACTACATAACTAAGTAGCGGCATACAAAATACACCTTATGTGTTATTAAGATACGTTTTTTAGTCACGGACGGATGGACGGACGGACGGACAGAAGGACATGACAAAACTATAAGGGTTCTATAAGGGTTTCCGAAAACTCAATTCTTACAGAGCTTGTTTGGTGAGGAGGACTTTGATTCGTGCAAACTTGTCACTTGATTTTTTTTATGCTCCCTAAAATGTTTTATATTACTTGATTAGAGCATAAAGTCAAGTTTATTTCTATATTGTTATTTTTATGAAATACTTTAACACATTTCCAAAAATATCACCTAAACTTCGGTAATTTTTCTTAAAATTGATCTAGCTAAACATCCCAAGTAACACATCAAAGCAGTATAACGGCCGTCTTACAGCATATCTGTATGCTTTTAGCATTTTCAGTTCGTTTTATAGTAGCATTATAAACGTTTATAGTGCTGATATAGGTCTTAAATGGGCACGAATTACCCAGCTTGAGATCCTATACAGGTCATTTAATAGCATTACAGGCGCAATATGTCTGCGCTATTAGCATTATCGTTGTCATGGAAAGTGCCAATCGCATTAAAGAACCATTAGTACGCTCTATTAAGTTGCCAACTGCATTAAAGAAGCATTAATACGGCCAAAAAACTTGCTAATCGCAGTAAAGAAGCATAAGTACTCTCGATTAACTTGCCAATCGCAATACAAAGGCATTATACTAGCATAAGAGTGTAGTAAAATAAACCTTACGTCAATGCAAAAACGTCTCTAACACCGACGGAACAAATGTTATAATAAAATGAACGTTGTGATTTAACTACTTTGTCTCGCAATATAAAATGGACGAAGACGGTACAAAAAACTGAATGAGTGACACGTCATATTTGTTTGCATCCTAACAAAATTTATAAAAGTTTTTGACTCTTACGTTATTATATCCTACAAATATTACTGCGCAATGTAGTTTACTGTAAATGTGTATATAAGTTTCATTGAAAATTTTCACGCGCCTTTGATTTATTGTGGTTTTGCTATAAAATATTATAAAAAGATATGCGTCAAATAAACAAAACAATTGTGTAATCCTCGTATAGAACGAGTTTTGCATTATTAACATAATAGTGTTGGTTGAGCAGTCTTAAATTAAGTAATTTCATTATTATATAGGTATTTTTCTTGTATAAATAGGTCCGCATGATTTTATTTTTAGGGTATAAATTATTTACAAAATGGCGTTGGTCTATATAGACGGAGAGCTAGCCACATCGGATATGACACAATAATGAGAGCAGCCAAACCCCTCTAGTCAGTTTGGTATACTATGCTTATTTCTAGATCTGGACATCTGGCAGCTTTAAAGTGGTGGAGGTCAAAGAATGCAAACCATTTCAAGAAAATAAATCCTAGAGATCTGGGTTTGATGCAATATTATGAGAAACTATACAAATACTATACGATATTAAGAGAAATTATACAAAAGTTTATGTTGGGAGAAAGTAGTATATAACGATGTATAATAAAATATAGTTCATAGTTTGTCGCCTACTGTTTTTGTTTACGTAATAATCATACATCGGGGTTTTCGGTGCGGGAACGATTTGAGAAAGAGTAGAGATAAACAGATAGGTTGAGAGTTAGTCTGAGAAAATATCATATTATGCGTAATGAATAACTACCTCTCTGTGAATAGCTTACACACTATGATACGAGCTTTTTTTCTTAGAGGCATGTTTGTATTGACTATTATATACTTAGTATTTTAAAAATGCAATTGTATATCCGAAATTTATGAACTAGATCTACCTAAGACAAAGACACGGTATAATAAGTGTCAAATATTAATCTTGACGTCCGATATTTATGAACTATTTGATTAACTGAAGAGGTTGACAATGTCAACAAATCATTCATTAAATGAATTAATAAAAAAATACTTGAAAAAATCATAGGTATATGTATGTACCTACAATATATATACATAATAGTCAGCTATTCAATATAAATTGTATATACCTATGATTTTTTCGATCAATTATTCATTAGGTAGAAACGTGCTAGAGTACATTCTGTTTTTTAAGTTAATGCCTACTCTTTGGCTAATGTCAAACATTCCCGCACCGAAAACCCCGATGTATGGTAATAATACACAATATTTATTGGTCTAACGTTTTTATTATCGATTTTTGACCAGTTTTGAGTCGATATTCCAACATATTCACTATAGATAGAATTATAAGGCAAACGACTATCGGTTTTTGAATCTTTTATCTCCATTCTGTAGAGCCGGATCTTGAAATAAATGACCCGTTATTTTTTTATGATATTTTTAAAATATGGTCTAAAAAAACACTTTTATCGATATTCGAATGGTGTAAAGAATCTTACATATACGTAATCTACATATTAGGGTTCCTCTTTGATGTCTCTAAAAACTGTAGAGAGATTTTAATTTTTAACTAATTAAAACAAAATTTATGACCATAAAACCACTTTTTTAGCCTAAACCGGTTCGACTTTGATGTCAAATATCTCGAAGACAATGAATATTGAAGTAAATATAGGATACTATATTGTTTAAAGCCGTTACTGATAATATGATAAGCTATATAAATCATTAGAAAACTATGGGAATCAGATCTTAGGTCGTTGGCGCCAGGGAGCCCCTTAAAATATAGGCCCTGTCCTTTATAACTGAGACAACTTCGGCAATTTTTACCTAGTTTGGTATTACTATTTTCCAATTAAAACATTTTGCTAGTCTGTCCCTGTGACCTCCACCCATTAAAAGCTGCCAGATGCCAGGATCTAGCAACAAGAATAGTATAGCAATCTAACCAGACGGGTTTTGTTGCTCTCATTATTGTGTCATATCTGACGTGGCTAGCTCTTAGTCCAATAGCAGCTCAGTGACCCTTAAAAAATGCCTTATATATGCCTACAGCATTACACGTGAATAATTATGCTATTAAACAACATTAAGCATTTATTTATGCTATTGTAGAACCTAAGGCACTATTACCGCTAAAAGCTGTATAGGGGCTGTTCATAAATTACGTCATCAATTTTTGATGATTTTTACACCCCCCCCCCCCCCCCCCTAAAATCATCCAACCCTCCCCCTGCCAAATAAAGTGACGTCATTAAAAAAAATGCGTTTTAAGCTTAATTGTAAAATAAAAAACTATTTAGTAGATAATATTTTATAGCATTAAAAGTTTATAGAAACACGACTTTCATTCCTTTTTTTACACATAGATGATGTGATCTTCGGAATGACCGCCTCCCCCTCCTACGTCATGCTACCATCATCCGATGTCCAGACCCCCCCCCCCCCTCCATTAGAAGTGACGTAATTTATGAACAGCCCCTTATAGTGAGTTACTTGGCTTTATAATGGTTTATATTATTGCTATTATTCTGCATTAGGAACGTATTACCTACTTATAAATGCTATTGTACACCCTAAGGCATTAAAAATAGCTGAAAACTGTATAGCGAATTTACGTGGCATTATAATGGCTAATATGCATGCTCTTAAACAGCATTAAGCATTTATTTATGCTATTGTAGAACCTAAGGCTCTAAACCAAACCGAAGCATTAGTGTAGCAAACCAAAACGCAACTGTACAGAATTCAGCTGTACAGTTGCATGTTGTTCGCTGCACTAAAACTAATGGCTAAACAAAAGCATTTACATATGCCATTATACAACCGTTATACAGCGTAAAACATCATAAAATGCTATTGTAGAACCTAAAGCACTAAAAACGGCTGAAAGCTGTATACCGGATTTACGTGGCATTATAATGGCTAATATTCATGCTCATAAACAGCATTAAGCATTTATTTATGCTATTGTAGAACCTAAGGCACTAATCCACACCGAAACATTAGTGTAGCAAACCAAAACGCAACTGTACAGCATTCAGCTGTACAGTTGCATTTAAAGAAGCATTTATACATGCCATTATACAACCGTTATACAGCTTAATGCATTATATAATGCTATTGTAGAACCTAAAGCACTGAAGTGCTTTTAAACAGTCGAAAGCTGTACAGTTGCGTTGTGGTTTGCTGCACTAAAACTAAAGGCTTTACAAAAGCATTTAGATATGCCATTATACAACCGTTATACAGCTCAAAGCATCATATAATGCGACAAGTTGCTCGGTGAACGTATATAAGAGTTTATACGGTCCTTAAGTTCGAAATAAGTTAACTATTCATATGTTATAATGCTTCCTGTGTTACTTGGGATAGGGTTGATAAAACAATTATATAAAAAAACACTTATTCTTCTCAATTTCCAATGACGTTCCGATAACGTATTGTTTTGTAACTTGTATTTCAAAATTATTGTATTTTACTTCCTAGTTTAACATAATTTAAATCAATAATAGTCTTACTTTTTTCACCTCTCCCAACAAAAATCGCTGTTAGATTACGGTGAATTATTTATAAATCAAACGTAAAATCTAAAAAGTGTACCACTTATGTTAAAAAGAAACGATCTTTCAAAAACCAATAGAAGTTTTGTTAGTTACTGCAAAATTGTATCAAAAAGTTGAGCAAAATCGAAAAAAGTTATCGGACTCTTAATAAGTTACTTAGTTACTTTCAATAAAAACTATATATAATGAAATCGGTTCAGCCGTTTTTGAGTTATCGCAAAAAAGTTATCCTTTCCTACTTAAAGGACGTAAGTGCCGCATAATATCGTATAAAGAACGTCCTTGAGATAGAGCACGGCCTACATTGAGCACGGCCCGACATGCTCTAGGCAAATTTTCGAAACTCGCAAACTCCCGTGAACTCAGAATCTTAATATTTGGTACGAAGCAACGTCTTATAGCACATAAAAAGGAAAAATTGCGAAAGCCGTAAACTTTTAGTTACATCACATAATAAAAATATTTTTAATAATACTAAAGTTACTACCCGTATATACCTACAGGTTTGTACGGAACCCTCGGTGCGCGAGTCCGACTCGCACTTGGCCGGTTTTCTTAATAGGATTTTCAATAGGAGTCCATTGCAATTGGAGACGAATATCTGTTGTGATAGAAACCAACGGGATGAAATGGCATATTTATAGAGTAACAAAATAATTCGTATACAATACTAAATTAAACTAATTAAATAAATAAAAACGAAAGAAACCTACCTAACTTAAACTAGGCCCTAAAGCAAAATTGCAAATATCCCCAATCCCACTGGATTGAATAATAGAATAATATAGATAGGACCAACGAAATGGGATTGAGTAATAGATTATGTATATTAACTTGACCATTGGATTTGTAACGACTTTTACAAGTATTCTCGAGGTCAGCCCAGAGTCATGCAGGTCCGCCCACAGCATAACCGTTGATGGTGTTGTTAATTGAAGTCCAGATACGGGATCTGCAACCTAGGATGAACTTTCCTGCGCCATCCTTGAGGCTGGAGCGCGGGTGTGGTTGCACAACCAATTGTAATTGTAACAAGAGCATGCGTGCGACGACGGTAAAATGCCGCTGAGACACTTGCATGACCTATACACCCACGGAGTAGTTTACTATTGAAAAACAAAAAAAACTGTAATAAGTATGTATGTATGTATGTAAACACTTTATTGTACATAAAACAGGACAAAATACAAGTTAATTATTAAGTTTTAGGAGTAGTTCATTTAACGAGTTACCTATTATAAAAACTGTTTTTTTTTTATACCACGAAGCAGCTACCGTAGCCTATGGACGCATTGCGCGTGGCCGACCCTTTACAAAAAAGGAGGACTCACTGTGTTGACGGCTAAAGGAACAAGAGGGTCCCCCATTGTCAACACACTGGGTCCTCTTTGAGCTTTTTGGCAACCTTACTCACCAGCAGGAACGCAACACTATGAGTAGGGTCTAGTGCTATTTGGCTGTGGTTTTCTGTAAGTTGGAGGTACTTCCCCAGTCGGGGTTATACAATTTTTGGGGGAAATGTGAAAGGTGCTTCCTTTCTCTCTACGGGAATATGTTCCTGTGTATTTTGTATAATGGAAAATCGTAATTGTCGGTTTCTGTATGATATATTTACGACAGAAATAATAAAACTAGACCAATTGGACTGCATCCACGTGACGTGATTTTAAAAAAGTGGCAGTTTAATGTATGCAAATGGAGATCCGTTGAACTTTGCGGTTGCGAGTGAACGCGGTGAGCCGGTGACTTGGCCTGGCCCTTCGTTCTGGGTCAGGCGACGGGTCCCGGCTGATATTTACATCCCACGTAAAATTTCTGATGAGAAAATGGTAAATTAGTCAGTACCGGCCAGGGTTACGTTTATTATGAAGACTAATTGATGTGTTATTTTAAAATATGGACCTTTTAGTGCGAGACTGGTTCATACACGATGAAGAATCCGCGGCATTTTTTAAATATTAGTCATAGGTGGATTAGTGACTTTATCATTTACCTAATACTCAAAAGGAAAGGATACCTACTTAGTCTTAATTAGTTTAGATTGGGCCGGTCCTGAGCGCGTTATCGAAAACTGGTCAGGATGCAATTTCAAATTTTGAATAAAATGTTGGGGCCATGATAATTAACCCCGCATCATTTCCAATTGATTTGTGCTGCTAGCCGACAAAGTAGACAGAAGTAGAGTTTCGTGAGTTAAAATACTTAATTAATTATCATACATCGTTATCGCGGGAGCCAAAACAAATGTGTTGAAGAATATATATAACAGAATGTCCGTTTAATATAAACAGAATATTATGCCTACACGTCTTAGCCTCTAAGAAGTTTTTCATATCTAGCACGATGTTTTTGCTAGAAATGATTAATCAAACTCGTTTTGCTCCTCTTCTACGTTCGTTTTTAGGGTTCCGTACCTCGAAAGGAAAAAACGGAACCCTTATAGGATCACTTTGTTGTCCGTCTGTCTGTCTGTCTGTCTGTCTGTCTGTCTGTCTGTCTGTCTGTCTGTCAAGACCATTTTTCTCAGGAACGCGTGGAGGTATCAAGCTGAAATTTATATCAAATACTCAGGTCTATTGTCCCTTGAAGCTGTGAAAAAATCAAACTTAAAAGCCAACGCAATCAAAAGATACAGTCGTTTATGCTGCAAATTTTAGAGTTTTTCGGCACTTGCAAAACCTACGGGGTACTTCCCGTGAACTCAGAAACTTGAAATTTGGCACGAAGCAACGTCATATAGCATAAACAATGGAGAAATTACAAAAAGTAGACATTTTTAGTAAAATCATACAAAAAAATATTTTTTCAAATTTTAAACTTACTATCTTTTTCCTCGTAAACGCGTAGAGGTATTAAATTGAAATTCATGTCAAATACTCAGCTCTATAAGACCTTTCAAATGTAGCAAAACCAAACTTTTATGTCAACGCAATCAAAAGAAATTGCAATTTAAGTCGCTTATTTTGAAACTGAGTACTCGCAAGAAACTCAAAACCTAAAGGGTACTTCCCGTAAACTCAGAAACTTGAAACTTGGCACGAAAAAACTTCATATAGCACAGACAAAGGAAAAATTACGAAAAGTAGACATTTTTAGTAAAATCATACAAAAAATATTTTTTGAAATTTTAAACTTACTACCCTTTTCCTCGTAAACGCGTTGAGGTATTAAATTGAAATTCTTGTTAAATACTCAGGGCTATAGGACCTTTCCGATGTAGCAAAACCAAACTTTTATGTGAACGCAATCAAAAGAAATAGCAATTTAAGTCGCATATTTTGAAACTGAGTACTCGCAAGAAACTCAAAACCTAAAGGGTACACTCCGTAAACTCAGAAACTTGAAACTTGGCACGAAGAAACTTCATATAGCACAGACAAAGGAAAAATTACGAAAAGTAGACATTTTTAGTAAAATCATACAAAAAATATTTTTTGAAATTTTAAACTTACTACCTTTTTCCTCGTAAACGCGTAGAGGTATTAAATTGAAATAAGTAATAAACATACTACAACTTTTGCTTGTTATAGGTTTGTACGGAACCCTCGGTGCGCGAGTCCGACTCGCACTTGCCCGGTTTTTGAGTAGAAATTTCGCTTAACAGAAGGTTTATTTTTTATGAAAATTACGAGTACTTACCTAGCGTTGATTTTTAAGAAAAAAACTTTTCGTGTGTCTAAAGTTATCCTTTATCTACAAGTCCAAACAAATCGATCATGAATGGAAAATGTTTTGAATAACAGGTGAATGAAGAGGTTGTCGTTAGGATTGCGTGGCTAATCTTTTTAGTATGTACTATAATCAAGTCGAGTACGAAAGTTAGATATTAGAAAAAACATTGATAAATTTAGAACTTGTGAGCCAAACAAATACTACTGTCACTTCTGTTATATCTTATTTGTCATCATCTTTGACCACTGTCAAATCGTTTTTGCTCCCGCGATAACGACGTATGTTAATTATAGGAACAACAAGTAGATACGGGATTCTATGATCGCCGGGGGCTGGAGTTCACGGTCGCGTCGTCTGCGCAGCTCCGAGTGAAAGGGTGCGCCGGTATAAAAGCTCCCTACACTTCTCATCTGACATCATTCAACACACTCGATCAACACACCACACAATGGCATTTAAGGTATAACATGCCTAACAAGCTGCACTGTGACTAATTCACGTTATTAATTAGTTATGTAACATGAAATAAATGTGGAGATCAAAATCATAGCGCTAAGCCGTGTCATTGTCATGTGAGGTGGATTAGCCATCGCTGCATAGCAGACTTCAATAGATATAGTACTACAATAATATAAAAAAATAGAAATTAACCAGCCTACCTACTTAGATACTGATAACTTACCTATCTAGATTTAATTTTAAAAGATACTTGTATTATCTCAAAAATTCCATACATCAATTATTGTTTGTTTACAGTTTGTGGTACTCGCCTGCTTCGTGGCGGCCGCTAGCGCGGGCGTCGTTCCTGCGGCCTACCACGCCGCTCCCGTGGCCTACGACGCCGCTCCCGTGGCCTACCGCGCCGCTCCCGTGGCCTACGCCGCCGCGCCGGCCTACCACGCCGCTCCCGTCGCTTACGCCGCCCCCGTCGCTAAGGCCGCCGTCGAGGAATACGATGCGCACCCACAGTACAGCTTCGCCTATGACGTGCAGGACGGTTTGACCGGAGACTCCAAGACCCAGCACGAGACCCGCGACGGTGATGTCGTACAGGGCTCCTATTCCGTGGTCGACCCCGATGGCATCAAGCGCACCGTGGAGTACACCGCTGACCCGCACAATGGATTCAACGCCGTGGTTCACCGTGAGCCTGTTGCTTTAAAGGTTGCCGCTCCTGTGGTCGCTAAGGTCGCCGCTCCTGTTGCCTACCACGCCGCCCCCGTCGTCCACGCCGCTCCCGCATACGCCGCCGCTCCCGTGGCTAAGCTCGCATACGCCGCCGCTCCCGTGGCTAAGCTCGCATACGCCGCCGCCCCTGTAGTGCATGCCGCCCCGGTCGCCAAATTCGCCGCCCCGGTTGCCTACCAATCTGCCCCCGTCTACCATGCCGCTCCCGCAGCATACTCTGCTCCTCTGTACCACCACTAAACGATACAAATGCCAAAACGTAGAATTAAGTTGTAAGTATAGTACTAGCTAATACTACGCTCAAAATGTGATTTACGATAGAAAATATTATTAAATTATTATTTTCTACTTATTTACCTTTTTTTACTACCTTAAGGGGCTGACAACAGCTAAATTTCCTCCCTATCATTTTCAGCGCGAGTGAAAGAGAAACACTGTGCTACGATTAGTATGGGAGCTTTGCAAATTTTGCAAAATGATGAATTTAAAAAAACTACGCATTAATTGAGAAATACAAAACAACGAAGTTTTTAGTATTAGTGCGGTGGAATTTTGTCCTTAGTTACAGACGTATAAGTCAAGAAACTAAAGATATACGACTGTTTGAAGCAAATTTTAAGATGTAACTTTGGAATTATTTTCTATCGAGTCGATTTCGTCCATACGTGTATCAGAATCAACGAAGTTCTTCCAAATATAACGAATAATAACATATTTCTTTTTTACTTTCTCAAAACAAGGAGTTATAGCTAAAACACGGTTTGAGTAAAGTCAATTTGAAGGTCATCGGGTGTTGTCAGCCTCTTAATAGTGGGTATAGGTACCTAATAAGTTGGTGCATGTAGGTAGGTAATATTAGCTTAGCTTCATTAGATTTAATTACTTAGATCATCCATATGCGAAAGCCTTTACATCACATCATATATTGGTCAATAGAAAAGTAAAATATTGTAAACCAACGCATTTACCTTCATTTCTCCGCAATCACGCACTTTTAAGGAACAACCATGGTTTCATTGTCATCTTATACACATAAACTTTTTATGTATGTTCATTTTTAGTAAAAATATCCGTGTGTTACATATTTCAATGAAAACACTAATTTTTTAAATAATATTTGGCATGTGTGAAATGCATTTTTTGCCTAGAAACGCAGTCATATTTGTTTACCTTATTTTATTTTTCTATGGACGTCGTATATACTGCAACTTTAATTGTTTGACGGTTCAAGCTAGGTATATTATTTTGTTTAATACTTACCTACTCTACGAAATGTCCAATTTAATGGGAACACTAACTGGCTCAACAATTGAAATCCGTGACTATACGACTATACAAGTTATCTGCAGGTGCATGATATGGATAATAGGTTGATAAATTTGTTTCCAAACCACTGCGGCGCTTCTACGGCGTTGACAAATAGTAAGATCGTAAAACGCCGTATCTTCGTCTACTTTTTGACAAATTTATGGAGTTACTTCTATTACATGTTTCTTTTGGCAACACTGGTGACTAAATGAATACGCCGAAATTTAATTTGGGATTAACCAAATTTATTGATTTTTCAACTTAAAATACAAGCTAAAAGGCAAGAGGCGATGTTTTGGCTTTTTGCCAAACTTCGCCCCCATCTAACATGAGTGAATATACATATAGGTATGACGGAGGTAGAAGGCAGCGGCTTGTCGCAGAGCTACGCCGTATACATAATAACTGCTAGAATTATATCTTGTTGTAATGAGTTACCTTTGTCGAACTATTAGTAACAAATTTGGAGAACGACGAGCTATGTTTGCTCGGGAGTGGTCTTAGTTTGGTCCGTGCAGGTAGTCATTAAAACTAACGTTTAGATTTACCCACTTTTAAAATAAGAAACGCGCCGGTAGTCATTAAAACTCACGTTTAGATTTACCCGCCTGGGGACAGCATAAAAGCATTGCCCGGAGTATCTTTTTAAGAAATATCGCTTTACCCTATCAGGGTCTGGTTGGTTACTTGGTTGCAAATAAAGATCTCTATCTATCTATCTATCTGAAGATTCATTATTCCTTTGACAGTCGAGCATAGGGAATGCAAACCGGTAAATAATTGCATAGAAATTACCGGTTAACCGGTAAATTACCTGTTATTCTCATACAAAATATTAACCGGTTGCATTCCCTAGTCGAGCATACATTGTCGACTTCGTTGTAACTTGTTGACGGTCGTAGAGTAATGGGTGGTATTTTGTGTTGCACGGACGCAAGCTATTAGGAACTCTCCTCGTTTCCACAGAAGTGTTTAAGAGCCTTTTGGGATTAGAAAGTAGCCTATGTGTTTGCGTTATAGTGTAATCTAGTAAAGAAAAACGGCCGCTAAAGTATTACACACAAAAATTAAGCCAAATTTGCATTGCATTAACAATCTAGTACTAATCTTTTAAAATATATAAAAGCGTACAAGACGGTAACTCACGAAAGCATTTTGGCTCAAATAAGAATTTCAATCAAATTATTGGACTTGATGAGATTTTCCAGTATTTGATTTTTTTTAACTTCAGTTCATATCTTAAGTCTGCTTTTACAGAATGAAGCGCCGTAGGTATATTTTTTTTCGCTTCACAAATACAATTTGAATATTTATATTTTTCGTGGTCAAGACAACTACCAATCTCGACCTGACAGCGACAGGCAAGGTTTTTATACCAATTTTTGACTTAAGTCAATCCTATTCAGCCTGTAACTGTAACTTATAAGACGTCGTATCTGATTTTATATTTTAATCAAATTAAATTAATATCTTAAAACGGTCTACAGTTTCAGTATAAATTATCAGAATGGGGGGTACAAAAATATGAATAATCCCAATTGATAATGTTGTTTCCGAAGCATTAATGGAAGAAAGATGAAAAACAGCTAAATTGGATTACATAACCAACTGCAACGAAAACCTTGAAATATACCACAGGCCAGACTACACATCCCACACAAATAGATATCAAGAAGCTACATTATAGTTTAACACGTTATTTTTACAAAATGACTTTAGCTACGTATGTGACACTTGCGCCACGAATTACTTGGGCTAAAAGCAGGAATTAAATCAAGGCCGCTTATTGTTTCAATGCCTGGATTACTACAAACTACAAACCAATTGGATACTAATTTCTAAGCGCCATGCTAACATAGCAAAGTTTCACTTGCATCGTGGTTTCATAAAACCTAACTTATTTTTTTGACCCAGGCACGAATTAATTGTAGGGAGAGTCTTTTAACATTCCGAAGTAACATCTTCGGCCGAAGGTACAATGAGGGCTACCGTTTTTTTACTCACCAGTTGGCGCCACTGTAGACTGAGGTCCTAAAATACAGCTAGCTGTAATTGTTATTAAGTACGTTTGTGAAAACCAAATGTACGCTTAAATAATATTTGATACAAGAGACCGTACTGTAAAAATATCGACGAGGCCGCAGTGTTGCGCAGTTCCGCTTTATTTGGAAGAATAGGAGGATTTTCTTAGTTCCGCTTTTAAAACATTCACATTTAATGACTCGTAACTCATATTTGCCATAATTAATATCCTGGTATGGCAAAATATTCACAAGCGCTAGGGAGCGGAAATTTCATACGCGATAGTCCTCATTGAGAGGTCAGGGATATCCATGTCCTTTACCCTTATTGAACCTACGGTCGACGATATGGCAAAGGATGCCTTCAACACTCGGTGCGTCAAACAACCTTGATATTTCCCTTGTTCCCACGACCCGCGCGTGCTTCCAGCTGCGTCTGCAATAATGCACATCATTCATTTCGCAACTTGTCCTAAATCTAAATGAATTGTGTGCTTCGGGAACAATCTTCTACCAATAAGATAAGTATAGTGCCTACACGTCTACACTTTCAGAGACTAATAACGAAAAGAAAAGAAAAATGCATGTAGGTACTTATTGTAAAAATCGGCCAAGTGCGAGTCGTACTCGCGCACCGAGGGTTCCGTATAAACCTTTACAGCTTAAAGGTATTACAGACCTGAGTATTTGATATGAATTTCAATTTAATACCTCTACGCGTTCATGAGGAAAGGGGTACCTTTAAAATTATTAAAAATATTTTTATTATATAATGTCACTAAAAATGTACGGTTTTCGCAATTTTTCCTTTATCTGTGCTATAAGACGTTGCTTCGTACCAAATTTCAAGATTCTGAGTTCACGGGAAGTACCCTATAGGTTTTGCTTGCGAATTTCGAAAATTTGCGGCATAAACGGCTGTATCTTTTGATAGCGTTGGTTTAGACGTTTGATTTTTTCACAGCTCCAAGAGACAGTAGACCTGAGTATTTGCTATAAATTTCAGCTTGATACCTCAACGCGTTCCTGAGAAAAAGGGTCTTGACAGACAGACAGACAGACGGACGGACGCACGGACAACAAAGTAATCCTATAGGGGTTCCGTTTATTCCTTTCGAGGTACGGAACCCTAATAATAACTTATAATATTTTTTTGCTTTTGGTTGCACAGGGTGGTTCCACAATACTTCGTCGGGAGTTCAAATACCGCGATCCATCCGGCTGCATCTTGGATCATGGAACTACTCGTCATTGTTTCAACTATTATCTACTAGGTATCTATTTTCGGCCCACACACAGGAATACCAGCCATAGCCAGTTAGCCACTCTATTCGCGTGGAACGCTAGGCTTTGATTTTAGCAGCATATCATATACATTCACTATTGAGTATTATCGAACCCACAGGAATGGAGGAGACGGTTTGATGCGGTTAGCGGTAGTGCATAGCGGTAAAACGACCCCTGACTATGCTACGGCGCCTAAACAAACATAATGACATTTCATTCAACACGCGTTGTTGCTAAACTAAAACGATTAACGAGGTCTCTAGTCAGGCTGCTCGTCGAGATCCCCCATTCATTGATTTGGGAGGGTTGACCTACCGAATGTGGTATAATTGGATAAAAACCATTTTATAATAGGAAGAGCGAACAGGTTAGTTATTCCGAAATCATGCAAGGAACGAGTAATACAAATCCCATCAAAAACATAAATGTGAAAGGCTGCCAAGTTCGATACTATGGGAATGCTTCGCCTATAAAAGAAGTGAAATCTGAATAAGTACCAAGTTCCATAAAAATGCCTCAAATCATAAATAGTTATAGGAATGCACACTTGATTTCCAGCAGTTTTTAAGGTACATTTTGAATAAGTATCACGTTACATAGAAATACCTAAAATTATAATAGTCAGAGAAACGCACACCGGTTTTTTTAGCAGTTTCCTGATAACATTTATTATTTTCCGTACTTTTTAATGATGTTACTTGGCAAGTTTTCACACACCACACACCTTTTCAATGCAATGAATCGACACCTTTGGACTGTAATGTGTCAAGTATATAATTTTCTATTAAAACTTGCCAAGTTACATCATTAAAAAGTACTGAAAATAATAAATGTTATCAGGAAACTGCTAAAAAAACCGGTGTGCGTTTCTCTGACTATTATAATTTTAGGTATTTCTATGTAACGTGATACTTATTCAAAATGTACCTTAAAAACTGCTGGAAATCAAGTGTGCATTCCTATAACTATTTATGATTTGAGGCATTTTTATGGAACTTGGTACTTATTCAGATCTCACTTCTTTTATAGGCGAAGCATTCCCATAGTATCGAACTTGGCAGCCTTTCACATTTATGTTTTTGATGGGATTTCATTTATTTTTGTTAGGTGTAGGTTCTTTATTATTTTTTTTATCACTTTTGCTTTAGGAAATGTCTCGCGTATGACGCGCGGCTGCCGAACGCTTTGGTTCGTCGACTCCCCGCCTCCCGCGCGTACGCATCCCCCCGGCGGCATGAGCGGGCGAACGGATGGCATGAGCTGGCGGACGGCGCGAGCGCGGCGGACGAGTGTAGGCAGCGACGGAGGGTGCGCGAGGCGGGGAACGGAATTTTTATCTAGTATCACTATACATACATATATCGGGATTTCGGGATCGATCGGGCAGCGCGAGTACCTATAATCTATGATAAATCCTATTTTACTATTTATTTATAGGTGATTTTTACAAATAAACTGGCTCCCTACACCTATAAAATGTACCTACTTACATATAATTACATACATCAATAACGTACTTTATTCTGTTTGTAAGTACGCTACCTACATAGATAATTAATAACTTGGTAATACCTACCTACCAGTAGGTATTATAATTGGTGGCCTATTATGTAGCCCTAGAAGTGCACCATCCCATCTCATCCCGTGGCGTATCGGAGGGTGAGATGGGCAGTAGTATATATAATTCCATCTTAGAGTATATATGATTTCCATGTTCTTGAATCTGCGATTTTATTAGTTGTAAAATTAGAAATTATTTAGACTACGCGAAAAAAAATTGTCTTTTCATTTTTGTTTGACTGATTTAGCGCACCTAGTGTACCTAGTGACCTGCTTTGCACTTCGTAAATCGTGGGTTCGGTTCCCGCAACAGACACACACAGAGTGGTGAACAATTTTATTGTTCTTGTCTTTAAGACAAACATGTATTGTCTTAAATTGGTATGTATCTAAATTTAAATAAGTCTTATCTCATTTCCACTCCATACCTACTTATAGTAGAACAAAATTACACATTCGTTGTTTTCGAAACTGACTCACACTTGGCCGTTTTCAGATTTTTACTTTATTTCGACCTAAAGACAAACCTTCGAGCCAAATTTCAGGTCGGTACGACCATTGGAAGATAGACCCATTTAGTTCATTATGACTTCATAGTAGAACAAAGTTACACCTTCGCTATTTTTAAAACTGACTCACACTTGGCCGTTTTCAGATTTTTCCCTTTACTTTGACCTTAAGACCTATCTCCATGCCAAATTTCAAGTCAGTACGACCATTGGAAGTGGTCTAGGTTTTTGATGAGTCAGTGAGTCAGTGAGTGTATAGTAAAAATAGCGATTTTCTGACGTCAATATCTCAAGAACTGCTATAGGTAGAATAATGAAATTTTGTATTCTAGACAATTAAGGGGATGTCAACAGACACTCGAAATTTCATATGCGTAGATAAAATATGTTTTGAGTTATAGGGTGGTCGAAATTGGCCCGAAATGGTTCGTGTAATATAACCCACGGCCGGTGTGTCGCTTTTTTTTGCTCGCACTTGGCGGACACACTGCAGTGTGTCTAGATACTTCACGAGCTTCATATGGGAATTTTATTTAGTGAAGCTTTATATATCTGGTGGTAAGGGATCGATCGACGAAGCGGCAAAACTTATGTGCCGGGAGTGCAGCGTATACGCTGCGCAAGTGGATGCCCCACCACCACACCGCTGCAAGCACCCCGCATGTAGCCTTGGCCAAATCGACAATGGTTAAGGGGCTGACAACAGCTAAATTCCCTCCCTATCTTTTTCAGCGCGAGTGAAAGAGAAACACTGTGTTACGATTGGGTGCTCATTGCAAATTTTTATAATTATGAATTTAAAAAAAAACCCGGCCAAGTGCCTGTGGGACTACGCATAATGGAGGGTTACATATACATCCGTACCTTCAATGGAATAAGAACCAAACTAATATCAAAAGGTCGTATCTGATGCCTATAGAACAAGTTTTTTAAAAAGAACTCAAAAATGGCTAAACCGGTAATGTTCAAAATAATTTTCGTAGACAGTATCTGATAAGGTGCATCTCTTCAATTTTTTTTTCATATTTTTTGGACTTACGGTTCATAAGTTACTTTCTAAGCGCTTTTTTCAGAAAATATTCACTTAATCACAAAATATTCAAAGAAACCTCAATGTTATTTTGAAAGACCTATATTTTTTTATTTTATTTAGTTACATGTATGTAGCGCCTCCCCTAAAAATATTATTTTCTCCAATTTAACTACATAACTAAGTAGCGGCATGGTTGTGCCATACGGACGGACGGACAGACGGACATGACGAAACTAAACGGGTTCCATTTTTTTTGCCATTTTGGCTACGGAACTCTAAAAACTAAGCATTAATTGAGAAATATAAAACAACGAAGTTTTTAGTATTAGTGCGGTGGAATTTTGTCCTTAGTTACAGACGTATAAGTCAAGAAACTAAAGACATCCAACTGTTTAAAGCTAATTTGAAGATGCAACTGTGGAATTATTTTCTATCGAGCCGATTTCGTCCAATCGTATACAATCATATATCGGAATTAAAGATTTTCTTTCAAATATAACGAACATTAACATATTTTTTTTTTTTACAACATTTGACTCACGTGTACGTACAAATGCCGGCCATCTGTGGACTAATTCGGCAACTTAAATCGGTCATTTTCTCTTCTTGCCAATAAACATGGGCGACCTGTGCTGCCATCTTCAGTTCAATCAAGCACGTTCCCAGTGGTTCCCAGTGATGGCACTTTTGACATTACATTTACATTGCGCTTTTTTGTACGTTGTTTATGCCTCTTATCTTAACTAAAGCAAAAACAAAACGCCATGACAATGACATTGACATATTTTCCTATCGAGTCCAAATTATGTTTGTGGAATTACTGATATTCTCAACCATTAACGTTGAAGTCTGGCAAAAAGTCTACAGGCTACCATTTCTCTTTTATAATGTAATAATTATATTTGTAGCTTCCAAGTACAAACTATAGCTTACCATATTCTTCTATGTTTGGTTGTCTCCTCATCCAGTTGTATTAGTTGTACTTCTTATCATAGTTTGGACTCATAGGCGCAAACAATAACACTACCGGGTGACGCCTGATCGCCTGAATAAATCTGAAATAAATTGCTTTTATTTCATTTTGGGGTCGTAAAAGTACATAGTCTTTGCATAAAACTATCAAGATAAAAGAATAAAATTTCAAGCTAGTTTTGCAACAGCAAATATTATAATTTATGAGTATACAGTAAATTTGCAGAGACCGGGCGCGGGACCGCGGGAGTATCAAACTAAAATAATCACACGTACTCACAATAATTTACTTTTTACGGCGGTTCATGCAAATGCAGCTGATAGAAGAAGCCTTCTAAGATACTCACGACACAACTCTGTCTTCTAGTGAAGGAAAAATGGTGTCTACAAGAGGAGTGCGTTATAAATTCACTGAAGGAGAACGTGTCTTGTGCTATGAACCAGACCCCACAAAAGCTAAAGTCCTGTACGATTCGAAGGTAATCTACATTTAACTAACTAACCACTTATTTTTTGCAATTTGTATAGTTTATATGTGATTAGATTACTTCATTTGTATGAAATGTAACCCTTGAATTGGCATCAGAATGCCAATTTAGACTAAAGCATGGTATTTCTTTATGTACCATGGTTCAAAACAAATTTTTTTCCAGGTTCTGGAAGTTATAGAAAGCAAGGACAAGCGAGGCAGACGATCAGTGGAGTATCTAATACATTTCCAAGGCTGGAACTCTTCATGGGATCGTTGTGTGAGCGAGGATTTTGTGTTGAAGGACACAGAGGAGAACCGCCAGCTGCAACGAGATCTTGCAGAGAAGTCACAATTACAACTGTATGTTTTATTTTGTTTCTTAATAATATACAAAAGTTATAATGAGTGATTAATATGCAACATCTACATCATTTTCTAAAACTTAATAAATATACTGAAAATTAATTTAAAAAAAGGATTTATGTAAGCTAAAACTAATATTTTTTAATACAGTACAAACAGCTCATAAGTAGTGTTTTAGTATTGGTTTAGCTACTTTAGCTAGTTTGAATTATCCCACTTGTACTTTTTAGTTTTCCAGTTTTTAAATTGCAATTATTTATGTGTTTCTTGTAAACATAGCTATTGAGATTTAATTTTGGAGTGTATTTAACATCACTATGTAGTCTACGTAGTAATATGTAATAAATTTATAAAATTTCGAAAGATGTTGAAGTTGAAAAAATCGTAACTGTAGGTTTAATATGAAAGTAACCTCATAGTATCCAATATTTGTTTTATTGTAATTTTCTTGCAAATGTATTAAAACACGTCATTTGTTGCACTGGTGGAAAGGTCATTCTACACTCATCCCGAGTCTTGAGATATCTCCAGTACTTGTGAAGGGCTTCACCCTTCAAAATGTATGAACATACTCAACCTTTATAAAAGGGACAGATCAGAGAAAACATCACTTCTTGTGTACAGATCTTGTATTTATCTGCTATTTACATACCCAATTTGATTGATGGTCTATCATTGTCAATGTGAAATATTGTGTTTAGTGGCGCGTACTTGTACCGTCGCGAGCGCAAGAAGGGCAGCGGCGCCGGCCCGGCGAAGCGCGCGCGCCACGGGTTCAGCGACGACGGCTCCTCCTCCAGCACGCAGCCCGACGGTGAGCCTGCGACTAGCGACCATAACAGTAGCCGGGGAATGCCTACTAATCACATACCTTCAGGTAGAACTAGTGCTCGTTTGACGTTTGAGAACTGCAGTGCGAGGGGATGTTAAACTACAACACTTATTTGTGATTCAACTGAAATTGCCGTTTGATTCTCTTTCATAAAATGTTACTTTGCACGAGTCGTTTTTGTAATATGCAGTGTTGTATAGAAAATAGATATTTTCATTCAAATTATTTGTATAGCATAGGAATATGTAAGTATCACAAAAATCATGGTTCAATAGGATAAATATCAATGATAGTTATCTTGGTAATTATCATGATTTTTATATCCGAAAATTATCAATTTGATAATAACCCAAGATTTGTTAAGCTGAAAACGCAAAAAAAATATTGCGTGTGAAAATCTACATTGGTAGTTCAGCTATCATAAAAAAATCCATACGGGGATCATTATCCGATAAATATCATAATTATCTTGATAATTTCGAACCCTGACAATAATATTGAGGGGAATTTAGAGATGGCAGTCCTAGATGTAATGTAACCCATTACATCTAGGGCTGCCATCTCTAAATTCGCCGAACCCGGACAAAGACTTAAAAAAGCCCGGATATTTGGTGTAAAACGCATTTTTCCCCGGATATGTCTGAAAAAAAAGGGTCCTTTTTTAAAGCCAGACGGCCTCCAAACTAGGACAAATCCGGGGAAACCCGGACGGATGGCAGCCCTAATTACATCCCATAAAAATAAATCCTAATCGCTTTTGCTCGCGGCCGGGTCAAAGAAACTGTATTATTGACATGCTGAAGTGTTCATAGTGTTTTATTTGCTTGCATAGTCAGCACCAAATGTTGATTATTAAGCGTGCACACAGCCCTGCGAGTCAGTTACTTGAGACAGTAAACAACGAATGACGTTTGTTTTCTGTTGTGGAAGTATATGAAGGACAATGGGCAAATTTGTATGGGCACTGTCCCCACCCACCAACAGAAACGAAACATGTCTCATTTAATAGATCTTGGCAACCTGATGATTTGTTATTATGACGAGGATTGCCCTTTGTATGGGGTTTTCTTGGAAAACCGTATTTTGTTTATATATATATACGTCACATACATATATTTAGGACAGACATCTTCAATTTTCTTTAAGAGTTTTGGCTAAAAATATTAATAATTTTAAGTTAACACTGATAATATGTATCATATGTTAAGTAGTATTGTAGATCTAATAATATATAGCTCTATAAGCGAATTTTTGTTTTCCTTTTTTTTAACCAACTTCAAAAATAAGAGGAGGTTCTCAAATCGTCTGTATTTTTTTAAAAGAAATGTTGTTGTTTATTATTGCTAGTAATATAATGTTTCTGTAACCTTCTACTTGTAACTTTCAAAGAATTTAACAAAATATATATGAAAACAAAATACGGTTTTCCAAGAAAACTCCATACATATGGTGATCCTCGTCATAGTAAAAAATCATCCGGTTGACACGATCTACTAAATGAGACATGTTTCGTTTCTGTTGGTGGGTGGGGACATTTTGCCCATGGTCCTTTATAGTCACATTAACCACTACACCACATCATTACTTGCTTTGCTTTCCATGATTAGTATTTCTGTAGTGTTGAGATTGAGATAAGCTCTTATAAAAACCAGGCCTTGAATAAGATATATACCTATATGTTCCCTGACTACATCTTATTCCGGGAATCTGGGCTCTCTCAGGTTGCCTAGGGAGGCCGGGACAAATGTATGAGGGTTTGTAAATGAGACGAAACGGTTTGAGAAAAGGCAGGTAGTGCCCCGCCTTCTTTTTTGTTTGTTTTGGCGGGGGCAACCTTGCCCTCTGATAAGTATTATACTTGTGTATCCAGTGGGTACAAAACCTAAAAATACCTTTATAAACGACTGACTGAAAATGCCATAAGAATAAATAAACGTGTACCTATCAATCACTAATAGGCCAGGCAATAGAGGGTTTGACCTCGCATTAACTCCTCAGTCCAAAAAAACTTTACAGCATGATAAAGTGTCAGGAGTAGATGGTATATAATTATTTTTCAAAAAAAAAACAATTGTCCTAGTTGGGTTTTTTTACCTAAACTCTTATATCTCACCATAATTTTATTTCACCAGAAATATTGACTTGAAGTATGTAATCAATATTTAAAATTTCAAAAAAAAAATCCATAACAGACTATATTTTTTTTATAAAATATATTATTTTTGTGTAACTCACATCGGAAATTTGCTCCGTCACTTTTCTTTACTGAAGTGACATTAAATGTACGTTTTCTACTTAAGACAAACAAGTTCCAAAAATTTCATTATCAAACTTTTTCAGTATAAAAATTAGCTTATTACTCGCAGTAGAATATTGCTCCGTCAATATTTTTTTTTAATTATATTTCCTTTAAGACATTTCTTTCGACTGTAAAAACATCAAAAAAAATATCCTGCGTATTAAAAAGTTAAATCATGTGACAAATAAAGATTTCTATTATTTCACTCGTTAGTGGAATGCGCACGTGCGGGACGCGGAACACGGGAGCGGGGATGCCTCGCTAGGGGCCATGCGCAGCGTGTGTAAGCACTTTGACTAAACAATGTTGCTCTAACTACTTTCGCTCAAAGCGTGTGACTTCCTATACACTTTTTCAATGATCCTCTTTAATAAACTCAAACAAACAGTTTACATTTATGGTTTTGCACGTTACTAAAATATATATTAACACTACATGAATACACCCATACTGTTAGCAATTTTATCTTGATTTGATATAATTCGCAGTGGTGCTAAAGCCTAGTACGCCAGTTGTAATACATTTCACTTTTGACTACGGCGAAGATAAAAGGAAGGGTTATGATTTTAAGTCTATGCTCACTTGAGCCGTGGTAAAAGCCGAGACAAACGCTAGAGGAATTGATGATGAAATGTTGTAATTATAAAAAAAACCGGCCAAGTGCGAGTCGGACTCGCATCTTGATAGTTCCGTACATCACACAATTTTAACAATCCCTGAACATTGCTGAAACGAATAGAAAAATTGGATTAAGGACAAACTTTGACTTTCCCTTGAAATCTGTTCCTCCAAACAGCGACATAAATCGCGATTAGTTTACCAACTACGTATAGGGTTGTACTTACAATTTTTGAATTCCGTACCTCAAAAGGAAAAGGATCTAGTATGCAGGGCAGGTGCGCGGGGCCCGAGGGCCCCACGGTGGTGGTGTTGGCTTTTGTTTTTGTGTCTGTGTTTGTCTTTATGCTTGTCTTGATGTTTGTCTTGTGTGTTTCTATTGTGTGCTTGTCTTTTGTATTGAGTTTTATTTATGTGTTTGTTTTGGTTTTGTGTTTAAAGTCTTTGTGTGCATTTTTGGGTTTGCCTAAAAGCTTTAGAAGGAATTTGTCTTCTGTGATTGTGTTAAGTGCTCCGCGTGCGAGCATATCTTTCTGCAGCTCAGCCTTCGGCCTCCGATGCTGGTGCGCCTCTCGTAGACGCTTCGGGCCTTCGGCCCGACGCGGAGCTCGGCCTTCGGCCTTCGCTCGTTTCGTCATTCGTTCTACGCTTATTTAGAGACTTTACCTTAATAAAATGCTCGGACGCTCGAAATGCCCCCAGCTCGGCCTACTGCCTCGAATCAAATTATTCGGGTATGAACGATTGGAGGCTCTGGGTGAAGGCTTCGGACTTTCGGCCCTCCGCTTAGGTCAGCTTTCGATCTCCCAGCCTGAAGCTCGCCCTTCGGGCTTGCATAACATGGATTTATATCGGTTTCCGCTTAGTTCGTCCTTACCGTGGCTCGGCCTACGACCTTGCCCAGAATTGCTGGAGGATTGAACGGCCTTGGATGCTCTGAGTGAAGCTCCGGGCTCCGGGAAGCCCAAGCGGGGTCGGCCTTCGGCCTTCCAGTCTGAATCTCGCCCGTCGGGATCGCTTAAATTACTTGGAAATTGGTTTCATCCGTGTCTGCCGCCATTTTGGATTGTTCCAAATTTTTTCTCATTTTACTAATTTCCCCCAACCATAGACAAAATTCAGAAATGTGGAAAATTATCTGTGGTTAGGTTCTGGTATTTGTATGGACTCCATAGACAATTTTCCTCCCTGGCCAACTACTAGAGTACTAGAAGTCTGAGTATTGTCTACATTTTAAGGTTTTTATTATCTATATTGCTGAATTATAGATAATGGTACGCAACCATTCGTGTGCGAGTCCGACTCGCATTTGGCCAGTTTTTTTTATTTACGTTAATTTTATCATATGGTACGATGAAGGAAACGAACTGGCAAAGTAAATTTAAAAAAAAAACGTTTTTTTTTAACAAACAAAGATGTTAAATCGGTCACTAATGTAACTGTCGTGACGAAAATTTGTTCCTGTTGTCCCATAAAATAATCTCGCATAAAAGTTTTTCACTTGTCAACGATCTTAAATGGAAACTTCTAGGTCTTTCCAGCCGAGACCGGCTTAGCCTACATCTGTCTCAACTTATCGCCTCTTTGTATTGCGGGTTGGGGGAGGGGGACGTTCTGACATCCTACTGCCAGTAGATTGCCAGCGGGGACTACTTAAATAAGTGGTTATCCTGTCTTCGGAGTAAGTGTTCGATTCAATCCATACAAATACAAATAATTTATTGTACAGTCACCGGCTATAGTATCTTCCTACACGAAGGCCGCAAAAATATGTGACACGCTCTTATGGCCCTACAAATAAGAGCGTGTCACATATTTTTGCGGCCTTCGTGTAGGAAGATACTATTGCCGGTGGCTGTACCTACGAAAGTGAGTATTATCAATGATGTGACATGTTACAAAGTACATGACAATAGCCAGTGTTTGGCGTATATATAATAATTTTGATTCTATTGCATGTAATATCATTTATCTACACCAATATCATAAATCCTCTATTCCGCGTTCGGAAACCGTACCACCATTATTTCAACCAGTAACGTAACATCTGTGACAGTGTGGTAAAAACGTATGAAAATTCATTACTCACGGTAACGTTACCAAGATCCGCCCTCTCCCCGAGCGCCGGCATGCGCCCGCGCGACCGCCGACACAATAGAGTTGGTCATGGCGGTGCAATGGCGGTCATTCTACTGGTTTCCGAACACATCATTTAGGATTTATAATATGTGTGTAGATAAAGCAGTGTATGCAACCGTACGTAATTAGGCCTTAAAACACTCGTGTGATCTTATTATGAAACAGTTACATAAACTACTATTAATGTCTAATAATGTTTAAGTTATATCAACATAGGTGGATGCAAAGAAAATTAATTTAATAGTAGTTTATGCAAAAGTTGTATAAGAGGGGTTAAAAAAGGTGAGTGGCGTGGGTAACAATTTGAGCCGTAGGCGAAAATTGTTAAGAAAAACGCCACGAACATTTTTTTACCTACTTATACTTGTACGACGTTGCATACAATACTTTTTCTACGAATACATTTACTTTTACATAAAATGCGAAATTGAAAACTTCATGGATATCGCATTTATTTTGTCAACATAATCAACAATTATTTAAGTTTTACCTTTTAAAACACTATTTTTCAATAATACTAACATTACTAACACAAATACACACCGTCGTTATTTGATCAATTATTAAAGAGCTACAGAGATTAGTAAAAATACCTAAATTACTTTCAAAGTTTGCAATTCGCCCCAACAAACGAACGGGAAACGTAAAAAACTACGAAGTAGGTCTGTGGTTCTTTAAATTTTTTCTTTTTTATAGGTTTTTTTTCTAATAACGCTGCGTTTATTTAGGTTTCTTAGGTTGGCAGTAATTTATTTTATATTAATAGTCGTGTTTGCACGCGATTACGCGATACTATTTTGGCGCTTTTATAGAACAAGTGTTATTTTGGGGAATAGACTAGATAGACTTTTCATCGAGTGTATTATCTATGTTCTTATAAAGGTGTTGACGAATGTATAAATGACAGATAAAAGTACAGGAGTAGAAAAAATACATAAAAATACTGGTGGTCCGTTTAAGGGCACTATTGATATCGCATTGCGACTAAGAAAAAGTAGGAGAAATTTTTTTAGAGCGAAAATATTTTTTTTTGATGGGGCATGTCGTTTCGACCGGCCAACCCTCTATACAAAACCATTTTTTTTCCAGTTTTTCATATTTAAGAAAAACTAAGGAAATTTTTTTTTTGATGGGGCATGTCGTTTCGACCGGCTAACCCTCTATACAAAACCATTTTTTTTCAGTTTTTCATATTTCAGAAAAACTAAGGAAATTTTTTTTTTCACGGGAAAAATAATGGTGGTGCATTATACAATATTAATGTATGTCTATTGTCTATTTCACCTGTGAGAACTGTAAAAAAAATTATCTGTGTGTAATATTTAATTGTTGTTATAAGTAAACTGATATATATGTCATATGATAGAAATCATTTAAAACAACAAAAGAAACAAGAGAGATAGTGCTGCTTGCTGGCCTCGGACACCGGAGGACTTGGTCATTTTTTCTGAAGCATATGACATCTATTTCAGTTTACTTATAACAAAAAAACAATTAAATATTACACACAGAGAAAAACATTGTTTATTGTTTTAGAGATTTACATGTACTCTGTCGTCTCTCTAGTGCTTACTTGTCGAGTATTAACCAGCTAGGTAGATGAGTACTAGGCCAGTAATTTGTCGTAAGGATATATTACTGGCCTAGTGGGTTAGTGTCACAACACTAAAATGCTGAAACTTGGTTGAGGCATATAGCATGCGTGCCTTTAGACCCTATCGCGATTCTCAAATATTCCTCGGCAAGGCGCCGAGGGTCATGTTTATGCGTTGAACAAACGTTAGTGGCATCCAACTTAATCACTGCGCCATCTGTTGGTAGGCGGCTTGACTAGTGTGAAGCGTAGTTGTATCGGTGCGTGCGGCTGCGCGGTGATGCGGATTATGTGCATTATGTTTATGACACTACAAGGGTGATCTGTCGGCGAGCAGTGGTGATGGTGTTCTATTTAGTAAGGTAATGATACTCTGGTGCTTCAATTAAATACTAACTTAATAATACGCCATCACAATATTTATTAAAATTATTATGATACGAGTTAAATACAAATATCAAAATAGAAAATTCTATAATTGAAGTAACTTACTCCACTTTTTCCACTATGACGCAAGCATAGCTGAGTCGTAGTTGCGCATGCTAAACTGGACTCAATAGCTGACGCATGACGACATATTACTGCATGTTCACTCGCTTTAAAAGGCTAGACAAATTTAAAATTTCAAGATTTGACGTATTGTATGTGGATTATTTTTTGGAAATTTTAGTTTTGGCTGTTTAATTGACTACTTAACATGAATAAAAAACAAAACTGGGCTGAGCAATTTTCCATGAAGTATATTAAATATACTGTAATAACAATTTTTCTTTAAGGTTTTTTTTTTGGAAATTCGTGAATATTATGCTAAAATAAGATTAACATAACACCCACTGTTACAAACTTGACTGAGAAATTTTCCAAACAAAATGACGAGTGTAACCAATTATTTTTGAATAAAAGTGACAGTTTCATTTGAAATATTTTTTTGAACTTTTGACAGTATCTGTCAGGAATCAAAATAATTTGTTTAGTGAAAAAAACATACCCTGAGGAAAATTCCAGTACAAACTATTAAGGTTTTTGTACATTTTGGTAAAAATACCAAATCTGACATACTTTTTTTTTGGAAAAATTGTTTTTTGTGTTTGTTATGACCTATACTACATCCCAGCAAAATAATTATCGACTGAGGAATTAATGCGAGGTCTCCATACAACGACCCGGTAGATTTCCCACACTATAAATTATAGACCAGAAGGGAGGGTGGGTCAAGGAAGCCTCCTTCAAAAACGCAGTGTAATTGACAGGCATTTAGTTCAACATGATAATTCAGATTAAGGATAATCGTTTGAGCTTCAAGATGGCTGCATCGTCTTTGGAATAGTTTTTTTTTTTTGCTCATTTACGTAGTTCAGTGTGTAATATTGATAGCTTATTGTGCGGTGACCTAACGAACAAGTGTGCAGGTAATGAAAAATTAGTCCCCAAACGCGCGTAACCACCCTTTAGTTGAACAAACGGTTATCCGGGGTCTCGGCCACCCACGTGTTTGTAAGGAGGCTATCTCTTTACAATCAACAAGGCCTTAACCGTACAACGTTGCTTTTATTTTATTTTACCAAGAACGAATAAAATCATAAGTACACCCTGACATTGGCAGAATTCACCTCGCTAAAATAGGCGAGGAGTAAAAACCATTAATAAAAAAAAATTGCTTACATTTTAATTTTAGTGGTTTTATTGTGTACCTTGTAAAGGTAATAGTTTAATATTCTATTTCAAAAAAAATTACCTACTGCCCCATTCAAACTAAAATATGCTTATTTTTTACGAAAATCTGGGTGGTGCACGGTTTTAACGTCAAGCCGCCTGCAGGATCTCTTGCACTGCTGTAAACATAACAGGATTTGTTTACAGACGGATCGACGGGGGACACGGACTCGTCCGTGGGCTCGGGCTGCAGTAGCCCGCACTCGCCGCCGCCGCACCAGGGCCGCGCGCACATCACGCTGCCCTCCGCACTCAGGTACAACAAGACAAGAAGTCATGCTATAAGAAATACAACTTCTAATATACTCAGCGGCCTTTACAAACTAAACTTCAAGAGTTAAGAATGCAAACGTGGTGTATTCCCATCTGTCTGCGCCTCGATCGTGCGCAGTATGGCCATAACGGGGACAAATGGAAATTATTCTTAAGAAATAACCTGTTCCCATCTGTCCCCAGCGGGTAAAAATAGAAATACACCGCAACTGTGGCCAATTACGAAAAAATTGTGCTTTCTGATGCGATTTTTGTGAGAGAAATTTTCGTCAATAGTCAAGTCTGTTTGAAATAATTTCGTTTACACACATGAAGAAAAGGCGGCAAATCCAAAGGAATGATTACTTTGCAAAACCCTAATCCCATCTATCCGCAAACAAGATTGTGTCAGATATGTTCGCGGCCTTCGTTAAGGAAGATACTATTGCAGAACTGGACGTCCGTCCACATAATAGGGATGATGACACATGTTGAATTATGAAATAAAATTTAGTTGACAGCGTGCAAAATGATCAATATATCCAAATAAAGTGGAAATTAAAATAATCTATTGAAATGGTTCAAAGATATCAGACTTCTCAATTTCAAAATTTTACGTATTTTTTAAGTACGATATTTAAAAATTAATGACACCATTCGATTTTTAACAGTTTAATGTAAAATTAATTGTATGGCAACCATATACATAAACGCAACATTTCACTGTAAAAATAGCAATTTCATAACTTTTCCATACTTTAAACAGGGCGACCATGTAATCGTAACGTCACTTTTACACATCATTTTGAGAAACAAATGAAAACCTCAGACTTAAGTCTCATTTCTGACTTTTGTGTTGATTGGCCCCTTATAGGCATTTGATCCTCACAACAAAACAAATCGATTGGTACCATACATGAAAAAAAACAACATGCGTATTTCGATGGCTGGTCAGGTTTAGCTAGTGAGCACCACTTCCTCGTTGCAGAGATCGGCTGACGTTCGACTACCACCTGGTAGTGAAGCGGGGCCGCTTGTCTCGGCTGCCGGCGGCGCCGAGCGCGGCGCAGGTGCTGGAGTCCTTCGTGAAGTGGTTCGCGCGCGCCGGCGCCTGGCACCCGCAGCGCCCCAGGCACGACCCGCCCATGAAGCCTGACCTGCGCGACGTCTCCTGCAGGTTGGATGGTTTTTACTTGAGCTTTTGTGGCGTACTCAAAGGGTACAATGAGTACCCCTCTAGTCAGTTTGCTATACTATGATTATTTCTAGATCTAGACGTCTGGCACCTGTAAAGTGGTGGAGGTCAAAGAATGCAAACCAGTTCAAGAAAACAAATCCTGGAGCTCTGGGTTTGATGGAATATTATGAGAAATTATATGAATTATTACTGTCGCTTAGCAGTCCGTCCGTTCTTCTATCTAATGTCTGTCTGTCCTTAGAGGCTTATACACCAAACTTATAAACCAGGCTTTAGCACCAAATGATAAAAAATTTAATTAAATTTAAAACTAAGTGGAACTCCAAAAGTTTTTTTTTGTATACCTTACTTTACATACTGGTTAAATATAGCCGCTTTTTAGATTCTTTTAATTCAACTATACTGCCGTAAAAGCAGGACTAGGTTAGTGATAAATAATTATCGAACGAGCGGAGCGTTAGCGAAGCTAGTTCTTAGATACAACTTCTGGCTACTGGGACGTCTCGGCATTTCGATGGCTTTATGATTTTGAGAGTTGTTCCGCAATAACTTAAGTAACGCTTTTCTGATCTTCGTGAAATTTGTTGGGGTTGTTGCAGAGATACATATAATTTGAGAGTTCGTATATGAGCAGGATCGACCAAGGGGGTCATAGAGCTAGAAGGCGCGAAAAAATCATCATAAGGGTTTTCTTATATTGATCATCTCGTTTGCAAGGAAATTGCGAGGTCTGAGTTCGAGGCGGACTGCTAGTTTTAATAAAGTTGCTCAAAAATGTGGTTTTGTTGGTTAGACTAAACCTGGTGCGCGAGGTGGCGGACGGTCTGCGCGTGTACTTCGACTTCGTGCTGCGCGCGCAACTGCTGTACAAGCAGGAGCGGCAGCAGTACCACGAGCTCTGCGGCCAGTTCCTGCAGTGAGTAAGGAACCGCTGCTCGCGCGGCGGCTGAGTTAAACAAATGCAAACATATGGTAGTGGCCTCAATGGACACTGCTATAATCCCTTGGAAACTCGACTGTCATTTTATTAGGGCGAAGTCTATTTTGTGTCCATGTAAAACCACATAAATAACAAAATGTACGGCGCGGGCGATATATATCCTAATTCGTTAGAAACAAATAGTAATAATTGGTAGTTTGTTCTTACAGATTTTAAATGACTTAGAAACGATATACAGGGTGTTTGGTAACCGGATGCAAAGCCGAAAGTAGGAGATAGTCTAGGTCATGTAGAACATTTTTAGCCATACTTGTCTTAGACAAATGTTATTAGTTTTTTTTTTATTTAAATTTTAAGATTTGTCGGAGAAAACTGCAAAACTTCAGACTAAATCGATAATTAGTACTTTTTTTACTGCAGGTAGATTTTTTTTGTTTTATTTCTTATTGTGCAATGTCTATCAAACACTAGAAAAGTGATTTCAAACATCTGTGTCTAAAGAAAACAAGTTGACAGCGATTTAAAATTTTAGTTACATGAAAATGTAAACGATTTAAGTGATTTCAAAGTACGATATAAAAAAAACTAAAATAGCCACGAATTTTCAAACCATTTTAAAAACATGCTTGGCTTTTACCCTTTTATTTAAGCTATCAAACACGACTGTAGCTACTGTATCCTTGAAAATAAGCCACCTAAACCAACTGGGTAGCTAAAATGTTTCACTCTACTTGTGATACTTGTGGTAGTTGTGGTGACGAATCTCATTATGATTTTACAATAAAACATTGGTTCTGAATACTAAGTTGGCGTTGACTTGACATTTGACTTGTTTTAAAAGGGTTAAGTGTACTGGACAAAACTACCACATGCAATTTTAACAAACAAAGGCTTGCGGCGGTGAGAGACAAAAGAGACTGATAGCGGCAGGCGGTGAGCGGCGTTAAACAAAGATGATCGGTTTTGTGCTTTATTGACAAAGATAAACTGATTAGCTACATGAGTATTTGTGCAAAAACTAGTAATTTAGTCTAGTTACAACTTCAGTTGCGATTAGACGTTCATTGTGGTTTAATTTCCCGCTCTCATCTCAATTTACCGTGTCAAGTTGTAGCTGCCGTAGGCGCTCCTTCACGTGTAATTACGACTTCTTCATTGTAAACATGGAGTTTACGAACGAAGAATACGCCGACATTATCTACATGTACTGCAAAGCTGACAGTAATGGAGCGATGGCCCGACGGATGTACCAAGAGCGTTTTCCAAACCGGAGATTGCCTAATGTGAGAGTGTTTTACAATTCATTCCGAAGGCTACGTGAGAATGGTATTGCTGTGCAACATGGAGGGAATCCAGGACGTAATCGCCCTGAAGTGGAGGAAGACGTTCTACAGGCATTTGCAGAGGATCCGAATACGAGCATCAGAGTGGTAGCTCGTAATCTGAACTTGTCCACATGGAAAGTATGGGCCACAATGAATCGTGAGGGAAAATATCCTTTTCGCGGCATCGGAGTTCAAGGTTTGGACGAAGGAGATCCTGCACGCCGAGTGGACTTCTGCCGATTTTTACTCAATGCGGATATCGAAGACCGACGTTTTTTGCGAAGCATTCTTTGGACCGATGAATCGAAAATTTCCCGGGAGGGGATCACAAATTTCCATAACCTACACCAATGGGCTGACAAAAACAACAATCCACATTGGAAAAAGCAAGTGTCCTTCCAAAGAAGGTTTTCCGTCAATGTGTGGGCTGGAATCATCGGCAGAGTCCTTATTGGGCCACATTTTTTGCCAAATAATTTAAATGGGGCAAATTATTTGGAATTTTTACAAAACGATTTGCCCAGGCTTATTGACGAAGACCAGCTGCCCGGTGCAGTGACATTTCAACACGACGGTTGTCCCGCCCATTACTCTCTGGCTGTAAGGGAGCATCTGGATAACTGTTTCCCGGACGGTTGGATCGGCAGAGGCGGACGAATCCCTTGGCCCGCTCGGTCACCTGATTTGACACCATTGGATTTTTTCGTTTGGGGCCGAGCTAAGGAGCTAGTCTACACACAAGAGGTCATTAATACCGTAGAAGAGCTGAGGGAGAGGATAGAAGCGGCGTTCGAAAGGATGAGGGAAGAAATGATATTCGGAACAACCACCACAGAAGTAAGAAGACGGGCTCGTGCTTGTATTCGAAACGGCGGGTCACATTTTGAAAACGAGCGATGATGTGTAATTTTAATGTGTTGATCGTAAAAATAAATAACTTATCTTTTATGCTTTTGTTTTAATTTACCCTAAACATTCCCTCTTATTAGTACAGGTAGCCTATTTTCAAAGATAAAATGGCTTGAGACATGATTGTCTTATCGCCCGCCGCCTGCCGCTATCAGTCCCTTTTGTCTCTCACCGCCGCAAGCCTTTGTTTGTTAAAATTGCATGTGGTAGTTTTGTCCAGTACACTTAACCCTTTTAAAACAAGTCAAATGTCAAGTCAACGCCAACTTAGTATTCAGAACCAATGTTTTATTGTAAAATCATAATGAGATTCGTCACCACAACTACCACAAGTATCACAAGTAGAGTGAAACATTTTAGCTACCCAGTTGGTTTAGGTGGCTTATTTTCAAGGATACAGTAGCTACAGTCGTGTTTGATAGCTTAAATAAAAGGGTAAAAGCCAAGCATGTTTTTAAAATGGTTTGAAAATTCGTGGCTATTTTAGTTTTTTTTTTTCGTACTTTGAAATCACTTAAATCGTTTACATTTTCATGTAACTAAAATTTTAAATCGCTGTCAACTTGTTTTCTTTAGACACAGATGTTTGAAATCACTTTTCTAGTGTTTGATAGACATTGCACAATACGAAATAAAACAAAAAAAAATCTACCTGCAGTAAAAAAAGTACTAATTATCGATTTAGTCTGAAGTTTTGCAGTTTTCTCCGACAAATTTTTAAATTTAAATTAAAAAAAAACTAATAACATTTGTCTAAGACAAGTATGGCTAAAAATGTTCTACATGACCTAGGCTATCTCCTACTTTCGGCTTTGCATCCGGTTACCAAACACCCTGTATTCATTAAAATCCTACAAGAAAAACGCTTGTAATATGTGTGTACATATTTGTGGCGGTTAGCGAATAACGATATTTTGTAGGATTTCATTGCGTAAATAACACTTGTATCATGATATATCCGTTACATTAAAAATATTAGCTATTATTAATTATTTCCAATTCCCCATACTAGCCGCCCGTGATGTGATGACTGTAGTGATAATGCTATTCGTTGATTCCCGCACATCTCTCATCTCCGCCATAGTGGAAAGGCAGCTTAACTCATGTTTCCATGACTTTCAGAGATGAGACAGAGGAGGAGGAAATAAAATCAGAGGTCGAGGAGGAGGAAGGTGCGCCAACGGAGGCGGCGGCGGCCGAGGTCGCGGAGAAAGAGGACCCGGAGGACATCAAGAGCCCCAAGATACCGGAGTACTCACACCTGCCCCCCGACCCCATCGAGCCAGAGGCACCTGCAGGTATATAACGAACCTGAACATTCATTATAGAGAGGGACATTAAGAATCCCTAGAAAGCTACATATCTATATACTGTTCACTTTACAATTTAACATGCTCTGATCTCATTACAATGATTATTCTAGGATAGTAACATTTTTATGCGTAAACAAATTTCTGTGTGATAATGTGATGAGAAATACGCGCCTCGGCGAGCCGTCTGGGTGCGAACTCGGCTTGCAAATGAATATGAAAATCCATTGTCACTGAGGTTCCCGAATCAAGATGCTTCCGAGCCCATTATCGCTAACGTAAAACATTTCCGCGCGAGAAAATCAAATTTTAGTATCTATTAACAGCAGTGGAAGAGCCAGCCAACAATCAGGAGGAGCCAGCGGCCGCGAGCGAGGAAACCAACGCCAACAACGCGAGTAAGGAAAGCAACAAGGAGCCCGTCAAGAGCGAGCCGAGCGCCGACGAGGCGGACGCCAAGCGCGAGGCGCGGCCCGCCACGCGCAGCGGCAACCTCCACCGCCGGTGAGACTACACTATACACTTATAATGACACTATACTATACTATACTATACAAAATCCAGTGAGTGCTGCGAGGTCCAGATGGGACAGTGCAGCTGCCAAATTTGTTACTCTTAGCACCACCCAGGGATCACGTGAAGGGTTGTGTAAGGTGTTTCAAGGAGTAACATGGATCCCAAAAAAAAATAGTACATTATTGCAGAGGACGGGAAAGATAAATTCGTGGACGAGCGATTTTTTGCGTTTATATATGTATATAATTATAGTGTTAATGATGTACTAGTTGCCGTCGAATTTGATTGCACTAAAATGAGATAAATCGAATGATGTCATTGTTTTTTTTTTCACTTTATTAAGGTATCCACGTAACTAAATTTTGTAAAAAAGATCAACATGTGTCATCAATCATCATCCCTGTCGGTCAGGTTGCGGTCGCACAAGTCGGCGGTGTCCCAGTCGGAGAACGAGGAGCCGGCTCCCTGCACCTCCACGGGCGAGCAGCGCGCCTTCGAGACTCTCTCGTCCAGGTATTAAATTATATCTACTTTCAACTTTAGATTACTTTGGTGACGCTTTCAGAATATTTTATTATTAGCAGTTATTTTACAAACTTTTCATATTAATAATACCGGTTCTACGAATGGGGGAGGATTGTACAATTTATCAATACGTCTGTAGATGGATGGATGGAGGTTAAAGTTCGGTATGAATGATGTATGCCCCACCACACAGAATAACCCCAAAGCTTAAACTTTGCTTTCATTATTACTTTAATCACAGTCGACATCAAAGATATGTTAACACTTTTTCATCTTATTACAAAGTACCTAGTACCTATCTGGAACGCCGACTGTATCCTAAAGCTAACATAGAGGAATATTGGCCAGTTTCGAGATCATTTTTAGGGTTTCGTAGCCAAAATGCCAAAAACGGAACCCTTATAGTTTCGTCATGTCCGTCTCTTCGTCCGTCCGTCCGTAGGTCACGGCCATTTTACTCGGAAACTATAAGACGTATCTTAATAAAATTTAGATATAAGGTGTAGTTTGTATGCCGCCATTTGTTGTTCCATACATGTAACTAAATTTTTAAAAAATTGACCAAATCTCAACATGTTGCACATCAATCGATCGGTCTTTAAAAATAACATCGAGGTTTTAATGAACATTTTGTGATTAAGTGAATGATTTCTAAAATAATCGCTTCGAAAGTCGAAAAAATTGTGTAAATGTAACTTTTGAACCGTAAATCCAAAAAATATGAAAAAATATGAGAATATGCACCTTGTCACACACTTTCCACGAAAAGGTTTTCGAACATTATAGGTTCAGCCATTTTTGAGTTGTTTTCAAAAACTTCTTTCATAGGCATCAGATACGACCTTTTGGTATTAGTTCGGTTCTTATTCTATTGAAGGTACGCAACCCTCCATTATGCTTTTTCCTACACGCACTTGGCCGGTTTTTTTTCTTGGAATGGTATCGCACGATTGTACTCACCAAAAAAATACGGAATATCAGGCAATGTATCGCAGCACTAGGACAAAGTGTGTAAGAGAAGAAAATATTTTTAGCAGACAGATCCAGCCGGTCATGCCCGGCCCGAACCAAATCTCCCCGTCTGTTACTACTATACATAATTTTAAACAAAAAAGAACCGACTTCACTAAGCATCCACCTTTCCAACACCAAATGCTCGATCTGCTGTAAAAAATACTCAAATCACCATAGGTGTGCCTATAATAAGAGTTCCCTCGATTTCTCCAGGATCCCATCATCAGATCCTGACATGGTTACAATGGGACCAACTGTGAAGTATACGCTTTCAAACAAAAAAATAATTTTCCAAATCGGTCCAGCCGTCTTCGAATAATCGGTGAACATACATAAAAAAAAACAAAGATCCCGACGAATTGATAACCTCCTCCTTCGAAATCTTGAAGTCGGTTGATAAATGCGTTACCTCCACAGAGAACGACACGGCTTCTGGGGTTCCCGCTTACAGTCATCGAATTGACAATATACTTAGTCAATTTATTGAAAAAGGTTTATTTAAGTGAGTAAGCACCTAGGTACAGTCACCGGCAATAGTATCTTCCTACAAGAAGGCCGCAAAAATATGTGACACATCCTTATTTGTAGGACCATAAGAGTTTGTCACATATTTTTGCGGCCATCTTGTAGGAAGGTACTATTGCCGGTGACTGTACCTAAAACGAGTAAAAAAACACAAGTGCTTATGAAACTATTATTTATATCTTCCACACACACACACACACACACACACACACACACACACACACACACACACAGACACACACCGTACATCGAATAAACAAAATGAAAGGGAATACCTCAGAGTATTCAGTAACATTCAAACACGGCTTAACACGCAAGTCCCAGGTCCACCGTTAGGTCCGATCATGGTGCACTTAGGATTCATGTCTTTTGATTTTGACTGACATTCATTTTTACACTTCTTACAATTATGATCATTGAAACTAGACGCGTCGATGAAAGCTTCGGTACCTGCATGCAACCACCACTAAGAAATATCAAGAACAGCTTAATTATGCTTTCCTTTACTTTCACTGATTGTCTCAAAAGGCATTTGCAGGTCTTAACAAATTAGGTGTCTCCACAGCCGGTTTTTAGGGTTCCGTAGCCAGAATGGCAAAAACGGAACCCTTACAGTTTTGGTCATGTCCGTCTGTCCGTATGTCACAGCTATTTTGCTCGGAAACTATAAGACGTATCTTAATAAAATTTAGACATAAGGTGCAGTTGTTATGCCGCTATTTAGTTATGTAGTGAAATTGCAGAAAAAAATTTAGGGGGGGCGGGCGCTCCATACATGTAACTGAATTAAAAAAAAAAAACAAATATCAACATGTTGCACATTAATCGTTAGGTCTTTAAAAATAACATTGAGGTTTCTTTGAACATTTTGTGATTAAGTGAATAGTTTCAGAAACAATCGCTTCGAAAGTCGGAAAAATAGCGTCCCCCCCTGTAACTTTTGAACCGTAAGTCCAAAAAATATAAAAAAAATTGAGGAGATGCGAGTTATCATATACTTTCTACGAAAATTGTTTTAAACATCGGTTTAGCCATTTTTGAGTTATTTCCAAAAAACTTATTCTATAGGCATCAGATACGACCTTTTGGCATTAGTCTGGTTCTGATTCCATTGAACCTACGGAGCCCTCCATTATGCGTGGTCCGACACGCACTTGGCCGGTTTTTTTTATGAAATCACAGTTCAGTGTTAGTGTTGAAAAGGGGAAATGTCCAATTTAAAATCCAAGAGTATAATCCATCCATATTGTCCTCTACACGTAAAAAAGACCTACACGTAAGAAGGTACCTACCTGCCTCGACACCTGTCTACCTGTGACGAAGTACCAATTATATACACTGTACTTCAGTAGGTAGGTACACTTAGATACTCAACAAGTCTATCCGTTCAGTGTATACATATAATACGTTATTTATTAATACTAAAACAAAAACTGACAACTACTGAAATTGTTCTTTATTTGCCAGACACAAACATTAATGAATATTAAGAAACATCAAATACACATGCATCCGAATTTAGCTCTTTCGTCCTTGATTGCTATGCAGCCGTATCCGTAGCCATGCTTGGCACAGTAATTTTTACATGTTTCGTCACATTTTAACATATCATTCCCAATAGCTTCGATGCCTACGACAACCAATAACACGAACACCAATGCGATGAAAAACAGCTTCATAATGATTTCCACTGACCTAAAACGCCAAAACTGTGTAGAACTTAAGTCACAGTAGAGCTACGCCGTTCTCGATAACGTTCTCAGTTTACTAAGGGAAATATTCCCGAGTGATTACGTCTAATTCCCCTTACTTATCTAGTATCCTACCAGTTGAGTCATTTAACTATGGCGTATCGAGAAAAAGATGATATTTTTTGACTCGCTGACAATGCTAGACGTCTCCTTTAGTCAGTATTTCACCGGGACCACGGGCGTACTATCGAGCTCAAAACCACGCAGATCAGGTATCCAATCCGAGTAAATAAGCCGAATCACAAAAAAAGGTACCACTGACCCACAAAACGTACACAGGACTACTAAGCAAAGCCTGGGAGTTTCCTGTTTTTATGCCCACGGCCGGGGTCTCGTTTTCAATGGCCGAGTTGACAATCATTTAATAAACTCAGCCCAGTTAATAATGGATGGCAAGTAATGTGATCTTATAAGAGAATCCTGACCCACTACGTTGTACTTAAAACTTGTAAAATTCTCGCGCAAAACATTCCAAATTCAAATTGGTTTTCCAATCGATCGCTTTAACGCTTTGAGGATTCAACCGACAGGAACAGGAGTCGCCATTGACAGGCGTTCCCCTCCCCCGCAAAAATTGGCAGTCTTTTTGAATCGGAAATGACAGACATGGCTGCTCCATCCGGGTTGAATTCTCTAAGCTTTAACGGCTATACGAGTACACTTACCCCTTTCGTACCCATTCATAAACGTCTCAGGCCCCGATTAGTTCATTTATTTTTGTCAGAAACAGACATAACATAACATAAATTAACCAATTGAGGCCTTAGAGACGTTTATGAATCCTTATTCCGGGTGTGTTCTCTTCTCTGTGTTTGTTAAGCAAGTTATTTCATTGTATGGAATCTAACCCCCTTATTCATAAACGTCTCTCAGGCCTCAATTGGTTAATTTATGTTTTGTCTGTTTCTAACAAACACAACTGTCAAAGTGACAGATAAGGACAAAACATAAATTAACTAAATGAGGGGGATACCCGTTTGAGCTCAAGATGGTGACAGCGTGTTTAGAATGGTTTTTTGTTTTTTGCTCATTTACGTTGTTCAGTGTGAAATATTGATAGCTTATTGTGCGGTGACCTAACGAACAAGTGTGCAGCTAATGAAAAATTAGTCCCCAAACGCGCGTAACCACCCTTTAGTTGAACAAACGGTTATCCGGGGTCTCGGCCACCCACGTGTTTGTAGGGACGCTATCGCCTTACAATCAGCAAGGCCTCAACCGAACAACGTTGCTTTTATTTATTACTAAAGATTAATGAAATCAAAAGTATACACCTCGACATTGGCAGAATTCACATCGCCAAAATCGGCGAGGAGTAAAGGCCATATAATAATAAAAAAAACTAATTGAGCCCTGAGAGACGTTTATTAATAAGGTGGTAAGAGTGCACCATCTACAATAATCTTTCACCTCCCCCATTGAAGTCGGTTTTTTTTTTAAATCATTTAAATAGCGTGGGCAGCAGCGGGTCGTCGCTGAGCGAGAGCTGGGCGGGCGCGCGGCCCGCGCAGCCCGAGCCCGCCGCCGCGCCCACCCGGACGCCGCTGTCTCTGCTGCTCGAGAAGGTACCTACACACACCTGTTCCTGCTACTTCCTTCTTGGACTCGTTACACAGGACACTCACCTAGCTAATTAAATTAGATAAACTTTATTAACCTGTGCATTACCCACCATTTAAAATACCACTGATTTTGTGACCTACGAAATTTGAATATTTAACTATAGAACTCGAGGATTAAATTTAGTATTAAATTCATGCAATAGCCCCAAAATAATAGCCCTTAGTATGTTCCGTCTATTTTTGACCGACCGATAGTAAAGGACTCCGTTTCAGCTTGCACAAGAATGCTTTTGTATGTGCGTCCGGCGTTTGTCCGGGTGTTCTCCTACAGGTGGCATTTCTCAACCAATACCCGTGAAATTTTGTGAGCAGGTTCTACGTAGATTTTTTGTATTTTCATTCTTTGGGAAATGTTTAAAATAGTGGAAATTGGCACAAAGTAAGTACTTTAACGCCATATCTTTGCTTACTTTAAAGCACTTGTTTGTTACGTTGTGTTCAGGTGGCGAAATGGCAGATAATCCCCCGAGAGGGCACGGAGCACCTCCCGTGTCGGGTCTACGGCGCCATACATCTAGCAAGACTATTTGGTAATTGCATTTTTGTTATCATACTTAACTTACGATCCTGTTGATAAGCCGTCGTTATTGCAATATTTCAGTTACTTTTATTTTTACGTTACAGTAAAATTACCGGATTTCCTGAATTCAACGCAGATGCCTGATTTCAAGTTGAAACTCATCCTGAAACATATTGATATGTTTGTCCAGTAAGTACTACATTACAATTGCACACAATATTTCAAAGTCGGTAGGGTAGTTTCGTCCACGTAGGGTAATTGTGCTAGTTTCCCGTCCAGGTCCAGTTTACCGTCCACTTGATTAAACTGCTGCAAATAAATGCGAAAATCTTTTTAAGGTCAATATAGTTTATATTTATAGTTTATTCTTTAGTAGATTTTTTTTAATTTTAAGCCTTTATTTTGGAAAAAAATTGAAGATAAACATATAAATAAGTATGGACGGAAAACTGACAAGAGTGGACGAAAACTAGCACAATCACCCTATGTCAGTTTTCCGGCCGCACTTATTTATACCTACATACCGAACATATTCAAGATTTTCCCAAAATAAAACTTCAAATAAAAAAAAAGTACTAAAGAATAAACTATAAATTTAATAGAGAATTTGTTGGCCTTATAAAGTTTTCCCAATTTGTAGCAGTTTAATCGAGTGGACGGTAAACTGGACCTGGACGGGAAACTAGCACAATCACCCTACTTATACGGAAACACTTGTTCTTTGTTTACAACTCTCTGGTTTATGTTTCCCAATGTTTAAATGAGAACTAGGTGGCTTTTTACGCGGGTGGCAAACTAGTACATAGACCACCTGATGGTTACCGTAGCCTATAGGCGCCTGAAACTCAAGGGGTATTGATGATATTTCCTTTTTTGACGTACCCCATACTGTGTTCTCTTGAGAAAATTTTGCGTTTGCGGAAAAAAAATGCTTCTGAGTATTGGTGAACTTACTAAATAAAATATAGTTACTTTATTTACTGTGCAGGTACCTAGACGAGCACAGTGAATGGTTTGGAGAGATGTACTACATAGCAGACAACGTGTCGCGGTCACATTGAACATATCCCCAGTACTTTCAAGAAAAATATTACATAGCTAGTTGTAACTTCTAAATACATAATAAATTGGTAGTTTTTTTATTCCATGACGTTGATTAGGTTGGTGCGTTTTATCTTACATAAAAAGCAGATTTTTTAAATGTCTTTGGCGTTATCTATAAGTCTGACAAATCTTAAATGGGTTTTATGAATTTAGAGAAATCATTTAAAGTGGTTTTATTATTATTTATTATTATTGTGAGCCTATAGTGTCCCACTGCTGGGCAAAGGCCTCTCCCCACTCTTTCCAATTATCCCGGTCTTGTGCAGTCTCTGGCCATTTTTTCAAAAAATGAGTCAAGCTCGTCTCGCCACCGCCGGCGGGGTCTGCCGGATCCTCGATTTGAGCTGTCGGGTTGCCACTTAAAGTGGTTTACTAATTTTTTAAAGTGGTTTATTAATTTTTAAACCGTTTCGTTTTGTAGAAGTTTAATTATGAAGACTGTGCCACTTAGCATATGTTATTCTGAACTACTAGAACTAGCTGTTTCAGTAGATGGTATAAAGCGAAGTTACAGTCACACGTCTGTCCGCGTGTAGCACTCCGTCGCGAAACCGCTGTACTGTTCGAGCGCGAAATTATAGCGAAACCGACTATTCGGGTTTGTAACCTACCTATCACGCTATCTCTGTCACGCGCGCGAAAGAATTGCGGTGGAATCGTACAGCGGTTCCGCGATTGTAGTTCCGCCACGGAGATGTGGGAGTAGCCGTAAGCCTTTATAAGGCAGAGGTATATTTCCTACCATAATTTGAACCCTATTTTAAAGTGATAGGAATCAATATCGCATAATTTTTGACATTCTTAACTTAACAAATGACTAGTTTCTGGTTTCAATTTTCTAGTCTTCCACTTTGCATTTCATTCATCAACAGCAAAGCTTTAAGATGTACAAGTGTTTCTTATCAATGATTTCGTAATCATCATTTATTTTTATCTACGTGATTTGACTATTGTTGTAACAATTACTTACATTTACTTTTATTGTGTGATATACAGAGCCCGGAATTTTCGCGGCAAAATAAAAGACTTGCTTGCTTCATTATAAGAGGTAATGTAAGGGCCGATTTGCTATGGAAAGCTGGCTATAGGCTTTACGGTCACAATGTATTGCACAACTTATGTGTATTTGAACGTTTCTTTGGCTATGCTAGTCTTTTTTTTATATATGACCCATCATTATTTTGTTTGCCATTAGTTGATATAATAAATATTAACAGCAAACTTACTCATATGTTTTATTCTTACCCCCTTGGGAGTGTGGCCGTCCAACACGAAAAATTTGGTACATTTGACATGTCCAGCCGTGCTAGCAAGGCAAGGGGGTCTGTAGTGCTCTGCCTTGGTACAAATGGCCGCGGAGATTATTTCAGAGTTGGTATCCGTTACCATCTTTTATCTGTCTTTATGTATCTTCTTGGTAATGGGACCCCATAACTGCCAGGAGATGCCTTCGCCTTTTGCCACTGTCTCTTGCGAAGTAACGTCATCAAAGCACTATGTTCCCTTAACTTATCGCCGGGTTAAAGGCAGAACTGACGATTTGGATTTAATTTTAATAGCAGATAGTTGGTTTTGCCTTTGATATGGCGATATTACAGTCACATGTATTATGAAATAATAAATCAAGCTTAGTGCCAAGTGATACATTGGGGATAAGAATCTACAAAATCATTATTTTTTAAGTCAGGAAATTAATGAAAACCAATGATATTATAAAAATCAACATTTTACTCGAAATCTCAATCATCCAATCAAGTTAAAATAGTTTTCATACAGTATTAAAAAGTTGTTTGGAGAACCACATATAAAAGAATGTAATATTAACATGCTTTAACGTAAACTTATAAAACTAGGTGAGATTGTAATTTAAAGGCTTTGTAATTGTATTCTTCAAACTACGTTCTAAGATTTTTAGGTATCTTTTACGTTTACAGTTACTAAAAAATTAATTATACGTAGAAATAACAGATAAAGTCGTGGGTATTAAAGAGTTATTTTTGTCTTCTAAGTGTGGAATTCCATAATAATTAATGACTAGTATAGCTTTCAGCAAATTGATAATTTAGAAACCAGCTCCAAGAGAAAGCTACACACTAATTCCAAAACAACACTTAAATACTTTTCTTAACAAATATCAACGTCTCACTCAACTCATGCATTTCGATATCCTATCCTAATCCCTGCTATGTTTGACAGGGTCAAAATTCTATCAGTTTGTCGACCTTTTGCGTGTTAGAGCCTTAATAACCACAATTTAACTTGTACAAGTCCTGCTGTTCAATTTTTGATCATTTTACATCTCATAAAGAGCTGACTACGTCTTTACTTAAAATGATATAAAAAAATCATTAGAATACTAACTCATTATTTTCGATACATTACATATTAATAGACATGAATGTTTGGACAGTTTTGTAAAACCACAGATAACTAAACTAACGTACAACATGCAGAGTAAATGAAAGCATTCGCCATTGATAATAACAAACTAAATACGAACATGTGTCGCCGTGTTTGCGGCATCTAGGGAGCGAGTTTAACGATCTCTTTTCGGTTGTTTGCCTCGGCACGTCCAATATTTTAAAACTATAGACAGGTTAACTTGATTAAGACAAGAATGGTTCCAAATTCCAAATGTATGTCACATAAGAATCAGTTACTTCGTGTTTGGTTTATCTTTTAGCTCTCAGCGTTTAGAACACAAGCTTGTCTCTTTCTATAAGGCAGCTCACGCGAGTCAGCGCGTCAACATATCTCGTTTACTCAATGAAGACTGGCGCTTTTGTGATCAGCATTCCGAAATTAGCGACTTGTTTTATGAATTTCTACTAAACGGGTGGTATTTTGACTACTAAATGGCGGCCTTAACTTTCATGAATTTTTTGCTGTAAGTAAATCTAAAAATTGCAGAGGCGTAATTTTTCACTTATTTAGTTTCAAAGTAAAAAAAATATTTTCTTGTATTTATCAATTATCACATTTAGTTTTTACAATGTTATTATTCAAAATCTACGTAGTTATAAAAAACACAAACATTACCGAAAACCATACACGCACGCCTTTAGTTTCACTCGCGGTATGCCTCATTGGCGCTATTTAACCCTTCGACCGCCAATGACGTCAAATCACGCGCACGGAAAGTCGTGCCCGCAGGGCCAGCACGTGATATCACGTCCAAAATTTAACCGGTTTGCCTTGGACGTGGCGTTGAGGGCACGATTTCTCCTTCCGATGCTTGGCGGTCTTGAACCGAATCTTGACCGTGTACAACCATCCTTATACATGATCGGGCACGTGTGCTAGTTCAGTCGTCTGCGGGTGGGTGGTGGGCGCCTGGCAGCCCGTCGCGGTGGAGGCGGTGGTGGGCGCCTGGCAGCTAATCGTGGTCGAGGCGGTGCAGCACGCGGCGGTAGTCGGCCTCGAGCGCGAGGTAGTGGCTGGCGAGGCGGCCCTGCGTCTCGTTCACGCCCAGCGAGCTCAGCGTCGCCGCATACTCTTCCGGCTTCAGCACTTTCTCCAGCTTCTTCATTTCTAATTTCTTTTTCTGTAAGATAAATAGAACTTTAGATTTATGCATGTTTGAGAGAGTTCAGAGTACATAGTTGGCATTGTTGTAACTTCGTGTACTTTTTGCTTATTATATTGTAGTCTTTCACTTGAGACATCATTCACGCACGGCTAATTTAACGTATCAAGGTTTTGAATAGTAGCAAGATGGCATGACAGTTATCAAACGCACAAACCTAAATGCAAACATTCAATTGCGCCATCACAACAGAGACGAGGCAGTTATACTGTATATTTTTACCAGTTATTTCAGAAATAGGAATCCATACGCCGCTACGGTATCCGGTGTGAAGCAGGCGCGGATCCAGGATTTCGTTCAGGGGGGGGCATTATCCAGGATTTCGTTCAGGGGGGGGCACTTTCCAGGATTTCGTTCACTTTCCTTCACAAAAAATCTCGCGGTCCGCACCTATGGGCCCCGTAGTATACGAAGATTACGTTTCAGGGGGGGGCAATTGCCCCTGTTGCCCCCCCCCCTGTATCCGCGCCTGTGTGAAAGTAAGACTGTGAATCAAATATCTCGTCGTCCAAAACAGGATCCGCATCCAATCCGAAGTCCACCTTATATGTACGAGTATATAGATAGAGGTTAACACTCTTCACCGAGTTGAGTCTGGTGTGTGGTGTCTGGTGCTGGTGGTACCTGGAAGGGCGCGTTGAGCCTGTTCTTGACGTGGAGGCGGTAGGCGAGGTACTGCGCCTTGTCGGACGTGTTGGTGGCGCGCAGGCGCAGGATCTCGTACACGCGCCGCACCTGCTTCTTGTTGATCTTGAACTTGGCACACGCTTGCGACACCATCTCGGCCGAAAACCTGCCGTAACGCGTAAGAAGATCATTTTAAGGGTCATTTTCATGAAACGTTTACGTGATTTCTAAAGCCGCATTTAAACTTGCGTGCGGTCGGCGACTTCACATTCGCCTCATCGCTCGCGTCGGGGACCAGTATATTGACGTAAGTCAACAGGCGTGTCCACACCTGACGCACCGCCTCACGAGGAAATTGCCGCTTGAGGCAGCTCTGCTAGTGTGAATGTGCCTCGGCCAAAGCAAACGCACGCGCACCCGCAATGCCTCGCGCCCGCAATTTCCTCGCGAGGCGGTGCGTCAGGACACCCGCCTAAAGAATCATCGTCAATAGCTTTTTTCCTCAATTTTACATACAACTTTGCCGAATATATGAACGGATATTCGTGTTGGTAGTAGTAGTAGTTAGGTATTCGAAAAGCGCCAACGCGAGCACGAATACTCGAGTCTATACACCGTGGGCCCTGATCATATTTAGATACTAAAATGTCCTTTTTCTGGAATACGCCTAGTTTCAGAGTTAATACCAATTTTTAAAAAATACACTTTTTATTATAACTCATCTCAAAATGCCTTTCTAATGGCGTTGCTGCCACTATTGGACATAGTTTACACGTCCTTATTGACAGATATCACAGTGACAAGGAAAACTTTGCAGTAACTAAATTTTTTCAAAAAAAAATGTACCAATATGTTTTAGGCGATAATTTTATCAATAACATTTGCTTTTCATGTGCAATAAACATTCAAAAAATGGAAAAAAAAACGAAAAAAAATTTTTTTTTTTTTTGGCAAAATTGACCTAAGGTCACATAACATTTTTTCCTTCTTTTGGTCTTAGAAATTCGTGGTTAAAATCTGTCGGGTTATTCCAGCCCACGGTGTATATAGAGTAGGTTTGGCTATCCCTTAGAGTTACTGATTTTCTCTTACTACCCTAGTAGCGAGAAAGCACTGCGATAATTATTAAGTACGTCTTATTTTGACAAAAGTTCGATATTCTGATTCCAGGTATGAACCTATTTCCTATCGCATTATCATACCCTATTGTTTATGCATTACTAATGTTAAATGATATCTAACCCACCCTTGATAAAGCTTTGCTGGACTAAATGCTGGCAGGGTTTCACAGTTTTTACAGTCGACATAATCCCTGATCCTCTGGAAATCTTCCGATGGGTCCTCCACTGTTATGTCGATTACTTCCGGGCGTATTATAAAATGTGAGTAAATGGCCTGAAACAGGATCAAACAATTTTTTTCACTTTAGACCATGACTTTATTCATAATCATAGTACAACATTGCGTTACTGTGTACGCTTCTCCATAAAATTTTCGAACAAAAGAAATTCAACCAGGGACCGTAAAACCCCTTCATTTGATTAATCTTTTCAATAGGGTAACCCTATTAAAAGGTTTCCCCGATAATATGGTTACCCTATCATTAGGTTAGCCTATACTATAGTAATGGAAACTGTTTTGAACAAGGTTAACCATATTAAATGTGGTTTCCCTGTCGAAATGTCGAAAACCAATAATAATAGATTAAAATAGCTTGATCACATTCTAAAAGCACTTGTCAGAAATAATGCATTAATTTGGTTAGACTATCGTTCAGGTCAATTATGTGCTAGCCAAATTGATAGGGTTTGTAAAAACAACCCTTTCAAATACCTGATCCCCTTTATTGGTCGCTATGTCAACAATTTCCACTTGATAGGGGTTGGGTGGGATATGTTGCAACAGGTGGACTGGTGGATGGTAATGGTCGATGGCATCAGCTTTTAAGTGAAAGAATCATTAGACGTAGACATTGTTAACCACTCATAGTGTTAACAAGCTATTTATATCTTGGTTTTACTTTCGATACATCAGCTATATTGTATTAAATTTCGTATGAATCTTTATGTACCATCAGTAGGTTGGCACAGACGCCGAGCTTGCGGAAAGGCGGCAGCGTGAGCACTTGCGACACTCTTGGGCGTTCGTGCGCCGGGTACGCGTAGTAGCGGTACACCGTCGCGTACCCCGCTGCTGCGTACGCATACCCGCCCTCACTCGTCTGGTACTTCTCGAATCTGGAATGGGCATAATGCTGTTGTTCCATGAAAATAACAAGATAACTTTGCATTCCACTGCTATGTCTCTATGCTAGCTCAATCAAATTAGGGACTAATCACACACATTTAAGTTGCGAATTTAAAAAAGAGTGAGATGTTTCTTTTGAATTATTCAACATACATTTTAATTTACAGTTACTAGGTAATGCATTTAACAGCCTCCTAACCTAGTTGATAGCGATTCTGCCTTTAAAGCAGGAGGTCCCGGGTTCGAATCCTGGTTCTGGTTTATTTGTGTGTCTATCACGGATATTTCTGTGATGCTAGTGAAAAGGTGTACTAGTCCAAATGGCTCAGCGAAAAAGGGTACAAGTGCCATACATTTTATACAAGTTGTGCCCTTTTTCGCTGAGCCATTTTGACTTGTACCCCTTTTCACTAGCATCACAGATTTGGTCCTGAGTTATGGATGTTTTCTATGTATTTAAATATTTATCTATATCTATCTATTATATAATTATATTGCTGCCTAGTACCCACAACAAAAGCCTTATTGAGCTTACTGTGGTACTAGGTTGATTTGTGTAAGATTGTCCCATACAATTTATTTATTTATATATAATGCAACACGGTTCTTTTGTATGAACAAATACTAATAAATAATACATACCAAAAAAATCGGGGTTTGATTCCCTAACAGTTACATAAGACAAATTTTCTATCCTTTCTAGAATTTGTCATAAAATTTAACATGTGTCACATACCCTTGCAACTTCTTTCCTTCCTTAGGGAGAACATTGTTTTTATACAGATACTGTTAAACATGAAAATATGTAATTACAATATTTAATTGTTCTACAACAGTGGTACTTCCTTTCCACTTGTCCTTGTCCATTTAACATAAGAATTAAGCTAACAAATGGTTCTTCTGTTTATAAATTTGCTGACCAGTTAACAACTGTTAAATATTTTATGAAAAGCAAAGGTTTTTCTAGATTACAAGGTAACTTACACTGTAAAGAATGTCCATTGGTCATCATCCACATCAATGAAAGAGGCTGCATCCACATACCACAGAAGAAATGTTTGGAGTCGCTCATGCAAGGCAAGGAAGCCTGGTGTGGCTGTGTCACAATAGTAGACCTCGAATGTATGTTTGTCTCCTCCCTCATCTGGCAACAAGAGGAATTAAGATTTCAGTAATTTATCACAATAAACCATAATGGCAGCCTTTACACAGGTTATTTCTACAGAGCAATGTCCTAATTTTAGTATATTAAGATTTATTATAATAATAGCGTAAAATTACTACATGGGTGCCAGCAGGATCTGTCAGGAAAGATAACATACATAGAAAAAAAACTTTTTAAGGTAAAAGCAGATGGAGATGCACCTCCATTAAAAATATCCTGGTAGTGTCGATGCACATTTCCGATTATTACTTAAGACTTTGAGCTTATATTTACAACAATTGTGCTCATGTCCCTGTGCCAGATTCAAGTATTACATATGGCGTCCAGAGACATATAGTATGGGGTTTCACTAACAGGTTTTTAAGGGAATGTATACTAACACTATGGACATGGTCTGAAATAAATTTATTGAATTGAATTATTACTCAATATCATTAAAAGCAAGCATCAAGTTATCATACAAAATTAAGAACTAAGTCTACTGAAGTAAATAAATGCATTTGAGCTGAGTTTAATACACCTACTCCACTTTAAACTTACGAGGAGTGGTTGTAAAGGAATGTAGCATCTTTCCCATTGGCCTGAATGACTTGTCCTTTTCTAACAATGAGACAAATTGGTCCAAATTGGTGGTATATCCAGGTGCCAAGATCTTTTTCATAGCTCCTTCTATATCGTCGGCCTTCATTCCTTCAGAAATACTGGGCTCAATCTGAAATTATAATAAAACCAATGAAGTATTAAGGTAAAGCCTATAAAATAATTTATCACACGATATTTTGTTGTAGGTCAAAGATTTTGTTATAAAAATAATACCTTTTCAGAGTATTCAAAGCCAAGATATGTTTGAAGACTTCCTGCAGTGTAGTAGAGCCGTATACGCAAATCTGTGTAGCCAAAAATATTTTCGTTCTCGCCAAACACTTGGTGGCACATTTCGGGAGCGAAACTGGTTTCTTCGTCCTCAATATCATCAGGAGATCTTACTGTAAGGATAGAAAGGTTATGATCTACCCTACCCCGCTGTTATCTATAAGTTATAGGTTTGCCTTGACATTATTGTGCTACTCACCTAATTTTAGTTCCAATACCTCGTTGCCGTCCACAACCAAATGGCACAACGCATCAGTCATCTTGATATAGGGTTTAAGAATCAGGTTCAATTCGCATTACAAGATTTTACAGGCAATTCCCGGGTTCCCGCGCAAAATAACTAGTAAAAAAACTGCCAAACGGAGTCAAATAAAAAAATCAACATGCGCTACACTACACACATTTACTAACTGCAATGCAGAAGAATATGTATAATTAAAACTTTTATGCAATATTCTATGTATATGAACGGTAATTTTAAAATTCAGATACTGCGAAGGAAATCGACCAAAATCGTATTCGCAATCGCGATCATTCTTTTTGATTCGAGTATTTTTGATAGCTTTGACAGAATAGACAGATAATAAAAAATATACCAATATATTGTCTATGCTATCTGACAGTTAAGAGGCCTACTCACGTAAACGACTAGTCAACCGATCAGAGTGAGAGAGAATGGTTAGAATAAGACAAAAGTTATCAAATCGGCTGTTCTTCTTTTGATTATATTGTTTAAATTTAGTATTTGGACACTTAAAGCCCTGTTACACTTTACTTTTTTTAGTGTCCTAACTATAATGCTAATTAGGATCCTAACTTTTTTCAATAGTAAATTTGCTTGCTAAATGCGGTTAGACTTGACTAAATTTATAAACTCAATGTTTTAGGAGGCCAACTAGGACAAGTGTAAAAACCCTGTTACACTTGTTCTAGTTAGCTTCCTAAATTCAAGTCTAACCGCAGTTAGCAGAGATGTGCAAAATGGTTTAGAAAAAGTATTTAAATACAAAATGCAAATACTTTCATGATTTACTATTTCAAATGAAAAATACAAAATACTTAGCAAAATTGTATTTCAAATACTAAATACAAAATAGGTGTTTTCAAAATACTTTTTTAAAATGCAAAGGCTTTTTAGAATTCCGTCGCCAAGATGGAAAAAACGGAATCCTTATCTCGTCATGTCCGTCTGCCCCTGATCTTATGTCATAGTCATAGCATAGCCATTTTAATCAATAAATATAAAGCAAATGTTAATCAAATTTTAAATAGAGGTGAGTTTTGTGTGACACTAATTTGTTTTGTACGTAAATGGTTAAAATATGTTTTAGGGTCAGCACTCGATACATGTAATTAAATGTTTTTTTTCCTGCTCTGAAATATATATTTTTTAGTTTCAATGCAATGTAAATTCGGTACAAAAATGGATTGCTATTTAATACGATTTCCACTCTTATAAGCGCTGGTATCCTGGCGATAAGACGTCCGACTTTCAATCTGGAGGTCGCGGGATCGAATCCCGACTTTGTACGTACCACTGAGATTTTCAAAACTTATGTACGAATTATCGGTTGATATTTATCAGTCGCTTTTCGGTGAAAGAAAACGTCCCGCGGAAACCGGAACTAATCCCAATAAGGCGTAGTTTCTCCTCTGGGTTGGAAGGTCTGATGGTAGTCGCTTTTGTAAAAACTAGTGTCTATGCCAATTCATGTGATTAGTTCGCCAAGCCGGGACAAACGCTAAGAGGATGATCATTTCCATACTTATCTTAACTCTCCATTTCAAAACAGACGACTAGTTACAAAATGACGAGATTGTCAGGAATGAGTGCCTTTTTTCCCTTGGTTACGCGGTGTCCTGTCCTACTAATCACCCACGTAGGAGCAATATAACTATAACCTGTTAAACCTACCCTTTCTACCAACATTATGTTAAATTACAAAAAAAAAGTATTTTGTATTTTCAAAATAGAAAATGGGTCCCAAAAAGTATTTCAAATAAAATACAAAATGCTTTTGTTAAAAAGGTATTTAAATACAAAATAGGAAATAGGTATTTTGCATTTTGTATTTGCATTTTAAATACAAGTATTTCAAATAAGTCACATCTCTGGCAGTTAGCAAGTAAAAGGACCATGGGCAAAATGTCCCCACCAACCAACAGAAACGAAACATGTCTCATTTAATAGATCTTGGCAACCTGATGATTTTTTACTATGACGAGGATCACCATATGTATGGGGTTTTCTTGGAGAACCGTATTTTGTTTTCATATATACTTTGTTACAAAGTACAATGTACATTGAAAGTTAGAAGAAGAAGGTTACAGAAACATTATGTTACTAGCAATAATAAACAACAACATTTCTTTTAAAAAAATACACCTCTTATTTTTGAAGTTGGTTAAAAAAAAGGATAACAAAAATTCGCTTATAGAGCTATATATTTTTAGATTTACAATACTACTTAACATATGATATATGATACATATTATCAGTGTTAACTTAAAATTATTAATATTTTTAGCCAAAACTCTTAAAGAAAATTGAAGATGTCTGTCCTAAATATATGTATGTGACGTATATATATATATATATATATATATATATAAACAAAATACGGTTTTCCAAGAAAACCCCATTCAAAGGGCAATCCTCGTCATAATAACAAATCATCAGATTGCCAAGATCTATTAAATGAAACATGTTTCGTTTCTGTTGGTGGGTGGGGACAGTGCCCATACTAATTTGCCCATTGTCCAAAACTATTGGAAAAAGTTAGGATCCTAATTAGGATGCTAGTTAGGATACTAAAAAAAGTAAAGTGTAACAGGCCTTTTAGGAAACTAACTAGGACAAATGTAACAGGGCTTTTACACTTGTCCTAGTTATTTAGCTTCCTAAAACATTGAGTTTATAAATTTAGTCAAGTCTAACCGCATTTAGCAAGCTGTTACTTGCTTGCTCTTTTTACTCATGATTCGAATGAGCCGGCCGAGTCAAACGAGTGACACGATCAGATTGAGGTGAATATGCAAATAGATCCACTGAGCGAAACGAGTGATACACATCTCCGCGAGCATCCGCGAGCGAAAGATATGAACCAATCTTTTAACTCAGTGAAGCGTTTTGCGCATCTCTACTAGAGATACTTGTTTTGAAACTAAAAGGTGTCTATACTCGACGCAATTTTGACGCTTAAATCGCCGGTGATTTCAATACGTTGCCGTCTAAGTATGTGCAACGAAATCAATCGATGGGCAAAAACCGCAATGTATTAAATATAGCAGGTGATTAGTTGAGAGGTCAGTAGAGCACCTAATAAATGAGACACGATTAAAAACGCTTTCAGTTTCACATAATATTTATTTGTTTGTCTGTGGAACTTTGATTATTTTTATATTTGGCAATACTCAACAAAGTTAGATTTATGTGACGTCATTATGGCCTGGTTGGGTTAGGTTTGCTTGGAAATTTTTGTTAAAAATCTCGTATTTTGGTGTATTATATGTTGAACAGCTTATTTTAGATTAGTAATATAAATACCTCATATATTAACAGTAATCCTGGTGCCAAGGAGTAATTGTGTCGCCGACATTTTCTGGCGAAAATGAATCGCCATGAAGGTGTGTAATGATAATCAAAATTTGTTCGATGCTTTTGTCACTATGATTTTCTTTGCTTTGTTTTGTATAATCTTTATATGAATGTTTGATCTGTTTCTGCACAAGATTAATTTGTTATTTTGTGAATATAAACAATGATATGCGCGGATTGTTATTGAATATGATGTGTTCTGTTTTTAGGAGTCAGCTGTGATTCTTGTTTGAAAAATAACTTCAGAGGACGACGATACAAATGTTTAATATGCATCGATTACGACTTGTGCGCTGCTTGTTATGAAAGTGGCGCTACTACAAACCAACACACAACAGAGCACCCCATGCAATGTATTCTTTCCAGAAGTGACTTTGGTAAGACCTTTCAGTGCAATTCATAGAGCTCATATGAATTTGGCCTAATTTTACACAAACTGTCATTTAAATGGCATATCATACAATTGGGTAACATTCTTCACATGAAGTGTGAATGTTCCATAGCCCATGAAGTGTGAATGTTCCATAGCCCATGAAGTATGAATGAGATTGGTTTGTGCACTTTTCACTCTGGGCCAAAATATAAATTAATTTACAAGTAATGCACGGACAATATGAACCCATGTCAGTGGTGAAAGCGAGGGACAGTTATAAAATAATGTTGTAAAAAAGTTACATTGTGGTTATTACTGTCAGCTTTCTAAGCAACCAGCCCAGCTATGAAGAGTATGAAGTTTTCCCTTTCGAATAAAAAAAAATTTTACAAATTAGTCCACTCATTTTTGAAATAAAAAAAGTTTGTGACAAATTAAGAACCTCACTCAAACAGTACAACATCATTGAAAGTAAAATAATTAAACAGTTTCTCGCAGTTAAACAAGTGGAATTAGTGAAGTTAATACTGAAGTACTGCTCTTCCAGATCTGTACTATGGCGGCGAGGCCCTGGCCTTGGAACAGCCGCAAGCCTACACATGTCCATTCTGCAACCGTATGGGATTCACAGACACTGCACTCATGGAGCACGTCACAGCGGAGCATGCAGATACTACACTTGCCGTAAGTTACCTGTTCACATATATTAAGTAAAAAACAACCTGTATATATCTGACAGCTCCTGCATACATTGTAAACCACTTCGTATGGCAATAGCTCAAATAGCTGTCAGATTACTGTCTTGAATGAAAAATACTACTTTAAATTACTTAAAAACGGAGTTGATCTTCCTTTGTTTCAAATTTTAAGGAATAAAATGCATTGCAATAAAATGTACATGCTTTTGTACATTGCGCAGCAAGAGCATATTGCACTTCGCCTGGGCTGTGGCACAATAAAAAAATAACCATAACCTCACTACTTATACTGATTTGCTTGGTAAGAAAATCTAAATTCTCATCAAAACATCGCTTTGATGTGCATTTTGATTTTTTTGGCAACACACGTCAGTAATTTTTGATATTTGGAATAATATTTCCTGTTGATTTCTCAAATAAGCAAGCTATATCAGCGAGTGTAGGATTGTTTACATAACACACTGTTTTAGTTGTTCCCATCATAGATATAATAAACACAGATGAGCCATAGGCGCTCCAAAAGTGAAGCCATCAATATGGGTGAATTCAAACAACTCTCCATTAGTAGCGCCCAGGCCAGCGAGAGGTGAAGACGTAATTGCTTACCCTCCAACGCCATGTGATACGGTTGTTAAAATGGCTTCCTGTGTACTGAAATACTGCACAAACCACACAAGGAAACGAGAAAAGCAGACTCACTCCTAAATAAGCTGGAACACTTAGATTTTTTTACAGTTTAACTAATATACCGCCATTTTATTCTACTTTCTCTTCAAGATTTATAAGCCTTGCTACATACACTGCGGTTTTTACACCGATTGCCAATGAAGCACCGTCGAGTGCAACAAAACGCTTTCAAACGCTAACATCCTCATCCCATGTAATATTCCATAGAGTCTGTACTGTGCTTTATTGAACTTATGCGCAATGACAAAAAAACAGTTGTCTCTTTCTTACTACTTTTGTTAATTATGCCTCCTCAACAATATACAGTGTATGTCAATTGTCAGTGTATGCCACCGTGATATTGGAAGTAATTATTTTTTTCGTCATGTTTGAGTATGGCCGGTCTATATTTATTATTATACGTCATAGGTTCCCCTACAAATAATATAAGTTGTACGTACAGCTGGCGTTGCATTTTTTTTCGAACAATAATGTTGTTTCGAATACTTCTGGTCAGCGAATGTATGTGAGTCTGAAGGGTGAAGATTGAGCAGTAACTACGAAACGTATCTCTCGGCTTGCCCTACTCCGAAACTCTGGGCACGCCACAGGCCACAGGCGTGATTTAGCCTTAGCCCATAGTTTGGGGGTTATCTTGCTTGTTCAGATTTTTTCTATGATATGTGTTATTGAGCTCTTTTTCTGGTTTTTCTTTCTTCCTGTATCAATTGAACTTTTTTTTCGAACAACTTCCACTTTTGCCTACTTTTTTGTCAGGTACGCGTACTTTCCTTCATCTCTCAACTTCTGTCTTCTTCTTTTGGCCCTTTCGGCCGCTGATCCTCCATAAGTATTGCAGCTACAAAATACATTTAAATATTTAGTTCCTCGCTTTACAGTTGCAGTGCGAGTCACCGTGACTCGAGTCATGTATTTCTTTTAAAATAACACATTTGCTAAGAAATAAAGTCGAGAATGTCAAAATCTAAGCCCAATTACATAAGTACATAGTTAAATCTAGACACACGGCAGTGTGTCTGCCAAGTTCGAGCAAAAAAAAGCGACACACCGGCCGTGGGTGGGATTACACGAACCATTTCGGGCCAATTTCGACCACCCTATAACTCAAGACATATTTTATCTACGCATATGAAATTTCGAGTGTCTGTTGACATCCCCTTAATTGTCTAGAATACAAAATTTCATTATTCTACCTATAGCAGTTCTTGAGATATTGACGTCAGAAAATCGCTATTTTTACTATACACTCACTGACTCACTGACTCATCAAAAACCTAGACCACTTCCAATGGTCGTACTGACTTGAAATTTGGCATGGAGATAGGTCTTAAGGTTAAAGTAAAGGGAAAAATCTGAAAACGGCCAAGTGTGAGTCAGTTTTAAAAATAGCGAAGGTGTAACTTTGTTCTACTATGAAGTCATAATGAACTAAGTGGGCCTATCTTTTAATGGTCGTACCGACCTGAAATTTGGCTCGAAGGTTTGTCTTTAGGTCGAAATAAAGTAAAAATCTGAAAACGGCCAAGTGTCAGTGAGTCAGTTTCGAAAACAACGAATGTGTAATTTTGTTCTACTATAAGTAGGTATGGAGTGTAAATGAGATAAGACTTATTTAAATTTAGCTACATACCAGTTTAAGACAATACATGTTTGTCTTAAAGACAAGAACAATAAAATTGTTCACCCCTCTGTGTGTGTCTGTTGCGGGAACCGAACCCACGATTTACGAAGTACAAAGCAGGTCACTAGGTACACTAGGTGCGCTAAATCAGTCAAACAAAAATGAAAAGACTATTTTTTCTCGCATAGTCTAAATAATTTCTAATTTTACAACTAATAAAATCGCAGATTCAAGAACATGGAAATCATATATACTCTAAGATGGAATTATATATACTACTGCCCATCTCACCCTCCGATACGCCACGGGATGAGATAGGATGGTGCACTTCTAGGGCTACATAATAGGCCACCAATTATAATACCTACTGGTAGGTAGGTATTACCAAGTTATTAATTATCTATGTAGGTAGCGTACTTACAAACAGAATAAAGTACGTTATTGATGTATGTAATTATATGTAAGTAGGTACATTTTATAGGTGTAGGGAGCCAGTTTATTTGTAAAAATCACCTATAAATAAATAGTAAAATAGAATTAGACGCTTAGTATAAAGGGTATAGTATAAAGTACATACCTAAGTGGAATGAGACATTTCCTAAAGCAAAAGTGATAAAAAAATAATAAAGAACCTACACCTAACAAAAATAAATGAAATCCCATCAAAAACATAAATGTGAAAGGCTGCCAAGTTCGATACTATGGGAATGCTTCGCCTATAAAAGAAGTGAGATCTGAATAAGTACCAAGTTCCATAAAAATCCCTCAAATCATAAATAGTTATAGGAATGCACACTTGATTTCCAGCAGTTTTTAAGGTACATTTTGAATAAGTATCACGTTACATAGAAATACCTAAAATTATAATAGTCAGAGAAACGCACACCGGTTTTTTTAGCAGTTTCCTGATAACATTTATTATTTTCAGTACTTTTTAATGATGTAACTTGGCAAGTTTTAATAGAAAATTATATACTTGACACACTGCAGTCCAAAGGTGTCGATTCATTGCATTGAAAAGGTGTGTGGTGTGTGAAAACTTGCCAAGTAACATCATTAATAAGTACTGAAAATAATAAATGTTATCAGGAAACTGCTAAAAAAACCGGTGTGCGTTTCTCTGACTATTATAATTTTAGGTATTTCTATGTAACGTGATACTTATTCAAAATGTACCTTAAAAACTGCTGGAAATCAGGTGTGCATTCCTATAACTATTTATGATTTGAGGGATTTTTATGGAACTTGGTACTTATTCAGATCTCACTTCTTTTATAGGCGAAGCATTCCCATAGTATCGAACTTGGCAGCCTTTCACATTTAAGTTTTTGATGGGATATATTTTCACTGGCACAAAATTGCAGAAATGAAAATATTGTGTTTTTGCGTAATTTACTCGACGACAAGCAATTTTCAATCACATGTTACGTAATTTTATTTCTACCGCGTGAATAAAGACAATATAGACAACGGTTGACTTGTTATTGACATAGTGTCATTAAATTTCTTCTCCTACCCTCATTTGTTAATTCTACATTCACAAAAATTCTTTTAAACATTAATTATTTCGTTGTCGTGTCCGAGTTACGTGGATTGACCCATTACACATTTTCTCGACTACAAGCTTTAGAAATTTCAATCGAAAAGCAACATTACAAAAAATCTATAGTTAACTGTGAGTACTGTGACTAAACTTGACCCTACATGGTAATGTAGAACAAGTGGCTATGTATAGTCGCCATCAGATATATCGGAGCGACCAACAACGCCTCTATTGTCAAGGCGATAAAGTGCATGTACAGATATTTTTGACTACCTTACCTTGGCCGCTCCGATATATTTGATGGCGACTGTACTGTGATACGTTTATGGCACTCTTGTGTGGAAATATTTATTGTAAGTGAACTACAAACTGTTAAACTGTATTATTTTATGAGTTCTCATTTACGTATTTGTCATTGCAGGTGGTTTGTCCAGTATGCGCTTCAATGCCAGGAGGAGAACCTAATTTCGTGACGGATGACTTTGCTGGTCATCTTACCCTTGAACATCGAACTGGCCCTAGAGATCTCATCTCATTTTTAATATCCTTTTTAATATATCGTAGCCTTATATGTATGTATTAATACCACAGGATGAACGAAAATATTGATTTTTAAAATGCTATTAAGGTACTATTTGGAGACTCTTGCTTGTGAGTAGTTTGACCTTTGACCGCCAAGAATCTGACAGAAAAATCGTGCTACTGACGCCAGCGCGCGAGCGCACTCGGTTATATTTTGGACGTGATATCACGCGCTAGCTTTTGCTTTATTTGTTTGCTCTAGCTAGGGCACGAGTTTTCGTGCGTGTGATTTGACGTCTTGGCGGTCAAAGGATTAAGCTAATTGGCGCAACGCATTAAGTAGCTCTATTGCGCAATCTGGACGCACCCTTACGACTATAGATAATTAGAATAATTCTTACTTCCATGTTCCTAATTTTTTTTAACTATTAGACTATAAGAGCTAGAGTCAAAAAATCGCATACGATTAAGAGAGTACCGAAACCTTGCAGTTAGTTTGATATAAAATCCTTATTGGTAGATCTGGGCGTCTGGCAGCCGTTCATTGGTGGAGGTCAGAGAAGCTTTGCACATAGTATGCACTAGCTAGCTCTCAGTCCAAAGTAATCTATGATATCAATACTTTTCTAGCGTTTTATTGGTTTCACAATGGTAGGTATAACTAAGCTAGGACGGATGAAATTAAAAATTATCATTAAGTATATTGGTGGGTCTGTATAAAAGTTTTACATATTTTGTAGTTATTTTTAACCGACTTCAAGATTTCAAAAGGAGGTTCTCAATTCGGTTGTATGTTTTTTATGTTGGCTTTTTTATTGTTTCTTTATGTCCTTTAGGGTTATATTTGCCAAAATCTGAAAAAAAAAAACAGATTTTTCGATAAAAGATATTTATTCTTCAATTTAGACAATTTATGAGAAAGTGGCGTGTGGCGCTCTAGGTCACAAACTTGGATTATTCATTGGGCCAACATCATAAACAAGTCTGCAAAAATCAGAACTACCGGATTTGTCGCGAACTCTGATGTATAAAGTTACTGGATTAATAAGGAATCGAGGGAACTCCTCAAATCTTAAAGGCATACATATAGTGATTTTTGTGTTTTTATCAACAACAAGCATTTTCATTCAATAAAGTGATATTTGATGAAGTGAAGCTGCTGAATGGAACTCTTCAACGACGCATAGTTCACGTTTGGCGAATTGTCCTCTTCGCTGTGTTAGTTGAGCAAGTTATTTCATATAATATATAGAATCTAAGAGTGCACCATATACAATAATCTTTCACCGGCCTCCCTCATGGTGCTCCCACACCAGCTGTTATAAATGTTATATAACAAAGTGTAACAAGGATAAGGCTAAGTAGCACTATGTTGTTAAAGAAAGATAGTTGCTGTTATATAACATCTATAACAGCTGGTGTGGGAGCACCATCATTGAACTCGTTTTTTTTTCTTAAAAATTATTTATAAATAGCAACAAACTCATATAATATAAGTAATCCTTAACTAATCTCACGACGAGCCGAGCGGCATCCGGCACGGCGGCGTCCGGCGCATGCCGCACGCGGGCCGCGGCGTGAGTCGCGCGCGCCGGACCAACATGCACTTCAGGTGTGTACCCGTGTACCCGTGTACCCGTGTACCCGTACTGTCCCCAGGCCCATACCAAACCACAGATAACCTCAACCACTACTTACAGTCGTGGCCAGATAATTAAGGACAAGATTATTTTTGCCATACAACTGCATACAAATATGAAATTTTAAATTAGATAAAAATATAAATTTTGCTTATGCTATTTATATTTTTAAAAATACTGACGTATCCGTGTTTAAACAAGACTTAATATGAGCCATAAACATCTTCCATAAAATTCGAACTTTAAAAAATACAGACGGTCAAATCAATACTTTTTGTAATTAGGAACGATTTTCATACATTGTTCCTAATTATAGTATGAACTTATAAAAAGTGTTGATTTGACCGTCTGTATTTTTTAAAGTTCAAATTTTATGGAAGATGTTTATGGACCATATTAAGTCTTGTTTAAACACGGATACCTCAGTATTTTTTTTAAATATAAATAGCATAAGCAAAATTTATATTTTTATCAAATTTAAAATGTCATATTTGTATGCAGTTGTATGGCAAAAATAATCTTGTCCTTAATTATCTGGCCACGACTGTAGATCATAAGCACAACTCGAGGTCACCACACATCAGCGCTCCCGTACTAATTTAGTATAAGAGCGCGACCGCTTATTTCATTTGAGTTAAGAGGCCTTATTCCCAAAACGCGCGAATTTCTTGATATGCTTCATTTTCTTCGAAGGCTATGGCGAAAATACTAGGTTTTTTTAAATCAACTATTGATGCACATAATAGTTCATTTCTTTATCTAGACGGCCATTGGAGCAAATATTACATTTTAACGAGTGAAATATGAAAAAAATTGGTTGTCTTGGAAGGCCTTTCCGGATTTTCCAGTTAGGTGTACCGTTCATTTTCAGATTACGCAAAAAAGGGTAAAAATTCTTATTCAATTTGAATTAAATTCAATTGAGTATATCATGTATGAGACGGCCATGGAAATAAAAATCGAAGATTCATCTTGGATAATCGACAAAATACCTTCTGATTATATGCCAGTTTTTTGATGAAAACACGGTTACATTTCATTTTTTCCACGAAAACCCTATGAATATTTTGCCCCAAATATATTACCATTGCAAAGTTAAACTATATTTCTATCACGATAAAAAAAAACATTACTATAGCAGTAAATTTCAAATTACTATGAATTTTTAAAAATGACCATTAAATCACACTACACAGGACACTTTGTAAGAATCGTATTTTTAGGTACTTAATAATAATAAACATGGTTCAAAATTATTTTTTTGTATTACTAATACTTCAAACTATCTTATAAATAGCATTTTATGCGGCTTTTTTCATTAATAGAGTTTTTCGACCTTTTAGGGAATAAGGAGCCTTAACGTTTTTGATCGTTACTCATATGAATTAAAAATATCCAGAAAAGTTATAGGGGTTAACCTGGATTGTTATAGTACAAAATGGTGTAGAATACTGTAGAATACTATTGAGATGTGCTGTTCAAATCGTAGAAATTTACGAATAAAATTGCGCTTATGTGCGGTGACCTCGTGCTCCTTGTAAAAGCTTAATGATGAGTAGTTTGTGTACCAACCCGACACTTGACTCTGTGTTATCAAAACTTGCCTGTCATTTTAGTTATACCTTATGGCAATCTACTAGGGTTTGCTCCCGTTTCTGATTTTGTATGACAAGAACCGGATTTTCCGGAATTTTCTGCATAGAAAATAGGAACCAGGAGCAAACCCTACAATTTATCATGCGAAGCATCTCTCGGCCCATGGCGATTAACCCACACTCGTTATCCCTTTTGTTACGTCATTGAGTCTGAAAGCTCTGGGGACTTAGCCAAGATGACAATCGCTTGTACAAAACGAAATGAAACGCTATAGGTCTCTCTATCACTCTTCCATATTAGTGCGATAGAGACGGATAGCGTGCCGATTCGTTTTCTACAAACGATCATCATCTTGGCTAAGCCAGATCTTTTATCTACACCACTTTATCGAAATGCAGAGATACTTAAGCTACAATCCTGGATTTAGCTTGAAAATTATTCTTTGACAATACGAGTAAGACTAGTAAAAATCTTCTATAATTAAATATTTCAAATAGATTCAACCGAGGTTTTTGATTAAATAATATGTAATGTCGTATGAATTATTTATACGTTGTTTTAACATCTCTTATTTTATGACTCGTTACAATGAGGATAATCGCGCCAAACTATGCACAGATGGCGTCCCAATCGCAAAGAAACAAACAAACATCTCGTTGGTTATGGTTTGGTAATGTCAAATCCATACAGTCTATGGTAGAGTATCTAGACAGAAATGGTACCACAATCGATGGCAGTTAAAAAGCACCATTTATAATCTGTGGGTTTATATTGATTCAAACTGACTTTTGATTTGGAAAGCAAGGTTCGTCGTCTATGACATAACTTCAGCTCCACTCAACCAAACGTAAAATATCGCATCGCCAATCGTTTTGGTTTCCGCTTTACTCCCATCGGAACCGGTAGAACAGTAACAAGTGTGATGGTGTCGCAGCACCAGCGGCGGGCTGTCGTCGCTGTCGCCGTCGTCGCGCGACGCGGTGGTGGACCCCATCGCGGAGCTGCTGTCGCAGCTGTCCGGCGTGCGGCGCGGCGCCGGCCAGCCCGGCACGCCCTCGCAGCTGCAGCAGCTGCAGATGCAGCTGCAGCTCGAGCGCCAGCAGGCCACGGTGCGTACACTACACACACACCCCCGATGTCACACACGTCCCGACCTGAGCGACGGAGCCTCTACACTGTGGAATATATCTATGGGCCCTGCATATCAACCTACATAAAATTACTTATCAACCGACTTCAAGATTTTAAAGGATCTCTCAATTCGTCAGGATCTTTGTTTTTGCTTGTTTTTTTTTTTTATTTTTTTTTTTAAGTAATAGTTCACTGATTACTTAAAAACGGCTGGACCGATTTGGATGATTCTTTTTTTGTTCTCCATTGTCATCAGGTCAGGATCTGATAATGGGTTGGAGAAATCGAGAGAACTCTTAACTATTACAGGCCCACTATAGTGATTTGAGTACTTTTTACAGTAGCTTGGGCATTTGCAAAGGGTGGAGGCTACATGAAGTCGGTTTTTTTTCTTTAAAATTATGTACAGTAGCTTCAGCATTTGCTTTTGGAAAGATGGAGGCTACGTGAAGTAGGTTCATTTTTGTTTAAAATTGTATTTATTTCTTTAATGGATTAAGTCAATGTTAAAGATTCTCAAATAAACAGGTCTTACAGTCGTCTGTCGTACACTCGAGTTCTCCAATATCTGTACACACGGTTGTTTAAAATTGTATGAACATTACCTTATTTGTATGGGTTCAAGGTCGTGTACACATATTTTACAACCTCCTTGTGTAAGATATTGGGGTAGTGGAGTGTACATTCGTTATACCTTGGCCACACACTCGACGAGCGGCGTGGGAAGTAGGCAGAGACATAGTATGGCCGCGCTACTCGTCATGCCGCTCGTCATGCTTCTCGTCATGCCTACCGCTCCCTAATTTGTCGGTTTTTTGGCGCGAGTCAAAGGGCCGCATATCATAATCGCGCGAGTAGGGCAGTGTGTGGCCGGAGAGGGCAACATCGCGGCAGCGCGAGGGGCATAGTGTGGCCGAGGTATTAGACAGCACGAGTAGCTGTGTAATGCATGAGCCCGCACGGCACTGTGACAGCTCGCAAAGTGGCAGGATATCGTTGTGTCGCAGGCGGCGCGCCAGCAGCTGGAGCGCCTGCCGCGCCGGCCCGCCGCCGCCGCCGCCGCGCCGCCGCCCGCGCCCGCGCCCGCCGCCGCGCCGCCGCCGGCGCGCGACCCGCACGACTCCCAGTACCTGCTCTCCGGCTTCCTGGGTAACTCACTTACCATTAGGCGTGTCCACACCGGACGCACCGCCTCGCGAGGAAATTGCCGCGCGAGGCAGCTCGGCTAGTGTGCTAGTAGGCATTGCGGCCGCGCTTGCGTTTGCCTCGGGCGAGGCACGTCCACACTAGCCGAGCCGCCTCGCGCGGCAATTTCCTCGCGAGGCTGTGCGCCTGGTGTGGCACGGCTAATACCACGGTGTAGCTCTGTACACTGCACCGTGCTAGTGGGGGTATGGGGGAATAAAAGCAATTTTCATACGAATTGCGCGGCTTATTTCGAGGGATACCAAATTTAAAAAAGGGCCAAGTGCGTGCCGGACAACGCATAATGGAGGGCTCCGTACCTTTAATACGCTTCGTAAGAAGTTTTTTGGAACTAACTTAAAATTGTAAAAAAAAGGTTTTTGTAAAAGTTAAAAAATTTAATAATATCGGAGAGTCCGAAAGTTCTTTTGATACAAATTGGGCGTCAATTTGTATATGTATATAAAACTGCCAAGAGCATATCGGGCCATGCTCAGTGTAGGGTTCTGTAAAGTGAGCACCAGTTGAAAACGAAAAAAAAGTAAACAAACCTGCATTATTTCGCAATCACGCACTTTCAGAACACAATCTTGGTCTTATCACCAACTTAAAACCTTAAACCTTGAGTTCACATACATTTTTAGTTAAAATATCTGATATTTATAAGTATTAAAGTAAAAAGAAATCTACGAATGTGTTTTACGATATGTGTAAAAGGTTAGGCGAGATTTTTTACTCATCGAAATCTATATTATCTATGAAAAAACTTCAATTGGTAATGATGGGACATGAACAGTGTCATTTTGTTATCGATTCGATGTAGACACGGGATCTTTTTAATTTAATAATTTGAAATTATACGTAGGGAAATACTGAAAATATAGAGTCTGGCAAATGGAAGATGAGAATGAGTTTTTTATGCAACTTTTTATATGGCAACATAAGCTGAATCGTCAAACGTCATGTGGCCGCTACATTAATCAACTTGTCGCACGATTAGAGTGAGATGGAGCGATAGTTAGAGTAGGACAAACGAATTGGCCTAAGTCGAAGGGTATAATTGTGCTCCGTGTTCCACCTTACCACTGCGAACTTAACCCCATAGATCTGATTTGGGCACAAGTGAAGTCGTATGTGGGCAGGAAAATAAAACTTTCAAAATGGCGGAGATCAAAAGTTTGCTTCAAGAAGGTTTAGCCAAACTCGGTGCTGAACAATGGGCAAACTGTGTGAAGCACGTCATAAAAGAGGAGGAAAAAATTAAAGAAATAGACGGGATTTCCGACACCGTCATAGATAATGCGGCTATCACAAAGCCTTTCATTATCACAGTCACTCTGATGATGACACTTCGGAGGATAGTGCATTCAGTGACAGTGGAAGTATATAAAAATAAATATCTCTTCGATAATTTAAAATAGAATGTATTTTATTCAAATAATTTTAAATTTAATCGCCCTTTGACTTTTCTTCTCTTATTAAGAACGAGTTTATTTTTCCCATACAAGTACAAAAAAATATGACTTTTAAAATTGGATGAAAATCAAATTTATGCTTGATAAATTTTTATTGTTAAAAATACTGATGTATCTGTGTTTAAACAAGCTTTAATATGGATAGTAAACAACTTCTGTTTATATATCTATATGTAAAAATATGAACTTTGAAAAATACAGACGGATTTTATAGATATACTTAAATTAGGAACCTCAAATTACTTGAACAAAATGTTGTCTATTATTGGGTAAAAATTGATAGAATAATTAATAATACCTACATATTTATTTTGTGTTCCTTCCTAGTTCGTAAGTATTTCGCGAAGGATATTTTTAGTCGATGAATGTTAATACTATTCCCGTCACTATTTTCATAGACAACAAATGCAATTGATGGTCAGCCATATTTGTTTACATCTTTTTCGTTTTGAACTGGTGCCCACTTTAGTTGCCGGCCTCCGGTTTGTTACAAACCATTCGTTCAAAAGGTCGTTTATTAAAGGAAATTTTGCGGCCTTTTACTATGCATTTTTGAGTTATTAGTTATTACTATAACTCAAAAACGGCTCAACCGATTTTAATTAATAACGAAATTTCGACTTTATCGTTTCGCGATTGATGCATTAATGACATATTTATACAAGTATGTATAATATAGAAAGAAAATCATCATACCATCAGGCGAGCCGTATGCTTGTTTGCCACCGTTGTGGTATAAAAAAAATGGGTTACTATCAAATTTACCTTATCGCTAAACGACCATTTCAGGTAGATGACATAAAAGTAAAATACACAGTCCGCATAGAGTCAATTCAGCTGGGACGACATGAAAGTAGAATACTCAGTCAGCAAAAAGTCAATACAGCTGGATGGCTAAGAATTAGACTGAATAAATAGCCAAACGTCTGGAAATGTAAATAGTCCATATGCTTAGAACACCTAATTCGTCGAAAGTGAAATTAGTTGATTGACATGAACCTGACATGAACACAGAACGAGTTAGTAGCAAAACGTCATGAAATGTAATGTGTTTACAAATATGTAACAGGCCACAGAGTTAAAGCTAGACAACATTTATTTTATTAGTATGGATTAGGGGTGTCCGTTATTTTGACATTGTCATTTGTTAGTAACGCATACCCCCTTAAAACATTGGTACTCCACTACCCCATCACACTCTGAAAGTAAATTTGAGTTAATTCCCGTTACTTTATTTGGATTTCTCTATACTAATTATACTCCATTCCAGATAACATAAGACTCTAGAAGGTCAAAAAAAATTAGGGATTCTTAATCAAGCAGAAGCGAAGTTCGTACATATTGAACATTCACTGACATTGAATTATGATAATAAGTAAGACTTATTATGTTGAAGTGGCCAATTAACATTAATTAACAATTGTCATATTAACACTTAACATTTGAAAATCCAGACGTTTTGCTAACGGATCGTTTCGCGTTTATTCCATTTAGTAAAAAAGACGTTCTAAGATACAAAAGTTTTGTTACCGGACCATTTAGCGTTTATGTCTATTAAGTAATAAAGACATTCAAATATAAAGACGTTTTGCTGATACATCATTTTAAATTGTAACATTCTAAGATCCAGACGTTTTGCTAAAGAGGTATTTAGCAGTCATGTCTATGTAGTCACTAAGACATAACACAATCCAGCCATTTCAGCTATATGGTTTTTTAACGATAAGGTAAATTTGATAGTAACCCAAAAAAATGCTACGGCAAAAGTTCCAATCCAGCCATTTCAGCTATATGGTTTTTTAACGATAAGGTAAATTTGATAGTAACCCAAAAAAATGCTACGGCAAAAGTTCCAAATTCTGAGAGCGATTCACAATCAAGCAAAAATGAGTCGGTGAAATTGAAATAGCGATTCGTTCGACAGGAGCAACGACGCCCGTGTGCGGCGCGGAGGCGGAGACGCGCGCGGCGCTTCTGCGCGGGCTCGTGCTGGCGTCGCTGGGCCCGCCCGCGCCGCGCCCGCCGCCGCCCGCGCCGCGCGCCGCCCCCGCGCCCGCGCCCGCGCCCGAGCCGGCCCCCGCGCCCGCGCTCGCGCCGCAGCCCGCGCCCGCGCCCGCGCCCGCGCCCGCGCCCGCCCCCGCGCTGCCGCTGCCGCGCACCAAGCCCGCGCCGCGCACCAAGGTATGCTGAGGCGTGTGTCCATGTAGCTGTAGCCTAGCCGCGTAGCCGGCGACGTGACGCGAGGTGACGTGTTTGTGTGCCGGCAGGAGGCGGCGGCGCGCGCGCACGCGGTGGCGCGGCAGCTGCCCGAGGGCAGGTAGGAGCGCGGGGGCCGCGCGCCGGAGCCGCCGCCGCGCGTGCGGCGCGCCCGAGCGGCGCCCGCGCCCCCGCAGCCCCCCCAGCCCCGGCCGGCGTGGCGCCCGCGCCCGCGCCCTGTACAGACGTCGGTAGATGAAAGTATTTAATGTTTATTCGTTAGACGTACGGTAGTGTATATGATATTATTTATCCTCGCCCGCGGCCGCGGAGCCCGTGGGGCCGCGGGTGTGTACATACGCGGACGAGCCGCCCCGGTCAGACCGGGGCCGCGTGAGACGAGTTTCGTTGTTTTCGCTAACACTTATTAGTGGATGCTTATGTTTGTTTTGTTGGCTTTCGAAAAATCAGTGTGGTTTCCTTTTTCGTATAGAATAATAGCTATGGAATGTTTTAATCAATTTAAATACATAAATAAAATAATTATCGTCGAATAGGCAGTTTACGTTATTAATTTAAATATTAATGTTCGAGGGGAGCCGGTGGAGACTGATATTTTAACAATTGTCGTCCATGTTGAAACAGCAAACGGTAGCAATATTGACAATGACCAACAAAGTTTAGTTGATCGGTTTATTTTGCAGTTGTAAAAATCTAGTGTTGAAGTAATAAGTAATATAGGAAAAATATTTATAGATGTGTAATTCGCCACAACCAGTGGTTTGTTTAAAGAAAACTGGCTCCTCTCCTATTCTTGTAAAAGTAAAAGTGAACTGGTACGGATCTACTTACCCACAATTTTTTCACTAGCTACTCAAAAGAATGTGCTTATTAGTTTGATTATTATACTCCAACATTACAAAATGTTTGTATGTACCCTAATTAAATTCTATAATATTAAAAAGCGTTTTATTTTTTAAACCTACTAGGCCATCTTTTATCTTAGTGTTAAGTTTTAGTTCTCGTCTTAATGTTAGAATAGAATATAAAATAAATTTGTTGCAGAAATTATAAACAGCATCAACACTACTCCGTCCCTCGCATAAACGTCCCTGTGATGTAAATCCAAAGTTCCTGTAGTAAAAATTGCATAAGAAACATTTCCATATTATTATGTGAGCAAATACCAGGTATGGAACACCGAGATACCCAGGGTTCACCGATGTCGGAACAAGCACTATTAGATTCAATAAAAAAGATAAAATGTTATTGCTATATTTTGTTTTTTCTTGCCCCACGTTTCACTTCGTCTTTTGTTTAATATCAGATTTAGCTATTTGCATCGCCTAGAATATATCAGGCACTTACTGCGAACTTGCTCCGCTGCATTTCATAGTAAAGCGGGTATTAGACATTGCAATTTGTAGGGCCCAATCTGTTGTGTACCCTGCCTCACGCTGCCCCTCCTTCAGCTGTCTACAGGCCCTACCTCTTATTACACCTCCCAACCTGACAGATTGGGCCCTACAAATTGTTATGTCTAATACCGGTTTTAGATTGGCCGACTTTGGCCTGATATCAAAAACTTAGTTCGTCAAATCGTCTATTTGCATGAGATTTGCATCATATCTATTGACATCTATATCCACGAAGTTCGGTTTGCTCGCGAATCATTCGGGCGAAAACAAACGGTGTTCGGGCTCCTGTCTATGACGTATAATAAATATAGACCGGACATACTCAAACATGACGGGAGAAATAATTTTCACGCTACTGTTCGGAAATGTGACAAAAGATGGTCAAAATCCAAGCTGGAAAGTAAGCATTTGCTGTAGCACCTGAACCACCACTACAGCAATGTTATTGTAGCGATGAAATGTCATTAGTTGGAAAGTAAATTGTCCAGTTATGTCATTTCATTCATAAAAAACATTAAAAGGTCTTTTTTTGGCACAACTTATGTTTCAAAAGTAAAATAAGGTTGTTTATCGGGCCAACTACCTGTTTAAAAAAAAAGAAACGTCAAAACCATTTATTCACCCTTAAGGCGTTTTTACTTTTTTTAGCCGTTTGTGGGTTTTCTATCAAAAACGCCTCTAAGTAAACGCTCCTCCGCCGCCTCGCTTTGAAGCAAACAACAGAAAAACGCTTCTTGAAAGTGAAAAAAAAAGTAAAAAGGCGGGAATGCAATACTGAATTGGATATTCTATTAAAGCATTTATATTATTATGAAAAATGTTTTTTTTTATTTCCTCACAGTAGTCGTGAAATGCACTATGTAATATCTCGGCCGAAAGCGCTATAGGTGGACTCGTATCTTCGAGGGCCTCCCCTGGCGGGTCGGCCCCATGAAGTTAAATACAATCTGGAGGTCATACTTCGACCACAAAGTGAGGCCGAAAGGGAGGGTAATGTGGGGGGCTGCATCTCATTCTAAGTAGAGTGACCATATGTACTATGATGTATGTGGGATTGGGATAGTATGAAGATAAATATAAAATATAAAAACTTTTTACAAAAAAAGATAAACCGACTTCAAAAAGGACAAAATAAAATATTATATTATTTATATGAGTTACAAACTGATATGTTTGAAGTCGGTGCCAAGCCAAATTTGGAAGAGTTAATACGAACGAGGCTATGTGTTCAGTGAATTGTTCTTCATACTGTAGAAATATTCTAATACCGTATTGATTGCATGTAGGTATTAATTCAATTACAGAAAGAAAGTATAATCATGCGTCTTATGATGTTTGTTAATTTAATAATGATCTTTCTATACTCAGACACACTGGGTGTGTGGGGCCCACCTTGTCAGTAGAAAAAGGCGCATTATTTAAATTTTCTATGGAATGTCAACCCTACGCGTTTACATTTTATTAAATTTGCCACCTCTGATTTTTGACAAAGTAGACGTGCGTCAGAGTATATATATACATAGGTAACACATTTCATCAAAATTGGATTTACTACTTAGACGTGAAAATGTAACAGATCCAATCACATTCTCCTTTGCAATATAAGTATGTATAGATGTTTTGTGATTTTCAGACTTGAAGCTGTTTTGACCGGTATTGTAACTTTTTGGCTTGGCACCGACTTCAAACATATCAGTTTGTAACTCATATAAATAATATAATATTTTATTTTGTCCAGCACCAGATTAATATGGGACCACCTTGGAAGTATATCCTTACAAATAAAAAAAGAATTATTCAAATCGGACCACGCGTCTCGGAGTAATCGGTGAACATACATAAAAAAAAGCCCAAACCGAATACAGAACCTCCTCCTTCTATGAAATTGAAGTCGGTTAAAAATATGCTTGTCGTCTAGTAAGTATTGTCCAGAAAGAGAAGTCTCATAGTTCATATGGGAACTTATACATTCTACTGACTTAAGGAGTTGGCCACTTCGGATACGTTGGCGCGATGGTGAGAGCAGAGAACCCCTCTAATTAGTTTACTATTTTAAACTTATTGCAAGATCCAGGCATCTGGCAGCTGTTTATCGGAGGACGTCAGAGTGACAGACCAGCAAAATATTTCAGTTAATAGGTAAAAACTGTCGAAGCCTATCGCTAATATCATAAATAATATCGTAAAAACATGTGCTACGGAAAAAAAACAGTAGGAAGGCGACAAACAATACATTAACGTAACGTCATTTTGCACTATTTTCCCCCAACAGAAACTCCTGAAAATGATATAATCTTATTAATTACATGATACTGCACTGCATCAAACCTAGAACTGTAAGATATTTATTTCTTACAACTCGTTTGCATAACACCGATGAACAGTTGCCAGATGTCCGCGTCTTAAAATAGGGGATAGTTAGTGTAGCAAACTAAAACTAAGTAAGTACAGGGGGTTCGTGGCTCTCACTATTGCGTCATGTCTGATGTGGACAGTTCTCCGACTTTAATATACTTAAAGGTAAATAAAGAAAACATCAATAACATCAAACTGCTCAATGGTTGACTGGAAGAGATCTCTTCCATGTACAAATATTGTATGTTCTTCCTGTTGTATTTTTCTTTGTTGTACAAATGTTGTACAATAAAGTATATTTTAACGGCCTCCTAGCCTAATCGGTAGTGACCCTGCCTATGAAGCAGGAGGTCCCGGGTTCGAATCCTGGTCAGGGCATTTATTTGTGTGTTTATCACGGATATTTGTTCCTGAGTTATGGATGTTTTCTATGTATTTAAGTATTTATATGTATATATCTATTACATATATCGTCGTCTAGTACCCACAACACAAGCCTTATTGAGCTTACTGTGGGACCAGGTTGATTTGTGTAAGATTGTCCCATAATATTTATTTAATATTTATTCATTCATTTTTTATACTGCCACTACTAAAAATTTTTGTATGGCCTTGTGCCATTTTAGGACCCTTTCGAAAGGGCCTAAAAAGACCCGCGGGCCACTCCTGTCCTGTGTAAGTAATACTTAGGAACAGACCATGTACTTATGTACATTTCTGTAAAAACAACAAAACCGACCCGCAGCTTGCCGACATCATAGTCACCCTATTGTCACAATCTTAACTTGTTGTTAAATCGTAAAATTGAATGATTGTGGATTACCGGTGAAAGGAAAGTCTACTTTATTGTAAAGTCTCACCCCTGCACCCTTTTACGCAACATATCTTGACCATTTTTAGGGTTCCGTAGTCAACTAGGAACCCTTATAGTTTCGCCATGTCTGCCCGTCCGTCCGTCCGTCCGTCCGCGGATAATCTCATCAGTGACCGTTAGCACTAGAAAGCTGAAATTTGGTACTAATATGTATATCAATCACGCCGATAAAGTGGTAAAATAAAAAGTGGAAAATTTTTTTTTATTAGGGTATCTCCCCTATACGTAAAGTGGGGAGCGATTTTTTTTTTCATTTCAACCCTAACGTGTGATATATTGTTGGATAGGTATTTAAAAATGAATAGGGGTTTACTAAAATCATTTTTCGATAATGTAAATATTTTCGGAAATAATCGCTCCAGAAGTAAAAAAATATGCGTCCCCCCCCCCCTCTAACTTTTGAACCATAAGTTTTAAAAATATGAAAAAAATCTCAAAAGTAGAACTTTATAAAAACTTTCTAGGAAAATTATTTTGAACTTGATAGGATGAATAGTTTTTGAAAAAAAATTACAAAATAATTTCTGAACTAAGTTTGTAATTTAACCGTATAAGCAGGTGTTTATTGTACCTGTAATTTCTACAAAATTACAATGAAATGACGTGCTTTCAAATAAAGTAAAAACGGTGAAAATCGGTTAACGCAATAAAGAATTATTCCATAAAAATCATCTTCCATACTTTAAGCTCGCGCGCAATAGTTTACTTAATTTGCCGATAGATGTCGCTGTACGTGGAACTCTCGTATCATATCCTACATGGCGGTGTTATTAACTCTTAAGTGGGGACACTTACTGTGACGGACGGAAAACTACGGAACCCTACACTGAGCGTGGCCCGACACGCTCTTGGCCGGTTTTTTTACTTAAAAATGTTGTTACGAAATGTTGTTGAGCTGAGCGGCGTCATTTGAAATAATATCAGTGACATATTATGTCAGTGATGGGACTGATGGGATGGGGATACCAGACCGTATTTTAAATATTACAAAATTACTACTGTCTGGAATATTAATTGCAATTCTTTAATTTAATGAATGAATAATATTTACGTCGTAAAAAAATTCAAAGCAGCTAAATGGGAACTAAGTATTAATCCAAATCTTGCAACAAATTATTATAAGTAGGAAGTAACTTCTAGTGTGTTACTAAAATAAATGTATATAAATAAAATCACATTGGTAAGTTTCACGAGTTGGCAGCATTGTGGGAGTGAGACACCGCCCCCTACATTATGCTCTCTATCGGACCGTTTTTATTACTTTTTACTAGTGACCTGTGAACGACTGTTTTGCTCGGTAATAAGGTTCAACTGTGATTAGGGAAATATAGTAAAAGTACTATCCGGATTGTCTTCTGATCCGTGGTCGGCCCTCGAACTAACTCGATCCACCTATAGCTTACTTTCAAGCCTCTACAATAATGTACTATACTTCCAATATCACTGTAGCATCACACTGACAATTTGTTTATTGCTTACACACCTACAATGTCAAAAAGCGTAAAAGAGAAGGCATAATTAATGGAAGTAGTAAGAAAGAGACAACTATTGTTTTGTCATTAGTTTTATAAAGCGCAGTACAGACTCGATGGAATATTAAACGGGATGAGGATTGTAGCGTCTGAAAGCGATAAGTTGCGCTCTACGGCGCTTCATCGGCTATCCATGCAAAAACCGCTGTGTACGTAGCCAGCCTTATAAATCTTGAAGAAAAATAAAATGGCGCCATATTTGTTACATTAGTTGTTAAACCATAAAAAATCGAAGTATTTCAGCTTATTTAGGAGTGATTTTTTTCGTTTCCTCGCGTGGTTTGTGCAGTATCTTAAATATTTAAGGTTGTCTGGAAGAAATCGCTCATTAGCGATAAGACCGCCTGTTGTTACCTCTACCTAAATTTATCTAATTGTAAAATTTGTGCTTGTAACTGTATGAGGTGTGCAATAAAGAGTATTTATTATTATTATTATTATTTCAATACGCAGGAAGCCATTTTAACAACGGTATCACGGCGCATTGGAGGGTAAGCTAATTACGTCTTCACCTCTCGCTGGCCTGGGCGCTACTCGGGCGATCTGAATTCACTCATATTGATGGCTTCACTTTTGGAGCGCGTATGGCTCATCTTTGTTTATTATATCTATGGCTCTCGTCGGTTTTTTACGCACATCAAACTATGATATATAATAATGACAGATGGGTCATGCACGCTGCAAAAGTGAAGCACTTAAAATGAGTGAATTCAAACAACTGTCGCTAGTCGCGCACCGGCCAGCGTGAGATGAGGACGTGCCAATGAGCTCCCGTCACCCGCGTGAGAAAGAGACAAACTGTAATTTCCTAACAATGAGAGTGACAAATATGTAATGATTGTCAAAATAGATAAACATAACAGAATCGTTGCTAGGTTATTAGTTATTACTTATTAAATAAATAGTTGTGCATTAAAAAAAATCTGATCAAAGATCCATAATATGTTTGTACTTATACTTTAGACTTAATAACTATGTTTATCTACACTCACACTGTAAGTCCTCTAAAACGTGTTCAATAACGGTAGGCAATGGCTAGCATTACCACAACCGATTTTACTATGATAAGCTTTTTATCTGTGGCGGTAACGTAATTTTAACTTTACATGCTCAAATATTGATGTGCTATGAGTTTTGATAACATAATGTAAATCCTGTGCTCCTTCCTGACCAACGGCACGCGCCCGCGCGGCCGCCGACACGCGCCTCCCCGACCGCCGGCACAATCGAGTTGGCCATGGCGGTGCAATGGCGGTTAATCTATGGTTTCCGAGCACTTAATTTAATATATATAATATGAGTGTAGATAAAGCAGTGTATGCAACTGTACGTAATTAGGCCTTAAAACGCTCGTGTGATCTTATTATGAAACTCGCCTGCGGCTCGTTTCATAAAACCACACTCGTATTTTATGGACCCTTATTACGTAACAGTTACATAAACTACTATAGTTTGATCATAATAATAGGTACATAAAATAAAAACAAACAAACAAATAGAAGAGTTGGGTTCAGGTAGCTCGAGCGGTCATTTAAATATCTATCTATACACGGTGTAACATGAGGAAACCGAAAAATTTTAACAGCGTATTCGTGATCATAATTGAAGACTAAAACGTCGTATAAACTTTTCTGGAATTCGCCTAGTTTCAAGAGTTACTACCAATTAAATAAAAAAACATTTTTTATTGTGACTCAGTGCAAAACGCTTTTTTGATGGCGATTTCACCTTTTATGGGGTCTAGAGACATCCTTATTTACAGATATCAAAGTGCCAAGGAATTCTTTACGTAAACTATTTTTTACGAAAAAAAATGTACTTACTAATTTATTTTAATCGACAGTTGTACCAATAAAATTTATGTTTTTATGTTCAAAAGCATTTAAAAAAAAGCAAAAAAAAAAATTATTTGTGGCGAAATTGACCTAAATTCATATAACATTTATTACTCCTTATGACCTCAGGCATTCGTGGTTAAAATCTCTCGCAATGCTCACGAGCACCGTGTATAGTTAAATGCATTTTTTTTTTATTTAATGTCTTCTGTTTATGAGTACTGGTACTATCTATCACCGTGCTTTACCAATCAATTTTGTTGATGATTTGAAGGCGTTTCTATAAACGCTGAGTTAAGGACGATTTGTAGGTGAGCTAGGCAAGATGCAATATTTTCATTTGAAAGAATTGCACGTAGAATAGGACACGAGTGTATAAAAAAATGAAAATACTATAATTTATGGTAAAAATTGCTGTTACAAACTGACAATTTAAATTTTAGCGCCTAAACGGATCTTCAGTCCCAGTGACGTCACTCATGTGTGTCACTGTCACTCGCCATAGTGGTCATATTTGTTCATCCTTGGTTTTATGGATGGTAGAAGGTAAGGATGACAATATCTATGTTAAAAAGTGTCCGTCAAAAAGCGTTAAAATCGTAGTGCCACAATAGCTACAGAGATAGTAGCTAGGGAGTAAATTTCTGGTCCGGTCGTAGTGACCCTGCGTACGAAGCAGAGGGCCCCAGATTCGAATCCTTATGTTATATTTTTTGATATTAAAATGTAAAAATCCGTACATATTTAAAAATAAATATCTTCAGAGAGGAAAAAACACTCAGCATATTAATTTTATAGTTATATAAAATATATAGTTATATATAGGTATATTTATTTTAGTAAGGTTAAGGTTTTCTGCTTACTCTAGTGACCTAAATTTTGAAATTTCAAAATCCACGGTCAATCACATAAAACTGCTAAGTTCATTTCATACTCTAGGTATACCAGCGCACTTTTTGAAGGGATTTGGAACTGTTATTTACTGCCTACAGCTGGACACTTTTTTTATTGTTCCGCCATATGAGATTGTCATCCTCAAAACGGCTATTACACATGGCAATTTGTAGGGCCCAACCTGTTGTGTCCAACTCCTGTCGGCGTTGGACCCGTTATTACACTTTCCCTACAAATCCTGCCTCACCAACAAATCATCCTTACCAACGTTTACAGAGATGCCTTCAAAACATCTAAAAAAATTATTTTAGTGAAGCACGGTGATAGTACTTATAACAGTATACATTAAATAAAAAAAGAAACTGTTTTTATTATTATAGATATTTAAATGACCGCTCGAGCTGCCTGAATTTAACTTCATCTGCCCAACTCTTCTATTATTTAAATACAAAACTAGGTAAATATATTAATTACCAGCGAATCTACACATTTTAACTTTTATTTTAAATAAAAAACCAGACGGAATGTGTAGCAAATTTATAAATAAAAAAGGTAAAATAACTCTTAACGACCTCCATAAACAGCTGCAGGTGTCGTGTCGGGGCACTGCCGATCGCCCCGATCGCCCTAGATCGGGACTCCTACTCCCTAGGTGCCATTACACCTACCAACCCGACAGGTTGGACCCTACAAATTGCCATGTCTAATAGCCGTTTTACTATACCATCCATAGTTTTACAACAGGAGTGTCGTCACCAGACGCTGATTGGTGGATTAAAATACGTTCCGTTTCGCATTACTTTAAATCGTAATTATTGTTTGAAATTAGTATAAATTAAAGTAAAAACGTTTTAATAGTTATTGTTTTATGTTTTTTCAACATTTTGTTTACAAAATAATGGTAAATATTATAGCTGCATCTTCCCTAGCTAGCGTCGGTAACGGCGATTTGTAGGGAAACTGTAATAAGGGGCGTTAGGGCCGACAGAAATTGGAGACAAGATGCAATATTTTCATTTATGCTTTAATTTGAAAGAATTGCACGTAGAATAGACCTCGAGTGTATTAAAAAATGAAAATACTATAATTTATAGTAAAAAAAATCTGTTACAAACTGACAATTTAAGTTTTCGCGCCTAAACGGATCTACAGTTCCTGTGACGTCCCTCATGGCTGTCAGTGTCACTCGCCAAAGTCGTAGTATTTGTTCATCCTTGGTTTTATGGATGGTAGAAGGTAAGGATGACAATCCTATGTTGCAAGTCTCCGTCAGAAGGCGTTAAATTCCGCCATATTATGAGATTGTCATCCTTTACTATACCATCCATAGTGTTGAAACAGGAGTGACGTCACCAGACGATGATTGGAGAATTAAAATACGTTCCGTTTCACATTACTTCAAATAGCAATTATTGTTTGAAATTAGTATAAATTAAAGTAAAAACGTTTTAATAGCTATTATTTTATGTTTTTTCAACATTTTGATTACAAAGTAATGGTCAATATTATTGCTGCATCTTCCTTAATACCGGTTTTACATATACTAAATATGTCTATACTCCAAGTGATATTCGAACGCACACGGAACGCATGTATTCGTTTGACAGTCTGTGAAGTCTGTCATAATGTCATTGTCAAATACAAACCATACCATACGGGAACCACACCACGACATTAAGATTTTTACATTTTATTCCACTTTGGAACTGCCCTGGAAGGATCTTTTTTTTGTATACCAATTACCAAAGAATATTACATTTCTGCAAATGATTATGGTAGCAATTTGTAATCCAGTAAATGGGGATTAGCTTAGATCGAACTAGAACATTTCACTGGTATTAACAAGCGATGGCTAGTGAAGAGCACAAATATTTGGCAAATATCATCAAAGAACTTCATGCGTCTCTTAGAAAATCATCTTTAGAAATAGGCGCAGAAGAAGCTTGGCGTGAACATTGCAGAAATAAGGATAAACTTGCTAAATATGCGGAGTCCATGGAGAAACTAGCAACAACTCACTGGGAAGAAAATTGTGCAAGTGAGCACAGTCAAGCAATATCAAGAATTAAATGGACAGCAGAATTGGCTCATTCCTATTTTATGCAAAAGTTGTACCTTTTATATACATTAAAAGAATGTGAAATAGCTGAGAAAATTAACACTCCAATCACTATAGAAGAAGAAATCTCGGAGCCCTTAAAACTTATTGATGTAGGGAGCTGCTACAACCCATTTAAGATATATGACTATTTCCATGTTCTAGCTGTAGACTTATGTCCAGCAAGTACATCCGTCTTTGAATGCGATTTCTTAGAGGTGCCATGTGGTGATTCTTTAAAGCAAACATCAAATAAAATTGAACAGTTGCCATTTCATCATTTTGATATTGTAACATTTTGTTTCCTTTTGGAATATATCCCCAGTTCTCCTCTTAGAATTAAGGCCTGTGTAAAAGCCTATGATATTTTAAAACCTGGTGGACTACTGGTCATTAACACTCCAGACTCTAAACATGTTGGCGCTAATGGCAAACTGATGAAAAACTGGAGATATACATTAGCATGTATTGGATTTTCCAGAATTAAGTATGAAAAATTTAAGCATATGCATTGTATGGCTTTCAGAAAAAGTTTAAGTAAAGATGTAGCTGTTCGCTGGGCAACTCTTCACAAGGATGCCAACATGGAATTTACCCTGCACATACCTCAAGATTTTAGCAACAAACAAGAGGAAAATCAATCACACCCAGAACAATTACTCCAAAAAAGAACTGTAACCGTTGAAGACTTAAACGAATTACCATTTAAGGATATTGAATAATAGAATTGTAGTCATAATAAAGGTTAGCCTTGTATTTATTTAATTTCATGAAATTCAAGCAATTTCAACAACCATATTTAAACAGCAACTTGTAAAGTTGATGTTCAGTCAACTTATACTAATAAATTTGTTTACTTAACAGTACCAAACTTAGCCTTACGTTTTTCAATCCTTTCCTTAAGTTCTATCTCAGTCATAATTTTAGACACAGATTGTCCAAATCTTTCAGCTCTTTGTTTCAGTTTATCTAAATTCTCACTCAGTGTTGCTGGCGTCTTGTTTGAAGTAATTGTGCTTGAAGAGTTCTGGCCAAATCTCTGTTTCCGGGCCTCTTTTCTTTCATCATCTGACATCTTAACTGGTAATCCAAACCTTTTAGCACGCATTTCTAATCTCGATTTAGTATCAATGTCTGCAGTTATTTTTACTTTGCTATCAGCCAGAGCCGTGACTTCAGTCTTACTTTGGGTGGTTTCTGCATCTGGTTTAACAGGTGTCACAGAAACTGCCCTGTTTAACACTATTTTCTTTGATCCAGCCTCTTTGTTTTCTTCTTTGGACTCCTTTGAGTCAGCAGTTATTTTTCGCTTGAGAGTTCTCATCGGCTTCACCTCGCTGGCAGGTTTCGTCGCCGGTTGATCGGCAAGCGCCAATTCTTCGTTTAGAGTGTCTACAGCAGAGTCATCAAGAATGTCGGTTTGGCTTTTTTCGTCATCGTCGTCCAATTTCTCATCTTCTTCCAGCACACTATCGGAGTCTATTTCGTCCGAGTCCAGATTAATATCGTGATGGTCGTCTTGTGCCATGGCTGTTTGTAGTCTAGCCACGAGTTCTGCTTTGTCGCCCGTATGAGGAAGGCCACGTACCTTCAACTCTTTGCGTAAATCAACTACCTTCATTTTACTAGCGTCTAATACCGTAGAATCTGCCATGTCTTCAACTACGTTTAACTTTTTAATGCTAAAACGAAAATTCAATAGTTGTGTATCTTGCAGAGTACTTGACGTTCGTTGGCTTGGCTGGCTGCTTATAAACTATGGCAACATTAAAAAAATAAAAAACGCAAATTCAACGGCAGTTTAAAACTTCGCTTAAATAACAAAGTAAATGTCATTCCTGACTGACATTCATAAAAATCTAAAGAAGCTGGAAGTTATTTATTTATAGACACAAGTAAATATTACTTTAGAATAGTGTTTCGTTATATATCCAGATAAGCTGTATATTTGAAACTCATAAGCTGACATCTCCAGAGTTCCCTAAGATTCACTAAAATATATATTTTGTAACATGGAAGCTTGGAAGCCGGACCCGGATCCGGACACGATTGTTGATCAATTAATACAAAAATATGATGAGACTGCTATGCCATTCCCAGATTTTGAGTCCGAACCTCATCTTCTTATTTCCAAGGTATTTATAATGCTGAATGGATTGACCAATGTAAAAAAAACCAACCAAGTGCGTGTCGGACCACGCATAATGGAGGGTTCCGTAGCTTCTATGGTATAAGAACCAAACTAATGCCAGAAGGTCGTATCTGATGCCTATGGAAGTAGTTTTTTGGAAATAACTCAAAAATGGCTGGACCGATAATGTTCAAAACAATTTTCGTAGAAAGTATATGATAACGCGCATTTTCTCAAATTTTTTCATATTTTTTGGACTTAGGGTTCAAGTAGGTTACAGGGGGGGACGCTATTTTTCCGAATTTCGAAGCCATTAATTCTAAAAATATTCACTTAATGACAAAATATTTAAAAAACCTCAATGTTAATTTGAAAGGCCTATCGATTGATGTGCAACATGTTGATATTTGGTAAAAAAAATTTTTTCGAGATTTAGTTACACGTATCGAGCGCCCCCCCTGAAAATATTTTTATCTGCAATTTCACTACTTAACTAAATAGCAGCATACAAAATACACCTCATGTCTTATAGTTTCCGAGTTAAATTGCTGTGACATACGGACGTACGGATGGATAGACGGACATGACGAAACTATAAGGGTTCCGTTTTTGCCATTTTGGCTACGGAACCCTAAAAAGGACACATTAAAATATTATATTACTTGTTTTAGGTCAGAAAACACTATATGGAATATATAATAAAGTTATTGTCTATTAACTATGAAAATAACCAAAAATTGGTAAACAAAAATATATATTTGCCCAGTGCAATATGGAGGTGCGCCAAAAACATTGAAACGTCTGCTGTGCAGGCATGCATGGTAGTGCAACTGTACAGGAAGAATATCCAGAATGTGGTTGGTATTACATTGTTTGATGTTCTTACAGTTCTGTCCGTATTTGATGTTCTTACAGTTCTGTTTGCTCGGCTAGTCTTAAAAGGCAGTCTTTTACTGCGAGTTTCATACTCTATAACAAAAATCTGTCTTCAACACATTCAGTGGCGAAAACCCGACTATCGGGTATTTTATGATTTCGTCCCCAGGCCGGAAGACCCGATAGTCGGGATCACGGTACTACACCTTTATATGGCGAAATTTTTGTGGCCTGGCGCGGATGTCTTGTTTGGCTGGGTGGCAATTAATGTGTTAAGGATTTAGTCCAATATCCTTACTGAAAATCTCCTCAATGTTAAGTTTTAATTTTCAGGTTAAAGAATTGAAGAATGACACCAAAAAAGGAAAATTGAATAAGAAATTATATGATTGTCTACACAGACCTCCAGGAAATGAGAAAAAACTACAAACAGATTTAAAAACTATGGATAACTGCAACTGCCACTGCAAGTGTAATGACAGGAAGAAACGCCGCAGAATATCTAACAAACAAAATTCGAATGACACATCTATTGATAACTCATTTCCTACCAATGACTATGACTCCCTTGGTAATCAGTCTATGCAGTCTGTTACTGGTCCTGTGATGCTACCAGCAACTACAGTGAAAGATATAACACAACCAGTTCCTAATCAAGCTTCACTAAGCTATATAAGCCCACCTAAGGCTATTGAAACACTTTATTCAGATGAATTAGCAGAGCAGTTGGAAAAGCTATTTCATAGTGATCCCAATGATGATGATTTGTTTGAAGGTACACTCTGTTCCAATGATTATGTTTACAATGACAGTGCAAAAAAAGTTCCAGTTGATCACATTGCCAATCCACCTATTTCGCAAACTCAAATTACCAATAGTACTGTAATAGAAGCTCATGAAGCTAAGATAAAATCATTAGATGAAAGAGTTGCTTCACTGGCTGGCCTATTGGCCAACTCAGCTGACAATCCTGTGCCTCAACCGACAGACGACTCCATGTCTAGAATAGACAGCCAAATATCCAAGAAACAGAACCCTGGCAAGTGGTTATGTGAGGAGTATTTTCTTAAAGTTCGTTTGTACGAATTGTTGGATTTGATAAGGGAGACCAATAGAATGGGACATATGCGGGTATGTATTTACATGTGCAATTTTTTAAGGGTTGAAATTTGAAAGTGGCAGTAAACATAGTGCAAATATGGCCAGACATATATCATAAACAATGAAAACTGCATTTACAATTCCTAATTTGCTTAATTGCTCTGTTCATAGATTAAAGATTTATTCCGAGAGCTATTTGGTGATGACAGTGATGATGAAGGGGTGGTTTCACCACTGGATGAGAGTCCAGAATTTGTTGTTAGTTGCAAAGAGCGCATAGCCCCATGGGTTGTGAGGCTGTTAACCCCATACTACACCAAGGGGCGCATAAGAGGGAAAGCTCTTTTCAAAGCTTTAGCAAAGCATTTGATAAAACTGATATACCAGTGTAGTCGGTATCCTGGTAAGTAACCTTACATTATAAAGAAGGTATTTATATCATAACAAAAGCACATACAAACTTAGCTGCTTTTAATATGTGATTAGTAACTTTTTAGAAACCCATAGCAAAGAGCATGTCTTAAACCCTATTACCAACTCTTTGGCTGATCTTATGATATGAACTGTTGCTGCTTAAACAATTAATAATAAAAATAAAACCTAATTATAGGATATTTTTAAGTAGAAGTAAATAATATTGAAACTTTTATATAGGTATAAAATCCCTTTGGCCCTTGAGCTTGAGTTTGACTAGTTTTAATTCCCTGATCTTATCACTAACTAAGCTCTGTCTCCTAGCCACCGAAGTATGTTTGTACTGGTCTAAGAACTTTGTCATTCAAAAGTATTATTTGTATAAGTCCTCATACTTCCTCATATTAAGTCGGGTAGTTACAATTATAAATTATAATATGAATTAAATTAATTACACAATTATATTTCAGATGAATATGAAGTAACCAGTTTTGTGACAGATTTCCTAAATAATCATAAGATGATAAGATGTGAAGCAGATTTCAAACAGTTTAGGATTGACAATTTGTGAGGATGAGACCAAGGGCAAAGCAGTTATTATACAGAGGGTTGCCAGCTGAGCTGGTAATTTAAGTTTTAACATTTTTAAGTGAAAAGTCTTCTTTTACTTTACTGTATTTTCATTTATTAGAGCAAGGAATAAATAGTGTAATTCCTCACTTATTTTTTCTTTTGGGTTCACCACCTGGGTCATCATCCCTCTTCCTCTTATCAGGCTTAACAAACCACCCTGTTAAGGTTTTCTGTGTAGATTTGTTTTTCTGGGTTAATGTTATTCTTTTGTTGCAATCTGCTGATTTATTTCTTGAATTATTAACCAATGTTGAAACCGGGTGCCAGGAGAGCACATTGACTGGTTTTAAATATCCCAGTGCCATGTATGGATCTACATCAGAAATGTTGAGCCAAGCCTGAAACCATTAGGAAACTCTAATCAACAGATAATTACAAGAAAAAAACATAAAAAGTACAGTGTACATACATCAATATGATGTTCATTGTCCAATATGGCAGGCATTCTGTGGTGCAGCCAGTCAAGAGTACTGTTGGAGTCCATGGTGATCAATGAATATGAGTATATTATGACTTCCTCATTTTGCCACACATGGTACAAGCCAGCCATGTGTAAAAGTTTTATACCTTTCCAACCATTTTCATCATCATAGAAATTATTCCAAGATGTCGGGTCATCTACCTGTAAAGAGTAATAATTATGTATAATATACCTAGTTCATCACCTCCTTTTTTAATTTTGAATAATATTAATTACAATTACCTTTATATTTTCATCCTGGGGAGAATATATGTAATAAGGTTGTTTATTTTTTGAAGTCTTGTCGGTAGTTTGCCATTCATAAAACCCTTCTACAATAATCACACATCTACCACCATCTTGTAAAATAGGGCCATAGAGCTTTGACCCTTGGATGCCTTCTAAGCGACAATTATTGGTACTCAAATTATGATTTCTGTAATCCCCCTAGGAGAAAAGAACAATTACATAAATCCAAGTACCTACTAGACTAAATAAGTTTAGTAATAGTATTTCATTCCCAAGTGCAAGTTTCAGAAAGTTCATGGTAATGCATTGAACAGTAATTCAAATCTACCTTGTGCCAAGGAGGTATAATTCCCCACATCATGGGTTTTATAATCCTGCTGGTATGAGCTGCAGTTTTGAACTTGGCGGCCGAGATCAAAACGGGAGTAACATCAGTGGGGGCAATGTTATATGAAGGTTTGTATTCCCTACCATCATTATGTTCTTGCATCCACTCAGGTTTGCAGTACACATTACCAGTTTTTGGCTTATAGCTGCAAGCACATATTACTTGTTCTTTATTAAGTGATCTAAAAGCAATACAAAAAATCAGTTATAAAATAAATATTGCCAAACATCTACACTAAGCCAGAAAGAAAGTTGTTTAGTTTAAGTAATCTTTACGTACAATCCAGTACGGCCACACATGGTAACAGAAATAATGGCAAAGCCATTAAATAATAGTATGAGGATTTAATATATGCGCTTCCGCTTAACAATTAAATAGAAATATAAATAAAGACACCGCCAAAGAATAAAGTAAGTAATACCGACAACGGCGCGACAACTTGTCAATTTTTTCTTTTAAAAAGCTAAAGGTGTCTACGCAAAGAATATAATACTCTTGTGTTTACGTCTGTAGAGCAACTTGTCAACCGATTAGAGCAAGAAGAAACTATATTTAGAACGAGACAAATGTTTTCAAATCGCTAGTTAGGCGCTCTACCCACCTCGCAACTTATCACCTGCGTTGCACCTACCTAGACGGCAACGTATCGAAATCGCCAGCTATTTTTGCGTCAAAATTACGCCGAATCTGGAGGTCATACTTCGACCACAAAGTGAGGCCGAAAGGGAGGGTAATGTGGGGGGCTGCATCTCATTCTAAGTAGAGTGACCATATGAACTATGATGTATGTGGGATTGGGATAGTATGAAGATAAATATAAAATATATAAACTTTTTACAAAAAAAGATAAACCGACTTCAAAAAGGACAAAATAAAATATTATATTATTTATATGAGTTACAAACTGATATGTTTGAAGTCGGTGCCAAGCCAAATTTGGAAGAGTTAATACGAACGAGGCTATGTGTTCAGTGAATTGTTCTTCATACTGTAGAAATATTCTAATACCGTATTGATTGCATGTAGGTATTAATTCAATTACAGAAAGAAAGTATAATCATGCGTCTTATGATGTTTGTTAATTTAATAATGATCTTTCTATACTCAGACACACTGGGTGTGTGGGGCCCACCTTGTCAGTAGAAAAAGGCGCATTATTTAAATTTTCTATGGAATGTCAACCCTACGCGTTTACATTTTATTAAATTTGCCACCTCTGATTTTTGACAAAGTAGACGTGCGTCAGAGTATATATATACATAGGTAACACATTTCATCAAAATTGGATTAGTAGTTTAGACGTGAAAATGTAACAGATCCAATCACATTCTCCTTTGCAATATAAGTATGTATAGATGTTTTGTGATTTTCAGACTTGAAGCTGTTTTGACCGGTATTGTAACTTTTTGGCTTGGCACCGACTTCAAACATATCAGTTTGTAACTCATATAAATAATATAATATTTTATTTTGTCCAGCACCAGATTAATATGGGACCACCTTGGAAGTATATCCTTACAAATAAAAAAAGAATTATTCAAATCGGACCACGCGTCTCGGAGTAATCGGTGAACATACATAAAAAAAAGCCCAAACCGAATACAGAACCTCCTCCTTCTATGAAATTGAAGTCGGTTAAAAATATGCTTGTCGTCTAGTAAGTATTGTCCAGAAAGAGAAGTCTCATAGTTCATATGGGAACTTATACATTCTACTGACTTAAGGAGTTGGCCACTTCGGATACGTTGGCGCGATGGTGAGAGCAGAGAACCCCTCTAATTAGTTTACTATTTTAAACTTATTGCTAGATCCAGGCATCTGGCAGCTGTTTATCGGAGGACGTCAGAGTGACAGACCAGCAAAATATTTCAGTTAATAGGTAAAAACTGTCGAAGCCTATCGCTAATATCATAAATAATATCGTAAAAACATGTGCTACGGAAAAAAAACAGTAGGAAGGCGACAAACAATACATTAACGTAACGTCATTTTGCACTATTTTCCCCCAACAGAAACTCCTGAAAATGATATAATCTTATTAATTACATGATACTGCACTGCATCAAACCTAGAACTGTAAGATATTTATTTCTTACAACTCGTTTGCATAACACCGATGAACAGTTGCCAGATGTCCGCGTCTTAAAATAGGGGATAGTTAATAGTGTAGCAAACTAAAACTAAGTAAGTACAGGGGGTTCGTGGCTCTCACTATTGCGTCATGTCTGATGTGGACAGTTCTCCGACTTTAATATACTTAAAGGTAAATAAAGAAAACATCAATAACATCAAACTGCTCAATGGTTGACTGGAAGAGATCTCTTCCATGTACAAATATTGTATATTCTTCCTGTTGTATTTTTATTTGTTGTACAAATGTTGTACAATAAAGTATATTTTAACGGCCTCCTAGCCTAATCGGTAGTGACCCTGCCTATGAAGCAGGAGGTCCCGGGTTCGAATCCTGGTCAGGGCATTTATTTGTGTGTTTATCACGGATATTTGTTCCTGAGTTATGGATGTTTTCTATGTATTTAAGTATTTATATGTATATATCTATTACATATATCGTCGTCTAGTACCCACAACACAAGCCTTATTGAGCTTACTGTGGGACTAGGTTGATTTGTGTAAGATTGTCCCATAATATTTATTTAATATTTATTCATTAATTTTTTATACTGCCACTACTAAAATTTTTTGTATGGCCTTGTGCCATTTTAGGACCCTTTCGAAAGGGCCTAAAAAGACCCGCGGGCCACTCCTGTCCTGTGTAAGTAATACTTAGGAACAGACCATGTACTTATGTACATTTCTGTAAAAACAACAAAACCGACCCGCAGCTTGCCGACATCATAGTCACCCTATTGTCACAATCTTAACTTGTTGTTAAATCGTAAAATTGAATGATTGTGGATTACCGGTGAAAGGAAAGTCTACTTTATTGTAAAGTCTCACCCCTGCACCCTTTTACGCAACATATCTTGACCATTTTTACTTAAAAATGTTGTTACGAAATGTTGTTGAGCTGAGCGGCGTCATTTGAAATAATATCAGTGACATATTATGTCAGTGATGGGACTGATGGGATGGGGATACCAGACCGTATTTTAAATATTACAAAATTACTACTGTCTGGAATATTAATTGCAATTCTTTAATTTAATGAATGAATAATATTTACGTCGTAAAAAAATTCAAAGCAGCTAAATGGGAACTAAGTATTAATCCAAATCTTGCAACAAATTATTATAAGTAGGAAGTAACTTCTAGTGTGTTACTAAAATAAATGTATATAAATAAAATCACATTGGTAAGTTTCATGAGTTGGCAGCATTGTGGGAGTGAGACACCGCCCCCTACATTATGCTCTCTATCGGACCGTTTTGACGTGATAACGTCTTTAAAATCGTTTTAGTCGGGTGACATGTTCAGAAACTTGTGTCACACCAAAACCTCACGAGCGCGATCGCAGGTATAACGAGAGAGAGACGGACCGATCTCCCGTCTCATCTCGAGCGCTGCCAGTCATTCCGTGAAACTTGTCACGCGGAATCCTCACGAGCGGTTAGACGTTATCACGTAAACATCTCGATCGTAAACCTACTTTACAAACAACCAATTTTTTTATTACTTTTTACTAGTGACCTGTGAACGACTGTTTTGCTCGGTAATAAGGTTCAACTGTGATTAGGGAAATATAGTAAAAGTACTATCCGGATTGTCTTCTGATCCGTGGTATAGACAGATGGATTGACAAACATCAAAAGTGCGACCAAAACTGAAATGCTAAAGTATGGGTAAATTGTCTATGTGAGCGTAAAAAATAGTGGTGCCAAGTCAATTATCTATCGATATTTGACTTTATTATCGATAAGTTGCAACGTTAAATTTATATTCATGTTTTATACTAAACGGCATATTAAAATTCTAGAAAACTAAAATATATTTATTCAGATTTATTTTATATTTACACAGTTAAATATGATCTGTTAAAAAGCGGGTTCATGTTATTTTACAGAAATTAAGATGTTGGCACGCCTTTAGATTTGTCATTTTTTTCTCTCGCACTTGTGGAGTATTTATATACGTGATAGTTTGTTTTTTACATACTTCTTTATTATAGCGTTATTAAATGTGACGCTTATAAAATCGCATGCAAATGTAGTCTTGCATCAATGCAATCTTGGTGGAGTGTAAGTTGGGTGGAAGTCGAAGTGGTATTAGGCGCAGCACACACTTAAGAGTGGAATTTAGCTTTCATAGATAAAAGTAAGCGGAAGTCGGAAATTTCTCTATGGGGGCTGAATTTTTGTATGGAGCACATAGACAACATTCAGCCTGATTTCCGTTTTTCGCCTGCTTTTTGATGGTAGCTGAATTCCGCTAAGTGTGTTTAGCGCCGTATTTAAATGAAATAAAGTTTAATTTAAATCAGTCTTTAATAATTATTATAACAATTTCTTAAATGAATATAAATCAGTCTTTAATAATAATTCCCCTCCCCCTAAAAATATTTTTTTAGCTAAAAAAACTGGGTAGCGGCCATTAGCGGCACATAAAAAACGTTATAATTTCATCAATATACGCCTTTATTTATATATGGCTGTGATATAGGGACACGTACATCGTACGGAGGTGCAAATTATCGTACATGTACGACAATTATCGTACGCCTGGCAACGCTGGAACAGAATACAAGCAACGCAACTAATTTTAAAAGACGTTTTAAGATGAGATGACTGATAGCATGCCGTAACCACGTGTGAAATTATGAAACGTCAAGGTAGAGACTTGACCTTGAAATGTCGTGTTGACGTCAAATCGTGCCATGTACAGATAGATATCTATATCTATGGGACTGTTCAAGTTCACTGAAAAAAAGTCTGAAATAAATACGTTGAATTCGACGATGTCACTGTCATTCATACGATACGTTAGAAAAAAAGTAATACAATACAGTGGCTGTGGCTATCTATATCCATTGAGATCGGCAAAGCCCTAAGGGGAATTTTGATTATTTGTTTTGGATCCATGTTTTTCGAACAATGGAAATCCTGTAATTTATAACGGCCAACTCATTTAGTTTTAAACATGTGGAAATATGTATCACGCCGCATCAGGGATACGTTAGAGCGTAACGCTGCCCATTTCGACAGACGGAGTACTAGTTATGCAAACTCAAATAGTTGCTCGGAGGATAAGGATAAACGGCCTCCTCCATGCCGTTGGTTTCCGAGTTGCTGTGGTTCGTATCAAAATGATAACAACACCAACAATAATAGATGGAACTTCGAACAGCTCAATCGCACTTGGATAGGTGCCATCACATGGGTGAGCAGATATTAGTTTATTTATACCGTATGAGATGTTTGTGTTATAAACCTGCTGTTCTCTGTTTTCACGTGTATCATGTGTAATTTATTTCATTTTACAGAGCAGTGCTCTAGTCGTTGGGTGGTATGCCAGTCAACTGCTTCACTTAAAGTACAAGTGCCATCTGAAAGATCCCTCTACAAAATGTCCAACAGTAACGGGCCTGTTTTCTGCCTTGTACCCATATGTGAAACATGTGAAGAAGAATGATGGAGTGTTAACTCCTATTCCCAACATCGAAAATGTCTTGAGGACTTTTGCTCCTACTGTACATTTGGTTACAAATGAGCGAGGTGGAGAAAAACACCACAATTCAATCAGTGATGATAGTGCCAGTCCTGATTCATCAGAAAATGATTTAGGAGAAGTTCTGAATTCTATTGAAAACAAATTAGGGCTTGCAGCTATTGAAAATGGCCACCACCAAGATGGGTTGAACCTCCTTAGGTATGTTTGTAGAATTATGATATTAACACATACAGTGCCGAAAACCCTACTGTCGGGTATTTTATGATTTCGTTCCCAGGCCGGACAACCTGATTGTCGGGATTGTGGTACTAAAGCTTTATATGACAAAATTTTTGTGGCCTGGCGCGGATGTCTTGTTTGGCTGGGTAGCAATGAATGTGTTAACTTAATGGTGGCACCACACTTCGCCTATGCGGACAAATATTCGTGTTGCGTCTCTTTCTTATTCTATACAATAAGGAAGAGACGCAACACGAATATTTATCTGCATAGGCGAAGTGTGGTTCCAGCATAAGGTAACAGGATAGGAACATGTAAAGTTTAGGTGTTTTTGTGCAAGTTTTGTGATGAAATCAAAGCTTGTTGAACGTTGATTTGGCATGATCTGAAGGGAAATATAGTCAGGTTTCATGTGAAGATAATGGTTTTCTCCTGTATATCATAATTAGGTACATACAGCCTGAACGGGGTTATAAAGCGAGGGGAGGGGATATTTTTAACCAGTTCTAGATCCTGTGCCGCTATGCGAAAATGGTCTTAGAAGACCTTTCCTAACTTTTTAATTTATTATTATTCCCATGTTTTAATTTTTTTCGAAAATTGTACAGTCTGCGAAAGTTAGATGTATGTAAAATGTATTCTTTGATTTGTGCCTTTCCTAGTGCCCTGACCGGGTTGGTTCCTAAGAAACTTCTCAACTGGATCAATTGGCAAAAAAAAAAGTGTGATTTTCTTGCTGACTGTATAAGTTTCGAAAAAAATTATAATGGCAATAATAATAAATTACAAAGTTAGAAAAGGTCTCCTAAGACCATTTTGGCGTAGCGGTACAGGATCTAGTAGCAGCCCTACAAACTGGTTAAAAGTATCCCCTCACTTTATAACCCTGTATATACCAAGTTATGATATACAAGAGAAAACCATTATCTTCACATGAAACCTGACTATATGTGCCTTCAGATCATGCCACATCCATGCTCACTAATGCTTTGATTTCATCACAAAACTTGCACAAAAACACCTCAATTTTACGTGTTAGCGTATCCCGTCACCTTAAATGAAAGTCTTGGTTAACATTGGGGATGCTACGTGGGGCACTACGAAAGTTTTGAGATACTTGAAATTTAAAAAAGGAACGGCACTGGTTTATACTTTTTTTTAAAGATTATTTGTTTATCATTCAAACATAGACAACCATTTGAGGAATCATTTCCAAATTAAAAAAAATACGGTTATTTTATAATTCAATTCCGCGGTAATTTTTCGTCAACCATGGATTTTTCGCGAGAACATTTCCGTGCGATGATTTTGTACGACTATAAGTTTGGGTTGAATGAAAGTGAGTGCAGAGAGCGTTTAGTTTCAGGATTTGGGGACTGTGCACCGTCGCGTGCAACAGTTTTCAGATGGTTTACCCAATTCAAACGTGGAGACTTCTCCTTGAATGACGATGAAAGAAGTGGTCGTCCAGATACTTCAGTTACAGAAGAAAACATCTTAACTGTAAAAAAAATTATAAAGGAAGATCCAAAAGTGACTTATAAACAAATAGAAGAGGTTCTGAAGATTTCATCGCCGGGCATTAATGATATTTTACACAACTGGCTTGGTGTGAGGAAACTATGTTCACGATGGGTGCCTCACGCATTGAATGAAGAACAAAAAGGAGCTCGCGTCACCTGGTGCAAATATATGCTCCAAAAATTTAACCAGGGTGAGGGACGGACCATCTTTAATATTATTACTGGAGATGAGAGTTGGATTTACCAATACGATCCACCAACTCAGCGGCAATCGACAGTTTGGGTGTTTCCTGACGATGAACCTCCAACAAAGGTGAAACGCGGGCGAAGTGTCGGAAAAAAAATGGTGGCTACATTTTTTTCCGCAAGTGGTCATGTAGCTACAATTTCTTTGGATGACCAAAAGACTGTGAATGCTCAGTGATATACTGAAGTGTGCTTACCGGCTGTGTTTAAAAATTTAACTGAAAAACGACCTAAATCTGGTTTGAGGGGGCTATTTCTGCATCATGACAATGCGTCGCCACACAATGCCATTCTCACCAAAGACTTTTTGAAGCGTACGGATATCGAAGAGTTGTGTCATCCTCCATATAGCCCCGATTTATCTCCTTGCGATTTCTTTCTCTTCCCGAAAATCAAACTCGGACTTCGTGACACGCGATTCAATAGTCCTGAGGATGCTCGGAATGCCTACTTTCAGGCCGTAGAAGACCTTCCTAAAGAAGAGTACCGGGAATGCTACAAATCATGGTTTAGGCGGATGAACCGCTGTATAGAAGCTAACGGAGAGTATTTTGAGAACCTGTAATAAAAAATATTACAATAGCTTTAGTGGTTTTTTTGTATCTCAAAACTTTCGTAGTGACCTAAGGTACATCTTGCTTATGATGTAATTAGCTACTAGTAACACTCTGTAATACTTGGTACTTTACTATCTTCAAAAATTATATTTTTAACATTTAAATTATTTTGCTACTTGTTTACAATGAAGGAACCTTGGCATTTTGTTATAGATCTGCAGCAAATCGTAATCACGCACCAGCTCAGTACAATTTAGGATTGTGTTATGAGATGGGTCTTGGAGTAGCTACTGATGAGAAAATGGTAATGAATTTTTAGTTTATTTCTTTATCTTACTACATTATTTTTGTTTGTGTTTGAAGCTTACTTGAACACCTGTTGTTTTTATTAACCATCAGTGTTGCCATAAATTATCATTGCCAGTTTGTACAATATCAAATATAGTACCTACATTGTTGTAGAGGCTTGAAAGTAAGCTATAGGTGGATCGAGTTAGTTCGAGTCCACCTATAGCGCTTTCGGCCGAGATATTACATAGTGCTTTTCACGACTACTGTGAGGAAATAATACACACAATATTCCTCACAAAAACTTTTTAAGCAACAGAATTGTAGAAGCTTGGAACAAACTACCAGTGGACACAGTGTTGGCTCATAGTGTCAATGAATTCAAAAACAAATTAGACAAGCACAACAAAAATTCAAATTAAAGTGATAAATTTGTCAAGAGCATACTGGATACAGGCACTATCAGTTATTACAACTGCTTGCCTGCTTACAAATAATAATAATAAATAAAATAAAAAACATCATCGCACATCACACATTCCCGCCTTTTTACTTTTTTTTTCACTTTCAAGAAGCGTTTTTCTGTTCTTTGCTTTAAACCGACTCATTACTTAGAGGCGTTTTTGATAGAAAACCACAAACGGCTAAAAAAGTAAAAACGCCTTAAGGGTGAATAAATGGTTTTGGTTTTGACGTTTCTTTTTTTGAAAACAGGTAGTTGGCCCGATAAACAACCTTATTTTATTTTTGAAACATAAAGAGCACACTTTTCTGAACAGTAGCGATTTTACACACATTCATGTCTGTAAAAATATGCATTATGAACCCCATTTTATGCTCCTTAATTCTGAATTTATTTGGTGACTCTCGCTTGCTTGGTTAAGCTAAAATAACAGTTTAAAAATTACCTTGATTTTTTGACATTTTAGTGAATAAGTCTGAAACAAAAGAAGATCGAAGGCTGATATTACGCATACAATGTTCTTAAGTACTGCACCTCAAATTACAACCAAATCCCTTGCGGGGGCCACTCTTGTTAGCTTAGCCTGCTAGACCCTTTGGTATGAACGTAGTCTGAGTCCCAGGGAACAGTGGATGGTGTACGAGCCCAATTTCAAAGAAAACCGGAAATCGATGTACAGTTTAGTCATTTGACACACGCATACTAGAGGTCAAAACAATTCTTATGACCCGCAGTTCTTAAAAAAGAATTCCCTTAGGAGTATAGTGTTGAGTCATTTTTTTTTTGTATGGGAAAACATTTTTTTTTAATCCTTTCGCGTATGGTATCATATGAAAGGGCTTTTTAAGACTATTCTAATAATATACCACGTCATTATTATTTTTTCGTTTGTATGAAATTTTCTAAACTTGCATCTAAAATATCTTAATTTATGTACTATCGGGTTCATAATTGCATACCCAATTTATGAATGAATTCATTGATAATTTGGGTATGCCATTATGAACCCGATGGTACATAGTTCATCCACAAATTATATCACACCAATTTAATTGTCACATAATAATAATTTTAAACAAAAAAGAAGTGACTTCACTTAGACTCCAACTTTCCAAACAGAAATGCCCGCGCTACTGTAAAAAGTATAAAAATATTTAAATCACTATAGGTGTGCCTATAATTTTTGAAGAGTTCCCTCGTTTTCTCTAGGAATAGAATAGAAAACATTTATTCGCGACAACAGCAACATGGAAACAAACATACTTAATAACTAGGTACTTATAATTAACGCATGAATATGGTTGCCACGAAATGGTCCCGATTCAGCATAGTGCTAGCCTAGGAGGCCAGCGCTGGTCTTCCGCCGGGGCCACACGTGGCGTGGGATCATCAGATCCTGACCTGGTTACAATGGGACCAACTGTGAAGTATACTCTTTCAAACAAAAAAAAAAATATTCCAAATCGGTCCAGCCTTTCTTTAAATAATTCCCAACGAATTGAGAACCTCCTCCTTCGAAATCTTGAAGTCTCGAAGAATATCAATCCAAAGTGGGTTCCGTTCCTTAAAAAAACTGAATTTGAATACCTACACATTATCATTAATTCATTATTTGTATATGTGAGGTCACAAAAGTTCAGCCATCCCCTTACCCATAGTCACAACAACTTGTCACAGTTTAATGACTCCTTAACGTGTGACGTAATTAATGGATGAACCCAATCTAATAAAATATTTTTAAATATGAATAAGGCAATGGAGCTGTACCGCTCAGCCGCTGCTCGGGAACACCCCGCAGCTCTTTACAACTTGGGCATCTACTACGGGCAGGGCAGAGGAGGCCTCACACGGGACGTAGCCACTGCCACGCGTCTGCTTCGTCTGGCTGCAGTGCAGGTAACTAAATTTCACTCTCATGTAGCTAAAAGGGTTGGTAATCTGATAAAATGAGTTGTTTTTACCCAACAACCAAGGTGGTTAATGTTTTTAGCTAAATTAATCTATTATATAAATAAATATCGTGTTATAGATATCAAGAAAATTTTAAGTGGAAGAGTTTCATCTTAGCTTTATCAGCATACATATTCTACTATGTATACAGGGTGCCATCTGAGACGTGATCAGTTATATTGTTGTTATCAGTTGTTTTTATAACTCCATAAACAACTAGCAGTTGAGTGCCCCAACTTTTACTAAACCAGACATTTTTTTTTTGTTTTTCTTTACATGTTTTTGTAATTTATTTTTAATTTGACGGGGTTTTCGGGATATTTAAACTACTTATTAGAATATTTAAATAAGTAAATTGAATTACCTCTTTGAAATGGAACTGTCGTTAAGAGGCTGACAACACCCGATGACCTTCAAATTGACTTTACTCAAACAGTGTTTCAGCTATAACTACTTGTTTTGAGAAAGTAAAAAAAATGTATGTTAATATTCGTTATATTTGGAAGAACTTCGTTGCGTCCGATACACGATTGGACGAAATCGGCTCGATAGAAAATAATTCCAAAGTTACATCTTAAAATTAGCTTTAAACAGTTGTATGTCTTTAGTTTCTTGACTTATACGTCTGTAACTAAGGACAAAATTCCACCACACTAATACTAAAAACTTCGTTGCCTTATATTTCTCAATTAATGCGTCGTTTTTTTTTAATTCATTATTTTGTAAAATTTGCAATGAGCTCCCATACTAATCGTAACACAGTGTTTCTCTTTCACTCGCGCTGAATAAGATAGGGAGGGAATTTAGCTGTTGTCAGCCCCTTAATAACAATTTTGTCATTTATTCCGGATAAAATGTAATTTAATATTTTTTTTACCTTATATTGCAACCACACTTCGCCTATGCGGACAAATATTCGTGTTGCGTCTCTTTCTTATTGTATAGAATAGGAAAGAGACGCAACACGAATATTTGTCCGCAAAGGCGAAGTGTGGTGCCACCATTATAGTAGATTGTTTGACAAGGGTCTAAAGTAGGCCATATTACCACGAGGTGGTTATTTTCCCGAACGAAGTGAGGGAAAATTGTTCGAGTGGTAATATGGCTTTTAGACCTGAGTAATGCATACTATTTTTCACTTCGATTGCGAGAAAATAAAATAAAAATACTTATTATTTACGCACAATAACTAAACTAAGGTGAAATTATGGTTTAACTTGACGGTCTTTTAATTTTTTAACTTCGTTGACATAGATACAAAATATAAACACCGCAAATAAATGCCACAGACGACGGTATAATTATAGTCTGGCAAACCATTTCTGTCAGTAGAAACGCGCGGCAAATTCAAAATACGTACATGTGGCAACCCTTTGTGATGAGACACCGTATTTCATGACGAACATTTAAATTCACATTGAATTTGTTTCTAGTGCATTTCACTCTCTCATCTTAAGCGCGAGTGAGATAGAACTCCTGCAACGTTCCCAATTAAATTTAAATTCACTTTTATATGTCAATTGCCTCAACCAGATTATCTGTTGCAGTTGATGACAGATCAGACGAAATATATCCGTCTCCTTTTTACACACCGTAAATGTCACCAAATGAAAGGGGCGGAAATACCAACTACAATTAAAAACGCAAAATTTGATGATCATTGCTGCTTTTTTCACTGATTCTTAGTGTTGTCATACGTCATATGTTTGTTCGCTGTATTGCTGCTATTACTGCGGCTGTTGCTACTGCGTTCGTTGGCTGGCCAGACTATAGCTCTTTAAACAGTTTAAACACGCTTTAAAGCGCTTCCATAAAATAAATAAAAATATTTTTAATGATTGTGAAGTAGGGACTAAAAAAAACCCTCATGTTTTGAGAAATAGGTTGCGTTTCCTGATTGGTCGATTTTAACATTGCTGTATTCTGATTGGTTAATATTAAATACAATGTTTTTTAAGGACTTTAATTATTTACACAGTATACGCACAAAAAAAGTATCTAGCGTCCCGATTAACTTCGATATGTGTTGTGATTGGTGGATTTAATATGGTGAAGTGTTCCGATTGGTCAATTCAAAATGTTTTGTAAATTATAAATATGTATACATTGTAGCCCTAGAGGCTAAATGTACTACTTTAGTCCGCTTTAGTAAGCATAATATGACGCACTTTTTGAACATGAGAAGTGAAAAATATCTTATAAAACTGTTTTACACTAGTATTATCACTTTTGAAAGAAAAATAAATTACAAAAACATGTAAAAAAAAATGTCTGATTTTAGTAAAAGTTGGGGCATTCAACTGCTAGTTGTTTATGGAGTTAGAAAAACATATAACTGATCACGTCTCAGATGGCACCCTGTATACTACCCATTTCTGTTATTCAGATGATCAAATTGTTGTGGCAAATTCACTTATACAAGTTGTGAACTTTGAATCAATAATATGTTACTACTATTTTCCAGGGTCAGCAAGATGCTATTAAAGCTCTAAAAGAACTGGAAGAAGACACTGTTGAAGTGAAGCCGACGAAGGATGACAGTTGGACATATCCATATCCTCCTGCACCATACATGCACAATGACAGTATTGCTATTGTGCCGGCCCATGCTACTCTTTTTGTTGAAAATGCGCAAATGTTTAACACACAGATCTATTAATCCTTTCACGGCCGTAGAAAGTGGTAAAGTTGTACACCTACGCCTCGTAAGTCTATTATTCTACTATTATTATTAACTGCCAAATAAGCTACGTAAACGTGCATGGTTTGAAATGAACCTTCACGCATTTCATTTATTATGGTGCATATTAAATAGTCGCGCCTGTTAAATAATATACCAGTCAGTAGTAACAGTGTTGGGCTGCAGTTGAAGTCATTGGCAGTGAAAGGGTTTATTGTGTTTTTATTGGGCCTACTAGTGTTTCAATGTATTATTCGTAATTTTAATGTATTTAGTCAATAAGCCACAAAGTCGGGAAAACCTTTAATTTTATCATTTGTAATTCTTAAGATAAAATCCTAGATGTAACGCTTGTTACACTTAGAAATTTGAAAAACATGTCTATATTTTCAAATTTGACCGCTTTTCTTCCATTGACTTAAGTTTTTTTGTAATAAGATCTAGAAGCACTTGGGAAATACAGGGAGTGGTATGAAAAGGTAGGGTGTAGGAGAAATAAGATAAAAGATAAAAATAAAAGAACCTCGAACACGAATCTACAGGTAACCGGATAATAAAATTATACTATTACATGTTTTGTCCAAGCAACTAGAACCTTATAGCAGAGCTGTCTTCCTTAAAAGGAAACTAGAAAACTCGGTCTGAAAGAGGTTGGTGTCTCAGTCTCACTCGCGACACTCGCACTGGTTGCAACATTGACTCATTGTCATATTTGCATTACTTGTCTAACGACGTCACTACTCCCATATCCATTTTCCAGGCGTTGTGCGATTTATAATAACGAAAATAATATACCGATTTATAATAATACCTTTGTGGTCTCCAAAAATGAAGTGGAGTCCGAGGCTAAAAGGACCCTTCAAACGAGAGCCACATGTCACCGCAACAGAGTAAGATGTAACTGTACTAGAATTAACCAAAGTTGTGAACCAGATGCCCCTGCCCTGATATGTCGTGACATAATGTACAGTCGCCATTAGATCTGATATATCGGAGCGGCCACGGTGGTAATGTAACAAATTTCTGAACAACGCCTCTATTGTTAGGGTGATTGTTCCGATATTTTTGAGTACCGTGACCGCTCCGATATACTTGATGGCGACTGTACTTACCGACCGACTTGATTTCTACGTTTGGATTCACACTTATGTATTTCTTTCAAATGTTCTCATGGCGATATGATGATTGTTTGTCATGATCAATAAAATTAAGATTTTATTTTTAAATTTTGAAAAACGATACGGAATATAATTTCGAGAATGTGTAACATTTAAATCTTTTGACTTTTGTGATGTATGTATTAAGCCTATTTTTAAGGAAATTGTTAATTTTAAATAAAGTACACAATTAGGATATACGTCGTTTTATTAATTTTACATAATATATACAAAGTTTAAAATACTTATTTTAATTATCTATAACACAGCTTGTGTAAATGATATACAGTCAAGATTTGTGGCATTACCATCAAGCAACACATACATGAATAACTTTACTTTTTGCATTTACTGATACATAACACATTCGGAACCAATTATAAACAAAATCTACTCATCATTTCGACATGTAATTTATGAATGTTCGGTGCAGAATTTGTACTTTTGAGGAAACACTTAAAATTAATACCTGGTTCATTGATTTACCAATAATTGACAAGCCACTGTCGAGGCAAGGTGTCTGTAACAAAAGTACTCGTGATCCGTTTAAGGGCATATTGTGACAAGAAAAAGTAGGATAAAAATTTATAGAACGCGAAAAAAAAATTATATGGGGCACGTCGTCCCGGCCGGCCAACCCTCCATACAAAACCATTTTTTTATGCGTGACAAGATTTTTTTTCTTACTTTTTTATAATTAGAATACGATACCAATTATGCCTTTAACCTTTTGAACGCCAAGACCCACTAAAGTGGTCGTGTGCTGTAGTGCCTACCACGCCAACGACCACTAAAGTGGTCATGATAGACGCTGTCAAAGTAATTTTACTGTTGACAGATAAGGTTTAAATTAGTTTCTCACTAGTTGAGATGTTGGCGTGTATGCCACATTTTGATGCGAGAGAGAAAGCGTTCAAAAGGTTAAACAGATCACCAACATTACATTTTGATACACCTTGTACATGTATCAACTCTGTAAAGTAACCCCAAAACGAACTGGCTTGTAAATTATTGTAACGGTTTCATATCTATCATTAAAAACAACTAAGAACACATTCATTCAAATTAAAAGTTCACCAGACCATATTTGAGCTGATTACGTAAGTAATCTTTAGATATAATTTTATCTCATATGAAGAAGTCGGATGATGTTAAATTAAACTGTCTGCTTCAAAAAACTTCCTTACCCTGCAACAGAAAATTCGTGTAAATGATCTCTCATAAATTATTTAATATTAAGATATTTTAATTTAACAGTATTTAAAAATATTTAAATTTCAATATGGGTTATGGAAGTGTGAATAAATATATATATTTAAGCCCTCTGATCGGAAGTAGTGTATGTCCACAAGTGACAACGTGTATTAGGGGTGTAGATTAATTTAAAATATATTGTAAAAATAATAACTATAATAAGCATGAAAGTGTGATTATCGATAATTGTATATTCAACACTACCGAAAAAAAAAAAAAACTTATTTAATTACGTATAGTGTCTACACCCCTATTGTTAACAACGAAGAGTATTTCGTCCGGGCGTGGCTGCGTGTAGTGTAGTAGGCTCACCGTTCACGTTCAGTACTTGCGGTAGTCGCGGGCGGGCTGCGCGTAGCGGTCGGGGTAGGCGGCGCCGGGCGGCGGCGGCTGATAGGCGGGCGGGTAGCGCTGCTCGTAGGCGCCGTAGCGCGCCTCGCCCGACCACGCCTCGCTGCTGCCGCCGCCTCCGCTGCTGCCGCCTGAGGGGTGACCATTTTTTTTTTTTTTTTCTTCAATATTTACTAAGTTAACAAAATTGGCCACGTGCGAGTCGAACCCGCACAACGACGGTTTTTTTTATGAATGTCTAATATTCCTTAAGACCTGATCACATTTTTATTTTGACGTAAAAAAAAAATAACTTGTGGCCAGTAAGAAAAAAAACTATATCATAGTTCTATTCCTTTAGGTTACAAGAAAAATATAAGTGTAAGGTCAAGCGCAAAGCCGATTCGTACTGGTCGGGAATGGTCGGGCTGTGGGGGTACCTTTGGCGGACGGCTGCGGGTCGGGGTAGCGCTGCGCGGAGTGCGGCCAGGCGGGGCGCGCGTCGGGCTTGGCGGGCGGCGAGGGCCGGTAGGAGCGCTCGCGCGCCTCGTAGCCGCCGCCCCCGCCCCCGCCCCGCGCCGGCTCCTTGGGCCGCGTGCCGGGCGGCAGCGGCTGGCGCGCCTCCTCCGAGCTGCCGTTGCTCGCGTACTTCATGCTGCCCGCTGAAACACCCCGTACATACACGTCAACGTCGTGCTCGACGCCCTTTTATATCACAGAGTCCGGTATTAGTTTCCCGACCTTTATGATTATAACAACATTCATTTCGAAAAAAATAATATTGATCCACTTCATGAAGTTTGCGATAACTAAACTTTGATCTTAACGGTAATAAAATAAAGTCAATATTCAAAACGGCACCAATCGGTTGCACTGTTGTTGGTACTGGCAACAATCATTTCGAGAAAATCTTATTGATTCAATGATATGAAGTTTGCAGTAAGTAAACTGGAAAATACTTTGTCAGTCTAACCATGCAACACGAGCTAATAAAATAAAGAAACAACGTACATATAGGCCTATTACCGGCGACGTGTCTCGGGTAGTCGCGCTTGTAGTCGCGGTCGCGCTTGTCGGCGCGCTCGTAGCTGGCCGGCACCTCGAAGCGCGGCGGCGGCGGCGCCTCGAACTGCCCGCGGCTCGACGACTGCGGAGGTGGAACCGACAACGACATTTAGCCCATCATTGATGGCCGAGGGAATGCAAAACATCCAATTATAATTCGTAATTTTTATTTTTTGACGTGACAACGTCTTATAATTCGATGGAGCCGGCTGCACGCACGAAAAACCATGACTCATGCCGCGTTACCTCACTCTGAGGCGTTCCGTTTAAGGCTTGAAGTGCAAGCGAGAGCGCGGAACGAGCGACAAAGAGGCACAATCGGCCTTCGCGTTCGGCAGCGTTCGACATCTGTCTCTCTCCTACTTGAGTGAGCGATGCGTCCGCGTGGACAGCTGCTATACAATAATACATTTACATGTTTTCGTCAAGTATGAAGTGCAGTGAAATTAAAATTTTCTTTTGAAAGATGCAACCATTCCATCAGTATTTTCTTATGACGTTGTCACGTTCAACTATCGTCAGTAAACCGACTTTACAGATAACCGATTTTTTTATTTGGAAACTTTCGATTGCGTGTGGTCCTTTCCTTCATTGTTCTTACTTAAAAAGTCTTATTTCAGATTTAAAGGTGTGACAGGAGTAATCTCAGAATGATTAAATTGTATGTTTTTAATTGTCATAATAGTAGATTGTTAAACAAGGTTGAAAGTGACCCACCCATTACACCTGAGATATTTCTGGCGCTCGAACGAAGTGAGAGCGCAAATAGTTCGAGGGTGAAATGGGTAATTTCACCCGTGTTAAACACTCTGCTTTTTATTTCTACTATGAGGAAAGTACAATACTACACGCACATTTTATAAAACAGGTATATAAAGAATAATCTATAAAAAATAAAGTAAAATTTGAAAAAGACAAATTCAATGTTTTGCCGGTGGTCGGAGAGGAGGCATCCGGGTGGGCACCGGCTCAATCCACAATTAATACATCTAATCGTAACAATTAAATAAAAAATACTTTCCACCCTAGGGATGAAAAAGCCGGTTTGAAGGCCGCTTTTCGCCGAGTGGTGTTGTTTTGCTTTTGCATTTTTAGCTGGAGAGTCAATAGTCTGCGTGCGTGTCATAGCAATGTGAGGAAACTGAAGAATCGGTTTAAATAAAACAGTACCTAGTCAAAGATAATTTCTGCTCATGCACGTAAAGAGCTAATATTTATGTTTTATTTAGCAAAGGGTTCTATTTAGGCTGTAACTGGAATAAAACCGAATATTTAGTTTAGGTTCGGGCTTTGTTCGGTCATCGGACAGTAATGTGAGGATGAGGGTAGCTTACAGAGACCATGGGCGGCGGCGGCGGGCGCTTGTGGCGCGGCTCGCGCTCGTAGCTGTCGGGCGGCGGGCTGGCGGCCGGCTTGCGGTACGCGGCGCTGCTCTCGCTTGGGTCGGACAGTAATGTGAGGGTGAAGGTAGCTTACAGAGACCATGGGCGGCGGCGGCGGGCGCTTGTGGCGCGGCTCGCGCTCGTAGCTGTCGAGCGGCGGGCTGGCGGCCGGCTTGCGGTACGCGGCGCTGCTCTCGCTTGGGTCGGACAGTAATGTGAGGATGAGGGTAGCTTACAGAGACCATGGGCGGCGGCGGCGGGCGCTTGTGGCGCGGCTCGCGCTCGTAGCTGTCGGGCGGCGGGCTGGCGGCCGGCTTGCGGTACGCGGCGCTGCTCTCGCTTGGGTCGGACAGTAATGTGAGGGTGAAGGTAGCTTACAGAGACCATGGGCGGCGGCGGCGGGCGCTTGTGGCGCGGCTCGCGCTCGTAGCTGTCGAGCGGCGGGCTGGCGGCCGGCTTGCGGTACGCGGCGCTGCTCTCGCTTGGGTCGGACAGTAATGTGAGGATGAGGGTAGCTTACAGAGACCATGGGCGGCGGCGGCGGGCGCTTGTGGCGCGGCTCGCGCTCGTAGCTGTCGGGCGGCGGGCTGGCGGCCGGCTTGCGGTACGCGGCGCTGCTCTCGCTTGGGTCGGACAGTAATGTGAGGATGAGGGTAGCTTACAGAGACCATGGGCGGCGGCGGCGGGCGCTTGTGGCGCGGCTCGCGCTCGTAGCTGTCGGGCGGCGGGCTGGCGGCCGGCTTGCGGTACGCGGCGCTGCTCTCGCTTGGGTCGGACAGTAATGTGAGGATGAGGGTAGCTTACAGAGACCATGGGCGGCGGCGGCGGGCGCTTGTGGCGCGGCTCGCGCTCGTAGCTGTCGGGCGGCGGGCTGGCGGCCGGCTTGCGGTACGCGGCGCTGCTCTCGCTTGGGTCGGACAGTAATGTGAGGATGAGGGTAGCTTACAGAGACCATGGGCGGCGGCGGCGGGCGCTTGTGGCGCGGCTCGCGCTCGTAGTTGTCGGGCGGCGGGCTGGCGGCCGGCTTGCGGTACGCGGCGCTGCTCTCGCTTGGGTCGGACAGTAATGTGAGGATGAGGGTAGCTTACAGAGACCATGGGCGGCGGCGGCGGGCGCTTGTGGCGCGGCTCGCGCTCGTAGCTGTCGGGCGGCGGGCTGGCGGCCGGCTTGCGGTACGCGGCGCTGCTCTCGCTTGGGTCGGACAGTAATGTGAGGGTGAAGGTAGCTTACAGAGACCATGGGCGGCGGCGGCGGGCGCTTGTGGCGCGGCTCGCGCTCGTAGTTGTCGGGCGGCGGGCTGGCGGCCGGCTTGCGGTACGCGGCGCTGCTCTCGCTTGGGTCGGACAGTAATGTGAGGATGAGGGTAGCTTACAGAGACCATGGGCGGCGGCGGCGGGCGCTTGTGGCGCGGCTCGCGCTCGTAGCTGTCGAGCGGCGGGCTGGCGGCCGGCTTGCGGTACGCGGCGCTGCTCTCGCTTGGGTCGGACAGTAATGTGAGGATGAGGGTAGCTTACAGAGACCATGGGCGGCGGCGGCGGGCGCTTGTGGCGCGGCTCGCGCTCGTAGCTGTCGGGCGGCGGGCTGGCGGCCGGCTTGCGGTACGCGGCGCTGCTCTCGCTTGGGTCGGACAGTAATGTGAGGATGAGGGTAGCTTACAGAGACCATGGGCGGCGGCGGCGGGCGCTTGTGGCGCGGCTCGCGCTCGTAGCTGTCGAGCGGCGGGCTGGCGGCCGGCTTGCGGTACGCGGCGCTGCTCTCGCTTGGGTCGGACAGTAATGTGAGGGTGAAGGTAGCTTACAGAGACCATGGGCGGCGGCGGCGGGCGCTTGTGGCGCGGCTCGCGCTCGTAGCTGTCGGGCGGCGGGCTGGCGGCCGGCTTGCGGTACGCGGCGCTGCTCTCGCTTGGGTCGGACAGTAATGTGAGGGTGAAGGTAGCTTACAGAGACCATGGGCGGCGGCGGCGGGCGCTTGTGGCGCGGCTCGCGCTCGTAGTTGTCGGGCGGCGGGCTGGCGGCCGGCTTGCGGTACGCGGCGCTGCTCTCGCTTGGGTCGGACAGTAATGTGAGGATGAGGGTAGCTTACAGAGACCATGGGCGGCGGCGGCGGGCGCTTGTGGCGCGGCTCGCGCTCGTAGCTGTCGGGCGGCGGGCTGGCGGCCGGCTTGCGGTACGCGGCGCTGCTCTCGCTTGGGTCGGACAGTAATGTGAGGATGAGGGTAGCTTACAGAGACCATGGGCGGCGGCGGCGGGCGCTTGTGGCGCGGCTCGCGCTCGTAGCTGTCGGGCGGCGGGCTGGCGGCCGGCTTGCGGTACGCGGCGCTGCTCTCGCTTGGGTCGGACAGTAATGTGAGGATGAGGGTAGCTTACAGAGACCATGGGCGGCGGCGGCGGGCGCTTGTGGCGCGGCTCGCGCTCGTAGCTGTCGGGCGGCGGGCTGGCGGCCGGCTTGCGGTACGCGGCGCTGCTCTCGCTTGGGTCGGACAGTAATGTGAGGATGAGGGTAGCTTACAGAGACCATGGGCGGCGGCGGCGGGCGCTTGTGGCGCGGCTCGCGCTCGTAGCTGTCGGGCGGCGGGCTGGCGGCCGGCTTGCGGTACGCGGCGTTGCCCTCGTACCCGCGCTTGCGTCGTTCCTCCTCCAGGCTTTATATAAATCATATATTATAAAACTGTACATCATTTTAGGCACCTAATGTTAATCGATGAGAAAGGACTAGACTGTTTTCGGACGTTCTGTCCGTTTCTAGCATTCCACTTGGTACCAGGCAGGTAACATTTAATTCAAAATTGTACTGGACAACTATTTAACAATACACATACAACACATGACAATAGATATAGAGTTTAGCAAGTATGACATAATAAACTATAATACGAATATTTTGACCTAATGAAACTTACGGATTTTTTTAAATGAGTGTATTGTAGCAGTGACTGCTTATTAGTATCTGTTATAATGCTCACCGTAGTTGCGCGCGCTTCAGCTCGAGCCGTTCCAGTTCGAGTTTTTCGCGCTCCAGGCGGTGCCGCTCGCGCTCGAGTCGCAGCAACTCGTTCTTCTCCCGTTCGATCTTTTCCCTACAACCAAATGCTGTTGTTAACATATGTCCAGGAATCGTATTTCGGGTCTGAAATATTACTAAAACGCAGATTAGATAATCCCAGAGATGGAGATAAGATTAATTCGTTACACGGACTTCTTTCCACGTAAAATCTTAAGGTAACCCGCACCTCCTTTGCAATCTTTCACGCTCTTCATGGGGCGGCCGCTACCAGTTCAGAACTTGGCTACAAAATTTAGGCACAAGCAAAACCGAACTCGGTTACCTATATCCAAGTACCCTTTGCTCAAATCTGGACCCAATCATCTTAATTGTTTAAAAAGAAACAGTCTGTACCTCTCCGCGCGCAGCTTCTCCCGCTCCAGCTCCAGCCGATGCTTCTCCTGGCGCTGGCGGCGCTCGCGCTCGCGCAGCGTGTCCTCGATGGCGCGCCGCCGCCGCTCCTCCTCGCGCGCCATGTCGCCCTCCTCCCGTACACACACCCCATCCACACCACCACCACTCTGTACCTCTCCGCGCGCAGCTTCTCCCGCTCCAGCTCCAGCCGATGCTTCTCCTGGCGCTGGCGGCGCTCGCGCTCGCGCAGCGTGTCCTCGATGGCGCGCCGCCGCCGCTCCTCCTCGCGCGCCATGTCGCCCTCCTCCCGTACACACACCCCATCCACACCACCACCACTCTGTACCTCTCCGCGCGCAGCTTCTCCCGCTCCAGCTCCAGCCGATGCTTCTCCTGGCGCTGGCGGCGCTCGCGCTCGCGCAGCGTGTCCTCGATGGCGCGCCGCCGCCGCTCCTCCTCGCGCGCCATGTCGCCCTCCTCCCGTACACACACCCCATCCACACCACCACCACTCTGTACCTCTCCGCGCGCAGCTTCTCCCGCTCCAGCTCCAGCCGATGCTTCTCCTGGCGCTGGCGGCGCTCGCGCTCGCGCAGCGTGTCCTCGATGGCGCGCCGCCGCCGCTCCTCCTCGCGCGCCATGTCGCCCTCCTCCCGTACACACACCCCATCCACACCACCACCACTCTGTACCTCTCCGCGCGCAGCTTCTCCCGCTCCAGCTCCAGCCGATGCTTCTCCTGGCGCTGGCGGCGCTCGCGCTCGCGCAGCGTGTCCTCGATGGCGCGCCGCCGCCGCTCCTCCTCGCGCGCCATGTCGCCCTCCTCCCGTACACACACCCCATCCACACCACCACCACTCTGTACCTCTCCGCGCGCAGCGTCTCCCGCTCCAGCTCCAGCCGGTGCTTCTTCTGGCGCCGCTCGCGCTCGCGCAGCGTGTCCTCGATGGCGCGCCGCCGCCGCTCCTCCTCGCGCGCCATGTCGCCCTCCTCCCGTACACACACCCCATCCACACCACCACCACTCTGTACCTCTCCGCGCGCAGCTTCTCCCGCTCCAGCTCCAGCCGGTGCTTCTCCTGGCGCTGGCGGCGCTCGCGCTCGCGCAGCGTGTCCTCGATGGCGCGCCGCCGCCGCTCCTCCTCGCGCGCCATGTCGCCCTCCTCCCGTACACACACCCCATCCACACCACCACCACTCTGTACCTCTCCGCGCGCAGCTTCTCCCGCTCCAGCTCCAGCCGGTGCTTCTCCTGGCGTTGGCGGCGCTCGCGCTCGCGCAGCGTGTCCTCGATGGCGCGCCGCCGCCGCTCCTCCTCGCGCGCCATGTCGCCCTCCTCCCGTACACACACCCCATCCACACCACCACCACTCTGTACCTCTCCGCGCGCAGCTTCTCCCGCTCCAGCCGGTGCTTCTCCTGGCGCTGGCGGCGCTCGCGCTCGCGCAGCGTGTCCTCGATGGCGCGCCGCCGCCGCTCCTCCTCGCGCGCCATGTCGCCCTCCTCCCGTACACACACCCCATCCACACCACCACCACTCTGTACCTCTCCGCGCGCAGCTTCTCCCGCTTCAGCTCCAGCCGGTGCTTCTCCTGGCGCTGGCGGCGCTCGCGCTCGCGCAGCGTGTCCTCGATGGCGCGCCGCCGCCGCTCCTTCTCGCGCGCCATGTAGCCCTCCTCCCGTACACACACCCCATCCACACCACCACCACTCTGTACCTCTCCGCGCGCAGCTTCTCCCGCTCCAGCTCCAGCCGATGTTTCTCCTGGCGCTGGCGGCGCTCGCGCTCGCGCAGCGTGTCCTCGATGGCGCGCCGCCGCCGCTCCTCCTCGCGCGCCATGTCGCCCTCCTCCCGTACACACACCCCATCCACACCACCACCACTCTGTACCTCTCCGCGCGCAGCTTCTCCCGCTCCAGCTCCAGCCGGTGCTTCTCCTGGCGTTGGCGGCGCTCGCGCTCGCGCAGCGTGTCCTCGATGGCGCGCCGCCGCCGCTCCTCCTCGCGCGCCATGTCGCCCTCCTCCCGTACACACACCCCATCCACACCACCACCACTCTGTACCTCTCCGCGCGCAGCTTCTCCCGCTCCAGCTCCAGCCGGTGCTTCTCCTGGCGCTGGCGGCGCTCGCGCTCGCGCAGCGTGTCCTCGATGGCGCGCCGCCGCCGCTCCTCCTCGCGCGCCATGTCGCCCTCCTCCCGTACACACACCCCATCCACACCACCACCACTCTGTACCTCTCCGCGCGCAGCGTCTCCCGCTCCAGCTCCAGCCGGTGCTTCTTCTGGCGCCGCTCGCGCTCGCGCAGCGTGTCCTCGATGGCGCGCCGCCGCCGCTCCTTCTCGCGCGCCATGTAGCCCTCCTCCCGTACACACACCCCATCCACACCACCACCACTCTGTACCTCTCCGCGCGCAGCTTCTCCCGCTCCAGCTCCAGCCGATGCTTCTCCTGGCGCTGGCGGCGCTCGCGCTCGCGCAGCGTGTCCTCGATGGCGCGCCGCCGCCGCTCCTCCTCGCGCGCCGCCCGCGAGCGCTCGCGTGCGCGCGCCACGTCGCGCTCCTTCTGTACACACACCACATCCACACCGAATATTAACAAAAAAACTATTCTCAACAGACAGCCGCCATATTGGCGTCAGAAACCGGAACCCCCTCTATTATTATTCAAAAAAACCGCCACGATGACAATGACAACAGTGACATAGAGATGTGTAGCTCGCGAGGGAGTGATTGATTGATTCAAAAGATATATGTCTTTTCATTCAACTCACTCACTCGCTTACTTGAGAATCAAACAACTCAGTATATCAGTAACTCTTCCCGACCTCGAGTACACTACGTGAGTGAACTGACTGAACGAGATGCGAGCGAGTCGTTTCGGCTGGGCCGATGCCGTTGAGCAGATTGTACTGTTCGCACTTATTAACCGAATGCATATATTTGTCTCTCTTTGTCGCGTGCACTCATGCAGTGTAGTGATTTTGGCTACTTCACTGTGTGAGTCGCTCTTTTCGTTCTCTTTCACATCTCATGCTCAAAAAGTGTGTCATATTATGCTTACCAAGGCGAACTAAAGTAGTACATTTAGCCTCTAGGGCAAATAAAGTATAGTTCATATAGAAATGGCACGCAGTTGTCGCAAGTTAAAAAAATATTTGATGTCAAAAATAAAAAAATGACAATCGCAATTCAAAGTCAATATGTTGAAGTCTTAGCGCCAAAAGTTTGATCCGGATAGGTCTATGAATTTGGAAATTTAAGACGATGGAAGTTGAAAATCCCTCTTCGTCCGGATCGAATATCGCTAAATCGTTAAATTTACCGAAAACCACGGTATGTAGGGTCTTAAAAAGATAGCAGGGTTTTCTGTCTTTCGATAGAAAGCCCCAACTCAACTAAAGGTCTGGCACTAAGGACAAGAACTTGGTAAAAAAAGTGTTAAGGGCTATTAAACAAAATCCAGGTATATCCGATTATGATCTATCTGGCATATTAAAAAAAGTCGCAGTACTGTAAGAATTATACACCTTCGAGCTGGGTAAGAGATATAGAGGCATATAACAACCAAACCGAATCGTGAAACAGAACAAAACGGCAAAAACACGTGCTCGAGTCTTATACGATCGAATTTTGACAAAATTCAAGGGCTGCCTTTTAAGGATGATGAAACTTACTTCAAGCTATATTTTAATCAACTACCGAGTACCATGTTTTATATTACCAAAGTTAGAGGGAATGTTGAGGAAAAATATAAGTTTGTAAAACTTGAAAAAAAAAATGCTAAGAAATATGTGATACAGCAAGGTATCTGCAGTTGCGGTCTTAAGACCAACACTTTCATTACATCATCAACAATGACGTCCGAGGTTTACATGAAAGAGTACTTACAAAAGCGACTTTTGCCTTTTATTAAAAAGCACTATGGCCTAGTAAAATTATGGCGGGATTTGGCTAGCTGCTACTACTCGAAAAGGGTTTTGGAGTAGTATATGCTTCAAATAACATCGACTTTATACCCCGTGATATGAATCCTCCAAACTGTCCTCAGTTTCGTCCAATTGAAAACTACTGGGTAATAATGAAAGCTATATGAAGCAAAACTGGCAAAACGTTATAGGACATCAATTCTCTGCGTTCCACGTGGAAACAACAGGCTAAAAAAGTTGAAATAAGTCTTGTTCAGAAGATGATGACATCCATCAAGAAAAAAGTCCGTAAATTCGCTTGTAACAATAATAAATGTGTAAAATTTCGTTAAATACTATTAAATAAACAAATATTATTTAATTTTTATCACTTAAAATACACGTGTCTTAATTTAGTTGAAAATGCTACGTATTTGATTACGTACCATTTCTATGTGAACTATACTTTATGTATACATACATATTTATGATTTACAAAACATTTTAAAATTACCAATCACAACACTTCACCATATTAAATCCACCAATCACAACACACATCGAAGTTAATCGGAATGCTAGATTCATTTTAATTGCATATACTGTTTGAATAATTTAAGTCAGTTGCCATGCCATCTGGCAAAACCTTTGACAATTGCCTTCCCAATGTTATAGTTCAACTAGCTTTTGCCCGTGGCTTCGCTCGCGTTCAATTCTCCATACAAACTTCCACCCCCCATTTTAGGGAAGTGGGGGGTTAGAAAGAGACAAAAAGTAGCCTATGTCACTCTCCACCCCTTCAACTATATACACTTAAAAAAATCACGTCAATTCGTCGCCCCGTTTTGCCGTGAAAGACGGACAAACAAACACACACATACACTTTCCCATTTATAATATTAGTATGGATAGGTATCCTTGCTTTGGATGTATCAAATGAGAGTCACAACAAACTTTTAGTGCAAGCAAAAGAAGTATACCAATAGAAAAACTGCACTTGTCTATTTTCCAGTAATTTTAAGGCTATGTTAGGTCGGCTGTTCAAAAAATAAAATAATTTACTATGTTATTCGACTTTCTGACATTCGGAAAGGCAGTAGAATTTCTGTATAATATGTATCATTCGAAAAGGGCTTTGACACTTAATTTAGGAATTATTTTGGCATGTACAATTAAATTCGTAAAGATTGAATAGAAAATTATACCTCATACATAAAACATTGAAATGTAGGTATCTGATTAAACGCCTTAGCTTTTTTTCTAAAAGTAATCGAGGAATAATATTCCGCATATCAAAAATTACTTGCTCAGCAAAACAAATTAAATAGGCGTGGCCACACCTGACGCACCGCCTCGGGAGGAAATTGCCGCGCGAGGCAGCTCTGCTAGTGTGAGCGTGCCTCGGCCGAGGCAAAAGCACGCGCGGAAGCAATGCCTCGCCGTTAATGCACATCAGTATAGTAGTTACTAGGTTTAAGTTGTTTTTTTTGTTGTGCTTTCAAATAGCAACCACAGTAATCATCAAAAAATTTTCACTTACCCATATCTTGGAAAAGGACAGAACTTCCCTTGGCGACCTTCTTCTTTCACGACTTCTAGTGCTGCGTTTGGCTTTGTCCTGTTAACAAGTAATAGTTATATGTTAGCTTTTATCACTTGAAGGGATGTTTACAAAAACAACAAAAAATATGAAATAAACTTTGTCACTTATGCTATTTTTGTAATATTTTGGTTAGTTTAATTGTTCTTGTGCAATAAGAAACATATTTTTTCTGAAAATTTTCTTTACATCGAATAAATTACTCTATTTTAATGTAAAATTTATTTTACTATAATTCTTAATTCAGCTGTTTGTATCGTCACTTTTTAAGGAGTATGATGTACTATGCAGAAAATGTTAATAGCAATTTTCCGACACATGGAATAGTTTTTGGACCAACAATATTTCACTATTCGTAGCCCCGCCTTTGAAGACAAACATGATGACATCAAGAACACAAATTCGCCAAAAATGTTAGTTACGTTGTTTTTGTTAACATGCCTTCACTTACTTTCCTTTAGGCAGCCATCTCATCAAGACCATTCAATATTTTTAATAATTTAAACTAATTATACTTTAAACAATTTTTTTCACAATTTTTCCTTTATCTGTGCTATAAGACGTTGTTTCGTACCAAATTTCAAGATTATTCACGGGAAGTACCCTGTAGGTTTTGATTCCCTTGCGAGTTTCGAAAATTTGCGGCATAAACGGCTGTATCTTTTGATTGCGTTGGCTCAGAAGTTTGATTTTTTTACAGCTCCAAGGGACAGTAGACCTGAGTATTTGATATAAATTTCAGCTTGATACCTCCACGTGTTCCTGAGAAAAAGGGACTTGACAGACGGACGGACAACAAAGTGATCTTATAAGGGTACGAGGTACGGAACCCCAAAAATGAGCGTGCGATGGTATTTACAAGCAACACTGAATTATGGTTATATGGTACAATTCAATGCTAGTGCGGAAAGTTTGTCATTACTTCACCTAGCTAGACATATTATCTGAAGACACTCTTAGACTGGAAGAAATCCCTTAAAGGGATAAGTTCGCCTTTGTACGTATATGTTGTGTTATATGTCTTTCGTTGTGTTTTCTTGTACAATAAAGTGTTTTACTACTACCACTATTATCTTGCCACTATTTGCAAGCAAGTGGCAGTGGGTGACTCGGGACGAGCGAAGAATGACATTTCCGCAATGGCGTTTCTTATTACACTTGCTGCTTATTGGTCACTATGAGCCTCATATCAATATTAGTTTTCCGTGGTATGACGTTACTTTAGTGAGTACTACAACCAGTCACGATTTATTGCATGAAAATCACCAAATTGAAAATTGAGCGCATTAAATACATCTAGCAATGTTACGGCTGCTCTCCACCACGGCCTTAGAGGGAGAAAACGGACCCGGACCCGGGGTATGTCCTTAAATTCCGTCCGGACTTGGGTATGTCCTTAAACTATGCCAAGAAGAGAGGTATGGGCACTGCGAATGGCATCTCGCTTAGTGTGGTAGGGCACGTTCAGTGAATGTCATCTCGCTCAAATCTGGAACAGAGCCCGACTGGGGAAGTACCTCCACCTTACAGAAAACCACAGCCAAATAGCACTAGACCCTACTCATAGTGTTGTTTTCCTGCTGGTGAGTAAGGTTGCCAAAGAGCTGAAAGAGAACCCAGTGTGTTGACGATGAGGGACCTTCTTGTTCCTTTAGTCGTCAACACAGTGAATCCTCCTTTTTGTAAAGGGTCGGCCTCGCGCATGTGTCCATAGGCTACGGTAGCTGCTTACCATCAGGCGGGCCGTATGCTTGTTTGCCACCGTCGTGGTATAAAAAAAAACGATATTGCTATCTCATTCCGTCGTATAGCTGCGTCCCTAAGGTCGATATACACGGAGACTATTTTGAGACGCCTAAATTATAGCGCCTAAGAAAGGCACGGTATAAACACTTTCGGCGCCATTTTTTCGCGGCATGCCAGCGCTGGCGCGGAATAGAACACGCGTCTATTTTTTGGCGCCAGTGACCCCCGCCCGCGTCTCTCGCTGCCCCCGCGCCTATCCTGAAGAAACTGGTACTGAAAAGGCACCGTGTAAACGACAAGTGTCGGTTTGCCGGTCACTGGCGGCGAGATTTAGGCGGCTGAAAATAGTTATTGTCTAAACGATCTGAGATGTGCCGTGCGGTAGACACTGGCACCGTAATTTAGGCGGCTCAAAATAGTCTCCGTGTATAACGACCTTAACACTAGGTCAGGGGTCGGCATTATCTCATTCCGTCGTATAGCTGCGTCCCTTACGGGTCGGCATACCGTGGCTCGCGAGCCGCATCTGAAGGTTCGGCTCCTGACCCTGCATGCGGCTCTTTGATGGGTCAGTTGTGGCTCTTCGAGTTCCCCTCAAAAAATGTTTAAATCAAATATTACAGTAAAAAAAAACATAAAACAGACAACTGCGCCTCTATGAGCTTTCGAGAATTCTGTATTTTTCAGCCATCAGGTTCTTTTTCAAAAAAGTTTGCCTACCCCTCCTGCACTAGGCCATGATGGCTTGATGGCCCATGGTGAAGAGAGAGAAGCCTTTAAATACACCGTAAACATTTTATACAAAAACATTCAAATAAATCATTGCAATTTAAACATTGGAAAAATAAAAAGCACTAGTGCAAGAAATAGAACTTTCCAGTGGCTAAATCTATATAAAGTACTTACTATAAAATAGACTTTTTGAGCAACTGTATTAAAATACATTACATTATAGTGAATTCATCCTTTTAGTGGCAGTTGTAGCAGTAAAAATACGGCTTTTCGTGAACAAGAGATTTCTTTCAGCATGATTCTAGGACCCAAGGATGGATTTGAGAGGTAGAGCCACTAAAATTTTTGATGTAAATTTTTAGGGGAGGGAGGCTCTCAACATTATCTTGATATCTACATCAGTTAAGCTACTAGGCCAAGTTTGGTATCATTTTCGTACAAATCGGGGATGCCGAATTCATTTATGGTAAAAAATACTTTATTTTGAAATTCCCTATTTGACAAGGTAGAAAACCATAACTTATCCATTTCTTAATGATGTGTTTTAGAGAGCCATATTATTCGTTCGATAAAGAAAAATAGAATGTCAACTAAAGCGTTATATATACGGGTGTAGTTAAAAAAACTGTTGACGGTGCTAAAAAATGAAATGGAAAAAATATAATTAAAATGTTTTTTTGCGAGCCTCCGGCGGGGGCCCCTGAAAAGTTGCATCAAAAATATTGGTAGGTCCACTTCTCAAATCCATCCTTGGATCCTAAGGAATAATCAGGCCGAAAGAAATCCTTTGTTCACGGAAAGCCGTATTTTACCTTTTTATGTTGTGTGCAAAGGCAACAATTTCTTGTCTTATCATGTCAAAAAACGTCTGTTAATCTGGTTAATCTAAACATAGTAATGTCAGTTATTAATTATTATTCAGTTTATTTCTTCGTAACTTCCATTATTGAAGAAAATTTAATTCAAAATGATATTATTCAGTGGTTACTTGGTACAATTCAATACTTCGTGAGTTTCTTTAAGTATACAACATTTTAAGTGATTACATGATGCCACTAGAAAGGATGAATTCACTATACTATGAATATACAAGAATCTTACTTTATCTTTTTGGTCTGCTTTGTCACGTGTGTCCGACTTGGTGCTTTCTTCGCCGGACACCTCCCCCTCTTTTTTTGCTTTATCAGTATTCTTTTCATTCGTACTCTCCTTGCCATCCTATAACAATTTCATATTATAAAGATTAAAAATATCGAATCATCAGCGAAAGTCTCATGCCCCTTCAATGAATCGGAAAGAAATACAAAAGAGGTTTGTTACATTACGATTTTTTTCTTTAAAAAAAAAAATGTTTTGTGTACATTGGCATTACCTCGTTTTCCTTGTCTTTAGAATCATCTTTACGATCCTTGCTCGATCTGCGTTCTGGCCTTGTCGGCTGCCTTCTTGACGATGATTCCGATTCAGATTTTGCTTTTTCAACCGAAATCATTCGCCCGTGCAATTCTGTACAGTAATTAAAAACTAGTTAGATATACTGATTTAAACTCACACTATTATCACTCATTATATTGAAGAAAAAAACCGGCCAAGAGCGTGTCGGGCCACGCTCAGTGTAGGGTTCCGTAGTTTTCCGTCCGTCACAGTAAGTGTCCCCACTTAAGAGTTAATAACACCGCCATGTAGGATATTATATGAGAGTTCCACGTACAGCGACATCTATCGGCAAATTAAGTAAACTATTGCGCGCGAGCTTAAAGTATGGAAGATGATTTTTATGGAATAATTCTTTATTGCGTGAACCGATTTTCACCGTTTTTACTTTATTTGAAAGCACGTCATTTCATTGTGATTTTGTAGAAATTACAAGTACAATAAACACCTGCTTATACGGTTAAATTACAAACTTAGTTCAGAAATTATTTTGTAAATTTTTTTCAAAAACTATTAAACCTATCAAGTTCAAAATAATTTTCCTAGAAAGTTTTTATAAAGTTCTACTTTTGAGATTTTTTTCATATTTTTAAATCTTATGGTTCAAAAGTTAGAGGGGGGGGGGACGCATATTTTTTTACTTCTGGAGCGATTATTTCCGAAAATATTTACATTATCGAAAAATGATTTTAGTAAACCCCTATTCATTTTTAAATACCCATCCAACAATATATCACACATTAGGGTTGAAATGAAAAAAAAAAAAATCACTCCCCACTTTACGTATAGGGGAGGTACCCTAATAAATTTTTTTTTCCACTTTTTATTTTACCACTTTGTCGGCGTGATTGATATACATATTAGTACTCAATTTCAGCCTTCTAGTGCTAACGGTCACTGAGATTATCCGCGGACGGACGGACGGGCAGACATGGCGAAACTATAAGGGATCCTAGTTGACTACGGAACCCTAAAAACGGGACTTAACTCTTAGTTGGATATTTCATACGATAAGGAAAATAGTTAATATCTCTGGCCAGTGGACTTCCACTTCAATTTAAAAAATCGGCCAAATGCAAGTGGGTCATACACACTGTTGGTAGGGTTAGGGTTGGTTCATACGTGAAGTAGGAACATATTATACAGGGTGTAACAAGAATAGTGGTGATCCGTTTAAGGGTATAATTGGCATCGTATTCTAATTATGAAAAACTAAGAAAAAAAGTTTTTAACGCGAAAAATAAGTCGGCTTCGTGTCCCGGAGGGTTGGCTGGAATAACGTGTCCCATACAAAAAAAATATTTTTTCTCCTAGTTTTTCTTCGTTGTAATACCAATTATGCTCTTAAAACGGTTCACCACAATTTTTGGTCCGCGTGTTCAAAATAGCTTTCATTGAATGCCATTAATAAACCATTCATTCATAATTTCTTCATACATTATTAACTCACAATGCACTTGGAGGGGAACTCATATTTTACCTTTCGGAGATTATATCAGAACATATTAATTTTGTCAAATAATAATAAATAAATCAAATCACTTTATTTGAGAGGTTTGAGAAAAAAGTTAAAAATAAATAATTGTAAAAGATTTTAAAGACTCCATTTTTACATAAAGTTAGGGCCAGACGGCACACAACCACAGCCCTCTGCCACGAGACCTTGGCAGTAAACAGAGATTATAAACCATGTAGCCCGTGGTTGATGCCAAATTTTCCATGACCTTTAAACGCCCTTGGTGGGTAGGCGTGCTCTGCCAACCATTGGCAGAAGCGGTTGGTTGGTTGTCAGCCATGTAGACGCTCGTTCAACGAAGGTCACGTGGCAGAATGAATCTGCGGCTATCTGCCGTCTGACCTTACTTTACGTATATCAAGGTACCAGGATTTTTTCCCCAGTTTTTTTTGCGTAATTAAACTAGATTTCATACTGACCAGTTCTATGCAAGTTCTTGATGCAGTTTTCAGCATCCTGAGAACTCGCCATAGTGACGTAGCCGTAGCAACGCGAGCCTGGGGTCCGAGCATTTGTGACTACTTTCGCTCCAATTACCTATAAGAAACAATTAATAATAAATAACATAATAGACTACATTACCATATTTCATACTGATCTCATCATTAAGTTAAATATGTATGGTAAAAAATTAAAATTCATTACAATCTGGAGGGTAAGAAATGCATAAATTTACACACTTATGTAATTTTGCACCAGCTTCAGAATCGGAACTTACAATGTTGAGGGCCAAAACGAGGAAGATATCAATACCTCATATCTTTTTAACAGAAACCTGTGTTCATACTTAAGCGACCGTGTGAGAAACTCTTCTGAATATTTAACGTAGGTAATTAGTAATTATAAAATACACTGCAGGGATGGGAGGCTGCGAAGGATAAAACTAAAGAAGTCTTATCAGTTCTAAATAATGACCCCCACTAAAAATATGCCGGAAGTTTGATGCACTCCGCGCACGAGTTTTGACATTACCAGTGATAAATTTTAAACAGCGGGAAATTGCGAATATATTCAAAACTAGGGGAGGTTAAGGGCTAGCTCTCAGGTGAATATCAGGACTTTTTCTCAGAGTCATTTTTGTACAGAGGCCGCTGTCTACATTGTTTCCGTTGCTGTGGGCATTACCTTCCCGTGCTTGCTGCAGAGTTGCTTGAGGTCCTTGGCGCGCGTGTCGCCCGACAGCCCGCTGACCCACAGGTTGCGCGCGCCGCCCTCCTTGCCATCGTCCTTCTTCTCCTTCTTGTCGCCCTCACTCTCCTTGTCCTGAATGTCTGCAAAACCACCCACTCAATAAAAGACAATCCTGGAGTTGACATTTGAATTAGATACTTTGTTAGATTTAAATTTACCTTTAGGTTCTTTATCCGATTTATTGCTGTCATTGCTGAAAAACAAAAAAGACAAAGGTCAGTAAAATTATGGCGCGTTTCAAAATTAGAGCACGAACATACGCGATCACAATAAGAATAGGTGTAATGCTTATTTAAGTGCAAAAGGAGCGCGGGAAGTCGTTACATTGCGTCACACCCAATCAACTACAAAGTTTTGCACCATTACTCCTCTCGATGTCCGAAGCGAGGTGTCGATGCCAGGGCCGCCGACGCAGATGCGCCGCAGTCGCGAGCTCTTACTGTCTTCTTCTTGAAGTCCTCTGTTGTAGTAGTGGGCGTGTGCACGTAGTCGCACGAAGCGCAAGCTCGTCGCACACACGAAACAGACATCCAGTCCCAAAGATGTTGGAGATGCTGTCACTAGTTGCGCAGCCTTGCAGTTGAAGCAGATCGACGACTCATGATTGGTGCAAAACTTTGTAGCGATAACGTAATAGAGTATCAATCGTTCGAATCGGAGAATAGAGATGCGCGGGGCGGCGTCGCGACGGCCGTTCGGCATTCACCAACCTAGTGGCGGCGGCTTCGGAGTTTACTTGTTGGTCGTCGACGGCGGCGTCGCCGGGTGCAGCCGCGGGCTGCGGCGCAGTCTCGTCGCTCGGGGCGGGCTCCTCGGTCGCGCCGTCATCTACGCCAGTACACGAGTCAGTTGTCGCCGGGAGCAGCGCGGGCCGCTCGTTAAGAGCAACCCGCCCTGCGAGTGTTCTGTCTTCACTCAGGTCAAAACTAGCAACTTGATTCTCTTCACATGTCTTCATAATGGGAAACGAAATTTCATTTTGACCTGAAAACTTGATTCTATATTAGCACCACTGTCCCTAAGGATGGATTGAGCACCAGTGTGAGGTTGGAGCTCTATGTATTTTGTACACTGGAAGGCATGTGATTAACATCTTGATTTGTAATGTGAGAAGAAGTACCATGACATTAACATTAGGAAATTAGCTGAAGGAGTATGTTGATCCCTGGCTCAGTCGGAAGAAACTGGAGCATGTCCTCATCCTATACATTGCTTGTTTTATGTTGTGTGGTAACCAGCAGCAAGTTCTGTATTTCGGTGCCTCCAATATATACAATCTGAGTTTTTTCTCCATTGTCAGTCTCCATTCTTGCAGGCAGCAGCACTCCACAAGTGTTTGCAATGGTTAAATATTTATAATCCTCAACATATTCAATAATTAAACAATAAGTTTAAACACAAATAACATGTTCACCAAGCTTTCAATAAGTTTACACTTAAGAATGGGAGTGGGGAGGTGAAATGTCCTAAAAACTTACCTTTTTTGAGTTTCGCAGTAGAATCCGTCTGAAACAAGTAAATAATATGTAGAACAGCTGCATTCTTGGCCGGACTCCAACCAATTTTCAGTTAAAATAGATTTATAGCTATGATCAAGTTCATTACAAGGAGAGTCACAGAACTATCTACATGTTAGTTATCTATATGACAGTTATATATAAATAAAGAGAACTTTATTTGAAATTAATATATTTAGCTACAAAATTTCACAATTATCTGCTTACTGCGGTCTATGCATAAATGACTAGAACTAATACATGGAGCTTTGATGAGATGCTCTATGGTGGACCTAAATAATTTGTATAAATGTTGGCACCCTGTAGTAATGGCTCAATTAATCTACTTCCATCAGGAAGCCATTAGTAAGTTTAGGGGCAACTGAGGGCAAGGTGACAGAGACCCGAAAGAAATAAAACCGTACCTCTTCATTCAGCAGTTCATCTTCCCCAAGGTCCAAATTTATGCTGTCCTCCTCCAAGTTATTTTCAGCCTTTTGATCTTCTTCATCATTTTGTATATCGTCAGTGCAAGGTTTTTTGGGTGGGGAAGCTTCAGGTTCTTCATTATTCTCACGTTTCCTGTTGACTTTATCTGTTTCATCAACATCCATATTTTCCTTTAGCTTCTCAGTAGCAGCTGGCTTTGGATGGTTTTCTTGTGTTTCAGAGTCATCTTCTTCCCCTGCGTCATCTTGAACGATCATATCTTCCATGGCGGGAGTTTCCTCAGCCTCTTGTTCCACCGTGCTGTCTGAGCGACGCGTCCTTTTCGATGGTGTTTTACCCTCAGGTGTGGTCAGGTCAAACATGAATGTGCCAGGATCATGTCCCTCTTCTTTTAAATGCTAGAACAAACAAAGTTCATTTTGAGGTAAGAATGGGAAACTATTGAATGCTGACCCTGGTCTTAATTTACCCATCAGTCAGTCTAATCAAAACTATGCAACGTACTATCATACTTGTTATCGCTAAAATGACATGAAATGTTATTTAAAAAACACGATGCGGTTCAATTGAAGATAATAGTTTACCTTTGATAAACGCGTGATGAGTACACCGCGTACGCCACTCTTATCTAGGTTACGCTTCTCCAACTCGGCACGCAAATCTATTACTCTTAGTTCCTCCAGTAAACGCTTTCGATCGGACATGTTATTTCTGGATAGCTTCTAATAATAGACAGAAAACAGTGTATTTCAGTCGCAATATTTCACAGGATAACATGAAATGAGCGGATGCCACTCGCACTTTTTTCGTAAAATAAAATGGCTGCGTGTCGTGTCGGCGACTCGGCGTTTCTATAAATACAATGTTGCCATTGAATATTAAAACGGCTATTAGACATGGCAATTTGTAGGACCCAACCTGTTGTGTCTAATAAAACGGCTATTACACATGGCAATTTGTAGGGCCCAACCTGTCGGGTTGGTAGGTGTAATGGCACCTAGGGTGTAGGAGTCCCGATCTAGGGCGATCGGGGCGATCGGCAGTGCCCAGACACCCGCAGCTGTTTATGGAGGTCGTTAGAGTTATTTTACCTTTTTTATTTATAATTTAAGCCAATTATAAGCTATTTGCTACACATTCCGTCTGGTTTTTTATTTAAAATAAAAGTTAAAATGTGTAGATTCGCTGGTAATTAATATATTTATCTAGTTTTGTATTTAAATAATAGAAGGGTTGGGCAGATGAAGTTAAACTCAGGCAGCTCGAGCGGTCATTTAAATATGTATAATAATAAAAACAGTTTCTTTTTTTATTTAATGTATACTGTTATGAGTACTATCACCGTGCCAATACATTTTTTAGATGTTTTGAAGGCATCTCTGTAAATGTTGGTAGGGACGATTTGTTGGTGAGGTAGGGTTTGTAGGGACGATTTGTAGGGAAAGTGTAATAACGGGCCCAACGCCGACAGGAGTTGGACACAACAGGTTGAGCCCTACAAATTGCCATGTGTAATAGCCGTTTTACTCCTGTCGGCTCCAACGCCCGTTATTAAAACGGCTAGTAGACATGGCAATTTGTAGGGCCCAAAATGTTGTGTTGGGAGGTGTAATAGGAGGTTGGGCCTGTAGGAGGGTGAGGGAGAGGCAGGGTACACAACATGTTGGGCCCTACAAATTGCCATGTCTAATAGCTGTTTTAACTTTCCCATCACTTTCCCTACAAATTGCCCCTACCTCACCTACAAATCATCCCTACCGGCCCTAGCTCAACGTTTACAGAGATGCCTTCAAAACATCTAAAAAATGTATTGGTGAAGCACGGTGATAGTACTCATAACAGTATACATTAAATAAAACAACAGGCCAAGTGCGAGTCGGACTCGCGCACCGAGGGTTCCGTACAAACCTGTAGGTATATAGGGGTAGTAACTTTAAACTATTTTTATTATATGATGCAACTAAAAATTTACGGTTTTCGCAATTTTTCCTTTATCTGTGCTATAAGACGTTGCTTCGTACCAAATTTCAAGATTCTGAGTTCACGGGAAGTACCCTGTAGGTTTTGATTCCCTTGCGAGCAAAAATTTGCGGAAATTTGTGGTATAAACGGCTGTATCTTTTGATTACGTTGGCTTAGAAGTCTGATTTTTTCACAGCTCCAAGGGACAGTAGACCTGAGTATTTGATATAAATTTCAGCTTGATACCTCCACGCGTTCCTGAGAAAAATGGTCTTGACAGACAGACAGAGAGACAGACAGACAGACAGACGGACAACAAAGTGATCCTATAAGGGTTCCGTTTTATCCTTTCGAGGTACGGAACCCTAAAAAGAAACTGTTTTTATTATTATACATATTTAAATGACCGCTCGAGCTGCCTGAATCTATCTTCATCTGCCCAACCCTTCTATTATTTAAATACAAAACTAGAGAAATATATTAATTACCAGCGAATCTACACATTTTAACTTTTATTTTAAATAAAAAACCAGACGTAATTTGTAGAAAATAGTTAACATTATAAATAAAAAAGGTAAAATAACTCTAACGACCTCCATAAACAGACAGCTGCGGGTGTCAGGGCACTGTGATCGCCCTAGATCGGGACTCCTATTCCCTAGGTGCCATTACACCTACCAACCTGACAGGTTGGACCCAACAAATTGCCATGTCTAATAGCCGTTTAATGTAATAATATAATTCGAATAAAGAATAAATAGTAAGTACTAAAGGTCTCTACAGACGTAAACCCGATATTACACCTCCCTATATCGGGCCCTATTGGCCCTAATGATAAGGACGCCGCAATACGTTAGACACGTTTAGAGATATTGCTTATTTGACCCTAAATCTAGCCCGAACTACAAGGAGTCGCATTCAACACAACCGTTTTGACAGCTGATCTGTCATTCTCACTATAGTCACAACTTGTTCTAATCGTTTGACTAGTCACTTGCGTCTGTAGACCGCATAAAGGAAACAAAATCTAAGAATTCAAAAAAAGTTACTGTCAGTGTCACTAGTGTCAGTCAATACTAACCAAAGAGTAAAGTAAAGTAAGTAACAAACTAATAAATTGTCAGTAGTGTCAGTTGTATTATTCGTCAGTGACGTCAGTCAAGTCATGTGATTACATTACGTACCTATCATATTATTATTTTTCCCAGTAAATAGACTTCTCTTCTATTTTACTTCTAAAAATATTTATATCAAGTTAAAAACATTAGATTACTTAATAATTATCATGGAAACAAAAGGTTAGTATATAAAACATGTTTTATGGTAGGTACTTAATAATTTCTTAAAAATTACAACCATACATTTATATACTGTAACTGAAAAAACAGATCTCTAATAGTTTTCAGTTTTATCCAAGGGCTTTATAATTACCTCCTACGCCGAATATTACATAAGTTATTAATCCCTAACTTGGCTGAGGTAGTTCAGTTTATCACATAGACTATTTATATTACTATAATCGTTAAATTAATCTTAGAATATAATTTCACTATTTTCATTCACAACCTTGGCTCGACTGTACGTTAGCTGACATCGAGTTCAGGGCTCATATTTTTTTTATAGATTGTACTCATCACAAGGAGTCTCCCCACCATATCTTATGATGCGGAACCCCAAAAAAAAATATTGTTCCCATACAAAATTCACAATTACGTGCTACCTGTCAATGTTTGCGTGCGTTCATTTGCACTCGTTTGTAGGAACATTTTAGGTTAGTTCAACAGACATAGGTACTCTAAGGCAGGTCAGTTTAGGTACGACGACGAGCGAAGCGAGGAGGAGTGTTAGGTAGAACTGCGACCCTACAGCGCGCGAGCCGAGCGAGCGAAGCGAGCGTGCCGCGGCAGCGGCCGGCAAAGCGCCAGAACCTAACACTGTCACACTCTCCCTCCTTCTACCCTCTTCCGCTAACATACGGCCCTCAGAAGACTATGAAATGCGCCCATTGAACTGCCCAATATTCACGATAAAGTGACTTTTCTATAGGAACTTTCAAATTTTTTTCTTTAAAGAAACCATGCATTTCCGCACTTTTTGGATTTCAAATTTTCAATAGGGATGGCTAATTCAACCATTAAAATAAAAATGAGCGTATTTGGCCATGTCAGCTAAAGTACAGTCCTTCCATAACTTTATTTGAAATGTAGTAGGTAGCTTTTTGAGTGGAAGGAGGTTATATAGTCCATGAGTACTAATCCTTGATCTATTTCTGTAACATGACCAGAATTAGGACACATGAGACACTTTCTCATAGCAGCTTCCCATAAAGTGTTAAAACAGGTTGTAAATACTGTGATGATACAGTACATTAGTACAATATTTCTTTTCCAGATGGGAACACACTCAGTTTAGAGGCAGTGTCGGGTCTACTTGACAAACTTGCATTAAAGCAACTACATTTGATGGAAGAAAAAATGCAGAATGTGATCAATGTTGAATCTAGGATTCATGAAGGCAGCATACACCTTGCCAAGTCAAGATATATTATGGGCCAAACCTCAGTGAGTACTGCTAGACTTCCAACTGAAAGCAGTCCTGAGTTTTCTGCATCTGTGCTAGTTCACTCTACAGAAGACAAACAATTTCAAGTTATAGCAAATAAGTCTGAAGATACAATTAATCCGCTTAAATGGTTTGGGATATTAGTACCACAAAATATGCATAAGGCACGGGAAATATTCCACAACACAGTAAGGTATGTGGTAGAATGTGCTGGGATCCAGTACCAAATTCAGGAAAATATGAGGGACTTTGGCATTCTAAAAAAATATAAAAAATCGCTTAAGCTGTGTAAGTAATGGTAGGTAGTAGTGATGACTGATGAGTTTAATGAAAAAAACCACTTTAATTTGAATTCTTTTTATTCACTATGAATAGGCTGGTGATTCTAAATACAATGTATTCAATCAGCAATATAATTATTTTCCTGCTTAAACATTCCTTGTTTGCACATGTTTTTATAACAAATTCACTAATGGTCTGCACTTTGTAACCATTAATAGTTTTAAATATTAAGCAACAATTTGTAAATAATATATTTGAAATCGGTGTCTGATTTTTAAGTTAGAATGAATTATTAAAGGTGAATCCACTTTTCAGTCACAAAAGCTCATGTTTACAACAATGTAGTCAGAATGTTACGATATCAATATATTACTATATACCTATGTGTGACTATTTATTTTTGTTTTGTTGTTGTTGTTTTATAACTGGAGTAAATAAATGGAATTGTGGTATACATTTGTCTTACTGTGACTTGTTGTATTACTCTTGTATGTGTGCTGGTGTTTCTTGGTAATAAGTATACATTAAAAAAATGTTATTATTAAAGCGTCATCTCAGTGCTATAATTATATTGAAAAAACTAGATTTCTTTCTACTTACTAACTAGAACAATAGATACATATACAGTTGTTTTTGTACCTACCTATTGGTAAATGGTATGGTATGGTTGCCAATATATTCTGTAATGCAAACCGTTTTTTAGGGTTCCGTAGTCAACTAGGAACCCTTATAGTTTCGCCATGTCTGCCCGTCCGTCCGTCCGTCCGTCCGTCCGTCCGTCCGTCCGCGGATAATCTCAGTGACCGTTAGCACTAGAAAGCTAAAATTTGGTACTAATATGTATATCAATCACGCCGACAAAGTGGTAAAATAAAAAGTGGATTTTTTTTTTATTAGGGTACCTCCCCTATACGTAAAGTAGGGAGTGATTTTTTTTTTCATTTCAACCCTAACGTGTGATATACAACGTGCCCGTGAGCATTGCGAGAGACTTTAACAGTGTATTCATGATCATATTTAGAGAACAAAATGTCCTTTAAACTTTTCCGAAATTCGCCATAGTTTCAGAGTAAATACTACTTACAAAAAATTGCATTTTGAATTGTTTCTCAGTGTAAAATGATTTTTTGATGGCGATCTCACCGGTATGGGGCATAGTCTAGACATCTCTTATTGACTGATATCAAAGACCTAAGAAACACTTTTCATGGACTAGTTTTTACGAGAAAAAATGTAGCAATTTACTTTTTCCGTTACTTTTTTCTAATGACATTTACTTTTTATGTAGAACAGCATTCCAAAAAACTGAAAAAAAAAAATAAAAAAAAAAATTTTTTTTGGAGTTTTACCACAAAAGTCATATAATGTTTTTTCATTCTTTTGACCTCAGAAATGCGTGGTTAAAATCTCTCGCAATGCCCATGGGCACCGTGTATTGTTGGATAGGTATTTAAAAATGAATAGGGGGTTTACTAAAATCATTTTTCGATAATGTAAATATTTTCGGAAATAATCGCTCCAGAATTAAAAAAATATGCGTCCCCCCCCCTCTAACTTTTGAACCATAAGTTTTAAAAATATGAAAAAAATCTCAAAAGTAGAACTTCATAAAAACTTTCTAGGAAAATTATTTTGAACTTGATAGGATGAATAGTTTTTGAAAAAAAATTACAAAATAATTTCTGAACTAAGTTTGTAATTTAACCGTATAAAATTACAATGAAATGACGTGCTTTCAAATAAAGTAAAAACGGTGAAAATCGGTTCACGCAATAAAGAATTATTCCATAAAAATCATCTTCCATACTTTAAGCTCGCGCGCAATAAGTAGTTTACTTAATTTGCCGATATATGTCGCTGTACGTGGAACTCTCATATCATATCCTACATGGCGGTGTTATTAACTCTTAAGTGGGGACACTTACTGTGACGGACGGAAAACTACGGAACCCTACACTGAGCGTGGCCCGACACGCTTTTGGCCGGTTTTTTTTTTATAAATTGTCCTTTAGTAACTGCAACTTATATAAGTTGCAAATGTACAAAGTTTGTAGTATTATTAGATGTAATGAACATTAGTTTATACAGATTGACAAATTGATAAATGCAAAGACCTTTTTTGTTAAACATTCTAGGCACATTAATGCATTTCTTACTACTTTCATACCTTAGATGCTTAATCTAAACCAACATAAGAATAGTTCCTCGTACATAGTTATATCTTTGGCTTACATTTTATTTAAATGGCAGGCACATCTATTATACCTACTTAATTATTTAATTTTAGGACACATAAGCACTTTTATGTGATTGAGTTCAGTATGTGTTGAGGAATTATGAATTGATGATAGTGATAGTTGATTATTTAATACGAAAAGTTGTAAAGTAAAATATGAAGTGAAAGCGCAAACAAAACAAATATACATTAAGTAAAGATTAAACAGAGCCCGACATTTAGTGCGTGCATAACGGCACGAAGCCTTGAAAGTGCAGAGCGGTTTCGCGCATTTATGAGTATGCACTAGAATACATAATACATCAATGGTATGTACCTTGATTTCAAATCTTGATCCCTATTTTCTGTTCCACGGCAAAAGGAACGGAGATCTTACTATAGATAAATTCTCATAGGTCACTTTTATATTTTGCCGTGGGCGACGACGTTAGAGTCGCGATTAGAGCAGATGGGTCACAGGTATTTACCCAATCTACCCACGGGTAAATACCTATTTACCCGGTATTTACCCGTATCTACCCAAATCGTCGGGTAGAGTCGTTTTTTAATAAACATGTTGTTTTGGGTTATTTTACTGTAAAGGTTTGAAGTATGTTGAGTGTAGTGTAGTTATTATTTATAACAAAATAATTAATTAAAAATCAAAGTTATTTTATCCAAAATTTCCATTTAAAATGGCTATTTTCAAAAATAAATGTCACTTAGCAGTCTTATTTTCTGCATATGTTAATACTCACGTACGTGTTTCCACTTAACATTCGAGTTTTGGAGGGAAGGGGTGAGATTGAGGGGAGGGGGGTAAAATGTGATTTTTGTATTTTTCTTGAAATCTATCATTCTTATGAAAAAGTCGTGTAGGTATGTACAAATTATAGCTGGTAATATTTCCTACAAAAATGTTATATGCATTTTTATCATAAAACTAACTGTTTTCGTCTTATGAGCCTTCGGAACTGCGATACGAACAACTTTTCTTAATAAATATATATCGATAACATTTTTTAAAATCAATTTTACGTATTATATTAGTAATTTTAAACAAAAAAGAACCGACTTCACTCGCTCAAGAGTTCCCTCGAATTCTCCAGGATCCTACCATCAGATCCTGACCTGGTTACAATGGGACCAACTGTGAAGAGTATACACTCTTTCAAACAAAAAATATTTTTCCAAATCGGTACAGTCGTCTTCGAATAATAAATAAATAATAATACATAAATATTATAGGACAATCTTACACAAATCGACCTAGGCCCATAGTAAGCTCAATAAGGCTTGTGTTATGGGAACTAGACGACGACATATACAGCTTGTAAATTTTATACGGGCGTATACTTTATCCACCTAAAGTATCCAGCAATAGGACTCATATTGTATAATCATTATTTTGTTAAATAGTGTTATTAATTATGTGTAATGATTTTTTAAAGTCCTACCGGGCACCAATGTACGCTATCCAACTGATTGAAAACTGACATAACTGACATGACGCACCGATAAGTTAATTGTCATGGATGCAATTCATTGCGGGCTGAATTATTATGTATGAAAAAAAAATTCTTATTTTCATAAAGAAATAAATGTAAATAGGTTCCCTAGGTCCAATACTAATCGCCATTACAATATACGCCCGTATAAAATTTACACACTGTATAATAGATAAATATGGATAAATACTTAAATACATAGAAAACATCATAACTCAGGAACAAATATCTGTGATCAACACACAAATAAATGCCCTGACCAGGATTCGAACCCGGGACCTCCTGCTTCGTAGGCAGGGTCACTACCGACTAGGCTAGGAGGCCGAATAATCGGTTAACATACATAAAAAAAAATAGCAAAAAAAACAAAGATCCCGACGAATTGATAACCTCCTCCTTCCAAATCTTCGTCGGTTGAAAAGCAATGAAAACATTTTTAAGGGTAGAGAAAGATTTTTTATTCGATATTTATAATTTGACTCGTGTGAGCCGTGAGTCAAAATCTTGTCAACAGAGTTCAAGATTTCGAAGGAGGAAGTTATCAATTCGTCGGGATCTTTGTTTTTTTTATGTGTTCACCGATTATTCGAAGACGGCTGGACCGATTTGGAAAATTCTTTTTTTCACAGTTAGTCCCATTGTAACCAGGTCAGAATCTGATGATGGGATCCCGGAGAAATCGAGAAAACTCTTCAACTATTATAGGCACTTCTTCTTTGTTAAAAAATATTTTTCCTCATAAAAACCACCTTTGAAATTAATTATACTTAATTAAAGTTTTGCATATAATATCCTAAAGATTAATTCAGATTACTATTATTTGAATTCAGAGATCATTTAACATCTATAAGTTACAAGAAAACCGAAAATACCCGCGTGTCTACCCATGGGTAGGTAAATATCGGGTATTTACCCGCCCTTGGTATTTACCCATGCCTAGTCGCGATATAATGATGCGTTTACATGTTCGGTAGGTTGCATAAATAAAGATACGATATTATTCATACCAAAGTTTGTAGCAGGCACCGATTTCGTTACAGTACCTATAATCGGTACGGTAGCGGTATTTCATTTGGGTACCGCTTCGTTGTAAAGGTTTAAATATAAAGGAACGATATATATAGGTAAAAAATGACCTACCACTAAATCGTAAGAGCCGGTCGCCAAATGGTGCCTTTTGATATAGACTGTCACATATAATAAAACGATATCTTTATGAAAAAGGTATCGAAAAAAATAACGGTACCATTATCTGCCACTAGCGAAAAATATCGGTTGCGCTCCCCACTCAAAAGAAGCGGCATGACGATATACCGGTATTATTATAAACCTCCTTACAAGAGTAGGTTGTTGTCAGAAAAAACTGGAATGTAAATTTAATACTAAATAATTATCACGAAATCTGCAACCAAATGCATCAAAAATTAATAAATAAGTCTTTCATATAATACCTAATAAAATATTAATAATAGGTAGTACATACCTAAGAAGTGCCAATGGCATAAATGCACATAAGTCTAGCTTTAGTAAATTAGGAAGGTGCATAAAGATTTTTACTATTATTGGACCTATGATCTGTTGTATAAGATTTTATACTCTTTTGGACCTTTAAGATGGTTAACCACTTTTTACGTGATTAATATTGTTTTGCGGTTGTGCATTGTGGCTTAAGCCGATTAACCAAATCTAAAATCAAAATACTTGGGTATTTTATATGAAAATATTACAATATTTTACAGCAGAACACGATACCAGTTAGGTAGGTACTTGAACGCTTCTATAAAACCTTAAATAGAAACGTATGCTCAACTCCATGAGGTTGATAATAAATTATTACCCTGTTAAATAAATAACATTTTCGCTAGAATCCTAATAATTATGAAGAATTATTATTCTACTTATTACTAAACCAATCCATAAAGTCGTAACTCTATAAAAAATAATACCTATGTATTTTTAGTGCGTTTGAATTGAAGCAACGTTAACGAAGAAATAATTCGTTTAATGGAGTAACATAGCTTTGAGAAGAATGCAATTTTTAAGGACAGGTTTTAAATGTGATGTTATGTTACTAGAATAATTTCGTACACATTTAGGTAGGCAGTACTAGGTACATATGTACCTACCTTACATTTTATTTCCTATCCTAGCATTTACTAAGCCTTACATTTTGTCTTCAAAATGAAGCTCGTAATAGCGATAATTCGTAAATTTCAGTATAAACCAATTTTACTGTACACAACAAAATCTTATAGATTTTAAATTAAACAACAATACAATTAATTATAAAATATAAATGCTAAAAAGGAAAACTATCTCCAAGAAGTGAAAGTATTATTAAAATTAAACATTTAAAAATATGATTTCATTTATGATGCATACTTAACGCATGTTGTGCAGGCATGCTACTTTGTGCTATTTTAGAATCATCACAACAATAATATGGAAGGTAACCATGGTTACTTAAGTTCACAACAAAAGATAACAATAATAAAAATATTTACTTAAGTACAAATAAATTTTAGGTAAGTACTTAAACTCAATAAACAACCAACCTAGTTGATGGTAATTTGTGCAACATTGTATCTACTGCACTGATTAGTGAGTGCGGTAATTTCGTTTTGTGTTTTATTGGACAGGTTAATTCTAGCATCATGCCAAATTGGATAAACATGTGGGCCATTTTATAAAAAGTAGTCCCCACCCCTTTTTTTGTTGAAAAACTGTATGCGGTTATTAGTCAGAATTATGAGCTCATTCAATCCTAGGAGAAGAAAAAGTACTATATACTAAGATTTTCATATATTTTTGTTAGGTACTTCCATTTCGTTATCTTCATAAAATATCTATGAAAAATTATAACAGATTGGTAAAAAACATTAGGAAACTTTTTCTCTCATGAGAATAGAAAGAGATCGAAATTATAAGTAGAAATCACATACAATTGACCGAACAAAGTAAATATTGCAGGTCAAATTTTAATAAAATGGCCCATGTAGGTATTTAGTTTCACTGATCATATTTTTATTGTCTGTGTCATCAGATAAATTTCACGTTGGCCCCACGTTGGGCGCTAATTTGCTGCGTAGTAAATTATGGCATATATTTAAATGCATTTAGGTATCTACATACTTATGAGTAACAGTGAGGTCATACATAACTTATTATAGCTATTACTAGTAATGGACGTGTGAGCACGAGTACATTTTCTCTTTATGCTATGAGTAAGCAATTAATGATCTAAAAACTCAATGCTTGCATTCGCATCCTAGAAACAATACTAGCATAACCAAATTGTCGGATCTGGTAAAAACCAAATCCAGTGCACAAATCGAGGGGGGTGTGGATAGACAGTAGACTTCGTAACAGGCACGTTACCCCTTATTTACCTACACGAGCGTTATTCAATGCACTTAATAAAGACAGAAAATAACGCTGCAACATGTTACCACCAAGTATAATTGTGTAAATCCGCTGGAACCCTATTGCTCTCTAGTAAGAGTATAGAAAAAACGCTCATGCACGTAATAGTACATTACATCAGAGGCCGGGAAAACACGGATTTCCGGCCAAGTAGGTATAGATACGAGGCCGTGAATCCGTTTTCACGCCGAGGCATGTATAGTGCTTTTCTCAAACATGCAATGAAATAAAATAAAATAAAAAACCAAAAGGACAATGTTTTATTCAATCTAAAAAACCACCATGAAGTAAAAATTAAAAAGTTAAAATCAGCTGTTCGTAAAACCTGCCGCCATCTTTGACGCTGTCTGAATGAGGTTGGACGTTGAAACAAAAAAAAAGTTACTTTGCAGGCCTAGGCCTGAAAAGTTGTATGAAATCCCATTTCAGGCCGCCTCGAGATGCTGCGCCCGGAAAAGGATACTTCCGAGTCTATTATAAGGAACGTAAAGAGAATATTTCATTGCATGTTTGAGAAAAGTATTTTATCACGGTGTCGTCTCGAGACTATGTTCCTCTCGACGAGTATCGGTCTATCAAAACAATCGATTGCGGCCTTACAATACAGCAAATTTCCAGGTCAGTCGCCGTATAGAACCGTCTACCCCTTGTCGCGAGTGTCGGAGTACTCGGTGAGGGCGGAGCGCCACTCGTTGCGCGTGCAGGCGCCGTCGCGCCACCACGCCTGCACGTCGGCGTGGTGCGCCGCGCGCTGCCGCCGCGAGCTCGCGTGCAGCATGGCGCACACGCGGCAGAAGAAGTACGTGTTGATGAACTCGCCCGTGCCCTGGGATTACATGCGGGTTACTAACTACACTCGACTTACCTAATCTAATAGGTCACACACAAGGAAGTTCCAAAATATGTGTACACGACCTTAAACCCATACAAATAATTAAGGTTGTGTTTACATATTTATGTCTGTGTGTACTTGGAGAACTCGACTGTACAACACAGAAAATTATTCCAACAAAAAAGTCACCTATTTTATTAATATATCATATCAGTCATACCTAGAAAACCAGTAACGCCATACCGGTATTTTTTAATAGGCAATCCCGGTACACCGGTATTGTGCCATACACAAAATACCGGTGTCGCATTTCCTAGTCATACCTATCTTTATGGTGTTATCCACGTTAATCACCTGACCCCGATCACCCAGGTGATTGTATTTGACGATTTTGTCTTCTGAGATCCCCCAGGTGATCCTATTGGACGTTAGGTGGTTAGGTTAGGTTCGTTAGGTAGCTTCAGATGCCCGAAGGGCAAACCGCCCAGAAATAGGAGTTTGCGGGGCTCCGTCTAGTTAAGTTGCGGAGGAACTGTTTTTTGGAAAAGAAACACTTATGGATAACGTAAATGGATCACCTGGGGGATCTCAGAAGACAAAATCGTCACTACAATCACCTGGGTGATCGAGGTCAGGTGATTAACGTGGATAACGTGATCTTTATTAGGGTTGCGTGCCGTATTGGTTAATTTAAAAAAGAACCCTTAATGCCTGTTTTAAAAAAACGCCCCAATCGTTTGACGCCTGCTTAACCTTTTGACCGCCACTGTCGGTTAAAGCCCTGTTACACTTTACTTTTTTTAGTGTCGTAATTAGGATCCTAACTTTTTTCAATAGTTAATTTACTTGCTAAATGCGGTTACACTTGACTAAATTTAGAAACTAAATAATTTAGGAAGCTAACTAGGACAAGTGTAACAGGGCTTTTAGACCTGGTGCATGGACGCCAACGACAGCTACAGCCAACAGTGTTGCTAACACAGTATTAGGGACCTACGCGGGATTCCGCGAAGTTCAATATCGCTTAATATAAACAATGCGTTTGTGTTTCGTCAGTGACGCATCATTTTTGTTCAACGCTTGGCGATCAAAACATCAAAGGAAGAATGCTGCATATTGGAGTTTGTTTGTTAATTTCACAAGCTCGTCGCAGACAGCGTCAAAATCCGAGCGGGCAAAAATGCGAGCCACAATTTTTTTGTTCTTTACCTAATATATATTACAGAAATAATAATTAGTATTCGGTGGTCAAGCGTGAGTCGGACCTAAGAAATAGAACATTGTTAGAATTGTGTAATGTACCGACCGAACCATCGGCGCGAGTCCGACTCGCACTTGGCCGGTTTTTTGTCACTTTTGTTTCAAATTCAGATTAATAGGGGCATTCGGCAGGTTGCACCAAACCGTCTGCTAACCTCATAGTCAATTATTAAAAAGGAAAATGCTGATATGAACATTTTGACAGTTTTCTATGGGTAACATCTGCGCTGCCATATTTAACGTTGATGTGTCCGTTATTATTAGTGCGTCGTGCAACGCCCCTACTTGCATCTTGAGTTGTGCGTTACACGAACATCGCTCACCTTCCACTTGAAGTAGGAGTTGTAGAGGGCGTCGTCGCGGTCGAGCCTGTCGAGGTACGCGGCGAGCTCCTGCGGGGAGGCGAACTCCTCAACGTGGATGTACGAGTTGTGTGGCGCAGCTGCCGCGTATTCCGCCGGCCGGGCACCCATTACAATCGGTAACACGTCGTGTCTGCAATAAAAGTATAAGCGGAATATAAACATAAGTATAGTGAGTAACGTCAAATCGTCTATAATCGAAAATAAAACATTTATAGAAATTTTATTCATTATTTTAACGGCCTCCTAGCCTAGTTGGTAGTGACTCTGCCTATGAAGCAGGAGGTCCCGGATTCAAATCCTGGTCAGGGCATTTATTTGTATGTTTATCACAGATATTTGTTCCTGAGTTATGGATGTTTTCAATGTATTTAAGTATTTACCTATATCTATCTATTATATATATCGTCGCCTAGTCCCCACAACACAAGCCTTATTTATTGAGCTTCTGTGGACTGTTAGGTTAATCCGTGTAAGATTGTCCCGTAATATTTATTTAATAATTTTTCCATACCCTGCTCCGAGTACCCGAGTAGGTTTTATTAGTAGGTATTAGGTTGTCTTTGCCGATTACGATACCCTCTTCAGACGAGTCTTCAGTATATTTCATATATTAATTAGGTACCTATTGTTAAAAAGTAAATCATAAATTCATAATATAATCCCTTGCAATAACTATTCAATATCTTCAGATTGCCAGACATAAATCTGTTAATGTAATTACAAGTATCTTGTTAATAACTCACTGCAGTCCATTGACAAAGAACTTCTCAGTGATGTAATCGCGGCAGTTTGAGTTCTCGAAAGCGAGGTAGAACTTGTAGTCTCGGTCCAGCATTTCGAGGCAGTTGGGGTCCATGCGCGGGCAGTGGTGCGAGCCGCACGCGCCGTAGATGTCCACGGAGATGTGCTTGGCCAACAGACGTGCGTACTGCAGCCGCCGGTTGCGCGCGTGGCAGTTCGACACGAACCATGCCACCTGGGGCGGGAACATGCGAGGTAGATCAAAGTCGGTCAATGTTATTTTCATCACACTTGCTTATAATGCGTGTTATTTCACGCAAGTGAAGCGGGGGGTAAACCACATTTTACTCCCACGAGAGTTATAGTATTTTTAAATTATAATTAGTTAACGCATACGAACCAAGAAAATATTTGTTTAAAATCAAGCTATGAGAGGGTTTTACTTTCAAAATACTGACGTTAATTAATTAATATGTTTAAGTAAAAAATGGATGGTATTTACCTACGTCATTTGATACAAAGATGACACTTGTGGCAACCAATAGCAACTTGTCTGTAGGTACAGAAAAACCCAGTGTGCCAGTTCCTTCATGGCCGGAAGTGCCCGGTAGACTGGTTTAAGTGACGTTAATTTGGGGTCAAATTCGTTACGTTTTAACATGTCTGATAGAACTCTTCGGAAGCCTAAAATTGGTGTAATTATATGTTTGAAAAACAATGAAAGTATTTCACCTGCAGCAGGTAATAGTTATTTTCGCATACATTTATTGTTATTGTTTTTCGCCTTATACACGGTGTTAGCAAGACGCAGTTTTTAAATATGCCGCCTTTTTTCAACGCCACAATAGAGTTGCCAGACTATAATATAATAAATAGACGGAAAGCTGGCCACGTCAGATATGATACAATAATGAGAGCAACGAAACCCCTATAGTTAGTTTGATATACTATCCTTAGTTCTAGACCCGGCGTCTGGCAGTTGTTCATTCGTGGATGCAAACCACCTGAAAAATGCTAGAGCTCTGGGTTTGATACAGTGTTATGGGAAATGATGTAATTTATTAAATTATATCGTTGCCAGAAGTTTCTGTTGGGGAAAAGTAGCGCCAAATGCCGTATAAAGTAATTTATAGTTTTTCGCCTGCTGTTTTTGTTCACGCAATGATACACAATGTTTTTTGATCTAACATTAAAATATAGGCCCTCTCCTCTCTATAAATAAGACAACTTCGACAGTTATTACTTATTTTGGCATAACTTTTTTAAACTGAATTTTTTTCCTAGTCTGTAACTCTGACCTCCACTCCACCCATGAATCCAGATCCCCAGATCTAGCCATAAGGAAAGTATAGCAAACTAACTACAAAGGTTTCGTTCATTATTGTGCCATATCTGCCGGGGGCAGCTCTTAAAGCCCTGTTACACCTGTCCTAGTTAGCTTCCTAAATGATTTAGTTTCTAAATTTAGTCAAGTCTAACCGCATTTAGCAAGTAGGTAAATTTACTACTGAAAAAAGTTAGGATCCTAATTAGGATGCTCTTAGTCCTAAACTGCATATAAAAAACATGCGTTTATGAATAACGTCGTATGTGTGTACCTATTATAGAGATAAAATATTTTTAAAGGGTGAGCCCTTCTCTAGATCGTCTACGATTGTATAGTTCTGATTAGTCCATGGTTCTGACGCAACGCATGCAAACATGGAAATGTACCTGCCTAACCGACTTTTATTTTGTGTATGCATTGGAATGAGTAAGCAGGTAAAATTTAATTGAAAGTTACCTACGTCTCTATCTTCAGTAATAGACCGTGCCTAGGCAATTATTGATGTTAGCCGTATCATTTGTCGTTATCGTAGGATGGCACGGCTATCGGCAGCCGGGCCAAGTGCTCACGACGGGCGATAAGGATTCGCTATGGCAAAGTAGGTATACTTATGACCTGTATTTCTTTCCCAACCATAAATTATCGTTCAAGAAATGTAGTAAACTGCAGCCCCGATAACACACCTACTGGGCAGCTTCTAAACAAAAAAAAACGAATCTTTAAAATACAGCACAGAGTACCTGTACCTGGATGGCGTCTGCTTTTCCAAGTTCATCATAATTATAAATAACTGCCGTGGATATTCAGATACTACGAAAGATAAATACATTACATTGCCTTTGAAGTACTTTGAACGTGAAACAACAGTCACAATTGGGGTACTAAAACAGAGTATGAGACCATTTCAAAAGCCATTTAGGTGTTGTCGGTCGGTGTTGTCTTTTTTGTAAGTAGGTAGTTAGTTTTATATTCTTGTAAGTATGTAGCTAACGACGGCGCCGGGATATACACGAGTGTGAATTGAACATACCTACCTAACCTAGATTGTGAAGTGAATCTCTCATGTTCCCTTCTCTCTCGGTAAAATGTATTAGGTAGAAATCTATATGTATTTTGTGGCCAGATACAACCGTTCCTGAACTGTCAAGTCAAAAGTAGTAAAGCGAACCTCCGGTTTTAATCCAAAGCAGCAGCCTCGAATGCACCCGGAATATTTATACCGGCCGTTAGAATTTGCTAAAATTAGTCGAAGACTTCCGAGAGAATAACGTCACTGACAATTCAGACGATGGAAGAAAATAATAATGGCTGGAAGTCAATATATTTAAAAGAGCCATGACATGGCTATATTTAAAAGAGTATAGGTACCTTCTTAGTTTTATTGGCGGCATAGTTCCTCTCAATCTTATTCTTGGTGATGAGGGGGTCGTGGTAGACCCAGCGTTCGTACGGCGTGACGATGTCAGAGTCGCGGCGGTACGTGGCCGTCCAGTTGAACACGCCCGTGGAGCCGGGCCGCAGCGACGCCGTGTGGTACGGGCACTCCAGGTAGTACAGGATCCAGATCTGACAATAACACGCGCAACTAACACGAGGACTGAGCCCTTTGCGAAAATACTTTAGTCAGCAATCCTTACTTTTTAGGCCTCTGAGGCGGCGACTGAATCAGTCGCCGCTCTGAGGTAAATGTTAGTACATACTTTACTATGTATTGTCAAAAATTGGGTGTTGAGATGCATGTGTTTAGGCCTTAGGCATTAGATGTTTTCTCAAATAATTAGAGCTAGCATGAAGAAATGCGACAATACTTAGCACCAGCACCTTTTGCTACAAATGTTGGAAGCTGATGACCTCAAATATTATTCGAAAAATTCAAATACTGATACAAAGATTTACAGTGTTCAATTCAATCTTTATACGAGAGATTCCGTGCACTCAACTTTTGACGCAAAAATCACCGGCGATTTCGATACGTTGCCGTCTAGGTAGGTGCAACGAAATCAATCAATGGATCAATAAAAGTAACTGTAACCCGACTACGAAACAAACCACGCTGAAATCGGTTATAATGTAGCCTATGATAGATAACCGAGCCATAATAACGAAGCGATTGACACCTTATTCATTCAAGTCGGATGAATAGTTTTAGCGCTACGATGGAACATACGTAAATACAAACATACATACATAAATACATAGACTGCTGAAATCATAACCCTTCCTTTTGTCTTCGCCGTGTAGTCGGGTAAAAACCGTAATGTATTGAAAATCGCATGCGCTGCGAGGTCAGTAGAGCGCCTTAGGCATGCCTGTTACAGAGGAAAAAATAAGAATGTGATCTTTACCTGGTTCGGTGAGCGCTTAACGTTGAAAGGCGTGTGGTGATCCTTGAAGAGGATGGCATCAGCGGAGCCGGCGTCGCGAGCGTCAGCCGTCAGCGAGCAGCGGTCCACCGGGCACTTGTTGCGCAGGAACTCCGTGCGCCCGCTCGGCACGTTCCACGCGCCCAAACCGTTCGCGAGCAAGATCTTCTTTATCGGCACCTCTTCGTCTTTTGGTAGAGTGTACATTAACTGCTCGACCGTCCTGTAACGTAGAGGTTGAATATTAGCTCACCTGGACAAAATATAAAGGTTAGGAATTTAAGGTCATATCCTCATAAATAAGTCTAGGTAATAGGTACTTAAGGTGACGGGATACGCAAACACGGAAAATCGGGATTATTTCGACAAGAAAAGAGTGGATTTGGCATGATCTGAAGGGACATATATTAGTCAGGTTTTATATGAAGACTAGCTTTTGCCCGCGGCTTCGCTCGCGTTAAATTCGGGGTAACAAACCATACAAACTTCCACCCCCCATTTTAGGGAAGTGGGGGGTTAGAAAGAGACAAAAAGTAGCCTATGTCACTCTCCATCCCTCCAACTATCCCCACTTAAATCACGTTAATTCGTCGCCCCGTTTTGCCGTGAGAGACGGACAAACAAACAAACAAACACACACATACACTTTCCCATTTATAATATTAGTATGGATATGGATAATGGTTTTCTCCTGTATATCATAATCATTAGGTATATACAGGGGTATAAAGTGAGGGGATATTTTTAACCAGTTTGTAGGGCAGCTACTTTCCTAACTTTTTAATTTATTATTATTGCCATTTTATATTTTAATTTTCTCGCAATGGAAGTGAAAAATAGAATGTATAACTCTGGTCTAAAAGCTATATTACCACTCGAACAATTTTCTCTCACTTCGTTCGGGAAAATAATCACCTGTGTGTGGTAATATGGCCTACTATAGACACTTGTTAAACAATCTAATATATTTAAAAGTAGGATAAATAGTAATATAGAAGTAGAAAACTAGTACCTTACCGAAAGTAACAAAGTAAAAAAAAAAACCTGATTAGTAAAATGAGTAGTAAAATTTCACACTAACAAACGGATTAGGTTAAATGGTATTTAAAATAAGTATACGGCTTGCGGAAACAACTTCGTAACGCATATAAAAAAGGAGCACGGCAATGGTATCCATTTCAGTGAACCACTTTTGTAACCCATAAATGTAAAAAAAGCACTGATTGCTGAAAACATGTAGGTATCTCGTCGCCATAAAATATATCGGAGCTGCCAAGGTACTCAAAAATATCTATACATACAAAGTTTATCGCCTTGACAATAGAGGCGTTGTTCAGATATTTGTAGCCACCTTGGTCGTTCCGATATATCTGATGACGACTGTTCCTACCTATAGTAGGTAAAAGTGCTTTTTCTACGTTGACACATTTTAAATATAATAGAATGTACGTACCTAGTTTATCCGCGTACAACCATACGAACAGCCTACTAGCTACCGCAGCCTATGGACGCCTGGAACTCAGGTGTCACATGCGCGTTACCGACCCTTACTCTAACCCTTGCGCTAACTCCACGCAAGCGCAATTAAGTGCGGAAGGACCAGCATAAATGTGGCGTTCAAGTCAAAGATTTATCATTGTCGGTTGTTAATAGAGTTTATTTCTAAATGATTATATTATTTATTTCACTAACGCCTTATTGACAACCGACTATGATGTCCTTAGGCTTGAAAACGTTTCAAATTGTTGGCTTGTAGGAGTTGTAGTTCCTGTTTTTCTCCCCAATAAAGAAAAAAAAAGTACCTATGTATATGAAATTAGTTTGACGTCTATGACAGCAGTTCCACATTTTGTTTTCGAATGCTTCGTGTTTGATTGGACATAAACGCGATCGTGCCGTCTAATTAATCATATACCTATTCATTTTAAACGGGTTACAGCAGTAGATAAGCTCCCATTTACATCTAATTGTTACAACAAGTTAATGAGGAAAACGTTTTTTTTAATACCACGACGGTGGCAAACAAGCATACGGCCCGCCTGATGGTAAGCAGCTACCGTAGCCTGCCACTCCAAAGGTGTCACATGCGCGTTGCCGACCCTTTACAAAAAGGAGGATTCACTGTGTTGACGGCAAAAAGAACAAGAGGGTGTTAAATTAATAAAACGGTGTGACTACGGAGATAACGTAAGGACACAAGTTTGTTAAGGGGCGTCCATTAATCGCGTCATATTGTTTAGGGGGGGAGGGGGTCAAGAAAAAATCACCAATGATCACCACAGGGGGGAGGGGGGTCTGGACACATATCACGTGAAATTTTTTTGTTCCTTGTGCTCTACTGTATTATGGTCAATAAAATAAAAATTATCTACTTTTAAATGAATCAATCTGTCAAAAGCAGAGTAAAATTGCACTAGCACTATGATTGTAAATAAGTTTTAATGGCATTTGACATATTATTCTGTGAAGTAGGTTTTTAGGGTTCCGTAGCCAAAGTGGCAAAAACGTAACCCTTATAGTTTCGTTATGTCCGTCCGTCCGTATATCACATCCATTTTACTGGGAAACAATAAAACGTACCTATATCTTAATAAATATTTAAATATAAGGTGTGTTTTTGTATGCCGCTACTTAGTTTTGTAGTAAAATTGCTGAAAAAGATATTTTAAGGAGGGGCACTACTCCACACATATAATTATTTCTCAAAAAATAAAAAAAAATAAAAAAAAAACATTGAGGTCTGTTTGAATTTTTTTTATTTAGTTAATATTTTAAGAAAATATCGCCCCGAAAGCTCAAAAAATATGAAAAAAATTGAGAACATTATCGGTTTAGGAATGATTGAGTTATCTCCTAAAAACTAATTTCATACGCAGATACGACCTTTTGATATTACTTTTTCGATAGTAGGTACGAAACCGCGTGGTCCGACACGCACTTGGCTGGTTTTTATCTATTAAAGATAATTTTAGGGTTCCGTAGTCAACTAGGAACCCTTATAGTTTCGCCATGTCTGCCCGTCCGTCCGTCCGTCCGTCCGCGGATAATCTCAGTGACCGTTAGCACTAGAAAGCTGAAATTTGGTACTAATATGTATATCAATCACGCCGACAAAGTGGTAAAATAAAAAGTGGAAATTATTTTTTTATTAGGGTACCTCCCCTATACGTAAAGTGGGGAGTGATTTTTTTTTTCATTTCAACCCTAACGTGTGATATATTATTGGATAGGTATTTAAAAATGAATAGGGGTTTCCTAAAATCATTTTTCGATAATGTAAATATTTTCGGAAATAATCGCTCCAGAAGTAAAAAAATATGCGTCCCCCCCCCTCTAACTTTTGAACCATAAGTTTTAAAAATATGAAAAAAATCTCAAAAGTAGAACTTTATAAAAACTTTCTAGGAAAATTATTTTGAACTTGATAGGATGAATAGTTTTTGAAAAAAAAATACAAAATAATTTCTGAACTAAGTTTGTAATTTAACCGTATAAGCAGGTGTTTATTGTACCTGTAATTTCTACAACAAGCCAACGTTTAAAACAAGCCAAAAACGTATGACGCGATTAATGGACGCCCCCTAACTTATGTGGTAGTAATGACGGGTAGGCATTCAAATTGGTGATGTAATTAATGTGACTTAAGTGATGGCAATCGAATGCGGTACATAGTCAAAAACCCTCTTAGATATTTATTGTATAAAAACATTTAGTAACCATAAACTTATTTTTGAAAACGTACCGAACTGCATATCAGAGATTGTTTTTTCGGCATTTTTTTCGTTTTATTCAACAGTTACAATAGTTACATGTTAGTAGTGCCTCCTTAAAAATGTAAAAAAATCTTATGCTCCAATATATGGCGAGTTAGAAAAGCCACTCACGCACCGAATTCTATTAATTTTGAGCCGTAAATTTCGGCTACAGACGGAAAGAGCACCTCAAAAATTGCACCACTAAAAGTGGCCGAAACCGGAACGGACTGGTTCGTTCCGGTTTCGGCTGAGGGCTGTCCGACCAATGAATATTGAAAGAGCATCACTTTAGCTATCAAATGAGGTTGGTTTCATCCTGCTACTCGATGAGGTAAAATACCCCAAAAATTGCACCACTTAAAGACTCCGATACCGGAACGGACCAGGTTGTGCCCAAGCCGATCAAGTTTTGTAATTAGGAACGATTTTCATACATCGTTCCTAATTATAGTATGAACTTATAAAAAGTGTTGATTTGACCGTCTGTATTTTTTAAAGTTCAAATTTTATGGAAGATGTTTATGGCCCATATTAAGTCTTGTTTAAACACGGATACGTCAGTATTTTTTAAAATATAAATAGCATAAGCAAAATTTATATTTTTATCAAATTTAAAATGTCATATTTGTATGCAGTTGTATGGCAAAAATAATCTTGTTCTTAATTATCTGGCCACGACTGTATAGGGCAATGCACGGTAAAAAGTTACGTATTTTTTTCTTGGTAGCCCGAGCCAAATCCAGGCACATTGGGAAAAACATGACCCTATTTTTTGGCAAAATCTACCTCATCCAGTAGCAAGTGGGCATCACATTCGATAGAGCTCATCGAGAAGCGCTAAAAAAATGGTGGTAGCCTGACGCAAACCTGGCACTGTAGGAATTCAGCCTAATTTTATTAATCTAATAATAAATATAATAAGAGTTTTATCTTATCTTAGAATGCAATAAACAGTAAAAATTTTTTTTTGTGAAAAAAAAAATGGTAGCCGTCCTTAAATTTGGAGCTTTCGTTATTCAGCCAAGTTTTATGTTCGAAAATGAAAGTCGGCTGATGCAATTTCTACGTAGTACTTACTAGAAAGCTAAAATTTGGTATGAACGCCGACAAAATGGTAAACCAAAATTAGAAAAAAAATACATTTTTTTAGTGTGGCACCCGTACATTTGAAGTGGGGATGAATTTCTTGCGCTCCATACCTATTATGTGGGGCATTGATGGATAGGTGTTTCAAAAAGAATAGAGGTCTCGAACAACTATTTTTTGATAAAGTTTTACTTTCGGAAATGATCGTTCCAAAACTTCACAAAAATGTGTCCATTCCCTTCTAACTTTACAACCATAAGCCCAAAAAATATATAAATTGTTTTTATTGCGGCTAAATAAGTACTTTCAATTAAAATAATATTAAATAGAAAGAAAGAAACAATAAAATAAATTGAGCCATTTTTGAGTTATCGCAAAAACTTTCCTTATCTTAATATAAACTGGCATAAGTAAGAATTGCTAATTAGGTGATATGTGGTATTTTGATACTGTTTATCTACCAATATCAAGATATTTGAGGTAGTTTCGCTAAAACGTGTCTCTTTCATGTTTCTGCCTTGTTATAAATAGGTAGCCAAAAAAAAAATTTTTTGCTATCATTTAAAAACGACTCAACCGATTTTATTCGGTACTAGCTGTGCCCGCGGCTCCGCCCGCGTGGAATTCGGTCTGTGTCAGTAAGCGGCTAATTCACCCCTAATTTCTCTCCCGCTACCCTGGAGGCGGAACGTGAAGTAAAGTTGACAGATGGATACGCTAGAGGACAGTAGTCCTGATATTTTTTTTTACAATTACCACTAAATGAAACTACACACGAAAATCAATACTTTTTTTGTCGTTATACATTTTTTTTGTCATGATTTAAACGACATACAGTACCACTGTTGTACGAACAGGCGCGGTTGTAATAGGGGGGGGGGGGGGGGGGTCACAAATGCAGAAATGATTTTTTTGAGGGGGTCAGTAATGATTTCCGTTCAAAAGATCGTTTATTAAGGGATATTTGGCGGCGGCGCTTACGTCATTTTACTATCCGGCACTTCCTTTCACTATGCGTTTTTGACTAATAATTAAAAAACGGCTGAACCGATTTTATTCAATATAGATTTTATTGAAAGTTCTTATCAGGCCTCACTTCCATTATTTTTTTCTATTTTTTTGGACCCACGGTTCAAAAGTTAGATGGAGGAGACGCCTGAACTTTCAGATCTAATATTTACGAAACTATCAGTTTCATCCAAAAAATGTATTAGAAGACCTCCATTCTTTTTAAAAGACCTATTCAATAATACCCAACACTTAACACGATATATGGAGCGAAAAAAAATTCACCCCCCCCATTTTATGTGTACCCAATAAAAAAAATTTTTTAGTTTTTATTCCATTACTTTGGCGGCGTGATTAATGCACATACTGATACCAAATTTCAGCTTTCTAGGGCGAATGGTCACTGAGCTAGACCGCGGTCAGACGGACAGCCAGACGGACGGATATGGCGCAACTAGTTGACTACGAAACCCTAAAAAGAGATAAGTAGTAGTTTATGTAACTGTTACGTAATAAGGCCTAATTACGTACAGAAGCATACACTGCTTTATCTACACACATTTTACAAATCCTAAATGACGTGTTCGGAAACCATTAGAATGACCGCCATTACACCGCCATGACCAACCTTATTGTGCCGGCTGTCAGCTGTTTTGAAATTTTTGAAATTTTTCGAATTTTTCGAATTTTCGAATTTTTTGAATTTTTTGAAATTTTTGAATGTTTTGAATGTTTTGAAATTTTTGAATTCACAAAACGTTTGATATGTTTTCCTACCTAAACGGTGTCCTATAAATGTTAGATGATTTTGTAGTAGTTTCTGGTTTGGGCCATGCATCTTTGTCCGTCATATATAGTCCTCGAACCTGCAATAACCCTTTGACATTAATGACATTATCAAATACTTCTTAAGAGCGGGTAAAGGTAAATTTAAAGCATCGACGGGTAGCTTGTTATAAATATGAACACCTTGACCAAAAAATTACAAACTATTTCAATACCAAATTTCATCTATATCGATTCTGCGGTTAATAATTCCCTATACAAATTTCCAACTCCCTTTTCACCCCTTCTTCGGGGTGAAAACTATCCTTTGTCCTTTCTTGAGACCCGTACTATCTCTATACCAAATTTCATCTTTATCAGTTCAGCGGTAAAAAAATCCTCATACAAACTATCAACCCTCTTTTCACCCCACAAGGGTTTATTTTCGGGATGAAAACTATTCTGTCGTTTCTCGGGACTCAAATTATCTCCATACTAATTTCTATAAAAAATTCTCCATACAAACTTTCAACCCCCTTTTCACCCCCTCCAGGGTTGATTTTCGGGATGAAAACTATTTATAGTCCTTTCCCGGGACTCAAACTATTTCTATACAAAATTTCATCAAAATCCGTTCAGCCGTTTTCACGTGATGCGCGGTCAAATAAACAGACAAACAGATAAACAGACAAACAGACAAAAATTCTAAAAATTGTTGGAACGTGTTCTGTTATCGATTCTAAGTATCCCCAGCCAACTTTTTTTCGAATATATTCCATGTACAGACTTTCGACCCTCTTCAGCTTTATTATATGTATAGATATATAGATGTATAGATAAGTTTTTATTGAAAGTACTTTGTAACCCTCACTGTCATGTTTTTTTATAAATATTTTTTGGGCTTATGGTTCAAAAGTTAGAAGTTGACATATTTTTTAAAACTTTTGGAGCGATTATTTCCGAAAGTATTAACTTTATCAAGAAATAGTTGATGAAGATCCCTATTCATTCCAAAAGACCTATCCAACAACACCTCCCTCACACAACAGGGATGGACCAAAATAAAAATTTACCCCCCCCCCCCTACCCCTTGCGTCAGTCGACTTTCAGTTTCGAACATAAAACTTGGCTGATAACGAAAGCTCCTGCAGGTTTAGACCCGGGTACCATTTTTAGGGTTCCGTACCTTGAAAGGAAAAAACGGAACCCTTATAGGATCACTTTGTTGTCCGTCCGTCCGTCCGTCTGTCAAGACCCTTTTTCTCAGGAACGCGTGGAGGTATTAAGCTGAAATTTATATCAAATACTCAGGTCTACTGTCCCTTAGAGCTGTCAAAAATCAAACTTCTAAGCCAACGCAGTCAAAAGGTACAGCCGTTTATGCCGCAAATTTCCGCAAATTTTCGAAACTCGCAAGGGAATCAAAACCTACAGACCTACCGTGAACTCAGAATCTTGAAATTTGTTATGAAGCAACATCTAATAGCACAGATAAAGGAAAAATTGCGAAAACCGTAAATTTTTAGTTACATCATATAATAAAAATATTTTTAATAATTTTAAAGTCACTACCCTTATATACCTACAGGTTTGTATGGAACCCTCGGTGCGCGAGTCCGACTCGCACTTGGCCGGTTTTTTTATTAAAAGCTTGATTAGTGCTTTCAAATGGCATATGGCTCAATTTGCTCCTCGGTGAGGTACCTATACTTCAATATTTTTAGGCACCATAAAATTAGGCTGATTTCCTAAAGTGACAGTTTGCGTCAGGCTACCACCATTTTTTTGCGCTTCACGATGAGCTCTATGGAATGTATGTGCTACGTGCCCACTTGCTACTCGATGAGGTAGATTTTACCAAAAAACACTCAAAGTTTGGCTCAGGCTACCTGAGAAAAAGATACATAATTTTTTATCGTGCATTGCCATATATAGGCCGGATTCTGCTACTCGATGAGCTAGGGTTGGCAACGGGCTACTCTTAATCTATATGTTTATTTGTACGTGTAGAGCATGTTGAATTTGAACTTATTTCTGAAAGCATCTTATTTCAGAAATTAGATCCAAATAACTACAAACGATAATAATTTCTGCGGTAGGTGCCTATGATAATCTACGTACACCCAGAATTCATTCATAATTTGTCCATGCAATTTTGAACCTCACTGATGATAGGTTGTTTTTTCAATAAGTATATGTATATCTATGGCTGACAATATGTTGTGAGAGGTAATTAGATTAGGTATGTCATACTGAACAACTTTTTTTAAGAGATCAACCCCGAAATACAAAAAAAAAATTCACCTCCCTAACATCGATATCTGATCGGCCGAAATCTATAAAACAGCCAAAAAATTGTTTTGTAATTTCGGAGTTGGTCCTAGAGCACAGAATAACTAATAGTACTACCGTCCTATAGTAAAAGTTGTTTAGTATGGCCTACCAAATCACCTCGCACAATATGGTTAGCCATATTATTGAAAAAACATCCTGTATAACAATTTATTTTCTTTCGTCAGTAAAACTTCGGGCAAATGTTACAAACTCGATATATCTTGGTTTACTGATACGAGTCAATACTCAATGTGTACTATACGCTCGATAAGTATCCTATCGTCATCCTCGAGCATGTAGCATTCGCCATATACCTCCTTATTACTCCGGGTGCGAATCTAGACACACGGCAGTGTGTCCGCCAAGTTCGAGCAAAAAAAAGCGACACACCGGCCGTGGGTTATATTACACGAACCATTTCGGGCCAATTTCGACCACCCCATAACTCAAAACATATTTTATCTACGCATATGAAATTTCGAGTGTCTGTTGACATCCCCTTAATTGTCTAGAATACAAAATTTCATTATTCTACCTATAGCAGTTCTTGAGATATTGACGTCAGAAAATCGCTATTTTTACTATACACTCACTGACTCACTGACTCATCAAAAACCTAGACCACTTCCAATGGTCGTACTGACTTGAAATTTGGCATGGAGATAGGTCTTAAGGTCAAAGTAAAGGGAAAAATCTGAAAACGGCCAAGTGTGAGTCAGTTTTAAAAATAGCGAAGGTGTAACTTTGTTCTACTATGAAGTCATAATTATACATCGTTATCGCGGGAGCAAAAACAAATGTGTTGAAGAATATATGTAACAGAATGTCCATTTAATATAAACAGAATATTATGCCTACACGTCTTAGCCTCTAAGAAGTTCTTCATATCTAGATATGAATGTTTTGGCTAGAAATGATTAATCAAACTAGTTTTACTCCTCTTCTACGTTCGTTAAAGTGCGTCTTTTGATTAGAAGTTTCGTTTAACAGAAGGTTTATTTTTATGAATATTACGAGTACCTAGCCTTGATTTTTGAGAAAAAAAACTCTTCGTGTGTCTAAAATAATCCTTTATCTACAGGTCCAGACAATTCGATCATGAATGAAAAATGTTTTAAATAATAGGTGAATGAAGAGGTTGTCGTTAGGATTGCGGGGCTTATCTTTCTAGTATGTACTATAATCAAGTCGAGTACGAAGGTTAGATATTAGAAAAATCATCGATACATTTTGAACTTGTAGGTACAAACGTCTTGATACTACTGTCACTTCTGTTATATCTTATTGGTCATAATCTTTGACTACTGTCAAATCGTTGTTGCTCCCGCGATAACGACGTATGGTCATAATGAACTAAGTGGGTCTATCTTCCAATGGTCGTACCGACCTGAAATTTGGCTCGAAGGTTTGTCTTTAGGTCGAAATAAAGTAAAAATCTGAAAACGGCCAAGTGTGAGTCAGTTTAGAAAACAACGAATGTGTAATTTTGTTCTACTATAAGTAGGTATGGAGTGGAAATGAGATAAGACTTATTTAAATTTAGATACATACCAATTTAAGACAATACATGTTTGTCTTAAAGACAAGAACAATAAAATTGTTCACCACTCTGTGTGTGTCGGTTGCGGGAACCGAACCCACGATTTACGAAGTACAAAGCAGGTCACTAGGTACACTAGGTGCGCTAAATCAGTCAAACAAAAATGAAAAGACTATTTTTTCTTGCATAGTCTAAATAATTTCTAATTTTACAACTAATAAAATCGCAGATTCAAGAACATGGAAATCATATATACTCTAAGATTGGATGGGGTGCACTTCTAGGGCTACATAATAGGCCACCAATTATAATACCTACTGGTAGGTAGGTATTACCAAGTTATTAATTATCTATGTAGGTAGCGTACTTACAAACAGAATAAAGTACGTTATTGATTTATGTAATTATATGTAAGTAGGTACATTTTATAGGTGTAGGGAGCCAGTTTATTTGTAAAAATCACCTATAAATAAATAGTAAAATAGAATTAGACGCTTAGTATAAAGGGTATAGTATAAAGTACATACCTACCTAGTTGGTTACTAAGTTCTGTTACCAGATTTCTGACTGATAAAATAGAAAATAAAGTTAGAAAATCAAATTTTAAAGTAATTATTTAATAGCCTAATTTCTAATGAACATAATATGGTATAATAATACACAAATCAGATGAGAAATTGATTGAAAATCCTGTTAAAGCACAAGATTGCCTGAAGACGCAACCACGCGGTAAATTTAAGAAAATTACACTTTACAAAGGTGCATCAAAAAATATTGCACTTTTGTTTAGAAGGTTCCATTGCTTGTTTGTAAGAAACCTGTTTATTAGAGGTAATTTCGTGACCACCATTTAATTTTGTTGCGATTCTATTCCACAGATATTCCCATTTGATATATTGCCTATTTCTAAGTTTTTCACAAAATTTCCTAAAGCAAAAGTGATAAAAAACTTTTTAATGATGTAACTTGGCAAGTTTTAATAGAAAATTATATACTTGACACATTGCAGTCCAAAGGTGTCGATTCATTGCATTGAAAAGTGTGTGGTGTGTGAAAACTTGCCAAGTAACATCATTAAAAAGTACTGAAAATAATAAATGTTATCAGGAAACTGCTAAAAAAACCGGTGTGCGTTTCTCTGACTATTATAATTTTAGGTATTTCTATGTAACGTGATACTTATTCAAAATGTACCTTAAAAACTGCTGGAAATCAAGTGTGCATTCCTATAACTATTTATGATTTGAGGTATTTTTATGGAACTTGGTACTTACTCACTTCTTTTATAGGCGAAGCATTCCCATAGTATCGAACTTGGCAGCCTTTCACATTTATGTTTTTGATGGGATTGCAATTACCTGTCATCGCCCGGTGCGTCTTCAGGAAACAGCTTGGCGGTGTGCGCGTCGGTCTGCCACGGGCGCTGCTCGCCGCCCTTCATGAACCACGGTCGCCGCGCCACGTCTGACACGTCGTCTGCAGTGGTTTCTTCGCTCTCTGCGATATCATTCAGCGCATTCTAAAACGAAACGGACATGAATAACAGTATCGCCATAGGTTAAAGACGTGGATATGTTAGGAGTTAGGTAGGCGTGAACGAAAACAGCATCGCTGTGAGATGACCAGCTTCTCCTCTAGGATCAGCCATAATTTATTGATGTATTATATTATTAAAGTATGTGTTTACTTGGTGATGTGCTTCCTCCCGCAGCGACGACGGCTGGGCGGGAGCGGAGGAAAGGCGCGCAGGTGTCATGGGCGGCGGTCGCGGTAGCAGCATCAGCGCTAGCGCCGTGAGCGCCAGCGGCAGTAGGAGCGCCACGCGCCGTAGCGCCCGCGACACTCGCGTCCACATTCTACCCGCTGCGTTACCCTCCACACTGCGAAATAGCATAGAGTAGAGATTACAAGTCAATATCTTAGTAGGAGAGACCGATTATGACTGTCTCGCTTGTTGATTGTAATAAATAGCTATCATAAAAAATACGAAACGAAAGAATAAGTGAATTACAATGCATTTTCTTGTAAACTTTGTGCTAAAGTGAGTGAAAATCAGTGTTAAATACAGATTTGTCCCGGAGTGAAAACTGTTACATATTTGCATGACACTTTTATATTAAGGAATACACAATTTCGTTGTCAGCAGTTAGTCTTCCAATAAGTTTGTATTTTAGCAAAAATTTCCAGAAACTTGCGTATTCTTTCTTCTGTTTTGCACAAATAACGGGTCATAGATATTTATCTATCTATATATATTCAGATATCTTTATCTATCTATTACATATATCGTCGTCTAGTACCCACAACACAAGCCTTATTGAGCTTACTGTGGGACTAGGGCGATTTGTGTAAGATTGTCCCATTATATTTATTTATAGATATACGTAATATTAAATATGTAGTGATTCAAATTAATTTGAGCGAATGACGTGTGTGGCTTTTATTTTACCCGAAAGTTACATGAAATCGTGCACTACTTAACCGCAACAACAATTTTCTTTTATTATGTTGCATGTTTATCAGTGATTGAAGTTTATAGTGATCAAACTATGGCTCGACTGTACATTAGCTGACATCGAGTTCAGGGCTCATATTTTTGAAGTGAAAACTTCTTTAGCGGCGCTGTGCACTTTTTGTGATGGGGAAAAAATGTTAAACTCGCGACAGGTCACGTGACCGAGAGATTCGTCAGATTGAAAATTCGTAAGACGGACACGTGACCTGATCGAATAAATAATTGTAATAGTTCTGAAGTGTCAGAGTTTTTATGTAATATAAATTGTCATGTTTGTGTACGATAGTGCAATAAATGTTTTTTGTATTTTACCACATAAACGATAGTAGTACTTTTATACTGATAATTAAAGCAATTCGTGCAAAATTATTCCCTAACCATTCCAAAATATCAAAAATGCACAACCACAATAGTACATTACTTACCAAGGACTGTAAAAGAAAGAAAGCCCGAAATCGCAGGTATTTGAGACCCGAGCCGCAGGCGAGGGTTGTAAATATGCGATAGAGGGCTTTCTTTTTTACTGCCCGTGGTGAGTACACAATTTTACGTCTCCACCTGGCCATAATGTGAGTTTTACCGTACGCGTAGTGTGCGGTAGAACTCACATTATGGCCAGGTGTGACGTAAATTATATAATAGTTCTTACGCACAACGTTAATATTCAAGTTTTCACATCTACCGGCACTCCCGGAGTGCACCCCGCTGTTTTTTTTTATAAATTGTACTCATCATAAGGAGTCTCCCCACCAAATATTATGGTGCGGTTTTCCAAAGTTTTCAAGAAAAAAAATATTATTTTACCCATTCAAAATTCACAATTACGTGCTGCCTGTCAAAGTTTACGTGCGTTAATTTGCACGCGTTTGTAGGAACGTTTTAGGTTAGTCCAAAGTAGTTTCAGACAGACTCTAAGGCAGGTCGGTGTAGGTAAGACGACGAGTGAAGCGAGGAGGAGTGTTAGGTAGAACTGCGACCCTACAGCGCGCGAGCCGAGCGAGCGAAGCGCCAGAACCTAACCCTGTCACACTCCCCCCCCGCCTCCTGCTGCTGTAAAGAAATCAAGCTACTAGTCAACGCAATCAAGAAAGGTCTTAAGAAGGAAGGTCTTACCACATAGGTAAAGGAAAAGGTCCGAAATTTTTTAATTTGCTGTTCCTTCACGAAAAAAAAAAATTTCTTTCGATTAAAAACTTACAAAACCTATAAGGCATTTCCCATAGACCTAGAATCATGAAATTTGGCAAGATGGCGGGTTTTACACCAAAAATAAAGGAAAAGGTCCGAAAATAGTTCATTTGTTGTTCCTTCACAAAGAAAAAAATCGATTTTTCAACGGTTTTTCAACGGCAAAGCCAAAGATAATCACGCAATCTATTTTTACGTTCTGTGATTGTTAAAATTGTGTGATGTATGGAACCCTCAGGGTGCGACTCTGACTCGCAGTTGGCCGGTTTTTTTGGATCTCTGGTTCAAAAGTTACAAGGGCGACAGGACAGATTTTTTTAGACTTTCAGGGTGATTATTTTTGAAAATACTATTATAAATACGTTCGACGTCAAAAACATGTATACAGTGTTTTATTGACTTACTTACGTGTAAAATAAGAAATTAACTTGTTCCAGTTCCAGTGACGACGAGATAGTGTCCGTAATTTTCTCATATGAGATATTATAATTACAGTGCTATAAAATAAATATAACATACCAACTAAATATATTAAAATGAATTATAAAAACATATAATAAAAGACATTGTATAAATATAGTATAAATAATAAGACAGGTCATTGTCAATGTCATATGTATGTAGTTAAAACGGTTATTAGACATTGCAATTTGTAGGGCCCAACCTGTTGTGTTGGGAGGTGTAATAGGAGGTTGGGCCCGTAGGGAGTTGAAGGAGGGCGAGGGAGGGACAGGGTACACAACAGGTTGGGCCCTACAAATTGCCATGTCTAATAGCTGTTTTATCCAAAAAGTTTCTGGGATGATCGTTTGAGCTCAAGATGGCTGCGGCGTCTTTAGAATAGTTTTTTGTTTTTTGCTCATTTAGGCACTGGTCCCAACATAGCCTAATTATAAAGGTCATTTAAATTTTTGACAGCTCGTCCGTAAAGACCTCACCTACGTCACATAATGATGCCATTCGTTGACATCTTCAATTCAGTCAGGGAGTTTTATTAATACACTATTCATGTTCAAATATGTTAGCGTACCGTTACTAAGTTTATTTTGTGTTTTTTAATTATTTTATACCTAAAATAAGCTTCATATAATTTTAGGTAATTTAATATAATACTTTTAGTTGGCAATTCATTTACGGCATGTAATTTAATGAGGACTTATTTTTAACATTGTGGCAATACAACTATTTGGCGAGTATTACACTGACAGACGGCCATATTGTATTATCTCTATTTCTTTTAAACTTATCACGCCGTTTCATTTTTGTCTGAGATTCCCGAATATTTGATAGATATATAATGTATATAATAATAGTTGCTCGTAATAAATATTGGTGTAGTGTAACTGCGTGTAAAACTTCATACCAACGCACTGAATGCGAAATTACGCTAAAATATTTTATAAGTTACGTTGTCATTGTAATGGAATTACATTGTAATCTTTAGTAACATATTTATGACTTTAATTTCTTTTTTTAATGGACTAAGCCGTTTAGTAGAAATCAATACGCAAATTTAACAGTATAACGGCATGTCGTTAACTTTGTATAACGGGGAAACTATAAGTAATAGGAATAAATCAAACGTTGGTAATATTGTACTTACATAGAATAATGTTTTTTTTTTTGGATTGACCCATTAATGAAGAATATCCCATAGGCGCACCGCACCACACATTAGAGGGGATTTTAGCTATTCATAGACAAAAGCGGAAATTTGTCTATGGTAGGCTGAATTTTGTATAGACAAATTTCCGCTTTTGTTTACGAATAGCTAAATTCCGCTCTAATGTGTGGTGCCCCTTAAAAACTATAACAGTTTATGACCGGCCAGGAATTCTGTCATAGTGACACCATAAGTAGATAATATTCAATACTGTGCGGAAAATTGTCTATGGTTTGTGGAAATTGTGGTTTGTGGAAACCGCGGATCTTCCGCATCATTTTCAAAATTCGCATCCGCCTGCGCATCAAATCGATGCGGAGCTCATGCGGATGCAGATGTGGAACAACAAGTCGGTACAGGAACGTCTCTGCAACGGCGCACGTGCTACGTAAAGTAACGTAGGTAATTTCACCATTACCCAATCGGAATATTGTTATATTTTCGTGATTCGTCGATCGAGCTCTATGTCCTTGACGGATAGCGACAAGAAATGACGAGTTTGTTTTGTTTTGATTTTAGTGTTGAAATGCTATTGTAGGGCGAAGGGCTTTGTATGATGTGAGTAGTACAAAGCTTTAATATTTGTTTTTTTTTGTGTACTTATCTTACATTCGCATCCGTATTCTAGGGATGTGAGCCTTTTAATATCCGCATCCGCGGATGTCAAAAAATCAGTATCCGTAATATCCCTGATACAGAGCTCATTCTTTGACGTTACGAATCATGTTCAGTGAAAAGTCATGTCAGGGAAAAGTATCGGATACTAAATTTCAAACTCAATGTTTTTGACAGAGATGCACACTTGCACACCCTTGGTATCGTGTCGTTTAGATATACGTAATGATTTGTTTTTTAATGGCACGGCATTTAATTTGCATTCTTGTTATAATGTCTAGTATAATTACTAATAATAGAGGTAATCCTCTATTAAATAATTTTCCCTATTTTAAAAGTTTGAGAACTGCATCGTTCCCTGATGACGTCAGTGTGGTCACTGACGTCACGAGGTGTCAAAAATTTAACTGACCTGTAGGCCTAGCACATGAGTATAGCGACAGTATCCCGCGGTCGAGATAGACATCTGTCACTGTCTAACTGTATTCATCAGAAAGTGACAGATGTCTATCTCGACCGCGAGATACTGTCGATACGCTCATGTGCTAGGCCTACTGTATTTATAATTAGGCTATGGATCCCACCAAGAGCGAGTAAGCGAGTAAAGTTAAGCGAGTAGCATTACATCGCGGGCCATGAAAGGTCGATCGATCACTCTATACCTCGACAAACCGCAATGTAATGCTACTCGCTTAACTTTACTCGCTAACTCGCTCTTGGGGGGACCAGTGCCTTACGTAGTTCAGTGTGTAATAGTGATAGCTTATTGTGCGGTGACCTAACGAATAAGTATACAGCTTATGAAAAAAATTGTCTCAAAACGCGCGTAACCGCCCTTTAGTTGTACAAACGGTTATCCGGGGTCTCGGCCACCCACGTGTTTGTATGGAGGCCTTTCAATCTACAAGGCTTCAACCGAACAACGTTGCTAAATACAAGCTATTAAAGATTAAATAAAAAGTTTACACCCCGACATTGGCAGAATTCACCTCGCTAAAACCGGCGAGGAGTAAAAGCCATTTAAAAAAAAAGTTTCTGACTAAAACTATAGACAGAGATATTTATACTGTCTTTTTCTTACGCTACTACTATTACCAGAGAGTTCTAAACCGTTTTATGACTATTACCAATGCCAATACAATACTACCGGGTGTAATGTTGTTATCTAAAACGTGATACAAGATAATAAAACGTAAATCAATGTGTAAATAAAATAAAAATTTGCTGTTGCTGTTCCATAGAAAAGGTCAAGGACAGTCTTAGAGAATTCAACCCGGATGGAGTAGCCATGTCTGCCGATTTTTGCGGGGGAGGGGAACGTCAAATGTATGGCTATTCGTACGTAACGTAAAAATAGCTACGTCAGATAAACGCCAGTCCATACTGGTCATATAGTTTCGGCAGAGGGGAACGCCTGTCAATGGCGACTCCGGTTGGTTGAATTCTCAAAGTCGGCGATCGTCGACGTCCGTCGCGGGCGTTCGCCAGCCGCAGATGGCGACGGTCGCCGACGGTCGCCGATGATCGCCGATTGCTGTCGCGGGCGTAGTGGTCATACACATGTATGGACTGACGTTTATCTGACGTAGCTATTTGCACGTTACGTACGAATAGCATTACATACATTTGACGTTCCCCTCCCCCGCAAAAATCGGCAGACTTTTTTTGTATCGGAAACATAATCGGAAATGACAGTCATGGCTACGCCATCCGACGGTTGCCGATGATCGCCGATTGCTGTCGCGGCGGTCGCTGTCGTGTCGCAGCCCGCACTCGTCGATGTTAGTCTGAGAGAGAGCACGTATTTTCTTTTTCAAAATGAGTAATGACGATTTTTTTGTGATGTTGATGTATTGATTGCTACAGTAAAAAGCGTGTGTCTATATAGAATTATAAGGATAAGAGATATAGTAATAAAACAATTAAAAGTAGAGCATGGATGGAGGTTGTTACAAACATAACACCCTTGTCTCGATACTACTGTCACTTCTGTTATTTCTTATTTGTCATAATACTCATAATCTTTGAATACTGTCAAATCGTTTTTGCTCCCGCGATATCGACGTATGGATACGAAATTATGGTATAGTTTGGTTCTTATTCCATTGAAGTTACGGAACCCTCCATTATGGGTGGTCCGACAACTTAGAGAATTCAACCCGGATGGAATAGCCATGTCTGTCATTTTCTATACAAAGAAAGTCTCCCGATTTTTGTGGGGGAGGGGAACGTTAGATAAACGTCAGTCCATACAAGTGTATATGACCACTGGTCATATGTTTTCGGCAGAGGGGAACGCCTATCAATGGCGACTCCGGTTGGTTGAATTCTCTAAGTCCGACAAGCACTTGGCCGGATTTTTTCAGTTTTTTTCACGGAAACACCGGATTCTTGCACGAACGATATTTAAAAAATCGAGTTCATGATATTTAAAAAATCAAGTTTAAATACTCCCTCCTCAGATTGCAAATAGTTTTTATAATTAAGGATCGGCTCACTTTTCTTTCAGTCTTGCTTTACCTACTGCTAAGAGGCCTTCTAAGTATGAGAGTTTGTTTGTTCCCCTCCAAGTTTTGTAGAGCTTCAGCCTGCTACCCTGCGCCGTCCTCTCGCTGCGGAGTTCGTGCCAGAGTGCTGCACTGGTTCGATTATGATTTACGTCGTTACGTACGTACGAGATAGAAAAGCTTATAATTATATCACTTTGTATACACTACTTTTTCTACGAGTCCTTGAAAGCAAGCCAAGCAAGGCAAGCCGGTAAGAATAATAAAAAAAAACAGTCTTACTTATCTGTAAATTATTTAAAAGCTGATCCCGGTGAATTGAGAACATGTGTGAAAAATATTTAATTGAATTTGTTTACTAAACACGTTTACCAACACCAATTTAACGGCCTCCTAGCCTAGTAAGTATTGACCCTGCCTATGAAGCAGGACGTTCCGGGTTCGAATCCTGGTCAAGGCATTTATTTGTGTGTTTATCACGGATATTTGTTCCTGAGTTATGGATGTTTTCTATGTATTTAAGTATTTATCTATATCTATCTATTATATTCGGACCGACGAAAAGATAGTGGAACTGGAGGAAGGATTAAGCAAGTTGCGTTGGGATGTCATAGGGTTATCTGAAGTCCGAAGAGAGGGGGAGGAAACGATAATCCTGAAGTCCGGCAACCTGCTTTATTTCCGGGAGGGCGACCAACAGTCCCAGGGAGGTGTCGGGTTCATCGTCCTTAAGTCCCTCGTGAACAACGTGGTGAAGATCGAGAGTGTGTCGACTAGGGTGGCGTACCTTATACTCAGAGTATCCAAGAGGTACTCGTTGAAGGTCATACAGGTGTATGCGCCGACTTCGGCACACTCCGATGACGAGGTGGAGGCTATGTATGAGGATATATCGAAGGCCATACATAGCTCCAAAACCTACTTCACCGTTGTTATGGGGGACTTCAACGCGAAACTGGGCAAGGGAGATGGTGAAGAGCTGCGAGTGGGGCAATTTGGATTTGGAAGTCGGAACCACCGGAGCCAACTACTGGCTGGCTTCTTGGAGAAGGAGGGACTCTATATGATGAACTCCTTCTTCAAGAAACGTGAGCACAGGAAGTGGACCTGGATGAGTCCCGACGGTGCAACTAAAAACGAGATTGACTTCATCATGTCGACGAAGAAGCATATATTCAATGATGTCTCTGTGATCAATACGGTTAAAACCGGAAGTGATCACCGTCTGGTGAGAGGCACATTGAATATATGTGTTAAGCTAGAGCGCTCTCGACTGATGAAGTCTACGCTCCGTCCAGCAGCACTTCAAATCCAAAACCCTGAGAGCTTCCAGCTGGAACTCCAAAACCGTTTCGATTGTCTAGGTGGCGATGTGGACGAATTCAACGACGGGTTTGTGGAAGCTGTCCATAGCACTGGGTCTAAGTTTTTTAAGGCCCAGCGGAGCAACAGAACCAAAAGACTCTGACTCCACTCAGAAACTCATCGAGGAAAGGAGAGAAATGGTTCTGCAATCCTCAGCAGATGCGTCATTATGCCGGCAGCTCAATAAACGGATCTCTAAGTCCCTTACCCGTGATTTGCGCCAATTCAATACAAATCGCATTGAAGAGGCCATTGAGCAGAATAAGGGTTCTAAAGTTTTCGCAAGAGATTTGTCTATTGGGCAGAGCCAGCTCGCCAAATTAAAAACGGAGGATGGTAGAATCGTTTCATCCAGACCCGAGCTTCTGGGGGAGATAGAGGACTTTTATGGACAGCTATATACATCAACTAGCAGACCTGAAGTTGATCTGGCGGAAGAGCTAGACTGACCCGACATTATACCGAAGACATCACGGACATCAGCCTGTACGAGATTAGAATGGCTCTTAAACAGCTCAAAAATAATAAGGCACCTGGTGAAGACGGAATTACAGCCGAACTTCTGAAGGCGGGTGGTAAACCGGTCCTTATGGCCCTTCAGAAGTTGTTCGACTCCGTTTTACTAGAAGGGAGAACGCCTAAGGCATGGAACAGAGGTGTGGTGGTATTGTTCTTCAAAAAGGGCGATACCGCGTTACTGAAGAACTACCGACCCATTTCACTTCTGAGCCATGTCTATAAGCTGTTTTCAAGAGTCATTACGAACCGTCTCGCACGCAGGCTAGATGACTTCCAGCCTCCCGAACAAGCCGGTTTCCGAAGAGGCTTTAGTACCGTAGACAACATCCATACGCTCCGTCAGGTTATACAGAAGACTGAGGAGTATAACCTGCCCCTCTGCTTAGCGTTCGTGGACTACGAGAAAGCCTTTGACTCGATCGAAACCTGGGCTGTACTACAATCTCTCCAGAGGTGCCAAGTGGACTATCGCTATATCGAAGTGCTGAAGTGTTTGTACGAGAACGCCACTATGTCAGTCCGACTCCAGGACCGGAACTCGAAGCCTATTCCGTTGCAGCGGGGAGTCAGGCAAGGAGATGTTATTTCTCCTAAACTGTTTACCGCTGCACTGGAGGATGTTTTCAAGACTCTGGACTGGAGAAGGCTAGGCATCAACATAAACGGCGAGTACATCACTCACCTTCGGTTTGCTGACGATATAGTAGTCTTGGCTGAGACCATGGAGGATTTGAGTACGATGCTCGATGACCTCAGTAAAGCCTCCGAGCGAGTTGGTCTAAAGACGAACATGGATAAGACGAAGATCATGTCAAATACCCATGTAGCACAAACTCCCGTTACAATCGGAGACTTTACACTCGAAGTTGTGGACGATTATATATACTTAGGACATACTGTCCAGTTAGGTAGATCCAACTTCGAAAAAGAGGTCAATCGACGAATCCGACTCGGTTGGGCAGCGTTCGGGAAGCTACGGCACATCTTTTTGTCCAATATTCCGCAGTGTCTCTCGACGAAAATCTTTGACCAGTGTGTGTTGCCAGTGATGACATATGGTACTGAAACGTGGTCGCTTACAATGGGCCTCATAAGAAAGCTCAAAGTCACCCAAAGGGCAATGGAGAGGGCTATGGTTGGAGTCTCTCTGCGTGATCGCATCAGAAATGAGGCCATCCGCAGCAGAACCAAAGTAACCGATATAGCCCTCCGAATCGCTAAACTAAAGTGGCAGTGGGCGGGGCACATTGCTCGTAGAACCGATGGCCGTTGGGGCGGAAAGGATCTCGAGTGGCGACCACGAACCGGAAGGCGCAGCGTGGGTAGACCGCCCCCAAGGTGGACTGATGACCTGGTGAAGGTCGCGGGAGTCCGCTGGATGCGGGTGGCACAGGACCGGTCATTGTGGCACTCTTTGGGGGAGGCCTATGTCCAGCAGTGGAAGTCTTTCGGCTGATATGATGATGATGATGATGATATATTATATATATCGTCGTATGTTTGTTTGTTATAGATGTTTTCTCTGTATTTAAGTATAAGTATAGTTATATTTATACATATATCTAATATATGTATGATGACCAAGTTGTACGGCATAATTTATTTTTCCACTTATCATCTGAAAAATAATTATCAATATTGGTCACAAAACAATTATGATTAACAATATTAACATCATTACATTAGGATCGCTTGCAATACGACCCCGATTTCAACCTGTATATAGACTTAATGGAATCTAGAATTATTAGTTGTGGTTGGTTACCTATAATTATACAGGGTGAATTTTAAGTCGTGAATCGTAATATGTTTTTCTAACTCCATAAACAACAAGCAATTTGATGCCCCAACTCTTATTAAAATCAGACAAGATTTTTTTTTGTTTTTTGTATTTTTTTCTCGTTTATTTTACTTTTAAAAGTGGATTTAGGATATTACAACGGCCTATTAGGATATTTAAATTAGTAAATTGAATTGCCTCTTTGAATCGGAACTGTCATTGACATCAAATTTGTCATTTGTCCTAGTTAGAAATGAAATTTACTTAGTTTCTCATCTGAAATATCTCATAAAGCTGTTTTAATTCCACATGATCACTTTTAAAATAAAATAAACGACAAAAAAAAAATAAAAAAACAAAAAAAAATTGTCTGATTTTAGTAAGAGTTGGGGCATTAAATTGCTTGTTGTTTATGGAGTTAGGAAAACATATTACGATTCACGACTTAAAATTCACCCTGTATAAACATCAACCTGTTATATAACTTAAGCTATGAATTAATTAAGCATGGTGTAATATATGTTGGTGATCCTAAAAAAATGTACTAAATAGGCTATGGTGCTATATGTTGTGCTATATTTTTTTACATTATTTTTAATAAAAAAAAAACTATCGTATCGTATGTTCATAGATCATACTGACCTTTATACTGCAGTCTGCCATGCCTAGAGTCGTGGTATCCGCCCCCTAGCCTCCATTATCGCCATGGCCCCAGTGACATCTGGAAACAAATGAATAGTTAAGGGGGGGATATATTCAAAAATTTGCTTACTATTTTCGATATGTTTTTAGACTGCATACTCTTGTGTACATACTGCATACAAGCCGAAACATGATTGCTGAAAGTTGGCTCGATAGAATAAAACCGGCCAAGTGCGATTTGGACTCGCGCGCTGTGGGTTTCGTACATTATACAATTTAAACAATCGCCGAACATTGCTGTAATGATAAGAAAAAATGGATTGATGGACAAACTTTGACTTTGCCGTTGAAAAACAGTTACATCGACATAGGTCGCGATTAGATTACCAAACCAACTGCAAATAATTTTGCAATAGCAATTTTTTTATGATGGAACTATTAATTAGGTAACGATTTTCGGACTTTTGCTGGTGCTGTAATAGTAGTTTATGTAACTGTTACGTAATAATAATAAGGGTCCTTAAAACATGAGTGTGGTTTTATGAAACGAGTCACAGGCGAGTTTCATAATAAGACCACACGAGTGTTTTAAGGCCTAATTACGTACAGTTGCATACTTAAAGTTATGACTTATGTCCTTTATAAAATGAAAAAAAAAACACGTGAGGTATAAAATTATATTGATAATTGATTAGTAAATTATTTGGTGTTTTACTATGTATTCATCCCGTTTTTAAACTCCGTCCAAGTTTTAAACCGTAATTTTACTATTATATCCGGTATCCGGCCGGATAGTACGCAACTATCCAGTATTAGGCCGAATAGTAAAAACCGTAGCCGGATAGGCCGGATACCGGATAGTGGCCGAATATCCGTTGCATCTCTAGTTTTGATTAACCTGGGAAGTATTAGGGATTCCTTTTGGAAAGGTGGGGGCTTAGTGAAGTCGGTTCTTTTTTGTTTAAATTTATTTATGGAATTTTTTGTACAAAAAGTCTGACCCTCAAAAGCGCTGCATCTCCTTCTTTAGTTCACAAGAGTCATAAACGGTCTGTAACGGGTGGACGTGGCTTGTAAGAATCGAGGAACCGGAGTTGTAACGTCCATAGACTACGGTAAAGCTTATAATCAGGCGACTTATACACTTATTTTCCGCTGACGTAGTACCTATACATAAAAGCATGATTATCATGATAAGCGCTGCGCCATGTTAGGTAGGTACATACTCGTAGGTATGTTAGATAAATGTTAAAGTACGTACCGTAACCAAATCCGAATCATAAACCACATGCGATAAGTATTTGCCCGATATGATGATAATGATTAAAGTAGGTCGGTCCACAAACGGCATTATCGGAGGGTGTATGAACTTGACTCGCATGGTTAAGACTCAGATGCTAATGGGGCGGTGTACGCTTGCCGTCTGCGCATGCATAGGTATGTTAAAAACCAAGATACAGTAACTAATTGCATGACAATACTCTTGTTACAATAAAATATAGGCACGTTGTATATCGTGTCTACATTCATAACATACAACAGGAGGGAGAAAACAAAACAGGTAAGTACGTAACTACACTAAGAGTATAACTGAATCACCTCGAATAAAATAGGACTAGAGTTGACAGATTTTATACTTACGTCTAAATTTGTATGGGTTGACAGCTCACTCAATCGTTTTCTGTTTTCTCATTGCGGTTCAGTAATAGCTTAACAGAACTATGTATGCTTTTACCCCTTTTCAATGTTATTTTATACATAAACTTTGCGGTTTTTGTGTAAAAAATACACAATGAAATACAAATGACATAATATTGACATTTTTTACAGGTTACTGATGACTATTGACAAGGCATAAGGTGTGTGTGTGTGTGTGTGTGTGTGAGTGTGTGTGTGCGTGTGTGTGTGTGTGTGTGTGTGTGTGTGTGTGTGTGTGAGAGAGAGAGAGAGTGTGTATGTACGCTGTATTCGGAACTTGAGGTCATAATTAAAACTGAACAAATACTTATTTATATAAAATGATATTTATAAATAACGGCGTAGTACAGTATATGTATGTTTTAGGTATATTAAAGATATACTTATGCATTACAGGTCGTTTTATTTAGGATTTCATACACTAATTTAGCTATTTCTAGACAAAACCAGCCGGAAATGCGAAAATTTGTCTATGGTGGCGGAAATTTGTCTATGAATAATTCAATTCAGAGCTGTATTCAGCTATGCGCCTTAATGTAAGAAAAACATTTCGATACTTGATAATAGAGTCGTGCCTATATATTTTTGTCACATTAAATGTAGGTGTCCGTATTTTCAGAAGTGACTATGCGTTATCAAACGACTTCAAGATTTCAATTCGTGGGATCGTTCATTTATTTATAATTTTCATCGATTATTCGAAGTCGGCCAGACCGATTTGGAAAATTCCTTTTTTATTTGAAAGAGTATACTTCACAGTTGGTCCGATTGACATCAGATCAGGATCTGATGATGAAATCCTGAAGAAATCGAGGGAACTCTTCAAATATTATAGGCACACCTATAGTGATTTAAGTATTTTTAATAATAGCTTGGCCATTTGCTTTTGGGAATGTGGAGTCTTAAGCGAAGTAGGTTTTGTTTAAAAATATTATTTATTCTAGAACCCGTTGGAATATTTCGCGTACTCGGCGCGCCTCTCAAAACACTTGTGATAAACAACAACTTTATAACCTGTTATTCATATCATAACAAATAAACAACTATTCATCGAATCGGTTTATTATTAACTACCTGTTTGAGTAAATTTTCAGGACCAACTGCATTTTAGAAACTATCCCGCAATCCAGTAAGGTAGGGTAGGGTAGTATTGTACAGTGACGCAATGGCATATAGATATGGAGAAAATATAAAATATCAGTATATTCACTTTTCGGAATCTCTCGGATGCGAATATGAACGACTCTATCGGTAGGGTATAGGCGTCCAAGTCACAATAAATAATAAACAAATAAAATGATTAATAAATATTATAGGACAATCTTACACAAATCGACCTAGCCCCACAGTAAGCTCAATAAGGCTTGTGTTATGGGTACTAGACGATGATATACATATATAATAGATAAATGCTTAAATACATAGAAAACATCCGTAATTGAGGCACAAATATCTGTGATAAACACACAAATAAATGCCCTGACCAGGATTCGAACCCGGGACCTCCTGCTTCGTAGGCAGAGTCACTACCGACTAGGCTTGGAGGCCGTGTATAGAATATTTTTAATCCCCGAAATAATCCCTTAAAGGCAAAAGGGATTCTAATTCTACGCAGACGAAGTCACGGGCAAAAGCTAGTATAAAATAAGACATTAACTATTGTTTAATAGTTAATTACTGTTATGTATTTACTAGTTATTAACATATAGGTAAGCTTAATAAATTCTCGCGGATAAAATCGGACGTTTTAAGGTACCGGAGGTATGTAAGGCCCACCTTATTTAAATTTTACTTATTTTCATAAAATACGTAGAGAATAAATAAACAAAATTGAATTCAGATTGTCTTTTTATTTGGTTACACAATGAGATCAACTTTTTGCACAATATTGTAATAATATTCTAGATAACATGGTCATTTTAAAATATTAATTTTGGGCTTTATTAAAATAAGCGCTGCTATTAAGGCCCAGTAAAATAATCAACATTAACAAACATTTGAGAGATTATAAACATGTAGAGCACTCGTTTCTTATTACTTATGACATTTAAGATCACAGCATCATAGAAAATACACCTTCTTTTTTAAAAAAATGGCCTTAGGCCTTATTAAACTAACGACTATAAAAAATATTAACATTTTGCTTTAAAATCAATTAAAATAAAAAACGATAACAAACTTAGACTGAGCTTTTTGGACATAAATCTTAAACTAAAAATTAGTAAAATCTAACCCTAAAATAAAAATCTCTTAATTGTCTGGGCCTTATTGCACCTTAGGTTTTCTAACTAGATATCAACTAAGTATAAAACAATCTCGCGAAACAATTGTGTTTACGTAACAGTTTTAACAGAGAAAATCGACATTATTGATAGGAACTTAATAGTTTATAATCAGCTTACTGACAATTTTTTGATTAACTTTACTACTTTCTTCTTTCTTTCTTCTGTACTACTTTCTTTATGCTTGATGTGTCCTCCAAATTTAGTTTCATACGGGTATAAAGGCCACCACCCGGGCCTTAATGCCCTCAACAGCATATGGCCTTATTTGCTCTAGAACACTCCTAAAGTAAAACAACCATATTGCTCTTAAAAATAAATAATTATGTTATCTTACCTTGTCAATAAGAGCGTAACGAGCTCCAGCACTATTATTAATAAGTATAAAATACGTTTTCTCTGTGAAATTCTAATAAATCGACTTCAACTTTTTCGGAAAACAGTAATAGGCACACCCACGTGAAGCTTCTCCGACTATTCGGCGACTCCTGACAAAATGGCGGCGCACACGACGCGGCGTGCCGTTGCCAGCTCGCTGTATTCTTAAGGCCTTGACGTGTATAAAAGCATTTGACGAATTTGAACCTTGTATCAGTAGTTTTTTTGAAGTGGGCCTTACATACCGCTGGGCCTTATATACCTCAGGTACTTTTTTGTTGTACAATCTACTATTACTCTTAGTCAAATGAATGATAGATAAAAATAGTTAATCTGGCAAAGGATAGATAGATTAGGCAGGTACACATTGCATGTCGTACTTTATAGTGTTAATACATTTTATTGACCAGCTATCATTGAGATAATCCGATGACATTAATTGCTCACAATAATACTTAGCCCCAAATATTTACTAGGATTTTTGTTTTTAGGGTTTCGTAACTTCCGTAGTCAACTAGTAACCCTTATAGTTTCACCATGTCCGTCCGTCCGTCTGTCCGCGGTCTAGCTCAGTGACCGTTAGCATTAGAAAGCTGAAATTTGGTATCCGTATGTGCTTTAATCACGCCGACAAAGCGGTAGAATAAAAAGTATATTAAAAGTAGAATTAAAAAATATTTTTTATCTCCCACTCAAAATCATCCTCCACTGCATGTGTACACATGCAGTGGGGGATGATTTTTTTTGCTCCAACCCTATCGTCTTTTGTATCGTTGGACAGGTCTTTCAAAAATAATAGATGTCTTTTAAAACAGTTTTTGGATAAGACTAATAGTTTCGTAAATAATAGCTCTGAAAGTTTATAAAAGGGCGTCCCCCATCTAACTTTTGAACCGTGTATCTAAAAAAATTGAATAATTTCACGGAAATGAGACCTGGGCCTCGATTCGACATGCCAAACTACGAGACGTGGCTCTCACGCTTGTCTCGCTAGGTGATAGAGTGAAATCCATCTGTCCACACGTGTCCACACCTAACTGTCAATCTGTCAGTAGGTCTCGCTAGAGCGTTTTGGCTATGGCTATGGCCACCATTTTAGATGTCACTCTTGATAGCGCAATAATTGGAGCATTTGCCTTACAAAAGGTGGAGTAGAAAATGTTTTTATTGGTAGGCTAGAGGGTGGTTATTAAAATACTAGATTTGAGACCTTGAGGGGTGGGGGGGTGCGTTGGCCGCCATCTTGGTTTAAACGTGCCATAAGTCCGTTTTTGAACCTTGGCGCTTAAACGGTTATCAGTATGCGTAAAATGTCTATGCAACGTATGAAGAACATAAAATTTAGTGTCCGACCGAAGTTTCGGTTTCGGCCAAGCCGAAATTACTTCGCGGCCTCTCGCGGCTCTCGCATCGGGAGCGCTCGGCTTAATTCGGACGCGCTCGGCCGGGTATTAGGTATAGGTAATGCATCGGCGGCCGGCCCAGCTGGGACCAGCGACAGTAGTATGCATGCAGTTTGTGACAGAGAGAGTCTGTGGGACACACACGACCAGACCTCCAGTAATCCTGTGCAGACTGAAAATGTTGAAGACCATACGTCGATACTGAAACAAACTATTAATTGTTATCTGTCAGAGCCAATTCTACAACGTAATGCCGACATTTACTCTTACTGGAACTCTAGCCCATACCCTACTCTACGAAAAGCCGTGTTGAAATACCTGTCCACCAACAAGCGTCCCCAGCGAGCAATTGTTTAGTGCCGCTGGTCAGATTTATTCCGATCGGCGAAGTAACTTGCTAGGGGAAAACGTAGAAAAGTTGCTTTTCTTGGCTTACAACATAAGACTGTTTAACTATGACTACTAATTTTAAAAAATACTACTAAATTAAAGAAAAAGTACAAATTGAAATACTCTAATTACAAGAACTCATTAATGTGTAAAATTTGATTTTCATATTGTTTTGTTTGTAAAAGTTGATTAGTGTTCAAGTAGCATCACTGCAGCGATATATGTTGCAATATTAAACTTTGTTAAACGAGGTATTAGGTTTAGTTTAAAGATCTCTGATAAAAGTGATACTATAATAATTAATAATATATGTAAAAGTTGATTAGTGTTTAAGTAGCATGAATACTGTAACGATCTTGGTAAATTTGTTTCAAGATCGCTGATTGAAGTGATAATTTCATAATTATGTAGAGAAAGAGAGTTGATTAAAATTTAATTATATCATATTTTTTGACAAAGTTGATGTATGTTAAAGTAGCATGAATGATGTGATTTCTCTTGCAATGTTTGACTTTGTCACACGAGGTATTATTCTAAAACTTTGTTTAAAGATCTCTGATTACAGTGATAATACTATAATTTATGTAAAAGTTGATTTATGTTTAAGCTGTGATTTATCTTGCAATTGACTTTGTCCAGGTATTATATTAATTACGTAACTTTGTTTAAAAGTTTAAAGATTTGATTTTATTTGGTTTAAAATTTCATAATTTACCTCTACTTAATTATATCTATTTTCATTAAAAATAAACGTTTTTATTTTGTTTAACAAAAAAAGTAACTGTTCTCATATAAGAAATCCTTGCAATAACCTTTTCCTTACGATTTGTACAGTAATTTTGAATATTTTGATACGTCTTCAAAAATTTCGGTTTCGGTTTCGGCCGAAATCAGAAAAAAAACCGAATATTCGGTTTCGGTTTCGGCTAAAAATCGTGTTTCGGTCGGACACTAATAAAATTGTCTACAATATTTCCATACACAATACATCTGTAAGTCTTACAGATGTAAAGATACAGGGGGTGAAAAGGTGTATATTTTCTTATATGATAAGAATTTTATTTATTAGCTTCAAAGTTTTGTGCTTCGAGATAAGGAAATGAAGTCTCTACCACAGTTTTGTCATCTTCTAATGATTCTTTTAAAAGATATTCAAAAGTTGAATTCACCCCTAGAGCGCTTATAGAGGGTGTGAAAGTAAGTCTCACACACAAAATCAATGTTCTATTACTCATCATAAAAAACTACTAGGCGTTGTCAGGTATAGCTATGGATCAATTAGGGTATAATTAATTTAGATTTGACAAAAAACATATATGCTTTCCTACAAAAAAAAAATTTTTACAGAAAGTGCTTGAAAATATTTTTATTTTTTTAAACTTCATATAACTGTCAAGTTATTATTAAAATATCGTATAGGCTTTGGCATTTTTTACATAATGCTTGAACAGTTGACTTTATGACAAAAATGTCTACGAGAAGTATAAAGACAATGAGTATGAGTAATCTTTTCCTTTCTGTAACTTTGTATCTTCTAAGACGTACAGAATAAATACAAATACAAAAAAAAAATAGAGTCTTTATAATTTTCGTAGACATTTTTGTCATAAAGAGAGCTGTTCAGGCATTATGTAAAAAATGCTAAAGCCTATACGATATTTTAATAATAAGTTGACAGTTATATGAAGTTTAAAAAAATATATATATAAGCACTTACTTAAAAAAAAATTTTTTTTCTATGAAAGCGTATATGTTTTTTGTCAAATCTAAATTTATTATACCCGAATTGATCGATTGCTATACCTGACAACGCCTAGTAGTATTTTATGATGAGTAATAGAACATTGATTTTGTGTGTGAGACTTACTACTTTCACCCCCTCTATAAGCGCTCCAGGGGTGAATTCAACTTTTGAATATCTTTTAAAAGAATTATTAGAATATGACAAAACTGTGGTAGAGACTTCATTTCCTTATCTCGAAGCACAAAACTTTGAAGCTAATAAATAAAATTCTTATGATATAAGAAAATATACACTTTTTCACCCCCTGTATCTTTATATCTGTAAGACTTACAGATGTATCGTGTATGTACGTTCCATAGAAATTTTAGGCATACTGATAACCGTTTAAGCGCCAAGGTTCAAAAACGGACTTTTGGCACCTTTAAACCAAGATGGCGGCCGCGCCCTCCCCCCCTCAAGGTCTCAAATCTAGTATTTTAATTACCACCCTATAGCCTACCAATAACCATTAAAATATTTTCTACTCCACCTTTTGTAAGGCAATTGTATGGAGATGATTCCCCAATGATTGGATTATGAGTGATTCCACCCCAAAGGAGATCGTCAATTTTTGTTAGGTGATCTGGCCCAGATTATTTAGGACCGTTTAGGAATAATTCTTACCTTTAAATTTATTTTATACCACGACGGTGGCAAACAAGCATACGGCCCGCCTGATGGTAAGCAGCTACCGTAACCTATGGACGCCTGCAACTCCAAAGGAGTCACGTGCGCGTTGCCGACCCTTTACAAAAAGGAGGATTCATTGTGTTGACGACTAAAGGAACAAGAAGGTTCCTCATCGTCAACACACTGGGTCCTCTTTGAGCTCTTTGGCAACCTTACTCACCAGCAGGAACACAACACTATGAGTAGGGTCTAGTGCTATTTGGCTGTGGTTTTCTGTAAGGTGGAGGTACTTCCCCAGTCGGGCTCTGCTCCAGATTTGAGCGATGACATTCGCTGAACTTGCCCTACCACACTTAGCGAGATGCCATTCGCAGTGCCCATACCTCTCTTTTTGGCGTAGTTTAAGGACATACCCAGGTCCGGACGTAGTTTAAGGACATACCACGGGTCCGACTTACCTTTAAAAAATCGTCATAATTTGTAGATCAGGACAGTGGCAAAAAAATTGCGAAATCTAATGGGGAAATTGAAAAATCATGCATTTAAAACTTGAATCTGACAAGGACAATATTTGAAAGCGTGCATGTCTATGATTTATATATTAATGTAAAAAAAGTACCGGTTTTTTAAAGAAAATGTACAAAAGCGGACTTAAAAACAAAACGGGAATCATGGTGAAATAATAAAAAGTCATATTTTGATCGTATTTATAGTTCATGTATTTCGGTAAACAAAGACGGCTGTCAAACCATCGTTGATACTATTAACTGAACATTCCTAACACCTATTGCGAAGGGATAAGGTTTACCACCATTAAGTGCGATACCACTAGTATCTGACATTGCAAAATTGAAAAAAAGATGTGTTTCGTTATCGAAGGAGCATGATATTATGCTATTATTAAACCCACTTTTAATATTGGGAAACCGGCGGATCTCAAATTACTTACGACGGATGCAATTGCATACCTAGATTCAAATATTTTAAAATTTTAAGTAGAGAACATATTTATGCCATACGATAAATAAAAATAATATTCAAACTCCGGTCAAAAATGCAAAAATACGCATTTTCAATTTTTAGGCGTCTTAATTTAATACAGTCGATTTCTAATTTATACTTCCGTATTCGTAGGCTTAGATATTATTTTAATATTAGGTACAATGTTCTAACTTACCGAACAGTATCAAAACGCAGATTATGTAACGGTAGACATTGACAGTGTCAAACCAAAAAAGAAACCCATTTCAGTGCAGGTGAAGTTAAACTTTATGTCAATGCCATAAGGACGTTAAGGACTTGTCTTGCTGTATTTTAATCGCGGAAAGATCAACATAATGTTTATTTATTTAGTATTTCTAAATCCCGTTTCATTTTTTTGTAATATTTTGTCTACTTTAGTAATAAAATGAGTAGTTATTTTACATCGAAGTACAAACGGTATACGGTTTATATCAGGTGGCCCAGAATTCACGATATCCTTTCAACTGTCACAAAAGTGTGATCTCATAGTTGTCTCGCTACCTACTGTCAGTTATGCCATGTCGAATAGAGGCCCTGATAAGTACTTTCAATGAAAACTATATTGAATAAAATCCGTTGAGCCGGTTTTCACGTGATGCGCGGTCAAATAAAGAGACAAACAGATAAACAGACAAAAATTCTAATACTTAACTGTTGGAACGTGTTCTGTTATCGATTCTAAGTATCCCCAGCCAAATTTTTTTCGAATATCTTCCATGTACAGACTTTCGACCCTCTAGCCTCTTCAGCTTTATTATATGTATATATAAGTATGTTATTCAATCAAATACAAACACTGAAAACATTGAAAAAATAATCAACCCAGCCGGACTTGAACCTGGCATCGATACGCCTTACCGGGGCTCGATCGCTTTACCAATTAAGCTATGGGTTCAGTTACTGAGTTGACGAAATTCTCAATGCCTTCAATCCTCTTTTTGCATTTATTTTTTACATCGACTTTATAGCAGCCGTAAGCGACATCTAGGTGCTAACTACTAGAGTTAGATACCCTTCCCGCCGACGCTTTTACAAGTGTCACAACGGAAATCATAGATGGCGCTGCTATCAACTCATAATTATTTTACATGATTTTTTTAGTGGGGCATTCCACTCATACAATAGTATGTTATTCAATCAAATACAAACACTGAAAACATTGAAAAAATAATCAACCCAGCCGGACTTGAACCTGGCATCGATACGCCTTACCGGGGCTCGATCGCTTTACCAATTAAGCTATGGGTTCAGTTACTGAGTTGACGAAATTCTCAATGCCTTCAATCATCTTTTTGCATTTATTTTTTACATCGACTTTATAGCAGCCGTAAGCGACATCTAGGTGCTAACTACTAGAGTTAGATACCCTTCCCGCCGACGCTTTTACAAGTGTCACAACGGAAATCATAGATGGCGCTGCTATCAACTCATAATTATTTTACATGATTTTTTTAGTGGGGCATTCCACTCATACAATAGTATGTTATTCAATCAAATACAAACACTGAAAACATTGAAAAAATAATCAACCCAGCCGGACTTGAACCTGGCATCGATACGCCTTACCGGGGCTCGATCGCTTTACCAATTAAGCTATGGGTTCAACTCCATAAAGTCTGCTATAAAGTCGATGTAAAAAATAAATGCAAAAAGATGATTGAAGGCATTGAGAATTTCGTCAACTCAGTAACTGAACCCATAGCTTAATTGGTAAAGCGATCGAGCCCCGGTAAGGCGTATCGATGCCAGGTTCAAGTCCGGCTGGGTTGATTATTTTTTCAATGTTTTCAGTGTTTGTATTTGATTGAATAACATACTATTGTATGAGTGGAATGCCCCACTAAAAAAATCATTTAAAATAATTATGAGTTGATAGCAGCGCCATCTATGATTTCCGTTGTGACACTTGTAAAAGCGTCGGCGGGAAGGGTATCTAACTCTAGCAGGGACCCGCCCGGTATCCCCTTCGAGGGTTTTTGAAAGGGTTTTTCGTAAGGCTTTGCTTACCAAAGCCGATGCTCCTCAAAACCCATTCATTTGGCTATTAAAGCGCTATAAATACGGTATCCCCTTCGAGGGTTTTTGAAAGGGTTTTTCGTAAGGCTTTGCTCGCCAAAGCCGTTGCTTCTCAATACCCATTCATTTAGCTATTTAAAGCGCTTTAAATACGGGTAAGCAGTTCCCCTAACTAATATCAGATACCTTCTCAAGCGCTTAAAAAAGCCTTTCGAAAGGGTAGCGTTGGTAGCTCTTGAAGGGGTTTCCTTTTCTACGCTCATGCAATTTTTATCCTTTTTCTAATGACAATAAGAGCAAAATTGTAAATTTACGTTGGACGACCGTATGTCTAGCGCGGTGTCGAAGCGGCGGCGCCTTTGACAAAGCCGCCAAGTTGCCGCTGCTTGCGGTTAAGAAGTACCTTATTGCATTGTAATACGGTTACCTTTTGTGTGGCGAAGGGGCGGAAGAATTTGGAGCGCGTGCGACGCATCGTTTTGGGAAGTTTGGAACTGTATTTGTTTTTGTTTATGTATCGGCACAGATTATATAATAGTTCTTACGAAGTATCGGTGTGAATATTCATAATTTGTGCCATTTCTTTCGGGAACACCACGGTGTCGGTTTTCGTAAGGCTTTGCTTTCCAAAGCCGTTGCCTCTCAAAACCCATTCATTTGGCTTTTTAGACGAGTACCAGAAAATACATGTACCTCGATTGTGGGTGGATTAATCATCGCGTAGTCCCGCCTCCTTGCCAACGCGGTCATGTGGTAGTAAAATGCTGTAGAATAAAGCGACAGGGAAGATTTCCCCTAAGAAAAGCCTTCTGACTGTATATAGTTTCAGTACATTGTTAAGGACCATTCATCTTCTCTCACTGTATGCAGTTGTATGGAATCCAGAACAGCGCCCTCTACAAAAAGTTTTCACCGGCCTTTATCATTCATAGTTTGTCGTTTGTCGTTCTGTCCTCTATAAATGAGAAAACTTGGGCAGTTTTTACCTATTTTGGTATTACTTTTTTCCAACAGAAAATGTTTGTTGGTGAATCACTCTGACCTCCACCCATTAAAAGCTGCCAGATGCCCAGAGCTATCTATCGTTGCCGGCTAATTAGGGGGTGTAGATTTCGAAAATTATCTGTTTTAAAATCCAAGATGGCGGTTGTACTTACTACTTACTTACTTACTCCGTTGGCTCAGCGACCCAAAGTGAATCTTGGCCCTCGATACCAGGGTGTGCCACTTTCCTCGATCCTGCGCTAGCTCTTGCCAATTTCAGATTCGGAGTTCGCTCAGATCCGCCTCGATCATGTCTTTCCAGCGATACCGTGGTCGTCCAACAGGGTGTCGCCCTTCCGGACAACCATGGAATGCGTTCTTCACTTTCCAATCTTCCCCCATCCTCTCGAGGTGGCCAAGCCAGCGAAGTCTGTGAGCTTTGGTCTCTCCTATAATATTAGGTTCAGCCACCAGGTCTTCTATATCCGCGTTCTTTAGAACTCTCCAGCTTCCATCCAGTCGTTGTTTCGGCCCGAGGATCTTGCGAAGTATCTTTCTTTCTGCGACTAGCAGCATATTCTCCTCTCCAAGTGTCAGTGTCCATGCCTCACAACCGTGCATAAGGATTGGCCTAATGGTTTTATAAATACGGATTTTAGCGGATCTGGTCAGCAGTTTAAACGCTAACACTTTGTGAAGGGCAGCACTGCATCGTAAGGTGTATTGCACTCGGATTTTGATTTCTTCGCTGCGAGTGTTTATATTTGTGATGGTGCAGCCTAAGTACCTGAATTTCTCCATGCCTCTGTAAGTAGTATCTCCGACATGCAGGTCCTACGGTTGAATACGAGTGTTTTTGTATCGTTTCATGTGGAGATACTCCTCTGTTTTTTCGTGGGATATCCTTAGGCCGATCTTCGATCTGCAAGGACCCTTACGGACTCCCGCACCTGGTCTATAGATGGCCAGATCATCTGCGTATCCTATCATCTTGTGCCTTCAACTCAGTTCTAGCCATCCCTCCAGTGTTAAGACTTTCCTTAGGACATATTCTAAGACTAAGTTGAAGAGCATAGGTGACAAGGCATCGCCCTGCTTGAGTCCCCCGTCACTACTGTGAAGTCGTCAGTAAGTTCCCCCTCGACACGCACCACCATTTTGCTCTCCCCTGTCGCAACCTGAACCATGTTGCTCATGTTGGGGAAGTCAAAATTCCTTAAGATGGTGAAGAGAGCGTTTCGTAGGCCGTATGATATGATGATAGTATGATAGCGCAGGGCGAATGAAGATGACGGTTATAGTACAGAATAATTAATAGTACAAGTACAGCAGATTCTCCTACCTGAATTTTAAGCTTTACTTAGTATTTATATGTCCACAATCTATCAAGAATCTGCTAAAAAGTGAGTTAAGTACTCGTAAGGTTAGAGCTCTAACCCTCAATGAACCCGAACGGCTGCTCAAAGAGTGGGCTAGGTTAGGTTAGAACTGTGACCCTCAACAAACCCGAACAACTTAAAATGGATTATATTCGGAATTTAAACTGCAATTTAAATTAAAATGGCTAAGAGATATGATAAAATCGCGCAGCATGACAAAATGGCTTACCCATTCCATAATTTCTCTAGTAATCTAACTAAATCTGAGTAAAATGAATGAGTAAAACTAGATTTGTCATTTCACTAAACTGGTTTAGCGATTAGATGAAATGTCTAAACCAGGTCATTAAGTTGACAAAATGGGTTCGATATTATAACTTCTTTGCCATTGAAATAACCCGGTTTAAAAAAATTATAAAATCTCAACTGACACAAAAGGAAGTAGGTAACTTAAGTTAAATAGATGGCGCTGTACTAAATATTGTGGATAAATGTGAAATATACCTACCTAAACTTTGGTTTAATGACGCTACAATAACTATTATAGTGAAATGTAAAAAGATTGAGATCTTTAGAGTGACTCTGTTTTCAACTGCTCATTACGTCGAGCGATTTGAGCCAAAACTGCATGACTCATTCTCCAATCCTGAGATCCAGTAGGTAGTATGTAGGTTTCAGAAAAGAGTGTATTACCGCGTATAGTATTATATCTTAGATTTTAAAACAGACATAAGTTAAGAAATCTTCACGCCCTAATTAGCCGGAAATTACTACCATGACGATTTTTCATAAAGAAGTGTACAACAGCGATCTTGGATTTTAGACACACATAATTTTCGAAATCTGTATACCCTAATTAGCCGAAAACAACACCATAACGATTTTTGAGAAAACAGAGTGTATCCGCCATCTTGGATTTAAAAACAGACAAAATTTTCGAAATCTACACCCCCTAATTAGCTAAAAGGACTCTACCATGATGATTTTTGAGAAAAAATCGAGAAAGGACAAAGGATAGTTTCATCTTCCAACAAGACCCCCCCCCCCCCCATTTTACTTTAGAATCTTAGGTCCAAAAATCTATCTTATATAATAAAGCTGAAGAGGATCGAAAGTCTGTACATGGAATATATTCGAAAAAAAGTTGGATTTTAATGAAATTTTGTATAGAGATGTGAGAATGAGTGTATAGTGACAGTGAGAAGTGACAAAGTGAAAAAAGTAAAAAAAGTCGAGAACCTGAAAGTAAAAAATGTCGAAAATGTCAAAAATGTCAAAAAAGTAAAAAATGACAAAATTTCAAAACATTCAAAAAATTTCCAAAATTTCCAAAATTTCCAAAAAGGTCCAAAATTTCCAAAATTTCAAAAATATCAAAATTACAAAAATTTCAAACATTTCAATTAAAAAAAATACAAAAAAAAATTAAAATACAAAAATTAGGAAAAAGTCAAAAATGAAATAAAATTAAATAACATAACTTCGTTCCAACCGAAACGTACTCAGGTATTTTTTTTTCTCTGACGTTCATTAGTGCATTGTAATTTGCTTACATTGAAGAATAAATATCTTGATCTACAACAATATCATAAATCCTCTATTCCGCGTTCAGAAACCGTATGTAATTACCACCATTAATGCAATCAGTAACGTAACATCAGTGTATTGTCTGTGACAGTGTGGTAAAAACGTATGAAAATTCATTACCTACGGTAACGTAATGAAAATTCGCCCTCCTCCCCGACCGCCGGCACAATAAGGTTGGTCATGGCGGTCATTCTAATGGTTTCCGAATACGTCACTTAGGATTTTTTTAATATGTGTGTAGATAAAGCAGTTTATGCTTCTATTAGGGTACACATAAAATGGGGGGTGAATTTTTTTTTCGCTCCAACTCTATCGTGTTGGGTATTATTGAATAGGTCTTTCAAAAAGAATAGAGGTCTTTTAATACATTTTTTGGATGAAACTGATAGTTTCGTAAATATTAGATTTGAAAGTTCAATCAAAAAAGGGCGTCTCTTCCATCTAACTTTAGAACCGTGGGTCCAAACAGGGCGGCAACTACGAAACTCTACACTGAGCATCGCCCGACATGCTCTTGGCCGGTTTTTTTTGCATTGTTATCCCAGAAATCACCCCTTAAAGATTACTAATTCCAATTCAAGAAAATCCCCAGCCAGGTTATACGTAGCCTATAAAAATTAAACGCTTAAAAGGGGGAGGGGGGGGGCAGCCACTACACTCACTACAGATTGAGTTAAATTTGCATGAGTCACCCCCCCTCCCCCCCAAGTACACCTCAAATAGAAAAAAACGTTACTGACCCCCTCAAAAAATCATTTCTGCATTTGTGACCCCCCCCCCAAATTTCAACCGCACCTGTTCTTACCTTTCATGCTTAGGTTGATTTGACGGGAGGATCGATTTGGAAAAGTGGTACTGTATCCGATATACACCTACTACTCTATGTCGTTTAAATCATGCCAAAAAAAAGTATTGATTTTTGAGTGTAGTTTCATTTAGTGGTAATTGTATCCATTTGTCAACTTTACTTCAAGTTCCGCCTCCAGGGTAGCGGGAGAGAAATTAGGGGCAAATTAGCCACTTACACAGACCGAATTCCACGCGGGCGGAGCCGCGGGCACAGCTAGTGTTATAATATAAGTAGGTACAAAACCGGCGTGTCTCGCCCAGCGCGCAAGTATAGTTGGAGTGAACTTACTGTTGTTTATTCTGTAGTTCAAACGACTACCCTAAATTAAACTACATATTATACGAGTATTTTTGTATGGAGATACAGGTTTGATCAACGCAAAAAACGTTGTTGTAAACAGATCTGCAAATAGAGTGTAATAAATAATTAAAAGCACTTTATTTTTGTAAAAATAAGCGCTGACGCCGACAAACAATAACCCATCGTTGGCCGTGGCGGCTTACAGACTGATCAAATGTTGCAAAGGATAGCGCCAAGGTAGTTCGTGGCGCCTGGAAGCGCGTTTATGAAATGTCGTAAGCGTCATATCACTTTATGCCATCTCAAGGTGAAAGTAAGCAACGAATTAAATTTTCATCCTACAATCCTAAAGAACTAGTTAATACAATTTTATCCTTATTGTCTTTATAATTGAGCAATAAAATCAGTTTTAGGTTAAAATAAGACCTGACTTTGAATAATAAAACTCTCGGGGAAATTGTAGCCAATCGTGTTTTCCTCCCACAAATCCCTCGGTCATATAATCGTAAATCATTCTTGAAAGTATCAAACTTATATTTCAAATATGTTTCAAAAAAATTTAAATCTGCTGAGCACAACCTCAGTCATGTATCACCTTAAAGCGCTTTAAATACGGGTAAGCGGCTCCCTTAACGAATATCAGATACCTTTTCCAAGCGCTTAAAAATAGCCTTTCGAAAGGGTTTTTCTATCAGTAGAGGTAGTCTCGTAAGGGAAACCCCTTCATACGGCTAAGTAAAATGAATGGGTATTCAATCGATATCGGACAGCAAGTGATTTGGGCTGTTAAACGAACGACTAGCCGTTCAAAGGCTTTTTTCTGGGAAGGGGTGGGCGGGTCCCTGAACTCTAGTAGTTAGCACCTAGATGTCGCTTACGGCTGCTATAAAGTCGATGTAAAAAATAAATGCAAAAAGATGATTGAAGGCATTGAGAATTTCGTCAACTCAGTAACTGAACCCATAGCTTAATTGGTAAAGCGATCGAGCCCCGGTAAGGCGTATCGATGCCAGGTTCAAGTCCGGCTGGGTTGATTATTTTTTCAATGTTTTCAGTGTTTGTATTTGATTGAATAACATACTATTGTATGAGTGGAATGCCCCACTAAAAAAATCATTTAAAATAATTATGAGTTGATAGCAGCGCCATCTATGATTTCCGTTGTGACACTTGTAAAAGCGTCGGCGGGAAGGGTATCTAACTCTAGTAGTTAGCACCTAGATGTCGCTTACGGCTGCTATAAAGTCGATGTAAAAAATAAATGCAAAAAGATGATTGAAGGCATTGAGAATTTCGTCAACTCAGTAACTGAACCCATAGCTTAATTGGTAAAGCGATCGAGCCCCGGTAAGGCGTATCGATGCCAGGTTCAAGTCCGGCTGGGTTGATTATTTTTTCAATGTTTTCAGTGTTTGTATTTGATTGAATAACATACTATTGTATGAGTGGAATGCCCCACTAAAAAAATCATGTAAAATAATTATGAGTTGATAGCAGCGCCATCTATGATTTCCGTTGTGACACTTGTAAAAGCGTCGGCGGGAAGGGTATCTAACTCTAGTAGTTAGCACCTAGATGTCGCTTACGGCTGCTATAAAGTCGATGTAAAAAATAAATGCAAAAAGATGATTGAAGGCATTGAGAATTTCGTCAACTCAATAACTGAACCCATAGCTTAATTGGTAAAGCGATCGAGCCCCGGTAAGGCGTATCGATGCCAGGTTCAAGTCCGGCTGGGTTGATTATTTTTTCAATGTTTTCAGTGTTTGTATTTGATTGAATAACATACTATTGTATGAGTGGAATGCCCCACTAAAAAAATCATTTAAAATAATTATGAGTTGATAGCAGCGCCATCTATGATTTCCGTTGTGACACTTGTAAAAGCGTCGGCGGGAAGGGTATCTAACTCTAGTAGTTAGCACCTAGATGTCGCTTACGGCTGCTATAAAGTCGATGTAAAAAATAAATGCAAAAAGATGATTGAAGGCATTGAGAATTTCGTCAACTCAGTAACTGAACCCATAGCTTAATTGGTAAAGCGATCGAGCCCCGGTAAGGCGTATCGATGCCAGGTTCAAGTCCGGCTGGGTTGATTATTTTTTCAATGTTTTCAGTGTTTGTATTTGATTGAATAACATACTATTGTATGAGTGGAATGCCCCACTAAAAAAATCATGTAAAATAATTATGAGTTGATAGCAGCGCCATCTATGATTTCCGTTGTGACACTTGTAAAAGCGTCGGCGGGAAGGGTATCTAACTCTAGTAGTTAGCACCTAGATGTCGCTTACGGCTGCTATAAAGTCGATGTAAAAAATAAATGCAAAAAGATGATTGAAGGCATTGAGAATTTCGTCAACTCAGTAACTGAACCCATAGCTTAATTGGTAAAGCGATCGAGCCCCGGTAAGGCGTATCGATGCCAGGTTCAAGTCCGGCTGGGTTGATTATTTTTTCAATGTTTTCAGTGTTTGTATTTGATTGAATAACATACTATTGTATGAGTGGAATGCCCCACTAAAAAAATCATGTAAAATAATTATATATAAGTATATATATATATGTATATATATATATATATATACACATACATATATAGTAGAAAGATAGCTCTGTCTGACTTTCTCTGGATCCGGTCGTATACCATCACCGCAAAATGTTTTTCACTCCAGGTTTTTCTGCTTTTTCTAATACCATATTTAACCTTTCATTATGGTGATCAAGAGTTTCTCCCAATACTATAAGTTCATCAACATACAGGTCTACCCCTTTTATATCTGCAAAGTATTTACTGAATACCTCCGGAGCTGAATTTAATCCGAACGGCAGGCGTTTATAGCAATATCTACCAAAGTTACCAGCATTAAATGTAGTATACAACTGTAGTATACAACTATCTTCACATATAAAATCCTTTTGATGCATTTAAAACAGTGGGGTATTTAGTGGAAGGCATTTTGGCTACTAATTCCTCAAAAGGCTCGTTTTACACCGTTCCCTAATTATGTATTTATTTAAATTCTGCGGATCTAGGCAAATTATAATATTACCACACGGTTTCTTTGTAACTACCATTGAATTTACCCATTCCGTTGGCTCAGTAACTTTCCTTATGACACCTGCACGCTCCAGTTGGTCCAATTCGGCTTTAACTTTTTCTTCTAATTGAAATGGTAAGTTCAAAAATATGCCATTAGGCATTTTTTATCTCCAAAAAACTTCTTTTATGGGTATCAGATACGACCTTTTGTTGTTAATTTGGTTTTTATTCCATTGAAGGTACGGAACCCTCGATTGTGCGTGGTCTGAAACGCCGGCCTAAGCCGGTTTTTATCAATTTTCATGATTCTAGGTCTGTCAGAACACTCAGAACTACCCTATAGGTTTTGGGTCCCCTGCATAGTGTTAGAAAACGAGGCTTATATGGCCATATCTTTGGATTGAATTGACTTAGAAGCTTGATTTTTTTACAGCGTCAGGGGACCGTAGAAATAATACGTGTTTGATGTAAACTTCAACTTGATAGCTCCTCACGTTCCTGAGAAAAAGGGTCTTGATAGACAGACAGACGGACAACAAAGTGATCCTATAAGGGTTCCGTTTTTTCCTTTTGAGGTACGGAACCCTAAAAAGTATTTAAAAACAGGTATTTATCATTATATTTATTTTTATGAGTTTCCGATATTTCAGCACAGTTACATGCGCCATTATCACGGATTCGGCCGATTCGGGTTCGGTAGTGATTATCTATATATATAAATGCCTTTGTCCTGACTGACTGACTGATCCACCCAGAGCCGAAACCAATGAACCTAAAAAGTTGAAAATTTCAGGTCTGGTTACGTTTGTAACGTGTACAAGTAATAAGAAGCGATTTTGAAAAATTCAACCCCTAAGGAGGTAAAAAGGGGGTTGAAAGTTTGTATGGATGGGGCTTAAATATTAAGGTTAGAGATTTGAAACTTCGTCCATTTACTGATAATTGAAAAACAATAAAAGTGATTTCAGCGTTTTTCAAAATTTAACCTCTAAAGGGGTTAAAAAAGGGTTGAAAGTATGTATAGAGATATTTTTTTTTTGTGAAGACAGACTTGAATTTTCTTAAACTTAAAAGCCAAAAAAAAAAAAAATTTCAGCGTTTTTCAAAATTCCACCCCAGAGGAGTTGAAACGGGGTTGAAAAGTTGATATCAAAACGAGGCCGTAACAACTGAAGCTAGAAAGTTGTAATTTGCAGGTCGGGTTTCATTTATTTTTACAAATAATAAGAAGCGATTTTGAAAAATTCATCCCCTAAGGGGGTCAAAAGAGGGTTAAAAGTTTGTATGTATAGGATTTTTAATTTTAAGTTAGAGACTTGAAACTTCGTACGTTCGCTGATATTTAAAAGCTAATAAAAGTGATTTCAGCGTTTTGGATAATTCCACCCCTGAGGGGTTAAATAGGGGTGCGAAGTTTGCATGAGGGAAACTTCTTTCTTTGAGATAGAGACTTCAAACTTTGTAGGAATATTACTAATTAGAGTACAAAAAAGTACTTTCAGTGTTTAAGATAATTTCACCCCTGTGGGAGTTAAAAAGGGGTGCAAAGTTTGTAATGGGGAAATATTTTTTTAGCTAGAAACTTTTAACTTTGTAGGAAGATTACTTATTTAAATACAATAAAAGTGCTTTTAGCGTTTTGGATTATTTCACCCCTGAGGGGGTTAAATAGGGGTGCAAATTTTGTATGGAGGAAATTTTTTTTTTGAGCTAGAGACTTTTAACTTGTAGGAAGATTACTTATTAAAATACAATAAAAGTACTTTCAGCGTTTTGGCAAATTCTATTCCTGATTGGGTTAAATAGGGGTGCTAACTTTGTATGGCGGAAATTTCTTTTTTTAAACTAGAGGCTTTAAACTCTGTGGGAAAATTACTTTAATACACAATAAAACTACTATCAGTGTTTTGGAAAATTCCACCTCTGAGGGGGTTAAATAGGGTGCTAAGTTTGCATGAGGGAAATTACTTTTTTGAGCTAGAAACTTTTACATTTGTGGGAAGATAACTTATTCAAATACAATAAAAGTCCTTTCAGCGTTATGGAAAATTCTACCCCTGAGGAGGTTAAAAAGGGGTGCGAAGGTTCATAAGTGCATTTGCAATGAGCCTTATTAATAGATTAACGGCCTATTTCACAATCTCCAGATAAACTTATCTGCCAGTTAAAATTATTGCTATCCCTTTCTCCAGTCATATAAAAGAAAAGGACAGCAAACATTTATCTGACAGGTATGCTTTAACTGGAGATTGTGAAACAGGCCGTAAGAGTAGGCCGCCTACTTCATCTGCCAGCAGAATTCGGCCTATCTAGGGCAATGCACGGTAAAAAGTTATGTATTTTTTTACCTGGTAGCATGAGCAAAGCTTGGAGGGTTTTGTACAGTAAGCAAAAACATGACCCTAATTTTTTGGCGAAATCAAGTGCAACGCAAGCAACTGGGAACGTAGCACATTCGATGGAGCTCAGAGTCTGTACTGTCTTTGATAGTCTGTTTTAACTGTTAAACGAACAACTGTTATTCAGACGAAAATATACTACTTAATACTTAACTAATTTTCCGTTTCTAAACGTATGAAAATAACGAAAAACCAATTACATTTTGTACTCATGTAACAAGCGTGACAAGTTAATAAACCATTACACACCTGGATATACATTTTATAAATCATGGTCATACAACAATAGGTAACTATTTACGGTTGTTCTATAGGCAATTTTGAAAAACACCGTACATACGTAATTTTACTTAAATAGTAGGTGCACAGCAATGTTTATAACCCCTTCAAGTGGGGTAAAAAGGGGGGGTGGTTAACCAATTCCACGCGGACGAAGTGGCAGGCAAGAGCTAGTAGAGTTATAATACATCTTTGTACAAATCGGTACATAATCTACTTAAGTAATGTACCTACGTACCTACCTACTCGAATTAGAATTTGTACTGCCTAAAGCTATCATTAAAATTGTTTAAAATTATGTACAAATGCCACAAAAGTTTTAAAAACAATGTCTCGTGTTTGGAAGACTATTCGCAAACGTATCATTTGTTTTACAAAACATCAGTGTAGATCCGTTGGAAAAAATGCAAACAAAGTAATAAGAACTACTTATATAAGCTATTCCTTAATATCGGTAAAGTTTAATATAAGTACATTTTACTGCATAATTTTATACTGATCAAGCTCGCCTACTAATATTTTTTTGGAGCCAAGCCTTTTTGGAGGTGAGGTAAGGTTTACTCACCTTTGTATAAGTGGTAAATAAAGAGTAACCTGTAGGTATACATATATTTGTAGGTACATACTTACAGGGGCTGGAGTGGATAGCGATTTACAGCGTTTACGCCGCTTATTGAAATACCTACCACTACTAGGTGCCCAATTCGACTCGATAGAGTGACCTAAAGTAAGGTCTAAGTGGTCTAACTCGCTACGATATTCACACATTTTAATAGGAGGACGATATGATCTAGACCCGTATGACGGTCGCCTTTTAAAATTTGTTATTTCAGCTGTGATATCGCCTCTGTAAGCAAAGTAGCGATATGGTAGCCAATATCCATAATGAATCTTCATCTGCATCTGCCACATTTTTGAGTCATATTGGCTCATTGTTTAAAATAAAAAAAATAAATAATAAAATTCATTTATTTCAGACCGGTTTGATCCATAGTTTTGTTAGTTACAAGAAAAATAAATATTGCTTTACTTACACTCTATGTTAGTACTTACCTACAACTAAATTAAACTAAACTTATTTTATTTTGCCCTGCCTATCAGCACGTCTACCCAGTAGCTCGTGAGACGGCAATCAAGGCGTTCAGCCAACGTCCTTAGGAGGCTGTTGCTACTGCCGCGCACGCGTGCCAGCAGAGATGCTATACTTTTACGCCTAATGGAATAAAAGTCATCCGTTCGCGCCTCTGCGAACATACCAGATGCACTACAGTGCTTCGGCAGCCTCAACAGCATCCTCATGACGTTATTGTACTGAACTCTTAACGTGTTATATTACTGCACGTGTAAAAAGTTTGACAATATGCTTTAAAAAGCGTTAACTTTACTAAGTTTAGGCTACAGGACTAGTTTTGATTAGTTTGGTTAGTGGGCACCTATTGAAGTATATTTGTAAATAGTAATTTAACACCTACTCTATCGTACGTCGTCGTTGATCGTCGTCGCTCTAATCTACGTCTACTTTTTAGCTGCGACGACACTGTCGTCATTAATTTAGTTTCTTTAGTTCAGTAAGGAATTAAAAAACACCGGAAATAATCTGTACTGGTGACTGGAGACGTACCTGTGGAAGTTAAAACTACAGTGTAAGTACCTACTTACACTGCTGTAAGTAGGTAATTGCACTGTGGTAGGTACCTACCTACCACTACTTCTTATTGATAAGTAGGCTCCGAGTAGAAAATATCGATTACGGTTGCGTCACGCTCATATGGAAATTGCATATAGCCGAGCCTGCCAACATTGAATGTGTTCAATACTTACACTCTCGTACTGAATTACTATATTTAAGTTAGGCAAGCCAAATTTTATAAAAACAACATACTCTGAACAAAGTGATGAAAAAGCATGCCGGATCAAATATTTTAGGCATCTTTATCACTATACTTTTCCATCACCATAACACAAAATGCAGTTAGGTATGCTCTGTAATAAAGCTGCTAACTTATATTCCAAATGTTGTTTATCTTGTGTCACTTGCACTATAATTATAGTGTATTGTTCAGCTTTTAGCATACAAAATCAGGTAGGTATGTAGGTAGGTGTCAAAAACACGTATCCAAGACTTTACGCCTTGGTAATAGAGTTCTGCTGGCTACATATTTATGTCACATTAAATGTATCAATATTTTCAGACGTCTATGTTTCGCCTATCTATTGTTATATTTTTTCGCCTATTTTTGTTTGTCTTCAACTTTATTAAATTTCAGTTTTCTTATACTTAAAGTTAAAGTACAAAATAAATAGCAATTTTCGCATTATTAGTCCCGAAGATTAGTTAATAAAAATTAATTAAGTTTAATTTTAATTCATATATTTAATTATAATAAACTTTACTTCTATATATGTAGTGCTCGTGCTCCATAATATATATATTGCTATGTATTAATCTCCAGCAGGTACATACCTAAGTACCTTTTATCTAGACTTTGAAATCATTCTATCGGTAATGAAGGTACTTGTGCAGGAAGGCAGGAACAGGCATGGAACAGGTAACCATTTTAAGCTGCTTAGGTACAGCGGGTTAGAAATAATTAAGTATATTATTATGGTAATTCTAGGACTAGGTCTTTCTAAGTAGGTCCCTTTGCTAGATTCATATTCTACTACAATTTCCCGAAGGCAAGAGATGGCTTTTTAATAGATGTAGGTACATAAGTTGAACTCTTACTCGTGTACTGGTGGCATATTCCTTCGTGAGTCTACCTAACTATAATCAATGTTTTATACAACATTTTATGTCACGGTCATGTCATAATGTTATATTGACGAGATTTAAAATAAGTTGAATAAGAATTAACATAATGTATAAAGAGATTCTAATCAATATTGCGCCCTTTTAAGAAAACGAGGGTAGGTAGATAATCAGATTAAGAAACGATGTCAGGATAGTAGATAATGGGTCGGTATACCTTATTATATCATCATGTTTTCATGGACCTCAAAACTTGTCAAATATGAACAGTAAAGTCACATAATGGTATTACAATTAATTGTAGCTACCAAACTGCTATTTATAAAATAAAATAGCACTGCCTGTGTGGGGAGGTTTCTTGTGTATTTCGTTTATTGAGGACTAGACTTAAAGGCAGTTTCAATAAATGAGTGAATGAATAGTGATCAAAACAAGCACAACCGTAACTATTATTTATTTACTTACATGATTGTGCGCTTCTGCTATTTGAGCCACTGATAATACAAATGGTGTTAGATTAGCGCACTCGTGTAGGATCTGTATGATTATTTCCTCAATATAATGTCCACAAACAAAATATGCAGCACTGTTGAGGGTCCGGGTATCCCGTAGAGGTGTATCACGTTTGCGCGTCGATAAGGAGACGGCGGCGCGCGCTCGTGTCGAGTTCTGTCGGGCTATTGGTTGGTTAACGGCGCGATGGCTCGCGCCGCGCGGCAGCAACCACGGCGGGAGCTGCGCGCGCAGGCTGCCGCACCACGGCCGCCGCCTGCAATGACGGCACCACACGCACACAGAAATACCTACAGCATGCCGCCTTGCTGACTGGAAAGTTAAGACATAAACTTCGGTCACGTACCCAGAGTGTCCCTATGTAAACGCATATCCCATCAAAAACATTACATGTACAAAAGTGCCAGTCTTACAACACAGTTCTCCTACTGCAAAAAGCCGGTGTCCATAGAACTCAACCCCCACTGGATTTAACTAACATGTCATTGTGACCCTTTGAGTATTAGATGTCTATATTTTTATGGTTAAATTGGTTAATATGTATCTGCAGTACAGTTTCATAAGTCTAGTAAAATATAATACTCGTACTGAAGTAGAACTGTGTTACTTTGTAATATTGAAAAGAAAAAAACTTGATGAATTTATTTTCAGAGATATCACGTATCATTTGTGGTATATCGTACATACAAAAAACCGGCCAAGAGCGTGTCGCGCCACGCTCAGTGTAGGGTTCCGTAGTTTTCCGTCCGTCACAGTAAGTGTCCCCACTTAAGAGTTAATAACACCGCCATGTAGGATATGATATGAGAGTTCCACGTACAGCGACATCTATCGGCAAATTAAGTAAACTATTGCGCGCGAGCTTAAAGTATGGAAGATGATTTTTATGGAATAATTCTTTATTGCGTGAACCGATTTTCACCGTTTTTACTTTATTTGAAAGCACGTCTTTTCATTGTAATTTTGTAGAAATTACAGGTACAATAAACACCTCCTTATACGGTTAAATTATAAACTTAGTTCAGAAATTATTTTGTAATTTTTTTTCAAAAACTATTCATCCTATCAAGTTCAAAATAACTTTCCTAGAAAGTTTTTATAAAGTTCTACTTTTGAGATTTTTTTCATATTTTTAAAACTTATGGTTCAAAAGTTAGAGGGGGGGGGGGACGCATATTTTTTTAATTCTGGAGCGATTATTTCCGAAAATATTTACATTATCGAAAAATGATTTTAGTAAACCCCTATTTATTTTTAAATACCTATCCAACAATATATCACACGTTAGGGTTGAAATGAAAAAAAAAAATCACTCCCCACTTTACGTATAGGGGAGGTACCCTAATAAAAAAAAAAAATCCACTTTTTATTTTACCACTTTGTCGGCGTGATTGATATACATATTAGTACTAAATTTCAGCTTTCTAGTGCTAACGGTCACTGAGATTATCCGCGGACGGACGGACGGACGGACGGGCAGACATGGCGAAACTATAAGGGTTCCTAGTTGACTACGGAACCCTAAAAAAACAGCCATATCGTATCTGGAGGAGCCCAAACTTGGTATGTTTCGAAAAAGATTTTTGTTTTAACAAAAACTTACTGAAATGTAATGATGTGGTATAGTTTTAGAATCGCCTCAAACATCCCTTTCATATGATATCACACGGGATAGTTTTCTAAATAAAAATTGCCTCATACAAAAAAAATATACTCAGCACTTCCCTGCTAAGGGATTTTGAGTCATAATAGTAGATTGTTTGACAAGGATTTAAAGTAGGCCATATCACCACGAGGTGGTTATTTTCCCGTACGAAATGAGGGAAAATTGTGAGAGAGGTAATATGGCTTTTAGACCAGAGCTATACATACTATTTTTCACATAGATTGCGAGAAAATAAAAAAATAGGATAAAAATACTTATTGTTTACGCACAATGACTAAACTAAGGTGATATCTATATGGTTTAACTTAACGGTCTCTTTATTTTTTTTACTTCTTTGACACAGATACAAAATATAAACACCGCGAATAAATGCCACAGACGACGGTATAATTCGAGCTCTAGGTGGGGGGGCTCCATACATGTAAGTAACTAAATTTCAAACAATTTTTTAAACTAAATATCAACATGTTGCATATCAATCGATAGCGCTTATCATCGAGGTTTCTTTAAACATGTTGTGATTAAGTAAATAGTTTCAGAAATAATCGCTTCTAAAGTCTGAAAATTTGTGCCCCCTGTAACTTTTTAACCGTATATTCAAAAAATATGAATAACATAAAATAAAACAACTAAAAACGGATTATATCGCGTGTACTGAGCTTAAATTACATCCCGACGTTTCGAGGTAATTGTATATTTTTCCTCAGTCGACCCGTTGACCACGAACGCTGTAATGCTGTAAAGTGTTCGAAACGTCGGGATGTAATTTAAGCTCAGTACACGCGTTATAATCCGTTTTTAGTTGTTTTATTTCATGAATAACTATCGCGGCAACCGAAGACAATATTATGAAAAACATACTTTTTACAAAAATTGTTTTGAACATTATCGGTTTAGCTATTATTGAGTTATCTTCAAAAAAACTTCTTCCGTAGGCAACAGATACGACCTTTTGGTATTAGTTTGGTTCTTATTCCATTTAAGGTAGGTACGGAACCCTCCGTTATGTGTTTTCAGACTCGCACTTGGCCGGTTTTTTTAATGAATGTGTAGTACGAGTAGGAACTAAAAAACACCTCGTTTTGAGAAATAAATTGCGTTTCCTGCTTGGTCGATTTTAACATTGTATTGCTGTACCTATTCTGATTGTTTGATATGAAATATAATGTTTATTTTTAAAGGCTTAAATTATTTAAACAGTATACGCACCAAAAAAGTATCTTTTCATATTACAATAAGATTTAATATGGTAAAGTGGATTGGAGTGGATTGGTAAATTTAAAATGTTTTGTAAACCCTATTTTGTAAATATGTATACATATTTTCCCTAGGAGCTAAATTTAATACTTTAGTCCGCATTGGTAAGCATAATATGACACACTTTGTGAGCATGAGAAGTGAAAATTTTGTTCACACTATGCGTGTGCCAAACGGCTGAACTGTACATCGATTCGCGGTTTTTTTTACCAGCGCGCAACGTGGCCAGCGTAGAGCGGCATGGTGACCGATATCGTCGGACGGCTCTCATTTGTTGATGGTTATATATTTGCTTAACAAAGATAAATAACTTCATTTATCAAAGTTTAGATATCCGGCCGCATATCAATGCACACGGAATAAGCTAATCGCGTTGAAAATTTCACTCAACAAACGAACGTTAGTCACCTATATAATCGTATTCATGATTTACAATTTTGAACTTAATGTTTAACAAAATAAGCCTGTTTTCCCAAGTGTATTAAAAAGTAGTGTAAACTTTGGATAATCAGAAGCGGTTGCCTTCAATAAATCACTATAAGTAGTATTTTATTTTTAACGTCTCGACTGAATGATGTAGAAACGTTTCCGAGCTGGTCACTCACGCGCGAATTAGGATCCGACATCCAACTAAAGAAAACATAATTTTTAAGAAAAAAAAACCGACTTCCATGGGGGTAGCCGGTGATGCATTATTGTAGATGGTGCACTTAGACTCCATACAATGAAATAACTTGCTTAACAAACGCAGCGGAGAGGACGAATCGCCAAACGTGAACTATGCGTCGTTGAAGAGTTCCGTTCTGATCATCATCAGCAGTTCCACTTCATCAAATGTCACTCTTTTGAATGAAAATGCTTGATTTGTTGATAAAAATACAAAAGTCACTTTATGTATGCCTTTAAGATTTGAGGAATTCCCTCGATTCCTTATGGAACTCATCATCAGAACTTGAGCTTGACGAAAATTGGTCCTGACAATCTAACTTGCTTAACAAACACAGCGAAGGGGACGAATCGCCAAACGTGAACTATGCGTCGTTGAAGAGTTCCGTTCTGATCATCATCAGCAGTTCTACTTCATCAAATGTCACTGTTTTGAATGAAAATGATGGATTTGTTGATAAAAATATAAAAATCACTATATGTATGCCTTTAAGATTTGAGGAGTTCCCTCGATTCCTCATGGATCCCATCATCAGAACTGCGTTTTGACAAAAACGGGACCAATCTGTATATATATATTTACAATCAAAAAATAATTTTCAAAATCGGTTCAGATATGACGGAGTTATGGAGTAACAAACATAAAAAAAAAAAAACAAAAAAAAAAACAATACACGCCGAATTGAGAACCTCCTCTTTTGAAATCTTGAAGTCGGTTAAAAAACAAGACATAAATATAACCATTGCCACAAAAGAACGGAATGACACGATAAATTTAAGTAGTCTGGCATTTATGATGTTTCTTTGTAGAAGATGAGATTCTTATGGATCAAAAGTTGGCCGTAGGCAACCCTTCCTCATCGAGTAGCAGAATTCGGCTTATGTAGGGCAAGGTACGGTTAAAAGTTATGTATTTTAGTACTTGGTAGCCTGAGCTAAACTTGGAGCATTTTGTACAGCTAGCAAAAACATAATTATAAAATCTACCTCATCGAATAGTTTATGGAACCTTATGCCATTCGAAAGTACTAATCAACCTAGTAATAACAAAAAATGGTAGCCGACCTTACCTGGAGCTTTTGTTATTCAGCTAAGTTTTATGTTTTAAGGTGAAAATCGACTAATGCAAGTACCTACGACGTGCAAATGAATTCACAGGATGGATTAAATGCAGATTTACGCGGTACATCACTGACACTGTTTATCAACATGCTCCAAATAATTTTTAAGAAAAAAAAACCGACTTCAATGGGGGTAGCCGGTGAAGGATTATTGTAGATGGTGCACTTAGATTCCATACAATGAAATAACTTGCTTAAAAAACGCAGCGGAGAGGGCAAATCGCCAAACGTGAACTATGCGTCGTTGAAGAGTTCCGTTCTGATTATCATCAGCAGTTCCACTTCATCAAATGTCACTCTTTTGAATGAAAATGCTTGATTTGTTGATAAAAATACAAAAGTCACTTTATGTATGTATGCCTTTAAGATTTGAGGAATTCCCTCGATTCCTCGTGGAACTCATCATCAAAACTTGAGCTTGACGAAAATTGGTCCTGACAATCTAACTTGCTTAACAAACATAGCGAAGAGGAAGAATCGCCAAACATGAACTATGCGTCGTTGAAGAGTTCCGTTCTGATCATCATCAGCAGTTCCACTTCATCAAATGTCACTCTTTTGAATGAAAATGCTTGATTTGTTGATAAAAATACAAAACTCACTATGTGTAAGCCCTTAAGATTTGAGGAGTTCCCTCGATTCTTCATGGATCCCATCATCAGAACTTGAGCTTGACGAACATTTGTTTTGACAATTAAACTTGCTAAACAAACACAGCGAAGAGGACGAATCGCCAAACGTGAACTATGCGTCGTTGAAGAGTTCCGTTCTGATCATCATCAGCAGTTCTACTTCATCAAATGTCACTGTTTTGAATGAAAATGATGGTTTTGTTGATAAAAATATAAAAATCACTATATGTATGCCTTTAAGATTTGAGGAGTTCCCTCGATTCCTCATGGATCCCATCATCAGAACTGCGTTTTGACAAAAACGGGACCAATCTGTATATATATACTTACAATCAAAAAAAGAATTTTCAAAATCGGTTCAGACATGACGGAGTTATGGAGTAACAAACATAAAAAAAAAAACAAAAAAAATAAAAAAATAAAAACATACACGCCGAATTGAGAACCTCCTCTTTTCAAATCTTGAAGTCGGTTAAAAATAAGAGGTTGCCTTTTCCAAAATTGGTATCTTCATGATTCTACCTTAATAAAAAAATATTGAAATAATGAGTTCATTATTTCAATATTTTTTCCATTCGATAGCGCTCATCTTTCTTCTCGGCACTGCTTCTGGCTGCTTTTGAGGATTATGACGTCCGAGTACATCTGCATACTAGAAAGGATGGAAAACTTTATAATATTAGTCTTCTTAAATCAAGAAATAGGCGTCTAGACGTAATTGCTAGAGAACTTCTGTATGCGGATGATGCTGCACTAGTTGTTGTTGTAACTCCAGGAGTTGGTGACGCGATTTGGTCGCACTTGTCGGCTGTTTTCTATGAGCGTAAACACCAGGAAAACTGTCATCATGGTGTAAGGCATAAACCAGTCTCCAAAAATCAGACTCGACGGTGATGTGCTCGATGTCGTAGATCATTTCTGCTATCTTGGCTCTACAACCACCCAGTCATTATCTAACGACAAGGAGATAGATACTCGGATAGGCAGTTCATCAACTGTTTTTGGGAAGCTTTTTGCACGCGTATGGAGGTTCAACTCTAAGGTTTAAAGACTCATGTGAGCGGGACATGGATAGTTTTGGCATTCGGATCGACGGTTGGGAGAAACGCGCCGAGATGAGACCCAAATGGCGTCACGACATAAAAGTCGGAACTTTAAAGCATGACGATGACTGGCTGGAGAACCTTAAGCAGAAAAGTCTTCGTCGTGCTCTACCACCTCCTGCGGACTCGCGTTTTGGGTGCGATCGATGTGGCAAGAAATGCCGTGCTGCTATAGGACTCTATAGCCATCAACGGAGATGCGGGAACCCGTAAACCTACAAGCGCCGCAACAAACATCTACAACAGATGCTGTGGCCAATGATGATGAGCGCTCATCTAAAAGTGCCAAAAAAATTGTGGTAGCAAGCAACACGCAAACCTGCCATTGTAGGATTTTTTTCTTTAAAAGTTGATGTGTTCATTCGAATGGCACAAGGTTTATCTTCCACTAAGTTTAGTAGCTTGCTACCACAATTTTTTTGGCACTTTTAGATGAGCGCTATCAATGGGCTACATGGTCACTTGCTTCTCAATGAAGTAGTTTTAGACAAAAAATAGAGTTTTTTTGCTGACGGTACAAAATGCTCCAACTGGGCTCAGACTACCAGGTACTAAAATACTTACCATTTTATCGTACATAAGCCGAATTCTGCTACTTGATGAGGTAGGGTTGCCTACGGCCTACTCTTGATCTATTAAGCCCGTCACAGACGGAGCTATTATATACCAAAAAATACAAAGTGTAAAAAAATACAGTGTAAAAAAAATACAAAGTGTAAAAAAAATACAAAGTGTAAAAAAAATGCTGGTGAGCTTTTTAAGGGCATAATAAAATTGGTATCGTATTCAAATTATGAAAAATTAAGAATAAATATTGTTTTGTATGGAGGGTTGGCTGGCTGGGACGACGTTTCCCATACATAATAGTTTTAAACAAAAAAGAACCGACTTCACTTAGCATCCACCTTTCCAAAAGCAAATGCTCGAGCTGTAACGAAAACTCAAATCACTATAGGTGTGCCTATAATAGTTGAAGAGTTCCCTCGATTTCTCCAGGATCCCATCATCAGATCCTGACCTGGTTAAAATGGGACCGACTGTGAAGTATACTCTTTCAAACAAAAAAATAATTCATAATTATCGTATCGATGCCAGGTTCAAGTCCGGCTGGGTTGATTATTTTTTCAATGTTTTCAGTGTTTGTATTTGATTAAATAACATACTATTGTATGAGTGGAGTGCCCCACTTTAAAAATCATGTAAAAATAATTATGAGTTGATAGCAGCGCCATCTATGATTTCCGTTGTGACACTTGTAAAAGCGTCGGCGGGAAGGGTATCTAACTCTGGTAGTTAGCACCTAGATGTCGCTTACGGCTGCTATAAAGTCGATGTAAAAATAAATGCAAAAAGATGATTGAAGGCATTGAGAATTTCGTCAACTCAGTAACTGAACCCATAGCTTAATTGGTAAAGCGATCGAGCCCCGGTAAGGCGTATCGATGCCAGGTTCAAGTCCGGCTGGGTTGATTATTTTTTCAATGTTTTCAGTGTTTGTATTTGATTAAATAACATACTATTGTATGAGTGGAGTGCCCCACTTTAAAATCATGTAAAAATAATTATGAGTTGATAGCAGCGCCATCTATGATTTCCGTTGTGACACTTGTAAAAGCGTCGGCGGGAAGGGTATCTAACTCTGGTAGTTAGCACCTAGATGTCGCTTACGGCTGCTATAAAGTCGATGTAAAAATAAATGCAAAAAGATGATTGAAGGCATTGAGAATTTCGTCAACTCAGTAACTGAACCCATAGCTTAATTGGTAAAGCGATCGAGCCCCGGTAAGGCGTATCGATGCCAGGTTCAAGTCCGGCTGGGTTGATTATTTTTTCAATGTTTTCAGTGTTTGTATTTGATTAAATAACATACTATTGTATGAGTGGAGTGCCCCACTTTAAAAATCATGTAAAAATAATTATGAGTTGATAGCAGCGCCATCTATGATTTCCGTTGTGACACTTGTAAAAGCGTCGGCGGGAAGGGTATCTAACTCTGGTAGTTAGCACCTAGATGTCGCTTACGGCTGCTATAAAGTCGATGTAAAAATAAATGCAAAAAGATGATTGAAGGCATTGAGAATTTCGTCAACTCAGTAACTGAACCCATAGCTTAATTGGTAAAGCGATCGAGCCCCGGTAAGGCGTATCGATGCCAGGTTCAAGTCCGGCTGGGTTGATTATTTTTTCAATGTTTTCAGTGTTTGTATTTGATTAAATAACATACTATTGTATGAGTGGAGTGCCCCACTTTAAAAATCATGTAAAAATAATTATGAGTTGATAGCAGCGCCATCTATGATTTCCGTTGTGACACTTGTAAAAGCGTCGGCGGGAAGGGTATCTAACTCTGGTAGTTAGCACCTAGATGTCGCTTACGGCTGCTATAAAGTCGATGTAAAAATAAATGCAAAAAGATGATTGAAGGCATTGAGAATTTCGTCAACTCAGTAACTGAACCCATAGCTTAATTGGTAAAGCGATCGAGCCCCGGTAAGGCGTATCGATGCCAGGTTCAAGTCCGGCTGGGTTGATTATTTTTTCAATGTTTTCAGTGTTTGTATTTGATTAAATAAAAAAATAATTTTCCAAATCGGTCCAGCCGTCTTCGAATAATCGGTGAACATACATAAAAAAATAGCAAAAACAAAGATCCCTACGAATTGATAACCTCCTCCTTCGAAATCTTGAAGTCGGTTGAAAATGTTTTCTTTCGCGTCAAAAAAATTTTTCGCTTACTTTTTCTCACTAGCAATACGATACCAATTATGCCCTTAAACAGATCACCAGTATTTTCGTCACACCTGTATATATATTATAGCTCGGTATCTTACGTACTAGTTATAAGTACAGAGTCCAACACACGCAGCTATAATATATATTTTAGTATCGTATTAAAATAGTATATTTCGATCCAAGGGCGGAAAGTGTATCATTACTCATTACGTCACGTGTGCCGAGATTTCTTGCAAGATGCAAGCCTGAAGAATGTGCGAACAAAATTATTTTAAACAAAAAAAGAACAGACTTATCACTTAATAGACTCGAAAAGAAAATGCTCGAAAATAGGTATTTCAATAACTACAAGGTGTAATAACTACAAAAATAATAATAATAGTGATGACCCGTTTAAGGACATAATTGGTATCGTATAGCGACTAATAATAATAATTTTAAACAAATAATTAATAATTTTTAAGAAAAAAAACCGACTTCCATGGGGGTAGCCGGTGAAGCATTATTGTAGATACACTTAACAAACGCAGCGGAGAGGACAAATCGCCAAACCTGAACTATGCGTCGTTGAAGAGTTCCGTTCTGATCATCATCAGCAGTTCCACTTCATCAAATGTCACTCTTTTGAATGAAAATGCTTGATTTGTTGATAAAAATACAAAAGTCACTTTATGTATGCCTTTAAGATTTGAGGAATTCCCTCGATTCCTCATGGAACTCATCATCAGAACTTGAGCTTGACGAAAATTGGTCCTGACAATCTAACTTGCTTAACAAACACAGCGAAGGGGACGAATCGCCAAACGTGAACTATGCGTCGTTGAAGAGTTCCGTTCTGATCATCATCAGCAGTTCCACTTCATCAAATGTCACTCTTTTGAATGAAAATGCTTGACTTGTTGATAAAAATACAAAAATCACTATGTGTAAGCCCTTAAGATTTGAGGAGTTCCCTCGATTCTTCATGGATCCCATCATCAGAACTTGAGCTTGACGAAAATTTGTCCTGACAATTAAACTTGCTAAACAAACACAGCGAAGAGGACAAATCGCCAAACGTGAACTATGCGTCGTTGAAGAGTTGCGTTCTGATCATCATCAGCAGTTCTACTTCATCAAATGTCACTGTTTTGAATGAAAATGATGGATTTGTTGATAAAAATATAAAAATCACTATATGTATGCCTTTAAGATTTGAGGAGTTCCCTCGATTCCTCATGGATCCCTTCATCAGAACTGCGTTTTGACAAAAACGGGACCAATCTGTATATATATACTTACAATCAAAAAAAGAATTTTCGAAATCGGTTCAGACATGACGGAGTTATGGAGTAACAAACATAAAAAAAAAAAATAAAAAAAAAAAAAAAAACATACACGCCGAATTGAGAACCTCCTCTTTTGAAATCTGGAAGTCGGTTAAAAAGAACCGACTTCACATAGCCACCTTTCTAAAAGCAAATGCTCGAGCTGCTGCAAAAAATACTCAAATCTCTACAGGTGTGCCTATAATATTTGAAGAGTTCCCTCGATTTCTCCAGGATCCCATCATCAGATCCTGACCTGGTTAAAATGGGACCGACTGTGAAGTATACTCTTTCAAACAAAAAAGAATTCTCCAAATCGGTCCAGCCGTCTTCGAATAATCGGTGAACATACATAAAAAAAAAAAAAAAATTAGCAAAAACAAAGATCCCGACGAATTGATAACCTCCTCCTTCGAAATCTTGAAGTCGGTTGAAAAGGAGAATTTTTTTGGATGCTAATTAAAATTGTATGGGACTTGTCAGCCCATCCGGCGAACGCTCTATAGGTACAAAACCATTTTTTTTTGTTACTTTTTCATAATTAGAATACGATCCCAATGAGGGTTTCCGCGATCGAGTTTTTCACTAGATGGCAGCACCGTGGCGACAGGTCTAGCTGTCATTTTGACAGCTACTGCCAAAAAGACCTGTCGTCACGGTGCTGCCATCTAGTGAAAATCTCAATCGCGGAAACCCTCATTATGCCCTTGAACGGATCACCACTATTTTTTAACCGACTTCAAGATTTGAAAAGAGGAGGTTCTCAATTCGGCGTGTATGTTTTTTTTTTTTTTTTTTTTTTGTTTTTTTTTTTTTTATGTTTGTTACTCCATAACTCCGTCATGTCTGAACCGATTTTGAAAATTCTTTTTTTGATTGTAAGTATATATATACAGATTGGTCCCGTTTTTGTCAAAACGCAGTTCTGATGATGGGATCCATGAGGAATCGAGGGAACTCCTCAAATCTTAAAGGCATACATATAGTGATTTTTATATTTTTATCAACAAAACCATCATTTTCATTCAAAACAGTGACATTGGATGAAGTAGAACTGCTGATGATGATCAGAACGGAACTCTTCAACGACGCATAGTTCACGTTTGGCGATTCGTCCTCTTCGCTGTGTTTGTTTAGCAAGTTTAATTGTCAGAACAAATGTTCGTCCAGCTCAAGTTCTGATGATGGGATCCATGAAGAATCGAGGGAACTCCTCAAATCTTAAGGGCTTACACATAGTGACTTTTGTATTTTTATCAACAAATCAAGCATTTTCATTCAAAAGAGTGACATTTGATGAAGTGGAACTGCTGATGATGAACAGAACGGAACTCTTCAACGACGCATAGTTCATGTTTGGCGATTCTTCCTCTTCGCTATGTTTGTTAAGCAAGTTAGATTGTCAGGACCAATTTTCGTCAAGCTCAAGTTCTGATGATGAGTTCCACGAGGAATCGAGGGAATTCCTCAAATCTTAAAGGCATACATAAAGTGACTTTTGTATTTTTATCAACAAATCAAGCATTTTCATTCAAAAGAGTGACATTTGATGAAGTGGAACTGTTGATGATAATCAGAACGGAACTCTTCAACGACGCATAGTTCACGTTTGGCGATTGGTCCTCTCCGCTGCGTTTTTTAAGCAAGTTATTTCATTGTATGGAATCTAAGTGCACCATCTATCTACAATAATCCTTCACCGGCTACCCCCATTGAAGTCGGTTTTTTTTTCTTAAAAATTATGTTACATCTTGTATACATAAGTGTGCCTATAATATTTGAAGAGCTCCCTCGATTTCTCCAGGATCCTATCATCAGGTCCTGAACCGATGACAATGGGACCAACTGTCAAGTTTAGCCTTTCAAATAAAAAAACCGGCCAAGTTCGTGTCGGACCACGCATAATGGAGGGTTCCGCTCCGTACCTTCAACGGAATAAGAAATAAATATATCAAAACGTCGTATCGACCTATGGAAGAGGTTATTTGGAGATAACTCGAAAACGCTTTAACCGATAATGTTCAAAACAATTTTACAAAAAGACAAACACTTATCGGTCACTTTGGTTTTTTTTAAAATTATTATTAATTAATTAATATGTTTTTTAGGGATCTACAGCGAAGAACGAAGAGCCAGTAGAGTTGACGACGGTGATAGGAAACACGATATTATTTACGAAGGCCGAAGATAAATCGTATGCCATTGTTGAGCAGGCGTTCAAGTGTATTGATACATCAACTCTTGAGTGACATTCGTAGTAATAATAATAATAACGCGGGGGCAGCTGACGGTGAGTGGCGACACCGCGGACCCCTATTCCAGAGGGCCCTTTCCATTTGGCCCTCGCCTCTGTGCTTGCCTTAACTGGCCGGCCAGAGTGGAGTCGCAAGAGCGGGACCTATGCTCCAGGTCGGAACTGTAAAATTTCATAACGCCGGCGGCCTGCTGAACGGATTACCGGGATCTGGCTACCGCAGACTCACCTCTCGACAACCTCACAGCCCACGCACCGGTGTTGCCCTTGAGCCATCTTTGATGTCGCTTTTTACGGGGGCCCATCTTGCGACGGGCGAGTCACCGTCTGCCGGAAATAAAATTGGATACCGTTTTATTAGGCAGGCGTCCGGTTCTTCGGGTTCTTCATCCAATAGCCCAGTAGTTAGTCCATACTTTTCACCCAATAGCCTAGTACATTTTAGACTCCATTAACTCTCAATAGTCTTTACACCATGGCGGGTGCTGTCTCTGCGTGCGTCCCATGACACGAGTAGGGGCAGCATCCGCATAGTGTACCCCTCACTTTTCATTAAATTGTCGAAAGGGCCTCTGCGCGTTGGCTTCGGCTCCGCATATGCCTCCCAAAGGTCCGGAACAGAAAGACATACAAATAATAATAATAATAAATGTATATATAAAACAAAGTCATGTTGGTTAGGTACTATTACACCATTAACTCACGAACGGCAGAACCGATTTTCATGATCTTTGATTTTTTTGGATTTATCTCCGCCCCGATTAGCAGAATAACTACTTATTAAAATATTGAACACATTAAAATAAAACATTGTCTATAGAAGTGAAGTAAGTGGGAGAGTGCTGGGAGACGGTAGGACTGGCTTACAAGATCAGTGGAAGTGGAGTAGAGATGGTAGGAGTGAAGTTGAGGTCAATGGAAGTTGGTGGTACAAAGTCGAAAGGAGTGGGATGAAGACAATGGGAGTGGGGTGGAAGACGTAAGTGTAAGAATCAGTGAAGGAGTCGGTGGGAGAATGGTGGAAGAGAGTAGGAGGGGAGGAAGAGAGTGGGAGAGTGGTGGAAGTGAATGGGAGACGGTAGGACTGGCGTACAAGTCAGTGGAAGTGGGGGAAGAGACAGTAGGGCTGGCGTAGGAGTGGAGATGGCAGTCAGTGGATGTTGGCGGTACAAAGTTACGCCGCATCAGCTATTTTATAATAAATAAATTTAGAAATAAAGGAAAAATAAATAAACCCACTGCCTCGAGCGAGACTTGAACTCGTCCCTCCGGGATACATACCCGCCGCTCTACCAACTGAGCTACCGAGGCTTATCCGTTAGCTGCTAGTTTTTCCACCATATCCTTTGTATGCGTCTTAGTGGGACGCCTAAACATTGTGGTCATTTGTGGTATCGTGAGCAGACTCTTAATAAATAAGTTGTTTTAAATAACACGCTATATAGCAACAAGGTTTTTTTTACAAAAATATCATTTTTAAGACAACCTCTTATTGCTAACTGTACTTTTCTTTGTACAATCAGCAACTGCTCACCAAGACGAATGCAACGCGCCCAAACACGGGATAATGTTGAATAGTTAAGGAGTTCCTATGGCCACCTTTCAGCTCCATGTAGGGTTACCAGGCCCAAAAATGAAAAAGCCGGACTCCGCGCTTAATTTAGGCGGACATTTGATCCCAAAAGCCGGACGGCGCGTCATTTGCGGTGTTGCATACGCTACGCTGGTCTTCCGAATCGTGCCACTGGCGTGACTGGCGCGTAGCGTAAGTCAGACAAAAGCCTAACAAAAGCCGGACGAGGAATTATTTGGCCGGACATACCCGTAAAAAGCCAAACATGTCCAGCTAAAGCCTGGACACCTGGAAACACTAGCTCCATGTCATAATAATATTGCAGTGTCCTCCAATTTAGACGCGCATGCAACAGCTTAATTGGAAAACTGGAAGGGGGTCAAATAAACTTGATTTGATTAGTTTGATTACAGACAACGGAATAGGTGAAACTAAATAAAAGCTTGTAAAAACGAAAACTAGGTAGATGTGTTGTTCCAATTTTATATTTATTTCCCCGTTATCATTATTACAGATATACAAATATCTTATCCATTATTCAATAAGTAGATAATAGTCATGTCATGGCCAATTACTAAATGTACGAAATAAACTGCTCGAAGTAACAAGCTCATGAAGTCAAATGACTATGTTAGAATTGTCGTAAACTTAATATTTTATGTTATGACATTCAAAAGGAAGTAAACCTTATGTATTTGTCATTTTTAGGCGGAAGCCACTATTTTGTTGTCAATATCACACTACCAGCATGTACAATCAGCATCAAATAGATAGTGACAGGGAATACTTCCAAATTTACCGCAACATCTACAATAACCATTAATACCGGTTCGTCCAGAGTGATCAAATTCTTCGGGCCATCCGACGAGTACAAATATACCGGAGCACGCACAACGCCTAATACTTGGTTACTTCCAATCCGCTGTTAGCACTGGAACACCCACAACACCATCGGTATCGTAGCATTCAAAGTATCCAAAATTACGGGACACGCTAGAAAAATTAACTTTATTTTTAATGACATAGAGCTCAAAAACATATTGATGTCAGTACAACGTATCAAATCGATATGCATGTAAGTGACAAAATGAATGATCAAAATTTAAAGTTCTAAGAAGTTTAAGCTACGTAACCGTTATAAGCCTTATTGCATCCGGAATAAAGTTTGATTTCATGTTGTATACATATTTATGAATACTTTGGCTGCTACGCAACCAGTGGCGATGTGGTTGTACCGGTATTGTTGCCGGCTTGACTGTTGTCAAGTATTAGGATTTGTGAGTGCTCCTGTATATCTGTAAACGGTAAATGGTCTGAAGAATTAGATTACTTTGTTTGAGTTATTATTAATTACTACTATGGATGTGACAATATACTTGGGTATCTTAACAGCCACGGTATATATGATGCTGACTGTATTACAGGGTGGATTTTTTAAATGGGTCGGTGAGGGAAGCCTTAATGCTACTCGAAAATGTTCTTAGAGGACCTTCCCTAAGTTTTTAAATAACGAAAGTTGGCATTTATAAATAAAAAAAAATGTAGTCAGCAACAAAAGCAAAAAAAACCGTCAAGGGAGAGAGGGAACTAAGGTTTCCGTCATAAATGTCACAATTATGCTCTAAGGCAGTGGTTCTTAACCTTTTAGTGCCGAGAGACCACCCAATAAAATTCCTGTTTTGTCAAGGACCACTAACTGTTTGGAAGTAAATACCTATGGCAGATAAAGTTAACAAATGGGTCTCCTTTTCATTGCTTTGCGGACCACTTCAGGTGCATCCAGGGACCACCAGTGGTCCGCGGACCACCGGTTGAGAACCACTGCTCTTAGGAAATCGCACGCTTTTTCGAGCTACATTCAATTCAATTGTTTACATAAGTTATTTTTTCTTAATAATATTTTTTTCACTTTTAATTTCAGGTTTGCACACTCTCTTGGAGTCACACGGCGAGCGCCTTATTAATATATACATACATTCTTTTGTCAAGACTGACGTTTTTATCGGTGACAGTAGCATCACGGTAGCTGCCCTGACCTATTTAGAAATCCCACCCTGTATGTAAATATATACCATCCTTATTAACAATCAACAAAAAATGGTACCTTTTGCATGACGCCATCACAATATTATGTAGAGTTTACCATCATACTTATGAGCGAACCATTAAACCGCTACAATAACTTAAAAAAGTAAACCCGGAAACCCAACCAATTAAGATTCAGTATTGCGCACTGCACCAAAATTTAGGAGCTACTGAATACTTCATAAATATTTGCACCCAACAGTTTCAATTTGTCATTGAGGGTTAATTGTTGAGTCAGTAAGTCTGGAATGTTAGTATTACCCTTGCATGTGTTTTTAGTGATCAGTTCATTGATCAGTGGTAAAATTTTAACAAAATGCAGTTCAACTTTATTTACATCTATGAATGGACTAGGGTTAGTACCTAGCCTTAGAGCCCCATTTGTGACCACATGACCTTCGCCTAATTCCAAATGATTCTTGGTTATTGGAACTGATTTAGTTGCAAACAAATTTGCTACTTCATCAATAACAGATGAGAAACTTCTACCAATTGAGGACATAGCTATTGAGGTGACTTCATCACTTTCCAATATATCCATGGTTTCTTTCACTATTGTTTCCAGCTTAGCTTCAGTAGTAGCGGTATGCCCCACCAAATAGTGTACCATTTTCTTTACGGGATCTCCCTGTACTGCATCGGTACATAAAATGGTTTGTATGGACCAGAACATTTGTTCTACTTCTTGTAATGTTATTTTCTTTTTCAGTGACACTGGCTCTACAACATGTTTGACAGCTTGTTCAATTTGCTTGACAAAGTCTTCAATGCCTTGGCTGACAAAGTGATGGCATAAAGATAAGTATTTAGCTTGGAGATCACTGTCAATAAGGGGTTCCTCTTCACGCACAGAGTCTCTGTAAAGATATCCTCCAATTATATTTAATTGAACCCTCAATGTCACTTGCAGTATGGTTAATGCATACACAATGACACAGATTCTAGTGAAGATCATCACTTTCATTTGTTCCCACAAAGTCAGTTTGTTATGAGGATTCTCCTGCAATTCCTGCACAATTCGTTCTGTGTCTAGAGAACTTAAAATATTGTCTGTTACAATTTTAGACAAAGAGAGAATTGTCTGATTGCAAGTCCGTTCAGTACTTTCAAAGTGCTGTTTTTTTCGAGTCATTTCAAAAAATTTTTTAGCTTCTTTTTCTTGCCACTCCCGCAATTTTTTTTGAGCGTAGCCAGTCAATATGTACAGTCCACCGAATACCGCACCAGTTACAATGAACTTCCTCCTGTGGCGGTACAAAAAGTTCTTTACACCGGAGAACATTTTTAGTGTCTCTTAGTGTTAAGGTACCACAAATAGTCTATTACTGGAACTCTAGGGGCGCGTCGGAACGGTATTTAGTAGTGTTCATGAGACGTTTCGTAATGAATGTGGTTGCGTCGATGAAACGCTCAACACAGTTAATAATGCATACTTCCGTCTTAGTGTCCATGCGCGTCGAGGGTCGCCCCATACAAGAGTCCCAGCATGTGTCGGTGAGACCGTGAACCAACACCTGGAACATGCAAGAAATGTGTCATTGATTCCGCAAGTGATGACTTCCTTATGTAAAACATGTATTATACAATAAGTACAACTTGTGTGACTTGTGTCGTATAAAAAGAATTACGTGACAGGTAAATATCTGCTTTAACAATGAAGATCATAACATGACTAACCTGGAAACGTTGTTTCTGCGTTTCGGCGTTGATGAAGTCTTCTATCTGCGGATCTACGGTTTTGTTCTCTGTCATATCAGATAAAATTGACAATTTAGAGTGTTTTTGAACTAGTTACAATTTTCTTTATATTTTTTAACAACGCCTAAAGTATTGAATAAGACAACCACAAACCACATCCAGTCCATCCATAAAATACCATTATCATAGATCAAAGATCAGAAGGCTGTCATATCAATATGTCAAAAACTTTTAAGGGCTCTATAGACGAAATAATTTGGCTTCGTTGGATTTATGCAATGGGGAAGGCCGGAGAAAAGTCATCATAGATGGCGCTGCGTACGATGGTCCCTTTTTATATGGAATTTGAAAGCTGGTTAAATGAATTCTAGATGGCGCTGCGTACGATGGTCCTTTTAGGGTTCCGTAGGCAAACGGAACCCTTATAGTTCCATCATATATGTCTGTTCGTATGTCACAGCCATTTTACTCAGAAACTATAAGACGTAGCTTAATAAAATTTAAACATAACGTGTATTTTGTATGCCGCTATTCAATTTTGTAGTGAAATTGCAGAAAAAAATATTTTTAGGGAGGAGGGGCACTCCATACATGTACTAACGGTTTTTTTTTACCAAATATCAGCATGTTGCACATTAATCGATAGGTCTCAATTTTTGATTAAGTGAATATTTTCAGAAAACATAAAGGTATACACTAGACAAGCCTTATAATGCGATTTGCGGTCACCACTCGTCGATGTCCGTGCGCTGATAAATTGCGTAGTATTCATTTAGACCTGTACGTAGTGTGCGTTTATGCAAGCAAAAAAATTGAATTCATATGAAAATTAATCAGTGGTGTGGCAACTATTCCTAAACATTGAGAATCAAAAAGATTGAATTACAATTTACTAGAAAGTTAAAATCATCTTTTGATTGAAAGTTTGTTTGCTTTAGCGGAGTTCATTTGAACTAGTTATTGAGAAGCAGTTATAGTGTGCTCGTCTCTTTTCATCAAGTTAAAAAAGCAATGTGCTATTCCTTTCTTACAAAAGCACGTGTACGATAGTGATGTGCCGATGACGGACCACGTGCTTTCGCAGTACCGAATTTACAAAATATAATATACATGTAGAAAACACGAGATCCAATACATGTCCGATACGACACAGGCAAATCAAAGGCTAAGTTGTTAAGCTTACCAGAGCCTTTTATAATTAAAATGTTTTTCCGTGTGTGATGGCCTAAGATACCCCTTGTTATTACAAGTAGCAACCATTTATTCTAACAGATTATTATATGTATTTTACTTCCTCATAATAATATATCTGATTTGACCGCTAATATTCCAAATTCCATACCGTACCTATTCCTTTTCTCGTAGAATTTCCACATCGTCGAATTTCGCTGTCATTGTCTCAACCTAAAAAAAAAGGTACTATCTGTCCCATTCTAACTCATCTTAGTTAACCATAAATAACCAAAGAGACAACTATATGAAAAAATGTCTGGGTTATTACTGCTGATCTGTTCTTTGCATAAATCTTTGAGATATCTGTGCCTTAGGGAGCTGATAGATGTTAGAGAGAGGCAGGGTACACAATAGATTGGGCCCTACAAATTGCAATGTCTAATACCGGTTTTAGGGAAAAAATAAAGTAGCAACACTTCAGTTTGAGACCAAACGTTCCATGGTCATGAGTAAATTAAAAAAAAAAGACCAAACGTCAAAGTCGTCAAATTTGACAAACTTCAAATCAAAACAAAATTGACGCAATTACATGCGGCTTTCTAAGTTTCCAAATTAATAATAATACATTTTATATTGTATTTGCTAAATAAATCGTGTAAAACAAAAATGGTGCAAAGGAACCTTTGGAAGTTTTTCGACCATGGTGATTTGAAGGGGTTTACAATGATAATTCCGAGCGTTGCAGTTGGAAACGTTGGGCAGCTTGCCTGTGACTTGCTAATTTCATCTTTAAATATGAAAAAAATAGCTTCGGTGTACAGCCCTGCTCTTATCCCGGTTGCCGGTTATGATCCCTATGACTTAACATCAAGCAAACTTTCAAGCAGTTGTGAAGCATACAAATGTGAAGAAAGAAAATTGGTTATTCTTCAGCTGAGGGCACCTCTCGTCTTTGAATACGCACAAAACTTCCTAGAAGATGTTGTAAACCAATTTAACACAAAACAGATTAAGGATATTATTGTGCTTACCAGCAGTTTCGCGCACGAAAGGAAGCACATCATGACTTCTCCATTTAGATATGTTGCAAGTGATACTTCACCATACACAAATGATCTGAATTCATTAAACTGGCTGGTGCATGAGTCGTTGGAAGGTGACATTAAGATTTTCGGAGGTGGCTTTGCAACTCAAATATTTAAAATTATCAAAGAGCACGATATACCCTGTCTGATAATATACAAGTACTGTTCGGAAGGAGACAATATCCCTGATGCCTATGAAATGGTTTATTACATAAATAGTCTTTTGCAGTTTTATAGTGTAGAAACAGATTTGATGTCGGAGTTGGTACAACCTGTTTCATGGAAGCTTCTGTTTGGCCGACCACCACCAAGAGATATTTACTAATAAAATGTATCAGTCCTAACTACTTTTATTTTTGCTTTTACACCTCAACCCATCTTCCACTTGATATAATAAAAAAATGACGTTCAATATAATAAGTGCAATTGCATTAGGTTTATTTTCGGGCTTCGAAAGTATGACCACGTGTCTGCTTTCCGTCGACAGCTTCACTGGCTTCGTATTCGTGAGCGTAGAAGTCTCAAGATTTTATGTTCTCTGTTCTCCATTTTAGATGACTCAGCTGCGCCCGATTACTTGCGATCTAAATTTAAATTTGTCGCTGCTCGTCCAGGCTGCGAGCTTCGCACCTCTCGTAAACTCCTTCTCTCTGTGCCCCTTTACCGTTCCGGCTCCATGGATAATTCATTTACCGTTCACGCCATCCGCCTTTGGAATGCTCTTCCTCTCAGCATACGTCAAGCTCAAACTAAATTCACGTTCAAGCGCAAGCTGCGCAAGCATTTATATGACAATTCGCATGATTGATACTTCATAGTAAGTTTAGTAGCAGGTATATCTATATATATTATTTGTATTTATGTATATTTATATATATATATATATATATTATGTGTATATTTTTGTATACTTATAAACTTCTATGTATATATTGTTGCTGTATTTATTATATTTCCATGTACTTATAAGTCTATATATATTGACGTTTTTGCAAACTCAGTTTGGTTTATTTCCATGTTCTTGACATACGTCGCACCCGCACCATTGATGTTTCTCTGTTTGGCCTAAAGGTTGACTGGTAGAGAATGCCTTACGGCATTAAGTCCGCCTTTTGTAACCGTATATTTGTTACTGTGCAATAAAGTTTAAATAAATAAATAAGTTATTGGTTATTTACAGGGATGGGATATTCGGATCGATATTTACCTAAACTGGATATGGAGGCGGCTTCTTAATTGTAATAAGTTTAATAAATATGCTCCGGGACTCCGGGATCGCACAAAATGACATAAGAAGGCACAAATTAACCAACATGTTTAATTATGGATATTTTTGATTATTTTTGTAAGGAAATAAGTTGTAATATAGATATGACAAAAACAGTGTATGTAGTGTAGCCGCAGCATGAATTGGCAAAGTAATGTAAGTATTTCTCTATACTTATCTTACATAACTGGTAAGTTCTTTATTATAGTAGATTCCAGGGTTATGTAATATAGTAGAATAATAAAACAATTTTTTAAACCAAAATCCGAATTACAAAGCAAAGAAGAAACCGTTGTTGAATGGCCGAGTAGAAACGTAAAACCAAAGTATAAGTATGAAATACTATTATCTCTTCTGTGGTATAAGTATATGACACCCGAATGCATGTACACTGAACAGTACAGCAACGAATGATCTATGCATTTTAGAAAACTATTAATATTACTCTCAACACCCCACTTAAGTGGTGATGAATTTTCTTTGTATTACCCGCCTTTTTTACCTGCTATGCGTGAGACGATGGCGGCAGAAAAGATAGCGGAAGGGTAAAAATTTGAGACCACGGGGATAATGTCGTCCATGAAATGTCGGAGGTAAACAATTTTATCTACACTCGTATATATTGTAAGTCCTCTAAAACGTGTTCAAAAACGGTAGGCTAGCATTACCACAACCGATTTTATTATGATAAGCTTTTTATGTGTGGCAGTAACGTAATTTTAACTTTACATGCTCAACTATTGATGTGTTATGATATGAGTTTTGATAACATAATGTACACCTGCACGCTCCCGCGCGGCCGCCGACACGCGCCCGCGCGACCGCCGGCACAATCGAGTTGGCCATGGCGGTGCAATGGCGGCCATTCTATGGTTTCGGAATACGGCATTTAGGATAAATAATATGAGTGTAGATAAAGCAGTGTATGCAACTGTACGTAATTAGGCCTGAAAACACTCGTGTGATCTTATTATGAAACTCGCCTGCGGCTCGTTTCATAAAACCACACTCATGTTTTAAGGACCCTTATTACGTAACAGTTACATAAACTACTATTACGAGTACTAGTAGTTTTAAAAATACTAGTACTCACGATAAGTTCCGATAAACTAAGTAATGATAATGATACCTACTTCGCTAGTTGAATAAATCTCAGGTAAATTTAATTTAATATTTCCCCACAGTTAATTACATTAAATACACAATAAATAAGCGTATTTAAACACTCAAATATGAGTTTGGACGGCCTTGTTACTTAGTTAAGAAATCCCGGGAATTTGATTACGAAAATAAAGTCGAGTCCGTCTCCATACCGTTCACGCCGCCAAAGTTTAGGTAAATACTATGATATATAATAATGACAGATGGGTTATGCACGCTCCAAAAGTGAAGTGCTTAATATGAGTGAATTCAAACAACTGTCGCTAGTCACGCTCCGGCAAGCGAGAGATGCGGACGTGTCAATGAGCTCCCGTCACCCGCGTGGGAAAGAGAAAAACTGTAATTTTCTAACAATGAGCGTGACAAAGGTGTAATGATTGTCAAAATAGATAAACATAAAAGAATCGTCGTTAGGTTATGGCATAAGTCTGGAAGTATTTTTTGTGTTCATTTTGTTAAGAGTATAACCCATCCATAGTAAATATCATTGGGTAAATATCGATCCGAATATCCGATCCCTGGTTATGTACTACTTGTGATGGTAAATGAGAAAAATTGTATTTTAATACCTATTATAGTCTGGCAAACCATTTCTGTCAGTAGAAAAGCGCGGCAAATTTGAAAAATCGCTAGTTGGCAACACCTGTCTTTGAATAATTCGAAAATTGTGCGTAATTTGTGTTTTATCTGTGGCATGTAACATTTTTAATTTAAAAAGTTAGCTTTGTTTGCTTGCGTTTTTAAGTTTCAGGTTGCGTAATTTATTATTTATTAATGTGATATCACTGATATCTGCCATCTCCGTTCAATAAATTTAGTAACAAAGCTAAGCTAAGATATAAATGTAGGTATAATCAAACTTGCGTGATAAATATGGAATATGGCTTTGAGGTTATGCGGTTTTGTATAGAATTATCATTTGAAGTTCTTTCTTTCAGTGTATACATATAAATCGAACAAATCAAATCGAAAACTGGTGCCAAATGAAGTCCAATAACGTTTGTTGCATTGCATAGGATGGTGCTCAATATTGTCAAAGAGCGATAAAGCGGTAAACATCAGATTTAACAAGCAACAAGCACCCCGCCCCGCTATCTTTAGATTTTTATCAAATTATTTTAATGTTTCCCTTCATATACCTAAGCTATGTATAAAATAAATAAACAACAAAATCTCACGTGCGTTTATTAACTACAAATACACTTCAAACAATAAATATACCTAACATAGTCTTATAAACGAATGACGAAAGGAAATCATAATTAATACTCCTATTACTGAGTAACGCATATGCATTGCACATTTATTCGCACAGATTATGCCGCTAACTCGATTCCATTCTAAACTGAAAAGTTGTATTTTCTGGTAGATATACTCGATTTCCTCGCCGGACTTATGATTTTAGCATTCAATGTTTGTTTCCTTGCTGGATATCAAAACTTTCAACCATTGTATTTTGACCGCATGATCGCCACCTTCCATGATCTTGTCCTTTTTATATTTTGGTTATTTTAATTTCTTCGCACCTTCTTATTTATTGAAAAGTCATAATTATAGGTAGTACACACTCGTATATCAGTTTTCAATAATTTTATATAATAATGCAGTAAAAATTTACTTTTACAAAATACGACTAACTACACTGACGAAAAGACGACCGTGCCGATGCAGCCAACTTGGAAAAAAAATGTTGGTTGGTTGTACATTGCTGCTTTTCTATAGAGCAATGCTGCTGTTCGATTCGCCCTAGAGTGTTGCTATATTTTTGTTTGATGTACATTGCTACTGCGTTCGTTGGCTGGCCAGACTATATATTAAAGTTTGCAACCATTTCCATACATTTTGATTTTAAAACTAATAGAATTGGAAGTTGAGAATACAATAATTATTATGACGCATCAATGTGTTAAAGCAATAGTGTAAATTATACAAGATAGTTTTGGTGGTAAATATACTGGGATATATTCAGTATGAGAATTTTTTCATGTTTCAAAGTTGGTCTAGGGAGAATTTGCCTACAATATTACAATGACATAAAGCCTATAAGGCTATTTATATAAAATATTGTTGCTATTAGTACTTGATGATATCTGATATTGTATTGTTTCCATATTGCCTCAGTTCCATGGGGGAAGTATAACAGGTACATTGTGCTATAAAGGGAGATATGGCCAAAACAGTTCACAAATCTTTAAAAACCCAATGCCGAAAGGCAGAGGGTTTATTGACTCTAGTTTATAATCTTGATGCACTATACTATTTGTTGTGTTACACTATGTTTTACATAACACTTGCGAGGGAGAATGCTGACTTGTTGTAGTTTGTAGTATTATGTAAATGAATATCAGTAATGCTCACTGTGCACATGAAGCTCATATGTTCGCGATTTAAGGGGCTCCTGGGCTCCCTGGGCTGGCACCAATAATCTTCGAATTGACTGTTATATTTACTAAAATCTTAATGTATATAATATAACATATTCTTTAATATCATATTTTTGGTTTATAAAAAAAATTCAACAGTTTAGTATTTATGAGGACTGGAATATGAAATTTTTGGTTGAGATTTTTGATTTTCGTATGTTTTTTTAAATAACTTAATCCAAATATGAGGTTGTGCACTTAATATCCCTACTACTTGGGATTAGAAGAAAAATGTCGCTCTTGCCTAGATAACAAAAGAAATTAATTGAAAAATGTTGTTAATAAAGTCTTAAGAGTTTCGCTTAATGATAGTTAAATATGATGTATTGAAACATGAAAGTACATAAACCAGAAATACCTACCAAAAACAGCATTAACTTGTAAATGGTCGATTGTTTGACAATAAGGGTCTAATGAAATGAAGGCCATACTACTATACCGTTTGAGTGGTAATATGACTTTAGACCAGAGTATTACATACTATTTTTAAAACATATTATAAACATATTATAAAATTATACCGTTCTTAAAACATATTATAAACAGTACACAAATACTTTGAAGAAAGCAGTTCTAAAGTCAAAAAGATTAAATTATATAAATGTTATGCATAAATCAATTAATAAAACGGCAGCAATGTGGAAAATCATAAATCATTTGAAAAAAAAGGCGAAAAGGCGAAGAAAAACATAAAAATAACAATTACGCCACAAAATACTATCACAGAAAATCCTGAACTATGTAATAGCAAATACTTTTAATAATTTTTTAGCCTCTGTTTATGCTAGTCAGGAGTGTCAGGACAATCAGACGACTCACGGAGAAAATCCTATAGCCACCCCACGACGCAGTCACCCAGCACTGAGAAAAATAATGGCTAACAAAGTCACAAAATACGCTTTGTCAGGTTTTTTTTGTTGTAGGCACAATAAGTATTGCATTTGTAACAAAGCGGGTCTATTTACTATCACAACGTTTTTGTTGTCAAATATATATTGCAGTATTAACAAGTCGTATTTTGTCACCGAGACAATATTTTTGGGTTTGTTGACTTGACAATAGAATTTTGTGAATTTAACTAGTTTAACCAACAAAGTCAACAACTATTAACAAGTCGTATTTTGTCACCAAGACAATATTTTTGGGTTTGTTGACTTGACAATTGAATTTTGTCAATTTAACAAGTTTAACATTAGCACGGCAACAAAGTCAACTACTTAACAAAGCACATTTGTATCTGCATTAAATGGTTTCATTGTTAGATTGACAATGTAAAAAATTGACAAAATTACATTAACGCATTAACAAAATGCGCGGAATGGAGGGGAGGCGGGGAACGGAACGACGTTGTACAGGTCAGTTGCTAATGGATGCCGGAAGTGGAGGACGTGACGGAGCGCGGGCGGTGTAATAAGCGCTTAGTGTTGTGGTTTTTCAATAGGAATGTGTGTCGAGGTGGGCGTGTTTCTGCAAGATTGGTTTCTGCAAGGCTTGTACACCTAATCCCTAGCATGCTTGGTAAGTAACTACTCATTATTTTTTATTACTTAGGTAATGTTGTACTTCAATTCCATTTTACACGCATGCGCAGGACTGTCGAATGCAAAATTGTATGCATTCCAGATTGAACTCTTCATTAGGTTGCACAATTTTTCTTTAGCTCATTACATACAACACTATTTATATTAAACATTCGGTCTAACTGGGCAACCACGCGGCCGCGCGCCATCTTGCACACAAGTAATAGCACAAGTAGCTGATAATTTAACTTAATCTCTTAAATAGGTATTTACGATTTTATTTATGATTTGTAAGTACGTGGGTATCTGCCATCAACGAAATACTTTACTGACCATCGGCAGACTTTATTGGTATGAGTATGACAATAGTAACGTCCCGTATAAGTAATCTAATGTATCTAAATTACATACGGTGTAACCGTACCTACTGTATGTCAATAATCTTAGTAAAAAAATGCATGATAGTTGTAAGATGTATGTATTGAAAAAATATCTATGTAGGAGCTGTAGGGTTAGAATCGGAAGTAGTTTTATAGCGCGTGACCTTGACGACACGCCTGTTCGGCGTGTTTCCGTAAGAACCACTAGAGGTAGACCCCGGCTCGCTTCTAAATAAGCTAAACCGTGGGTCAACTAGACCTTGGCGTGTGCCGCCATCTTGTATCACCGCGGAGCGTTTCAAGTGCTCTCGCCAGTGGGCAGCGCACCGCCGCATGGTAAGCACGCTGTACTCGCGTGCCATCGACCTACGATACCCATTCGTTACTTTGTTAACCTAGACTTTAAAATATTAGCTAGACTTGTGTCTGTATAACCCATTTGTGTTCAATTTGTTTAAATAAACATTTTTAATATCAGTGCCGCTGTTTATATACAGCCAGACCCGCTATAGTTTCTTTTTGATTTTCATAAGTGCATTGTAAAGTACCTAAATTGAAGAATAATTAATAATTATTTTCATTTTCACTTTAACATTGCCATAAGGTCTACCGTGGTAATTAATATTTAAGTGTGTTGTTGTTTGTAGCATTATGATATATGTTTGTTTCAGGTGTCGCCTGACTTTCAATGTGTGTACCCAGCAGCAAATAAAACATATAAAGAAAGATTTCCTCTTATAAAGTTGAAGATTCTGAAACTACGAGTACTCGTTGAAAGAGGAGAATGTAACAAGGCTGACTTATCAACCATCGACCTTCTCGATTTGGCCTCTGGTAAGATCCTAAATATGTATTTAATGTTTTGTATTTCTTCAAATAATTTCTGCATTTTTAAAAGGTTGCTCATGACGACTTTATACAGTAGCACGTTTCGTAAAACAGTCAGGACAGTAGTATATTTAAGGTTTATGTATTAGTACACGGTTCAAAACTTGCATCTGAATTTTAAACCAGCTCCTGATTTCTGACCGATCTGAAAATTTTCATTCCTTCGGAACTCGGATAAAAATGCAATGTTTTGGTACCATCGAGCTGATCTGATTGTTGGACACTGGAGGTGACTATAAGTACTCTGCAATAAAACAACAAAACCTAATTGTGTTTGAGTCTGTTATAATTGTTTGGATGAGTAATATGACCCTAAAAGCTTATGTCAAAAATGAAACGTTTGACAAAAAACTTATATTAATTTATTTTTCAGTAGGCGAAGAGAAATGTGTGGAAATTATCCAAAGAAGAGCAAGACATGATTACCTGGCTCGTGTTGCGACAGTTTCAGACTTAGGAACATACTGTTATCAAAGGGAAATGCTTTTCGGCACCAAAGAAGTCACCATCATGGAAGTTGCTGATATTATATTGAGGGCTCTGCAATATACTTTGAAACGTCCATTTTAAAATAAACGAAAATATATTACTTTTTGGTTTGATCTTACGTTTTATACTCCCTAAATATTTTTAGGTCACTGTTTTGCTAACGTGAAACGCTGTTTCTTGATGTAATAATCGCGCAACAGGAATATGCTTTGTTTCAGCATAATTTTTTTGGGTCGTAATGGTTTGCACTTGCTCGCAGTTTGGTCATGATTGGCACTGCTTTTTGTTTTTTCTGTTTCAACATAACATTTAGGTACATAATGTTATTCATACAACATTGGTTCCACCTTTAATAATGTCAACGGCCTTGAACCACCACTGATCGACATTTTAACTATTTGGTCTCTCGCAATTGAAAAATATGCAATTTATAGAAATTGGTCTTTTGCATAATTATCCAATTGCGAGATATAAATTAAAATGTCGAAAATTAAAGTTGAAGGTCGTTGTTATTAAAATATTGAACTAACGTTGTATGAATAACAATAAATTGTATCTTGAAACAGAAATACCAAATGGTTAGCACAACAAAGTGCCTTTGTCATTATAACTATAAAAAATGATGCCGAAACAAAGCATGTTGCTATTGCGACCACGTAAGATTTGGTTAATTTAACAACGTTAGCAGAATAGTGACCTAAAGATTTGATGCCAAAACAAAGCATTTTGCTGCTATGACAACGTTTAATTTGGTTAGATTAACTACGTTAGCAGAATAGTGACCTCAAAGATTTGATGCCAAAACAAAGCACATTGCTATTATAACAACGTTTATTTGGTTAGGTTAACAAAAACTATTTTGTGGTATTGCCACAATACAATACAAATTTGTTGCAAGAACATAATTTAAACAATACAATAACAAAGTTACTTTGTCATTTGCACAAAGCAATTTTGTCTAGGTAGCAACTTAAACCAGAACGTACTAGGTTAAAAGTTGCCAATATCACAAACTTTATATTGTTGTAACGACAACATATAAAGCATTGTAATAATAACAAAGTGAAAATGTTATTTATATAATATTGTCAGATTAACAATAAGAGTTTGACAACATAAAAGTTGTACTATAGACCAAGCTCCATAGACGGTTGTATAGCGTTTAAGTTTTATTGTTACGCCCAACAACATTTTTTTCTCAGTGAGTGCGCACTCCAGTTAGTAAATCAATGTACTTGTACCCGATCCCTGAGTTCGAAATATTAAAAATTATACGCGGACTAAAAAATACGCATAGCACAGGAATTGACGATATCCCTTCAACATTAGTTAAGTTGTGTGCCACCGAACTGGCAACACCACTGTGTATGCTAATTAATCAGTCTTTTAGTGAAGGTGTGTTTCCGCAGCAGCTTAAGGTATCAATAATAAAACCAATACACAAAAAAGATAGTACTTTAGACACTAACAACTGTCGGCCCATAGCACTTTTACCCACACTATCTAAAGTATTTGAAAAATGTATGTATAACAGAGTCTATAAATTACTGGAAAAACATCATGTTTTGGATGACAAACAATATGGTATTAGAAAGAATAGGTCTACTACCCTTGCTCTCACCAACTATACACAGGAGATTATGGAAATCGTAAATAATAATCGCCATGCAGTTGGACTACTCTTAGACCTCACGAAAGCATATGATAAAGTCTCTCATGAGATTATGCTATACAAACTATACGGATCGGGAATTAGGGGCATAGCTCATGATTGGTTTAAATCCTATTTAGAAAAGCGAACACAGGTTGTCCAGATTGATTACCTTAATCCATCTAGCAATGAATTAGAATCAGTCCGGTCAAACATCGTTGAAATGACAGGCTCAATCCCTCAAGGAAGTGTGTTGGGCTGTCTTCTTTTTTTATTATACATAAACGACCTGCCAGAAGAAATCGATGTAAAATGTACCCTATTTGCAGATGATGTCTCTTTCCTTTTTGATTTTAACAGTAATGATGATTTCAATTTAAAGCTAACACAAACCTTAAATCAAATTCATCAGTGGATGGCCGACCACAACCTTACAATAAATTCAAACAAAACTAAATTAATTCAGTTTTACCCATATCAAAGAACGCCCTTACAACTAAAACTATTCTTAAATAACACAGACATTGAAGAAGCAGATAATTTCAAACTCTTGATAATAACATTAATTGGAAAACTCACATATTATACACAAAAACAAAAATATCTCGGTTTATACGTGGTCTGTTTATTCTTCGCCAAACAACTAGCTTCGATGCATCACTCTCCGCCTACTATTTCAAACTCTTAGGTATTACTCTTGATAATAACATTAATTGGAAAACTCACATATTATACACAAAAACAAAAATATCTCGGTTTATACGTGGTCTGTTTATTCTTCGCCAAACAACTAGCTTCGATGCAGCACTCTCCGCCTACTATGCCTTCGCGAATTCTTGGTTGCGATATGGGATTTCAACATGGGGCAACAGTACGGATGTACAAGACTTGTTTTTGGTACAAAAGGACTGTGTTCGGTCATTGGTGGGTATCCGTTTTTGGGATAGTTGCAAACCTTATTTCAAAAAACATGGCATACTCACTCTCACATGTCTCTATATTCTAGAATTAGGCATATATGTGAGAAAAAATAGGCATTTGTTTAAAGACTTACCAAATAGAGGACTAAAATATAAGCTGCAACTTCCCGTGCCAAATTTAGAAATATACCGAAAAAGCCCTCATTATGCAGCAGTCAAATTATATAATCAGTGATTAAATCACCTTCCAAATTATACAAAGGCAGAGGACAGAGAAGCAGCATATGCATACTATTCTGTTACAGAGTATCTCACAGATAATTGTGTGAACTAAGATATGATGCTTAGGTTTGACATTATTAATTATAATATAAGTCTTACAATACACATATTGTAGTGTAAAATATGTTTTATGAGTAGGTATAGCTAATTTGTTATTAGGTATGTTAAATATGTTTAGTATAAGGAAATGATATGATTGCCATACCCTACTGGGGTCCATGAGACTCTATTTTAATTGTAACAGCTTGTTTTTTACCATGGTGCATTAAATGATATTATGATTATGATTATGATTATTTTTCACTTCGATTGCGAAAAAAAAAGTTATTATTTACGCACAATGACTACTCTAAGGTGAAAATATGGTTTATGTTATGTTGACGGTCTTTTAATTTTTTTAACTGCTTTCACACAGATACAAATTATAAACAATGCAACAGCGACTGTATAATTAGCGCTTAAAGCGTCTGTCAGACGGATGCCAACAAGGCTGCCAACGGTCCAAGGTCACCCTGACCTTGGTTGGTGGTTCATACAATTTTGCTGGCAACAACTATCTACACAGTCCGTCCAGACCAAGGTCGCTCAGTCGGATGATACTACAGTCATTTTACGGGCGGCTAGTATGGGGAATTGGAAATAATTAATAATAGCTAATATTTTTAGTGTAACGGATATATCATGATACAAGTATTATTTACGCAATGAAATCCTACAAAATATCGTTATTCGCTAACCGCCACAAATATGTACACATATTACAAGCGTTTTTCTTGTAGGATTTTAATGAATATATCGTTTCTAAGTCATTTAAAATGTGTAAGAACAAACTACCAATTATTACTATTTGTTTCTAATGAATTTGGATATATATCGCCCGCGCCGTACATTTTGTTATTTATGTGGTTTTACATTGACACGGTTTCTTGTTTGTCACTTTAAACAGAAAGAAGACTTAAACACCGTCATATTTACAAATAAAAATAATTGATATTATTGTAAATAAAAATATACAAAAAAAAAAATATATTTTATTTTACCTATTTAACTACTTCCGGGTGAAAAGTTTGTAGGATTTTTGCATATATTATATATAAATATACCATAAGAATGAATAATAAAAAAATCAGGTTATTATAAATTAATGTTTGATGCAACCGTATCTTTCCTGTACTATGATTGTTTATATGCCGTCTGGCACACGCTTTAAAGCTTTTTTTCAGTGATGTGAAGTAGGAACTAAATAATTTTAAACAAAAAAGAACCGACTTCACTAAGCATCCACCTTTCCAACACCAAATGCTCGATCTGCTGTAAAAAATACTCAAATCACCATAGGTGTGCCTATAATAGTTGAAGAGTTCCCTCGATTTCTCCAGGATCCCATCATCAGATCCTGACATGGTTACAATGGGACCAACTGTGAAGTATACGCTGTCAAACAAAAAAAGAATTTTCCAAATCGGTCCAGCCGTCTTCGAATAATCGGTGAACATACATAAAAAAAAAAAAATAGCAAAAACAAAGATCCCGACGAATTGATAACCTCCTCCTTCGAAATCTTGAAGTCGGTTGAAAACACTTCATGTTTTCAGAAATTAATTGCGTATCCTGATTGGTCGATTTTTATATTGTTGTATTCTGATGGGTTCGGTTTAAAGATCTTTATTTCCTCAAAAGAATAACAGTAATTCACTTACATGAGAAAAAGAATGGAATGGGTTGATATTAAATACAATGTTTTTTTTGTTAATCACATATCGAAATATTACAAAAAAAAACCCGGTCAAGTGCGTGTCGGACCACGCATAGGAGGGTTCCGTACCTTCAATGGAATAAGAACCAAACTAATACCAAAAGGTCGTATCTGATGCCAATGGAAGAAGTTTTTTGGAGATAACTCAGAAATGGCTGAACCCATAATGTTCAAAACAATTTTCGTAGAAAGTATATGATAAGTCGCATCTCTTCAAATTTTTTCATATTTTTTGACAACTTTTCTGACTTTCGAAGCGATTATTTCAGAACATATTCACTTAATCACAAAATAGTCAAAGAAACCTCAATGTTATTTTGAAAGACCTATCGATTGATGTGTCACATGTTGATATTTGGTTAATTTTTTTTTTAAATTTAGTTACCTGTATGGGGTGCCCCCCTAAAAATATTTTTTTTCAAATTTAACTACATAACTAAGTAGCTGCATACAAAATACACCTTATGTGTAAATTTTATTCAGATACGTCTTATAGTTTCCGAGTAAAATGCCTGTGACATACGGACGGACAGACAGACAGACATGACGAATCCATAAGGGTTCCGTTTTTGCCATTTGGCTACGGAACCCTAAAAAAACGCATTACAGTGAACGAGTAGAAAATAGTATTTTATACAATCTTGTATACAATACTTTTTCTACGAGTGCTCAATATAGGCAAGCCGGTAAGAATTGAGTTCGACGAAAGACCTGCTGCCTCTATACAATTGAGTAACTTCAATCTTCCGGAAAATTGCGCCGGCGACGGCGGCGTGGCCGGGCGAGTTCGGGCAACAGTGTTACAATTACAATATTATATTAAAATCCTTTATACCATCGTTGGCGATGCTACAATATACGACCATAAAAGCTCTTTCGAAAAGTATGCGCTAGTAAGTATCTAGTTCGGCCTACACAATCTCAATTCAAGCATTACAGTCGACGAGTAGAAAAAAAGACTTCGGTGCAGGTTTCGGTGAGGGTCGCGAGGTGTACAGTCGCCATCAAATATATCGGAGCAGCCAAGGTACTCAAAAATATCTGAACATGCACTGTATCACCTTGACAATAGAGGCGTTCTTCAGATATTTGTGATCACCTTGGCCGCTCCGATATATCTGATGGCGACTGTACAGATCACAGCAGCGCCAATAGGCCTGCCTAATATTTTCTATACTTAATGAATACTTTTCATTAAGTATAGAAAATATTAGGCACTTGAACACCTTGAACATCACTTGAACGCAAGAAAACCATGTTCTCTTGCGGTAGCTGTTTCAGGCGACTCTACCTAAGGGGGCGTCCATTAATCGCGTCATATTGTATAGGGGGGGAGGGGAGGGGGTCACGAAAAAATCACCAATTATCACCACAGGGGGGCGAGGGGGTCTAGACACATATCACGTGTAATTTTTTTGTTCCTTTGTGCTATACAGTATTATGGTCAATAAAATAAAATTTATCAACTTTTAAATGAATCAATCTTCAAAACCAGAGTAGCGCGCGGATTTTTGCCTCGCAGCTGGAAAATTTAATTCTAGTGACGGGATCCATGAGGAATCAAGAGAACTCCTGAAACCTCATAAGCAGACGTATAGCGATATTTTTAATTCTAAAAACCAAAAAATTGCATTTAAATAGTGCTATTTAGTGAAATAGAAACAGCTCGTGAAGATCAGAATGGAACTCCTCTACGACAAGGTTTTTGAAGTGAAAAGTTCTTTAGCGGCGCTGTGCAGTTTTTGTGATGGGGAAAAAATGTTAAACTCGCGACAGGTCACGTGACCGACAGATTCGTCAGATTGAAAATTCGTAAGACGGACACGTGACCTGATCGAATAAACAATTGTAATAGTTCTGAAGTGTTAAATTTTTTATGTAATATAAATTGTCATGTTTGTGTACGATAGCGCAATAAATGAATATTGTATTTTACCACATAAATGATAGTATATTTATACTGCTTTATATATATACAATTATTTATATACAAAATTATTCCCTAACCATTCCAAAATATCAAAAATGCACAACGTTAATATAGTCCCGTCTCGTTGGCAATATTTTGAGGGTTAAGTTTCGAAAATTCTAAAGTCACTTATTATTGAAGTTGGAAATACAGTGTGTACATGAGAATCTTTCAGTGCGTTTTGTGTCATATTCAATTGGTGCTTTTTTTGTAATTCAATAATTTGAGGTTAACTTGTTTAGTTTGCCATAACTTGAGTAAAAGAATATTAGAGTTAGAAAATATAACTGTTTTGTATTTAGAACAGTTTTATTGTTGTACAAAACTAGTTTGTGTCATTTAAGTCGAGTGCAATTTTATATAGTATGACAACGCTAAAAAACTACGTATAAAAAATTAGAGTTCATAAAATAAGGATTAACTATATCATCACCTCAAAATATGTCAATAAAATCAATATGTGTCAAATTAAGCAATGAAAATTTAAGTTTCTTGGTAATTTCGTATTTTTAGGCTGTTATCGTTTTAATAAATTATTAAAGTCATCAGAGTTCACATTCTAATAATCAAAAAGGGATTTTAAAGTAGATATTTCAATTTGTGTCACTTTCATCAATGATATTTCGTCTAAAATTAAACAGAAACAATATTTGCGTTCAGAGGAAATCTTCTTAACTATAGCGCGTGACCTTGATGGTACGCCTGTTCGGCTTACTTCTGTAATGACCACTAGAAGTAGACCCCCGGCTCGCTTCTTAACAAGCTAATCCTAGGGTCAACCAGGCGCTGGCATCTTAGCTGTTACGATGTAGGTACTTGCTCACGGAGGCGCGCGCGGGGTGATAAAGCTGACATACTCGACAAAGGAACTGAGCGGAGGAGCGAGTCGCGGGAAGCCGGCGAGTAGGGCAATGAACTCGTGCGTGTCTCGCCAATACGTACCTTTTTGAGCGGTAGCCGCTTTGTTTGTGTTTTGACTAGACTGTTGAGTACATTTTCGAAGATTTCAAGCATCGTGAATTATGGGTAGAAAACGCAACGTAATATTTTTATTTAGTTCTGTTTTATTGGAACGAAGTTCCTTATCGGACGTTTCGCGGATGGGGGGCTAGGCGAAAAAAAAGTCACGTGACCGTCACGAAAAAGCATTGAGAAACATGTGAAATGGAATGAAATAAAAAAAATGAAAAATAGAATAAAGTGAAGTGAAAGTGAGAAGTGACAAAGTGAAAAAAGTCAAGTTAAAAAATTTCTAAAATATCAAAAATTTCAAAAATCTCAAAAATCTCAAAAATCTCAAAACTCAAAAATCTCAAAAATCTCAAAAATCTCAAAAATCTCAAATTCAAAAACGACAAAAATTACGAAAAAGTCAAAAATTAAATAATATTACTTCGTTCTAACCGATTGTTCCACGACACTAACGTATTTTTTTTTACTTTTGTTTTATTTTTGTTTTTTCTTTTCGTCTGTATTTTGTTTTTATTTTGTCATTTTGTATTGATTCTGTTTTTATTCCGTTTATTTTGTTTAATTGTATTCTTATTTTACTCTTTTTTTTTATACCACAACGTGGCAAACAAGCATACGGCCCGCCAGATGGTAAGCAGTAGCATATGGATGCCTGGAACACCAGAGGTGTCACGTGCGCGTTGCCGACCCTTTACAAAAAGGAGGAACAAGTTCAGAGTTTATTACCTCGGCCATTTTTAGGGTTCCGTACCTCGAAAGGAAAAAACGGAACCCTTATAGGATCACTTTGTTGTCCGTCTGTCTGTCTGTCTGTCAAGACCATTTTTCTCAGGAACGCGTGGAGGTATCAAGCTGAAATTTATATCAAATATTTAGGTCTATTGTCCCTTCGAGCTGTAAAAAAATCAAACTTATAAGCTAACGTAATCAAAAGATACAGTCGTTTATGCTGCAAATTTCATAGTTTTTCGGCACTCGCAAAACCTACGGGGTACTTCCCGTGAACTCAGAAACTTGAAATTTGGCACAAAGCAACGTTATATAGCATAGACAATGGAAAAATTACAAAAAGTGGACATTTTTAGTAAAATCATACAAAAACATATTTTTTTAAATTTTAAACTTACTACCTTTTTCCTCGTAAACGCGTAGCGGTATCAAATTGAAATTCATGTCAAATACTCAGGGCTATAGGACCTTTTAGATGTAGCAAAACCAAACTTTTATGTCATCCCAATCAAAAGAAATAGCAATTTAAGTCGCATATTTTGAAACTGAGTACTCGCAAGAAACTCAAAACCTTAGGGTACTTCGCGTAAACTCAGAAACTTGAAACTTGGCACGAAGAAACTTCATCTAGCACAGATAGAGGAAAAATTACGAAAAGTAGAAATTTTTAATAAAATCATACCAAAAATATTTTTTTTAATTTTAAACTTACTACCTTTTTCCTCGTAAACGCGTAGAGGTATTAAATTGAAATTAGTAATAAACATACTACAACTTAGGCTTGTTATAGGTTTGTACGGAACCCTCGGTGCGCGAGTCCGACTCGCACTTGGCCGGTTTTTTGATTTTAGAGCAAAGTTTTTTAAATAAAACACGCTTATTTTAGCATATTCTATATGGAAAAATCATAAAAAGGACATGTTATAATGACGTCCCGTCGATGGTTTTTTTTCGAAATTCATATAATATATAAGTTCAAAGTCCTTTGTCACGGCCATTTTTGATTTGAGAGAAAAGTTTTTTAAATAAAACACGCTTATTTTAGCGTATTCTATATGGAAAACTCATAAAAAGTACATGTTATAATGACGTCCCGTCGATGGTTTTTTTTCGAAATCCAAATAATATATAAGTTCAAAGTCCATTATCTCGGCCATTTTTGATTTGAGAGAAAAGTTATAATAACGTCACGTCGATGGTTTTTTTCGAAATCCAAATAATATACAAGTTCAAAGTCCATTATCTCGGCCATTTTTGATTTTAGAGAAAAGTTTCGTAAGTAAAACACGCTTATTTTAGCGTATTCTATATGGAAAAATCATAAAAAGTACATGTTATAATGACGTCCCGTCGATGGATTTTTTTGGAAATCCTAATTATATACATGTTCAACGTCTATTATCTCGGCCATTTTTGATTTTAGAGAAAAGTTTCTCAAATAAAACACGCTTATTTTAGCGTATTCTGTACAGAATAATCATAAAAAGTACACGTTATAATGACGTCCCGTCGATGGTTTTATTTTGAAGTCCAAAATATATACAAGTTCAAAGTCCATTTATCTCGGCCATTTTTGATTTTAGAGAAAAGTTTGTCGAATGAAACACGCTTGAGAGAAAAGTTATAATAACGTCACGTCGATGGTTTTTTTCGAAATCCAAATAATATACAAGTTCAAAGTCCATTATCACGGCCATTTTTTATTTTAGAGAAGAGTTTCTCAAATTAAACAAGCTTATTTTAGCGTATTCTATACGAAAAAATCATAAAAAGTACACGTTTTAATGACGTCTCGTCGACGGTTTTTTTTCGAAGTCCAAATAATATACAAGTTCCATGTCCAATCGGCCATTTTCGATTTTAGAAAAAATGTTTTTAAAATAAAACACGCTTATTTTAGCGTATTCTATACAGAAAAATCATAAAAAGTTCAGGTTATAATGACGTCCTGTCGATAGTTTTTTTTTCAAATAAAAATTATATACAAGTTCAAAGTCCATTATCTCGGCCATTTTTTATTTTAGAGAAAAGTTTCTCAAATAAAACAAGCTTATTTTAGCGTATTCTATACGAAATATCATAAAAAGTACACGTTATAATAATGACGTCCCGTCGATGGTTTCATAAAAAGGAAGGAAGGAAAAATCATAAAAAGTACACGTTATAATGACGTCTCGATATGCAAGTTCAAAGTCCATTATCTCGGCCATTTTAGATTATGAAGAAAAGTTTTAAAATAAAACACGCTTATTTTAGCATATTCTATACGGAATAATCATAAAAAGTACACGTTATAATGAAGTCCCGTCGATGGTTTTTTTCGAAGTCCAAATTATATACAAGTTCAGAGACCATTATCTCGGCCATTTTTGATTTTAGAGAAAAGGTTCGTAAGTAAAACACGCTTATTTTAGCGTATTCTATATGGAAAAATCATACAAGGTACATGTTATAATGACGTCCGTCGATGGTATGAGCGTATTCTGTACAGAATAATCATAAAATGTACACGTTATAATGACGTCCCGTCGATGGTTTTATTTTGAAGTCCAAAATATATACAAGTTCAAAGTCCATTATCTCGGCCATTTTTGATTTGAGAGAAAAGTTATAATAACGTCACGTCGATGGATTTTTTCGAAATCCAAATAATATACAAGTTCAAAGTCCATTATCTCGGCCATTTTTGATTTTAGAGAAAAGTTTCGAGAAAACACGCTTATTTTATCGTATTCTATATGGAAAAATCATAAAAAGTACACGTTATAATGACGTACTGTCGATGGATTTTTTTCGAAGTCCAAATAATATACAAGTTCCATGTCCAATCGGCCATTTGCGATTTTAGAAAAAATGTTTTTAAAATAAATCACGCTTATTTTAGCGTATTCTCTACGGAAAAATCATAAAAAGTTCAGGTTATAATGACGTCCTGTCGATAGTTTTTTTTCAAATAAAAATTATATACAAGTTCAAAGTCCATTATCTCGGCCATTTTTTATTTTAGAGAAAAGTTTCTCAAATAAAACAAGCTTATTTTAGCGTATTCTATACGAAATATCATAAAAAGTACACGTTATAATAATGACGTCCCGTCGATGGTTTTTTTTCGAAGTCCAAATGATATACAAGTTTCATGTTCAATCGGCCATTTTTTATTTTGGAGAAAAGTTTTTCAAATAAAACATGCTTATTTTAGCGTATTCGATACGGTAAAATCATAAAAAATATGCTATATAATGATACCCCATCGCTGGTTGTTTTTTCGAAGTCAAAATTATATACAAGTTCAGAGTCCATTATCTCGGCCTATTTGATTTTAGAGAAAAGTTACTTGAGTAAAACACACTTCTTTTAGCGTATTCTAGACGGAAAAATCATAAAAAGTACACGTTATAATGACGTCTCGATATGCAAGTTCAAAGTCCATTATCTCGGCCATTTTTGATTATGAAGGAAAGTTTTAAAATAAAACACGCTTATTTTAGCATATTCTATACGGAATAATCATAAAAAGTACACGTTATATGAAGTCCCATCGATGGTTTTTTTCGAAGTCCAAATTATATACAAGTTCAGAGACCATTATCCCGGCCATTTTTGATTTTAGAGAAAAGTTTCGTAAGTAAAACACGCTTATTTTAGCGTATTCTATATGGAAAAATCATAAAAGGTGTACCTTTTATGATTTTTAATAAAAGTATGTTAACATAACATGTATGTTATAATAACTTGTATGTTATAATGACGTCCCGTCGATGGATTTTTTTGGAAATCCTAATTATATACAGTTAAAGAAACTCAAAGAAATAGGGCTGGATTACAGGGACAGAAGATTCATATACAATCTATATAAAGCACAAGAAACAATGATAAAAATAGGTGAAGAGACAGGAACAGCTAAGATAAGGAAAGGGGTAAGACAAGGTTGCTCACTCTCTCCATTAATCTTCAACATTTTCATAGAATCAGCAATTAAGAAAATTGAAGAACAAACAGACATAGGAGTAAAATTTAATGGACATAATATAAAATTCATAAGATTTGCGGATGATATAGCGGCAATAGCAGAATCAAATAAAGATTTAGAGACATTATTAAGTTTAGTGGATAAAGTTTTTAAAGAATTCGCACTGAAGATAAATGTAAATAAGACCAAGATTTTAGTGACGTCAAAAAAAGAAAACCAGCCCTTGTCACAAATTTTACTAAATGGATCAACGGTACAAATGGTTAAATCCTTTAGATATTTAGGAAGCCTCATCACCGCCGACTCTAGGTGTACGCCCGATATAAAAGCCAGGATAGCAATGGCCAAACAAGCATTTCATAATAAAAGGAACCTACTAAGTTCAAACATATCCAAAAACACAAAGAAGAAATTTGTGAAACATATATATGGAGCATAGCACTTTACGGCAGCGAGACATGGACACTGACACAGAGGGACAAGAGTATACTTGAGGCGTTTGAAATGTGGTGTTGGAGGCGGATGGAGAGGATTAGCTGGACTGAGAGAGTGACGAACGAAGAAGTGCTGGAAAGAGTGGAGGAAAAGAGGCAGTTGATGGATAGCATAGAGTCGAGAAGAGGGAGGATGATGGGCCACCTCATACGACATGACAACTTTATACAGAAGATAGTTGAAGGAAAAATGGAAGGAAGGCGAGGAAGGGGAAGACCTAAAATTAATTATATAGACCAAATTAAAAATAATGTTAAGGTCAGGTCGTACCAAGAGATCAAAGAGGAGGCCTGGGACCGAAGCAAATGGAGAGCCCACTTTGAGTTGCACCGACAAGAGCATGGCTCTTAAGTGTTTGATGATGAATTATATACATGTTCAACGTCTATTATCTCGGCCATTTTTGATTTTAGAGAAAAGTTTCTCAAATAAAACACGCTTATTTTAGCGTATTCTGTACAGAATAATCATAAAAAGTACACGTTATAATGACGTCCCGTCGATGGTTTTATTTTGAAGTCCAAAATATATACAAGTTCAAAGTCCATTTATCTCGGCCATTTTTGATTTTAGAGAAAAGTTTGTCGAATGAAACACGCTTTTACATATATACAAGTTCAAAGTCCATTATCACGGCCATTTTTTATTTTAGAGAAAAGTTTCTCAAATTAAACAAGCTTATTTTAGCGTATTCTATACGAAAAAATCATAAAAAGTACACGTTATAATGACGTCCCGTCGACGGTTTTTTTTCGAAGTCCAAATAATATACAAGTTTCATGTTCAATCGGCCATTTTTTATTTTGGAGAAAAGTTTTTTAAATAAAACATGCTTATTTTAGCGTACTCTATACGGTAAAATCATAAAAAATATGCTATATAATGATACCCCATCGCTGGTTGTTTTTTCGAAGTCAAAATTATATACAAGTTCAGAGTCCATTATCTCGGCCATTTTTGATTTGAGAGAAAAGTTACTTGAGTAAAACACGCTTTTTTTAGCGTATTCTATACGGAAAAATCATAAAAAGTACACGTTATAATGACGTCTCGATATGCAAGTTCAAAGTCCATTATCTCGGCCATTTTTGATTATGAAGAAAAGTTTTAAAATAAAACACGCTTATTTTAGCGTATTCTATACGGAAAAATCATAAAAAGTACACGTTATAATGGCGTCCCGATGTACAAGTTCAAAGTCCATTATCTCGGCAATTTTTGATTTTAGAGAATAGTTTTTCAATTAAAACACGCTTATTTTAGCGTATTCTATACAGAATAATCATAAAAAGTACTTGTTATAATAACGTCCCGTCCATGGTATTTTTTTTGAAGTCCAAATTATATACAAGTTCAAAGTCCATTGTCTCGGCCATTTTTGATTTTAGAGGAAAGTTTCTTAAGTAAAACACGCTTATTTTAGCGTATTCTATGCGGCAAAATCATAAAATGTACACGTTATAATGACGTCCCGTCGATGATTTTTTTTCGAGGTCCAAATTATGTACAAGTTCAAAGTCCATTATCTCGGCCATTTTTGATTGTAGAGAAAAGTTTTTCAAATAAAAGACGCTTATTTTAGCGTATTCTATACGGAACAAATCATTAAAAGTACACGTTATAATGATACCCCGACGCCATTTTATTTTTTAAGTTCAAATTAGTCCATGTAGTCAATCTTCAAAGTCCGGTAACTTCGATGTTTTTGGGTAAAAAAATGTTTCTTATAAAACTTGCTTATTTTAACACATTCTACAAAATAAAGTATGTGTCATAATGACACCATTCCAACCAAAATAGTCCAAATTGTACTTAACCTTCAGGGCCCCATAACTTCGAAATTATTGAGTTAAAAAAAATGTGTTAAAGAAAAGTTGCTTATTTTTATGTGTTATATACGATAAGTTAATAAAAACAGCCTTATTATGACATCACACTGATGAAAAATTTATTAAGTCCAGCCCGGCCCTTTGCTAGTCCAACCGAGAGGCAGATAACGATATTTCGATTTTCGCGTTTCACGATAGCCACTCTGTAAACAAACCGCCTTGATGCATAAATTACATATTTATTAGTTACAAATTTTGTGTTACAATTTGCCAAAATACTGTTTAAATGGTAAACTAGGTTTACCGTGGCACACAGATCCGCCGTTGCAGTCCCTTATGGACTACGTTTACATTAATTATCCTTAACTTACTTAAGTTTTATATTATTGCTTTCTTTACTATGAAAAATAAAGAAGAGCGACTGAAAAATCGCTGCTTGTCTTTGTCGCACTTATTACTACTATTACTATATGTATGCATAGAGTAATAATAGAAAACAAGCCGCTAGGCAGCCTGGTCGGCACATAAACCCCGCCCGTGCCTTACCCTTCCCCGCGCATGCCGTTTACGCAAAACAAGTTTTCATTCTGAAAAATAAAAATAATCCATTGATTATAATGACACAAATTTGAAACATTGTTTCGATACGCTTTTATAAAAATATTGATGAAAACTTTAATAACTTTAATATTTTATTGTACTGTTAACAGGGGTCATACAAGAAACAAAATTAAAGTAAATAAATATCATTGATTAATATGGCACAAATTTATTCAAATAATAGATACCGATATATTAGAAAGCACAGTACCTAATCGATCAACTCTAATTTTATATAGGTTTGTAAAAGTCCACATATATGTGCTGATTGAACGTCAGTATTCCCATTGACGAAAGTGACACAAAACGCGTCCGTGCGTCAGTGACAACTTTGCTGTTACAGTGAAAAAACAACTTTGATCTCTAATTTTCTATTTAACGAATAATGTTAAAAAAAAGAAATGTCTAAGTTTCTGCCTACGCAACAACCTAGGATGACACAAATTATTATTATTAGCTAAGTTGGATGGCCTGAACTCTGTATGCGAATAATAAGCATCTTTAATATTATCGAAACTTCATAATTTATCGGTACGGGTCTATTGGTCCGTCCGTATGTCACATTCATTTTACTCGGAAACTGTAAAACGTATCTTAATAAATATTTGAACGTAAGTTGTATTATTGTGTGCCGCTACTTAGTTCTGTAGTGAAATTGCTGGAAAAACTAATTGTCCATTTTTACCAAATATCAACATGATGCACATCACTCGATAGGTCTTTAAGAATAACATTGAGGTTTATTTGTTTTTTTTTATTTAGTGCATATTTTAAGAAAAAATCGCCCCGTAAGTCTAAAAAAATTGTTCCCCCTAATTGTGTTTCTTATGAACCGGTGATCCAAAAAATATGAAAAAAATTGAGAGCATTATCGATTTTAGAATTATTGAGTTATATATATCCATAAAACTTCTTTCATAGGCAGAATCTGGCAGATACGACCTTTTGATATTACTTTTTTATAATAGGTACGAAACCCTCCATTATGCGTGGTCCGACACGCACTTGGCCGGTTTTTTTCTATTAAAAATTATTTTATTTTATTATTACATGTAGTTTCATTTTTTTACCCTTCACGTGTACGTAGGTTCACGTGTTAGAAAACTGTACTTATTTTAGTTAGCAAAAAATTACACGTCATATTGGACGGGGGGGGGAGGGGTCCTGAAAATATCACCATAGATCACCATGGGGGAGGGGGGGGGGGTCTAAAACAAGCCAAAAACGTATGACGCGATTAATGGGCGCCCCCTAACAGTAAAATGTCAGCAATTTTTCTATGTAAGTAGCACAAAATATTTTGTCAACTTCCAGCGAGTGCGATAAGCGACACTGAACATTGTTAACGTGAGAAAATAAAGTGTATGTTAGCAGGGAATACGGTCGAGGCCCACCCACGGTTGCTATTCTCATCTCATTCTGAGCATAGGTTCGACATGTTTAACCAGTATGATTATGATCTCAGTAGCTGTAACAAGTATGGGTAATCGCAGATCTTGTATACTTACTTACTCTCGCCTACTCTCGCCAAGAGGTGACAAACAGACCCCGGACGCACTAAAGTGTTATAAATCGCCTGTTATCGCCTTTGAGCAATAACCACTTTATAGCACTATAAAGACAACCTAACGTAGAGTATCGGAAAGTGTAGAAGGAAAACCTTTTCATAAACGCGGTTTGTAGTATGAAACTGTAACGACAAACGAAATCGTTGTTTTATGACACGAAAGATCTTCTTACAACGGCCGTAACTTTCATATCTTTATGATATAAATACATAGAGGGGACGTGGAGGGGACGTTAAGAACTTTCAGTCTGCACTTTTGTCTGAGGCGACGCCGCATGGCACGATTGTTCCTTGGATCAAACTAAGCTGATCAAGCTTACTAGTCACGAGATCAAGCAGTGGCTACCCCCCAAAAAATATGTATATGTAACATTGGAGTGATACTTTACAGATTAAAGAAGGAATGGGCTAAACAGTAATATTTTTTATTGAGTGCATATCACGAATTTGCGATTGTCAAGGACAAAATAGGAACAAAATTTTAAAGTCAATTTAATATTTCGTGCATAAATCCATTTTTTTGTATGAAAACGTAAAAAATATTTCCAGAAATGAATTCCTCGCACCTAAATTATACGAAAATGAACTCAAACTCGTCCTGGAGTGCGATTTTTGAATCTCACCAAGTGACCAATTCTCACCGATGTGAGTGATTTACTTACGGAAATCACTCACATCGGTGAGAATTAGTCACTTGGTGAGATTCAAAAATCGCACTCCTGGTAGTTAATCGTAGGCAGAAATATAGCACAGATTAGACCTCAGAAGCCGACCGACCAAGCCCCCAAAAAGAGGGGAGGGGCCCCTCTTTTTGGGGGCTAGCCATTTGATCTTGCTTGATCAGCTTAGTTTGATCTGATAACCAATCGTAAAGTGTCAAGTGGCATCGCCTGATACATGAGTGCAGACTGCTCCACAGCTCCACACATTTCTGAATCTAAGCATCCTAAGTATATATTTACTGCACTGCACTAATCACAAAATGTCATTGTGAGTGTGTTTAAAACCTTCTACTATTTGATTTAAAATCTACTTAATTTGTATATAAAGTAGCTACACGTGTCTACATTTTCTAGTCATATAATATATTTCTGGTAGGTACCTAAATATAAAAAAAAGTCTTTTTAGGGTTCCGTACCTCGAAAGGAAAAAGCGGAACCCTTATAGGATCACTTTGTTGTCCGTCCGTCTGTCAAGCCCTTTCCCTTAGGAACGCGTGGGTGTTATCAAGCTGAAATGTATATCAAATAATCAGGTCTACTGTCCCTTGGAGCTGTAAAAATATTAAACTTCTAAGCCAACGCAATCAAAAGATACAGCATACAGCCGTTTATGCCGCAAATTTTCGAAACTCGCAAGGGAATCAAAACCTGCAGGGTACTTCCCGTGAACTCAGAATCTTGAAATTTGGTACGAAGCAACGTCTTATAGCACAGATAAAGGAAAAGTTGCGAAAACCGTAAATTTTTTGTTACATCATATAAAAAAATATTTTTAATAATTTTAAAGTTACTACCCCTTTCCTCATGAAAGCGTACAGGTATTAAATTGAAATTCATATCAAATACTCAGGTCTATAATACCTTTAAGCTGTAAAGGTTTGTACGGAACCCTCGGTGCGCGAGTCCGACTCGCACTTGGCCGGTTTTTTAGCCTTACGTTTGATTAATTAAAACTTTTATTTCAAGTAACACAAAGTTAAGCCTTAATAGGAAAAAGCTTTATTTTCTGAAAAACACAAAACTGGGGTCAATTTCTACGCAAGTGGTAATTCAAAATGTTTGAGGGTTGAGTTCTGTCAACTCAAGGTATTATAATTGCTTAGTTAATTGGTGGGAAATTATTTACCTGTATTCGTTGTCAATCCTGTTCTTCCTTTTGCAACGGTTTTATGCTTTATCTGGTCGCTCAAAAAGTTCAAGTTATCCCGCTATTGTCGACAAGTGGTCGACAAGGTCTGCCGGATAAACAGTATGACTCGTGGGACACCAAATCCGTGGTTTAGATTACAGTTTATTATTATTTCCATTTTAATAATGCGTATCAAAAATTTTGCTGTTTTTAGGGTTCCTTCGCCAAAGTGGCAAAAACGGAACCCTTATACTTTCGTCATGTTCGTCTGTCCGTCCGTCCGTCCGTATGTCACAGCCATTTTACTTAGAAACTATCAGATGTATCTTAATAAAATTTCGACATAAGGTGTATTTTGTATGCCGCTATTTAGTATGTAGTTAAATTGAAGAAAAATATAATTACATGTAACTAAATTTCATTTTTTTTTACTTTTGAACCGTAAGTCCAAAAAATATGAAAACAATTGAGAAGATGACGAAAATTGTTTTGAACATTATTGGTTAAGCCATTCTTGAGTTATTTAAAAAAAAACTTCTTATATAGGCATCAGATATGACCTTTTGGTATTCATTCGGTTGTTTTTCCGTTGAAGGTACGGAACCCTCCATTATGCCTGGTCCGACACGCACTTGGCCGGCTTTTGTTTAGTACAAATAATACATGGGGAAATTTTCAGTTTGAATGAAAGACTTTTGTAAATTGTCCATAGTTAATTAATTAAGTAAATGTCCCGTGCAGTAACACAAGTGATACTTCCTGAGCACGTTTCTGAGCAAAGGTACACCTACGTTATGTATATGTTCTAGACAATGTCGAGGTTTGACGTATTCAATTCAAGTTTGGGTAACTAACTTTGTGCTTTGTGTGCGGTGTGCTATGCATTTATAATGCAATATTGGGTGATAGTTTATAAGTACCCAATAACCGAAATATTTTCTTGTTTTAAGCAATCGAATAAAACGTTTGAAAGCAACCTGATTGAGCGCGGTGCCCTCACCGTCCCTGCCTTAATTGAATTTTACCCTTGGAAATTGTAAATTGTTTTACGTCCACCTCTACGAAACAAAGGCATCATAAAAAAAAGAACGTGTTTTGCGCAAATAAAATGTATGAAGTCCAGGATAAAACTGCCGGAGTCGGAGAGCCGAAGACAATAAAGATATTGGGTTCGGATCCGACTGTAGAGTAAGGCGGTTATTGTGTGTAAGGTTGACGTCGACACGTTCGTAGCGCAAGGCGTAGCTTTTCTCGTAGCACTTTGTTATTTGAAACGATGGTTTTGGTTCGAACTAAGATATAAAATGAAAATGTATTAACTTTACCGTTCCGTTTTTATCCGTTCATATATCGACTTTACTTATTATAAAAAATATGCTTGTACTATTTAAGTTAGCATCTTCTTGATTTTAATGACGTCTATTTTGTTCAACGCACAACACTGAGCGCTTATATCAATCAGCATTTCACGACTACTTGTTAGGAATACCCCTTAATTTTGTTGTTATTTTTTGCCATAAAAATAACGGAATAAACAAAAAAGCGGGTTCGCTCCAATAAAGATAATCATTATTCCGGTACATGGCTAAAAGCTTCATTGGAATACAAAAGGGTCGTCTGTTTACGCATTCTCAACCGGGTAAAGTCATTTTTAAAACAAAAGGGCCAGTTAAAAATGTTCGCTTATCTCCGCGGGCGAGCAATCTCGCGTCGAATCAATTAAAGGACCACCCCGGCTCAGTGACCCGCTCGGAAACATCCTGGCGATTTATTTATAAAGGCCGCGCTACTACGTCATTAATTCACATTCAATGGCGCGTTCTCAAATATGGTATTATGTTTTAGATTTTTTTCACATAAGTAGGTACTAAAATGACCGCTTGCATCGATCCGACTTTAGGTAAAAAATTACCTTAAATAATTTGTCAATCTAATTGTTATTTTAATACAAAACTATGTGTCTAATCTGCCCGATACGAAACGACTGTTATTTTAGTACAGGCTCTGATAGAATAGGTAGAAATTGCGAAAGAAATTGTCGTTTTGGTTAGTATCTGAACAAAAAAATAGTTTAACTTTAGAAGATTAAATAGACAGTGCCATCGAAAACTAGACTTAGGTTTGACACAGTCTAAGTTTTTAGAAATGTCGCACCCAGAGACCACCATTAACACCAATGACTATCTAAGTCTAAATTAAAACATTGAAAATTTCAATTTGACGTTAGTGAAAACCGGACCAGGGAGTCTATTCGACATGGCATAACTGACAGTCGCATGCGAGACAACTACGATATCACACTTTTGTGACAGTTGATTCACCTAACCACCTACGTCAAAATCAACAGGTCGCGCTAGAGGAATTTCTCTATTGGCATGGGCGCCATCTTATTGTTTTGACGTTGACGTCAGTAAATTATGGGAATCCCACGTAAGGCATTTATTTACCTCTAGTAGGTAAAGAGAGCCTTGAAGCATTTTATGAAAACTCATTTGAAAGCGACATCTCTGAATGTCTTCTGAAACTAAATACGTGTGTGAGTATGTGTGTAAATCATACGTGTATTTTCGTGCTACAATACTAGGCTAGAACTAGGGTAGTCTACATAGACGGCTTACAAGCAATTTTTTAGATTTGACGATGCATTTTTGGGTGTAGCAACTATGACGAAACCTGTGCTTTGGGTAAAAGATATGTGACAAATATTACATATTGAATAAAAATGACTGGTATGAATGATTTTAAGATTTCTTGTAACCAACAAATGTTTTTTGTGACAAGAAATAAAACAATACATTGACTTGTAAACCGACCACGTAGATCCAATATTATGTAGAAAAGGTTTAGTGTAAATAAATTATAATATCAAGAATACAACCTTGATATCTATCTCACGTGTTTATATCGAGACCCGAAAAAGTGAAAGATTACAAAAATATAACGAGTGTATGGTTAAAAAAGTGGTATCTTGAGCGTTGCGGGGGGCACTAGAAGCAAACAAACTGCTGCCGAGAGTATTACAACATTTTTCACCACGCCACGGCAAAAAAATACAAGCTTAGGTAAATACATAAAACAAAACAAATTAATTCTGCCAAATATTTATGGTTCAAAATCATCGTTCTATAACGTAACGTAATTACTGTTCTCCCTTGTGAAAAGGAAAAACCATTTTACTGACGCTTTAAAAAAATCAAGATAGGCGGTGGTGCTGATGTGGTGAAAAAGCATTCATACACAAGAAAATAATTTTAATAAGAAAACCTAACTACTAATAATATAATAGTATGTTATTCAATCAAAATACAAACACTGAAAACATTGAAAAAATAATCAACCCAGCAGGATTTGAACCTCGCATCGATACGCCTTACCGGGGCTCGATCGCTTTACCAATTAAGCTATGGGTTCAGTTACTGAGTTGACGAAATTCTCAATGCCTTCAATCATCTTTTTGCATTTATTTTTACATCGACTTTATAGCAGCCGTAAGCGACATCTAGGTGCTAACTACTAGAGTTAGACACCCTTCCCGCCGACCCTTTTACAAGTGTCACAACGGAAATAATAGATGGCGCTGCTATCAACTCATAATTATTTTACCTGTTTTTTTAAAGTGGGGCATTCCACTCATACAATAGTATGTTATTCAATCAAAATACAAACACTGAAAACATTGAAAAAATAATCAACCCAGCAGGATTTGAACCTCGCATCGAAACGCCTTACCGGGGCTCGATCGCTTTACCAATTAAGCTATGGGTTCAGTTACTGAGTTGACGAAATTCTCAATGCCTTCAATCATCTTTTTGCATTTATTTTTACATCGACTTTATAGCAGCCGTAAGCGACATCTAGGTGCTAACTACTAGAGTTAGACACCCTTCCCGCCGACCCTTTTACAAGTGTCACAACGGAAATAATAGATGGCGCTGCTATCAACTCATAATTATTTTACATGAACCCATAGCTTAATTGGTAAAGCGATCGAGCCCCGGTAAGGCGTATCGATGCGAGGTTCAAATCCTGCTGGGTTGATTATTTTTTCAATGTTTTCAGTGTTTGTATTTTGATTGAATAACATACTATTGTATGAGTGGAATGCCCCACTTTAAAAAAACATGTAAAATAATTATGAGTTGATAGCAGCGCCATCTATTATTTCCGTTGTGACACTTGTAAAAGGGTCGGCGGGAAGGGTGTCTAACTCTAGTAGTTAGCACCTAGATGTCGCTTACGGCTGCTATAAAGTCGATGTAAAAATAAATGCAAAAAGATGATTGAAGGCATTGAGAATTTCGTCAACTCAGTAACTGAACCCATAGCTTAATTGGTAAAGCGATCGAGCCCCGGTAAGGCGTATCGATGCGAGGTTCAAATCCTGCTGGGTTGATTATTTTTTCAATGTTTTCAGTGTTTGTATTTTGATTGAATAACATACTATTGTATGAGTGGAATGCCCCACTTTAAAAAAACATGTAAAATAATTAATAATATAATTATTTCATTTTGCAATGTTTTGGTCTGTTTTAATACCTACTTACAGTGCTGCAGTCTTTGTTACATCAACGTCTATGGAAAGTTTGAGGCATTTCAAAAACATCAGAAAATAAATTAAATTCGAGAAATAAATTAATATTATAGGACAATCTTACACAAATCGAACTAGGCCCACAGTAAGCTCAGTAAAGCTTGTGTTATGGGTACTAGACGACGAGTATATATATATATTAGATAAATATGGATAAATACTTAAATACATAGAAAACATCCATAACTCAGGAACAAATATCTGTGATAAACACACAAACAAATTCCCTGACCAGGATTCGAACCCGGGACCTCCTGCTTCGTAGGCAGGGTCACTACCGACTGGGCTAGGAGGCCGTTATTTCTATCGGTAGCCTGGAAGTCAGTGCCATAAAGGATTGTTTGACATTTGATATTTCACGCAGATAAACATAGTAGAAAAATGGAGCAACAGTATAGTAATTATCAAAACAAACTCTGGTAGCCTGGCGGCCAGACGCCCGACTTACGCTCTAAGGACCGCGGGTTCAAACTTGGCTCCTACTACTGCCTCCTAACTTAACTAAGGTTTTAGACCCTTCAAACAATTTTACACATATTCTTCATAGATTCTAATCTAATGTAAGACTCTTATATTACAAAGGTATTCCTAATCCTGAGAGTTGAGGATGTTATGGAAATATAAACATATCAGGTAAATAAATACAGTGCACAGTAGTACTAGTCATAATCCTCATGATTATAACTAATTGCCACTAACAAGACCCAAGTTTTGAATTACTATTTAGGAGACTCGGGATATGAAAACCAATGGGTCTTCATTTCAAAAAAGAAGTTGACGTTTACTGCAAGTAAATGTAATTGTGTATCTGACTGACTTACGTGTAAGTTATATTCCAATATTATATCATATTATATTTCTTATATAATGAATTGATATGGTTACACATGGCACTTTAAACTATACATACTTGTTTCTTTAAACATCGATTTTTTTAAGGGTGTTCAGTTTTTCATCTGCTTTCGCCACCGCATCTGTATGTTTATTGGATCCGGTGAGGTGAGAAGCCGCCAGTGTGTCTTCGCATGTAGTATCCCACATGCACATGTACATGGGGAATGGCTATACAGCCGCATAGAGTCAAGGCGTTGTAGGAGATTTATTGCTAGTGGCTTGCTTAATCTGAGGAAATCTACTCTAACATAGCATCCAAATTACACAAAATAATGCAGAGCACAGTGAATGCAGGGTACTGTAGAGATATTCCCAACAGCAGGGTGGAAGAACACCTACAACTCATCGCACTTTTTGATGTTTATACATTCGCTCCTCGGCCAGATATCGACATTTCTTTTATGGCATGTTAATTGAACTTTAGGTTAAATAGGTAATGCCAATCATATTATATTTTTAATAAATACCTACAATTAAAAATCATAAAAATTATAAATATTAATGTGCTCTCAGTGAAAATGTCTTAAAATCATATCAATTTTATAATTACTTCTAGTAGGCATCTTACCTAGTTTGAATAGTCAGAAATCAACTTCGCGCAAAAGTTTCGTGGGGGCAATTACTAGAGGTCGCCTCCATCATTACTATCGATAGCCTGGTAGTCAGTGCCTTAAAGGATTGTTTGACATCTGATACTTCACTACTTAAACATTATAGATACTGGTGCCGGCTATACTGTAAATTTATCAAAAATCTAAAATTACCGGTCGGCTTCCATATAGCGTTTACAGCGTTATAGAGCCCATCACGGAGATATTGAAAACATAAGTCTTAAAGGTCGTAAATGGGCGCTAGTATGTGTGGCGTCAAGTTCAAAATATAAAAAATATACGTTAATTTATCGTTACGCTTAAATTTTGACACACGGCGAAGCCCACTTACTTAACCACCCACAAAATCTACATACTTACCAAATTTAAGGCCATTACGGTGGGCGTATAAGGTTTTAAGACCAGTTGAAATTGCAATTTGTTGAGCCTTAATTTATTTTTGAGCTTACTGCTCGAAATTTTTACAGAAGCTATAAGATCCGTTTAGTAAGAAAATACCAAATTTAAGACCATACCGGTGGGCGCATAAGGATTTAAGACCATTTTTAGAAATAGTCGGCTTCATAACATCAACTGTAAGACACTCCTCCGTCTACAGCTCAGCCAGCCTCGTAGGTAAAGTCACTAAAATCTTACAGGACCCCCACCTCCAAACCATGGAACTGTGGGCTTAGAGGAGGCCAAAAAATCTTGTTGAAGTGGTTGGCGGGTCAGGATGTTTTTACCCATCCAAATTGCCATTGGAGCTGGGACGACGTATTGTGCCAAATTTCTTCTGAGTCACTCGCTCCTAAGTCGCAGCACTGGCTACCGGCTTACCCGTCACCAAACCTTGGTGACGGGTGGACAGCTTTTCCAGACACTGTCAGTAATAATGACATTATTTCTCTACTCATCTTGCTCATCCTTCATTCATATACATAGAAAAGGATGGGTACAGAAATATTGACATTATTACTGGATAGAAATAAGTCAAATAATAATAACATTAAATAATTAAAATACTTTAAAAAAAGGAAAAAGAAAAAATATATAAATGTACAAAAATGTATAACATAAAAAAGTTAAAAACTAAAATAAAAACGTCTTCTAAGGCTTTTCCACAAAATATGCACTTAATGGATACACACAAATCATATGTAAGTTAACCAGTGAACGCACCGGGTAGTTCGGTTTAACTGGTCCCTATGCACAATATTACATTGTTGCATTGCGCTTGGTGTTACCGAGCGCCTTTGTTCTTAACTCTTCCACCAGTTTTTGCATTCTACCCTCTCCCATTTAGCTTTAAGATAAATATTGTTTTCTCAGTAAGTGATTTATGTAAATCTTTTTGAGAAATAAATGTCTTAAACCGTATAGTATCTGGACCGGCACCTGATTGATTGAAATCTGATTCCGGCTTTGAGTCCGTGTTTGTGCTCCACACAGGTGTTCTTGCGGTACTTAAGTAAATGCCACATGCGTGCCTGTGGGATGCTATATGCGTAGACACACTGGCGGCTTCTCACTTCACCGGAACCAATAAACAAGCAGGTGCGGTGGCCAAAGAAGCTGAAAAACTGAAGACCCATAAAACATTTTTATATCTTTCGTAGTCGAGACCCTTGGCGCGTGGGGACCCAGTGCTCAGTAACTTTTTAAAAAACGCAAAAAGACGCTCGTCGACTCAATTGGTGACCAAAGAGCTGGCAGCTTCCTCGCTCAACTCATAAGTTTTGCGATACAGCGGAGAAATGCTGCCACCATCCTCGTTTGTTAGTTTCTAACATGTCGATACATATAATATATATCGGAACCTCGACAAAATAAATACCCATGGTAAATACCCCGTTTTAAATAGTTTTTGTAACTTCCATAAAAAAAATTGCGTTCTAGGACGTTAAAAAAAATGTTTTATTTAGAACGTCATATAAATATTGCATACCATTTTTTTTTAATAAAAAAATATATGGATGAACATTTAAAGCATTCTTTTAGAAACATGAATGAATGAATGAATGAATGAAAGATTTATTCATGACAATTACAAAAAACATAATAAACAATAACATATACAACCCGAAACATTAATTGCCACGAAATCGTCGCAATTCAGCGTTAAATGCCGGCAGGGCAAGCACTGGTCTTCCGTTGCAACCATTTGACGACACGGCCCCATATAGACATTTGATCCTCACAACAAAACGAATCGATTGATACCATATATGAAAAAAATTAACCATGCCTATTGTATGCTCCCACCGGAATTTGTCATGTAGGTTATTTGAAGTAGACTTTACCGTGAGTACAAATTTGGAGCGGTAAAACCACTGATTAATTAACGTTATTTTCTTGTATTTTCAACTTGACGCCATATGATATGATATGATATTTATTCAAGAACAATTTACATCGTGTTATACATACTAGTGCCCATTTAAGACCTAGTAAGACTTATTTCTTCATGATCTCGAAGATGGGCTCTATATCGCTATATGGAAGCCAACCGATAAGATGTTTGATAAATTTACAGTGGGGCGGGCTAACAAGGTGTAATCTGTGTTCGTATCACGGATTTATATGAAGTGGATCTTTTTCTTAAACCTTGTCCCTAACCAAGGATGTGCATTTCTGTCATTGAATTTGTCAACTAGTATCCGATACCTTTGCCTAAGTGAGAAAGAGAACTTGCCATGCGTGAAGAAAGCACAACATGATTCGCAACGTCAAAGAGGGACCTCTGTATAGTACTATTGTTTACTCGGTGCCCTAGCCACAGTTGAAAATTATTACCGAGTAAAAGAGTCGTTCATAGGCGACTAGCATAAAACCGGCCAAGTGCGTGTCGGACCACGCATAATAGAGGGTTCCGTACCTTCAATGGAATAAGAACCAAACTAATACCAGAAGGTCGTATCTGATACCTATGGAAGAAGTTTTTTGGAGAAACTCAAAAATGGCTGAACTGATAATGTTCAAAACAATTTTCGTAGAAAGTATGTAATAGAAAAATAAGATAATCTTCTCAAATTTTTTTAAGTATATTATATGGACTTAGGGTTGGGGGGGGGGGGGGGGGTTCACTCAATTTTTCTGACTTCGAGGCGATTATTTCTGAAAATATTCACTAAATCACAAAATTTTCAAAAGAAACCTCAATGTTATTTTTAAACACCTGTCGATTGATGTGCAACATGTTGATATTAGGGGAAAAATTGTTTTTTTGTAATTTAGTTACATGGAGCGCCCCCCATAAAAATATTTTCTCCTTCAATTTAACTACATACAGTCTGGCCAGCCAACGAACGCAGTAGCAATGTACAGCGACCAAAAGTATGACAACACTAAGAATCAGTGAAAAAAGCAGCAATGATCATTAAATTCTATGTTTTTAATTTTAGTTGGTATTTCCACCTCTTTCATTACGTGACATTCACGGTGTGTAAAAAGGAGACGGATATATTTCGTCTGATTTCTGATTTGTCATCAACTGTAACAAATAATCTGGTTGAGGCAATTGACATATGCCATAAAACGAATTTAAATTCAATGTAGAACGTTGCAGGAGTTCTATCTCACTCGCGCTTAAGACGAGAGAGTGAAATGCACTAGAAACAAATTCAATGTAAAAGAAATGTGAATTGAAATGTTCGTCACGAACACGATGTCTCATCACAAAGGGTTGGCACATGTACGTATTTTGAATTTGCCGCGCTTTTCTACTGAAAAAATGGTTTGCCAGACTATAATTAAATAGCGGCATGAAAAATACACCTTATGTCTAAATTTTATTTTATTCGTCTTATAGTTTCCGAGTAAAATGGCTGTGACATACGGACAGACGGACTGACGGACAGACAGATGGACATGACGAAACTATAAGGGTACCGTTTATGCCATTTTGGCTACGGAACCCTTAAAAGTACTAAAAACGGTCCGATAGAGAGCATAATAGTGGGGGGCGGTGCCTCACTCGCACTCGTTACAAAATTGTCACATTTGTCACATATTCACATTTTGATTGTCTGATGACGTCATTACCTCCTTTTTTTTTTTTTTATTACTTAAAGTTTATTCGAACACGCAATGGTATTATGACATTGAATAATATAATAATAATAAAACATCAACATTTATTAAGTGGACATTAACTTTATATACAATACATTTCGACAAAATAGAAGCTTAACTTAAAAATACATTAATATTAGATATAAACTAAATTCTAAACTAAATTACCTCCTTAGTCAAAACGAGACACTCCCTTAGATAAGCTTCTCTGTCGGCCTCACTTTGTGACCGAAGAATGAGATCCACTTCATATCTAGGTACATCCATGGTTCGATACCTACATACACCTACTAAAAAAAAACACCAAACTCTCTGCCATGGGATTCCCAATGTCCTGTCAACATATCTAAAATGGTGGCCATAGCCATAGACAAAACGCTCTAGCGAGACCTACTGACAGCTTGACAGTTAGGTGTATTAGGGTGGGTTGCACCAAACCGCCTGTAAAAGTAAGCCAAATGTTACGCTAATCGGAGCTACTTAACGATTGCTAACATAAATGGGTTGCACCAAGTGCAAAATAACAGAACGTAAGAGTTAAGCGGGATGCCACTGTCTAAACGCATTTCTACTCACATTTTTATGGTACAATATTTATTCAATATGGCAACACAACCATAAATGCCAAACTAAACTTGTCAAAATCGTCACACGAAGAAAAAAATCTAAAGAAAGGAGCGCGAACTAAACTTAACTTTGCACTCTGCAGCTTGAAAATCAAGAATATACAAACATTTAGCCATTCCTGAACATGTTTATTACTCAATCAAAAAGTGGGCTATCCATTGCGCCTTACGAGGAAATTTTTTCAAAGGATAATGCAACTTGTGCTGAGAGTGGAGTTTAAAGCGAAAGCCAGAATAGTCGGCTGGTGTATTGTGCATTATATTATAGTGAGTAAATCATCCTGCTAGTTTATTACTACTTACAGAACCCTAAACAAGTAAAGCCGTTGCTGGAAGCACCAAATGGCGAGAAGGAGCCCAATCGCAAAACAAAGGCATCACTAGTTTTAACTCTTGAAAATTCGTAAAAATAGGGTACTGAATCCCTCCAACCTGGTTGATTATGGCTGGCACTGTAACCAACGTCCTAAATATTGAACTTATACATGTACTTACTTATTAAATGAGTGTTCTAAAGTATCTTAACGGCCTCCTAGCCCAGTCGGTAGTGACACTGCCTACGAAGCAGGGGGTCCCGGGTTCGAATCCTGGTAAGGGCATTTATTTGTGTCATTATCACAGATATTTGTACCTGAGTTATGGATGTTTTCTATGTATTTAAGTATTTATCAATATCTATCTATTATATATATCGCCGTCTAGTACCCACAACACAAGCCTTATTGAGCTTACTGTGGGACTAGGTCGGTTTGTGTAAGATTGTCCTATAATATTTATTTATTTATAATATTTATCTTTGTTAACAAATGATGAGTAGCACATATGTTACACTAATGAATAATGATACACAATGTTTTTTATTTCAGGTTTGAATTTACCTTTGGTATTGAAGACAAGATGAAATCGAGGCTTGTTATGCTACTCAGTGCCTAACTCCAGGATGTTTGAAAGTAAAAATGCAGTGATTTCAAGAAATTGGTAGAATCTCAATGTAAAAATAAAGTATAATTATACTAACCTAATCAATCAGTATTTTAATTTTGATAATAAAATACATAATTATATTTATTTAGTTACCTTATTTTTGTTTTATTTATTATTCAAACACTGGCATAGGTTTCCTTTGTAGATGGAAGCAAGATCCTCCCCCCTCCAAACATATTTCTACTGCAAATATTATTCACCAGTTTTCTAGCACTTGGCATAAATAATCAATGAAACTTGACACTTGAAGTATTTTAAGTCAGATCAATCAGTTCTTAGATAGTGTGAAGCGGACCCTTGGCCAAAGTGAGCCAGCTTATTGATCGGACAAAAAACTTCATATACTGAACCACAGATCTTTGATAATGGTTATTAACAATACTCTACCCTTGATACATGTTACAAATATTATTCAGGTAAAAGTGACCATAAAACAGTGTGGCTAGGATTCCAAAAATGTTTTCTTATCACTTGTATCTTAATAATCATAATCATTTATTTCTTTGTAATGATATATGTTTACAAGTCATACAACAGCCATGTAGGTAGGTACCTAGTTACTATTATGTTTTATTTGTAAATAGGTACCTATGCTGGTTGGGAAAGATATATGATAAAGAGAGACCTTTATTATTTATTACTAATAATTAATAAATTCATAGTAAAATCATAACATAACACATATTTTATAATTGATTTTGAGCACTGATGATAGGACTAGGACTAATCAAATATGCATGCATACATACATCATCTTAGGAAGCTTTTTCCCTTATAGAAATGTAAGTATGAAAATATATCTACTTTTTATACTTACAAAATGAAATGCATGTACTTATTTTGCGTACAGTCACCGGCAATAGTATCTTCCTACATGAACTGTACAGTGAGTACAATTTGGATTAAAAAAAGCATGTTCATAATAATGTCCGATTTAAAATATACTAATGGGGAAGGTATCTGTCAAAAGTCAGGAGGTGCCAGCATAAGTAGGCACCTACCACTAGTTTTGTTGAATGAGATTTGGCTTAAAGGGCTAAAATTAATGCCAGTAAATTCCAAATAAAACAAGAATTTGACACTATTGGTAGGACTGAGACTACAACCTATGCCGGCACCATCTGTAAACACTTGATTGGCCATAATCCTGATTGCAGCGACGAGCAGCAAATGGTAGGTAACAATTGCCATAGAAGAGCGACACACATGAAGTCAAATTAGTTGTCAGTAGATAGTTTATTTATTTATATGGGTTTAATGTTTCAATAGATCTGTAAAATCTTTGTGTTTATTTCACAAATTAAACTGAAATACAGTGTAAGCTCTTTATCAACACTCAAGGGACCGGACATTTTGTGACATTATCACAAGTTGTCATTAAATAGAGGCCTACTGTGCTTGTTTTAAGGCAAATAATGAAATCAAATAAAAAACAAGAATTATGAATTACTATAATGAATTTTCATACACATTTGAATTTGTGGATACCTAACCATTGTTGAACTATTTTTTTATTGTCCCACAACACATGACACTCTTATTTACTTGATTGTAAATTCCGCATCACACTTTATTTACATGTACTGTTCTGAACATTGTTTAGTTAGGTGTCGAGGCTCGATTTCTGTAGGACATTGGCGATAAATGTTTGGTGGTATAACTTCATGCCCTTATTAAAAGCATTAAAGAAACCTCTCTGATCATCTGGCATCTTTTGAATCGTATGACTTGCTCCCATCAAGTCCCGTTCGTGGGCTGTACTACCGTGTCATAAAACTTGTTTTTCTTCTTGACCCGGTCATTCCACCGCGTCGGAGGTTTACGTTCCCTTTTGTCTTCTACCCTGCAGTATTCAAGTCAACCGTTGTTTCCAAAGGTTTGGTCTTCATTGACAAAAACAGAGTGGTTTTTTAATGGTTGTCATGATTCTGGTCCTGCTCATTCTACGGCTGTCGGCTTTCATGACAATGACTGAAGGTTCTGGTGTGTTTGTGATACATAACAGAAGTCTGTACTATTTCAACCTGAAGTCACTCGGCACTCGATTTTAACTAAATAACGCACTTTTTACAAAGAATTTTATGTACTTATTATTTAATACCGTTATCTGATCTAAAAATTGTGAATAAAACCAAACGTCAATCGTATACGCCTTTTTACGTTCAGATACTCGCATATATTTATTACTGCAAACAATATTTTAATATTTTTCATCAAATATCACTGTCTTTTTGTCTAATAATGCATTTATCCTTGAAATACGAGACATTTTTGCAAACTGTCAGCCATATTTAAACGTAGATTTGAGTTAACCAGTGCTCGATGGCTGGTTAAGGTTAACGTAACTTTCTGACTGCTAAAGTGCATGGTGCAACGGAAAAACGGACTTGACGTCTACTGTAACCATGATGAGTTCGTTAAGTGTGCGTGGTGCAACCCGCCCTTACTCTATCACCTAGTGAGACAAGTGTGAGAGCAACGTCTCGCAGTTTGGCATCTCGAATTGAGGCCCTGTTCATTAGAATCACTAGTTGCAAAATCGCAGACCGAACACGTACCTTGCTAGGTTCAAGTTAAACGACCGCTGACTTCAAAACGTACCAGATACGTAGTAGCTACCTAGAATACCTAGTACAGGTAAGCTACTCGTAGATAACTTAACCGGATTTGTACGTTTCAAGTTCCTGATGATCGTTACAAGCCCTCCGTATATTGTAGATATAGTAATTATTACGATAATTACTATAAGTTACAACTTACCTTCTTAACTTCTTAATGAAATTAACATTGACATCATTGAACTAACATAAATTGGGTCGCGTTTCACAACTCATAACGATACAATTTATCGAATTAACTTGTAGCTTTTTAAAACGCGACCTCGTAAGTAAAAGGAGAGTTCCACTTCGAGCTTCGGATAAAATCGGTTCCGCTTGGAGCATCCTTGCAATATATAACTAACACAAGACATACTTGTATATCGCGAAGCACAATGTATTTAACAAGTAGAAAGTTTGATAAGAGCGAAGCATATTTCTGTTAGAATCTATCCAGAAATAAAAGTGTCGTAGCAAAAAAGGAACTACGATTTTCATTTTTATTTATAACTCACAAAGAATGTTGATACTTTGTCATTATTTATATTTTGCTGGCATTGGCAAGCAAATATACGGCCCGCTTGATAGAAAGCGGTCACCATAGTTTACGACAATTTATAAAAAGCTTTTTTACTTACTTACTTACTCCTCTGGCGCTGTGACCCAAAGTGGGGCTTGGCCTCCAACACGAGTCCTTTTTTATGCATACTTTTTTGCGTACTTGTATCTTACCTTTTTTCAGGAGTCAGTGCAAAATCGCTGTCTCAAATAAACAAAGAAAGTTATTAAAATAATAGTTCGTGGTGCACACCTGGAGAATAACTCTTTTGGGTAGTTCTGTAGCCAATTCAATGACAATTGTTATTGAATATTTCGATTCAGACTTTGATTACGGTAAAAAAAATGTGTTTTAAACAATTTTTCTTTTATTTCAGGGTTTCGTACCAATAGGAAAAAAAATGGAACTCTTGTACAATCACTCGCGTCGCGTGTCTGTTTGGCTCGAATAATTCGATGTGAAAAAGTTCGGTAACTGTATTTTGTGCATAATCAAATAAAAACCATTTTTTATTATTTAACTGCCCTATAATATGCTTATTAGTCTACTCGTTTGTAGGAATATTATTCTAGCCCGAAACCGCAGGTATTTGTAACCCGAGCCGCAGGCGAGGGTTGTAAATATGCGATAGAAGGCTTTCTTTTTTACTGTTTCGTAGTGTGCGATAAACTCACATTATGGCCAGGTGTGACGTAAAATAGGTTTGGAGTAGTTACATTGTGTTTTTCATAATAATAATAACCCCCCAAAGGGATCACCTTGTCGTGGTGGGCGGGCTTACGGGTTGGTGATACGGAAATATGAGGTCAAAATACCAAGACCGCACCCCAATAGGGAGATACAAACAAATTTGCTTATTAATATCTAGGCTTACCCTTCCCAAACTAAGATCCCAACTTTCCTATCTTTCTTCTTCTTTCTGCCTTGTCTATCCTCTCCTTCTTTCTTTAGGTAAAAATGAAGTTACGGTCAAGAACGCTACGTCCAGTGCCGCTACCCGAGGGCAATCGTCGGGGCGCATCTGGAGCCGCTGCTGGGTGCCACAGCATGCGAACCAGCGGCGATGTGGAGCAGCCGAGAATCAACCGATCTGTGAATCTTCCCCTACATCGTTGTGTCCCTCTATTCCTTCGTCGTCAGTTTCACTTTTTTCTTCAGTTTCATCGTCACCAGCCTCTTACTTAAATATCCCAGAATCCGAGACAACGTCATCGTGTTCTTCGCCTTCCATATCTCTTAATACGGCCGAGGATGTTGTGCAGGAGGCAAGTACTGCCAACCAACCTGCACCCGCCTCGGTTCGTCAAAATGTGCGTAAGAAATGGTCACGAGACATGAACATTTTCATCTTGCGCATATACTTTAGAGTCACCTCTCTTGAAACTGAAACTAGAAAATACTTACCACAACTACATGCTGAATTCTGCCAAAAATTTCCTTCTTTTCAAGTTAGCAAACAACGTCTAGGAGACCAGCGTAGGGCTATAGTAAAAAATAAATTACTTACAGACATAGATATTGCCGGAATTCGAAAACAGTCAGAGAATGACTTGAAAGAGTCCGTTTCTTCCCATCAGACACAAATAGGTAGCCAAAACAATAGTCAACGTATGAGCTGGACCAATGAGATTAATGAGTCGATAATAAGAGAGTACTATAAAATAACTCGACTAGAAACTAACACAACAACATATAGAAAACCATTACATCAAATTATTATTGCAAAGCATCCTCAATTATCCAACATATCTGAGCAAAGAATAGCAGACCAACGACGAGTCATTATCAACAACAAATATTTAACTGAAGAACGACTCCAAGAGATAAGGCTCAAAATTTCGCGTGAGTTTAACTTAACTAATGAACTACAAAATGATGACGACGTGAGAAACCATGTATCTCTTGCAACTGAAGCCATCCCATCTAACATATCCGAAGAACTGCATACAGACACTAATACCCTTGTAATAAGTAATGAAACAACTGATAATTTGAACCTTAGTATAAATGATATTGGAACAGTTCAGTATTCTCTCCCATTAACAATGCAAGTGGAGATTGAACAAGCCTTCCTACTTGCTAAAGAAAGATTTCAAAACTCTGATCCTACAAACAGACCCTGCATACCTAAACAAAAGTCATCAAGAAAGCTTGCCTCTATCGTTCACTTTTTTAATAGTTCCATACTCCCGAAATACCTAACCCAGCGGTCTAATTTTGAGAATACTCAAACCGTCCTCTACTGTGCTGCATTCGTTGCAACCACCCAAAACGGTTTTAATATAACTGATACGCCCAATCATTTCAGACATAATAAACAAACCCCCGAATGGCATAAGAGGTTGCAAGATAAAATTACAGACTTGCGAGCTAAGATAGGTAGATTAACCGAGTTCATTAATGGTAACTCTAGCCCGAGGCTAACGAAACATATAGATGCAATAAAGCGACAATATAAACTTCATTTCCGACACGAACATGAAAACACACATTTAACACATTTTCTTGATACTCTCAAACAAAAACTTAACGCACTTACTAGTAGACTCCGAAGATATAAACTTACAACCCTACGAAAGACACAGAACAAACAGTTCGCTAATAATGAAAAGGTTTTTTACAGAAATTTACAAACATCCGGCAGTACCCAAAATTCTGCACAAAACTCCAGCAGCGGTTTAGACTGCCCTACTGCTGAAGACCTGCATCAATTCTGGTCTAACATCTGGTCTAATCCTGTAGTACATAGAAGTTCTGAGTGGATCGAAGCCAATAAGGAAGCTCTTAATTCCGTACCCAATATGGCATCCGAAGAGATAAGTCTTGACTTACTGCAATCAGTTATAGGTAGTCGGAATAAAGTAACAGCCGTGTTAACGTACTCTCGTTGTTTCATTACTTAAATATCTCATTGGCGACGCCCCTGGTTCCGGTGACTAAGAAGGATGGAGGTTTGAGGGTGTGCGCTGATTTCAAGGTAACGCTAAACCCGGTTCTCATGGTAGATAGGTATCCGTTACCAAAGGTTGAGGAATTGTTTGCAAATTTGTCGGGAGGAGAAATGTTTACAAAAATAGATTTGTCACAAGCGTATAATCAGATTTGCTTATCAGAGGAGTCGAAAATGTTAACTGTTATTAACACTCATCGGGGGCTATTTAAATATAATAGGCTTCCATATGGCTTATCGTCGAGTTCCGGAATATTCTGTAGAATTAGCGAGTCAATAGTGAGGGACATACCTAATGCTCAAAGTTTTTGTGACGATATATTAATATTTGGTAAAACACGAAATGATCACTTATCTACATTCGAGGCTGTATTAAAAAGGTTAAAGGAGTTAGGTTTAAAGTTAAAGAAAAGCAAATGCACATTCCTCGCCGACGAGGTATGTTATTTAGGGTTTGTTGTTAGTAAAGACGGTATAAAACCGGACCCGAACAAAGTCGCGGCTGTAGCGAAAATGCCACCCCCATCGTGTGTGACCGAGGTGCGATCATTCTTAGGTATGGTGAATTTCTATTCTAAGTTCATTCCAAACGCAAGCGATATCTTAAATCCTATTCATAATCTATTAAAAAAGGGTGCGCGTTTTAATTGGACCACGCCATGTGAAGAAGCATTTAATAAAATTAAGTCTTTATTGCTTGGAAACCGGATATTAGCGCACTATGACCCTAACAATCGCGTAACGTTGACATGTGACGCCAGCCCGCGCGGAGTCGCTGGCGTGCTCAGCCAGCCTGATGGGCAAGGGCGGGAGCGCCCGGTGGCGTACATATCAAGGAAACTCAATGCAGCAGAACAGAATTATTCTCAAATACACAGAGAAGCACTTGCGATTGTCTTTTCTACGCAAAAATTCCATCAATATTTATATGGTAAGCGGTTTATTTTGAAAACCGATCATAAACCCTTAATAAGTATTTTCGGCCCACAAACCGGTGTACCAAGCATGACCTCGAGTCGAATGCAACGATGGGCGTTACTATTAATGGCTTATGATTTTGACATTCAGTATGTAAATTCGTCAGACAATTGTGTCGGTGCGTTGTCGCGGTTACCGATTGGACAGAGTAAAGAAATTGACGCACCGGAGCAATCTTATTTGCATTTTGCCTCTGATGCACTTTTCTTTGATAGTAATGAAATACGTTTAATGACAGCCAAAGACGCGTTACTAGGTCGAGTGGTCAATTATATAAAAAATGGCTGGCCCGACAGTGCAGAAATTAGGGATATGCAGCCGTATTTCAACAGGCAAAAGGAGTTATATTTAGAGCTTGACTGTGTCATGTGGGGGCATCGTGTTGTAGTTCCGGAGGCGTGCCGCGAGATGGTGCTGCGGGAACTGCACGAACCTCACATGGCCAAGGCCATGGCCAGGAGTTACGTATGGTGGCCCGGACTGGACGAGGCTATAGAGGCTCGGTGTCGCGCGTGCGACGCGTGCGCGGCGGTGGCGCCCGCGCCGCCGGCGAGCGCACCTGTGCCATGGCATTGGCCGTCACGAGCTTATGAAAGGGTCCACGTCGATTTTTTAGGTCCAATGGATGGTCGCACATACATGGTATCAATCGATGCGAGATCAAAATGGATAGAAGTATCGCACATGACACGTACGACCGCTGACAACGTCATAGGTAAATTATTAGAATCTTGGTCAAAATGGGGAATTCCGAAACAATTGGTATCTGATAATGGCCCGCCTTTTTCAGGTAAGCAATTCAATGAATTTTTAGAAAAAAGCAGTGTCCGTCACATTTATTCAGCACCTTACCATCCGGCGTCCAATGGAGCGGCGGAAGGAGCAGTAAAACTAATAAAAAAGGTAATTAGAAAAGCTAAGCATGAAGGGGCTGATATCGATAAAGCCATTCTCAAATTTTTATTGCACTATCATAATACGCCTCATTGTACCACCGGTGAGTCACCCGCCCGGCTGTTGCAGGGTCGCGATTTACGTATTCGATTAGATGCGATTAAACCGGATAGATCCGCTAAAATGATTAACGAACAGTCTAAAATAGTAGAACGTTCACATAAACCATCTAGGCACTTAGAAATAGGTGATCCCGTTCAATACCGAACATTTAGAACGGGCGCAAAGTGGTCAGACGGTTACATAACTAGTAAGTTGGGGAAATCTGATTATACGATTGTGACAAGTGACGGGTCTGAGCACCATAGACATATAGATCAAATGAAGCGGCGGCACTTAAGAAACTCAAACGTTTGCCCTCCATCCAATGTTGAGACTAAACCAGGGTGCACCGCGCACGAAAGCCAACCTATAGGGATTGATGACGCCGAGCCGGGCGTCGAAGCCGTGACGGACGCCCCCAGCTGTGACAAAATACCTACCATCGAACAACCATCATCATCGAGGCCACCGCCGACTCCCGCAAGGGTTCTGCCTCTCGAGGGTGAGGGTGAGCTGAAAGTAGTTGAGGGGGGGGGAACACTAAAGGAGCGAAGCGTGTCGAACCACCGTTGCCGACCTTAAAAAAAAGAATCCCTAAAGTAGTCAAACGCTACGGATTTGAAATTGACTGATTTCTTTAAATGTTTATTTCATATAGATACGTACGTAGATGTAACAGTTAGTAAGTAAGTATACAAACACCTGTACTATAAAATATATATAACTAGCTATAGAAAAATACAAGTACCTATATCTCTGTTATTATTGTATAGAGTCTCTTCCAGCTAATCTCGTAAATAACTTTTTCTACTCCTGTACTTTTATCTGTCATTTATACATTCGTCAACACCTTTATAAGAACATAGATAATATACTCGATGGAAAGTCTATCTAGTCTATTCCCCAAAATAACACTTGTTCTATAAAAGCGCCAAAATAGTATCGCGTAATCGCGTGCAAACACGACTATTAATATAAAATAAATTACTGCCAACCTAAGAAACCTAAATAAACGCAGCGTTTTTAGAAAAAAAACTTTAAAAAAGAAAAAAATAAAAGAACCACAGACCTACTTCGTAGTTTTTTACGTTCTCTGTTCGTTTGTTGGGGCAAATTGCAAACTTTGAAAGTAATTTAGGTATTTTTACTAATCTCTGTAGCTCTTTAATAATTGATCAAATAACGACGGTGTGTATTTGTGTTAGTAATGTTAGTATTATTGAAAAATAGTGTTTTACAAGGTAAAACTTAAATGATTGTTGATTATGTTGACAAAATAACTGCGATATCCATGAAGTTTTCAATTTCGCATTTTATGTAAAAGTAAGTGTATTCGTAGAAAAAGTATTGTATGCAACGTCGTATAAGTAGGTAAAAAAATGTTCGTGGCGTTTTTCCTAACAATTTTCGCCTACGGCTCAAATTGTTACCCACGCCACTCACCTTTTTTGACCCCTCTTATACAACTGTTGCATAAACTACTATAAATGTACGAGTGCCTATACCTAATGCCTAACGGATATTAAATTTCGTAACTGCTAAATTGTTTATGTAAACTCTTCATTTTCCTTAGCCGGTCGGTTGTAGTTACAGAGTTGTCATTATGTACCCTATCGCTAATCTAAGTACGTCGCCGTGTATAGCTTAAGTCATGTTAGCCGTAATATATCAGTATTACTACCTGCGTACATATAGTATCCTTTGTTGGATCTTGCATTGTATAAAGTTACGATATAACGTTAAAATAAGTGTGAGGGTGTTATGTATAGATAAGTGGGTACTTATAATTTTGCATGCATACCCTTAGTCGGAATAAAGTAACAGCCGTGTTAACGTACTCTCGTTGTTTCATTACTTAAATATCTCAATAGGCAAGACCCACAACTGGAAAGCCACAGGCTCCGACAAAATCCACAACTACTGGTTGAAAAAATTTACTTATTTGCATCCGATCTTGCTCAAACACGTTAACGATTTCATACATGCTCCGGAAACCCTGCCACACTATATAACACAAGGAACTACATACATGCTACTTAAAGATAAAACCGATAGAAAGAATCCTGCCAAATATAGACCCATAACCTGCCTACAGAATATTTACAAAATAATAACTTCATGCATTAGCAAGCTTATATACAGACACATTGATACACAAAACATATTAGCTCAGCAGCAGAAAGGATGCCGACAAAATAGCCAAGGATGTAAGGAACAACTAACCATAGACGCCGTTATCTCGAAATACGCACTTAATAATAAACATGATATCTACACTATGTACATTGACTATAAAAAAACATTTGACTCCGTACCGCACACGTGGCTTATTCTCATTCTTGAACATTATAAAATACACCCCGCCATCATAAGATTTTTACAAAATACTATGCTATTCGGGTCCACTGTTCTTAAAATACTTAGGAATACAACAATCATAGAAACGGAACCCATTAACATTCGCAGAGGCATTTTCCAAGGAGATGCTCTTAGCCCGCTCTGGTTTTGCCTAGCACTCAATCCACTCTCCAACCTTCTTAATAAGAGCGAATCTGGTTTTAAACTAAATTACGAAAATACTTCATACAAAATATCACATTTAATGTATAAGGATGACATAAAACTGTATAGTAATAATTTAGATGACATATATTATAAACTAGCAGATATCACACAAGCATTCTCAGCCGATATTCATATGGAATTTGGCATCGATAAATGCAAAATTCAATCAGTCCAAAATGGAAAAATAGTACCCAACAGTTACACCCTAAATTCTGGAGAACAAATAGAACCTGTTGATGATGAAACTGGCTATAAATACCTGGGATATCAACAAACACAGCAAATTCATCATAAGGTAACTAAATCTACACTAAAACAGAAATTTACAGCTAGGCTCCACAAAATTTTAAACACCCACCTCAATGCACGTAATACAGTAAAGGCAATAAATACATTTGCAGTCCCTATATTAACTTACTCCTTCGGTATCATACAATGGTCCCAAACAGATCTATGCAATCTTCAAAGAACTATTAATACCTTAATGACCAAATAACGTAAGCACCACCCACGAAGCTGTACACAAAGGTTGACATTACCGAAGGTAGAAGGCGGTAGGGGGTTAATAGACATCCAGGATCTTCATAACAGACAGGTTAAAATACTAAGAAATTTTTTCTACGATCAGTCTTCACATTCCCAAATACACAAAGCTATTGCTAACGTTGATAAAAAATTTACCCCACTTAATTTAAATGACCATACGCACCAATAAAATGAACTGATCACTGAGCCCCAACACAAACTTCAAGCCTGGATACAGAAATCATTTCACGGCAGACACCGAATCGACCTAATTAATCAGAACGTCGATAAACTGGCATCCAACATGTGGCTCAAGAGAGGTGAGTTGTTCCCTGAAACCGAAGGATTTATGATAGCCATCCAAGATCAAATTATGAATACCAGGAACTACAGGAAATACATCATTCGCGACCGCAACCTCCTGACAGACTTATGCCGACGCTGTCATTCAGCCTCAGAGACCATTCAACACATTACAGGCGCATGCCGATCTATAACCCAGACTGATTATAAGCACCGACATGATCAGGCTGCAGCCATTATATACCAATACCTTGCTTTCAAATACCATCTTATCAAAAACAGAACCCCTTACTACAAATACACTCCGCAGATTGTATTAGAATCGACCGATATTAAACTTTACTGGGACAGAACCATCATCACTGATAAAACCGTGCACTACAATAGACCTGATATAACACTCTATGATAAAGCCGCAAAAACCGTGTACCTCGTCGACGTGGCCATACCTAACACCCACAACCTTGCTTATACACACACAGAAAAAATTAGTAAATACACCGATTTATCTATAGAGATCAAAACCCAGTGGCGAGTAACCACAGTAAAAACAATCCCAATCGTAATTTCATCGACAGGGGTTATCCCCCGTACTCTACACACCAGCTTAAAAACACTTGATATCCACCCACTCACTTATATCCTTTTACAAAAAGCTGTTATTATGAATACCTGCAGAATAGTGCGGAAATTCCTAGCCCTAGAACAATAGGGCCTCAGCCAAAACTATCGTTCCATACTCGTTTGGCCAAAAGCCCGCGAATGTGGAAATATATTCCCCTCCACTAGGAGAGATTAATAAAGAAAATACGTAAATAATAATAATATAGTCTTTATTGCACCAAAAACAAAAATTTCACAACAATAAAAAGTATCAACATATTCAAGTATCAAGATCTTTAGTGTCGAACTATACCGTGTTGTCAGCATAACAAAACCCTTAAATTAGCACCTGGGCGCACTCAAATCCTACAACACTTCTTTTTCCGGATAGACTCTAGTTACTTTAAATAATTAGTCGTCATGCCACGAAAGTCATCAAAATGTTATAGATTACGTCCCTAAAATCAAATAATGAAACAAACAACTGCCACAAAGTGTTTCCGTCCACGTCAAATAGATGTTTGTACACGCGATAAAATCCGTTTTTAATTGTTTTATTTCATGAATAACTATCGCGGCAACCGAAGACAATATTAGATGTTTATAATTTTGCACTAAGGAGGAAGGTGCAAAAGTGTAATACTTAGTACATATATACAAGGTGCAAAACATTTCATAAAATTAAACACTTCACCTAATAAATCATTTTTTTCTTACGTATTGTTCACTAGATTTTTATGACAACATTTTACTAGTATGTATGACAATTTGGAAATATATCCAGAGGTTAAATTAACCTTAAAGTTGTGTTCTTATTCACTTCAAATATAATTTGATAAATTAAAAAAACACAACGAGAAAAATCTAACGAATAAACAATGATTTGAGGTTAACTTTTAACATGGCGCGTAATTTTCCTTTTTTGATTTGCGTGCAGCTTGAGGCAAAGGCGCGGACTTATTATGACAAACAGCCAATATTAAAACGTGTACAGTCTCACTACTGTACATTTTTCCGTTTACGTAGCGGCCTACTTAAGCCCGCGGTTTGGCACTATATTGTAAGTAAAGCGACGACAGTGCATACCTACCTTGCATACGATTAACATCAACTGAAGGAACGGCTAAATAGTATTCCTAACTCTGTGACATTTATACAATTAATAAACTAGTGTAACTTGAACTCAACTTCTTCTTCATCTCAACGCACTCAACCACATCAAGCAAGTGTAAGGGCTAGCTGGCCCCTACATTTTTATGGTCCTTCGAACCTTTCCGTGTCCTTCGAGCTCAGCAAGGATTTCGGAACGAACCATCGCCACTACAGTCTTCAGCTTCGTTGAAAGATTCGTTCGAGAGCTTGAAGATTACTGCGACTAACTATCTCGGCCCGTACTAGGAACCGCAACGGCAAGCGGAGGTGAGGACGGATTGGGACAACTCACTACATATCGTCGGATAACTACTGAGAAGATTTCCAGCGTTACCTACGGTATTTAACTACAACTTTAACTCATCCAAACTTAACTTTAACTAACTAACTGCAAGACAACTTTAACTTCTAACTCATCATGAACAAACTTCAACTTCAACAAACCTGCTTTGATAGCATCAAGTCTCTGTGTGTTAACTACAAGAAAGACTCAGCGGCCAGGAAAACTCAAGACTACTTGAACAAACGACTAACTTCTCTCGACACCTTATGGGCTGATTTCGAGAGCCAACATGAGGTCCTTGAAAAGGAAATCGAGGACAAAACCATCAACTACTTCTTGGAAGATATCTACTCCAAAACTAAAACTATGTACGAGGCCACCAAGGCGGATATGCTAAGGTCAATGCATAATCTAACCGAAGCGAGGGCCTCAGTCAAGTTTGACCTGACGGGATTCTTAGAAGATACCGAAGAAGGGACAGACGGCGTTATTCAACTTCTGAACAAACAAGAATGTAACTTCAAGGCCATCGATCGAGCGATGTCAAAGATCGATACAGCCTCCAACAACGAGAAATGGGAGTTAGAAGACAATCTAAACATTTTAAAATCCAAGTGGTCAGACATCGATAAACTGCACTGGGAGATAGATGGCTTACTTAAAGGCACACATGAAACTTACTACAAAATGTTCGCCAACATAGAAGATAGGCACGATTCTATGCGAAAGGAACTCAACAGCAAGATATGGTCAACTTTACACTATCAAAAATCTGCGCCGCGCATCTCTATACCTGAATTCTCAGGAAACTACAACCAATGGATTTCGTTCAAAGATCTCTTCATAGAAACCGTTCACAATAACCCAACGATCAACAAGGCGCAAAAGATGCAACATCTTAAAACTAAACTTCGAGGAGAAGCGGAGAGATTAGTTCAACATTTGACAATAAACGCCGAGAACTACAATTCATGCTGGGAGATTCTGAACCAACGGTACGATAACCGACGTCTTCAATTTATTTCATTCATGAATACCTTACTCAACTTACCTACAATTCAACAACCTGATGCATACAACCTGAAAAAAATGCATGACGTCATTACTGAATGCATGAGTGGATTAACTAATATCGGCTTGGATACTACAACATGGGATCCTGTCATTGTACATCTGATGACTTTGAAATTAGACTCCACCACGCACAGCGATTACGTACGGGATCTTCAAGACCACCGAGAGATTCCAGTCCTACATGATTTTCTTTTATTTCTCGAGAGCAAATTCATGGCTTACGAAACCATGAAGCGCACAAAGAAGGACGTCACCGCCCAGCAAAAACCAGCAGCCGTGAAAACTTTCAACAAAGAATATCAAGCCAAGAAAACCAACTATAACAACTCTAATTATTTCAAGAATAACTCCAAAGTATATCATACAACATACGGTCAATGTCCACTTTGCGACGGGGAACACGTGCTGATGCAATGCCCGAAGTTCGTTGACCTAGACACGCTGCAGCGCAACAACACAGTTGCGAAACTACGGGTTTGCAAAAACTGCTTGTTTAGTCACGGGGACGAGGAATGCAGATCCAGCAAAACATGCAAGGAATGTAATTTGAGACATCATACATTATTGCACAATAACAACAAGAAACAGATAACTTCTAATTATAGAAAAAATAACTTCGAGTCAAAGCCATCAACATCAACTTCATCTCAAGGACCATCGAGCCATCATATAGCCGCAGATGATCCAGACCCAGAGGTCCTCCTAACTACGGTTGAGCTTCAACTTCAATCCCACGACGGGACATTTATAACGCTTCGCGCATTACTGGACCAGGGGTCTCAACTTAACCTTATAACTGAAAACGCCACACAACTACTGAAACTAACTAGAACGAAGTTAAACGGAATTATAACTGGAATTGGAACTCGAAGCTGTAAAATAAAAGACAGCAATTACTTGCAAGTCCCAACACTCCGATTATTCATTCCAAACTAAAGTATTTATAGTCAACAAAATAACTAGAAACCTGCCCAACTCTACTTTCAAGAAAGGAAACTGGCCGCATTTACAAAACTTGCAACTAGCGGATGCTGCCTACAACGTATCTCGACCTATAGACCTTCTGCTAGGGTCTCACATTTACGCGGACGCTATCATGGATGGAGTACTCAAGGGCAAGGGAAAGGCTCCCATTGCACAGCGGACCCATCTAGGATGGATTATCAGCGGGAGACTGACAGCGTCTCTATCACCTAGCTGCCACTTAACTTTAGTCAACATGGACGAACTTACAAAGTTTTGGGAAAATGAAGATATCACTCAGAACGACGAGGATACATCTCAAGACGATCAATGTGAAATCCACTACCAACAAACTGTCCAGCGAGGCCCCGATGGAAAATACATCGTGAAAATGCCGCTAAACACTAACTACGAGGAAAAGCTGGGAAATTCCAAACAAGTAGCTATATCTCAGTTTTTACAACTTGAACGAAGATTACAAAAACAAACCAGGCTCGCCGCAATGTACAAGGAATTCATAAAGGAATATTCCGTCTTGCAGCACATGAAGCCGTCAGCTTCGTCTTCAGAACAAGACTGCTACCTTCCTCATCATGGAATATTAAGGGAAAATGCCACCACCACGAAGCTAAGGGTTGTTTTCAATGCATCGCAAAAAACTGGCAGCGGCTACAGCCTAAACAGCCTACAGCAAAAAGGTCCTAACCTACATAAGGACATTCAAGCGCTTATACTGAAGTGGAGGTCTTACAAATATGCATTTTGCGCCGATGTCCAAATGATGTACAGATGTATTTGGGTCTCTGAAGATCAACAACATCTTCAGAAGATAATATGGCGAAACTCACCCTCTGAAACCCTGAAAGCGTATCAACTTTGCACAGTAACTTATGGACAGAAATGTGCAGGCTGGCTAGCCATGAGAACTTTAAAGCAGTTAGCTATCGACGACGGTCACAAGTACCCCGAAGCAGCCGAAGTACTGACAACCCAATTTTTCGTCGATGACCTGATCAGCGGCCGCAACTCAATTGAGGAAGCGAAGCAGCTCCAAAATTCATTAATTAACTTACTTAAAGGCGGCGGCATGAACGGAAATGGACAGCAAACGATAAAACTCTACTTGAAACCCTAAACGAAGATCAAATCTCAAAACAAATATTTGACTTCAAGCATGAAGACTCCATGAAAACTTTAGGACTTGGCTGGAACCCTACCTCGGACACATTTACACTTAACTGGAATCTACAAAATGAAACTACGACACAGCTAACAAAACGAACGCTACTGTCAGAAATATCACGCCTATATGATCCCTTAGGCTGGTATAGCCCCGTAACCGTGACAGCTAAGCTAATATTTCAGAAAGTTTGGACCAGCAATTTGTCATGGGACCAAATTTTACCAAACGAAATCCAAGAAGAATGGCTTAAGCTGAAAACTGAACTACAACTTCTAAACCAGGTCAAGCTAAATAGATGGATCGGCGGGACCTCCAAGCAAATCGAAATTTTAGGGTTCTCTGACGCAAGTGAGAAAGCCTACGCCTGCGTTATCTACGCTCGCATCCCGGACGAAAGCGGGAAGCTACGTACAACTCTACTAGCGGCTAAAACTAGGGTTGCCCCTACATCTCAAAAAACTACTCTTCCGAGATTAGAACTGTGCGGAACTCTTTTACTATCTCAACTCATGAAGAAAGTGACAGAAGCCTACAGAGACTACGATGTCACTATACAAGCATTTTGTGACTCTCAAGTAACTCTAGCGTGGATACAGGGGGATGCGTCACGTTGGGAAAAATACGTGGCTAATCGAGTTACGAAAATCAAACAAATAATACCAGCCGACAAGTGGCGGTATATCAAATCTGAAAACAATCCAAGTGACTGCGCTTCAAGAGGCATGTACCCGAGCAAACTGATCAACTACGACCTCTGGTGGCACGGACCGGCACTTCCCGAAACCGAGCAAGAGGATGAACTTCAAAACTTAACTTGCCATTTTACAACTAACGTCGGAACATTAAAAAACGAAGAGGCAACCCTAGCTACAAATCAAGACAATAACTTTATAACCGACCTACTTGATAAACACAGTTCGTTAACACGAGTAATTCGAATCACCGCGTGGATAATGCGATTCACAGCAACCTTGCGACACAAGCAAAAGGCTGACTCAAGCTATTTAACTACAAATGAATTGCTTGCCGCAAATGAACTTGTAACCAGACGCGTACAAAAGGAGGCATTCTATAACGAATACAAATTGTTGGTTAAAAATAAACCTATATCGAAACAAAGCTGCATATACAAACTGAAGCCTTACCTGGACGAAGAGGGATTGATTCGGGTTGGCGGACGACTAAACAACTCTAACTTGCCCCCGGGAATGAAGAATCCAGTTATCTTACCCAGGAAAGGGCGCATGACTAATCTCGTCATTCATCGTGGGCACGCAGCAACATTACACGGCGGAGCGCGCTTAACCCTTAACTACATAAGGCAGCGCTACTGGATCATTAGCGGAAATAGGGCGGTAAAGGACCAATTGCAGCGCTGCGTACGCTGCCATCGCTTCAAACCGTCGAAGACAAATCAACAAATGGCTGATCTACCTCCGCAGAGAACTATCCCATCTAGACCATTTACGCATACTGGCGTAGACTTTACTGGAAGTGTAGAAGTCAAAATAAACAAAGGACGAGGTGTCAAGACTTCAAAGGGGTACATAGTTATATTTGTGTGCCTGGCCACTAAAGCAGTGCACATAGAACTTACATCAGACATGAGCGCTGAAACATTTTTGGCAGCTTTTGAGCGATTTTGTGCCCGTCGAGGCACGCCTAAACATGTTTACTCAGATTGTGGCTCTAACTTTATTGGTGCATCAAAAATCATGCGCCAAGAGTTCGAACAATTTAGGCAAATGCTGTCTAACTCAAGCTTCTTCGACGAGATTGGGAAACTGGAAGTGGAATGGCATTTCAACGCTCCTGCGTGGCCGACCGGAGGCGGCATCTGGGAAGCCGCGGTAAAGTCGCTGAAGTATCACTTAAGAAGAGTGCTCGGAGAGCAGAAACTAACTTTTGAACAATTTTCTTCACTTCTGGCCAGGATCGAGGCTTGTTTGAATAGTAGACCTCTTTGTCCCCTTACGGAGGACCCCGACGAATACTACAACTGCCTAACCCCGGGCCATTTTTTGACCGGTTCCGCAACATTGTCACTGCCGCACTCGGATCATGGTGACACTAAAGCCATCGATCTACGACGAAGATGGCAACTTATTGAGCATATGACACAGCGATTCTGGAAGACCTGGTCATTTGACTATCTAACTCAACTTCAACGTCGAAGCAAATGGAACACCCCAACAAAAAATATTGAAAGGGGCGACATTGTTCTTGTGAAGGAGGACAACCTGCCGCCAGGAAAATGGGCCTTAGGACGAGTCACAGACGTCCATCCGGGCGCCGACGGCTTAACTCGCATAACTACGATAAAAACTCAAAATGCAACTCTCAAGCGACCCATTGTCAAACTTGCACCATTACCGGTGGAATCGAAACCTAAACTCGAAGACACATCATCGCAAGAAAATAATGAAGTTCAACAAACAAACCCGAAGAAACCCGCAAGATATATTAGAAAAACTAAAGCTCCCAAGCAATGTTTTTTATTTACATTGTTTACAACCTTCATAACCACGTGCGCACTGATGTCAGGGTCGCAAGCTACCGGCGCGCCGACGTCAGCGCATATCACGAGCATTGAACCCGAGCGACCTATATACTACGACACAATTGGCCAGATACAAGTAATACACAATAAATGGACATTACTTATGTACTACAACTTAACTAACTATTGGGAAGGAGTTCGTTGCATCGAAACTTACCTACGCGGAGTGGAAGATTGGTGCCAGATGACGGATCCTAGATACTGCAAAACTACTCTCAACCAGCTGCACCACGAAATAGATCTCTTGCAATATTACAACACTATATTGCTAACCCCACACAAACATTTAACTGAAAGGAAGAAACGTGGACTCGTAGACGGGGTTGGCTATTTAGCAAACAGTTTATTCGGAATCCTGGATCAACGGTTCGCTGAGAAATACAAAAACGACATAGAAGCCGTACATAGCAACGAAAACTACTTACTCGAACTCATAAAAAATCAAACTTCGATAGTTGAACTACAGAACAAGGTTTTGAAAAAAAATGAAGCCAACATGCTGCAACAATTCAGCGTCATCGAAGCCTTCATGAACGAAACAAACATAAATTTGGCAAAAATTGAGTCTACCTTGGAAATCGCCATGGCCACCAGCTACTTTAACTCTGCGGCCTTGTCAGCTTACCTACTTATCAACAATCTGAAGAACATGCAAGAAATGCTCTTTAACACCTTAACCGACGTTTATAAGGGTCACATTGACGTCCATCTCGTGACTCCTGTCAACCTAATCGAACAAATGAACATTATCGCCGGAAAACTACCCAGGTCTATATCGCTACCTGTAAACAACATACGGGAAGACATTAAGGACTTGTACAAACTACTGTATGTCAAGGCTCGAGTCACGGATACCTACTTCTTATTCGAGCTACACATACCCCTGATTTCTGATGAAGATTACACACTACACCGCGCTATACCGCTACTATCAAGAGGGCTCAAGAAACTGTCATGGTGCGAGCAAGCGCAAAATACATCGCCGTGAACTTTCAGAAAAATACCTACATCTCTTTCACGGAAGATGACCTTCAACAATGCATCTAACTGAAGCCCGACAACTTTATATGCAACAAAAACCTACCAGTATTCAACCTGCACAATGAAAACATCCCATGCGAAGCAAAACTAATAAGCCACCGCATGACTACACCATGTGACGTCACGCACGCGTCATGTAAAGACGCCTGGATCGAATTACACTCACCGAACACTTGGCTCGCCGTTTGCTGCGATACTTGCACATTACGGGCCATATGCGAAGAAGATGTGACGTCACACACTATGACATCCACGGGAATAGTAACTCTACCACAAGGATGCGTTATGCAATCGAAATACCTAACTATTCACTCACTCAACCAGTACAACAGCAAGGTGCACATGAACTACGAAGTCAACGTGCCCTCAATAACATCATCAATTAATCGGATTGCGAACCTGACCTACCACAACATACCGCATCTCTACTATGCTGAACATGAAACCAGGGACACAGAAGAAATCGACAGAAGACTACTGTACGAAAAGACTAGAGAGCAAAACTTCCCAACAGCTCTCACCATACATGACATCCATCAATATGCCATATGCTACATCCTGCTGGCTATAGCCATCTCTGCTGCCATTCTTTGGGGAGTGGGAAGGCGCTATCCTAACTTATGCAAAATCAGAAAGCAAAAACAATGCTCACTGCAATCAGTGAAGCCACACTACGAGGATATCGAACTTCAACCGATGCCAAAGGAAAGAAGCCGGCCGCAAGCTAGAGCGAGACCGACGAGTAACACCGCACCGCGCCCGAGCCAGCACCTCGCGACCAACGAGTCCAACGACAATGTGGCGTTCAACTTTGAACTCTAATTGATTTAAAACTTATTAAGTAAATTTTGTAATAGCTTTCCTTCTATTGACTTTATCTTAACTTTCTCTTCTTCTGAAGTCGCCAGCATGTACAGTCTCACTACTGTACATTTTTCCGTTTACGTAGCGGCCTACTTAAGCCCGCGGTTTGGCACTATATTGTAAGTAAAGCGACGACAGTGCATACCTACCTTGCATACGATTAACATCAACTGAAGGAACGGCTAAATAGTATTCCTAACTCTGTGACATTTATACAATTAATAAACTAGTGTAACTTGAACTCAACTTCTTCTTCATCTCAACGCACTCAACCACATCAAGCAAGTGTAAGGGCTAGCTGGCCCCTACAAAACGGACAATTCGTGTTTAAAACATAATTTATTGTGTACTACGAGTAATATAATAAGTTGAAATGATTCTTTTTCACAATTAGGGTTGTATAATTTATATTCTATCGTAAATGTGTATATTTTGTGTACGTACATTTACTTTTTTTTTTTACTTTTTTCGAATGCTAACTACTAAACTATGATATATAATAATGACAGATGGGTTATACACGCTCCAAAAGTGAAGCACTTAATATGAGTGAATTCAAACAACTATCGCTAGTCGCGCACCGGCCAGTGTGAGGTACCGACGTGCGAATGAGCTCCCGTCACCCGCGTGAGAAAGAGACAAACTGTAATTTTCTAACAATGAGAGTGACAAAGATGTAATGATTGTCAAAATAGATAAACATAACATAATCGTTGCTAAGTTATGAAATAACTCTGGAAGTATTTTTTCTGCTCATTTTGTTAGAGTATAACCCATCCATAGGAAATATCATTGCTACTAAAGAGTTAAAATAATAAAGGTAATACCCGACTAAACGCTTTTTTTGGGCGGTAGACATAAAAAAGGATTATTAGTACCACCGTCCACAATCTCTTCTGCTTTGCCTTAAAGTTAACTGGTAGAGAATACCTTTTAGCATTAAGTCCGCCTTTTGTATTTTAAGATTTTCTTTCGTGTAATAAATGTTAAATAAATAAACTACAACGATTCGTCTGCGTACATACTTGGTACTAGAGTACAAACGTCACTTGATCGGATTATTAAATTATTGTACTAGTTCGATAATTATAGTGAAAAGCACGTGTGTTTAATATATAGGATTATGAGCCTAAAAGCGGTGGAATAAAAACCTCGTTACGAGCAAGTGTGTTGAAAAAATTTTTTTTGATGGAGAGCTAGTTAGCGTCGGATATGATACAATAATGAGAGCAACGACACCCCTCTAGTCAGTTTGCTATACTATGTTTATATCTAAATCTAAATATATAACCAATAAAGAATCTAGATTAGATTAGATTCTTTATTGGTTATATATTTAGCCTTAACTTGTTGCTGGAAGAACGGGGTCTCCTGACACAAGTATTCCCATACTTACTAGGAGGTCCCAACCCTTTCTCAATTTGTAAACACAATGATTGTGACCAATAAACTATTTTTAATTTTTTTTTTCATTTTCAAATCTGGACAGCTGGCAGCTGTAAAGTGGTGGAGGTCATAGAATGCAAATGACTAAGAAAACAAATCCTACAGTTGTGGGTTTGATGCAATATTATGAGAAATTATATAAATAATTAGATTATATCATTGCCAAAAGTTTATGTTGGGGAAAAGTAGTGCTAAACGACGTATAATGTAATTCATGGTTTGTCGCCTACTGTTTTTGTTTCCGAAATAATACGCAATGTTTTTTCTTCTCATGTTAAAATATAGGCCCATGGCCCCCGTCCTTTATAAGTTTATAACAGAGACAAACTCGACAGTTTTCCAATTAATTTTTTTTGATAGACTGCCACTCTGACGTCCCCCCATTAAAACCTGCCAGATGCCCGGATCTAGCAATAAGGATAGTATAGCAATCTAACCAGACATTTTGTGGCTCTCATCATTGTCATATCTGACGTGGCCAGCTCTTAGTCAATTTACTTAAGTACCTATAATTAGCCTAAGAAACATAAGACTCTTCTTCTAGGTGAGGTGAGTTGCCAACTGCGTTGCAATTTCGTCAAGTGCAGTGGGCAGTGTCGCCTGAATAAACAGCTTTGACTCTGATTATTCACAGCTTGAATACATTTTGGAACTACTATCTAGGTATGTAAACACGTATACCTACTACCATACCATATTAATTGCAGGATGACAGATTTTTTGCTGTAGTAAAAGGATTTCTATCGAAAAAACACAAATTGTCCTGATAAATAAATAGCGGAAAAATGGTACCTATGTATATATTAACGGCCTCCATAGCCTAGTCGGTAGTGACCCAGCCTAGAAAGCTGTAGGTCCCGTATTCGAATCCTGGTAAGGGCATTTATTTGTGTGTTTATCACAAATTTTTGTACATGGGTTATGGATGTTTTATATGTATGTAAGTTTAGTCGTAAGAAAGTATCCACTTCTTGTGCCGTATTCTGGTTTTAAAATACATAAACAATACATTAAAACACAATTTGTCTCAAACATAACTGCAACCCACAAAAACAATCAACCAATATTGGAGTTGTATTTGAGTAGCATCGGAATATTTATCAAGTAAATTCTGATATTTATGATTCAGACGTCTAGGCGCTAACTGTATTGCGTAGTTATTGCATTGGAGCTATGTATTGAAGTTGGATCGTTTCTAAACATGTTTTAAAGTTGTTAGAATACGGCACCTTACTTTACCTATTCCGATCACTGGTAATGACCTAATGACACTGCATACGGCAAAAAGCTCGTACTCATCTACTGAACGACTGTACGGCAACCCTCGGTGTAACTGATATTTAATTCAACTTTTAATTTAAATTATGCTTCAACCATTTATAACAAATTGTTTCATACATATACATCAGTCACTCCAAAAGTTTTGCTGTTGACAACCATTGTTCAGGGAATATTTGATAACTAGAAACCACAGACCAGAGAGGTTTTAGCTTCTCTGCATACCCCAGTCCGTGATTGAAACAAAATGGATGGAATGTTACATCGCTACAACTTTCACTAAAATTGAAATGAGGTTTAATTCCAATAAAGCCGCTGTTTTAAAAAAATACAATGAATGTGTCATAAACCTGAAGGAACAGTCTGTTCGATTCTGTTGCCCCAGTTTCATGTTTGCGACGGCTTAGTAGTTGTTCTTTTAGTAGGGTAATAAAACATAGTCCAGGCTTTACGCGAATTCGTACGCGCGCGTCTCTGAAATGGGGCGGGTAAAATGTTTATGAGCGTAATCACTCCGCATGTGGTTCCTTTTATTAGGATCAATCCGAAGTCTTATATATGGTCTAGGTAATATAACAAAGATCTTGATGATATATTCAAATTATTGTCAACTTTGAGTAAGGTCAGATGCGGTATGCTTTTTTTAATCGACATAAGATAGATTATTCAAATGTAGGTACTTACGTCAATTTTATTTCAACGTACCTATTATATGGCATGATACAGTTTCAAACATTTTTAACAGATGGGAATCTTAACTCCAGAGAATTAATCGAATTAAGAGCTTCGTTGTTTAAATTGATGTACGTCAATATGTAGTAGATACATTAATAAAACTTCTTGGTAAATAAAACAATTATAGCAGGCAACAACTAATTCATTTATTCTAACAACTTAAAAATAACAATGAAAATTTGCTAACAACCGTAATAACGTAGAACGTTGAAAACTTGGTCTCGCTCGAATGTCGACGCACATTAAGAGATCAGATTTTTATGTCCACGATTTAAAGAAATGATAGTTACTCCCCTTATATAGTTAGTAAAATTAACTTTAATCTCCTCGTTTGACCACTCGACAACGAACTCTTTAACATTCCCTTACGTGAAAAAAGTACATTATCAAATTCCTTCACTAGTAAAACGTGCAAGCATAATAATATTTATTTCTCACACATTAATTTGTTCCACATTCCCCTAGCTATAGTGCTTCGAATTGATAACGTTATGGAACTGTTCAACTTGTATAGTTATTTAGTTACTAAGTACAAGTTTAACAATTTCATAACGTTATCCATTCGTTAATTGCGTACCTAGTAGTTTTAATATTATTGTGTATTTATATTGTATGTAACTGATGCATGCCGATGAATTGTTTGTTCTGTATAGTTATATAAAGTTCATACTCTTACTTTGTGTACATGAGTTAGTATTTGGTGGCAGCTTTATTGGTTTGTGTATACTTTATTACTTTAAGAAATAAGTATTGTACCGTTTGTGCCCTAATAAACATTAAACTAAATGAAATAAATATTTGATATATTAGTAGGTAATTAAACGACTGATCAACTTATTAAAGCTTGGCTATCAGTTTAAAATACCTGGAACGTCATTTCCATCATTGCTCTTATTACACGTTCGAGGCGGACGGCTCATTGTGCATCAAGAGGCTGGAAACCGTCCAAGTCGTGAAGTGAACAGATTATGTACAGGGTACAGGCCCGAAATCATCTTTAAATGTCGTATGTGGTTAACTCTCGTATACGAGGGAGTTACTTAACATAATAATAAATTACAAAATATTCAATATTAGGTACTTACAAAGGTTTTACTTTATGCTTCTAAATTCACTCCAGCAATTAAAAGTTCTCTTGTTAGAAACAGATTGTAAGATGTTATAATCTGTAAGTTAATGAATACGAATGATGCGATTGGTGCCCAGAGAAAAGTAGCTGGTTTTATTTGTCATAACATAATTCATTATAATTCAATTGTTCAAAACCGGCCAAGTGCGAGTCGAATTCGTGCCACAAGGGTAAATAATAAAATAAAAAAAATATTACAATTATGTCCTTTCTGACAATGAATAAAATCTATTTCTAACAATAAAACTTAATTGCTGGAGTGACTCGAGAAGCATAAAGTACAAACTTTGTACCTAATATTGCTTATTTTGTAATTTAATATGTGTCCCTACTATCTACGTATACGAGAGTTAACCACATAAAGCCTGGATGAAATGGCATAACAATGAATATACCGCTATGAATATTGGTTTTGGCGTAACTTCACCGTTCATCCCAATTATTTTAACAAACGAAATTCGAACCGCAGAGCTCACATGCAGGCTGTAACTATTCCGGTATAAGAATGGTCACATTTTACCTCTGCGATTTTAGAATTTTTAGTAGAAAGTTAGTATGCGGAATCGGTACCGAACCATCAGTCTGGCCTCTACGTAATCAAAGACGATCGGCGCTAATGAAGGCCATTACCTGGCCCTGGTGTTCTTTGCTCACCGAGCACTGGCCTCAGGAATCCCGGTATTAGTGCGACTTCTAAATTTGCCATAACGCTAAGAAATTTGAGATCACTCTTATACTGGTACATAAAGGCGCTCACCAGGTAAATGAGATCAGTAAGAATGATGATCCGCGCCGGCAGCTAGGGCGGACGGCGGACGGCCCCGAGGCTCGGGCCGGCGGCCCGGTGCTCGCGGCTGGCTGGAACCGCACTGGCTCGCGGAAATTGCCAATTATTGTGTCCGGGCACCTGCCACGTCACGCTACGCCTCGCTCGGTCTTGCTCCGCGTCTCACGTGACTTTCCAATAAATATCCGTGATTTATTCAATCATTGCGCTGGTGCGCGATATTCGAGTCATGCGTAAGTGTCCTTTGGTGAAAACTCTGCTTGTGATGTCTTGGCTTCTTTTGCTTGTAAACGTGTAACGGAAATTGTAAGATACATTCCTGAAATTAGTGATATGACATGTTCTGAAGATCTTAATCTGTAGTAACGACAGGCCTACGACTTGAGTTCGAATCCTCGTACGGGCATTCGTTTGTGTGTAATATAGTTAATATGTTTTCCATGAACATGACTGATTCTTTATAAAACAAAAATGAAACGAAAATAAAAACCTAAACAAAAAAAACTATACTAAAATGATAATTTAATTTAATTTCCAAAAAAATGAGAACCGCCTTCTAAAAACCAACCCACTGAAAAGCACTAGGTATATGATTTTTATATAAGTACCTCACCCCTCACCCCTATCTTTATCCAGTCCCTATCCCATCTCTATTCCTACCCCGTAAAGCAAATTACTGCCAATAAGTAATTAATACCTAATAATAAGAAAATTGATAATGATCTGGGTTTTTACTTAATTTTTGAAGTCGGTGTCAAACCAAAATTTTAGGATAACAAAGAACGCCATTCACTTGCATAAAAAATACTTAGTTTACTCATTAATTAATTTCTTGCACTAATGTCCCGCTTCAAAATGACAGTGAAGTGGTTTAGTACCGACTTCAAAAATTAAGTGGGTAATTTTTTTGTATTATAGGTACATATTTATATTATCTATAACGCCTGTATCTATGTGTGCAATTTCATCAAACCGATAGATGGTTAGATTGCTCTCACATGCAGTGCACAGATGTCTAGATACACTTTGTATACGACAAAGATAATGCAAATGTTGCTACACTACAATTGTATATTAAACATATTATAGGTACCCATTAGAAAGCTTAGTATTGACTTACATAAGTAGGTACATAATATAAGGTATACAAAGTATGTAAAGGTATATACCTATTTGAAACGAATACATCATTATAACCTCAATTATTTATTTCAATGCATGTGCTGTTCGATGTTACAGCCTAATGAACTTGTAAATTCTAATTATGACCGCGTTCGTATACTAGCGGGACCACTTCAGGTATACACATAATGGGAATGGATCGCGCATTACACGCTGGTTACAAATTAACAGCAATAACCAGAACAATGCAGGTGAAATGAATAAGCGGGAACAAAACACAAAGCAGAATCATTACTCCGCATAATGCCAGGTGAGTGAGCAAGGTTCTTAAATAATCGTTTAATCGTTTCACCGGGCGAGTTACATTTCCTTTTGAGATTATTTCGTTTTCTTATTTATTGAGTCAGCCAGCATTACACTCGATACATTATTGATATTCGTCCAATGAGTCGTTAACAAAAGCCTCCGTGGTACAGCCAGGGGTGATGCGCGAATCTGCGGGCTCAGTCCGCTACGAGCCGTAGTCTCGGAGCTACGAGCGCGCTACGCCGTAGTAGGCCGTCGGGTAAACACGTGCGTGATAGCGAATTCGCGAATTAGTCATTGACGCAAATAAAATACTGTGTAAGGTGTATACATGTACTTAGTACGTTGTTAGTGCATATAATTAGGGTGTATTATAAACAAAATAAAAGCGGTCAGTCTTTCGAAATGGAATAAGGATTTTACTGCGATTTGATATGTTATTTATTTTTTCATTAATTGGAAGTGAAATTAAATGTTTACTTACAAAAAAAGCTCGTATATTATACAAACAAGGCTATGGGTTTTGAGCTAGGATTTAAATAAGAAATATATTTTATTGCAGGATTCATTGACATATTATTAGTATAGCAAGAGTTTTTAACCAATGAAGCGCGTGGGGGCGAAGCGACTATGAAAAAAACTTGTACATTTTGGTCTCTTTTTACCACTGAAACACATGAATAATATTTTTTTAATTATCAGAAAAATATTGATGTGAACAAAGATTTTCCCAAAATATTATTAATCATTTATTAACGACCAGACATAGCCCTTTAAAATCTGTGCACTGTGTGCAATTGTCAATGAGTACACTGTTAAGAATGACATTCGTTTGTCATTTTTGTAAGCCTGTATAAACGTTAATTTTTTTGAACGGAATCAACAACAATGTTCCTTTTTTGCTTAACATAATAGTATATCTGTAAAAATATAGTTAAAATTAAATTAAATTAAAATAAAAAAATATTAAAAATTCAATTAAAATTACTATTAATAGTGTTGAGAATATTAACGGCCGTATACAGGTTGTAACAAAAATTCTGGTGATCCGTTTAAGCCCGGCATAATTGATATTGTATTCTAATAATAAAATAATAAAAAAGAATTCGCGGGAATAAAAATGATTTGGTATGGAGGATTTTGTAGGTAGGGACGAAGTGTCCCATACAAAAAAAATAGTTTCAATTTTGTCCTTAAACGGATTACCAGTATTTTTGTTACAGCCTGTATGGATTCGTATGCGGTAGAAGGAAACATGGAAATACTAAGTATATGCCCAGTATCTTATACACGCAAAAATGAAGCTAATATGATTGAAAAATATACATAGGCATATTTTTATTCCATTAAACAATATTCCCTAACGTAACGTAGTAGGTAGTATCAGAATATATCAGATAAATACTAATTGGAAATAGTTTGGTAGTAGGTATCTGTCTGTACATCGTACAATCACTTATGTTTGGAGACGGATATTTGAAGTTACCCGGCCCTTTTTCAATGGAAGTTCCGTTGAAATTAATTTAAATACCCACAATAGACGAAGGTTTCGATGACAATGAAATACCTGGGCCGCGATTCGAAAAATAAACACACACACTGGACAGACACAGCTCCAACTTAACTCAACCCAACTCAACTCAACGCTATAACGACATTGGCATTTGCTATTCGAACAGATTTTCATTCAACATTGGTCCCACATTGGTCTCACATTGGTCACACATTGGTCTCACATTGATACAACATTGGTACAATGCGTGACCAATGTGTGACCAATGTGAGACCAATGTGAGACCAATGTTGAATGAAAATCTGTTCGAATAGCAAATGTCAATGTCGTTATAGCGTTGAGTTGGGTTGAGTTGGGTTGGAGCCGTGTCTGTCCAGTGTTTATTTTTCGAATCGCGGCCCTGAATTCGTGTTGTGTTTAACCACATTTCCCTACAGTATTATTTAAATTTGCTTACATACCGGTTTCACACATTTTATACAATAAATAAGTATTTTCATTACTTTATACAGCAGTTTAATTAATTACCTACCCTATAAAAGGATTTTGAAATAAAATCCATTAAATCGACTTTAAAAGTTTACTACAAAATTATAGTTTACATGTTTTCTACAGTTATGAACAGATCAAGCCTTTTTTCCAGTTAAGATAAGCCTTAAATTTTTTGCTTAAATTAATAATAAACATATTGTATTCAGCTTCTTTATAGTAGGTATTTCAATGCTATATTGCACAAAATATGTATGCGACGAACATTTAGAACATGAACATGAATTCAAATTTTATAGAAGAACTATGCACTATTAATTTCATATCTGATTACCTACAGGTACTAATTCCGTTTCCAACCCGTATCGTATAGCTTTCTAAGATAAATCAGAGGCGAGTTTATTTTTCCACCCGATTTATTTATGTAAAACTTAATGCGATTCCCACAAGGAAACTGCACCTTTACTAATGGATTAGTTTCCCTTCCAGGCGGGCTCTAACACCAACTTAACAAAAGAACAATCATTTGTTTTACTTAGACATTCAAATTCATCAAGTTTATAGAAGCACCTTAGAAACATTAATTTTATCTACACCAATATCATAAATCCTCTATTCCGCGTTCGGAAACCGTATGTTATTACCACCATTATTGCAACCAGTAACGTAACATCAGTGTATTATCTGTGACAGTGTGGTAAAAACGTATGAAAATTCATTACTTACGGTAACGTAATGAAAATCTGCACTCCTTTCCGACCGCCGGCACGCGCCCGCCCGACCGCCGGCACAATCGAGTTGGTCATGGCATGGCGGTGCAATGGCGGTCATTCTAATGGTTTCCGAACACTTCATTTAGGATTTATAATAAGTGTGTAGATAAAGCATTGTATGCAACTGTACGTAATTAGGCCTTAAAACGTAACAGTTACTTAAACTTTGCTTAAACTACTATTCAAGTTCTGAAATTTCATATCTTTGTCAATTTGAAGATACCTTCATAAGCGTGACTAAGCAGGCCTAAGCTTCATTTCTAAGAGGGATAACATTTGAAGGTTTATAACGTTACTCAAAGCTCGTGAGAGGTTAAGTCGGCTTATGTTGTTGTCCTATACTGTAAAGCGTTCAGACGGCACCCACCCTGTTACATTTGTTTTGTATAAAGTCGTCCAAAAACACGCCGAAAAAAAATATTGGCCGTTTTTTAGTCAATGAGATTTTCAATCTCGAAATAAATTTTAATGACTAAATGAACTACCAATTACCTACTTTCACAGTGAAAACTAATAAATAAGTAAATAAATATAAATTGCGTTTACTCATAATAGTATTGAGGTACTTCATATGTCTACATGTACTTCATATGTTGTTTATGTGCACCCACCAAATACAGATAGTTGAATTTCAGATACATGAAAAAATATCCCATTTAACTTTTATTTGAAGTGTTTAATTAAAGCGTCTAACTTCATAACAATTACAATTATAATTGTCATAAACAAAACCAGTGCTATTCTTAATATTTAATCAATTTCATTTTTTTTAACTAGCTGCTGAGACGTTTCAAGTTAACTAATATCAAAGTGTTTGGACAAAGTGAACTGTGAAAGAATATAAGACAAATAATAATGTATACATCAATGTGTTTTATGACCATCATCGCCATACTCATGATCGACTTGAGAACTGGAGCTCTTCTACAGAAGGGTGAGTATCCTTTATTTACATTTATATAAAAACCCCGGATATGTCCTTAACGTTGTCCGACGCCCTAGGGTACTCATTAAAACTAAAGTGGCGGTGGGCAGGTCACGTTGCCCGCATGAAAGACGGTCGCTGGACGAGCCTTCTAACATCATGGCCCGGCCTAGCAGGCAGCAGAAAAAAAGGGAAACCCGTAACACGATGGGAGGATGACATCGCACGACATATAGGAAAGAAATGGACGTTAATAGCAAGAGATAGAGATCGATGGACAAGTCTGGGGAGGCCTTCACCCTTTCAGAAGGGGTTCTTGCATGAAAAATGTATTTTAATATTTTTACTTGTAATTAAATTTAATTCTTATGACTAATGCTAATGACGTAACAAAATGACAAATATTGTATTAATTTTAATTTTAAGTTGCAAGAAATAAAAGGCTTTTTATTTTATTTTTATTTTATTTTATTTTATTTTATGTCCTTAAACTACGCCAAAAAGAAAAGTATGGGCACTGCGTATGGCATCTCGCTAAGTGTGGTAGGGCACGTTCAGCGAATGTCATCTCGCTCAAATCTGGAGCAGAGCCCGACTGGGGAAGTATCTCCACCTTACAGAAAACCACAGCCAAATAGCACTAGACCACCCTACTCATAGTTGCAACTCCAGAGGTGTCACATGCACGTTGCCGACCTTTTACAAAAAGGAGGATTCACTGTCTTGACGGCTAAGGGATCAAGAGGGTCCCTCGTCGTCAACAAACTGGGTCCTCTTTGAGCTCTTTGGCAACCTTACTCATCGGCAGGAACACAACACTATGAGTAGGGTCTAGTGCTATTTGGCTGTGGTTTTCTGTAAGGTGGAGGTACTTCCCCAGTCAGGCTCTGCTCCAGATTTGAGCGAGATGACATTCGCTGAGCTGTGACCTACCACACAGCGAGATGACATTCGCAGTACCCATACCCCTCTTTCGGACATACCCGTGTCCGGACGTAGTTTAAGGACATACCTGGGTTCAAAAACCGAGTCATTAATTCCACTCATTAGGCTGATTGGAGTGTTTGTAAGAACAATTAAATGCATTTCAGTGCAGTTAGCATTAGGTATGTAGTTAGTAGATAGGAAATGGTTAAAGCTTTGCGTGGATTATGGTGTTATTATATTTATGAGAGTCGCTCGCTCTTGAAAATTTATTTTGCCATTGCCATACGGAATTTAGGGTTACTAATAGGGTTAGAAATATCTAAATGTTCAAAATTATTACATAAACATTGGTATCTATTTTAAGTATTGACGCGTGTGGGTTTATAAATCTCTTTATTCATATCATTTGTCAGAAGATTTGCGTTCCTTTAAGGAAAATCAACATAACTATGCTGAGCCCGGGTAAACGTACCCATAATCGGAGCTTATAGAAATTGTGTTTGGACCTTCTTTTCATGGAACCCATATTAGTTTCTTAGTAATGGGGTCGCAGCCGATGAGTGGATTACACGTCCTGTAGAATTGTCTGTGATTATATATGTTCAAAAACCGGCCAAGAGCGTGTCAGGCCACGCTCAGTGTAGGGTTCCGTAGTTTTCCGTCCGTCACAGTAAGTGTCCCCACTTAAGAGTTAATAACACCGCCATGTAGGATATGATATGAGAGTTCCACGTACAGCGACATCTATCGGCAAATTAAGTAAACTATTGCGCGCGAGCTTAAAGTATGGAAGATGATTTTTATGGAATAATTCTTTATTGCGTGAACCGATTTTCACCGTTTTTACTTTATTTGAAAGCACGTCATTTCATTGTAATTTTGTAGAAATTACAGGTACAATAAACACCTGCTTATACGGTTAAATTACAAACTTAGTTCAGAAATTATTTTGTAATTTTTTTTCAAAAACTATTCATCCTATCAAGTTCAAAATAATTTTCCTAGAAAGTTTTTATAAAGTTCTACTTTTGAGATTTTTTTTCATATTTTTAAAACTTATGGTTCAAAAGTTAGAGGGGGGGGGACGCATATTTTTTTACTTCTGGAGCGATTATTTCCGAAAATATTTACATTATCGAAAAATGATTTTAGTAAACCCCTATTCATTTTTAAATACCTATCTAACAATATATCACACGTTAGGGTTGAAATGAAAAAAAAATTCACTCCCCACTTTACGTATAGGGGAGGTACCCTAATAAAAAAAAAATCCACTTTTTATTTTACCACTTTGTCGGCGTGATTGATATACATATTAGTACCAAATTTCAGCTTTCTAGTGCTAACGGTCACTGAGATTATCCGCGGACGGACGGACGGACGGACGGGCAGACATGGCGAAACTATAAGGGTTCCTAGTTGACTGCGGAACCCTAAAAAGATACAAAATTGCTTTGAACGGTCAAAACGGCTTGAGTCGGAAAATTTATCGCAGATCAGATTAGAGAACCCTTAACATGTATCGTGCCAGATAATAAGCATATTTAGCATATTCTTGAATTTATCAGAACGTTGTTATTATGTCACACGGGTTAAGAGGAATATGTAATTAAATATTGACCACACGATAACCGTTACCGTTGTGCTTAGACATAATTATGGCTTAATCTATAAGGTATCGACTGGCGGGACAACTACTTGTTGATAAATACAATTATAAAACAATTTTTTTTTGTCGGCTGAACCGGGTTTGATAAAACGTGTCTAAGATAGCTAGAAAAAAAAGCATTTCAATCGATTCAACCGTTTAAGCGCACCGGTGCCACAGACAGATATACATACATAGCGGTCAAACTTAACCCTCCTTTTTTGAGGCGGGACAAACATATCCCTTATTTGTTTTACTCTCACAGGTACGTTCTGAACGTATAAATAACAATAATTATAGACCAGCCGTAACTATGAGCAATTCAGGTCAGCGGTAAGGCCCCCGGGGAAAAATCAAACGAGCACAATCAGAACAGGGAAAGGAAGCGTGGGAGGTAAATATTCGCCTTTGGATAGACAGGTATAAGTAATCAGTAAATCAGCTTAATTGCTATAAGGTATGGGCATAAGATAAAAATAAATAAAAATATTATCATGTTTTTTTTCGGATTTAAAGGAATTTCTGGTAATTGAGTGCCATAGGATCATTTCTGCTCACTCTTCCGATTAGGAGAGCCTAATATTTCTTGGAATACGAATAACACTTCCCATGCCTATATAAAAATGTATTTTAAAAAGTAAATGGTACATAGTTACTAAAATTATTTAAACTTTAATTTGCCCTTACAAGCTTGCATGTTATAGGGTAATCTGTGATGTTATTAACCACAACAGTAAAGCTGTCACTTTAACATTCGAAATTAGAATCTATTCTTCAGTTAATGGTGAACAATTTTATTTCTAAACTCGGTTGGAATTCGTTATCGTTAGCAGATTCGTTATCGAGAGCAGAGGTTTAGTTTATACAAAATCGTAAATACATTTTAAAGTTTTAAACCATACAAATAGAGTAATTTTTATGACATACTCGCCAACAATTACCGTAAAATGGGGTGAGTAGGGCTTGCGTGGAGAGTTGGGATATGAATGGGGAGAGAAGGGATGTCAAACGTCCGGAACATTTATTATATACCATTCAGTTTACATGTGTAAAAATAAAATGTTATAGAGGTTTGAATGTCAGTTTTCTCCCTACTCACCCTATTTTACGGTACAATACCCGGATTGACAAAGTTTAGATAAAATCGCATTCCCGCAGTTCTTGAAAACGCACTAGTGCCATCTACCGCGTCACTTATGCAACATTTCAATGATGCTGTCAAAATAGGTCAATTTTCGTTTAACTGATGGCGCTCGGCACCTGCTTAACCCAAAAACAGAGTCATAGCTTGAATTTTGGAGGAACGGATATTTGTACAGACATTATAAGTCTAGGTATTATATCATCCTTGCTTTCATTGTATCTTACCCTTGGACTGGTTAGAATGGTTAATTTAAGTTACAAAAAGAGTTTTAAAAGTTAGGGTAGGCAACGCGCATGCGAATCCTCTGGGGTTGCAGGCGTCCATAGGCTACGGTAACTGCTTACCATCAGGCGGGCCGTATGCTTGTTTACCACCGTCGTGGTATAAAAAAAAGATGATACGGATAAGGATCAGGATACGCAATTTATTTCTCAAAACATGAGGTGTTTTTTAGTTCCTACTTCACAATCATTGAAAAAAAAGCTTTTAAGTGTGTGCCATACTGCATACAAACAACAAGCCCCTTCGACTGAGGTACCGGCCTTGGTCTGGACAGACTGTGTAGTCAGTTGTTGCCAGCAAAGTGTTATGAACCACCAACCAAGGTCAGGGTGACCTTGGACCGTTGGCAGCCTTGTAGGCAACCGTCTAACAGACGCTTTAAGCGCTAATTATACCGTCGTATATGATACGAGTATTTATTCGCGGTGTTTATATTTTGTATCTGTGTCAAAGCAGTTCAAAAAAACCGTCAACATTAAACCATATTTTCACCTTTGATTAGTCATTGTGCGTAAAATAACCACCTAGTGTTAATAAAAAATAAAAAATATATATTATCGGACAATCTTACACAAATCAACTTAGTCCCACAGTAAGCTCAATAAGGCTTGTGTTATGGGTACTAGGCGACGATATATATAATAGATAGATATAGATAAATACTTATATACCTACATAGAAAACATCCATAACTCGGAACAAATATCCGTGATAAACACACAAATAAATGCCCTGACCAGGATGCGAACCCGGGACCTCCTGCTTCATAGGCAGGGTCACTACCGACTAGGCTAGGAGGCCGTTAATTAATGTGGCCTACTTTTGACCTTGTCAAACAATCTACTATTAAACACTTCAATCTTGGCTGGATGAGTCTCTGCCTCTGATGCCTTTACGTCAAAGATAAATAGCTGTTGCGCATCAATGTCAGTAATTTTACCATAATATTTAAACATCTTAATTTTCTTTTTTTATACATTGCTTGTAATTTAGAAGGTAAGATTATTGTAAACTCGACAAATAAAACCATAGATTTCTATTAGACTCTCGTTTGCAATGTTTGTTCCCCACGTTACACAATGTCACTCAATAAATAATATTTTGATTTCAATATATTTAAAAAAATTAAATCAAACCGCATCGAATATTTCAAGTGACTTCAAACTTGAGTAATATCGTTGGAGTTTTATTATTACAAAAGTTCGGGATTTGAATTTCCCTAAGCGGCGACAAAATGTAGCCGAATATTATTCGCAAGAAATGTGATTTCTTACCCGAGACCCGAGCATAGCACCTTCGCAAACACATGTCACGAGTGTTTGAGTTCCTTAATTGAAATGGGGTGGTGATATAAATCAAGTGGCGTTAGATTTAAATTAGTAGATATAATTGTTGATTGAACTCCGTAATTAGATTAGGTACTGCAGTGAAGAGACTAAATATACCTACTCATTTGAAGTAGGTATATTTTTTATCAAATCGTTAAGACGATGATGATGGATATAGCCTGTAAAGATAATGCCAAGAACTGCGTTTAGTTTTCAAATCTACACTATCAGATTGTATCTATCGATTTTCAAATTAAATTTGATAAAAGAATCGTCATCATAGCCCTAATTTATTCAGATAAACAAGTAGGTATAACAATTAAAGTTACTTATAAATTAAAACTGTCTGTAAAGATCTACCGCCAAATATTAAATGTTATTTCATGCGTAACTTAGGAGAAACTCATTGGTACCAACTGGAGTTCGAACCCACGACGACCTCTGGTTTGGAAGCCACACACTTGACAGCTCGGGTACTATGCGGTCTTCTTCAGATACCGATGGTTTCTGTGATAGTCTTTGTGAATTAAAAAGAAAGGCAGATGACTTTTACCGAGCCATTCCAGTAAACATACATATTATTATTATTAAATTATTTATTCATGTAAAACAATTACAGATTTCGGGAGTTACAATATTGCGCCAAACTGGAGTGACCAGTTTGTTGGCGCGTCGCGCTCAATCACATAGGTACCTACTTAACAATAAAGTAATTGTTTATCTACAATAAATACGTGACTTATGTCTATTGTTAGTAGGTAACTAAATGAAAATAAAAAGTAAAAACATGCATATGTGTTAGGTAAAAATTAATGATATAGTTTAGCAAGTAGTTACACCTTGAGTTCAAAAAAGTTGATGAGATAGTATTCATTTGTTTTGATTCTTCTTTCAACAACAACCTCGTCAAACGTGCCCAAATGAGGAATTACGTTCAATTATTATTTTATAAAATAATTCAATAGCATTTATGAATGCTTACTCTCGACCTTTGTGTTATAAGGTTTGGAAGGCGAGTTTTCCTTTTGTTCAGAGTTACTTTGAAGTTATGCTTTGATGCTGAGCAAGTCGCTGAATAATGTCGAATTAACGTAACGTGGGTTCGATAGAACCATAAACATCATGATAATGAAGCATAAACTGATATAAGTAACTAGCGTACTTAGAATAGGTTACTAGGTTACGGTTACACCGAAAAAATAAAAATAATGGTTGAAACTAATATTACTTATTATTTTCCTGTCCGTCGTATGTCGGTATGTACCTAGTCATAATCTGATTGACAAATACCTAATACAGTAGTATAAAGTATAATCAATATTGAAGATACACTTACGTACACAACAAAGCCCGGAACATCCCTATGTAAATGAATAAACAATCTACATGCAAATATTGGCCATCGAGCTTCGGACAAACAATTGTTTCTATGAAGGGAAGTAGGATTAAAATACTTCAAAACACTATAATAGGCAATATGTCAATGTGATTCGCCGGGCTTTAGTGTCGACCAACGTGCCATGCGTTCTCGAAACTCCAGAGTTGTGTCGGACGGATGGTAAAAGGCCTCATAGTCTGACATTGGTTCCGTAGCAGAGAGGTCGGTGCCTCTTTGGGACGCAACGTGTGTCAGTACCTTTGCGCCATAGTCCCACTTGAGTAATACGAATAGGTCCCTTGGGACGGCTGCGGAGTATATGGGTAAAACGAAACATGCCAAATACTCTGCCCTGGAGCCAATGTACGACTTTGTGCCAGTTACCGTCGAGACAGCAGGTCCTTAGGCCTTGGGGGCCAAAGAATTCGTGGGGGATTTGGGCTGGCGGCTGAGGGACAGGGGTTGTGACCCGCGGTCCGGATCGTATCTGGTGCAACATATCTCGGTTGCCATTCAACGTGGTAACGCTGCCAGCGTAATGGAGACATTTGCTCCAGATACGATTCGGGACGAGTTCCCTACCTAGCTCCTGTTAGTGAATAAGTTTAACGAAGCCTGTGTTCCGAATTTTATCATTGGTTTGTATGAGACGAAGCCTGTTGCGGATATTTATAAATAGTTCAATGCGTTTATTATTTAAAGATTAATTTAATATGTCAATTTATTCATTTATATGGTATTTGTTGCCTTACATCAGATCAGAGATGGCTGACTATGATGCTTTTTATGTTAATAGTGATGAAAACCTTAAAGACGGAGAGCTAGCCACGTCAAATATGACACAAAAATGAGAGCGACTAAACCCCTCTAGTCAGTTTGCTATAGTATGTTTATTTCTAGATCTGGACAGATGTCAAACACAATAATGAGAGCAACAAAAACAGTCTAGTTAGATTGCTATACTATCCTTATTGCTAGATCCGGGCATCTGGTAGCGTTTAATAGGTGGAGATCAGAGTGACAGACTAGCAAAATTTTTCATCTGGAAAATATTTAGGTAAAAACTGCCAAAGCTGTCTCAGTTAACTAGTACCTACAGGGCCTATATTTTAACATTAGAACAAGAAACCTTTGCGTGTACTATTGCGGAAACAAAAACAGTAGGCGACAAACTATAAATTACATTATACGTCATTTTGCACTACGTTCCCCCAACATAAACTTTTGGCAATAATATAATTTCTCATAATAATGCATTAAACCAAGAACTGCAGTCGTATTTGTAGTCTTGAAGTGGTTTACATTATTTGACCTCCACCACTTCACAACTGTCAGATGTCCAAATCTAGAAATAAGCACAGTATAACTAACTTTTGTTGCTGTCATTATTGTGTATATTACATATTTGACGTGGCCAGCTCTCCGTCTTTTTTTTTAACTAAGGCATCACATAAGTGGATGTTGGATTATATACGGTAATGCATAAATAAACTCGTTTCCGGCGTTAAACTCACAACAACCATCACGACAAACAAACTCGAGTGCTGCGGTTGACCCTTCTAAGTTTGCAAGTTCTATCTCTGCTCGCGCGCTGCGTACTAACTAGCTGTTGTATTGGCGTGGCACTGCTTCTTGTTCATACAATCTATACAATATTTCACTACTAGGTGTTTAATCTGTAAACGCATTACGAACAGGATAGATCCTTGCATTATCAGTCTCTAGCCTCTTCAGGCCCAGAAGCAGTTGTTTTGTTTTTGTGTTTATTTTAGAAGTCCTTAGTTAATTAATCAAAGTTCAAAATACTTAGATTGTGAAATATGTACACCATTCTGTACGAGGGGTTTTAGGAGTCTAGGCCAGGTACCTTATACATATATAAGTATAGTACAGTACCTCTAGCTAAAGTAAAGTGCATGAAATCATGATATTTGTTAGGTACAGTCCGCTCCAATGGTCACGGATAGAAATAAGTGCCTCCCTCTACTTTACATATCCTATCCTATCCTAAAAGTCTAAAGTTTTAATTTAACAAGTTAAGTTATTCTTGCGTCGTTGATACAAAAGTTAATGACAAAAATAATTACTTTGGAACTAATATAATAAGAACCTATATTTTAAAGTTAAAGATAGTAGTGAACTGCTGCCACTGCATACAAATGGCTTCCTTAAAATGCGAAATTATCGTAATAACACGCAAAATTCGTCGTCAAAATGCAAATAATGTAGATTTGTTAATTTGTCGACAATAGGCCTTTACCAGCTGATGTACAGAACATATTTACGACCATAATTTTTTTAGGAGTAATATTGCGAGCGCCTTGCCTTTTGCCATTGCCTTCGAGCCATAATAAAGGAGGTACAGACTCAAACAAGATTTACTGAAAATAAGGCTCGTGAAAATTTGTAACCGGCCAGTCTTATACCTTAATAAGACTGTCAAATAAAGTACCGCCATATTGTGGGGCCATTTTTTGGGCTGATTGTGTATCCCTAGTATTATTTGATCGGGGGCTCCTGCGTAATGACTCGTAAACTTATATAGATGTCATATACAAAGGAAAAAGTGACCTAGGCCTCCGGTGCCCAGGGCTGGGATCAAACCAGCGTCTTCTGCATTCGCGGCAGACGCCTTCTTTTTTTTCTTTTTTTAGGGTTCCGTACCTCGAAAGGAAAAAACGGAACCCTTATAGGATCACTTTGTTGTCCGTCTGTCTGTCTGTCTGTCTATCTGTCTGTCAAGACCATTTTTCTCAGGAACGCGTGGAGGTATCAAGCTGAAATTTATATCAAATACTCAGGTCTACTGTCCCTTGGTGCTGAGAAAAAATCAAACTTCTATGCCAACGTAATCAAGAGATACAGCCGTTTATGCCGCCAAATTCCGCAAATTTTCGAAACTCGCATGGGAATCAAAACCTACAGGGTACTTCCTGTGAACTCAGGATCTTGAAATTTGGTACGAAGCAACGTCTTATAGCACAGATACAGGAAAAATTGTGAAAACCATACATTTTTAGTTACATCATATAATAAAATATTTTTAATAATTTTAAAGTTACTACCTCTATATACCTATAGATTTGTACGGAACCCTCGGTGCGCGAGTTCGACTCGCACTTGGCCGGTGTTTTTTCCTTTGTATATGACATCTATACGGAAAATTCGCTCCACGTTTTGTTCGGTGCCGTGTGGTTAGACGAGTATCTCCACAGGTATACATACTGGCTGATTCCGATTCCGAGCACATCGGCACTTATCATATTAAAGATATTCTCAAATAATTTCCTTTTGTTTGAGCATTTCTTTACTCCTTTTTCCATGATCCCATCCCAGCCGTCATGTCTTGGACCGCGTGATGCGTTGGTTTGTTGTGTGTCATTTTGTTTGTTTGTTGGTTTGTTTTATTGTTTGTTTCTTTGTTTGGTAGGGAGATGCTGTAGCATGCCGAAAGAACGCCAGCTACATCTCGCGGCGTCCCTTGGGCTTAGTTTGTTTATCGGCCAAGTTGCGCGAGTCAGAGTTAGAACGTGGTTCGTCTAGTTATAGTTAGGTGGCGCCAATCGATATCGTTATCGATAAAGGTATTTCACATTCAATAATTTTCTCAGTATCGTAGACCCGGACAGAATGTTATTAAATTACAATAATCAGATTATTTAAATTTAGCACTTCACATAAAAATGACGATAATGATATAGATATAAAGATATTTAACATTCAATAATTACCTTAGTATCATAAACGTCTACTTTCCGCACGAAAGGAAAATAAAACGAGGGAGTACTAGCAAAACTAGTAAGTACAAATAAAGACTCGGCTGGTAATTTGGCTGCGGGGAAAGTAATGGATTAATGAGACGAGTGATATGGATGGTGACGGATGATTCGCTGGATGAGAGTAGCCTAAATTCAAGAGCCAGGTCTTTGTTCGCCCGTCAAATGAGGCAATTAGAATTTTGGGGATTTAGGGTTAATATAAAAATGCGGATCGCAGATATGTAAGAATGGTAACAACAATATTTTATTTGGCGTGCTTTAGTTTTATATTGTTACTTTCCCCGCAGCCAAATTACCAGCTGAGTCTTTATTTGTAGTTACTAGTTTTGCTAGTACTCCCTCGTTTTATTTTCCTTTCGTGCGGAAAGTAGACGTTTATGATACTAAGGTAATTATTGAATGTTAAATATCTTTATATCTATATAATTATCGTCATTTTTATGTGAAGTGCTAATTTTAAATAATCTGATTATTGTAATTTAATTACATTCTGTCCGGGTCTACGATACTAAGAAAATTATTGAATGTGAAATACCTTTATCGAGATAATATAAGTTTATGATTTATATAGTAGTGTGTCTACTTAAAATAAACAAATCAAAATATTTATTAAAAATAATTTGATTTGTTCTTCAGTCATAATGGCTCGTGTAATATTTTGCTACATTATCACTTATCAGGTACCTATCAATTCGAAAATGTATCACTAAAACAGACATATAATTTTATATGTAAGTAATCGTTTTATATGGCACACGATATAGTTGGTAGTAGTTACTCTTTTAACATAACCCCATAAAATGCCTCCCATATAAAAACTCATTTTGAGATAGGTAGTGAGTAAAAACTCATGAGTAAATACCAGGTAATTACTCGGTATTTACTCAATATACCCGTATTTACCCGTTTATACTCAAATTGGTGGGTATAAACTATTTAGAGTGCTAACAGGGTAATATAAATTTGAAATATATGATTTGTGTATTTTAGAAGCCGCTACTGAATTATTTAGTCAAAGTCGTAAAAAAGAAAAAAACTATCAATGTGTGACACATTATTAAATGGGTCTTCAAAAGTAACTTCAATGTTTGTTAATTTTTTTGAGAAATTAAATTTTCAAAAAAAATCGTCTCTAACGGCCAAAATAATGTTTATCCATTTATAACTTTTGAACCACAGTAAAAAAAATACCGCATATAAAGTCGTTATTTTTATAGACACTATAAACATAATGACTCAACATGATCAGTTAAGCCATTGAGTTTTCTTTAAAAAATCTTTAATAAAAGGACGTAAGTATTAGGGTTGGCGGTACCGGTGCCTTTTTCAGAACCGGTACTGAGATTTCCGGTACTGGCTCGGAACCGGGAATTCCCGGTTCTTTTGGTACTTTTCGGTACTGAGTTATTTTGTTCGAGATATTGCTAATTTTCGCTATAATATAATGAACACTGCCGTGATCCCTCGCGTATGTTTTTTTAACCGACTTCAAGATTTGAAAAGAGGAGGTTCTCAATTCGGCGTGTATGTTTTTTTTTTTTTTGTTTTTTTTTTATGTTTGTTACTCCATAACTCCGTCATGTCTGAACCGATTTTGAAAATTCTTTTTTTGATTGTAAGTATATATATACAGATTGGTCCCGTTTTTGTCAAAACGTAGTTCTGATGATGGGATCCATGAGGAATCGAGGGAACTCCTCAAATCTTAAAGGCATACATATAGTGATTTTTATATTTTTATCAACAAAACCATAATTTTCATTCAAAACAGTGACATTTGATGAAGTAGAACTGCTGATGATGATCAGAACGGAACTCTTCAACGACGCATAGTTCACGTTTGGCGATTCGTCCTCTTCGCTGTGTTTGTTTAGCAAGTTTAATTGTCAGAACAAATGTTCGTCAAGCTCAAGTTCTGATGATGGGATCCATGAAGAATCGAGGGAACTACTCAAATCTTAAGAGCTTACACATAGTGATTTTTGTATTTTTATCAACAAATCAAGCATTTTCATTCAAAAGCGTGACATTTGATGAAGGGTAATTCCATGGTAACTTACATTACAATCAGAACTTTTCACTATGAAATATACTCCTTAATTATATTTATAACAATAAGCAATCCTTGTTCTTTTTTTGTGCATTTAAATACAACACTGTGAGTCCTGTATATTAAACTTAAGATCAGACGAAACCAACTTATAGTCTCACGCCAACACAATATAATGTGCTGGTAACTTACGTTACATAAAAAGGACACGACGTTTTAAGACCTTTTTGTAAGTGGAAATTTCTCTGATAATATCAGCGGATTTTTTTTTACACTAATAAAAACAATTAAGTCAAGAATCAAATTATTTAATGCTACAACAAAAAATAGCCAACTTCTCTTACAGAATTAATTAAAAAAATAATACAGTGGTCACTTTCGTTACATGCAAATAGTAACTTACATTACCTCCGAACAAGATAGTTAGATTTGCACATTTTCTTGCATAAAAATACAATAAAAAATATTGGCTGAGGACTATTAGACTAATAGTTTAGTCTAATAGTCCTCAGCCAATATTTTTTTCTGTTTACTCTTCGAAGTCTTTTGAAATCATGCTCTTCTGAAGTTTATCATTTTTCCAGCATATAACATGGCACTTAGATACTCCAGGAACAGCTTGAGCTTTTGAAAAGCACTCATCCAATTGAAGAAGTTGTGCTCTTTCTTCAATTTCTTCTGTTGGAACTACAACTACTCTCACAGTCGATGTTTGTGCTGCGGAAGCAAATTGTTCGGCATTTAATACGATTGCTTTTCTTTTTAAAACTTGCCCTCGTACCAACCGTTTCAATGCTCCTCCGATTCCATCGACCGGGCCTTTACCATGCGACGTAGCAAAGTAGTTCCATTTTAGGTGAAGGTTATGCTTTTTTTCCAGCTGTTTAATACATTCCACAACGTATTTGTTTTTAAACTGAGAAGATGGCCCGTCCGACCACAAGAGCACCTCCCTAACGTTTTCTGGTAAGTCGTCTAGTATTCGATCGATATATACAATCGCTGTTTTTTTATCATGACGGCGATCATCAGAAACTAGTACGATTGGATGCTGGTTACCTGTCATCCACAGAGAGACTGTAAACAAAGTAACTTGAGGCTGCACCCAGTGAAAGCTCTGCACTTCATCCTGAGCTAGGCACGTGTAATTTTTAGAATAGTCCACCTGAATCAGTACTTTTTCCGAATCAGTTCTATTAGAAAATTCAGTTCTGTGATTATGGTAGGAAGAAGCTTGATTGCGTTTGATGTAAGAATGCTCGTAAAACTTTGGAGCCATTTCGTCTATCTTCTGGATCAATTCTTTTACTGTGCCACTTACCTGTATCTTACTTAGTTTTCCATTGTGATTTGCCCATACAAACCAATTTATTTCGACTTCAGGGCCTACATTTTCGTTACTTTCTAAATATTCCTCAAGTTTTATTATCAGCAGATCCTTGCAGTGGTTACAGTCTTTTAGCCAGCAAGCTTTTGTTGGTACTGTGCAAACGAAGCCATCTAAAAAATTATGATCGTAGCACGGGCTCCCTATTATGCTATGCAATGCGTTTACAGCAAGCGAGAAGTTTTCATGGTATTTGCATAAACAAACATTATGTGGCAACTTGTTAGACAGATAAATATGCTTTGGTCGGAGCGCAGCAAATTTACTGCGTCTCACAACAGTTCCGAATTCTTCAACAAAGAGGCTATGCGTTTCAGTCACTGAAGAATATAAGTGACGAATCTGCTTTTTTTCTTTTTCTCCTCTTTCATTGACAACCGTGATATAGTCTTTTAAGCCAGGAGCTTATGGCTTATGTCGTCGCGTTCAAAGAATGTTTTTATATCCAGAATTGTTTTCTTGTCTAATCCATATGCACCACTTGGAGTAACGGGTTCTTCTTTCGGGCATTCAGCCAAAAGTTTTTCTAGCACCAATCGTTTTTTTATGGGACACCTGGGCAATGAATTACGGGCACGAACTACAGCTTTACCAATAGATTGCGGAGTCATACGTATAGAAGTTTCACTGGTAGTTAAGTTGGTCAGTTCATTCAGTTTTTTCTGATTTCTATGCTTATATACTCTTTCTTTGATTTTATTTCGATTTTCTTTAATAATTTTTACTTTTTTTGATGACGGTAACCGCTCTATTTCTTCTTTTTTCTTTTGCCTTGTTTTTCGAGTTGCAAGTTTCGTTTTTTCTTTGTATTCCTCATATTTTCCGTTCTCCTTTAACTTCTCCCTTCTTCTTCTCATCTTTTCAGCAGCACTGAGTGGCATTTCAACTGCAATTCATAATATATTATAAGGGTAACTGTTGTTACATGCGTGTAACGTAAGTTACCGGTAACTTACATTTCAAATTTTGATAGCTAATTAAAAAGAAAGGTTTTGTTCTGAGAAAAAAACAATAACGCTATATAACTCGCTATAACAATATTAAAGTGAATCACCAGAATCACTGAACTAATTTTAGTATTTTTTGATATATTGGAAAAATAATACAAAATGGTAACTTACGTTTCAATTAACAAGTATATATTTTTGATTTGCAATAACTTTGGCTACGTTTAGTAAAATGTTACTTTGTTTGTAGTTTTATATAAAGTAATAACAGGACTAAAAATTGTAAAGAAATACTTACCGATCACTTCTTAAACAACTTTAAAATTTACTGATCTTTTGGTCCGTTTTCTATTCACATTGAACTTGAGTTTTCAAGTGTAATAAATGACACGTAATATGCGAAAATACATTGACAGAAGTGACAAAAAAGGTCATAATACGTTACTCCAGACTATAGACAAACGATTGAGCTGCAAATAGTATTGATAAACCTATATTTAGAAATTGATAAATTTTGATCTCTGTCATGGAATTACCCTGAAGTGGAACTGCTGATGATGAACAGAACGGAACTCTTCAACGACGCATAGTTCATGTTTGGCGATTCTTCCTCTTCGCTATGTTTGTTAAGCAAGTTAGATTGTCAGGACCAATTTTCGTCAAGCTCAAGTTCTGATGATGAGTTCCACGAGGAATCGAGGGAATTCCTCAAATCTTAAAGGCATACATAAAGTGACTTTTGTATTTTTATCAACAAATCAAGCATTTTCATTCAAAAGAGTGACTTTTGATGAAGTGGAACTGCTGATGATAATCAGAACGGAACTCTTCAACGACGCATAGTTCACGTTTGGCGATTTGTCCTCTCCGCTGCGTTTTTTAAGCAAGTTATTTCATTGTATGGAATCTAACTGCACCATCTACAATAATCCTTCACCGGCTACCCCCATTGAAGTCGGTTTTTTTTTCTTAAAAATTATTTCTTTACGGGTTGCTATTCAAACCGCTCCTTTACAGTTAGCGATTTTCTTTTGGTCACATTTTCAATGGTTTAACCCGCGGTTTTGGGAATAAGGCCTCTTAAACCATTGAAAATCTTCGTTATCTTCGAAGGCTATGGCGAAAATACTTAGTTTTTGCAAATCAACTATTGATGCGTATATATTTTGTTAATTTCTTTATCTAGACGGCCATTGGAGCAAATATTACATTTTAACGAGTAAGATATGAAAAAATTGGTTGTCTTGGAAGGCCTTTCCGGATTTTCCAGATAGGTGTACCGTACCGTTCATTTCAAAATTACGCAGAAACAGGTAACAATTCTTATTCAATTTGAATCAAATTCAATTGAGTATATCATATCTGAGACGGCTATGGAAATAAAAATCGAAGATTCATCTTGGATAATAGACAAAATACCTTCTGAATATATGCCAGTTTTTTGATGAACACAGTTATATTTCATTTTTTCCACGAAAACTCTATAAATATTTTGCCCTGAAAAATATTACCATAGCAAAGTTAAACTATATTTCTATCACGATAATAAAAATGTTGACCAACTTCTTTTTTATATTTTTTTCTATAGCCTCGTCCTGCCCAGACCTATAATTCTTAACTTGCCAATTATGCCCAATGTCCTTCTTAATGGACAATATATTTTTAAGCGTTTCTGCCCAGAACAACTTACGATTACTTTTTCGACTTATACACGAAATGTATTTTTTTATTTATTTTTCCGGGTTCTAATACATTGTACTTTACTGATTTTCACGGGAAATATGTCAATATCTTTTGTTCATTTAAAAGGACATTGGGCAGTATTGCCTAAATCATCTGTAGTCTGTTTGTCAATTTTAAAGGACATCGGGCACATTTAAATAAAACTTTGTAGATACGTATAATCATCTTTATTATTTATAATAATAATTCAGAGAGATTGACCGCGAGTACCTGCATGTGATCGTCCACGGGATCGTCCACGGGATTGTCCACGACCTCGCCTACGTGCCTGACCTGTAGAATTTTCTCGTACTGTTATCTCAAGGTTGCTTTCTCCAGATCCAGTCGAAATATTGTTTTCTGGTCCAGATTCCGAAGAATCACTGTCGCTTACCAACTGCCGTTCTCGTTCTGGAGTATACGATGGATCTCCACAGTCATCGTCTGATGATACAATGTCCCCGATGTCTGAATTTTGAAGTAAATCCTCAATATCGATGTCCCTCAAACCTATAGCAAAAACAAAAATCATTAAGCAAATCTGCCCGATGGGAATCAAGAAGGTCAATATGATTTCGCATTTGTAAATAATATAAATAAAGGATTTTTTTAATAAAATAACACCATATTTAGTATATCTAACTATTAAACTTAAGATTTTATAACAATTTGGTCCGTAAAAACCTGTGATTACTTAATTAAAAACGGATTACTCTTACCTCTTCGCGGACGTCGTGCCATCTTGACCACGTGGGCTGACACTGGCGAAAGGTATTTTATCTATGTGATCTAAAATGGAGGCCCCACCATTCAAAACCTTCTGACCAATCAGGTGTAAGTAGTAAAATTGCAATTTGGAGGCAACTGCGAATTTTAGGCGCGGATTTCAAATATGTGATTTTAAATTGACACTGGGCAGAATTACAATCTTTATTTTTTTAAGCTTGGGCAGGACGTGTGAAGTACATTATGTGATTCAAAAAGGACAATGGGTAGGACGAGGATAGTGGTAAATTTGAATTTAGTATGAATTTTTAAAAATGACCTATCAATCACACTTTACAGTCCAGTCACAGGGCACTTTCTATAAGAATCGTATTTTTGGGTACTTGATAATAATAAATATGGTTAACAGTATTTTTTGTATTACTAATACTTCAAACTATCTTATAAATCGCATTTTATGCGGCTTTTTTCATTAATAGAGTTTTTCGTCCTTTTAGGGAATAAGGAGCCTTAAGAATAAAAATATTATACTTACAACCTGTTATATTCGTAAGTAACTAAAAATAGGGAAAGTAGAAAGTTTAAAGGCGAATTTATCCCTTAGTTAGTCTCATTGCAGAATTTCAACAGCCTGAGCTGTTGAAATTCTTGTTGTATTTTTTCACAGATCAGTAGATAGTAGTACGTATATACCGAAAATCCGGCGGAGGAAGCGGTGCATGTAGACTTGAAACCTGCGTGAGATATCTTTTGCGACTTTCCACGTCTCATATCCATATAGCAACACGGTTTTTACCGTTTTAACACTTCCACATCCTCTGTGCCAAAAGCAACGGCAAGATACTTGCACCAAATTTCCTGTATTTTCCGGGTGTTCACTTCCCGTCGTCATTGCTTCTCTTCGAAGATCGTCAAATTTGGCTTGCATCTTACATATCAGCGCGTGTGGGGCTTCGCAGGCAAAGGTCATTGGTAAAGTCCAAATCTTCTAAAATCTTTGAGAGGCCTCAGCCCATGCCGCAGCGTGTTTGCTTTCGTGTAATACCATCAAGGGCAACAAGGAAAAGGAGGGAGAGAAGACCCCTTGTCCCACACCCGCATTCACTAGAATATCCTCCGAAACGAGGCCACGAGGTCACGCTACATGCATATTTCTTAGATTCCGTTTATGAGGTTGGAATTTTTTAGGGAATTGCAATATCATGCAGACGGCCCCAGATACAAGCCCACCTTAGCGTATCAAAGACTTTTTCGAAATCTTAATATTTTTTTGACATTCGAAAGCTGCCTTGATTCATGTAATAATTTTAAGCCGGGTTTTGAGTTAATGGAGTTAAAATGAAAAGCTTTTGAAATGAATTTAAAGACAACTGGCTTTTGACTTCTTTTTTGGTTCTTTAAAGACATCGACACAACAATATCTACACAAGTACACATAGAGATACCGTCACGTTACATATGACGTGACACTAACACTATACACGTTGATATATAAGAAGCAACTGAACGAAGAGTAATGTAATGACATAAAAACTGAAGGAAATGTGTGAAAAATGATAGTTAGGATTTCGGCTTTAAAACAATATAGTGAGTCAATCGTGTTGATGTATCACAAATAATTGCAACAAACAATGATCATACAATTTCAAAGGTCATTACACAGTAATATCACTGGAAAATTTCACACTACGCGTAAAACTAAATCCTTCCTCCCCAGTACCGAAAAGAACCGAGAACCGGGATTTTCATTTGTCGGTACCGGTTCTGACTGAGTTGTAAATTCCCGGGATTTCCCGGTACTTCCGGTACCGGGAATTCCCGGGACCATTCCCTAGTAAGGTTTGTTGTGTTTTAACAGATACGGGGCCACGACAATGTTACCAGTGCCTGCACAACCAGAGCGCCTGCCAGCCGGAGCGCAGACTGCAGGCGCCCTGTCCCGCGCGCGGACTTCACTGCGCCACCGTCGCCAAGGCACCAGGTTAGTGGAATCTGTGTGTAGGAAATAAAACTCCAATTGAAATATATATTTCGTTTTTGATACGGACAGATTAGAGACTGTTTCTTAAACATGCAAAAATATCACATGATGTGGGCACTAAGATTATTCAATGGGGTCATACAAACTACTCTCTGTCTTCAGATTTCACGTCAACACTGACCTGTGCCGCAAGTGCCGGTCACCCGTGCACGCTGACCCAGTCCCAGCAAACCTTCCAGCTGACATGCACGTGTGCTGGCCACCGCTGCAATGCGCCGTTCACTGCTCAACTGAGGAACAAGCTCCTTAATTTTACCTCAAGCTTACTTAACTTCAATAAGACCAGCCTCGACCTTACAGATATGTTTTTAAAATCATTCGGCAATGTTTCTTCAAACAAACTATACGATACAGTTACAATGAAATCAAACCAAGAAAAGAGAAATAGTACGCAATCAACCATTCATGTACCGTCTATGTTTAAACCAAACTTGGAAGGAGACTTGAATGTTATTAATGCGCCGAGAGCGGAAGCTTTGAAACATGAGACCACAGAGCCATCTGACGATGAAGAAGATGAGAGCGAAGGCAGCGGGTCGTACGAGGAGACTCGGCTGAGGCGTCCGGCGGCAGTTCCAGCCGCGCCCAGCTCGTACCTGCCTGCTAATGAAAACGCGGCTCCTCCTTTACTTATCAATTTTGTTCTAATCTTGACAATGTTTTCTGTAACGCTGATGTAGAACACTGAGAATATGATTTAAATTTGGCGTAAATAGTAGGGTATCTCAGTACGGTCGGTCGAAGAATGTGAATTGTACCTATTATCGAATCTAAGCGGGAACAAGACATAATACATGATACAGTACTTTATTGACAGCCATGTCGTGCTATGTTGATAAAATCAAACTATTTCTTCCATGTCTTGAACTTCTAAGTAATAATCACTATAATATGATAAAGCACGTAATTGCAGGTATAAAGTTATTTACTGTTTAAATTTTGTATAGGTACTCGTAGTTCAAATTAATATTCTATTTAAATCAGTAATTGTCATAAAATTATCTAATTAATGTAAAATTTATCGAAACTACGTTTATATGATGTTTCCTGAAAATGCAGTTATTACTTAGGAATTCAACATTAAAAAATAAGTTGCTTGCTCTTTATCAAGAATCATTAATGGCTAATGCTGAAATAAATCTGAGGTATTTATTTCAGCATTAGCCATTAAATATGAGGAAGCTAAAAGCATTTTGCATCAAATACCTTTCGCATCTCGGACGGATATTCGGCGTCAGTTTGTCCGAAGCAAGGAATCGATAATATGAATGCACCAGCTGCAAGTTATAGTAAAGCTCAAGTAATAGCTATAAGGCATAGTGTACTATACTATACAATATTGAAGGAATAAATAATATCAGAGTTTAAGGAGGTGTAAAGAATGAGTTTTTAATAAATTGAGATGTATACCTACCTGAAATCAGTATGAATATGTTTGCAACGTTTTTATAGAATATCTACTTAGGGCCTGTTTTACAATCTCCAGATAAACTTATCTGCCAGTTAAAATTATTGCTATCCTTTTCTCCAGACATATAAAAGAAAAGGACAGCAAACATTTATCTGACAGATATGCTTTAACTGGAGATTGTGAAATAGGCCATTAGTCTAATATCCCGAAGTCTCGTGTTCATATACCTACATATATCTAAATAAGAGATGTATGCATTTAATACTCATTTTCTGCCAAACTACGTAGGTTATAAGTAGGTTTAATGAACTTTGTTGGTAAATCTGCAGACCAGGTAACTCCCTATGGGGATTCCCACTTCCACTTCGAAGTACCTATCTTCTGTAATTATTATAGCATATGGCTTGTATTTTAACGGTAACAATCCTTAAATGCCACATAGTACTGAAATATTATGTTATAACTAATTTATACGTATTGTACGGAAATTATTCCGCGGAAATTACATTCAGAAGTCCACCCTAGCTTATCACAGTCAACATATGCCAGGGCATAGTAAACTAGAACCTGCTAAAACCAACTTTTGTTGAAGTCGGAAATTGCATTCAGAAGTCTACCCTAGCTTATCTCAGTCTACATATTCCAGGGCATAGTAAACTAGAACCTGTTAAAACCAACTTTTGTTGAAGTCAGAAATTGCATTCAGAAGTCTACCCTAGCTTATCTCAGTCTACATATTGCAGGGCATAGTAAACTAGAACCTGCTAAAACCAACTTTTGTTGAAGTCGGCTTTGTTTGACAAATTAGGACAACTTTAATATCATTAATTTTGAACTCAATGTCGGAAATTACCTACACTTGCGGTTAGAATCACTTTAAAGTACATTAAATAATAATGGTTTTCGTTCTTAAGTCCTGAGCTTCGATAGGATAGTAGTTAAAGTTAATACCTAAAGAGTATAATAGATTTGAACAGCGTAAAAATTGTGTGACAATGTGCTAAATTATTTCACATCGAGATATTATATAGCAATTACGTCGTCTAGTTAATATATACATCTTCGCAATTTATTGTTGTAGATTAGAGTCAATTAAACCATTCATTAAAATTACCATCCATATATTATTTGACTATGGTTTCTTGTGATTTGGGAGTATTGCGAATAAAATTCATATTGAATAATATGTGTGTTTTTTTATATTATTTTAAATATTATATGGAACACAGTAGCTCAATAAGGCTTGTGTTGTGGGTACTAGGTGACGATATATATATCGTAACTCAGGTAAAAAAACCGGCCAAGAGCGTGACGGGCCACGCTCAGTGTAGGGTTCCGTAGTTTTCCGTCCGTCACAGTAAGTGTCCCCACTTAAGAGTTAAAATAACACCGCCATGTAGGATATGATATGAGCGTTCCACGTACAGCGACATCTATCGGCAAATTAAGTAAACTATTGCACGCGAGCTTAAAGTATGGAAGATGATTTTTATGGGATAATTCTTTATTGCGTGAACCGACTTTCACCGTTTTTACTTTATTTGAAAGCACGTCATTTCATTGTGATTTTGTAGAAATTACAGGTACAGTCAAGTGTAAAAATATGGGTGTACTCATCTTACTCAAAAATATGTCCCATAGTATCTTATTCCGTTGTAATAAGTGCGTCGTACCATATTTATGAGACGATTTTTTCGATACTTATTTTTGCACTTGACTGTACAATAAACACCTGCTTATACGGTTAAATTACAAACTTAGTTCAGAAATTATTTTGTAATTTTATTTCAAATAATTTTCCTAGAAAGTTTATAATAAGTTTTACTTTTGAATTTTTTTTTATATTTTTAAAACATATGGTTCAAAAGTTAGAGGGGGGGGGGGACACTTTTTTTTTTACTTCTGGAGTGATTATTTCCGAAAATATTTACATTATCAAAAAATTATTTTAGTAAACCCCTATTCATTTTTAAATACCTATCCAACAATATATCACACGTTAGGGTTGAAATGAAAAAAAAAATCACTCCCCACTTTACGTATAGGGGAGGTACCCTAATAAAGCATCTTTTTCCACTTTGTTGGCGTGATTGATATACATATTAGTACCAAATTTCAGCTTTCTAGTGCTAACCGTCACTGAGATTATCCGCGGACGGACGGACGGACGGGCAGACATGGCGAAACTAAGGGTTCCTAGTTGACTACGGAACCCTAAAAATGCCCTCACCAGGATCCGAACCCGGGACCTCCTCCTTCGTAGGCAGGGTCAGTACCGACTAGGCTAGGAGGCCGTGATTGTTATTATGAATGACTTAGGGTCATTGGAATGAAACTAGATTACTAACTTGCCTAGTTATCTTGACAAACGCTAGACCAGTTAGCCTAAAACCACGGTGTGATCCCGTATATTCTATAATAATAATAATAAAAGTAAGAAAGAAAATGAATAAAGAGAATAATAATAAAATATACAAAAATATTATTATGACCACCACAATAATCGCTGAGAAGCAGATCATTCATGGCTGCAGGTTCAACGACTTGTACCCTCAATTACCCTAATATAAATTAAATGTATGGAGCGTGAACCCCGTGAACGTGGCCAAGTATCGTTTGTCTCATGGTGTAAAGGAACCCTTCGAAGTTCCCTGTAAAACCCAAATTCTTTTAATCTAAGACGGGCAAATTTTTTGGACTTTCTGCTTAAAATTACAATGTCAATAGATTAATATTATATTATAGTGGATTCACTAAACGAAAGTATAAATATTGAGTACTTTCTAAGAATTAAGGAAAGTTTTTGAGTAAATGGACGAATTATAAGTTAATTATAAAAATAGTTGATTTTAGAGTAGAATATTGGCTTAACGTGGTAAAAGATAGTAGATAATTAAATATTATTCGTTAATAATATAATATCATCTACCGTCCCTAACGATAATCTATTTACATAGCAACAGAGCTCCTTGTAGTTCGCATGAATAGTTCCCTTTCAAACCCATATCTTCCTAGCTAGCTAATAGGGAAAATATTTATATTTATCTTGGGCAAAGTATTTTATTAACTACAACCTTATTGCTATGGACGGATGATGATTTATCACACAACTCATTTATTTTATATGATTGCTGTTAGGTATTCCTAAACTCCACAGAAAATTTAAATAGCGTTGCGTAACCTAGTTTCAAATGAGAAAAACACTAAAACAAACTCATTTGAATATTGTCTATCTGTTGTGAAAGCCCAATATTTATTCCCAACACAGTAAAAGATGATAGTTCTAGGGTTATCTAAAGCAAAACAAAATACTATTTTTTGTGACTTTAAACAGAACTTTAGGAGTCAAACTAGCGATTACAGAATCAGTTTGACCTATACAATGCACTTCTTCGATTGTCACTGGGTCTTAGGAAGCGCAAGTCGGACGTCCATCTTCGTATGACTCGACTTTCCAAGACATAAATGAATGTAACTTGGACACCATTTTTAGAAGATACCTTGCTTCTACGATAGAAACCCAGAAATTTAGAAAATCAAAATATTGTTTTAGAACACCTAATGATCCCACCGTTAGCTTCATACTTACCAATAGATTTAAAAGTCAAATCCTTAGTAAATCATCATCATCATCATCATATCAGCCGAAAGACGTCCACTGCTGGATATAGGCCTCCCCCAAAGAGTGCTTTCCATGGGGGGTGAATGCCGTAATCGCCACGCTTGGCATGCGGGTTGGCGATCGCAGTATCTCCACCGCACTCCGAGGATGCTGCTGCCCATCCCCCGGTGGTCTTGGCCATAGTTTTAGGACATACTCCGAGTCCCTTAGTAAATATATTCATTTAAAACCAAGTGATTTTAACAAAATCATGAAGACCTGAGGAGAAATGCCCTACTTTCTCGGAAAGTGTGTGTGACTCTACCGTAATCTACCGTTCTTACCATTAGCCTAATATTTTGAAATGTAAGTACTCAAATGTATCCTGTGCTTTAGAAATTCAACTGGCGAGGTCGAGGTTTTAGGAAATCTATCGGCCGGTGTGAGTAATAAGAATAGGAAAGAATAAGAAATGTATTTACTAGAAATATGGTACAGAGATAAGGTTGTATGTTTACAATTTTTGAGTTCAGCACATTTCGCCAATAATATAGGCATGCATTTTTTTCCTACATTACACTATACATTATTTACAAAGTATCATATCTACTGCATTACAATAATAGAATAAAACATAGGTAGCAACTAAAATTAATACACATGTGCAGAATGTTCAAAACATTAAGTAAATGTCAAACAATTACTTAGTTCTTACATTTTTATATTTTGTCAAAAAAAGCCTGAATTGAATAGAAAACTTTTTCCAATAACCACTTATGCCATTTCAGTACAAACTTCTCATAAGTTAGTTCTCAAATTTCATTCGGCATGTTGTTATATATTTTTATAGACATCAGATATTTGATTTTATAAAGTTTACTGTTAATTTTACTTGTCGCTACAAACCTGTTGGGATATCTTGGGCTATTGGGATATATATGTATGGGCCATCGTTTACGAGTCATTTATGAAAAACTAAAAAAAGGGATGTTTACAGCCTCCCTCTCTCCGTCCGCTTCACCCCCATCCACCAGTACTTTACTCAGTATGTTGTTTAAGACACCTTTATATACCTACAACTATACCAAAATTTGGCTATACACGGATTATTCCCCCTATTCGGCAGTTAGTAGGTTTTCGTTCTAAATGTTTCGCATTATAAGACACCCTATACTTAGGTAGTTAATTATTTATGAATTGGGTACATATGTTCAGTGGGTATATACATTTACACTTGTAACAGTTGTAACAGTCGTAACGGACATCCGCAGACGGTCGAGGCACTTCTTCCTTCAGTAACGACCACTTTATTGCTGTCATCGCGATGGACTACCCATTTCCTATTTCAATTTCCTACTCTACCCGTCCATCATCAATATAATGTTCTTAATGCACCATGTATACCTACTACGAAATACACACTACAGCTATATAGCTAGGGCTATATTAGTCTCTGACGTCTAAATAGTAGTAATAGCTTTTAGCTACCTACTCGTAGTAGGTAGTAGTGTTCTTGTTTTTACTTTAAATAAAAAATTGTGCCTTACCTTAGGGCTTGTGCACAAATCACGCGAGGTGCGATAGGGGGGGGGTCAGGAAAAAATCACGACAGATCACGTTGGGGGAGGGGAGGGGAGTATACGGAGACCTCACGTGTATTTTTCTAGTGAACGAAACTAAGAAAAATTTCTACCACACGATTAGATAATTACTTTTTTTCATAAAGTAGCCGAAAAAACCTCGCGTGATATATTGTGCACAAGCCCTTACCGTAATAGAACTTGCATATTTAACAGCAGCTGCAAACTTGCTACGAAATTGATGTGTTCTACGAGGGCGGTTTGACAAGTCAGTGACTTTGAGTACTTAAAAAAACTATTTCAAATACATTTTTCAAATTCTTAACCCTTTGGTGACTGGCTGGCATATTTTTATTTTGGTGGGAAAAATAGAAAAAAATGAGTCATATGTCAGATGAGGTTGGAAAATTGTTGGAAAATGGAGAAAGTGAATTTCGTGTGCTAATTAAGCATTACTTTTTACGAGGAAAAACTATCAAAGAGACTGAAGACCTTAAAAAATATTATGGAGAATCAGCTCCTTCTCACGGAATGGTTCACAAATGGTTTACAGAATTTCGTTGTGGACAGTAGCACCACCAATGACGCGGAACGCTCTGGAAGGCCGATTGAAGTGACCACTCAAGATATCGTAAACAAAGTTCATGATATCGTTTTGGATGACCGTCGAGTGAAGATACGTGAGATAGCTGAGACTGTACACATTTCATCTGGACGAGTTTTACGTATCTTGCATAATATTTTAAGTATGAAAAAGCTTTCTGCAAGATGGGTGCCGCATTTGTTGACAGCCGATCAAAAACGACATCGCGTAAGAACTTCCGAGGAATGTTTAGCCAAATATAAGCGTAATTTTAAGTAATTTTTACGTCGATTCGTGATGGTGGATGAACAGAGATGAAAAATCAGTTAAAACTTGTACTAGCGAACGGGCCCCGAAGAAAGAAAAACTGTTAATTCAGTAGGAAAGGTAATGGCCACTGTTTGGGATAGTCAAGGGGTTATTTACATCGATTACGTAGAGAAAGGTAAAACAATAAGTGGCCTTTATTATGCTGCTTTATTGGAAAAAAAAGAATGAAGAAGTTTTTAAAAAACGGCCACATCTACATCTACAAAGAAGAAAATACTTTTTCATTTGATTTTTTTTTTGACGGCCTCCTAGCCTAGTCGGTAGTGACCCTGCCTATGAAGCAGGAGGTCCCGGGTTCGAATCCTGGTCAGGGCATTTATTTGTGTGTTTATCACGGATATTTGTTCCTGAGTTATGGATGTTTTCTATGTATTTAAGTATTTATCTATATCTATTATATATATCGTCGCCTAGTACCCACAACATAAGCCTTATTGAGCTTACTGCGGGACTAGGTTGATTTGTGTAAGATTGTCCCATAATATTTATTTATTTATTTATTTTCATCACGATAATGCCCCTGCACACTCTTCGGCAGTCGCAACGGCCAAATTGGTAGAATTACGCTACAAAACACTGCCCCACCCACCATATTCTTCAGATTTGGCACTGTGTGATTTTTTTTAATTCCCAAACATGAAGAAATGGCTCGGTGGGAAAATATTTTTATGAAATGAGGAAGTCATAGCTGAAACTGGAGCATATTTTTCAGGGTTTGACAAAAAATCTTTTTTGGAGGGGTTGCAAAAACTCGAACGTTCCTGGTTGAAATGCATCGAGTTATTTTGGAGAAAAATAAAATAAAAAAAGTTGAAAAGGTTTATTTTGTACTGAAAGTCACTGACTTGTCAAATCGCCCTCGTATAAACTCACTTTCAATAAATTTGTATCAAGATATTTTTAGACAGTTTACTCTTTTATTGGTAATTTTAACTAGCAAAAACTAGTAAGTTTATTTATTTTATTGAAATTGATAAGTCTGGCTGGAAAATCGAGTAAGTGAGATATTAAAAATAACTGCAGGGAACGATTTCGATAGCACCAAAAAAAAACAATAAATAACTCAATTTCAAATTAGATTCAATATTTGCGTCTGCTTCGTTTCCCTTTGTAGCCGATCATGCCGCGGCTTCGCGTGATATTTATTTTGCAGTCAAATTCTCGAATTCATTAAATCGTCGGGTGACAACCAAAACGCACTAATATTTAATTACTATCACAAGTTGATAGCTGTAATGAACCGTATTAGTAAAAAACAAGGTTGATTTTTGTTATTATTATTATTATTATCGTATGGCTTTATTTGGGTCCATTAAAAAATACAGAATAATGTTACAATAAAAATAAGAACAATGAAAAGAAAAGCATGCATCTATAATTTAATGTCTAGGTTTGATAACCAATCCCTGGCATCAGCGGTCAAACTGTCTTCTGGGGCACTTCTCCACAATATGGGTGGTTGTTTGATCTGGGGCGCCACAGTCGCAGTTTGGTGACGACTTGTAGCCCCATTGATGAAGGTTGTGGTTGCACCGGCTGACACCTGTCCTAATTCTGTTAAGCCAAACCCAAATTTTTCTTGGTTCGTCAAGCCCAGGTAGTTCCTTTGTTGGATCAAGGTCTCGGATATGTAAGGGTGGCGCTTGCTCATTCCAAGTATTCCTCCATTGCGAGTTAGTGCAGAATCGTTCTGGGCCTTGAATTTGGGAGTCGGACCAGATAGGCCTACGAGATCGGAGACGCTCGGCAGGAGAATTGTCCAGAATTTTCCTTATGGGAAGCATTGCCTTTTTGTATATTTCCCACTCCCTTGAAGCAGCGTATGTTCTTCTGAGATCTGGCGGCGCAATATGAGACAAGACCGGGAGCCACTGTAAGGGTGTAGGTGTTAAGCAGCCAGATATGGTACGCATAGCTCGGTTTAACTGGACGTCGATTTTTCCCGTATGTGCACTTTTGTATCACACCGCAGCACAGTACTCAGCAGCGGGGTAAACAAGAGCCAAGCTGGAGGTGCGCAGAACACGAGCTCGTGCTCCCCGCATCGTACCCGGAAGCCTGTTAATTAAGTTCACCCTGGTTTTAACTTTTTGGCCGAGATTCTCTAGGTGTGGTTTGTAGGTCAGGGACCGGTCCAGCGTCACCCCCAGGTACTTCGGGTTGAAATTGTGCTGCAGTTTCTTGCCACAGAAAGTAACATCTACCTCTCTGCGCGCCAGGCTATTAGAGAGATGGAAGGCGGCTACCTCGGTTTTAGTCGGGTTTGGACGGAGTCTCCACTTGGTATAATACTCGTTGAGAGTTTGCAGGTCCTGTGTGATTACTCACACTAGGGGTTGAATTTTTCAAAATTGCTTCTTATTATTTGAACACGTTATAAATGTAACCCGACCTGCAAATTACAACTTTCTAGCTTCATATGTTACGGCCTCGCTTTAATACAAACTTATCAACCCCGTTTCAACTCCTCTCGGGTGGAATTTTCAAAAACGCTGAAAATTTTTTATTTTGCTTTTAAGTTAGTAGCCTGCAAACGAAATTTCAAGTCTGTCACAAAAAAAATTGTGATCTCTATACAAACTTTCAACTCCTTTTTTACCCTGTTAGAGGTTGAATTTCAAAATACGCTGAAATTATTTTTATTATTTTTTAATTATCAGTAAGCGTACAAAGTTTCAAACCACCAAGTTTCTAACCTTAAATTTTAAGCCCCATCCATACAAACTTTCAACCCCTTTTTTACCCCCTTAGGGGATGAATCTTTCAAAATAGCTTCTTATTATTTGAACACGTTATAAATGTAACCCGACCTGCAAATTACAACTTTCTAGCTTCAGTTGTTACGGCCTCGCTTTAATACCAACTTTTCAACCCTGTTTCAACTCTTCTGGGGTGGAATTTAGAGAAACGCTGAAATTAGTTTTTTTGCTTTTAAGTTCTTAGCCTGCAAACGAAAATTCAAGTCTGTCACAAAAAATAAATTAATCTCTACACAAACTTTCAACCCTTTTTAACCCCGTTATAGGTTGAATTTTGAAAAACGCTGAAATCACTTTTATTTTTTTTTAATTATCAGTAAATGGACGAAGTTTCAAATCTCTAACCTTAATATTTAAGCCCCATCCATACAAACTTTCAACCCCCTATTTACCCCCTTAGGGGTTGAATTTTTCAAAATCGCTTCTTATTACTTGTACACGTTATAAATGTAACCAGACCTGAAATTTTCAACTTTCTAGCTTCAGTAGTTTCGGCTCTGCGTGGATCAGTCAGTCAGTCAGTCAGTCAGGACAAAGGCATTTATGGTACCTACCTTCTTAAAAGATTCGAATATGACTGGTAGTAATCAAAACAAATATGATGCATACAACAAATGATTAATGGAATTTTAAAAAAGCCGGCCAAGTACGTGTCGGACCACGCATAATGGAGGGTTCCGCACCTTCAATGGAAAAAGAACCAAACTTATACGAAAAAGGTCGTATCTGATGCTGATGCGCAAGAAGTTTTTTGGAGATAACTCAAAAATGACTTAACCGATAATGTTCAAAATAATTTTAAAATAAAGTATGTGATCTTCTAAAATCTTTTCATATTTTTGAACTTACGGTTCAAAAGTTGCATGTTCAAAATTACACATTTTTTCCGACTTCAGAAGCGATTATTTCTGATAGTATTCACTTAATCACAAAATGTTTCAAAAAACCTCGATCTTATTTTTTAAGACCTATCGATTGATGTGTAACGTGTTATATTTGGTGAAATTTTTTTTTTAGAATTTAGTTACATGTATCGCCCGTAACCAGTAACCAGCGCCGTGACTACATAACTAAATAGCGGCATACGAAATACACCTTATGTGTAAATTTTATTAAGATTAGTCTTATAGTTTCCGAGTAAAATGGCTGTGACATACGGACGGACGGACGGACAGACGGACGTGACGAACCTATAAGGGTTCCGTTTTTGGCTACGGAACCCTAAAAATGAGTTAGGTACAGAACAGACCTTCCTAGTTAGAGAAAAGGGCAAGTGCAATATAGTACACGAAAAGTAATTATGATGGTTAATGATCGAACTCTGTGCGCTGTTCGATCCCCGTAAACCGATTTCATCTTAATTCGAAAGTAATAAGACTAATAAGAAAAACTTATCAAGTGTAAAGTTAAGGTGTAAGCACTAGATAAGTAACTGGTTAATGAAATATATACATCAACGGATATTAACAACTCGGTTGAGATAAACATCATGTTTTGTATTTGAAAACGATCCCGGTCACGCCGCCGCCGCGCGGGCAGCGATCCGCGCGGGTGGTCGGACTGCGGAGCGGACAATGTGGTGGCAACTTCCTTCACCGCATCGCTGAGCCCTTTATCTCCTCCTTTGCGCTACTGTTTGCGGCTCCTTATTGTTGTTGCGATTCATATTTAGGACAGTAGATAAAAGAAAGTTATTTCAAAGCTTTTTTCGGGGAATCTTTTCATGAAAAGTTGGAATCGGAATTGGGGATATAGTATTTGTTAACAAATTACTTGTCGTGTCGTAATATAGATACGAGTATAAAATAAAAGAGCTATACAGGGTGTAACTAAAATGCTGATGAACCGTTTAAGGGCATAATTGGTATGGTATTCTTATTATGAAAAAGTAAGAAAAACATTTTCCACGCGAAAAAAACATTTTTTTTGTATGGAGGGTTGACCGGTTGCGACGATTTGTCCCATACATAATTTTTAAGGAAAAAAAACCGACTTCAATGGTAGCCGGTGAAGGATTATTGTAGATGGTGCACTTAGATTACATACAATGAAATAACTTGGTTAACAAACGCAGCGGAGAGGACAAATCGCCAAACGTGAACTATGCGTCGTTGAAGAGTTCCGTTCTGATCATCATTAGCAGTTCCACTTCATCAAATGTCACTCTTTTGAATGAAAATGCTTGATTTGTTGATAAAAATACAAAAGTCACTTTATGTATGCCTTTAAGATTTGAGGAATTCCCTCGATTCCTCATGGAACTCATCATCAGAACTTGAGCTTGACGAAAATTGGTCCTGACAATGTAACTTGCTTAATAAACACAGCGAAGAGGACGAATCGCCAAACGTGAACTATGCGTCGTTGAAGAGTTCAGTTTTGTTCATCATCAGCAGTTCCACTTCATCAAATGTCACTCTTTTGAATGAAAATGCTTGATTTGTTGATAAAAAGACAAAAATCACTATGTGTAAGCCCTTAAGATTTGAGTACTTCCCTCGATTCTTCATGGATCCCATCATCAGAACTTGAGCTGGACGAAAATTTGTCCTGACAATTAAACTTGCTAAACAAACACAGCGAAGAGGTCAAATCGCCAAACGTGAACTATGCGTTGTTGAAGAGTTCCGTTTGGATCATCATCAGCAGTTCTACTTTATCAAATGTCACTGTTTTGAATGAAAATGATAGATTTGTTGATAAAAATCACTATATGTATGCCTTTAAGATTTGAGAAGTTCCTTCGATTCCTCATGGAGCCCATCATCAGAACTGCGTTTTGACAAAAACGGGACCAATCTGTATAGATATACTTACAATCAAAAAAAGAATTTTCAAAATCGGTTCAGACATGACGGAGTTATGAAGTAAAAAACATTAAAAAAAAAACTAAAAAAAAACACACTCCGAATTGAGAACCTCCTCTTTTGAAATCTTGAAGTCGGTTAAAAATTATCCGACCCCAACATTTTTTTTCACCTACTATTTCTTAGTCGCAGGTCGCAATACGATACCAATTACGCCCTTTTTTTTTTTTATACCACGACGGCGGCAAACAAGCATACGGCCTGCCTGATGGTAAGCAGCTACCGTAACCTATGGACGCCTGTAACTCCACAGGAGTCACATGCGCGCTGTCGACCCTTTACAAAAAGGAGGATTCACTGTGTTGACGGCTAAAGGAACAAGAGGATCCCTCATCGTCAACACACTGGGTCCTCTTTGAGCTCTTTGGCAACCTTACTCACCAGCAGGAACACAACACTATGAGTAGGGTCTAGTGCTATTTGGCTGTGGTTTTCTGTAAGGTGGAGGTACTTCCCCAGTCGGACTCTGCTACAGATTTGAGCGAGATGACATTCACTGAACGTGCCCTACCACACTAAGCGAGATGCCATTCACAGCGCCCATACCTCTCTTGAACGGATCCCTTGCCCTTAAATGGATCACCAGTATTTTGGTTACATCCTGTATATTTACGCCACGATTAAATTGTATTCTGGATCAACACAGTCATTATTAATATTATATTATAGGAATTGAATGTTATACATATAACTAAGTAGGTACTTTCTCAAGTCAGTAAGTAATATCTGAAACTCTCCGGGAAGGCCCTAGAGAGCAAAGTTTTCCTTGGTTTAATAGGGCTAAAGTGGTTTGGGTACGGTATACCTACCAATAAATGGGTCAGAAGATCGAGTGGGATGAGCAGTTATAGTGTTTCATATTTTTTTCATCAGTTTAACAACGATTATGTTCCACAATATGAACAAAAATAACCTAAATAAAAACTTTTTCCAAAAAAAGATAAACCGACTTCAAAAAGGATAAAATAAATTATTATATTATTTATATGCGTTACAAACTGATATGTATGAAGTCGGTGCCAAGCCAAAAAGTTACAATACCGGTCAAATCAGCTTCAAGTCTGAAGATCACAAAACAGTTAATACGAACGAGGCGTATGTGTTCAGTGAATTGTTCTTCATACTATAGAACTAATTCTGGTATTGACTGTACGTAGGTTTTCATTCTAGTACAGAAAGAAAATATAATCATGCGTCTTATGATGTTTGTTAATAAACTTGTTTACTAGTTGTCGGACTAACCATATCTTGAACGGAGCCCGTGCTTCGGTTTGAATTATTTATTCTACTTCATCTAAGGTGTTTTATCGAAGTGTAAAAGAATTCAATGGCTAGATTGATTTTTCTATAGTCAGACACACTGAGTGTGTGGGACACACCTTTTCAGTAGAAAAAGGCACGATATTTAAATTTTCTATTGTTGACCATACGTGTTTTTTATTTTTATTTGCCGCCTTTTTCTGATTATTGACAAAGTAGACGTGTATCAGAGAATATATACATAGGTACCACATTTCATCAAAATTGTATCAGTAGTTTAGACGTGAAAATGTAACAGATAGATTCACATTCACCTTTTCAATATAAGTAGGTATCGATATGTTTTGTGATTTTCAGACTTGAAGCTGATTTGACCGGTATTGTAACTTTTTGGCTTGGCACCGACTTCAAACATATCAGTTTGTAACGCATATAAATAATATAATAATTTATTTTATCCTTTTTGAAGTCGGTTTATCTTTTTTTGGAAAAAGTTTTTATTTTTCCATTTTTAGCGGTTATATAACTAATTATCATAATCGGACAACGGATCTCGCAATAATCGGTGAAGATATATAAGAAAAAGTTCATATTACGTAACTCAATGTAAGGAAAGTTCCACTTATCATATGTGGTCTTCATCATTAGGTCCACTCCATCAAATTAGTGGTTTTCGAGAGGAAATGCTTGAGTTGCTTAAAAAAACAACCAAATCACCATACATGTGCCTTAAAAAATTGAGGAGTTCCCTTAATTCGTCATGGATCCCATCATCATAACACCACCAGATTAATGTGGAACCATCTCCGAGGTAGTTACTATCAAACAAAAAAAGAATTCCTGAAATCGGATCACGGGTCTCGGAGTAATCGCTGAACATCCCACATTTAAAAAAGTCATCATCATTATCATCAAAACAATTATCATCATGACGTTCACATCATCAAATTGGTGGTTTCGGAGAGAAAACCCTCGAGTTGCTTAAGAAAACACCCAAATCACCATACATATGCCTTTATAAATTGAGGAGTTCCCTAAATTCCTCATGGATTCCATCATCAGAACAGCACCAGATTAATTTGGGACTACCTTGGAAGTACATCCTTTCAAACATAAAAAGAATTATTCAAATCGGACCACGGGTCTCGGAGTAATCGCTGAACGGATAAATTATAAAAAAAATCATCATTATCATAAAAACAATCATCATTATCTGGTCCACATCATCAAATTGGTGGTTTCCGAGAGAAAACCCTCGAGTTGCTTAAGAAAACACCCAAATCGCCATACATATGCCTTTAAAAATTGAGGAGTTCCCTCAATTCCTCATAGATTCCATCATCAGAACAGCACCAGATTAATATGGGACCACCTTGGAAGTAGACCCTTTCAAACAAAAAAAGAACTATTCAATTCGGACCACGCGTCTCAGAGTAATCGGTGAACATACATAAAAAAAAAGCCCAAACCGAATACAGAACCTCCTCCTTCTATGAAATTGAAGTCGGTTAAAAAATGTTAGGCTATGATATAAAACGTAAGTAAAAATTGAAAGCGAAGATTTTGCGATAGCACGCCAATTTCCGAACTGGTAAAAGCATTTGGAGACGGCAATTGACGAAATTCAGGATCGCGGTTACAAAAATATGAAGAATCCATTAATGGTTTACTGGACAGTTTATAGAACCCTACTCACGTATATTATTATGGCGAGACACAATTCTAATACTCCTCAAACCTTCATGTATTTATAACGACCAGGTAAATTCAGCATCAATGGAAAAATAAAATAAAGTGTACAATACGGCTGCCTTTCTAGGCAAAAAAACATATATTTTATTTATATATTTAAACTTTATTGCACACAACATAAAAATTTACATATGGCGGACTTAATGCCTAAAGGTATTCTCTACCAGTCAACCATTTGGCTAAACAGAGACAGGCAAAAAGGTGCAGAGAAAAGAAAGAGAATAGTCAGTTAAAATCATTGAAAGCTTAGCTAAAAAAGAAGGTAATAATCTACATAAAAATACACAAACAAAATACTAGGAATATATATAGATAAATATACTACTATATATTTATAAATACTATATTGATGGATACTATTCAAATTCTTGCTTTAGCAGGTGTATTTTCAAATTAGAAGATGAAACAATCAGCGTCATAATTATTTTTTTCTACTCCTGTACTTTTATCTGTCATTTATACATTCGTCAACACCTTTATAAGAACATAGATACTTAATACACTCGATGAAAAGTCTATCTAGTCTATTCCCCAAAATAACACTCGTTCTATAAAATCGCCAAAATAGTATCGCGTAATCGCGTGCAATCACGACTATTAATATAAAATAAATTACTGCCAACCTAAGAAACCTAAATAAACGCAGCGTTTTTAGAAAAAAAAACTATAAAAAAGAAAAAATTTAAAGAACCACAGACCTACTTCGTAGTTTTTTACGTTTCCCGTTCGTTTGTTGGGGCGAATTGCAAACTTTGAAAGTAATTTAGGTATTTTTACTAATCTCTGTAGCTCTTTAATAATTGATCAAATAACGACGGTGTGTATTTGTGTTAGTAATGTTAGTATTATTGAAAAATAGTGTTTTAAAAGGTAAAACTTAAATGATTGTTGATTATGTTGACAAAATAAATGCGATATCCATGAAGTTTTCAATTTCGCATTTTATGTAAAAGTAAGTGTATTCGTAGAAAAAGTATTGTATGCAACGTCGTATAAGTAGGTAAAAAAATGTTCGTGGCGTTTTTCTTAACAATTTTCGCCTACGGCTCAAATTATTACCCACGCCACTCGCCTTTTTTAACCCCTCTTATACAACTGTTGCATAAACTACTATAATAACATACCTACATTTGTATGTGACGTGTGAAACCTCACATCCCAAAAAAACTTCATTGTCTTATTAAAAGTACCTAGTATGTATGTAGGTACATATTGGTCTACTATTATGTAGGCAAATTAAAAAAGAACGTACAGCGTTTCACTTGTTAGCAATTCTGCCTCGCGGCCCGGCTGAATTAAAGGCGAATTGAAAAACACAATCAAATAAAACCACCGTGCGCTCTGTTGAACTAATAAAGCCACCTATTTTTGCATCGGATTCGGTTACCTACGTTAAATCTATTAACTGAAAAGTTCATATTATGTGTGATACTTACTATAAATAGTATGTTACATCGTCGTCGTGACATAAGGAACAGCTTTTCAGTTGAGTACCTCCGGTCATGCGCGACACGTAATTACGAGAGTGGATCAAAAAATAGTAACAACGGATATCATTTAGCCGTATTATGAGAATGATAAGTTTTGATTATTGGTCTTGTTATGTCACTATTTAACAAAAAAAATATATTCAAAAATGCAAAAATTCAAAAATATTTATTTTAGACAACATGGGACCATGTTGTTAGTATACATTCTAAGTTGTTATATAAATAAATATAAGAATTTATTTACTAGTTTTCATGTAACTAATTAACACAGGCAGTAGGTAGGTAGTGTAAGAGATGTCGAAATTTCAATAAAATTCGCGCATGTATTTGTTATGGGTAGAGACGATGTCGTGTCGTTAAAATTATGTTGCAGTAGTCAAAAAAATTTGCTCTAATATTCAAACTTACGTTAATTCAGAAGGTGGAGACTAAAAAAAACGTAATAGTAGATTATACAACAAGTGCATTAAACGCTCGATTTTACGCGAGTTGTTTATCCATTCGAGCGAGCTTGCGAGCGAGTATTGATATGAAGTCTAGTGTAAAATGGGTTTTATGGACAGGTTTTGTACTATATTTTTCACTTCGTTTGCGAGGAAATTATTAACCGTTAATCGTAACACAATTTCAAGATGTAACAAAAATATTATATACAATGAAACGTTTATGCACTTGTTGTACAATCTACTATTTTGGCACAACTGACGTGCTAAGGTTAAGGCCCTACTTTGACTGCAAAATACCTATCCCTAAACCACGCCTACGGGGCCCCACCCTTCAAATTAACACGCACACATAAAAAGGTCCGCCGCGCTTGGAAAAATAAAGCTCCATCTAGCGTAATACTTGTTAACTACCACTGGATTCAATCGGCCACAAAGTTAATATGAACCAAGCGCCGCCAGATGGCGCTGTTCTTAAAATGTTTATTGTTCTATCCTATTTAAGTATTATTTAAATGGAATAATAATATAGTTCCGGTTGTCATAAAAATCTATAGGACTACGTGCTTATCCTTATTTTAGTTTTTCGGAAGAAGTTAGCTGTATAATGATTTAAAAAGGAATTTTCTTCTTAACCCCATATTTCTAAGTACCGATAAAACATAATAAAAACCTTAAAAATAACTTAAGAACAAGTTTAGCAAGATAGTTTCTAGATTTTGAAGGAGGAGATTATCAATTCATCGGGTTTTTTTTTGTTTTTATTTTATGCTCACCGATCATTCGAAGACGGCTCAACCGATTTAGGAAATTGTTGTTGTGTTTTAAAGAGTATACTCTACGATTGGTCCCATTGTCACCAGGTCAGGTTCTGATTATGGGATCCTGGACAAATCGAGGGAAATCTTCAAATATTATTTGATGATTTTAGTGTTTTTTACAGTAGCCCGGGAATTTGCTTTTGGAAAGGTGGAGAATAAGTGAAGTCTGTTCTTTTTTGTTTAAAATTATTTTTATTATATTTGAAATGGCTAAACTGATTCTGATGCGGTTTTCAGAAAAGTATTTGTTATAGTCTGGAAAATGTTTTTAGTATAGGGTCAGATAGTCGTCAGTGGGACACTTTTTTTTTGTGGCCATAACCAATGACCATAAGAGGTTATATCAAGAAGGATAGCATACTTAATTTAATGTAGTTTTTGTTTGGTTTTGATTTTTTTCAGTTTTTATTGAATCATATTTGTCAGTCGCGACAAATCCCACTAACATCATACAAGAAACATCATTTACAAGCTTAGCAAGATATTTAGGGTGGATCATTCCACCTCCATCCCCCACTACTTAGCCAGGCCGTTGGGTTATTTTTCTGACAGATATAGTAAGATTAAAATCGAAACAATACGAACCGTATACAGATATCAAGCAGTTGAAACACAAACTCACGCGGGTGAAGTCACAGGTAAAATTAGTTTCTGATTTATTTTTACTAATAACAAGTAGATTAAAAAAGACAAGAAACAAAAAATATTAATACGTTATTTCTCTTCAATAATCAATATTAAAAAAAATAATGATGAAACCACAATACAACTAAAATGTCATTATTATCGATCTTTATACGTTATAAGTAACAACTATAGTACTTACATTAATAATATTTTCAATGCCCGTCATAAACTGAACGGGAACAAAATAAATGTAAACTTTATATAATAATAAAGCCAAAGAGATAAGATTTTTCAACCTTACTTACCTACTATTTCTACCCTGATGGAATTTTCTACTGCCATAAAAATATAAAAAAATGAGTTTATAAAAGGTGAAATCTGGGTCGTGATCCTGAACCACTTTTTATGACTTTGTAACTGATCACCATAATATATATTATTACATATTATTATATCAAGATCTTTGAATATTTTATTTATATGGTATTTTTTGGTCTTAAAACATTTTTTTGGTTAAAATAGGAAGTTTTTGCGGGCATGGATAAAAGTATTTAAAAAAGTCGATGGAACATAACCCTATAGCAGACATAGGAGGCTGTTAAAAAAAGCGCAAACATAAAAAAGAGGAAATTTCGGCAATTTTGATTAATAAGTACTTCCAAATTACCAAGGATGCTGCTTAGTATCTTGCCCCTGCACTTGCTGCAAGTTGCGTATTGCAACTATTGCATAATCAAGACTTAGGTCTTTGACCATTATTTTTTATTATTTGATACTAATGCTCTTGAATAAGTTGCTGTACCAGGGATGAATAAAAAAACCGGCCAATAGCATGTCGCGCCATGCTCAGTGTAGGATTCCGTAGTTCCCGGCCTGTTACAATACATCCGTTCAAAAAGTCGTTTATTAAGGGATATTTGGCGGCGCTTACGTCATTTTACTATCCGGCACTTACGTCCTTTCACTATGCATTTTTGAGTCACCCAAAAAAACGGCTCAACCGATTTTATTCAATATAGTTTTAATATAAAAGTTCTAATCAGGCCTCACTTCCATGATTTTTTTTAAATTTTTTGGACCCACGGTTCAGAAGTTAGATGGGGGACGCCCTTTTTTCAACATTCATATTTCGTTTCATTTGAGCCATTATTTACGAAATATACGAAACTGTCAGTTTATCCAAAAACTATTTTAGAAGGCATCTATTCTTTTTGAAAGATCTATCCAACGATACCCAACACGATAGGGTTGGGGCGAAAAAAAAATTCACCCCCCACTTAATGTGTACGGGAGGTACCCTAATAAAAATATTTTTCCAGTTTTTATTCTGCCACTTTGTCGGCGTGATTGATGCACATAGTCATACCAAATTTCAGCTTTCTAATGCTAACGGTCACTGAGCTAGACCGCGGACAGACGGACATGGCGAGTTCCACTATAAGGGTTCCTGGTTGACTACGGAACCCTAAAAAGACAAATAGCGACCTATATTTTTTTTAAATCGAAAATGAAAGTATTTTGTAGTGGAATATATACATTCCGAGCACTACACGAGCCGAACGTGACAGCGTGAATCATCCTTACCTAAATCAGAAGCTCTATTTTATTTTTACTTTATCATTCAAATAAGTTACACAGCATTACAGTAATAAAACCAAGGCACTGTGAACTACAATAGTACATTATCAACTTAGCACAAGTGTGCTAAGTTGATCATTACATACGAAGCGATATTGTGCGCACGAATGCACGTGAGTGCGCATAAGGAAGCTGAGCTATGTAATTTAACTAACTGTTTTTGTGATGTTATTGACTCTCTGGAACTCTTATTCAAACAATTTCATAAAATTAAAGAGTTCACATTTATTGTGCAATAAATTATACTTAGTATTTTTTTCTTACATACTGCTCATTAGATTTTTATGATAACATTTTACTAGTATGTATCACAATTTTGAAATATATCCAGAGGTTAAATTAACGCTAAACTTGTCTTCTTATTCAATTAAAATATAATTTGTTTAAATTAATAAAACACAATGAGAAAAATCTAACAAACAATGATTTGAGGTTAACTTTTACACGGCGCGCAATTTTCTTTTTTGGATGTGCGTGCAGCTTGAGACCAAGGTGCGGATCTATCTAACAAACAGTCAATATTAAAACAGACAATTCGTGTTTAAAACATAATTTATTGTGTATTACGAGTAATATAATAAGTTGAAATGATTCTTGTTCACAATCAGGATTGTATAATTTGTATTCTATCGTAAATGTGTATATTTTTAATATATTTACTTTCTTTGTTACTTTTTAAAAATGCAAACTCCTAAAGAGTAAAAAAAAAATAAAGGTAATACCCGACTAAATTACAACGATTCGTCTGCGTATAGATGAATTATCGAGATCATGGAATTGCATTTGTAGTGGTTGTACCGTTTGCAACAAAAGGAGAATAATTTTCTCTTAATTTAATAAAATTACATACCCTTAAGAAATGGAATAAGTAGTAGTCCTTTGTTTTTTGCTTTTAGTCGCTATCATGTTCTTCATCTGAGCTGTCACAAGTATTGATAATAAGATTGTTTGAAATTCGACCCATTTCTCCTTCCTGACATCGATATTTATTTTCTTCACTTTCGACATGGCAACAAATATTTTCCCAGTCCTCAGCAGTAATAGTATTCATTCGCAGTAATAATATTCACAATTTGACACTAACATTATTTTGGTATTTACTTCTTCAATATATAACAAACCTCTTTTTATGCTGATAGTACGAGAAAATAGAAAATTCAAATATAGAATGCCTGTAAACATACAATACTACTACATATGCAATTCCATGCTCTCGTTAATTTATCTATACATACAACTTGGTACTAGAGTACAAATGCCACTTGATCGGATTATTAAATTATTGCACTAGTTCGATAATTATTGTGAAATGCACGGGTGTTTAATATCTAGGATTATGAGCATAAAAGGGGAATAAGAACCTCGTTATGAGCAAGTGTGTTGAAAAACAATATACAGAAATAGTTAAAACTAGTTGGATTTAGGCGACGTAACTCATGGCTTCGTTACGTCGTCTGATCTAGTGCAGGATTCGGCATGGTGCCCCGGAACCGCCGAAACACGACATCCTTCGGCCAGAAGTCTGCACTCGCGATGGTGTCCTGCAGCGGCCGCGACACGCGCACCACAAACGAGCTGAAGTGCACGCAGTGCATGGCGGGATCGCAGCTGGTGCACCCCGAACGAGAAGCCAGTCTTCCGGCGGACGTACTCCACCACATCGTCGGAAACGGTAGAGTGATGCAAGCGCGACACGTAGAGCGCCTTACTCGGTATCACAATCCAAAGACCAGAATTAGCCGGCTCGGCAGTGCCACACAGAGTCTTGCGAGGCGCCCTATAGAGCGAGTGAGATATGCGAGTTATGCCTTAATAAGGTCTTAATTCAAAGCTTAAAGTCGATGAGCAGAAAAATCGATCTATATTCACTGCAAAAGTTCTATAACATATGTATTCATTTAACAATAGTTATTCGTGTTAATTTATACAAGTAAACGTTAACGTCATCTTTAAAAAAATCTTGTATAAAAAGTTTGACAGTTTTATATGGAATGACAGCTCCGTCGCCATATTTAACGTTGATCAGTTCGTTAGTTATGCGTGGTGCAACCCATTAAGGGTCGGTTGCACCAAACCGTCTGTTAACGTCAACGTCATCGTTAAAAAAATCTTGTATGAAAAGTTTGACAGTTTTCTATGGGACGACAGCTCCGTCGCCATATTTAACGTTGACCAGTTAGTTAGTTATGCGTGGTGCAACCCACCCTTAACCTTTTAACTGCCTTACGTCAAAAAATAACTTTCAATTTTGAACTCTGTCAATTACGTAGTTAATTAATGAAGGTGTCAATTACGTTATCACTTTTTCTCATATATCAGATGATGGCGGTTAAAAGGTTAAAGAACTCAATCACGTCAATTACATACCTACGTTTACCCGCATGGCCCAGCGTCAGTCAGAAACATTATATTTTAACGGGGTTAATTGTTTGTAAAAAGGCAGACTAAACTACGATCTACTTCTTAATTAGTTTCTTGAAGACTGTAGATAGTTCTAGAGATAACTTTAGGGAGCTATAGCTATACGTACCTATTCGTATGCACTAACTCCTTTAAGTACCTACACGTTACAATGTTTCCGAGCACAAGACTTGCATTTTCTATTTTCAAGATATTAACCACGTTAGTTAATGGATGTCTAACTACTTTTACTTACATAAAAGAAGTTACAGTTAGTTTCCGAATACAGTAAGTTAGTTGAGTTATGATAGCAATTTCATGTAGAATAAATTATATAATAGAAGTAAATCCATGATACTTATGTGCTTTTTTTTCTGTTTTAGTTTTGAGTTCAATATCTCATTTCACAAAGAAACGAAGAAATTCAGGCAGCTTTGGCTATGTGCAAGGCCTATTACGAATATTACGATTCCCAAGATGGAAATTAAAAACTGTAAACTGTTTAACCAACTCCTACGAGTTGGTTGTCGTAGGAGTTGGTTAAACAGTTTATACATTTACTGTCAAGTCAGCTGTTTCCTAAATCTTAAATTTCCGTCGTGGCAATCGTAATAGGCCTTGCACATAGCCAACGCTGTCTAAATTTGTTCTTCGGGAATTTACCGGATGTTTACGACGAAGCATCCTACACATCTATTCAAGAAGTCCTATTCAACTCGAAGGAAAGGCCGCCATTCGAGCGGCTAAAGGCCCAATCAATGAATAAAATATTATAGACCTTATTTGTGATTCGTCTCGCTCTCGTATAGTTCAGAAAAATACGCAAGCACTATTTTCTCTGAGCTAGGAAATTGCGCTCAACTTAGGCATACGATTCTCAGCTCTATTCGTTTGAAGTAAGGTACTGAGCAGTAAAGTTCGTTGACAAATCTCTAGTTATCTCTGTAAGTAAGTATAGTTCCAGCGTGAACTCAAACTTTTCTTTGCAAAGTTTGCGATCTCTTTTAATTGGGTTAGCTACGTGTATGACCTGTACAAAATGTTGGTTTCTAATGATGTACTTTGCAAATAGAATTTAGCACGAAAGCGTCAGTTAATGACCACTTGATTTGGTTTAGTGTGACATGTCAAATAATATTAAAAACAATCAAAATTAGTAAAAAATGTCTTATACTATATACGTAAGTACCTTCTTAAAAATGTAACTAACTGAGTCGGATCATACTCAAACTAGGGTAACGTATAGATACCCGCAATAATATATTGCACTTTGAAGCGGGCAAAAATATATTGACACGCTCGTATAGTTTTGGCTCTTCAATAATTGTGTTAGACATTTTTGCGCACTTGGATGGATGGAAGAATAGATACCTATGATCGCAAGAGTGCTCGATACTATTTACTCAAGAACAATGAAAACGAGTCATTCATGAAAGAATTTCCGTATATGTAAGTAAGGTGTCCTTTCTCAATGCCCGTGATTTATCATTCGTAATTAACTGATTTGATTTCAACGTACATTCATTGCATCTCATTCGCCAAGTACATTCAATACATTACATAGGTACATATAAATATTTAGCGATAGAAAGATTCACTAAAGGTAATACGATCAAATTCGTAGATATTTTAATAGTTGCAAAGCGCCTGCGCCTGCAACAAAACCCGACGATATATAGCGTCAATCCCTTTGGCACTTGGAAATTGGAATGGAGCGGAAGCCACAAACACTTAGGTAAGTAAAAACCGGCCAAGAGCGTGTCGGGCCACGCTCAGTGTAGGGTTCCGTAGTTTTTCGTCCGTCACAGAAAGTGTCCCCACTTAAGAGTTAAAATAACACCGCCATGTAGGATATGATATGAGCGTTCCACCTACAGCGCCATCTATCGGCAAATTAAGTAAACTATTGCGCGCGAGCTTAAAGTATGGAAGATGATTTTTATGGGATAATTCTTTATGGCGTGAACCGATTTTCACCGTTTTTACTTTATTTGAAAGCACGTCATTTCATTGTGATTTTGTAGAAATTACAAGTACAATAAACACCTGCTTATACGGTTAAATTACAAACTTAGTTCAGAAATTATTTTGTAAATTTTTTTCAAAAACTATTAAACCTATCAAGTTCAAAATAATTTTCCTAGAAAGTTTTTATAAAGTTCTACTTCTGAGATTTTTTCATTTTTTTAAAACTTATGGTTCAAAAGTTAGAGGGGGGGGACACATTTTTTTTAACTTCTGGAGCGATTATTTCCGAAAATATTTACATTATCAAAAAATGATTTTAGTAGACCCCTATTCATTTTTAAATACCTATCCAACAATATATCACACGTTAGGGTTGAAATGAAAAAAAAAATCACTCCCCACTTTACGTATAGGGGAGGTACCCCAATAAAACATTTTTTTCCACTTTTTATTTTACCACTTTGTCGGCGTGATTAATATACATATTAGTACCAAATTTCAGCTTTCTAGTGCTAACGGTCACTGAGATTATCCGCGGTCGGACGGACGGACGGACGGACGGGCAGACGTGGCGAAACTATAAGGGTTCCTAGTTGACTACGGAACCCTAAAAACCATGCGAGAACAGGAATGGTTGGCGTGGCAAGTGTTGTAGTTGTAGGTAAGGTATTAATAATTATGGTATGAGAATGTGAATCAGTGTTAGTGGGTCGGTGTAGGTATAACGTTAACGTATACACACTAGTATTCTTGAGTGTGTTATATAAATACGAGTAAATAGACACAACCTTTGACACAAAATATTTTTAGGGTTCCGTACCTCGAAAAGAAAAAACGGAACCCTTACAGGATCACTTTGTCGTCCGTCTGTCTGTCTGTCTGTCTGTCTGTCTGTCTGTCTGTCTGTCTGTCTGTCTGTCTGTCAAGACCATTTTTCTCAGGAACGCGTGGAGGTATCAAGCTGAAATTTATATCAAATACTCAAGTCTATTGTCCCTTGGAGCTGTAAAAAAATAAAACTTAAAAGCCAACGCAATCAAACGATACAGTCGTTTATGCTGCAAATTTTAAAGTTTTTCGGCACTCGCAAAACCTACGGGGTACTTCCCGTGAACTCAGAAACTTGAAATTTGGCACGAAGCAACGTCATATAGCATAGACAATGGAAAAATTACAAAAAGTAGACATTCTTAGTAAAATCATACAAAAACTATAATTTTTATATTTTAAACTTACTACCTTTTTCCTCGTAAACGCGTATTGAAATTAGTAATAAACACACTACAACTTTTGCTTGTTATAGGTTTGTACGGAACCCTCGGTGCGCGAGTCCAACTCGCACTTGGCCGGTTTTTTTTACATAACTAAGAGTTACACAATTAGCCATTGTTGTTTGAATGAATGTAAGTAATTGTTTATTTTAATCGGTGTAGGTAGGACTAGAATGTTGACTTTTATTTTTCCTGGAGGTCAAATTAGACCATTTTGTGAAAATAGGTGCCTGTGCCGTCGTAAATCATAACTAGAGGGCGGAGTACCGGTGGGATATTTCACACAAAAGGTATGGAGTCGTTTTTATAATTATTATTTTAGGCTTGAATAATAAAATTATTCATTTACCTAATGTACTTAGTATGGTACCTACTCGTAAATTGGAAGTAAGTACTTAACATTTATTTTCATAAATCGATTTCAGGAACACCTAAATGTTAATGTCGTAAATGTTTTGGGTTATTTTTCAATTTCTTTTAACAAAGTCACCATTCATCGATATAATATTTTTTACCATATGCTTCCTTTCTTTTCAAAAAGTTACTAATTTACAAATTTATGAGACATTTAGAAACTAATTATTTGACATTGTCAATTTAGACAGCTGCTTTACATCTATATTATCTGAATTATTATTGCGTCGGCTAAATATTTAAAAACGAAAAATATCAAGATGAATAAGCCATGTGAAGCAACAATTCTGCGGATGATAGAACCGTACGAAAATCTTATATATAATGAAGAAGAATGTAGCATTCACTGTATTTCTTGCTCAGTGGATTTAAAGCAGTTGAAAAAATATAATGTCGAAAAACACGTTAACAGTAAACAACACCAAATTAACTGTGGAAACCAAAATGGCACCTTTGCCTATGATTTATGCGTTTTCCTTATAGCGTGTAACATCCCATGGAAAAGAGTTAACCATCCAGAATTTAAAAAGTTCTTTGGAAAATACTTAGATAAAGGCGTAAAACTTCCCGAAGAAAGTGTTTTGAGAAAATACTATCTTACCAGAATATACAATGCGACCGTCAAGCAAATACGAAATACATTTTTCGATTCCAATTTATGGCTTGCGGTGGATGAGACTCTAGATAATTTCGGTAATTGCGTAGTAAATGTAATTATAAAATCACTTGATGATGCTTTACAAAGGCCATATTTGTTAGCGTGTAAAGTCGTTAGTACTGTAAACGCGAACTCAATTGCAGCGGTGGTTGACGAAAGCTTGAATTTTTTGTGGGAGGATAATTTTACAGATAATATGAACAAATTTTTAATATTCTATTCGGATAGCGCAGCGTACATGCTTGCTGCCGGCAAGATTTTGAAGAAAAAGTACACTAAAGTACGACACGTAACTTGTTTCGCTCATGGACTACACAGAGTCGCGGAGCAGATAAGATCGGAACATAAATTGGTCAATTCTTTAATATCTAATTTCAAGAAGATTTTTTTTAAATCACCACACCGCGTCCGATTTTTCAGAGACCATGCCCAGAATGTGCCTTTACCGCCGGAACCCATTATCACTCGTTGGGGCACCTGGTTAAATGCAAGTTTTTACTACGATAGACATTTTGACGTGATTAAAAATGTTGTGATGCAATTGAACAGTAAAGAAGCTATTGCCATTAGAAAAGCCCAGAAGTTGTTTGAAAATGAAAATTTAAAAAACGAGTTAAGCTTTATAAAAAATTGTTACGAAATTATACCTGAATCGATAGAAAAATTAGAATGCACTAAAATTCCGATAGAAGAAAGTTTTCTGGTAATAGATATAGTTAGGAGTATTTTAAGCCTCCAAGGAAGTGAAACCGTGCGAAATAAACTCGAATTGGTTCTAGATAAAAACCCAGATGCTGACGAATTAAGGAATATGATTACAATGGAAAATTATAAACAAGTCCTTAAACATGCAACCATGACATCGGTAGATGTAGAGCGATCGTTTTCCACTCATAAATGGATCTTCAATAAATTAAGAAACCGATTCACTCCGAAAAACCAGGAACATGTGGCCATAGTCCATTCATTTTATAACATGGATACGCACTTAAGTGTAGATTGTGAGGAGGACCTCGAACACATAATTCCAGTCCTCAATTGTAATTGAATGGTCTTGAAAATAATATATCGTTTGGCAGGTATAACTTCTTAGTCTAGTATTTAGTACCTAATGATAAGAAAACATATTATTATGTATTATAGATATTAACAACATATTACATTATATTTGTATGCTCGTAAGATAATTTCTATAAGTTCCTAAAAATTATTATGCATAATTAATCATTTATTCGTTATTTATTTAATCATTAGAATACTTAGGCGACTCCATACATTTAGTGTGAAATTTGCCACCGGTACTCCGCCCTCTAATCATAACCGAACTATATATAATCGAAACCGAAATAATCGGTTATAACCTGTTATTTTGTCAAAATTAAATAACCGGTTGTTGAAAATTCTAAAAACCGGGTTCGGTTACTTTCGGTTATTTATTCAATGCTGTTTAAACTAAAATTTTAAATAAATTAAATAATAAATATTATGGGACAATCTTACACTAATCTACCTAGTCCCGCAGTAAGCTCAATAAGGCTTGTTGGACTTAAGAGCTGGCCACGTCAGATATATGACACAATAATGAGAGCAATTAAACCCGTCTAGTTAGATTGCTATATTCTCCTTATTGCTAGATCCGGGCATCTGGCAGCTTTTAATGGGTCGAGGTGAGAGTGACAGACTAGCAAAATTTTTAAATTGGAAAATAGTAATACTAAAATAGATAAAAACTGCGGAAGTTGTCTCATTTATAAAGGGCCTATATTTTAACATTAGAACAAAAACATTGCGTATTATTACGGAAACGGAATTTTTTGTGTCTCTAAGCGATGAAATTTACTTAAATAATCACAAAATGATTATTTTACATGTTTTTTTTTAAAGTGGGGCATTCCACTCATACAATGGTATGTTATTCAATCAAATACAAACACTGAAAACATTGAAAAAATAATCAACCCAGCAGGATTTGAACCTCGCAATTTCGCAATTGATGCGAGGTTCAAATCCTGCTGGGTTGATTATTTTTTCAATGTTTTCAGTGTTTGTATTTGATTGAATAATCACAAAATGTTCAAAAAAACCTCGATGTTATTTTTAAAGACCTATCGATTGATTTGCAAAATGTTGATATTTGGTAATTTTTTTTTAGGTAGATGTACGAGCGCCGCCTACAACACCTCTTAGTAGCATCTTGAAAGTTCACAGCCGATCGAATCTGTCGGACCAAAGCTGAGCTAAGCTTTAAAGGTGACTGACTTGGTTGCAGGCAATAAAGGCATTATACCGTACCTATACTAGTACTATTCGAAAGTGCTTACTGCTTATAAATAAAAAAACAATGTTACATCAAGTGACTATTCTTAAGCGTGACTTTAAACAGCGTCGGGTAAGTTTAAACTACATTTTAGACGCGACAAGATGTTTCGCCCTCGCCGCCACCGACGTTCACTAACTTTACGCTTCATAAAATATGTACAGTTGTACATATGTGTACTAGTCAGTACCAATATTTGTACCAACAGGGTGTTATTTCAAACAACCCAGAAAATATAGGGAGTTTTTGGTCCCAAAATATTCATGAGAGTAAACTTGGAATGGTAATTTATCCAGTCGTGAGATTCGTAACATATAATGAATAATATAAGTAGCTTATTAGTCGAGCACCGTGTTGAGGCCACAAAGCTTGGAGTTCGTACAGGATTGAAAAGCTTATAACTTGTTGATATGTAATAAATAACGGGATACACAACCAGCCCAAACAAATGGCCCCAGAATAGTTCTGTAAGAATGACTCGTACAGCAGTTTCTCGGTCAGCTTTATTAGACTTTAGTCAGTGATAAGACTGGCCAGTTACAAATTTTCAAGAGCCATATTTTCGGTAAATCTTGTTTGAGACTACGGTCAGCTGCAGAGAAAAACGCCAACGTTGCATACAAAGTTTGTATGCAAGGTGGTTTTCCTAACTCAATGCTTGTATACAATACTTTACTTACAAATTTTCAGAATAGGCAAGTCGGGAAGAATTGGGGTTTTTTAACTCTACATATGGCTGTACAACTCTACATTATGACGGTACACATACTCGTACTAGATTTTGATTGTAAACATTCGATTTCACAAATGGCTCTACTACATATTTGACGCCAAAAATGGCTTTACATATTTGACCCGGCTTTTCAGTTTCATATTCAAGACCTCTTCCAGCTCTATAAAGACAGCTGTGTAAAGTATACTCTCGTAGTTTGATCTGCGAAGTCTTAATTCAATCAAGTAGAATAACGTTTATAACTTACTAGCTTTTGCCCGCGGCTTCGCTCGCGTTAAATCCGGGGTATCACGGTTCCCCTTTCCTGATTTAAAACACAGAAGAGAACTCGAAACAGAATATTATTTTAATACGCTACTGTAGACGATATTATTTGTCTTTATAGCTTAGGCACGATTTTTTTGTTAGTCACAATATTAAACAAATAGTCCGCATACCAATTTTAGCTTTCTACCTTGAAAATTGCGGAATGCTCCATACAAACTTCCACCCCCCATTTTAGGGAAGTGGGGGGTTAGAAAGAGACAAAAAGTAGCCTATGTCACTCTCCATCCCTTCAACTATCTCCACTTAAAAAATCACGTCAATTCGTCGCCCCGTTGTGCCGTGAAAGACGGACAAACAAACAAACAAACACAGACATACACGTTCCCATTTATAATATTAGTATGGATAGGCGTGTAGGTAATGGCGGGTCAAGCATATGAAGCAAAAAAATATTGCATCACTAATAAATGATAATCAAAAATTATCTAGAAGGTGGCAAATTAGATGTTCCTGCCTCGATATTTTAACTGGTTTAACATTGTTATTGCTGGTCCCAGCCAAACATCAACACTATAGTCGATTACTGTTTCTATTTTTTTATTTACAATGCCGGCTAGGACCAGTTCACGGCTATCTATTGATCTACCGAAATGCTATTATAGGTAGGTACCTATAGGTAGGTACCTATAGGTAGGTACCTATATATGTATAGCAAAAATCTCCAAATGGCCTCTACGTGTTGGATCGGTATCCCGACGCAAGCCTGTTAAAAGACTGGGATGTATAGGCCCTTGATTCCTAAACAAGAGATCAAAAATAAATTTCTTATTAATTTATGCACTTCCTAAAATATCAACCTGTATAGAATTTATAAGGGGAACAAATATGATTCCCGGCACCGCATCATCCAATCAACAGCTTAACGTGGCCCTGTAAATACATTACGTGTGATGTGTCGCATCCGCAGAAATCTGCCTCAAGGCGGTACCTCGCGCCTCGGCTGGCGCCCCTCTGATTGCCTTTTTTATTGCCTCCCTCGCGTCTGCCCTTTGCTCCATTTATATCGTTCTCGATAATTTATAATCCACACGTAGGTTGGTTTTCTTGTAATAATTATTATATTCGCAAACATTTTTCCCGTAACTCCTGTTTCGCTTTATTTGTCTGCAGTAAAAAAAAATATTTCGGTAAGCAGGTTGTATGATTGAGTAGGGGCCGTATTCTAACTTTAAAACACGTATAGACACGATCCAACTTCAATACAACTCCAATGCATTAACAACGCAATACAGCTATAAACATCTGAATCAGAAATATCAGAATTTGCTTGAGAAATATTACAACGCAACTCCAATACAACTTCAATATTGGTTGATTGTTTGTTGTGTGTTGGAGTTATGTTTGAGATAGGTTGTGTTGTTATTGTATTGTTAATGTATTTTAAAATTAGAATCCGGCACTAGGTATTGGTTAATCCAAGTAATCATGTCGTGCATCTATTTTACCCTACACTTTTTATCTTTGTATTAAACATGTTTATGACATCATACTCAACCACTTCACGCTCTCGTGATAAATTAGATTGAACATAAGTTATTTGAAATCTAATGAAATTTCTGACGAATAAGAATCGGATACGATACTGCATAAAAGCATCGGATACTATCACACCCCTAAAAAGAAACACAAGCTAGTCATAGGCACTGGTCCCACCGGCGGCGTGTAAGCTAAGTAGTAAAGTTAAGCGCGTAGCATTACATTGCGGGCCTTGAAAGGTCGATCGATCACTGTATACCTCGACAAACCGCAATGTAATGCTACTCGCTTAACTTTACTCGCTTACTCGCTCTTGGTGGGACCAGTGCCATAGGTGTGAGATTTGTTGACTTTTCGCTCACAGAAACAAAAGCGTACAGCTCAAAACTTGTAAGCAAACCTAAATTACGGTTCTAAATACACTTCTAAATGATTATCCTAGTTTAACAAGTTCGAATGCTGCAAATTTAGATTTGCTACAACTGATACATTAACCGAGATGAGTTAGTGTAGGTAAACAATTGGTATTTAATTAACGTCTATTTTCCAGCGGGCCTGCCACAGTACGTCGACATTCGGAATTTCGTTGTCTCTTGTCTCTATCTCCTTTAAATATTCGAAAGATAGTAATTCAAATAGACGATCGAACGAGCGAAGTGGTTCGCGGTTATAGGCCAGGTGCTGTTTGGGTAAATAACTAAATTAAGACAGGTTTTACAGACGGTACCTGTCTCTAAGATTGAACGTATTTTGTGAAATGCCTTTGGGACAAGAAACTTGCCCATTTAAAACTCAAATACAATTTAGTTTACCTAAACTGGCGACGGCCGTAGCTCTGGTTATATCTAATGGCCCGCCATTATCGCTGATCGCTGTCCGTACTCCCGAGTACGGACAGCGATCAACGAACCGATAACAAAGACAGATTCGCCAAATTCCCAATCTTATTACAGCGTTAATTTTATTGCTTTAGTAGCAAAGGAAAGCTATATTTCTGATGGAAATGTCTTTCGATTGGCTTAGAAAATAACTTCATTAATTGTGTTCACCTACTTATTCGTGTGAACCTACTTTTTCTTATACCTAACTTTCTAACGTTATGATATATTTTAACGTGGAGGAATTTATTTACGCATGCCGCCTAGCCGGGGACCTAGGATGAGTATATTGAACTCGTGGGAGAGGGCCGACACTAGGTACCAACTAAACCATCCACGGTATGCCCGTCGAGCAGCGTTGGTGACAGTGACACGAGATCGCGAGAATTCAACCGCGTACACCGCCGGCTGCGACAGTCGAAGCTGTCTCCTCACTATGACCTATTAACTGTCCCTCACCGCGGCCGAAGCCGCCCAGCCCAACGGGCCCCTCCAGCCAACACAGTTCTCTCCCTCAATTAGAGGTCTCCGGTAAGGAATCCTTGAGGTTCGCCAAGAGATCGCTTACCGTCCCTGGGGCATCTGGGCTGGGGCCCACCGTCCAAGGAATCATTCCCCTTCCCCCGGATCAACCAGATCAAAAAGAATGAGAAGGGCCCTGCCAGTCCTGGCACTCTAAGCATCCCGTCGAAGAATAAACCCTACTGTAAGTAAAAGCCGAAACATGCAAATTGCCATTCACCACGGCCGGTCAGTTATCGATCCGTCAGAATTGGAAGCCGAGAAAAATGACTTCGTGAGCTCAAATATCGCGAGCCATCCTGATACCTCTCGGAGAATGTAATTACGCGCCATTGATTTAACTCACTAAATTTTAAAGTGGGGCATTCCACTCATACAATAGTATGTTATTCAATCAAATACAAACATTGAAAAGATAGAAAAAAAAATCAACCCAGCAGGACTTGAACCTTGCATCGATACGCCTTACCGGGGCTCGATCACTTTACCAACTAAGCTATGGGTCAAGTTACTAAGTTGACGAAATTCTCAATGCCTTCAATCATCTTTTTGCATTTATTTTGATCTACATCTAGACACACGGCAGTGTGTCCGCCAAGTTCGAGCAAAAAAAAGCGACACACCGGCCGTGGGTTATATTACACGAACCATTTCGGGCCAATTTCGACCACCCTATAACTCAAAACATATTTTATCTACGCATATGAAATTTCGAGTGTCTGTTGACATCCCCTTAATTGTCTAGAATACAAAATTTCATTATTCTACCTATAGCAGTTCTTGAGATATTGACGTCAGAAAATCGCTATTTTTACTATACACTCACTCACTGACTCACTCACTCATCAAAAACCTAGACCACTTCCAATGGTCGTACTGACTTGAAATTTGGCATGGAGATAGGTCTTAAGGTCAAAGTAAAGGGAAAAATCTGAAAACGGCCAAGTGTGAGTCAGTTTTAAAAATAGCGAAGGTGTAACTTTGTTCTACTATGAAGTCATAATGAACTAAATGGGTCTATCTTCCAATGGTCGTACCGACCTGAAATTTGGCTCAAAAGTTTGTCTTTAGGTCGAAATAAAGTAAAAATCTGAAAACGGCCAAGTGTAAGTCAGTTTCGAAAACAACGAATGTGTAATTTTGTTCTACTATAAGTAGGTATGGAGTGGAAATGAGATAAGACTTATTTAAATTTAGATACATACCAATTTAAGTCAATACATGTTTGTCTTAAAGACAAGAACAATAAAATTGTTCACCACTCTGTGTGTGTCTATTGCGGGAACCGAACCCACGATTTACGAAGTGCAAAGCAGGTCACTAGGTACACTAGGTGCGCTAAATCAGTCAAACAAAAATGAAAAGACAATTTTTTCTCGCATAGTCTAAATAATTTCTAATTTTACAACTAATAAAACCGCAGATTCAAGAACATGGAAATCATATATACTCTAAGATGGAATTATATATACTACTGCCCATCTCACCCTCCGATACGCCACGGGATGAGATGGGATGGTGCACTTCTAGGGCTACATAATAGGCCACCAATTATAATACCTACTGGTAGGTAGGTATTACCAAGTTATTAATTATCTATGTAGGTAGCGTACTTACAAACAGAATAAAGTACGTTATTGATGTATGTAATTATATGTAAGTAGGTACATTTTATAGGTGTAGGGAGCCAGTCTATTTGTAAAAATCACCTATAAATAAATAGTAAAATAGAATTAGACGCTTAGTATAAAGGGTTATAGTATAAAGTACATACCTAAGTGGAATGAGACATTTCCTAAAGCAAAAGTGATAAAAAAATAATAAAGAACCTACACCTAACAAAAATAAATGAAATCCCATCAAAAACATAAATGTGAAAGGCTGCCAAGTTCGATACTATGGGAATGCTTCGCCTATAAAAGAAGTGAGATCTGAATAAGTACCAAGTTCCATAAAAATACCTCAAATCATAAATAGTTATAGGAATGCACACTTGATTTCCAGCAGTTTTTAAGGTACATTTTGAATAAGTATCACGTTACATAGAAATACCTAAAATTATAATAGTCAGAGAAACGCACACCGGTTTTTTTAGCAGTTTCCTGATAACATTTATTATTTTCAGTACTTTTTAATGATGTAACTTGGCAAGTTTTAATAGAAAATTATATACTTGACACATTGCAGTCCAAAGGTGTCGATTCATTGCATTGAAAAGGTGTGTGGTGTGTGAAAACTTGCCAAGTAACATCATTAAAAAGTACTGAAAATAATAAATGTTATCAGGAAACTGCTAAAAAAACCGGTGTGCGTTTCTCTGACTATTATAATTTTAGGTATTTCTATGTAACGTGATACTTATTCAAAGTGTACCTTAAAAACTGCTGGAAATAAAGTGTGCATTCCTATAACTATTTATGATTTGAGGTATTTTTATGGAACTTGGTACTTATTCAGATCTCACTTCTTTTATAGGCGAAGCATTCCCATAGTATCGAACTTGGCAGCCTTTCACATTTATGTTTTTGATGGGATCGACTTTACAGCAGCCGTAAGCGACATCTAGGTGCTAGTCAGATACCCTTCCCGCCGACACTATCGCAAGTGTCACGGCTAGTGTGTTACGGCTGCTGTAAAGTCGATGTAGTTCAAAATAAATGCAAAAAGATTATTGAAGGCATTGAGAATTTCGTCAACTTAGTAACTTGACCCATAGCTTAATTGGTAAAGCGATCGTGCCCCGGTAAGGCGTATCGATGCAAGGTTCAAGTCCTGCTGGGTTGATTATTTTTTCAATGTTTTCAATGTTTGTATTTGATTGAATAACATACTAGTAAATAGGTATTTGTTAACTATCAATGAGGACGATCGCGTATTAAATTTCCGCTAGAGGCGCTAGTATAGACGGAGGGCTTCTTCAGTGTCTTTAGGATGTCAAATGAAGTGAGATTCGCGAAATTATTTCTAATGTAACAATTTTGTAAATATTATATAAATATTAACTTATATTTACCATAATTAATATCCTGCTATGATATTAATTATGGTAAATATGAGTTACGTACGAGTCATTGAATGTGAATGCTGTAAAAGCGGAACTAAGAAAATTCTTATTTTTTTTTTTCAAATAATACGGAACTGCGCAACGCTACACTACGGCATCGTCGATATTTTTACAGTAAGTGTGGTCTAGTATTAAATATTATTTAAACGTAAATTTGGTTTTCACGAAGTAAAAAGACGGTAGCCCTCATTAGCTTATGATGTTATCCTTAAAAAATTATCCTTATGGACGTAGATCAAAACTTTTCCAATTTAAGAAATCTTCTCTAAAAAGTTACATACCTACCTAAAAAAACTTACGAGGAAAACCAAGTTAGGATGTCAATAGTTTAGTAAGTTAACGTAAACCCAAACAAGTCCCTTATCAATCGCAAGTTAGGATATTAACGGGCGAAATATTTCTGATTCGACGCGAAAACGGATCGACCCTTACTCTGATATATCGTGAACATTTCCGAATACATTACCCTTTTTTGCGATCGCCCTTGTTCCCTCATCACGGCTGTGACAGACGAGGGATCGAAACAATCCCGCTGACTGCGCGCTCATTACGATCAAACGCCATACCATACCTCAATACCTTGCAAACTAAACAGCTATTGGTACGACCAAAACAATATGTATTGTAATTGTAATTTCAATTTAAGTGTCAACGAAGTACTTCTATAGCTATGTTTTTATGTAACAGGTAAGTCAATAATAGCGGTTTTTACCAGAATAGTCTTGGAAAAAGTGCTTCTAATGCTTCTAATTTCCTCTAGTACGTAAGTAAAATCAAAGCATACCCATATTATGATGTTGTTAATCTCTAAGGAAGAGCGGTGTCTCTTGACACAGGTATTTTTATACTTAAAAAGAGGCACCAACCTGAAAACTGTAACATTTTTTGTGCTATTGAATAAATATTTTTATTATTATTTTTTTTTTTTTATTATTAATGCACATTGTCTGACGACAGTACAGACATCGTCATCGGTTCTCAAAATTTTCGAATAGACTCTAGATATCATTTGATAGAATAGACAGGGGTTGATATGCTTTAGCCTGTCCAATTGGACGGAAAATAAAAACAGGGGTTGATAACATGCGGTCTTTTTCTAAGGACCGGTCTCTTTGTTTATACAATGAAATGTAACCAAAAATAAGTAGGCAACTTATAACAAATACCAGAATAAGATCACTTCCATTTTTTTTATTCTGTGCTAAGAGGACGTACAGAGGTCATTCAGAGGTCTGTCGAAAACTCAAAGTAAGCACATCTAATCTAACATTTACCAAAGTTTCACCTGAACTAACCTGTGGTAGGTAACTTAGTGAATAAGTTTGAATGTAAAACGAAACACGTGGATGGTGCCTATTGTATTTTACACATAAAGATTATACCTACCTAGTGTTTTTTTGTTAGAGTTTATTTAGAGTGCTTTATTAATAAATATAAATACTTACTTCTTTTATGTTAAGGTCGACTACGCCCTGTAATTCGATAAAATAATACAAACATTGGGTGGAAAAAAATGTCTAGATATGTACTGTATGTTACGTCTTAGTTTATGGTTTTAGTTTATGATATATGTCATGTCATTGGTAGAAGACAATTGAATAAATGATGGCTTTCAGATATTACTATCTTTATTTTAATTCCTCGATTTACATATTAAACATGGTGTCAGAAGTATAAAATTAGTGTTAATAAAACTATTTCTACGATGGGTGAGTCGAATAAAGATTTAGTCTATACGAACACGATAACTTCGCCAGATTTACGATGCATGCAAGGGCGTACCGCTTACTTACGACCGTTAGAATTCACAGATTCCATGGAACAGAATTGGAAGCTGTGGGTCCAAAAATTTAAAATATTTCTTCTTGCTGAAGACCTCGAGCGTGTCTCCGATGAGCGCAAGGTAGCTTTGCTAATCCAATAATATGGGTGATAAGGGCGTAGAGATATACAATTCATTCAATTTGCCCCAACACAAACAACAAAGTTATCAAGACGTTCTCAACAAATTTAATTCATACTTTATCCCGAAGGTCAATATCACGATGCAACGCCACAAATTTTTCACGAGGGTGCAAGGACCTATAGAATCCTTTGATGATTTCCTTACTGACCTTCAGAATAAAAGCATGTCCTGTAATTTTGATGATAAGAGAGAGGAACTTGTGAGAGACGTCATCGTAATAGGTCTAGCTAGTTCCGCCATGAAAGAGAGACTATTGCGTACAGAAGATTTGACTCTACAAAGGGCAATTACCATGTGCAGAGCTGCCGAACTATCCCAAAAGCAAGTGACAGACCTAACCTACGAGATAGCTACGACATCGGTCCTCAATGTCAACAACGCGCCGCTGCTTAGCGTCAACAATATAAACACTTCAAAAAAAGGAAGCTCTAAAAGTTATCGTTGCGGAAACAATTGGGACCGTACTCATCAATGCCCGGCTATGGGTTGTACTTGCCAAAAGTGCGGCATTCAAAACCACTTCGCAAAAGTCTGCAGGAATAAGCAGGTTGCGGCCATAAGAGAGGAACAAGGTAGAGATGACACTGAAGAAACCTTTTTCATCGGCTCTATAAACTGTGACTCGGAATGTGAGTGGATTGAGAGTTTAACTATCAATAAGAAATCTATAAATGCCAAGTTAGTTAACTGGGGCACAAGTTAATTGCATGTCCCTTGCTACCTTTAAAACACTCGATCTTGACGAAAAGTTTATAGTTAGTAAACGGATTAGATTAGTAACATTAAATGACAAATGCATACTTGTAAAAGGTGTTTGCACTATTAAATCTTATCTTAAGAATGGTAAGTTTGATAATATTGAATTTGTTATTGTCAACTCAGATTGCATGACTATCTTAGGTTTACCATCCTGTATAAAACTTAAATTAGTTACAAGAAACGTCGTCGATACCGTTAACGTGTCAAGCGACGTTGACACAAATAAAATGACTCACAATCGCTACTATCAGTATCATATAATTGACCAGGGGGTCACTAATGCAATTCATAGTGACCCCCCCCCCAATTCAGGCTGCAACCGCGCCTGCTCTTAATTTAGGTTGTTAAAATATGTCATGATTCATATGATAAATGTTTTCTAGAAAGAAAACACGCGTGTTCCCACTAATCCCACTGCTTAGATAGCGTAGGCGATTTGATTGCTTAAGTGAGACGTGAACCACCTGAATCCTGTGCTGATAACCATGTGTCAAATAGGGTCAGGTGGCGTAAAAATAAAACGTGGATGAAAATAAGATGAAGTTAAAAAAATATGATTAAAAAACATGATTGGTGGATTATGACAGCTAGACCTCTCGCCACGGTGCTGCCATCTAGTTAAAAACTCGATCGCGGAAACCGTCATTAGTAATAATATGCCATGGGAATAATAGTATTGAGTAGAATAAAATAAAAGTAAGTATAAAAATTGTTCAACTTATGATGTAAAGTTCAAAAGTGCATACCCAATTCAGCAACAGAATCGTTTAAAGCTAAATTAGACGCCACATCTATGAGTTCTTTGTGTAATAAGGCTATTACGCCTATCTGTAAATCTTACTAGTACAGTAAGCTCTTACTAGTACAGTAAGCTGTTACTAGATGGCGTTGAATGCAGTTAAAAATAAAAAAAATATTGTCCAGTTTATATTTACAAACTTTGTTTGCCCATTTTGCTTAATTCAATATATCAACGATACATTCATCGGTTTTGGAAGTTGAGAACAATTCTTGTTTATTTTTCTCTCACTGTTATTTCATTTTAATCGTCCATCCAGGCTATTCAGAATCCACATCGGAATTATTTGTATTTACCGTATTGGATGGCGTCACGGAATGCCTTTTCATTCCAAGACATTAAAAAACACAAAATCTCATAATTATTGGCGGGGATTTGAACCCGGACACTCTTGCGTTCAACTCGCATGCGCCAGCCACTGGACCAAAGCACTATTAATAATGCCGGTAAAATTCATTACTAGTTGAGACCATGCATATCAAGCTTGTCATTATTGAACTAAATCCGTAAAACATGCCAATGGAATTAGAGTTTTATTAGAATGAAACAAGCGTCAAATTTGCATACCAAAATTTGGGTACTGTTAATTTGCGACACGCTTTATTTTTGTTACTAATATGTCAAGTAAATGAAAGAGGGTAGATCTAAGTTTTCTAAATACCATACTAAATGTTTTTCTATTACCTGACCGATTGCTTCTTCTTTTGTTCGTTGCGTTATACGTCTGAATTCATTGCTTAGTTTATATTATCAATTATTAAAACAAAATGAGTTCTCCAAGCAATATTGACTTGTTATTAAGATCGCGAATAATTGAATTGCATAATGAAGGCTATAAATAATATATCAGAGATAGCTAGAGAAACCGGTGTAAACGTAAGTAGTTTTTTTTACTTCTTTTCCTCATTAAAAAAATGTCTATATATATTATACGTCAATTATGATTTAAAAAATGTTTATTGTTTCAGAGGAAAACTGTTACTTTATGGGTAGGACGATTCCAAGGAGGAGGATCTTTGTTACACTAGCAATAAAACTGGTAGACCACGCCTCATTGACACACAGCAACGTCAGTTGTTGGCACGGAAATATGAGGAATATGGCTTTAGGCCGACAAGGCACTATGCGGGTTTGTTTGGCACAAGCGCGCTCACGGGTCGTCGTGCCCTTCATAACGAGGGACTCCATCATCGCAAACACGCCGTTAACCTTTGTTGACAGATGCACATAAGCAAAGTTACAGTTTGCTCACACACATCGAGACGACGACTGGACTAATGTCATCTTTACTAACGAAAAGACTTAAATCCAGTCAACAAGGACGCCTGTCTTTGTGGCGTCGAAATAATACGCGATATGACAACGAGCATGTCTTGCTTGCCCGACATGGAATCGTTTCGTATCATAGTGAAAATGTGGGGTTGGATGACTGCAGCCGGTCCGGGAGAACTTGTCAGGATACCAAGCCGCGCTAATAGTGGACTACGTGGACGTGTCAGAATAGACCCTGATGCCTAAAGTTCGAAATGTGTAACCAGAGACTGAATTTCCGTTGGTATTGTTTTTGCAAGATGATTGCCGCGTAGTGTGAAAGAGTGGTTTAAAAAACACAAAATTACATCAAGGTCATTCCCTGGCCTGCCAGATCACCGGATTTAAACCCTATAGAAAATGTATGGGATTATATAGTGCAACGCTGGGATAATCAAAATGAAAGGACCCCGGAAGCGCTGAAAGCACATTGAAACTTATATACCTAACATGTTGACTACCTATATTAATTACCTACTGAAAATTTCTCCTTGCAAATTGCAGTAAAGTTCTGTGGTTTATGTTATCTATAGATGCATAACTTAAGTAGGTATTATAACATATTCGCGGCCTCAGCTGGTTTATAAAATAAGATATAGGTAGAGGATCGGATTCTCGGATTGGTGTGTGGCTTTTTATTCATATAATACTTATTGGTATATATTGATGCCGATCCTGTTTATCCGTAAATAAGTATCTAATTAATTATAATACGATAATTATTGAATAAGTTTCAATTCAAAGTCATATTTTCAATAAATTGTTCTCGAAAGCAAAGTCGTAATAATTGTGTAAGCTATGTTCACTGAATTTCCGTTTGTTTGTTTCAGTTGCTAATAAGTATGGATGGTTGCTTTTGATAACAGTCCGATCCTCTATTATGGTAGCTAATAGGTAACCCTTGAGGTAACCTTACTGTTTTTATTGTGGTGAAGCTTCAATCCTTTTCCGTTTTCGGAAATGTTACTTAAGCTTAAACCTCAATAAAATGTAAGGTAATTGCCTTGTTTTAGGACTAACAGTTTTGGTTTATTCTAGTTTACGGCCTAATTTATGTAGCTAATTCTGTCAAAAGGTTGTTTTACATAACAGTATTTTTATCTACCTATAGTTTACCGGGTCAATTAGCTAACTAAGCTAAGCTAATCCTTTCAACCTAATGTGCATTAAAGTTCAACTCGCTGGAACATTTCATCGAGTGAAACACTTTTAAAATAATAATTTATTTCATTAAGATTAAGATTGGCCGTAAGTACGTAATATATAAATAAAGGAAAAAGAAAAACAAGTTTTCTTATTTTTTAAATGTTTCAATTCCTTTAACGTTCATCCCTTAATAAACACAATCTAATTAAATGTGGAAGTAAACCTAGAAGGGACCCATTATGCAGGTTGTCGACAAGGCAATCGTCATTATTGCCAACCGGCACAACAGGCCTTTACCAATTTCAGCTTCGCATATGCTTTTTCAAGAAAATTACACAAGCATATAGGCATTCAACAGAATCGCCATATTGTGCCAGATTAAATCTCCGGTTAAAAAGAGTAGGTAGCACTACACTAAGCTAACTGCCGCTGCTGCCGCCTGACCGAGCCATCGATTTTTATTGACCTATGAATGCTAAGCTAAGAAGTCAAAACTATTTACCCTAAACTAGGTAATTATAAAAGTTGTGCGACTGGTCGACACTACATAAAATTACAATAAGTTACTACAGATTTCCTCTTTATGATTTATTAAGTAATATTATTTGGTCAGTAATATTTACCAAAATTGTACATTTTCTTTAAAATACCGGTACTTATTTTACATTAATATATAAATCATAGGCATGCACGTTTTCAAATATTGTCATTGTCAGATTCAAGTTTTAAATGCATGATTTTTCAATTTTCCCATTAGATTTCGCAATTTTTTTACCTGATCTTGAAAATATGACGATTTTTAAAGGTAAAGATCATTCCTAAACGGTCCTAAATAATCGTGGTCAGATTACTTAACAAAAATTGACGATTTCCATTAGGCAAAAAATAAACTTATCTGACGATAGCCGAGATTTTCCTAGACACCCGTAAAGGGGATAAATCGTAGGTACTTTCCTTAGATATGATTTTATCCGTCTGTTCCCGCGATCGTTTATCCCTGGGCTCAGGTGAGCTGTCTTCCCTCGTGCCGTGCCGCAGTGCACTAATTTCACAAAAAGCTCGGGTGAATAAGTGAAGGCGGCCGCAGTTCGTCGGCACCCATTGAATCGTAAAATATCCACGGACACAGACGTCAGATTATGGACAATTTCATAAATTTTAATGACTTAAATCACTTGTAGCTGGCAGGACTAGTGATTTTTTGCTAATTATGTCCATAGCTTGTCATAATTACTTGACTGTATATTCGGAAACCTTATAACTCTTTAATGGTTCTCTGACTTTTCGCCGAATAACGTTTCCCAAACTGTTTCATTTGCCAACTGTGTCATTTGGCATACTGCATTTTTTTCCGAAACTATAAGAATTTCAGGATTGTTATAAAACAAACCTAACCTAACCTATATATGATTCTACGCGATGATTATAAAACAAACCCTGAGAAGTTTACAATTTCAGGAAAAAATGCAGTATGCCAAATGACACAGTTGACAAATGAAACAGTTTGGGAAACGTACTCATGTAAATAGTAAGTACCAAAGTGGATCGATCTAGGCTTTCAACATCTCTCACTAACAAATATTTCATGGTTTAACTGCTTCATTTCCGAACTATTATGTGTTTCGTTAGTCTGTGTTAAAATCGTGCATCGAACCTATACGGGCGGGCGGACTGTCGGGTGGTCGGGTGGTCACGAGTGCCGTCGCCAGGTGTTCTGCCAACCGATTAATCTGTCGACAAACAATAACGTTTCGACGAGTTTAACTACCGACAAAACGCTTGCATTCACCGGTAAATCCTGATGTCTATACTCGTACCATACCAACCTGGATATTCGTGTAAAAAATTAAATTTATTTTCTCAATTGCATGCTCTTAAAATAAATATTTGTAGACGCGTAGGTTAGGTAGTTCATTTATATTTACATATGTAGAAATAGATACAATAGATAGCCTCGGAAAATATGACACTACATAGGCTGCTATTTATATATCCGGAAACCGGGATTACAATCTTCTTAAATAGCATATTTGACCTCCATGGTAAAATTTGAACTTTTTTAAGTACTGGCCGGTATATTTTTTCTTTCTTATTAACACTCGTGTTTTGTTTTTGACGGGTTTTAAATGTCATTTCGCAGCAAGAATGGAACTCACTCGTGAAAATATTCGTGCTATGATTTATTATGATTTTCGGCGTGGTTTAACGCAACAACAGTGCATAGATCAACTAACTTCAACTTTTGGTGATGAAGCCCCATCTAAAACTACTGTGTATCACTGGTTTAGTGAGTTCAATCGTGGACGTAGTATGCTTACGGACGAAGTTAAGGCAGGTCGCCCGAAATCGGTCGTTGTACAACAAAATATCGAGGCTGTGCGTAAACTTATAATGGACGACCGACATGTTACGTACCGCGAGATAGAGGCGACTCTGGGTATTTCTATGACCAGCATTAATAGCATATTACATAATTATTTGGCTGTAAAAAAAATTTGTTCGCGTTGGATACCCCACAACTTAACAAAAGAGCAAAAAGATGCTCGCGTCGAATGGTGCAATAAAATGTTAAAAAAATATAACCGTGGTGACTCAAAAGCCGTTTATAACATCTATACAGGTGACGAATCCTGGATCTATGCATACGATCCCGAAACGAAGCAACAATCAACGGTATGGGTGTTTCAAAATGAGCCGAACCCTACGAAAGTTACTCGTGCAAAAAGTACATTGAAACAAATGGTGGCCTGCTTCTTCGGTATTAATGGCCATGTAGCTACAGTGCCACTAGAAAACCGTAGAACGGTTAATTCAGAGTGGTACACGACCATTTGCTTACCAGAAGTATTTGAACAAATTCGTAAAACTAACCAGCGACGAAGAATCATTCTTCATCATGACAATGCCAGCTGTCATACGTCACGCGAAACAACTCTATTTTTGGAGGGTCAAAATGTGGAATTAACGGGTCATCCGCCGTACAGCCCTGACTTGGCACCCAACGATTTTTATTTATTTCCAAATATGAAGAATAAATTACGCGGTCAACGATTTTCGACCGCTGAAGATGCTGTCGACGCATTCAAACAACACGTTATGGAGGTACCTCAGGCGGAGTGGCAGAAGTGCTTTAAAAATTGGTTCACGCGAATGCAAAAGTGCATAGATCATCAAGGGGAATACTTTGAAAAACAATAAAACCAATTTCAGCCGTGTACGTTTGTTTGTTTTTTTGTTTCCGGATATATAACTCGTACAACTAGAGCAACGAAATCCCATTAGTTAGTTTGCTATACTATTCTTGTTACTAGATTCGAGCATCTGGCAGCTATTTATCGATAGAAGTCAGAGTGATAGCCAGCAAAACTATTCAGTTGGAAAAAAGGAATACCATGTTAGTAAAAAATTCCGGCTGATTTATAGAGGGCAGTAACCTATAATTTAATATTAGAACATTAAAAAAATGCATCGTCGTGGAAACAAAAATAATAGGTGACAAACTACGAGTATGGTTAACGTTATCTATACGTCTCTAGGCACTTTTATGTTCCAATGATATATTCTAATTAATTACTTAATTATCCGTAATACTGCCTCAAAGTCAGAGCTCTAGGAATGAGGGCTACCGTTTTTTTACTCACCAGTTGGCGCCACTGTAGACTGAGATCCTGAAATATATCTGTAATTTTTATTAAGTACGTTTGTGAAAACCAAATTTACGCTTAAATAATATTTAATACAATAGACCGTACTGTAAAAATATCGACGAGGCCGCAGTGTTGCGCAGTTCCGCTTTATTTGGAAGAATAGGAGGATTTTCTTAGTTCCGCTTTTAATGACTCGTTACTCATATTTGCCATAATAGTGGTAGCCGTACGATTAAAAAAACCGCAAATCGATCTACAGTTTAGCCGTTTGGTACACGCATACTAGAGGACAAAGCACATTTTTTGGCAGTTCTTAAACAAAATTCCCTTAGGAGTGGAGTGCCGAGACATTTTTTTATTTGTATGGAAAAAAATTTTTTTTTTTTAAGAAACCTATCGTGTGTGGTATCTTATGAAAGGGCATTTTGAGGCGATTCTAAAAATTTACCACATAATTACATTTCAGCCAATTTTTTTTAATTAACACAAAAATAATTTTCGAAACATACCAAGTTTGGGCTCCTCCAGACACGATATGGCTGATTTTTTTAAAACACAATATACCACAAATGATACGTAATATCCTCATATCTAACCTCAAAGAAGCAATTTTGATAATAACCTCATTATGTATTATTTTTAATTTTTCATTATTACAAAGTGACACAGTTCTACTTCAATACTTATTTGACGTGACTTATGGAACTGTAGTACAGATACAGTACATATTAATCATAAAATGATACGTAGTATCCATATATCCAACGGAAAATACCTCTTTAACCCTTTAACTGCGCCTTTTCATAAGCTGGTATAGTTTGTTTAGTTTTTGACACAAAATATCAAGGTTAGACTCCTTCAGATACGATATACGCAACTTTTTTTTTTGTACAGTATATCACAAATGATACGTTATATCTTGATATCTAATCCCAAGAAAACAATTTTCAAAATAATTTCATTTAGTATTTTTTATTTTATTTTGTATGTGTATAATTTTTCAATATTACAAAGTGCCACAGTTCTACTGGAATTGTATTGAACTGTGCTGTCCTGTTTATTATTAGTGTTATCTAAGTGATAATAACGATCAAAAACGACAAAGTCTGGGTGGAAGGACCCTGCATTCACTGCAGCGTTTACATGCTTAGCTCTCCCATCCAGTGTTAAAAAGATTACTGACGAACATATCATATCACTGGAGATGTTCACCAACAAAATGTACAATCCTCAGTGCGATTTGACACACGTGAATGAAGCTCGACGCCAAATGTTTGTCACCGGTGATAAGACCCTCTCTTTAATACCTCCTACTGCCGCTGCACTCCTTCTGCATATAAAAAGGGCAAAATATCAGGCTGGATAAATATGGGGGCGTGCACTAGAAAGTCACGTAGCAACCCGACCATCTCCAGAACAGTGGGGATGGAAGAGACCTTTCATTAGAGCCTAATTGGACTGAATTAGACTATATATGGCATGCAGTTAAGGAGCCTCCCTTGCACCCCAGCCTGCAAAATTTGCCACGGTGATTGCCATAATGCGAGGTGCGCTATTATTTTCTCCATTTACGCCTTTTACCAGGCCTATGAATCATGCCCGTGCGAGTGAGTTATATACCTACGTTTTGCGCCTCCGCCGGCGAAACTAAAGTCAGTGGGTTACCAACGCGCTCACTGAACGCACGGCGTACCGCGCGTGACGCTACTCGGAACTCTGAACAAAGTCATCACGAAAAAAAATTATTTATAGCGATGTGGATGGATGTAAAAAATAGCAAAGCTAATAAAAATAACAGATGAAGATACAAATAGCTTATCGTATCTTAGACTATTAACGAAATACAAATCTCTCAAATAACTATGATGATATTGCTAAAAGGCGATTAGAATAAGATTGAGATAGCTGTTGAAATAAGAGGACTGTATACTTATAGGAATATATTGATAACAACTAAATTGACCGTTACAATACAGACAGTAATGCGCGGCGCTTACAAAATATCGCAAGCGAGCGGACGCGAGCGTCGTGCGTTAGATATCGCGGTAGGTGGGTGATTGCCGAGAGGAGCGCGGCGCGGGAGCGGGCGCGAGCTGCCGGTGACCGGTTTGGATTTCAGCGCTTAGGAAGATGCGCTGGTACTTGTGCTATCAGCACCATATACTCCCGGCGTTAAAGACTTCTTGTCTTCAAAACTATGGATTGGAAGAGGACACATTGTGTTGAAGGCTCTACGTATGATTCCCTTCTTTGTCTTGACGTCAGCTACTCCATCCATCTAGCGACTCCATCTCTCCCGGGTAGAACGTTTACGATGCGGCCCATCATCCACATAAGAGGCGGGAGGTTATTTTCCTTTATGACGACCATGGTTCCAACCTCGAGACTTCCTCTGGAACTGCGCCATTTGGTTCTTTGTTGAAGGCTGAAGATGTATTCGGTTGAGAACCGACTCCAAAAGTGCTGTTTTAGAACCTCGATCCAATGGAACCTCTGAAGACTGGAGATGTTCCGATGTGAGACTTGAAGATGCGGCACCGACGTCATAGATCTCCCAATAAGGAAATGTGCAGGAGTAAGGGGAGTAAGGTCAGAGGGGTCGTCGGAAAGGGGGGTAAGAGGCCGTGAATTTAAAATTGCTTCGATCTGATAAAGACAAGTCGACATCTCTTCGAAGGTGAGATGCGTAAGACCTAGTACTCTACGTAGATGGTGCTTAACTGATTTTACAGCAGACTCCCATAAGCCGCCAAAATGAGGAGTGTACGCGGGAACGAAAGAAAAGTTAATACCTTCAGCTGCCTTGTCCTTGGCTAAATCTTGGTTCAGCACGTTAGCGAGCTCGTTGGCTGCGCCAACAAAGGTAGTACCATTGTCTGAAAATATGGTTCTCGGTTTGCCTCGGCGAGCTATAAACCGATCGAGTGCTGCAATAAAAGCTTCTTTAGTAAGATCAGAGACAAGCTCCAGATGAAGTGCCCTTGTTGCCAAGCAGACAAAAATACAAATGTAAGATTTCACTAGTCTACATCCTCTACCCTTGCGATCGGCTATCAAAATAGGTCCTGCGTAATCAGTACCTGTTTCGATAAATGGGTACTCAAGATGTAGTCGTTCTTTTGGTAAATTACCCATTACAGGTTGGACAGTTTCTGCCTTAAGCCTAATACAACGAATGCATTGACGGACTGTATGCTTTACTAAGTTTCGACCCCCAGAGGCCAGTAATTTTGGCGTATAATTAACATTAGCAACTGAGGACCTGCATGGAGGGCGCGAAGATGCAACATTCTGACTAACAGTTTTATTATAGGTTGCTTACAGCAGACGATTATAGGGTGCTTGACACCGTAATCGTAAAATGAGTTGGAAAGTCGGCCGCCGACTCTAATAAGACCAGATTCATAAAAAGGACACAACGATTTAAGTCGACTATTTTTTGGTAACTCAACTCAAACTCAAAATCTTCAGGAAAGGCGCGTTGTTGAGACATACGAAGGAGCAGAGTTGATGCAGTTGTCAATTCAGAAGAGGTAAGGAAACCCTGTTTTCTATTACTAGCATTTTGACAGTTGTAAGTAAATCTTTGTATGTATGCAATTATACGCTGTACCTTTGCATAATCTGAGCAACCCCTGAACAAGGTTTGAATCTCATTGGACTCGTCAGCATTAGGTAAGTTAATAACTACAAATGCATTATGAGTAGTTATCTCTGGTAATGAAGTTTATTTTTCAGAATTAGGTTCAGTAGGCCACTGTGCAGGATCTGACGATAAAAAAGATGGCCCTGACCACCATAAAGAAGAGGTTTGTATAAGACCCGCGTCAAGACCCCGAGATACGAGATCAGCAGGATTTTCTTTAGAAGGAACGTAACGCCAAGATTCTTGTTGAAAGCTGTCTTGTATCTCGGAGATGCGGTTTTTAACGAACGGCCGTAGAAGAGCCGGAGAAGATCTTAGCCATCCAAGGATAATCATGGAATCACACCAAAAGACGCAACGCTCTGGTTTCAAAGTAAGTGATTCTAGGACCTTTGTACACAGTCTTGCTCCCAGCAATGCGGCACAAAGCTCAAGACGAGGAATAGTCGTGGCCTTAATAGGTGCGATTTTGCTCTTAGAGGCCAGAAGACGGACACACACAGAGCCATCCCCGGCTATGGAGCGGACGTAAAGGCAAGCTCCATATGCTTTTTCACTGGCGTCTGTAAATACGTGAAACTCCACAGAAGCAGGTGAGTCACGCAATATCCATCTTGGTATGTTTACAGTATTTAATTTAGGAAGTGTTTTTGCAAAGTTGTTCCAAGACGTAAGTAAACTACCTGAAAGAGGCTCATCCCAACCACATTTGTCTACCCATAATTTTTGCAATAAAATTTTGGCTTCTACAATGCAAGGTGTAACCAAACCAAGAGGGTCGAATACTTGTGCTATGGTTGACAAAATATTACGTTTACTGACTAATGACGGAACTGCAATATTTATTTGAAAGGTAAGAATATCTTGGGTACAGTGCCAGTTAATGCCAAATGTTTTCGATAATTCTTTTTCGCTTAAGTTAACTGTATCTGTAAGAGAAGGCTCATGATTGATTTCATTCAAAATTGTAGCGCTATTGGATTGCCACTTTCGAAGATTGAATTTGCTGAACGAAGAGTGTCGGTGACCTTTTGGCACAGTGACACGGTATCAGCAATAGAGTGCGAACCTGATAAAAAGTCGTCTACGTAAAAGTCCTTTGCTATTGCATCATGAGTTTGCTTGTCTAAAGATTCCTGTGACAATTGGAAAAGACAGCGTGTGCTAAGATAAGGCGCTGATGCCGTTCCATAGGTCACAGTGTTAAGTGTGTAAATTTTTAAGGGTTGTGAAGGGTTAGACCTCCAAATAATTTTTTGAAGAGACCGTTGCTCCTCATCAACTAGGATTTGCCGGTACATCTTTTCAATATCGGCGGACACAACGAACTTATGTTGACGGAATCTAAGTATGATAGAAAATAAGTCATCCTGAATCCTTGGACCTACTAACTGGATGTCATTTAAGGATTTTCCAGATGACGAGGCGGCTGACGCATCAAAGACCGCCCTTAATTTGGTCGTGGTGCTGAAATCTCTCGTAATTCCATGATGTGGAATAAAATATGACTGTTGCGAGGGATTGTGACTACTTTCACGCATGTGGCCTACGGTTTCGTATTCCGTCATGAACTCAATGTATCGCTGCCTGAATAAAGGGTCCCTATCAAACTTTCGCTCTAAGGAAAGGAACCTGCGTTTAGCTAATTCAAATGAGCTTCCCAATACGTCAGGAGACTCTTTTAGTGGCAAAGTGACTACAAATCGTCCATCTTCGTTGCGCTTTGTTGTTGTTGTAAATATTTGTTCGCACGTATTTTCATCAACAGTCAGATTATGCTTTGAAGGTATTGTATCCAGCTCCCAAAATGGAGAAAGATCTATGCCTGTTTGCTGATCATTAAGAAAGAAACAAACAGATTTGTGTGATTTAAGGCTTGGCTGATGTAAAGCTCCTGCCATAATCCAGCCAAGCTTCGTTTCGACAAGGAATGGATCTTGCTTGCCAGAACCAAGATATATGCGTCCAGCACCTAGTACGCTCCAAAAGATTTGGGTGCCAACCAGAATATCAATTGCTGACGGTTCATAATAAGAGGGATCAGCTAAACAAACCCCTGCAGGTATAGATATGTCACGAACGTTCAAGGCTTTCTCAGGTATGAGTGGTGTAACTTTAGGAAATATGTAACAATCAAGGTCTGTATTGAAGGTACCATCGTAAGACTCCATATGAAGAGAGCAAGACTGCGTACTTATTGACTCTTGATTGTATAGACCAGAAGTTTTTGAAATAAGAGGATGTGTTGGCAAGGAAAGCTTAACAGCCAGACCCTGCGTTATGTAATTGGCTGAGGCGCCATTGTCCAGCATTATTCTTGCGGTGTGCAACTGACCTTCACCAGGGCCGTAGCAAGGAACACGTGTGGCTATGCGTTAGTAATATATTGATTGTTCGCAGTCATGGCCACGTGTTCTGGAGGAGCAGTTGCCTCATTATGTACATAATACTTACAATGATTGAGATTGCATTCAGACTCATAATGTCCCGGACGCAAACAATTAATGCATACCTTATACTCCCTGGCCTTATTCCAGCGTTCGTCCACAGGCAATGCTCTGAAGTCATTACGTACTTTTTTCTAGTGTCATTATGATTATGACTTGAAGAGGCTACGAAAGCTTTTGGCTTACTGACCGAAGATTCTGCCTTGACCTTATTATTTTTGGACTCTTCTAATGTTTCAAGAAGATTACACCTATTACTTAAAAACGTAAGAAAATTGTTAAGTGAAGGCGGTTCAGACATTTCGTTCCTGTGCTCCTCCCATTTTCTACTGGTAATATTGTCGAGTTTGGAAGACATTATATGAATTACTAATGTATCCCAATGATTAACGGGTTGATCAAGAGTAGACAATGCTCTAAGATTTTTATTTGCAGTGTCAACTATCTGACGAAGACCATGACAAGACTCCTTGTGAATCGGTTCTATGTTAAAAAGAGCTTGAACATGATTGTTCACAAGCAATTGTTTGTTATCGTATCTGTCACAGAGCAACTTCCATGCAGAACTATAATTTTCCGCTCTAAAATCTAAGCTACGGATCACTATGGCCGCACTTCCGTGAAGAGAAGCGCGAAGGTAAATAGTGAAATTTATTGATATCGTCTATGCTTTTCTCTGTATGGATTAATGAGACATTAAATTCTAACCAATTTTGACAGCCGCCGCTAAAATGTGGTATATTTATCTTTGGCAACCGTACGTTACTTTGTCTGCATGAAATGACAGTTGGGCAATCATCGGAACCTACCTCAGACCTGGCGCCAACATAATTCTTAGCGCGCTGACTACGATGCCGCTCCAACAGCTCTCGAGCGGTCGCAAGCTCGTGGTAATATGTCCTTTCAAAATACTCTCGATCGGCGTATAGCTCGTCCGGGTCCTCTACTAAGTGCTCCAACTCGCTCTGAAACGTGTCATATGACTCAAACTCAAACTCAAACTCAAACATTTATTCAGTAAGTAGGCCACAAGGGCACTTTTACATGTCAAAGTAAAAGTGAGAAAAAAAAATCAAACTACACCGGTTCTAACCCTACACCTCTGACCCGAGAAGAATTATGTCCGGCAAGAAACTCGGCGGGACTTATTTTTTCAAAACAACAGTACATCAAAACTAAACAATACATATAAGTGCGTTGTTCTAACAGAAAACATATCAAACCAAGGTTAGATTAACCAACAATAGGTTATAGTTTAAGAAAAATACCAAAGAAAAAAGATGAGTCCAAATCTGACTATTGAAAATGAATTACATACAAGTTTGATATACTTTCTTACCTGAACTGTGTCTTCTAAATAAATTTCCAAATTATAATAATCCATCATCAACAGTTAGAAACAAAATAATTTTGAATTTAAATAAAAAAAAGTAAGTGATTCTAGTATACAATAAACATACTATTTCTAAATTATCCTTAGAGATGTATAAGGTCTCCAAGTGTCTTGATCTATATATTCTATATAATAATAAAAAATATGGATAATCAAGCACCGAATGTTGTGTCTAAAGCCAATTAAATTAAAATGAAATATGATCAATAAAAAGTTACGTAAATGTGTTGCCCCAGTTTGCCTAAACAGACCTGTCTCCACAAACAGCACCCGTTCACGAGTATGACGCATATCTCAGCCATCGCCTCCCTCAACCTTTCTTCGGGAAAGTGGCGACCCGATCAACGACGCCACCATAAGCAGAGCCTTTTAAGCGAGCATGACATGTTCAAGCTGGCGGGCTTTCTTAATTAATAAAAACTAGCCATGTTTAGTCTGGTGAGAAACAATATTCTGTGCTCGTATTTTACATGCGTGAACTAAATTACAATATAAAAGTGACATAGAGATGTACATGTCTCTAAGCGTCAGGATCATTAAATATATATCTATACATATAAATATTTGCGAATGCAAGACTTAGAGATGTATAATGTCTCTAAGTGTCCAAATACTAAATAAAAACAAAAAAAAATAAAAACGAAAAACAGGTAATACTAGACACTAGTAAAGCTGCTATTATATAAAGCATTTATTTTATTTATGCGTAAGTCCAGTTCGACCAATTGTGGATCGCTCAACTGACTGCAAGATTTTGCCGTAGCCAAGTATGCAGTGAATTGCGTAAGCTTAGCTTTCACTGTACCACGTTTTTTAATTAATTCTTTGCAGCGTAATTCTGTAGCCATTTTGCAACAAAAAATGAAAATGTAATAACATGAAATTAATACTACTGTACTATGCAATCACTATGTTCACTACTATAACTGAAATATCAATCCTATTCTCAACATTGCATATAACTTTATGCAGGCGCGTTAATTTTCGAGGGAAGTTGTGATTGTGAATGTTGTAATGTTGTGAAATTGCTATTAAAAACTTAAGGAGATTAAAACTCGTTTCTAGACCCACCCACTTATTTTTTAGCAAAATAATTATGATTTTAATTTCAAATAAAGATTAAATTACTTAGCAACAATGAAAATAATAACGATGGGATGTTACAATTAAGATTTTGTAAACGTAAACAAGAAAAGGTTAACATGCAATTAAGATCGAAGCACTTTTACTGGATTGTTTTGATTGTGATGTATGAAATAAATTTATAAGAAATATTGAGAAAATTTTAAGGGAATGCAAACTAATATGAAAGGAATATTGGAAAGCTCTCACAGTTATGCTATCCTTTGTTTTAAGGTGATAGGTAGCGAGGTCCAATCCTGATGGTTTATACGTCCGGTTCTTGATAAGACGAACTTCTTGCACTTATGTTTAGATGTTTACATTCGTTGTCCACCTGAAGGTGGTTTCTGTTGTCCGTAGACGATGCTGCTATGCAGGAGCCGTAGACTTGAAGCTATGATAGTCACGGCGAAGACCTCAGTTTGCTCAGCAATCACGAAATGAAGCGAAGATAGGTGGTATAAAATGCGACGAATAATGCAAAGATAGGTGCTTCTCACGATGCGCTGCGAAATCCACTCGTTGATCCGTCGTGATGAGGTGATCAATCCCAAAACGGCGGTTGCGAAAATTTCGTTATTTTTCCAAAATGCGCATGTAACGGTCCACTGTTAAATATCAGGCTCGAAGGACCATATGTTGAAATAAGAGGACTGTATACTTATAGGAATATATTGATAACAACTAAATTGACCGATACAATACAGACAGTAATGCGCGGCGCGTACAAAATATCGCAAGCGAGCGGACGGACGCGAGCGTCGTGCGTTAGATATCGCGGTAGGTGGGTGAGTACCGAGCGGAGCGCGGCGCGGGAGCGGGCGCGGGCTGCCGGTGACCGGTTTGGCGCTCAGTGCTTAGGAAGATGAGCTGGTACTTGTGCTATCAGCACCATAGCTGTCAATCCATATTAATTTTGACAGTGTGTGGCAAATCTGTCAAGATTAATCATACTCTCATCGCGGCAACAAAATATTAATCAATATTACTCAAGTAACTATAATTGTTATGCCCCATGCGAACCACTTAAACACTGAATCAGTGCAAAATACCTTCCTTCCTATAACTATAAAACATTTCCAAGCATATGCAACCCTAGCGATTGTGCGGGTGCGCGGGAGGTGCGGGGTGCCGCGCGTTGAAGGCCGCTCCATTGTATTATTGCGTAGGTACGTAAATCGTAGGTATTTGCTTTTTCTATGAGTGATTCATATCTGTCCGTAAGAACTATTATATAATCTGTGCCTTTTACGTAAATAAGTGAAGTCATTTATACAAACCGCTTTCTTATTTGCAGCAAAACGTATATAGAAGACGGAGAGGAAGAAATATAAATATAGAAAAATATTTTTTTTTAATGTAAAAAGCTAGATTAATAGTATGTGTATTATAATTATAAGATAAAAAACAACAGGAATAAACATATTTAATTCAACTTTCAGTCACTTTTTAAGTCAGTATCTACCACAAAAACTATATACCAACTGATGAAAAGACGCAGTTAAATGGTTAAAGAGGTATTTCCCGTTGGATATATGGATACTACGTATCATTTTATGATTAATATGTACCGTATCTGCAGTACAGTTCTATACGTCTCGTAAAATAGGTATTGAAGTAGAACTGTGCCACTTTGTAATATTGAAAAATTAAAAAAAAATATCTAATGAAATTATTTTCAAAATTGCTTTCTTGAGGTTAGATATGAGGATATCACGTATCATTTGTGGTATATTGTACAAAAACCAGCCATATCGTATCTGGAGGAGCCCAAACTTGGTATGTTTCAAAAATTATTTTTGTGTTAATAAAAAAATTGGCTGAAATGTAATGATGTGGTATATTTTTAGAATCGCCTCAAAATGCCCTTTCATAAAATACCACACACGATAGGTTTCTAAAAAAAAATTTTTTTTTCCATACAAATAAAAAATGTCTCGGCGCTCCCCTCCTAAGGGAATTTTTTTTAAGAACTGCGGGTCAAAAAATGTGTTTTGACCTCTAGTATGGCTAACGGCTAAACTGTAGATCGATTTGCGGTGTTTCTTTGAAATTGGGTTTGTACGGCTACCACTATAATTAATATCCTGGTATGGCAAAATATTCACAACATTGATAAATTAGAAATAATTCCGCGAATCCCATTTAACTACTATGGAATTTGACATTTCGAAGACCTCCGACTACACTAGCGTCCCTAGCGGAAATTTCATATGCGATAGTCCTCATGGTAATCTTCTACTGGTTTGCATTTTATTACCTCCACTGATGAACAGCTCCCAGATGCCCGGATCCAGAAATAAGGATAGTATAGCAAAAGAACTAGAGTGATTGCTTTGCTCTCGTTATTGTGCCACATTTTCCGGGGCTAGCTCATCTCCCACCCGCCAAAACGATTAGGTAGACTAGACTATTTACTTATTAGTCGGTACGTAGCTTGTCGACACGAGGCCCAGCGAAGTTTATTTACCAAACGGACTAAATCGCGGCACAACAACCATGGAGCATAATGATGTCGTTTCTGTCACAAATGGCTCTCAGTCCATTTATTATTTCAAAAGATGTCGCCTAGAATAAAATTATGAAGCAATTGAAGTGTATTCGCACGGGCGCCGTATGGCGGCGAACCGTCTCAGCCGTGTCTCCTTCTTATTAAGTTTGACCCCTGTAATACATTAACCACAGCCGGGCCCGGACAAACACCCGCGTTTAAAGCCCCGCCTCGCGACCCGAGATGCCTCACTAATCCCGCATAACATAGTAGCTGAAGCATTTCAGAGATTTATTAACCAAACTCCGAGTGCCGAGATAATGAATGACTACAAATAAGTATGCTACCAAATCCGAACTTTAGTCAATTTGAACCCTTTAGTAATTTGTATTTTAATTACTAGTTACCAAACTACCAAATATATGTAGGTACTTACTATTTAAGCGTTTTAGTACTGTATCATACATATTAAGGAAATGCTTAATTTGTTACTTAACAATGAAAATATAAATAGTTTTCGCTTTCAGTAATTTTTGTCGTAACGTAACAGAAATAATAAAAGGTCTAATAATATTAGTTTCAGTTATAGGTAACTATCTACTTGCAATATGAAAATATTGTAGACCAACAAACTAGAACGTAATTTAACAAGTGTAAGGACTTTAACATTACATACCGGGTGTTGCCTGTAACATGAGCAAAAAATTAAAACGTAGATTCTACTCCTCAAAGTATACAATGTTTATTCAGCGACTTTGAAAAATAACCTGTTGTTAAATTTTTTGTACTTATACTTTAAAGTTTATTCGAACACACAATGTTTTGCAAAATTGATTATATCTGTAGTGTGACAAGACTGACAAGCAATATCAATTAGAAGGATTTTAAAAATACTATTTAATTTAATTTTGTATTAAGCAGAACGTCTGCTAACGATACCACAATGCTTAGAAAAAATGGAAAAGTAGAAAAATCCACTGCCTCAGGCGAGACTCGAACTCGCGACTCTGGGATACATGCCCATCGCTCTGACCAACTGAGCTACTGAGACACACCTGATGGCTGCGAATTTCTCCACTATATCCCATATGCGTCTTAGGGGGACGCCTAGCGACATCTGCCGAAGAAGTCTTACACTTCTCAACCGGCCATCGGAGTCCCAAGTTGTATTGAGAATTCACCGATAACAATGCGCTACCCCATACTACAATTAATTTTGTATTAAGCAGAACGTCTGCTAACGATACCACAATGCTTAAAAAAAATGGAAAAGTAGAAAAATCCACTGCCTCAGGCGAGACTCGAACTCGCGACTCTGGGATACATGCCCATCGCTCTGACCAACTGAGCTACTGAGACACACCTGATGGCTGCGAATTTCTCCACTATATCCCATATGCGTCTTAGGGGGACGCCTAGCGACATCTGCATCTGAGAAGTGTAAGACTTCTTGGGCAGATGTCGCTAGGCGTCCCCCTAAGACGCATATGGGATATAGTGGAGAAATTCGCAGCCATCAGGTGTGTCTTAGGGGGACGCCTAGCGACATCTGCATCTGAGAAGTGTAAGACTTCTTCGGCAGATGTCGCTAGGCGTCCCCCTAAGACGCATATGGGATATAGTGGAGAAATTCGCAGCCATCAGGTGTGTCTTAGTAGCTCAGTTGGTCAGAGCGATGGGCATGTATCCCAGAGTCGCGAGTTCGAGTCTCGCCTGAGGCAGTGGATTTTTCTACTTTTCCATTTTTTCTAAGCACTATTTAATTTGTTTAAAAAAGAGACAATCTAAAGACTACCTGTTTTTAAGTTGTTGAACAAAAGTTGTATTGTTTGAGGAGTAGAATCTATGTTTTAATTGATTGCTCGTGTTACAGGCAACACCCGGTATAAAGCTAGTAAGTAGTGTAGTATATTTCCCGGTGCCGTATTCAAATTTTAAAATACATAAACAATACATTAAAAACACAATCTATCACCAACATTACTCACAACAAATAATCAACCAATATTATGTTGAGGTTGTATTGGAGTTGCGTCGGAAATTTTTTAAGCAAATTCTGATATTTCTGATTCTGAGGTTTAGGCGCTGCTAGCTGTATTGTAGTTAATTAATGCATTGGAGTTGTATTGAAGTAGGATCGTGTCTAAACGTGTTTTAAAATCAGAATACGGCCCCCGGGCTCTCTGCCCGCGTATGTTGCCCCCCTTTATGTTCGGAACGTCGAGGCGGACAGTCCGGTCGGACATACGACGACGCAAACACACTCTGAAAACAATAAAACGAAATATACGAGCATTTCTGTAAACCGATGAAAGCGCTGAAATTTCAAGCGCTGTTCGACTTTATGCAATTTATCTTGTTTGTTTTAAAATGTATAAAAAATACTTAATATTGAGCAAACATGGGCTACAAATGTTTCAGTTGAACATTTACGAGTATATATTTACCTTTACATATGAGTACATTTATCATTACTGAAACACTTTTTTGTAACTGAATCTTCATTGCCACTTTAACAGAATATGAATGTTTGTAACGAGAGTCCGGGACCAAGTCGTTACTGCAACAGATATTCTATTATCATATCATATTTCTTAATTTATGTAACATTCACCCACATCCAGTTCGTTTAACCCTTCGCCCGAGTGTGAAAATGTACATAACTTAATGATTTCCTGATATATAATATCATGGGCATCATGGCTGATATGAAGCGATACAGTCCCACATTATGACAAGCACGTCGTAACACATGTATTTATTTTATTCTCCATATCGGTCGCCTCGTTTATTTTGTTGCCGGGGGACCTTTTTGAATAGGCAATGTCGCGTATAAATTTCTATCGCCCCTCTGGGACAGCGCCTGTCCTGGAACACCGTTAAAAGGTGCTACGAATTAATTTTACCTGACATCAAGGACTACGCCTGAATACGTTAGCGCATAATGAAACTGCTCGGCGACTCGCCGGCACCTCTCGTAGCCGTGCCAATATATTACATAACTTAGTAGATCATATAGCTGCGACATTTTAAGAAGAATAATCTAATTACCTCTTGATTTTTTTTAAGAGTCCGGTACCGACTTGAAAATGAATTTCATAACTATCTTATGAAATTAATTTTGTTGCAAAACAATACTTTTGGTACACATTTATTATTATCAACCGACTTCAAGATTTCGAAGGAGGAGGTTATCAATTCGTCGGGATCTTTGTTTTTGCTATTTTTTTTTATGTATGTTCACCGATTATTCGAAGACGGCTGAACCGATTTGGAATTTTTTTTTGTTCGAAAGAGTATACTTCACAGTTCGTCCCATTGTAACCAGCTGATGATGGGATCCTGGAGAAATCGAGGAAACTCTTCAACTATTATAGGCACACCTATAGTGATTTGAGTTTTCGTTACAGCTCGAGAATTTGCTGTTGGAAAGGTGGATGCTAAGTGAAGTCGGTTCTTTTTTGTTTAAAATTATTTTTATACCCGTAAACTCAATTCTTGCAGTGCTTGTTTAGTGCGGATGTTGATTCGTGCAAACTTGTCGTTTGATTTTTTAGTATTATTTTTCATGCCTTCCAATTTTTTTTATAATATCTAATTAAAGCATGAAGCCAAGTTTATTTCGACATAATTTTTTAATTTATTTTAATTTAAGGGGACAGACAAAAACGGTAAACAAATCATGTCTGTTGTTTGGAAGCCCCCTTAAATATATATTTTATTCTGTTTTTTAGTATTTGTTGTTATAGCGGCAATAGAAATACATCATCTGTGAAAATTTCAACCGTCTATCAGGGTTCATGAGATACAGCCTGGTGACAGACGGACAGCGGAGTCTTAATAATAGGGTCCCGTTTTTAGGTACGGAACCCTAAAAAGTAAATGATTTATCGTCGAATTAAAACAAGATTTCAAAGTTATTTCACTGAGGCTGAAAAGGTAGGTATTCAAGAATATGAAGGTCCTTCGAACTATCTAATTACTTAATTAGTACAGGCGTCACGATTTTTTCACAACTTTAAGAAGTTTGCGAGACTCGAATTTGTGACTAGGATTTTTTTTTTTGCATATGGTAAAAATCGTAACCGACGGGTAAGTCTCGGTACCTCAGTTAGTAGAGCGGCGGGCTGCTCTCAGAGTTGCGAGTTCGAGTCTCGCCCGAGGCTGTGCATATCTCGGTCTTTTCTTTATTTCTAAATGTCGTACTACCTATATAATTGAAGGAATTAGAACTGCCGCGATGAAGGGCCTCCTTCCGTGCGAATCGTCCCAGTCGGAGCTAATCTCGTCCCCGTCATTAATTCGCCAACTTCTGCACCTCGCCCAGGTGCTAATGTCTGCGCCTAATTAAATTAAATCCAAGCGGGAATTTCTTTTCTTTGCAAATGAAGGGGTTCTTAAGCAAGTGATTATGTTCTTTTTTTGTACTCTGACTGTGGTAAACAGACCGACAGTATATCCAATGTACGGTCATTCAATTTGATTCCTAGGCCACTGTAGAACCTTGTCGTAATGACAGTTGCCCGTGGATACGTATATACGTAACCTATTCGCTACACAATAGCTAGTTAGCTATTGTGACAGGGTTCTAGAGTGGCATAGGAATCAAATTGGTTGACTGTATATACCGTCGTATCTACGTACGTACTTACTGTGTATCTCATGCTTGGTGGTGCAGATCGCAGATTAAAATTTGCGGCATAAACGGCAGTATCTTTTGATTGTGTTGGCTTAGAAGTTTGATTTTTTCACAGCTCCAAGGGCCAGTAGACCTGAGTATTTGATATAAAGGCCATAGTCGGTTTTCCATAGTAAGTTGGCCCTTAAATCAATTTGATTCGGGTTTTTTTTGTGAGTACCTCTTATGGTGAAGGATATTTTTGCTGAGTATCAACATTAGGATGTCACTAGTAGGCTAGTGACAGTTTTTGACTTATGATTTTATTATTGTTTTTCTTTAATGTATTGTTTTTCGGGATGTATTCAATTACATATAAAAAAAAGAAAAAAAATAGTAGTGACACCTCTAATTTTTTTTCTAGTTGTAGGCCAGATATTGGCCTACTACTGGCCTAAATATCAAAATTTTGTCACTACTTCACCACGACATTAAAAAAAATTATTGCTATTTTTTTCTTTTCTTATATATGACAACTGGTTGAACTGGTATTAGTTTTTTGAGTATCGATGCATACCTAAATAATGAACACTATTTAAAAAATTATGTACGAAATATCATTTGATATTTACCAATCGCTAATCGGTGAAGGAAAACATCGTGAGGAAACCTGGATTAAGCTGGAGAAATTCAAAGGTGTATTTGAAGTCCCCAACCCGCTTTGGGCCGGGTGTGGGGACTATAGCCCGATCCCTCTCGTGCATGAGAGGAGGCCTGTGCCCAGCAGTGGGACGTATATAGGGTAAAATATTATTATTATATTTTTATGTGTGGTTTTGGTCCTAAAATAGTTCAAGCTAATAGCATGACATTTATTCTGAAGACAATTAATGGTTGCGATACTACTTTGTTTACCGTTGCTGGTAATATGATAAGCCATAAAAAAACAGAAATCTGAGGGTTCACACCAGGGAGCCCCTTAAATATTATATGAAGTCGGTTTTTATGGCTCCTAGATTATCGACCCACATATGACGCTTAAAATGTGACTGATTAATAAACACAAACATAAATCAGGCCCCGATATCAGTCAGGATCAGGCCCAGAGTAGCGAGGCGCGCGGCTCTGAGGAGTGCGGCCATACGTGCGGTTCAAGTGGGACAACCTATTTACACATCCAAGTTCAAAGCCGAACTTTTAAATTACCTTTAACATCCGCGCCTTCTCCAGCTTAAATAATTCAATAAGTGCCCGTACATCTTGGCTCGTGTCAACATAATTTAACCAAAGTTACATCACTTCACACAAATCACTTCATACACTGTAAATATTCAAAGTAAACTACATGAGGCGTGATGTAACTTGAAGCCATTTGCAAAGCCACTTTCATGACATGAACGCTTAAACAAAAGCTTGCTGAAGCATTTGAAGTCGAGTTCTCGTTATAAATTTATGTTCTCTGTAGGTAATCTCCATTAACTCTTGAATGACAGGCGACTGAATGTTTGATAACTGCTCCAAGCGATTACACTGTCTAAGAGTTGAAGATACGCTTTTTGTACTGAGATATTTGCCTAATATTCGTTCTGGACTAAGAGCTGGCGACGTCATGGTCTAAGAGCTGGCCACGTCAGATATGACACAATAATGAGAGCAATGAAATCTGTCTTGTTAGACTGCTTTATCATCCTTATTGCTAGATCCGGGCATCTGGCAGCTTTTAATGGGTGGAGGTCAGAGTGACAGACCAACAAAGTTTTTAAGTTGGTAAAAAACAATACCAAAATAGGTAAAAACTGCCAAAGTTGTGTCATTTATAGAGGACGCGGGGCCTATATTTTAAAATTTGATTAAAAACCATTGTATATTATTGCGGAAACAAAAACAGTAGGCGACTAACTAAAAATTGCATTATAGATTATTTGGCACTACTTTCCCCCAACAGAAACTTCTGGATATGATATAATCTAATTAATTACATAATTTCCCATAATAGTGCATCAAACCCAGATCTCTAGGATTTGTTTTCTTCAAGTTATTTACATTCTTTGACATCCACCACTTTACAGCTGCCAGATGTCCGGATCTAGAAATAAGCATAGTATGCCAAACTAACTAGAGGGGTTTCGTTGCTCTCATTATTGTGTCATATCTGACGTGGCCAGCTCTCCGTCTATCAGACATGACACTGAATTAAAGCAATAAAACCCGTCTAATCAGATAAGATTGCTATACTATCCTTGTTGCTAGATCCGGGAATCTGGCAGCTTTTAATGGGGGGAGGTCAGAGTGACAGAATAGCAAACATTTTCAGTCGAAATTTGTCGAATAAAAAAAACTTGCTAGTATAAAAAAAACTATTGAGATTTACGTCGAAATTACTGCGTTGTTTAAAAGAAAAATAAACATTCTTATAATATTTTCACATAATTAAATTGAAACTCATTTTTAATGACACAAGCTCATGATATTTGATATCTGCACGTCGAGCCCCTACGAGTAGGGGGGGAGGGGGGTTATTAAAAAAACATCTAAAAAAGTATATTTAAATAATCATCAATAAGTATTTTAAATAATAAAATAATAGCAAATAATCGTTAAAAATCGTTTAGGGAGTAGTAACATTTACCCCTTAGCCACTTCTTTAGTCTGGCAGTAAACAATTTGTCGGGTAATTGTCTGATTTCATATGGTGGCATATAGGCCAAATGAGGTAAACACTAGTTTGTCAAATAAAGGCCGGCAACCTTATCTGATTCTGACAGTGCAGTTGTAAGTCAAGATGTTCCGTCTTATGATTCCGGAATTGTATGTAGCATGTTTTTGAAGTGTTCGTTTGTAAATTGTTTCGGTTTAACCATGAGTCTACTGCGTTTATTGTTGTATTAATCTTATCTCTATAAGGAAGTGTAGCGTCATAAGCTCAATAAGGCTTGTGTTACTGTAGGACTACGAGTGGTATCTTAAATCCAACGTTTGAATAACTTTATTACCTATACATATACTGACTAACAATAGTTTATTCTTACTATTAGTCCCTCGTGAACAACGTGGTGAAGATCGAGAGTGTGTCGACTAGGGTGGCGTACCTTGTACTCAGAGTATCCAAGAGGTACTCGTTGAAGGTCATACAGGTGTATGCGCCGACTTCGGCACACTCCGATGACGAGGTGGAGGCTATGTATGAGGATATATCGAAGGCCATGCATAGCTCCAAAACCTACTTCACCGTTGTTATGGGGGACTTCAACGCGAAATTGGGCAAGAGAGATGGTGAAGAGCTGAGAGTGGGGCAATTTGGATTTGGAAATCGGAACCACCGGGGCCAACTACTGGCTGGCTTCTTGGAGAAGGAGGGACTCTACATGATGAACTCCTTCTTCAAGAAACGTGAGCACAGGAAGTGGACCTGGATGAGTCCCGACGGTGCAACTAAAAACGAGATTGACTTCATCATGTCGACGAAGAAGCATATATTCAATGATGTCTCTGTGATCAATACGGTTAAAACCGGAAGTGATCACCGTCTGGTGAGAGGCACATTGAATATATGTGTTAAGCTAGAGCGCTCTCGACCGATGAAGTCTACGCTCCGTCCAGCAGCACTTCAAATCCAAAACCCTGAGAGCTTCCAGCTGGAACTCCAAAACCGTTTCGATTGTCTAGGCGGCGATGTGGACGAATTCAACGACGGGTTTGTGGAAGCTGTCCATAGTACTGGGTCTAAGTTTTTTAAGGCCCAGCGGAGCAACAGAACGAAAAGGCTCTCTGACTCCACTCAGAAACTCATCGAGGAAAGGAGAGAAATGGTTCTGCAATCCTCAGCAGATGCGTCATTAATTTAAACATCGGTATCAACGTTCAAATTTCGTGGCACTTGGTAAGGGTCGCAAAAAAAGAAATACATAGGTATCATTGTTTTATTTATTAGTAATAAATAACATTTAATTTATTTTTATTCTTAATCGTACTTTGGTAAACTGTACATATATTTAAAGAGGTTTATATTCTTAATACGTCATAGAACCTCAATACTCATTTCATTATCCATTTGTAAAAAAAAATCTAAATGCCAAATAGGCAACAAATGTCATTAATTGTCATGCAAAATAATATGTGGTAAAATCTTCAACGATAATAGTTCTTAAAAACACTTACAACTACAATTTAGCATTGATAAATCTTTACCCAACTCCCTATCAGACTTGAGAAAATGGATTTGACGCAGTATACTGATTTTATATTCACTAACGAAGGTGCTTGCTGTACTATTTGCGAAATGAATATAAAAAAGAAAAGGTACAATATAGAGAAACATTTGAAATCAAAATCTCATCAAGATAAATTATCTGATTCACGCTGCCATTTACAGGATATAATACGAGATAATGCTGATTTCGAAATTAAAGACGATATCGTATATTGCAAATTGTGTAATTCGAAATTATTTCCCTCTAAATCTAGTATCGACCGCCATTTAAAAACAGATTTACACAACAAAATTCATAAAAATAATGCACAAGAAAAATTTAATAAAGATTTAACAGAGTTTATGATTTGTTCGAATATACCGTGGTCAAAATTAGACAATCCTAAATTTAGAAATTTTGTAGAAAACCTTTTAAATCATAAATATGGAAACGATATTACTGTGCCGAGTGAAACAAAAATACGAGTAAAATGCTTACCTGAATTGTATGAAAAGAAAAAAAATGAATTGAAAGAGAAATTACAAAATAAAATGATTTACCTCAGTGTTGATGAAACATCAGATTCCGTGGGAAAAAAAGTGGCAAATATTTTGATCGGAGCTCTAGATGGAACTAGTACCCAGCCACATTTATTTGCTTCTAAGGTATTGGAGGCGACTAACCATTCGACAATAACCAAACTCGTTGAGGAAACCCTTGAAGATCTTTGGGGCGATGAATACAAAAAAAACATGGATAAATTATTATTTTTTATAACGGATGCCGGTTCCTACATGGTAAAAGCAGCTAAAAACCTTGTTCAGAAATATAAAAATATGACTCATGTAACATGCATAGCACATGGATGTAATCGAGTCGCAGAGATAATTAGAAGTCTTTACCCGACCATAAACAGTTTGATTGACTGTATCAAAAAAATATTTCGTAACGCTCCTTCAAGGACAAATTTATTTCATCAAATGTGTGTAAATATTCCTCTACCACCCCGACCCGTGATAACAAGATGGGGAACATGGTTAAATGCTGCCTCATATTATCACATGCATTATGATAAAATCAAATCTGTCATCGATGCCTTAAATCCGCGTGAAGCGAGTGCAATTTCTAAAGCAAAAAAAAATTTCCGTAACCGGAATTTAAAAACTGAGTTACTATTCGTCGATACACACTTTAGTATAATTGCTAAGTCAATAAAATTATTGGAGGATCCAAAACTGAGTCTAGCAGAATCATTAAACATTGTTCATGGTTTGCAAAAAAAAATATCAACGTTAAGGTTACATCAAAATGCCAGAAAAGTTTATTTTAAATTAAAAAGTGTATTAAAGAAAAATCCTGGTTATAAGACTGTACAAATAATTAACCAACTATCTAAAAACAACGAGGCTGAAATACCAGAAAGTGTAAATAAAAACTGTGTGCAAAATTTTCAATGCTTGACATACCTTCCTATTACCTCAGTCAGCGTGGAAAGATCTTTTAGTCATTTAAAATGGATATATTCTTACAGACGTCAAAGATTGACAGCAAAATCTATGGAACAAATTTTAGTGATCTATTCTAACTCGTAAAATATTGTATGCCACACCTGGACATAAAGTGGCTTTTTCCGCACGCTACGCGTACGGATAGAGCCGCTTTCTGGCCAAATGTGCACATATTTTTCCAACACGGGAGGTAATAAAGAAAGCCCTCGATCGCATAATTACGTCCCTCGCTTGCAGCTTGGGCCGCAACAATTGCGATTGCGCGGCCTTTCTTTGTTTTACCACCCTAATTAGGAAATGTACTATTTAGGGGCTTTTTTATTTACATATACAAAATAAAGGTTAAAAATACTAAGTGATTTGTTTGTATTTATTTTTCTGCCAACCGTACATTGCCACGAAATTTGAACGTTGATACCGATGTTTAGCATTATACCGGCAGCTCAATAAACGGATCTCTAAGTCCCTTACCCGTGATTTGCGCCAATTCAATACAAATCGTATTGATGAGGCCATTGAGCAGAATAAGGGCTCTAAAGTTTTCTCAAGAGATTTGTCTATTGGGCAGAGCCAGCTCGCCAAATTAAAAACTGAGGATGGTAGAATTGTTTCATCCAGACCCGAGCTTCTGGGGGAGAGAGGACTTTTATGGACAGCTATACACATCAACTAGCAGACCTGAAGTTGATCTGGCGGAAGACCCTAGAGCTAGACTGACCCGACATTATACCGAAGACATCCCGGACATCAGCCTGTACGAGATTAGAATGGCTCTTAAACAGCTCAAAAACAACAAGGCACCTGGTGAAGACGGAATTACAGCCGAACTTCTGAAGGCGGGTGGTAAACCGGTCCTTATGGCCCTTCAGAAGTTGTTCGACTCCGTTTTACTAGAAGGGAGAACGCCTAAGGCATGGAACAGAGGTGTGGTGGTATTGTTCTTCAAAAAGGGTGATAACGCGTTACTGAAGAACTACCGACCCATTTCACTTCTGAGCCATGTCTAGTATAATCTGCCCCTCTGCTTAGCGTTCGTGGACTACGAGAAAGCCTTCGACTCGATCGAAACCTGGGCTGTACTACAATCTCTCCAGAGGTGCCAAGTGGACTATCGCTATATCGAAGTGTTTGTACGAGAACGCCACTATGTCTCGCGCGCGTAGCCGTTGATAGCGGACGCGCACCTCTCAGTAGTTTTTGTTAGAGTGATTAGCGAGTGACCTCTGGCTTTTGGCGTTTAATCCGGGCGCACAGCGACTCGGACCCTCCTTGTCTATCACACGGAGCGCGGCCATCTGGTGCTCCCCTAGCGGGAATTGTGAGCGGGACGGAATCATTCTACGCGCTGCGTAGGCGACTGCTACGACTTCTGCTACGCCGGCCTGAGACGCGTAGCCGATTGTTGTGTTTATTTATATTGATTGTTGATTTTAAAGTGATTTATCTATCTGCGTCGCGTCGTAATTATGGAGTGCCAAAAGTGTAGAAGAGTACTTTCCAAGAAAGGGTCACATTTTGTATGTCAGGGTGCCTGCCAAGGTACCTTTCATAGGGGCTGTGTAAAGGGTCTGTTGGCGGATATGCGAGCTGGCAGAAACAGGCTGTGTTGTTGCAGGCGATTAAGGGCAAGTCAAAAGATAATGATACTTAAATGTGGTTTACTTTCGTAAAAGGTTACAAATAGTGAAATGTATATAAAAAAAGTCTTGTTTAGACGCGTGCGGCGTTGGCCGTGCCGCTAGAGCTTCTGCTCTTCCGGGGATCTCCCCCCCGCGCGCCCTCCTCCCGTGCGCCGTCCCGCCGCTCGGTAACTTGTTGTCGTAGACATGCTGGGGGCCCGTTGGAGGAAGTTGATGAGTCGGTTGTAATGGCTGGCTTAGATGCTTCTTCCAACACCTCATCGTTGTCATCTGGGAGGGGGCACACCTTATTCAGTGCCCGTCGTTCGATCCCTCTGATCGTTCGGAAATCGCCTACTCTGGCGATTCCATCCTTGCCGTAGTATAGACGATGTACTCGTGCAAGTTTCCATCTCATAGGGGGTTGGTTGTCGTCTTTACATACCACCATAGCGCCTTCTTTAAGATTTTTGTAGGGATGTCTCCACTTGGTTCTTTTCTGTAATTCTGAGAGGTACTCATTTTTCCACCTCTTCGCGAAGCTGTCACGCATTGACTCGATCAGCTGATAGCGCGTCTTTATGCCCTTGCCGGATGCAGCCGGAGGTGACGCCACAGATGTCAGCGGACGCCCGAGGAGGAAGTGCCCTGGGGAGAGGGGAGAGAGGTCGCTGGGGTTATTTGTAAGAGGGGTAAGAGGACGGGAGTTAAGGACTCCTTCGGCCTCTGTGCAAAGTGTACATAACTCTTGAAATGTCAAACTAGAATTTCCTATAGTTCTTTTTAAATGATACTTTAAGCATTTTACATTGGCCTCCCATAAGCCGCCGAAAGTAGGGGAGTAAGGAGGATTAAATATAAACTGAATGCGCTCTTCAGCTGTATAGTTGTAAATGGAACTCATGCCTGCCTGTAATGCTCGACCCAGTTCATTGTTTGCCCCTACGTAATTTGTACCATTATCACAATAAAGTTGACTGGGTCTTCCTCTACGCGAAACGAATCTGCGAAGACAGGAAATAAATTCTTTAGCACTAAGATCGCTAACGGTTTCTAAATGGACTGCCTTAGTGCAAAAACAGATAAATATACAAATGTAGCATTTACTTATACGATTCCCACGTCCTATTTTACTAGAAATTGGGAAGGGACCACAAAAATCTGTCCCTGTGATAGCAAAGGGGTAATTAGGAGTTACTCGATTAGCTGGCAGATGGCCCATCAGCGGCTCCATAGCTTTGGCACTAAAACGAGTACATATGACGCATTTATGACATATACTTCGTGCTAACGTTCTCCCACCTAGAGGCCAAAACTGGTCCTTAAAGCTTGCCAGGAGCAGTTGAGGGCCAGCATGTAATAAGCGTAGATGTTCGGCTCGCATCAACAATTTCGTAAAGTGATTTTTTCCATGTAGTAGCACTGGGTGCTTTTTATCAAAGCTATACTCAGTATTGTTGAGCCGACCACCTACTCTCAGGACGCCGACGTCATCGACGAACGGAGACAGCTGTAACATATGAGACGAGGTAAGTTTTTTATTATTTTTTATTAGTTTAAGTTCTTCTTCAAATGACTCTGATTGCACTATTTTTATAAGGTAAGTTAAGGCTTGGCTAATTTCGTTTTCTTTTAAGGGCCCAATGGATCTATTATGTTTTTCTTTAATTTTACAATTATTTATGAATCTGTGTACATATGCGAATATTCTTTTTAGCTTTAATGAACTTGAATAATTTTTTACGTCAATTAGCTTATTCATTTTGTTGTTATCATTTGTGTTTACGTGTAAGACTTTTATTTCAGGTAAGGCGATCACTGTATTGGGGTTCTGCGGCCATTCAGCTTCTTCAAGTTTCAGGAAAGCTGGACCTTCCCACCACAAAGATGACTCAACAAGGAGACTAGGAGCTACCCCCCTCGACGCCAGATCAGCTGGATTTTTGTCGGTGGGTACGTGACGCCACGACTCTCTAGAGGTAAGTTCATGAATTTCATTTACTCTATTAGAGACAAATGTTTTAAGTACTTTAGGACTTGTTTTGATCCAACCCAGTACTACCGTTGAATCTGACCAATAAACCTTTTTATCTATAGGACAGCGGAGAGCTTCGCTGACCTTGGCAACAAGTCGAGCGCCCAGTAAGGCTGCGGCTAACTCGAGCCTTGGAATGGTTTGTTGCGTTTTGATAGGGGAAACCCTTGTTTTTGCGCAAAGCAATCTGATGCTTATGGAGTTTAGGTTATCAGTGGTACGTACGTATACGCACGCTGCGTATGCGTCTTGAGAGGCATCCACAAAGCAATGTATCGCACAAGCGATCGGAGATGCACCTTGAACGTGTCTAGGTACGGAAACCAGAAGCAAAGCGTTTAAGTCGTTATGCAATTTTAACCATATTTTCTTAATGTCTACTGGTACCTCTTGGTCCCAAGACAACTGGAGAGACCACAATTTCTGAAGCAAAATTTTAAGTGTTATTGTGCACGCACTTAGGAGCCCAAGAGGGTCAAATATTTTACAAGTGTTGGACAAAATTGTTCGTTTAGTAGTTTTTTCGTCTTTAGGAATTGGTTCTATCGCAAAGGTAAGTTTGTCAGTACTTGGTGTCCACTGTACACCAAGAACACTGGATTGTTTACTTAAGGTTAGAGTGTCCGATACTACTGAATCTTTAAATATCTCAGGGCAATTGGAACGGAATTTATGCAACGGAAAGCATGCCGAGTTAAGTGTACCTACTACACCCTGGAGTATATGAGACAAAGCTTCCTCGCTATCCGCTCCGGTTAAAATGTCATCCATATAACAATCCTTTTTTATGACTTCGGAGACTACACTATCCGGACAATCTAGGGCGAGCTGCAAGAGACACCGTGTGCTCAAGAACGGTGCCGAGGCCGTGCCATAGGACACAGTGTTTAATTGTAGAACTTCCAGAGGCCGTGACTCATCATCTCGCCACAGTATTAATTGTAAGTATCGTTGAGATTCATGAATTTTAATTTGACGATAGCATTTTTCAATGTCACCTGTAAAAACGTATTTATGTTGTCGAAACCTAATCAAAATGTTGAAAAGATCGTCTTGCACCACAGGGCCAATGTATTGTATGTCGTTAAGGCTCTTTAATGAGGAACTTTTCATGCTAGCGTCGAATACGACCCTCAACTTGGTACTTTCACTATTTTCTCTTATAACACAGTGGTGGGCTAAGTAATAACCGAATTTCGGTTTATTGATTTTTGTTAGGTGGCCTAAAGCTTCATACTCCTGAATAAAATCGCTATATTGTTTTTTCAGATCTGGTTTTTTATTTAATTTTTTCTCTAATGTATAAAATCGTTTGGCAGCACTACGATAGGAGTCACCAAGAGACGTTTCAGGTGTCTCTTTAAGGGGCATTAGAACTGAGAACCTGCCATCAGGTAAGCGGTAGGTGTGTTCTTTAAAGTGCTCCTCGCAAAACTCATCATCGGCTGACATGGGAGCCTTGTCGTCTGGAAGTTCTTCAAGGTTCCAGAACTGGGTCAATTTTTCGCTTATTTCTTTAGTAAAGAAACAGCGAGACGTCTGAGGTGTATTAGTACTATTACTACACTTATTTGGATTTAACCGGCCGCCTACAATCCAGCCAAACTCAGTATCGATAAGAAGAGGCAAATTAGGACCTAATCTTATTTTTTCGCCACACAATATCTCGAAAAATATCTCATTACCTAGCAGCATATCAACATCGGAAACAATGTGAAATTCCGGATCAGCCAGTTGTATATTTTCAGGTATGTTTAGTTGTGTAAGGTCTACAGGTAAGTTAGGTAGCGGATCAGTGAGCTCTGAAAGTACCGAGAAGGTTAAGGTTACATCAAACGGTTTTACTAAGGAGCTAACAGTTACGTTGCATTGATCTGAAACGGTAAGTTGTATATTTTTAATGCCCGTGATATTGGAAGACTCGGGTTCAGGGTTGACTAAGCCAAGTTTCCTTTGCAGTTCTTCAGTAATAAAGCATGACTGGCTGCCATTGTCTAAGACAGCACGAACCACAAAATTGACATTTGTATTAGGATTAGATACCTTAACTAAAGCGGTAGCTAGCATGACTTGCCCCCCTGCACGTACCGATAAAGTCCTACGGGGCTGGTTGACTACTTCAAGGTCATTTGAGGTTCCAGCCGTAGGTGGCGAGACAGGGGAAGCGGTTGTTACGGTATTTTCTTTATGTAAATAGGTATTGTGCTTTTCATGACAGGTCCTACATGCGCCTAATCTACAATTATTCGCTTCATGTCCTCTTCGTAAACAGTTTGTGCAAAGTTTTAACTTCAAGACTTCGCTCCACTTGCCTTCGAGAGGTAGCGATTTGAATGATTCACAGTCGATGATTCTGTGACCTTTACTACACATGGGACAAGAGATACCTACTGGTTTAGTAGACCTAGACGTTAAAAAAGTCCTTGGAAATTTATGTTGTGTGAAAGAGCCTTTATGTTCGTTATGTGTGTATGAGCCTTTATGTTCGTTATGTGTGAGTGAACTTTTATGTTCATATTTTGATGAAGTATCCTTATGACCATGGGAAACGCCTTTTTCATGTCTATTAGCTAACGTGGTTTCTAAAATGTCCGCTCGGTTACGGAGAAACTCGATAAATTCGTCCAAGAGTGGTAAGTCGGAGAGATTGTTTCTATACTCCTCCCACTTAGCACTAGTGGTCGAGTCTAATTTACTGGACACCATAAATATTATCAACGTATCCCATTGGTCAACCGGTTGACCAAGTGTGGTTAACGCTCTCAGGTTTTTAGTCACAAGGTCAATTAAGTATCTTAATGATTTATGAGATTCTCTGATTAAGGGCTCGATTCTAAAGAGAGCCTTTAAGTGATTATTTATAAGAATTTTCTTATTATTGTACCTTTGGCATAACAAGTCCCATGCCACCTTGTAGTTTTGTGATGAAAATTCAATGGACTTTATTACAAGCGCTGCACTCCCTTCTAAAGAAGAACGCAAATAATGGAACTTGTTTATGTCAGTTATAGTTTCATTGTTATGTATCAATGATTCGAATGTATCACGAAATTCTAGCCACAAAAAATAGTTGCCGTCGAAAACCGGTAATTTAATAACGGGTAATTTAACGTTTACATTTTCCTGACGCGAGCAACTACTGTATGCACTTTGTTTATCCTCATTATTCGAAGGTCGTAATTTTAATAAAGTTTGAGCACTGGCTAGACCACTGTAAAACCGTTTTTCCGTTTTTTCCCTTTCGCGTATTTGATCATCAGGATTAGAACAAAATAGTTCTAATTGACTTTGACATTTATCAAAATCACAGAACAATGTTTCCATTTTTACGCTTCGCAAATTCAGTTCACTAAATTGCGCTTCGGAAAGCTGGTCAGGTTTTACCCCTTTTAACTCTTCAATAAATTGTTCGAAATGTGTTAATCTACCTCTAATAGAACCGCGCTGTTTAATTAAATCTTTAAGCTTTAATTCATTTTCAAGAGCAGCTATGTCGGCGCCGCTAAGCGGGGTTCCAGGCGGAGACATTATTTTTAAGTTATTTACGTAAAACACTAAAGTTAAAATAGGTAAAATGACCAAATATATAAATCGGTATTATGCACGATCTAGTGAAGGGCAATCAATAAACAAAGATAAGGAAAACTGACCATCAAACCAGGCAGGAGTTCCAGGTGCGCGCAGACACCGCGCGGAAGTAGGTCAAGGCCGCGCGCAGTCAGCAACTGTCGCGGGGTAGCTAGCAGCGGCGCGAGCGCATTCAGCCCGGAAGAATTTATCCTGAAAATGTCGGCCCAACTCGAAATCAGTGTTATGAAAATATATATTTAATGATTGGGACCTTTGAGGAATAAACACAATTTTTAGGAATGTAAGAATACTATATTTTAATAACTTAATGATTACGTACTTTATTTTTCAATAAAATGCTTAGGCAAATAGCTTAGTAGAACGAAATAATGTTTAAGGATTGCTTATTTATCAAGAAAGCAGGGACAAAGGCGTGCGAAAAGCACCGTTAGATTCGTTAACTAAGTGATAGGTATGTAAAACTAATTGCAATATTAAGCGGTGCAAAGATTTATTATGCAATGCAGTTACGCACTTAAAACTTATAGCTTAAAGTTGATTAACTCTAGCAGGCAAATAATAAAATGCTTATGATTTAGGCTTAAAATAATCTGTTTCACTTATCAAAGTGATATTTATGCTGTCTTATTGTAAATGCGCATAGCAACAAGCGAAGAATGCACGCGAGATAAGGAAAATGATTAGCGAAATCTTTAATCTTTACGAAATATTTTCTAAAAATTTGGAATAAAGTACACTTTACACAAAAGTCGAAAGTAGGGAAGGTGAAAATGGTAAGGAAATGAATTGGACACTCCCCTGGAAGTAGATTGCTGTGAAGATCCGCGTGGCTTGGAGTCCAAAGGTCGCGCGCCGCAATTCCTTTGTTCGCGCGTCTCGAATGTTCTGGCTCCGTTCTTGCTAATGACGTACGCGCAGATGAGTGATGCAGTAACTCTTTATGATTACCGTCCTGTCACGGTCGCCAATAACTTGCAGGCGATTAAGGGCAAGTCAAAAGATAATAATCAAAAGATGATACTTAAATGTGGTTTACTTTCGTAAAAGGTTACAAATAGTGAAATGTATATAAAAAAAGTCTTGTTTAGACGCGTGCGGCGTTGGCCGTGCCGCTAGAGCTTCTGCTCTTCCGGGGATCTCCCCCCCGCGCGCCCTCCTCCCGTGCGCCGTCCCGCCGCTCGGTAACTTGTTGTCGTAGACAGTTGTAATAATTGTGAGGAGGAGTCGGATGACGAGTCGGAGAATGTTGAAATGCCTGTCGACACGAGCGCTGCTATCAAAGATATTCTGAAAAAGGTCAGCGTGTTGCCGGAGTTGAAGAAGGAGTTGAATAAAATTACGCATAGTATGAGTGTTCTTTCTGATAAATATGACACACTGTTGGCGGAGCACGAAAAGTCTAAAGAAAAGATTGCAGCGTTGGAGAAAGTTACTTCTAATACGCAAAATAAGAGTATTTACTTAGAAAAATGTATTATTGCATTACAACAAAAAATTGAGCAATTTGAGCAATCGACTCGCAAACACAGGATCGTGATTGTCGGTGTGGAGCAGTTGCCGGACGAGAAGGTCGAGGATGTGGTAGCCAAGATAGGCATTGAGATAAATGTTACCTGCGATGATATCGAGCTGGCAAAGCGAGTTTATTCGCCAAAGCCAGACAGGAAGCCGGCTCCAATTGTAGTTCAGTTCAAGACGGCGGGAACCCGCAGCCGTGACCAGTGGCTGGCTCGGCGGCAGCAGCTGAAGGATACTACGAGTGAGAGTATTGTTGGAGGTGCTATGAGGAGCAAGATATATATAAATGAGGACCTTACCCATGCCGCGCGATCTCTGCTTTGGAACGCTAAAACCCGCTTACGAGGTGTTTATAAGTACGTTTGGGTGAACAATGGCAAAATCCTTGCTAAAAAAGCAGACGGAGGTAAGGCGGTGTGGATCCGATCTGACAGTGACCTTGCTGATTTGGTTAAAATTAAGTGAAGAAATCGTTATTTTTATTTTTGTGGTTAATTTAGTATTTTAAATTCACAGTGCTAGACGATATTGACGTTGTTGACGATCAAGGGATTGTCAACTTTTCGACTGTTAATACTGTTAAAGGGTTTTTAGACACCTTTACAGAACGTAAGGACCTTAGTTTGTTTCATGTCAACATTCGCTCAATCAAAAAACATTTTAATGAGTTACTGGTATTACTAGGCGAACATATTCGTCATTTTGATGTTATCGTAATTACTGAGGCTAATATTTGTTTCTCACTATTACCGCTCTTCGATATTAGCGGATTTGTCTTGCATCATTATACGAGGGAGGATCGTAGAGGGGGTGGGGTGCTGGTGTACTCGCGCGCCGAGCTCGCGGCCGCGGGTGACGTGGGCGACATGACGTCAGCCTTCTCCGGGTCGGCCGAGTGTGTTCCCATTGCCGTCAAGTGTAAAGGTGACTTAGTTTACATTATATCAATTTACAGACCTCCGAATAATAGTAAATTATACCAATTTTTAAATGATTTGTGTGCGGTTCTGAAGAGACTGCCGCCTGCCTCTAAAATAGTACTTTGCGGAGATATTAACATTAATACATTAAATATACAGGATAATAATTCAACAACTTATGAAAGTTTATTGGCCGAGTACGGGTTTACAAAATGTATATTTGATGTAACACGCAGGGAAGTTCTTAATGGTAATTTACTAGAGTATTGTTTGGATCATATTTACATACGTGGACATGTTAATAGTATTCATTCCTCAGTCATTAGTCACAAAATATCCGACCATTATTGTATCTCGACAGCGGTGCAATGGAAACACGCTTCGACGGCGCCGGGCGCGCCCGCTGCGCCGGCGCCTGCGGCTCGGCGTCGTGTACTAGACAACCGTCTCGTAAGGGACAAGTTACTTGAGACTGACTTTGCGCATTTATTATCTATTGAATGTCCTCAAAAATTATACTTAGCTTTTAGAGAAATATTTAAAAACATATATGATAGTTGTTATAAGACTGTTTCAACTAGTACAGTTAGTAGGAATAACAAGAGTTGGATTAATAATAATATAAAATTGATGATTAAAGAAGGGGATGGATTATTTTTGATATGGAGTAATGATCCAAAGAATATGGTGAAGCGCCTAGCGTATACGAGGTATAGAAATAGATGTACAAAAGCTATTGCCAAAAAACGGAATGACTTTGATAAACAGAGCATTCTAGATTGTAATAATAATATAAAAAGGATATGGGATAAGATTAATAGTTTATTAGGTAAACAGGTGAAGTCTTTAGACACGCAAATTCACAATAGTATGGTAGGTCAGGGTGACGTTAACACAGTCTGTAACAAGTTTGCTGAAATTTTTACTAAGGAGATAAGTAATATTAAACATGTATGTAATGATAAATGGTTATGCCGTGATGAGTACGTAAGTAACTCTGAGGTATGTATGAGATGGCAACCTGTGACAGCTAAAGAGGTTATGAGTGTAATTAATAAATTAAGTTCCAAAAAGGCACCGGGGTGCGATCTCATACGCATGATAGATTTAAAATCAATTTCTGATAAGGTCAGTCCTATTTCGGCTAAGCTTATTAATATATCTGTGAGTTCTGGGAGGTTTCCTGACGGCCTTAAACAGGCCATAATCCGTCCAATCTATAAAAAAGGATCTCCTAAACTTTGTACTAATTATAGACCCATAGCCATCCTTTCTAGTGTAGATAAAGTCATAGAGAAATGCATTGTACAGCAACTTAGTAATTACCTTAGTAAAAACACAATTATAAATAAATGTCAACATGGATTCCAAAAGGGTAAGAGTACTGACACGCTTTTAGCTAGATTCACTGATGAGATCAATGCCTGCTTGGCTAATAAAAAAGTAGTGGTGGCAGTGTTTTTCGATTTTAGCAAGGCGTTTGACACCTTAGAGACCAACACGCTATTACAGGCCATGAGTGAGTGTGGGGTGGGGGAGCCGCTGAATAAATGGTTCCGCGACTACCTCACCGGGCGCTCATATCGTGTACGAGTGGGCACAGAGTTCAGCGACGAGCGGCGGGTGTCGTGTGGCGTACCGCAGGGCTCTTGTACTGGACCCTTAAGTTATTTAATGCACGTGAACAGCCTTTGCGGTGTGCTCAAGCACTGCTCGGCGCACATGTTCGCAGACGATCTGTGCATACTGCGCGCCGGCGGTGCGGGCGAGCTGCCTGACACCTGCCGCTTGGTGCAGCAAGATGTCGATGCTGTAGCCCGTTGGTCACATGACAATGGTATAGTGCTTAATGCTAATAAAACTCATCTATTGATAATTAGATCTCCCTACTTAGATGTTTCTAATCCGCCACTTCCCATCATAACCCATGACTTTTCTTGTTTGCACAATGATAAATTAGATTGCCACTGTAACCCTATCTCTCGAGTTAACTGTGTAACGTATTTAGGTCTTAAAGTAGATGAGCACTTTTCTTGGAATCAGCATGTAGATTTTATTTATAGCAAGCTCAAAGTATTATTAGGAAGATTTTATTATCTGAGATTTAAAGTTCCTTTGCATATTCTTAAGTATATATGTATATGTATCCCTAGTTGAATCAATAATAGGTTATGCGCTTGACTGTTACGGATTAACAACTAATACTAATTTAAACAAATTAGAATGTATGCAAATTAGATTTCTCAAACTTCTAGTTAGTAATAAAACGAAAGAAAAGAATAAAAATGACTATAGAAAGTTATTCAAAATTTGTAATATTCTTCCGGTTAGCCTTAAGCATAAATATTTAATGTTATATAAGAACCATGGCAGTCAAGAGCACACCCTGTTACTTCGTAACGATATTTGTGTTACCAAGTCGGTGTCTGCGGGCAAGTTTGTCGTACCCAGAGTCACGAATTACTACGGTGATAGGTGTCTTCACAAACGTTTACCCTATATACTTAACAGCCTGCCCGCTGACATCAGGCAGGAAGTCAATAAAGTTAAGTTCGGAAAAAAGCTGCGTACTTACCTTGTAAATTGCATAAGTTAATTTTTCATAAGCTTAATGTATAGATGTTACCTTTAGATAAATAAGAGTAGAGACTGCACGATCCCACAGTCAAACCGTGAAAACTGTTTTGTGGGACGCTTTATTTGTGTAAGCTGTATCTTTTTCATGTTATTAAATAATTAAATAATAAATAATAATGTCAGTCCGACTCCAGGACCAGAACTCGAAGCCTATTCCGTTGCAGCGGGGAGTCAGGCAAGGAGATGTTATTTCTCCTAAACTGTTTACCGCTGCACTGGAGGATGTTTTCAAGACTCTGGACTGGAGAAGGCTAGGCATCAACATAAACGGCGAGTACATCACTCACCTTCGGTTGCTGATGACATAGTAGTCTTGGCTGAGACCATGGAGGATTTGAGTACGATGCTTGATGACCTCAGTAAAGCCTCCAAGCGAGTTGGTCTAAAGATGAACATGGATAAGACGAAGATCATGTCAAATACCCATGTAGCACCAACTCCCGTTACAATCGGAGACTTTACACTCGAAGTTGTGGACCATTATATATACTTAGGACATACTGTCCAGTTAGGTAGATCCAACTTCGAGAAAGAGGTCAATCGACGAATCCGACTCGGTTGGGCAGCGTTCGGGAAGCTACGGCACATCTTTTTGTCCAATATTCCGCAGTGTCTCAGGACGAAAGTCTTTGACCAGTGTGTGTTGCCAGTGATGACATATGGTACTGAAACGTGGTCGCTTACAATGGGCCTCATAAGAAAGTCACCCAAAGGGCAATGGAGACGGCTATGGTTGGAGTCTCTCTGCGTGATCGCATCAGAAATGAGGCCATCCGCAGCAGAACCAAAGTAACCGATATAGCCCTCCGAATCGCTAGACTAAAGTGGCAGTGGGCGGGGCACATTGCTCGTAGAACCGATGGCCGTTGGGGCGGAAAGGTTCTCGAGTAGTGACCACGAACCGGAAGGCGCAGCGTGGGTAGACCCCCCGCAAGGTGGACTGATGACCTGGTGAAGGTCGCGGGAGTCCGCTGGATGCGGGTGGCGCAGGACCGGTAATTGTGGCACTCTTTGGGGGAGGCCTATGTCCAGCAGTGGACGTCTTTCGGCTGATATGATGATGATTAGTTTCTTTAATCTCGTGGGGCACTTACGCTTTTGCGAAGAACTACGCATAACACACATAAACGTCACAACTGAAATAAACATTTAATGGCTGGTGTCTTCGTAAATTGGGTTCTTATTTCACAGATTAATACGAGAGGAATATTTGATGCATAAGAGTCAAAATCATGCATTTAAAACTTGAATCTGACAAGGACAATATTTGAAAGCGTGCATGCCTATGATTTATATATTAATGTAAAAACAGTACCGGTTTTTTAAAGAAAATGTACAAAAGCGGACTTAAAACCAAAACGGGAATCATGATGAAATAATAAAAAGTCATATTTTGATCGTATTTATAGTTCCTGTATTTCGGTAAACAAAGACGGCTGTCAAACCATCGTTGATACTATTAACTGAACATTCCTAATAATCCAATCATTGGGGAATCATCTCCATACATTGCCTTACGTTCTTCATACGTTGCATAGACATTTTAGGCATACTGATAACCGTTTAAGCGCCAAGGTTCAAAGACGGACTTATGGCACGTTTAAACCAAGATGGCGAACGCACCCCCCCCCCCCCCTCAAGGTCTCAAACCTAGTATTTTAATAACCACCCTATAGCCTACCAATAACCATTAAAACATTTTCTACTCCACCTTTTGTAAGGCAAATGCTCCAATTATTGCGCTATAACACCTATTGCGAAAGGATAAGGTTTACCACCGTTAGTGCGATCTTACCACTAGTATCTGACATTGCAAAATTGAAAAAAAGATGCGTTTCGTTATCGACGGAGCATGATATTATGAAATGCCATTATGAAACCCACTTTTAATATTCAAACTCCGAACAAAAATACGTATTTTCAATCTTTAGGCGTTTTAATACAGTCGATTTCTAATTTAAACTTCTGTATTCGTAGGCTTAGATATTATTTTAATATTACAATGTTCTTACTTACCGAACAGTATCAAAACGCAGATTATGTAACGGTAGAAATTGACAGTGTCAAACCAAAAAACAAACCCGTTTTAGTCCAGGTAAAGTTAAACTTTATGTCAATGCCATAAGGCTGTTAACGACTTGTCTTGCTGTATTTTAATCGCGGAAAGGTCAACATAATGTTTATTTATTTAGTATTTCTAATTCCCGTTTAATTTCTTTGTAATATTTTGTCTACTTTAGTAATGAGTATTTATTTTACATTGAAGTACAAACTGTATACGGTTTATATCAGAAGGTGGCCCAGAATTGACAATCTCCTTTGTCTTGTCCATAGCCTAATTATAAAGGTCATTTAAATTTTTGACAGCTCGTCCGAAAAGACCTCACCTACGTCACATAATGATGCCATTCGTTGACATCTTCAATTCAGTCAGGGAGTTTTATTAATACACTATTCATGTTCAAAAATGTTAGCGTGCCGTTACTAAGTTTATTTTGTGTTTTTTAATTATTTTATACCTAAAATATATATATCACGCCGTTTCATTTTTGTCTGAGATTCCCGAATATTTGATAGATATATAATGTATATAATAATAGTTGCTCGTAATAAATATTGGTGTAGTGTAACTGCGTGTAAAACTTCATACCAACGCACTGAATGCGAAATTACGCTAAAATATTTTATAAGTTACGTTGTATTGTAATGGAATTACATTGTAATCTTTAGTAACATATTTATGAGTTTAATTTCTTTTTTTAATGGACTAAGCCGTTTAGTAGAAATCAATACGCAAATTTAACAGTATAACGGCATGTCGTTAACTTTGTATAACGGGGAAACTATAAGTAATAAGAATAAATCAAACGTTGGTAATATTGTACTTACATAGAATAATGTTTTTTTTTTGGATTGACCCATTAATGAAGAATATCCCATAGGCGCACCGCACCACACATTAGAGGGGATTTTAGCTATTCATAGACAAAAGCGGAAATTTGTCTATGGTAGGCTGAATTTTGTATAGACAAATTTCCGCTACCATAGCCCAATTTCCGCTTTTGTTTACGAATAGCTAAATTCCGCTCTAATGTGTGGTGCCCCTTAAAAACTATAACAGTTTATGGCCGGCCAGGAATTCCGTCATAGTGACACCATAAGTAGATAATATTCAATACTGTGCGGAAAATTGTCTATGGTTTGTGGAAATTGTGGTTTGTGGAAACCGCGGATCTTCCGCATCATTTTCAAAATCCGCATCCGCCTGCGCATCAAATCGATGCGGAGCTCGGTGAGTCGGTACAGGAACGTCTCTGCAACGGCGCACGTGCTACGTAAAGTAACGTAGGTAATTTCACCATTACCCAATCGGAATATTGTTATATTTTCGTGATTCGTCGATCGAGCTCTATGTCCTTGACGGATAGCGACAAGAAATGACGAGTTTGTTTTGTTTTGACTTTAGTGTTGAAATGCTATTGTAGGGCGAAGGGCTTTGTATGATGTGAGTAGTACAAAACTTTAATATTTGTTTTTTTTTGTGTACTTATCTTACATCCGCATCCGTATTCCAGGGATATGAGCCTTTTAATATCCGCATCCGCGGATGTCAAAAAATCAGTACCCGTAATATCCCTGATACAGAGCTCATTCTTTGACGATACGAATCATGTTCAGTGAAAAGTCATGTCAGGGAAAAGTATCGGATACTAAATGTCAAACTCAAAATTATACTGACCTGTATAATTAGGCTATTGGTCTTAAAAATCCCCTACAGGTAGGATGAGGCTGGGATACCTAAAACAAACAATATTATGGACATCACAGACAAATACATGACGTTTACAATAGTTAGCAAAAAAAGCTGGAAGTGGATGATGACAGAGTGTTAGTCATGCCAACATGAAGGAAAGGATTAAAAAAAAAAAGGAGAAAAATGGAAAAAAGAAGTTGTTACATATATATCTATATGTATAATATTGTGTTAAGGAACGAAGAATAAAATATGACAAAGATATTATATACATGACTACATTTATTATAAATAGACATTAAAGTTTGATGTGATGAACCTGAATGTATTTAATAAGAATAGAAGTAAATTGTCTGTCCATGAGGCAGAGAAGTGAGCTGAAGCAAATAGGTCGAGGTATATTGTCAGGCAGTACGTCATAAAGTGAAAAATTGTATTTTGTGCATGCAAAGAAGATGTGATCTAAATATCCTTCGTCCAAACCACATTCATAGAGTGAGTTATCCCGAACCCTAATTTTAGCCAAAAATACCGGTGAACATACATGACCCAGTCGAAGACGACAAAGTGCTGATATGGCCCACTTTGGATGGTTACGGAATCGATAAAACCAGGGTTTGCGAGGAATATGGGGTTGTATATGTCCATAATGGCGTCCTACTTGCAACCTAGAGGTGTCCCAGAGATTTTGCCATGTTCTGAACAGGTCACTTTGTGCCCGACTCAATAGGTCCATACTGTATAGCATATTGTTTGGTATTCCTGACTCAATAGCCTCTTTTGCCCATGTGTCAGCGACTTCATTACCCATAATGCCGCAGTGGCTTGGTATCCACCGAAGAACTATTTTTAAACCCTTTGATTCACACTTACGCAACATGTATTTTATTTGCAGTATTAATGGGTACTTGACTTTAAGTTTAAACTGATTGCCAGTTATAGTCTGAAGGCAGCTTCTACTGTCAGTAAAAATTATCATTTTCCTAATATTATGTGACTCTGCATATTTCACCGCTTCCAGGATGGCAACTGCTTCTCCGGTGAATATAGATGCCTGTGGTGGGCATTTAAAGGAGAGAACTATTTTAAATTTTGGAATCCATATTGCTGCTCCAACACATCTAGAGGGATCTACCTTGGATGCGTCAATGAAAACAGGTAGATAATCAGGCCATTTTTCTAACAACTTGTTAAATTTGTTATTTGCTCCAGGGTCATTTTTAAAAATACCAAAATCAAGAATTATGTTAGGAGTGTAAATTAGAGTCTCAAATGATACCTCAAACAAGGGATTAGTTCCAGATTTATACAAGAGGGTGTCTACATTATTTAATTTTGAAAAGCTTATTACAATTTTGGGAAGGTGTTTATATCTCCTATAACAATTAACGTGACCTCCAACGCAAGAGAACGCAAGCGCGGGAGCAGTGGGTGATTAAAGCAGGAGAAAACCTTAGTGAGGAACCTGTCAGCGAGATATTGCCTGCGTAGTGCGAAAGGAGGGTCCACACATTCCACCTGCATAGCATTTTTGGGAGAAGATCTCATGGCACCCAGTATGATCCTCAAGCATTTGGCCTGTATGAGGTCTAGTTTTTTAAGGCCATCCATATTACAAGGTTCCAATATAAATGAACCGTAATCTATGTGACTGCGTATGGTGGCATTGTATAGTAATTTTTGGCAATAGGGATGAGCGCCCCACCACACACCAGACAATGCTCGCAACATGTTGATATTTTTTTCACATTTGCCGAGTATGTGTTTATGATGTGATGAACCAGATATGTTGTGATCTAAAATGATACCTAAAAATTTTGCTGATTCCTTACTTGGGATGATGTCCTCACCATATTGTACTTCTGCAATGGGCATGACTCTTCTGCGGCTAAAGGTAACCGAACAACTCTTTGGAGGCGACAAGGTCAAACCATGATGATCTAACCAGTCTTTGAGATAGCTAATAGCTGTATTTGTATTTATGACGGCCTTGCTCATACAATTTGCTGTGGAGTAGAGTACAAGATCATCAGCGTACTGAAGGATTTTACAAAAGGATAACACAGATTGATCTAAGTCATAGGTGTAGATACTGTAAAGGAGGGGGCTGAGTACAGATCCTTGTGGAAGACCCCGCCACAAAGTGCGAGGAGGACAAAAAGAGTCTCCCTTGCGAATTTTGATTGTTCTACCCATTAATAGTTTTGTGACAATATGAACCATCTTCCCGGGAATACTCAGATGGAGCATTTTTGTCCTGAGTACCGGGAGAAGGACATTGTCATAGGCTCCGGATATATCTAGGAAGCATGCCAGCAAGTGTTCATTTTTGGAGAATGCAAGTCGGATATCCGTAGTTAAAATGTTCAAACTATCCATTGTACTTCGTCCCTTCCGGAAACCAAACTGTGTGTCAGCTAGAAGACCCCTACTCTCTACAAACCACTCCAGTCTATTTTTAATTAGATGTTCAAGTCTCTTTCCCATCGTCGCAGAGAGAGCTATAGGCCGGTATGAATTTGCGTTTTCTGGGTCTTTAGAGGGTTTTAGGATCGGTATAATGACCTGGGTCTTCCAGTCCTCGGGGATCTCCCCGGTGTCAAAGACATGGTTAAAGATGCCAAGTAAATACTCTAGAGAAGTTATACTTAGTTTCTTTCTTCAATGTTATCCAACACAGGATGAGGAATATATACTGAAATGAAGTTAATACCCATAATCGTTGCAGCTACGGCGTTAATCCCATCCGAGTGCGGCGGGAGGGGAATCTCAGAAAAAGTATAAGGGTGCTTAATCAGTAGCGCACATCCTGCACGACCATCGTCACGGTCCTCCCGGAGGCATGAGAAGCCCGGAATTCGAAAGAGAGTACCGGGCTTCAACCACGTCTCCGAGACGGATGCAACAGCTATAGAATGATCATTGATCAATTTAATAAGATCAGGTTTTTTGGGGACTATTCCACTGTAAAAAATTGACCAAGCCACGGAGCGAGGCCATTGCTAAAAGTCAGTCTCTCGACGAGTTTAATTGACAGGGGTGCAACGTCGTTCGGTAGGAAATCGCTCCATTTGGCGACTACATTAGCTACTAATTTAATACATAACTCTAAAAGATCATCATTAGGGGTGACCCTATTGTATGATTCCGTAAAAGCATGCCCATTTGGGAGTTGAGATGAAGGAGTTCGAGTGATATCATTATGAGCCTGTCTATCAAATCCCGGTGACAGTGTGGGCCTGGCCCGGGGTGCTTTGAATGTGGTCTTACGATATGAAGTTGAAGTAGGTGTGCCTGGTGTGAAAGAAGAGTGGTGGGGCGACTGTGAAGACCGGAGAAAGTTGTTGGCAGGTTCAAATAATTCTTGTGCTACAAATTCAGAATAGGGTCTACGGGCTGCACCAAATTGTGAAGCCGCTTCTGCATAAGAGATATTCTGCTCAGACATGGCCATTTTAATGGATTTTTGGAGGCTATATTCATTACATTTTTTGTCTGTGGCAAAATGTCTGCCTCCACAGAACAAGCATGTGACATGCTCTGGAGCAACATTATAGTCGTCACCGGGATGTTTCTGGGCACATTTATAGCATCTGGCATCGGATCGGCACTGTGTTTGAATGTGTCCAAACCTAACACACTTTCTGCACTGAATTATTGGTAACTGATATATCTCCACTACAAGAGAAGTATAGTAGGCAAAGATCCTTTGTGGCAAAACTTGTCCTTCAAAGGTAACCACCACAGTTTGTGTTGGTACCCAGGAAGGGGAGCCATCCTCTTTTGTGACCTTCCTTTGCAGTCGACGGGCTTTTAATATTTTGCCTTTACCTTCCTTTAGGTCTGTCCCATTGACTAGATCTTCCATGGTCCATTCGGTTGGTACTCCTCGGACAATACCCATACGTGACACATGATATGAGGGAATGTCAGCTATGAATTTATTTGTACTAAGCAAGGGGTGCTCTAAGAAATTATTTGCATCAGCTGCTGTGGAGAATGTTACTGCTACCCTATTGCGACCTACAGACTTGATACCATCCTTATGTATGTTTCTAATATTTGCCTGGGTAAGTAAAAAACCTACATTGATGGGCTTTAGGGACGCGGCAGAAGATGGGGTTGATTCTACTCTCGAGACATGCACTATAAAGGGGCCATCATCATCAGTGCTGTACACTCGGCATTTGTTGTCCAAGTTAGGGTGTCTGTACAAATGCGGGTTGTATTCAACTGTAACTTCCATGGATTCACTTGTCCGATTCTGGTTAAGCTCAACATTAATAACACTGTTTGTCTGTGGGTTGGTCTTTTCAGAATTATCTATAGCCTCTTGAGAATTATTATTAATGTTGGGCCTATCAAAACTCGCAATGACTGATTGAGGGTTGGACTCTGCTGGGTCAGTAACTTTGGGCTCAACAATATTCGTACTGCCTGTTTGTTTATCGGCCTCAGCCAAATCAATAATAATTTTTTTTGGAAAAGGCTCCAGTTTGGACGGTGACAATTTGAAGTTCCTTTTACGAGAGTTATTCTCCTGTTCATTGCCACCGCCCTCATCCGGAGGCTTCTCCTTTTCATTTCCTTCCATATTAAACCCTACTAGTGGGTTTGGTGTTAATAAACCGCCACCAAAATAGGAATGTGTATTATTTAAGGAACCTAACCTCAAAACGACACCCTCACTCAACGCGTTACCATCTACGAATTTTAGGAAAAGCCACGTCAGATGTGACACAATAATGAGAGCAATGAAACCTGTCTAGTTAGACTGCTTTACCGTCCTTATTGCTAGATCCGGGCATCTGGCAGCTTTTAATGGGTGGATGTCAGAGTGACACTCCAACAAAGTTTTTAAGTTGGAAAAAAGTAATACCAAAATAGGTAAAAAATTACAAAGTTGTGTAATTTATAGAGGACAGGGCCTATATTTTAACATAAGATTAAAAACCATTGTCTATTATTGCGGAAACAAAAACAGTAGGCGACTAACTAAAAATTGCATTTTACATCATTTGGCACTACTTTCCCCCAACAGAACCTTCAGATATGATATAACCTAATTAATTACATAATTTCCCATAATATTTCATTAAACCCAGAACTCTAGGATTTGTTTTCTTCAAGTTATTTGCATTCTTTGACCTCCACCACTTTACAGCTGCCAGATGTCCGGATCTAGAAATAATCATAGTATAGCAAACTAACTACATGGGTTTCGTTGCTCTCATTATTGTGTCATATCTGACGTGGCCAGCTCTCCGTCTATATGGTCTTGTCCACAATGAAGACACGAACACAAATGTATGCCGCTTAGATGCTAATTATTTTTAGTAAATTTCTTCATATCGGCGAGAGATTGCATTCGAAGCACTTCCTTGCTCTAAAATCACGCTTGGATAATCAGGTCAACACTCTCCGCATAAGTGCAGAACTCATTAATAGATGACTAAAGCAACCTCGTTTTCATTTTCTGGTATTATGATGTTTTTGCGATGCGGTGCTGCCAGGTACGAGGTAAAATTAATAAAAGCACATTATAAAATATATAGAACGATGTACTTTTATATGTGTTTACACGTACGATTAAAAAATCCAGCAAACTGTAGGATTTTATACTACAATATTGACATTAAGGTAAAATCTAAAATTAATTTCAAATATAAAAAACCGGCCAAGTGCGTGTCGGATCACGCATAATGGAGGGTTAAATACCTTCGATGGAATAAGAACCAAAAGGTCGATCTGATGCCTATGGAAGAAGTTTTTTGGAGATAACTTGATAATGGCTAAACCGATAATGTTAAAAACAATTTTCGTAGAAAGTATGTGTTAAAGCGCATCTTCGCAAAATTTTTCATGTCATTTACGGTTCAAAAGTTACAGGGGGGGAGGGGGGACACAATTTTTCTGACTTTCGAAGCGATTTTTTCTGAAAATATTTACTTAATCACAAAACGTTCAAGAAACCTGGATGTTATTTTTAAAGACCTATCGATTGATATGCAATATGCCAATATTTGTTAAAAATAAGGGTTCCGTTTTTGCCATTTTGGCTACGGAATCCTAAAAAATATGACTAATATAGTCTAATTATGACATATGCATTATGCGCTCTCAAAATGTTAATTAAAGCTTCTTTCAGTGTCATAGTCATAGTCATTTATTTATAATATTTAAAATATTACATGTCAAATTACAATATTATTACATTGGTACTTATTTATTAATACATTATTTATTGGTACTTAATTATTGAATTAGATTTTATATTAAACGTTTTCCTAATTAGGTAGGTCATAAAACTCTGTGTGTGTGTGTGTGTCTCTGGATTGACTTCAAAATTGCTATGGGTATGAAAGTTGGATAACACTACTGACTAACATATAACTTACAGATGTTTTTGAAAGTTATTTTTTGCTATGTTCCGGGACCCGAAATCGGTAGATTCATAAATATAGGTTCTTAAACTTGCTTATATAATTTAATTACATCGCAGAGTTTCATGTGTACTACTTATCTGATACAGCCATTTACGGCTGATATACATAAATAAAAATAAAAATATATTTATTTTCTAAATCTCTGTGTACCTAAATATGTATAGTCTATCTACTTTTACTTCCATAATTCTAGGCTATATCTAATTTTAATTTTCACTTGAGTTTAAGGTTGACTTAAATCAAACCAACCGCTTTTCTTTATCACAAAGGTACAGTTGATATTGTTATGCCACAGTAAACTAGTTTTGAATCACAGAGAGGAACACTATTACTAGTAATGCTTCCGAATTTAATTTGCACGTCGAGACAATCATTTGAATGCACGTCTTTGAGCAATTTATTTAATAATGGACCTGATCCGCATTCATTTTATACAACGTTAAAGTAGAAAAACAAATCAAAACAAATGAAAATATGTTAATTTAACGGCTATATAAATGAATTCACTAAAAATGTTTAAAGAATTTTATAGATATCACAAGAATTTACAATACAGGCAAAAAGCATTCTATACAGGTTTCATTCTTGAAGAAAATTCGTTTTCCTGAGTTTCTATATTGACCGAAATATTAACTTACTTTGATTTAATATCTAAATAATCCACATCTCAAATGGCGCCACAGCACATAATCAAGTAACATTATAGCGGTTATAATCCTTTGCTAACAATTATTTACGTTTGGATGAACACCTAATTTATATATACCTAACGAAACGGATTGCGCTGGTTAAGATAAGTGACGTGACGGTGGAACAATTTCTTAAATATTAATGATAAAGTAAATTAAGCTCGCGGTAAAATTAGACATCTAATATTAGACGAAGTTCTCTTAAAACTTTGTTATCGTTCCTCCAGACTCACGCCGTTACCAGCTCGTTACTGCCAACCCGACTTTTGTAAATTTAATAACCCACACTTTTGAAAATTAAACTTCTTCTATCGTCGTTTAACATACATACCGTACCTGCGAGTACATACATACACTAAAACAATCTCCAATAAATAATTTATTAATGTTTTAGTTAACTAAAGGTGAGCATCAAGCACCTAAGTAAAAAAAAATTAAAATGTAATGTATGTATTTATACGCTCTCAGTGTTATCCAGTGCAATTATTATATAAAAAAAGATTAATGTAGCACCTATAGATCACATGGCATCGAAACGTACTGTTTAGTTACATCAAAAATTAAATCAATAAATGTGCCACTTTCGTTCGTCTTATGAGTTATTTGTAAAAAATATCCTAAGAACCTATAATTTCACCAACGAGTAAAATTTCTTACAAATACACAATGCAGCAGAACAGCATAGCAAGGCTATTGCCCTAGGGCTGATTAATGTTTAGATAGTGTGTTGTGAAGCAATTTCGTCAGTAAATAATGAGATTAACTAGAAATACCGTGCACTCTATCCTGCGTCTCTTGCAGAAAGCAATGTGAATTTAAAAGTATGGACTGAGTAAAAATAATTCCTTTGAAAGGAAATATCTATGTAATAGGAATGTGCAATGAAGAATTATGTAACATTATTCATCCTTACGACCTTAACAAGCCGTACCTTCTATATGAGAAGGGGATGCATATGTGTGCCACAATTAATTTAAATTGCTTCAGCCAACTTCTGCTCATAAGCATAGACAACTTGGAGTCCACCGGGACTCTCGCCGGCTCCAAACCTGATTAGTTTTCCCTGTTTCACCCATTAGCGATTAATGCAAGGGATCAAATTATTAATAATTCTATACAAGGTGCTCGCGAGGAAACCGCATAATTTTAACAGCGTACTCCTGAGGCCTAAATAAGTAAAAAATATCATATGACTTTTAGACAATTCCGCCAAAAAAAAAATTTTTTTTTTCTTGTTTTCTGAACGTATTCTTAAATTAAAAATAAATGTTAATGACAAAACTATGCCTTAAAAACAAATAAAACTACTTTTTTTTCTTAAAATCAAAGTTAAAGCAAAGTGTTTCCTGTCACTTTGATGTCTGTCAACAGGGATGCCTATAATGAGTTCCATAGTGGTAAAATTGCCGTTAAGAAAGCGTTCAGTCCTGAGTTATAATCAAAATATATTTTTTTTAATTGGTTATAACTCCGAAACAAAATGAATTTCAGAAAAGTTTATTTGACATTTTAGTCTCTAAATAAGGTCGGGATAACGCTGTTAAAATTATGCGGTTTCCTCGCGAGCACCGTGTATACTTCAGTAAATTCATTTTATATTATGTGTTCATACAAAAACTATTCGGAAATTTTATAAAATAAATATTTATTCACATTTGTTTTAACTAAATGAGACACATAATTATTTTACATGTTTTTTTTTTTTTTTAAAGTGGGGCATTCCACTCATACAATAGTATGTTATTCAATCAAATACAAACACTGAAAACATTGAAAAAATAATCAACCCAGCAGGATTTGAACCTCGCATCGATACGCCTAACCGGGGCTCGATCGCTTTACCAATTAAGCTATGGGTTCAGTTACTAAGTTGACGAAATTCTCAATGCCTTCAATCATCTTTTTGCATTTTATTTTTACATCGACTTTATAGCAGCCGTAAGCGACATCTAGGTGCTAACTACTAGAGTTAGATACCCTTCCCGCCGACCCTTTTACAAGTGTCACAACGGAAATAATAGATGGCGCTGCTATCAACTCATAATTATTTTACATGTTTTTTTTTTTTTTTTAAAGTGGGGCATTCCACTCATACAATAGTATGTTATTCAATATAAAATTTTTTTCAATGTTTTCAGTGTTTGTATTTGATTGAATAACATACTATTGTATGAGTGGAATGCCCCACTTTAAAAAAAAAAAAAAAAAAAAACATGTAAAATAATTATGAGTTGATAGCAGCGCCATCTATTATTTCCGTTGTGACACTTGTAAAAGGGTCGGCGGGAAGGGTATCTAACTCTAGTAGTTAGCACCTAGATGTCGCTTACGGCTGCTATAAAGTCGATGTAAAAATAAAATGCAAAAAGATGATTGAAGGCATTGAGAATTTCGTCAACTTAGTAACTGAACCCATAGCTTAATTGGTAAAGCGATCGAGCCCCGGTTAGGCGTATCGATGCGAGGTTCAAATCCTGCTGGGTTGATTATTTTTTCAATGTTTTCAGTGTTTGTATTTGATTGAATAACATACTATTGTATGAGTGGAATGCCCCACTTTAAAAAAAAACATGTAAAATAATTATGAGTTGATAGCAGCGCCATCTATTATTTCCGTTGTGACACTTGTAAAAGGGTCGGCGGGAAGGGTATCTAACTCTAGTAGTTAGCACCTAGATGTCGCTTACGGCTGCTATAAAGTCGATGTAAAAATAAAATGCAAAAAGATGATTGAAGGCATTGAGAATTTCGTCAACTTAGTAACTGAACCCATAGCTTAATTGGTAAAGCGATCGAGCCCCGGTTAGGCGTATCGATGCGAGGTTCAAATCCTGCTGGGTTGATTATTTTTTCAATGTTTTCAGTGTTTGTATTTGATTGAATAACATAAATGAGACACTTTTTTCGAAAAGGTACCATTTGGCGGGTGGCGCTTACTTTGTACGTTGTACAAATTGAATATTGCACTCGAGTAATAAAACCGTAAGCGCCACCCGCCATATGGTACCTTTTGATCTAGAATGTCACAAATAGTCATCGACATCGACATCGACACATTGGTCACACATTGGTCGCACATTGTACCAATGTTGTACCAATGTGACCCCAATGTGAAACCAATGTTGGATGAAAATCTATTCGAATAGCAAATATCAATGTCATTATAGCGTTGAGTTGAGTTGGGTTGAGTTGGGTTGGAGCTGTGTCTGTCCAGTGAGTGTGTTTATTTTTCGAATCGCGGCCCTTAAGTAGCTAAGCGAGCGAGCTGTTCAAAATGTAAATTCACAAGGCCTGTCGATTTTATTGTCCGGAAAAGAGTGAGTCTAGATAATTTTGAACACCTCGCTCAAGCGAAGCAAGCCAGCAAACCACTTCTGCGACTGACTGTATCTATGCAATTGATTACTCGATATTGACATTATATACAATTAATCTATGATCCCTGTGATTATAACAGCATGTCAAGGAGTTATTTCATGCCAACTTACGTAGGTTACGTAGGTACCTATAAACGTCAATAACCTGTAGAACAAATATAAAATCACAAATTTAAGGATGATGCACGCTGTTCCGTTCCGCGTCCTACACGACACTTCTGACTCTTCATTTTGTATAGAAAACATCACGTGACCTACGAGTATCACTTGTAGGAAGCGGAACGGAACAGCATGCATCATCCTTTACGCGTTATAGGATCACGAAAATACTTGTAGGTACATTTGCGAGTCTAGTAATTTCTTGGTAGTATTATTGTCGTTGTGAATAGCTCTTGTTGAGTTGAGGACAACAGCTAAGCCGGCAATTACGAGAGATGTCATGAAAGTTTCCGCGGTGTCGTTAACATTACAAATCGAAATGGTTATGAAAGTTGGACCGCAGCCAAAATCACAAGATGTGCCACAGGGCTCACCAGGGAGGAGATCAGAAAATTAGCCAATACAAGTTGTTTACAGAATAGTTTTTTTACAATTTGGTAGGTAGCTAAAATAATTTGCAAACCGAGCCTACCAATACCTATTAAAACATTTTGCCACATGCCACCTTTTGCAAAGCAAAATCAGGGGGGTTTCACTACGCAGTTTAGGTACATTTGGCCGGCGCGCCTCCCGGGCAGGCGTATGGCAGTGGGCTGCCGCTCGGCTCGCACGATAGTCGTGTTACGTGGCACTCGCGCAAAATTTAAATACACAATGGCTTCGAAACCTATTTCGATCTAATCCGTATAAAAGATGTATTTACGGATGTCTGAATAAACGGAATAACAAGGAAGCAGAAATAACATTTTTAAATTCCGGACGATATTGAAAGGTCCCGAAGTCCTTACTTAGTAATAGTTAAAATAAACATCCTTAATTTATTGAATATCGGTTGCCCAGAAATAATATTAGGAACTGACCGACATATATATATTTTCAAAGGAATACGCCTGTGGCATACCTACTTCCGTGAGAATCAGACATAATCTCTATAAAAAAATCTATCTCCGGATAAAAATTTCATGTTAACATAATCAACGTTTGTAATTCCTACATATTTATCTAACAATAATAAATCAGTAGGTATAAGTACAAAAACTTGTCAAGTGCCAACCCCGTGCCGACGCTCACAGCTCGGTCATAAAACTGCGGCGCGCAAAGAAGATTCACGGTTCGTGCGCGGTTATAAGTTTCAATTTTGCTTGCAGGCGGCGAGTATAGGTATAATTTTATACCTAAATCTGACTTTTGTTAAGGAGTGAATTTTCTGTACGGTAGTACTATTAGTTATTCTGTGGCAAAATTCTTCAATGACTGGTGTAATGGCGGTTTTAGTACTTTTAGTCCTAGCCATAAGGCCATAACATAACATTTTATTGTAGGTAAATTTGGTTGTCTCGATAAATCGATAAACTTTATAACTTTTGAATTTGAGTAGGCCGTATTATTTAATTTAAAATATTATTTATTGTTTGGTTTCAAGGTGGGTATAGGTAGCATGATGAAAAATTAATTGATTTTCTGCCGCATTAGGTTTATTATGTATATTCTATCATCTCTGGTAATCAATATAGCACTGATTTCAAACGAGACAAATATATTTTTTATTGGTTGGACTTCGTACGTCCTGCTAGCCTTATGTACAGTTGCCATCGGATATATCGGAGCGGCCAAGGTGGTCACAAATATGTTACCAACGAATATATTGTCAAGGCGATTAAATATTTTTGGTTACCTTGGCCGCTCCGATATATTTGATGGCGACTGTACATCTCACCTTATAAATTAAATATGTGGAGCGTGAAACCCCTTTAACATGGCCAATTAATCGTCTAATTAGAATTGAAGACCCTCTGAAGCGCGTCGTAGAACCCATATTCTTTCAATGTAAGACTAGCTAATTTTTTGGACTTTCTACTTAAATTACCATTTCGATATTATAGTGGATTCACTAAATGAAAATCCAAATATTAAAAGGATTCTAGGAAATGAAGGTGAATGATGAATAAACAGAGAAATTACAAGTTTATAATAAAATAGTTGGTTTGACAGATTGTAGAGTAGAATATTGGCTTAACGTGGTTAAAGATAGTAAATAGTTTTATAAAATATTGCTACTGCGTTAGGCTAGCTAGTCAGACAGCTGATGTTTGGACAGCTTCTGGCTTTTAATATATAACAAAACACAAATACTTTAAATTCCCATAAAAGGAATTAAAAAACTAAGACAATTTTAAAACAATAAAGTGTATACTCTAACTATACTTGATATCAAAGTTCCCCGCTATAGAAACTACGTTTTGTTTCTGCATCGGAGAACAGAGACACATCTCCAAGTCATAGCATTACGACAGAAATGAAATATATCAATATAGTTATTGCACATAAAACCAAACAGAGATAGAAAGACTTACTAGTAGGTAATTTAATAAACCAGAGCATTGATGTATTAACTATGTATTCTACTAGATGAGCTATCTAGAACAAAATTTGTGCCCCATGTTTGGCGGATGACAGCTGTCACTGAATAAAAGAGTAGCTTTAGCAAAAGAGACGTGACACGGTTTTGACAAAATTCATATTATGCCTAAACAAATTTTGTAAGGAAACGTAATTAACTGAATGATTGTTTTATTTTACCTAATGTTTACTTTGCTCCTTACCCTAGAGTTTTAGGAACGAATGGAGAAAAATACTATTTTTGCCGACAAGCTCCTTTCAATACGAACTTTGAGGGTTAATGATCCTTGATATTTACTTAAAATGACATTGATTTCCTCGCACGGATGAAAAAACATTGTGTAAGTAGGTATAACATGAGTGAAATTTCGATATTTAAGTTTTAAATTCAGATCATAATAATCTTTTGTATGTATTTTACTCACATTAACAACTATAGTACATTCACCCTTGTAAAATAAAAATATGTTTAATGAACTAAACATCACCTAACGTACTTATCTAAAAAAAATTTATTACGTAAATATGTTTATGCTGAGTACTATTAAACAATAATGCTGGTAAATCAAGTGTAGGCACATATGATGTTACGTCTGCGACATTAATCTGTGCACCAAGAAATATGGCGTCGCACCGCCAACATTAATATTTTGAATTAATGTAACACCAAACTTTGCACTTACTTATCTATGGAATGTAATTCCCTGGCTTTTATTACTATTTTTAGAGTTATTTTTACAGTTTATTATCATGCAAGAAGCCTTTACGTTTAGTATTTGATTTTATTAAAAGTTTGACACTTGCGTGTAATCATGTCAGTGGTCCAACAGCCACTGTCAGACTTTTAGTGATTTTCACTACAACTCATGGTACAAATAATTTCTTAGGGATGTCATCTCCTGTTACTCAATGAACCAGAGCCACTTATCGGTCCGAACGTAGAGAATTGAATGAATGCCTATAGCCAGCATCGACCCTTTTATACTAAAGACCAGAGTCCCAACCATGAGCGACTTCGTTCCTACATGGGCGACAAAGTTCCGAGATGGGCGACAAAGTTCCGAAATGGTCGACAACGCTCCCAGATGGGCGACAAAGCTCCAAGATGGGCGACAACGCTCCCAGATGGGCGACAACGCTCCCAGATGGGCGACAAAGCTCCCAGATGGGCGACAAAGCTTCCAGGTGGGCGACAAAGCTCCCAGATGGGCGACAAAGCTCCCAGATGGGTGACAACGCTCCCAGATGGGCGACACCGACAACGCCTTATGCCAATTATATTAATGTTCAATTCGTTCAATCTGTTACACATTACGTTGACATCTGTCAGAAATAAAACTTATGACATCTAAAAGCGTTTGAGACATACCGAAAACCGTAGCATTAGTATAGCACTGGAAGCTGCGAATTAAGGTTTTGTTGATATAGTCTGGCAAACCATTTCTGTCAGTATAAAAGCGCGGCAAATTCAAAATACGTACATGTGACAACCCTTTGTGATGAGACACCGTATTTCGTGACGAACATTTCAATTCACATTTCTTTTACATTGAATTTGTTTCTGGTGCATTTCACTCTCTCATTTTAAGCGTGAGTGAGATAGAACTCCTGCAACGTTCTGCATTAAATTTAAATTCGTTTTTAAGGCATATGTCAATTGCCTCAATCAGATTATCTGTTGCAATTGATGACAGATCAGATGAAATATATCCGTCTCCTTTTTACACACCGTAAATTTCACCGAATGAAATACCAACTAAAATTTAAAACACAGAATTTGCTGATCATTGCTGCTTTTTTCACTGATTCTTGGTGTTGTCATAATTTTGTTCGCTGTGCATTGCTACTGCGTTCGTTGGCTGGCCAGACTATAGTTTGTAAGATGTCAGTACAATGTGTTCGATTTTCTTGAACTTATTGATAAAATGGAACAAAACTAAATCAAGTTCGTAATGTTTATAGTAAAATTAGTCTATGCTTTTATTGTAATCCTTAAATATTAGTAATTAAATACGAAGAAGACCTCCCGTTTAGGTACACTTACCTTTATTAATCAAAGCATAATGTAGCTGACTGTGTTTGGTTCCAGAGCAATTACAGGCAAAGCAATATGCTTGGATTAATGAACCGACCGCCGTGTATTAAAATCGTGTTTGCAATGTAAATAATTGCTGAAAGTGGATTTAATATCATGTAAGCCTCTAGCTATTATCAGCGTTAATAGAGGTTTATTATAATATTTTTATTGTATCCAGCGAGTGAACGGCACGTATTAATGAATTGAATTTTATAGACGGAGAGCTGGCCACGTTAGATATGACACAATAATGAGAGCAACGAAACCCATGTGGTTAGTTTGCTATACTATGCTTATTTCTAGATCCGGACGTCTGGCAGCTGTAAAGTGGTGGAAGTCAAAGAATGCAAATAACTTGAAGAAAACAAATCCTAGAGTTCTGGGTTTAATGCAATATTATGGGAAATTATGTAATTAATTAGGTTATATCATATCCAGAAGGTTCTGTTGGGGTAAAGTAGTGCCAAATGATGTAAAATGCAATTTTCGGTTAGTCGCCTATTGTTTTTATTTCCGCAGTAATAGATAATGGTTTTTAATCTAATGTTAAAATATAGGCCCTGTCCTCTATAAATGACACAACTTTGGCATTTTTTACCTATTTTGGTATTACTTTTTTCCAACTTAAAAACTTTGTTGGTCTGTCACTTTGACCTCCACCCATTAAAAGCTGCCAGATGCCCGGATCTAGCAACAGGGATGGTAAAGCAGTCTAACTAGATAGATTTCATTGCTCTCATTATTGTGTCACATCTGACGTGGCCAGCTCTTAGACCATTAGTACCAGTATCCATATTAACCAAAATATCCTTGACTACCTTAACTTCTAAAATCTAGAATTATATAAATATTATCTGTGACCATTTTAATCGAAACTGTCACCAACTTTGAAACACCAAATTAATGGATATAATTATTGATATAAAGCTTTACCCAATATAAAGCTTTGATCACCAGATTTGTATTACTCAAATAATAAAAAAAACTTTCAACCCCCTTTTTACCCGTTTCGGGGTTGATTTTCGAGATTAAACTATCTTATGTCCTTTCCCAGGACTCAAACAAAATTTTTTTAGAGAGAGATGTTGAAAGCCTAGATCGATCCACTTTGGTACTTACTATTTACATAAGTACATGATTATTAAAGAGGGGATCCTGCCTTTTCGCCGAATAACGTTTCCCAAACTGTTTCATTTGCCAACTGTGTCATTTGACATACTGCATTTTTTCCTGAAACTGTAACTTTTCAGGATTTGTTTTATAATCATCGTGTGTAGGTTAGGTTAGGTTTGGTTTATAACAATCCAGAAATTCTTATAGTTTTAGAAAAAAAAGCAGTACTTATGCCAAATGACACAGTTGACAAATGTAACGGTTTGGGATACGTTATTCGGCGAAAACGCAGAAAACCCAAAATCTCATCTAAATCCGTTTAGCCGTTTTCATGTGATGCGCGGTCAAATTAACAGACAAACAGACAAAAATTCTAAAAACTGTTGGAACGTGTTCTGTTATCGATCGTAAGTATTTATCCCCAGGCAACTTTTTTTCGAATATCATCCATGTACAGACTTTCGACCCTTTTCAGCTTTATTATATGTATACATATGTATGTATAAAATGAATAGATGGATAAGTAAAAAGTGAGACAGGAAATACTACAACGTTTCTGGTTAATTGTGTTTTATAAATAACTCGTGTATTTTTACTTTTTAATATATTCTCTCTCCTTGTATTTTATCAAATCACTTCTGCCTCAACCAGCTTAAATATGTCGACAGAAATGGTTGTTTAAATTTAAATACCTGGGTTAACAATCTTTTATAATGACGGGGGCTATACATAAATAAGTTAAAAAGTTTAAACACGTAGTAACTTACTAAAAACGAGCTGCTTTTATTTGTTTCGGGGCACTTTTTTTTCGTTAAAAGCGACTGTAAATACATTTTTGCTGAAATTTTAGGTGCCTTCCGGTGTAATTCCAACGTTTCATAAAAGTATATTCCCGTCATGAACCCCCAGAGTTTTGTTTAGCAAACTCAATAATTCTTACTTCCATTATGGCAAAAACTATTAAAGCCCAAAGGATTTTGGATTCTTATTGATGCCAGAAGAGAAGTCAAATTTGGGTATTGAAAGGTCTTCGAGTTTAATAGTTTCTGAGTCTAGTCTAGTAAGTAGCAGAAAATTGTACTGATATGATTTTATTAAATGTGACAATTCCTGGTCTTTTTTTATTTAATATGCTACGTTATTTAGAAGACATAAATTCTTACGATTGAGGGTTACGTATAGTACAGTAAAATTGCAGGTTTTTTGTTACCACATTCCCAAGTAACACATCAAAGCAGTATAACGGCCGTCTTACAGCATATCTGTATGCTTTTAGCATTTTGAGTTCGTTTTATAGTAGCATTATAAACGTTTATAGTGCTGATATAGCTCTTAAATGGGCACAAATTACCCAGCTTGAGATCCTATATAGGTTATTTAATAGCATTACAGGCGCATTATGTCTGCGCTATTAGCATTATCGTTGTCATGGAAAGTGCTAATCGCATTAAAGAAGCATTAGTATGCTCTATTAAGTTGCCAACCGCATTAAAGAAGCATTAATACGGCCAAAAAACTTGCTAATCGCAATAAAGAAGCATTAGTACTCTCGATTAAGTTGCCAATTGCAATACAAAAGCATTATACTAGCATAAGAGTGTAGTAAAATAAACCTTACGTCAATGCAAAAACGTCTCTAATACCGACGGAACAAATGTTAGAATACAATGAACGTTGTAATTCAACTACTTTGTCTCGCAATATAAAATGGACGAAGACGGTACAAAAACTGAATGAGTGACACGTTATATTGGCGTTGGTCTATATAGACGGAGAGCTAGCCACGTCAGATATGACACAATAATGAGAGCAACCAAACCCCTCTAGTCAGTTTGGTATACTATGCTTATTTCTAGATCTGGACATCTGGCAGCTTTAAAGTGATGGAGGTCAAAGAATGCAAACCATTTCAAGAAAACAAATCCTAGAGATCTGGGTTTGATGCAATATTATGAGAAACTATACAAATACTGTACAATATTAAGAGAAATTATACAAAAGTTTATGTTGGGGGAAAGTAGTGCCAAACGATGTATAAAGTTATATGTATATAGTTCATAGTTTGTCGCCTACTGTTTTTGTTTCCGTAATAATACATATTATTTTTTGGTCTAACGTATTTTATCGATATTTGACCAGTTTTGAGTCGATATTCCAACATATTCACTACAGATAGAATTATAAGGCAAACGACTATCGGTTCTTGAACCTTTTATCTCCATTCTGTAGAGCCGGATCTTGAAATAAATGAGCCGTTATTTTTTTATGATATTTTTAAAATATGGTCTAAAAAAACACTTTTATCGATATTCGAATGGTGTAAAGAATCTTACATATACGTAATCTACATATTAGGGTTCCTCTTTGATGTCTCTAAAAACTGCAGAGAGATTTTAATTTTTAACTAATTAACACAAAATTTATGACCATAAAACCACTTTTTTAGCCTAAACCGGTACGACTTTGATGTCAAATATCTCGAAGACAATGAATATGGAAGTAAATATACTATACGTATTGTTTAAAGCCGTTACTGATAATATGATAAGCTATATAAATCATTAGAAAACTGAGGGAATCAGATCTAAGGTCGTTGGCACCAGGGAACCCCTTAAAATATAGGCCCTGTCCCTTATAACTGAGACAACTTCGGCAGTTTTTACCTAGTTTGGTATTACTATTTTCCAATTAAAACATTTTGCTAGTCTGTCACTGTGACCTCCAACCATTAAAAGCTGCCAGATGCCAGGATCTAGCAATAAGAATAGTATAGCAATCTAACCAGACGGGTTTTGTTGCTCTCATTATTGTGTCATATCTGACGTGGCTAGCTCTTAGTCTAATAGCAGCTCAGTGACCCTTAAAAAAAGCTTATTAATGCCTACAGCATTACACGTGAATAATTATGCTATTAAACAACATTAAGCATTATATAAGGCTAGGTTTAGCGGGTTCGATTTCCGGTTTCTTACAGGGGATTATTTAAAATTATTTTAATGCAGATTTAAAAATAGAAATGAACACTTCTTTCAGTAAAATTTCCTATTTACAGTATTTAAAGTACTTCCCCTCCATGTGGCAAAGTCGTGGGACGCCCTGTATATGTATATGTAGGTATATATAAGTATTACTAATTAATAGGTACTGTACTATTGAATTCAATTACATATAACAACATCTTATTATACAAATGGCACTCCTAATCACTTACTATTGCTAGCTTAGTGTCTTGCAAGTCATTGGCATCTGCTACGCTAGCCTAATTATTCACAGGCGTTGTTCTGTCACTTCTGTCGTTGCCAGTGAGAATATGGTCGGGAAATGAAGGAGGACTAAGGGCTCCGACATGCCCAACGATATCGGAAGTGCATCGCCGATATCGGATGTCGGAAGGTGCCTAATAGAAAGGCAGCTGCTATAAAGTGCCTTGTGGCGCCAAGTCCGCCTTTTTGCGTGAAATGAATTGTTTTAAATGTTAAATGAATGAAAAAATACAAAAGTACACATATTTACTTCCCTGTAGTCCTATCCTACATCCGATATCGGATAGGATAATGTGAAAGCGCTCTAAGGAGGCACTACAGTCGTAAGACTTACTTGCCTCGCTAAAATGTTACCGAGGTGGATATAACTTAATTCGGTGGTTTTTTTAACATCCGTGACGTATAAATGACTGCCAAAGAGCTAATTTAAATTACCTACTCGTATCTAATATATACATGACATTCGTAATAATTGAGGTCTGCAAAACCATTTATTTTAACCGACTTCAATTTCATAGGTTCTAGGACCCGTGGTCTGATTTGAAAGATTCTTTTATTGTTTGAAAGGTGGTCCCACATTAATCTGGTGCCGTTCTGATGATGGGATCCATAAGGCATCGAGGGAAAGGTGGTCCCACATTAATCTGGTGCTGTTGTGATGATGGCATCCATGAGGGAACTCCTCAATTTTTAAAGGCGCATGCATTCCCTCTGGAAAACCACCAATTTTATGAAGTGAACCTTATGATGAACACCACATATAATATGTGGAACTATCCTTACATTAAGTAGGTGTATTATGAACTTTTTCTTATGTATCTTCTCCGATTATTCCGAGAACCGTTGTCCGATTTGAGTATTATAAATAGTTACCTCGAAATTAGCCCCGTACTAATGGGCTTCGTTCGAGATACGGATAGTCGGAAAACTAGTAAAAAAGTTTATTCACAAACATAAGACGCATGATTATACTTCCTCTACTTGATTAACAGTTAACACATGGTCGAAACGAATGAATACCTGCTTGCAATCCATACCGTATTAGATTAGCTCTATAGTATGAAGAACAATTCACTGATTCATGCACTCGTTCGTATCGTATTAACTCTTCCAAATTTGGCTTGGCACCGACTTCAAACATATCTGTTGGTAACGCATATAAATAATATCGTGATTTATTTTATCTTTTTTGAACTCGGTTTTTTTTTTAGTTTTTTACCTATACCTTCCAAACCATAAAATAGGATAGCTTCTTTAATTAATTATGGTGATTGTTATAAGGCGAGGAAATATAAAATGGTATACAAAAAGCTATATGATAATTATATGTACCATACACATACAGACGCGACGCTTTTAAAGAACGTCCGCAAAGCGCTCCTTTCACTTAAAAAACATACAGAGCGCTCGACTAGTCCGACGTCACGTCGTAGACGAACAATCCAGTGGGAACTAAGTTCATTGCAAGTAGATACGGCACCCCACATTACTCAATTTGTTTTCTGCCTTTACCTGGATAATATATTACAAATAGGTCGCAGAAATTGCCTTGTAATTATACGGTTGTCCAGGTACTTACCTATAATTAAAGTTATATTTAGATATACACATGTAGGCCGAAATTACTACGCGCATTAGTAATTGTACAGCCATCTGCAAAAGTTTATATATCTATCTTCCTCAACGAAGGCCACAAAAAATATGTGACGCGCTCTTATGGCCCTAGAAATAAGATTGTGACTACTACATTTAATATTATGCAAAAATACTTTGTAGCTAAGCATACATTTTCAACTTATATCCTTTAAATTTTAGCTTTGATGGATTGATGTAAGTAACTAAAGAAATTTACCCAGCAGCATTTTTGTAGCTGGAACTTGCAGTAGAAAAGTTAAAGTGTATGCAGATATTTAAGTGGGTAGATAGCCAAAAATAAACCTTTAGTGTCCTGCAACTTTCGGAAACAGGACCGGCAACTTTAGTTTTCCAGTTTCTGCCTGACCCGTGCATGTATCTCTGTAATGTTGTATAGACCAGTGGATACAATTTATGGCTTTAAGTTAAATAATGCGACCGCGACCGTCCGTCAGCGATGACAGATATGTCCCGCAGGCGTCGCGTCCTATTGAGCCGTGCACATTTGAATAAAAATGCAGCATATTTGGCAGGAATCCGTAAACATGCCTGGTTTTGGATATACATACCTACGTTAATTGATTAAAATAGAGGAGTGACACAAAATACGGGCTAACAATTTAATATTCTAATACCTTCTGCTTTACTCCTATAAATAATTTATCTTAAATAGCTACGAGTACTTAATCGCATTTAAAATTTCAGCATTCATTTATTAGCACTCAAACAACAAAATTACATTCATTACCTATTTATATTGTACCCACGTCTACGTACGCAAAAATTGTCAATATACTTTATGCATGAGAGAACATTAGCCTTTTTATTAAATCTACTGTGCAAAAATATATTTTAATATTTTTTTTAAATCTTAAAAAAATAATTAAAACCATCAGGAATATGATCATCGTAAATTGGTCGAAATATGTGGAGCAAATAACGACCTAAATTACATGAGTAACCCGTTATAAATATTTTTAATATTTTAGAGTCTCACGAGAGTTTTATAGCTGTAAGGTCTATAACGATCACATGTATTAAATTACGGCTGGCTGTTGTGAAGGTAGATACATAACATAGCAAATAAAGCTGTAAAAACGTAATTCCAGCGCTATCTAAAACGAACAGATGTGGCGCAATTAAGACCCCCACAAAAACGGCCAATCCCGTATATATTTGAGCGTGAACAGCTTTAACCGGCTCGCCAGTCGTCTAAACGCTGACAAGCGTGGAATTATCGCCGATATCTAAACTGCTATTACCTTCGCTTTGCTCGGATAAACCAGTATCAGTATGATCTTCGATTACAGCTGTAAGCATTATTATTGATAAATACTTTAACTTGTAAGGATAACTACTTTTTATTTAGCATCATCTTAAAAGACTGTCAATTGATTATTCCTTGTTGCTCGTTTCCGCCATTTTGATGTTATAAAATGACGGGTATACAGCTGCGGCCGCCATTCGGATCTTGACCAGATTGTTGTAAAGACGTCTTGAAAATATTATTGTCATATAGTGTAATTTATTCATATTTAAACCTTGTAACAAACGAATACAAGTGTAAATACTGGTAAAGTACTGGTTTATTTTATAATCCTAGTCATATCCCCTACATCTCAGAAGTGGGATCTAACAAAAATCGACAGGATTTTTGCCACGCCGCACAAAAACGTAAGGTTTTCATTTTTTTTAAATAATAAATTAGATTGATTGGTGAAACTATATTTTCCGTAACGGAGTAAGTCCGGAGGTTTATATGGTTAGTTTAACATGGTCATTTTGCCAAAGGTTACTCTTTTGGATATGCACATGTTGGATGGTATGTTTATTGATAATTGAAGGTAAACTGTATTTTCCGTAACGGAGTAAGTCCGGAGGTTTATATGGTTAATCTTACATGGACATTTTGCCAAAGGTTACTCTTTTGGATAATCACATGTTAGATGGTGTGTTTATTGATAATTGAAGGTAAACTGTATTTTCTGTAACAGATAAGTCCGGAGGTTTATAATATATGGTTAGTCTTACATGGACATTTTGCCAAAGGTTGCTCTTTTGGATATGCACATGTTAGATGGAGATGTTTGTTATGTTGTTATATAATCAATATAATTAATTATCAGAGAGATTAGTAAGTCAGATATTTTTGTCATCATTCCTAATGAAGATAACTTCACAATCCATAAAAATATGTTCTGTTATTTAAAATCAACTTTTATGACCTAACCTTCAATTCAATAAGTATAGTTTGATATTCGCTTAAATTTTGAATAAAATAAACGTTGGTATTATTATAACCGTATAATTCGCCTACAGTATGTCTCAATGGTAAATATATACTACTTATATTTTGCAGTAGTCAAATTAATCTTTTGAAATACTACCCGGTAATTTATGTGCGAAGATTTGCGGGGAATAATTTTAAATTAATTATTTGGCTTACGATATTATTTAAAAATGCAATTATGAAGCCCTTTTTGGAAAGCGCATATTATTTCAAAACAATTTTACGAATATTACGAATATCATGCCATAAGCCGGCTGCATTCAAAATACTTTGTATCTCTTTCTAATAAGTAAATTTGTACACAAGTTGAAAATAATAATAAATCTTAGGAAAAGGTAATTTACATTCCTTTTCCATTATTACCACAAACAAATATAATATTGTTTCGACAACGGAATATTCAGTAATGAAATTAATATGCTTTATGAATATGATTAAAATGAAACATTAACGTGATCGTTCACGCCACAGCTAAGTAACAGCTTAAGACTGGTATTAACTCGGATTTAGTATAAATCAATTTCAGAGGTATGAACCAAGGTGATTAAATAAAATGTGTAAAGAAGAGAAAGTATAATTTACAATAATTAATAAATGGCCTGTATAGCTTTGGCTAAGTACAAGTTATATCCCATACATATTTTGTCTTAATAAACGGTACTATAAAGTTCATAGTAATTACCTTTTATACTTATATAAGTCTCGGTGTGGTAACTGACCGAAGTATTTTTGAGTTCTTTACTTCCTTATTGTATTCAACCCAATAAATAAAGTTAATGATTAAATCACAATAGTTAAGTTAAATGGGTACAGTGACTATTCACATGTTTGTTTATATACAAAATAATAAGAACAAGAGCCTAGTCGAGATTTGTTAATCTCGTGTATGTCGTCGGCATATTACTACGCATGGAATCCCATGTGTGTATTCTGTTTTATCGAGGTATATGATCATAAATTATATAATCACTTATAATGTCAATTGATCTCTATTTTTGCCTACAGATAGTAAAGGATATTACCGATTTTAATTACAGAGGAAGTTGATGGAAAATCGACGTGACATGATGATTTGACGATCTATTATAATTGTGTCCACTAATGACTAATTAGCAAAGTATTGGTTAGAAATTTACGAACTGACTCATTTCCTTTTTACACAACTCTCAAAAGAAAGGCGAGTTATCATTTAATCGGAGAGTGATAAGAATACGCCAATGATAGTCAAAACGCGAATAAATGCCAATGATAGTCAAACGCGAATAAATAAAAGTGAAGTTGCCTGAATATAATAACTAGTATGTCGAGTATAATCTTTATAACATTTATTTTTGATAATTAATTTAAACGTTAATTCAAACAATACCTGTATTTAACAGGTAGAGACAACGAGTACTTGAATTCATAATACGTTTTGATTGTGTTTCGATGTGTAGAGTCGACATGTGTCGACTCTACATGTGAGAGTATCGACTCATGTAGAGTCGGTATGTAGAGTCGGTATGTAGAGTCGGTATGTAGAGTCGGTATGTAGAGTCGGTATGTAGAGTCGGTATGTAGAGTCGGTATGTATAGTCGATATGTAGAGTCGATATGTAGAGTCGATATGTAGAGTCGATATGTAGAGTCGATATGTAGAGTCGATATGTAGAGTCGATATGTAGAGTCGATATGTAGAGTCGATATGTAGAGTCGATATGTAGAGTCGATATGTAGAGTCGATATGTAGAGTCGATATGTAGAGTCGATATGTAGTCACGTATAGTGTCGAAATATAAAGTTACGTATAGTGTTGAAATATAAAGTTACGTATAGTGTTGAAATATAAAGTCACATTTGGAGTCGATGTAGACTCAACGTGTAGAGACGAAAAATGACATGTAGAGTCAAATGCAGAATAAAAACTTATATGATTCTTATGTAAAGCCAAATGTTTGAGGTGACACGTATGAAGTGGACCACGCATATGGTGGGGTTAATGCAACAAACGTGAACGAACATGTCAGACCTTTTTTTTCAGGCCTACCTAAATAGATCTATTTTCCTATATAACCTACTTATGTGAAGCACGTGGATGAACGTGCGGGACTTTTATTCAAACCTACCTTAATAATCTAGTACCTATGAAACGCACGTGGATGAACGTGCGGTACTTTGTGCGGTACTTTAATCAAACTTACTTAAATGTATCAAGTACCTGCGCAACGCACGTGAATAATGTGCGAAACTCTCATTCAGTTTTACCGTAATATACCTAGCAATATTTTTATCACTTTTAGGGAAAGTAATCAATAAACTTTGAATATTATGCGATTATGAAAATGTACGATATACATCATCATATATTTAAGAGCTTGGCTCTTGTACGTGTACGTAAAACGCCAATACTTTTATCTGCAGTCATGTAAAGTATGGACAACTCAAATGAAATAAATCACAGATAATCAAATTAAATAAGACGTCAAAAAAGCGTTTTCAGTGGTCTCTGATTACATTTACTATTTTATTATTAAAGCTCATCAATTATCATTGTAATATTTTGTATGTATGCCTAATAAATATCAGAAGTTAATTTAATCGTTTATGCAGTTTGAGAATTTTAATTTAATGAAGTGCAATACCTATTTCTATGAATTATCTACCTACATTTAACCTAATAGTAAACTTTGACGACATTTAACATGAAAGCTGGGTAACAGGCAAATCCCTTTTACTAAATGGGTGAATGCATCTCGGAAAAGTACATTTTAGGAATCTTTTTGAATTTAGTATACTGAGCTCAACAAACAGTTAGTTAAAATAATATAGTAACTATAATAAACATAAGAAGAGAAATTAAAGGAATTAATTATCATATTTAATATTATCCGTACAGTTATTTAAAATAATATAGTAACAATAATAAACATAAGATAAATAAATAAAGGAATTGAACATTATAGTTAATATTATTCGTTATCATGTTATGTCCTCCTGAGGTCAGTGACAAAAGGGCAAAATTAGGTTTGTTAAATTCATGTATCCAGTTTTAACTTTCTGCGACTACTGCAGAGTGCAAATTGAGGTTCGTAAGGAACTTGCATAATAAAAACTTTGCAAAACCACATACTTAGTACTGCTTATTTACATTAGTTAATTATTGGTGAAACTAGTTCAGTAATTATTTTATTTTTCGATTCATTGGTTAAGGCCCTCATTTTTCTAGTAAAAATAGGATAATGACGACAGTATGTTTAGCTTGCTTTCATCGCTACTAAACAAGTTATTTATTATTATTATATAAGTATTTCACATATATATCTAAGTTCATAGTACCAGACCACTAAGACTGATTTATTATCACATTGGATAATGTTTGGAATCCAGCAATACGAGATCATTTTAATTAATTAATTGAAAATATATCAAAGTTCATAGTACCAGACCACTAAGACTGATTTATTATCACATTGGATAATGTTACGAATCCAGCAATACAAGATCATATTAATCAATTAATTGAAACATCGATACAAATATGATAATTAAATTATGATTAATAAACTTGTATAAAAAAAATATCTTAGCGCGGCTGATGCCTGTATGTTTTAAAAATCAAAGTCAATATTATACTTACAAAAAAATAAGTTTGAGTTACATTAGCATTGCCTTATTGTACTTTTAGACAATTATCAGTAGATAACATTAAAACGTATATCACTATACTTATTAGATAACTAACCACAGTAGAACACTTCGAAGTTCAACTTAAAATAAATGAAACCAAATTAAAATAAATTAAAACAACTCCGCGCTTGGAAAAAAAAAATTTTAATCCAAAATGTTCCTCTTTTCTTAACGCGTCCAGTTATATATTAGCAAACATTAATCGAACAATACTTAATAAATAGGTAATAATATTTAATTCTTAAACTTATACTTTTAAAACGTAAATAAACAATTACATAATTGTCATTATAATATTTAGGTAATCACACATGTTAAAATGTGTATATGTTAAAAATAACAAGACTAAATTATTCACGTTTCTAAAGAAAGTATTACAAGTTTCAGACTGATGACCCAGGAGCGTCCAGGTGAAAGGGCCAGGGTTTGGTATTTCTTTACCACCCAGGAGTGCCCAGGTGAGAGGGTCGGGGTGTAGAACACTTCCGACCCAGGAGCGCCTAAGTGAGATGGCTAGGGTTATGATATTCTTCTTCCTCAAGAAAGGCATCATCTTCACCGACATCTTCTCTGACGCTACGCTCTCGAAAGAATGATAATGGTCGTCACGGCATGTGTAGTGGTGTGGTTCAGAACGCTACGCCACTCTGCACGACTCTCCGCTGTCGTTATGTATTCAACTGGTATGTGAGTGTTAATAAAATTGGTCTGAATCAATCATGTGGTTATACATGTGAAGTTGTGCGATATTCATGTGAAAGTGATACGTATTATGTTATTTGTATGTATTTTATGTTATAAAGTTTCCTTCTAATTTGAATTTTCAAATGCATTAAACAGTCTGATAATATTTTATTCAATAACGTAAACAATAATTGCGCTTACAAATTAACTATTGGTTTGATCTTTGCTGCTGTATATAAATGTATCAAACTTAATCACTATTGTTATTATTTAACCTTGATGATGAAGTCATCTTAATTAAATATCATGAAAAATAACTATTGGTTTGATCTTTGCCGTATTGATATATCAAACTCTATCATTATTCAATCATTTTAACGACTGTGTTACACCTTATTGGTATTACTTAAGCTTGATGATAAAGTCATGTTAATTAAATGTTATGAAGAATCATTATTATTTTGACCTTTGCTGTATTGATATATATAACTCCATTACTATTCAATAATTTTAACTGTAATGATATATCTTATTCGTAATACTAAAACTTGATGATAAAAGTCCTAATAATTAAATATTATGAAGTCGATAAGCAATAATATTATGAAGTTAAGATGTCGATAGAATAATCATTTATTTCCTTTGTCGTTTGCCCTGAATGAAATAAACTTGTACTACTTTTACAATGAGCACTTATGTACAAAGGCCAACTTAATCATAAAAATAATGAGTAATCAACTCTTTGTGAACTTCTTGTGAAGTTCTATACTTTATTATCGATGATAGTTAATTTTACATTGTATAATCATTTATAATAATATACTACAATCATGTGAAACTGATAGTCAAGGGTTGATATGACCATGAGTAATATAAAAACATTATTTCATTAACTTATTACAAGAGAAACTGTATTAAACCTGATGTATTAAGATTAAAAACTCTAATTATGTTATTAATATGGGTATTTAAACAGTTTGTATTCATTACCTTTTATTGTCAGAATTGATCTGTTAATTATTTTATTTGAGCTATTATTATTATCTTTCTTATCGATCGTTTTATACTTTATTATCGATGATAGTTCATTTTACATTGTGTAATCATTTATAATAATATACTATAATGATGTGAAAATTATTGTCAAAGGTTGACATGACCATGAGTAATATAAAAACATTATTTCATTAAATTATTACAAGAGAAAATGTATTAAATCCGATGTGTTAAGATCTAAAACTCTAATTATGTTATAATATGGGTATTTAAACAGTTTGTATTCATTACCTTTTTATTGTCAGAATTGATCTGTAAATTATTTTATTTGAGCTATTATTTCATTAAGTTTTGGCGAAGGGTCTTGCCTCGAATAGGATGGCCGAGCTGTAAGCATTATTATTGATAAATACTTTAACTTGTAAGGATAACTACTTTTTATTTAGCATCATCTTAAAAGACTGTCAATTGATTATACCTTGTTGCTCGTTCCCGCCATTTTGATGTTATAAAATGACGGGTATACAGCTGCGGCCGCCATTCGGATCTTGACCAGATTGTTGTAAAGACGTCTTGAAAATATTATTGTCATATAGTGTAATTTATTCATATTTAAACCTTGTAACAAACGAATACAAGTGTAAATACTGGTAAAGTACTGGTTTATTTTATAATCCTAGTCATATCCCCTACACACGTATGTACGGCAACTGCTACAACTTTGCCTACGATTCTCAACTTTGCCTGGCTTGAAAAACATGGTTTTCTTCACCAAACAGCTATTTATATCTTATTCCTGAGATAGGAGAAAGGCGGCCATCTCGGTAGATGTTCCAAATTTCTAAATCACAAAAACAATCGATTTAGATGAGGCAATGCGCTCGGTGCGCGTATTTATTAGCAGCAGTAAGTACTCAGTCGGTTTAGACTGCCGACTAGACGGACAACAACCGCCGACCAAATAATCTAAATGCACGGTCGGTTGCCTCAAAGAAAAATGTAGTATCGTAATGCCGTCACGTACCTAAAAATGCCTAGGTATAAATATGACGAAACGATTTGACTGACACATTTTTCTTTTCAACCGACTTCAAGATTTCGATTGAGGAGGTTCTCAATTCGTCGGGATCTTTGTTTTTTGTTTTTTTTTTTTTGAAACAGTATACTTTACAGTTGGTCCCATTGTCATCAGGTCAGGATCTCATTTTGGGATCCTGGAGAAATCGAGGAAACTCTTCAAATATTATAGGCACACCTACAGTGATAAGAGTATTTTTTACAGTAGCTCGGGCATTTGCTTATTGAATAAATATATGATCTAAGTTTTGGTAATCATCTTCTGAAAACTGTTTGCAAAGGCAGGTTGTAACTAATGAACGTATTCCATCACTTACAGCTATTGCATTTCACAACAACGTGCATATTAACGAACTGTCGCTGTCACGGCAGGATTAATTTAACTCTCCGTAAATTGAGTAGGTTTATTATGAAGCCGCCTGTTCATTGCAGATTTAATAACTTGCCAGCTCCGCCCCGGCGGAGCCATATTCGGCGAGATGTGGCGGTGGCACTAAACTCTTTAAGTACTTAGTTAATCTGTGAATTTCTGTGATAGGCTTATGGAGTTACTAAAATTATACACTAGGTAGCTATTTATTCAACTGACTTCAAGATTTCGAAGGAGTTCTAAATTCATTGGGATATTTGTTTTTGCTTGTTTTTTATGTATGTTCACCGATTTCGAAGCCAGCTGGACCGATTTGGAAAAATATTTTTTTTATTTGAAAGGGTATACTTGACAGTTAGTCCCATTGTCATCAGGTCGGGTCTGGTGAAGGGATCCTGAAGAAATTGAGGGAACTCTTCAAATATTATAGGCACACCAGGAACCTTGTCGCCTGAAAGTAGTTCTGATATTTTGCAGACTTGTTTGGCATGTTGGGCTTCATTGGGTTTCATTGGAATAATCGAAGTTAGTGACCTCGAGCGCCGAACGCAACATTGTCAAAAAAAACTATTTTTGCAGACTTTGGCGATTATATATTTAAAGTAGACTAAATTTGCTATAATATAAGAGTAGAATTGTCTCTGTAGATGTAGACCCAATAGTTTCCAAGATAAAGCTTTTCAAAATAGAACCGTTTTTCCCAGAAGGGAAGGGGAAGGTAAAGGGTAAACGGTTCTGGGAAAAGGTACTGTCAAAAACCAGTCCTTTAGGGTCATAATCGCCAAGACTGAAAGAAATCGATTTTTCTATTTTTAACAATGTTTCGTTCGGCGATCGAGGACACAAACTTGGATTATTTATTGGGCCAACATCACAAACAAGTCTGCAAGAAATTAGATCTACCGGATTTGACGCACACGATGATTGTATAAAGTTACTGGATCACTACAGTGATTTCAGTATTTTGTACACTAACACGGGCATTTGCTTTTGGAAAGGTGGAGGCTATGTAAAGTCGGTTTTTTTCAATAAAATTATTTAAATATTAACCAGTAGTCCGCCTCGAACAGAGAAATCGCGATTAACTTGCGAAAGAGTTTATTTTTTTGTATATTGAACACAAACAGTCTTTATTAATATAGTATTGAGTTGACCAATATAACAAGACCCTTGTGAAAGCTATGAAGAAGCTTTTGCGCCTTGTAGCTCCATAACCCCTTGATTGATGCTACAACGCCAACAAATTTCATAAAGATCAGAAAAATGCTACAAAAGCAGCGGTACATTCAAAATTAAAACGCCATCGAAATGCAGGGACAGCCCTGTAGCGAGCTGCATTTAAGAACTTCGCTTTTATTTGATATAACAAAGTGGTCTTGTCGGAATGAAACACATATTATGGACTAAGAGCTGGCCACGTCAGATATGACACAATAATGAGAGCAACAAAACCCGTCTGGTTAGATTGCTATACTATACTTAGTGCTAGATCCAGGCATCTGGCAGCTTTAAATGGGTGGAGGTCACAGTGACAGACTGGCAAAATGTTCTAATTGGAAAATGGTAATACCAAAATAGGTAAAAACTGCCGAAGTTGTCTCAGTTATAAAGGACAGGGCCTATATTTTAAGGGACTCCCTGGCGCCAACGACCTTAGATCTGATTCCCTTAGTTTTCTAATGATTTTTGAGGTCAGAGTGACAGACTTGCAATTTTTTTTAAATTGGAAAATAGTCATGAGTACCATAATTTTTAAGAAAAAAAAACCGACTTCAATGGGGGAAGCCGGTGAAGGATTATTGTAGATGGTGCACTCTTAGACTCCATACAATGAAATTACTTGCTTGACAAACACAGCGAAGAGGACAAATTGTCAAGCGTGAACTATACGTCGTTGAAGAGTTCCGTTCTGATTGTCATCAAATGTAACGTATGTGTTTAATGTAATGTTGAGTATTGAATGAAAATGCTTGATTAGTTGATAAAAATACAAAAATCACTTTATGTATGCCTTTAAGATTTGAGGAGTTCCCTCGATTCCTCATGGAACACATCATCAGAACTTGAGCTTGACAAAAATTTGTCCTGAGAATCTAACTTACTTAACAAACACAGCGAAGAGGACAAATCGCCAAACGTGAACTATGCGTCGTTGAAGAGTTCCGTTCTGATCATCATGAGCAGTTCCACTTCATCAAATGTCACTCTTTTGAATAAAAATGCTTGATTTGTTGATAAAAATATAAAAATCACTATATGTGTGCCTTTAAGATTTGAGGAGTTCCCTCGATTCCTCGTGGATCCCACCATTAGAACTGCGTTTTGACAAAAACGGGACCAATCTGTAATCTTGATGTCGGTTAAAAATAGGTAAAAACTGCCGAAGTTGTCTGTTAGAAAGGACAGGGCCTATATTTTAACATTAGAACAAATAACATTGCCTATTATTGCAGAAACAAAAACAGTAGGCGACAAACTATGAATTACATTATACGTCGTATGGCACTATTATACTTTCCCTTAACATAAACTTTTGGCAGTGATATAATCTAATTATTTCTATAATTTCATATAATATAGCACCAAACCCAGAACTCTAGGCTAGGATTTGTTATCTTATAATGGTTTACATTATTTGACCTCCACCACTTTATAGCTGCCAGATGATCTAGAAATGAGGATAGTATAGCAAACTGCTAGAAGCCCTAGAGGGGTTTCGTTGCTCTCACTATTGTGTCATAACTGACGTGGCTAGCTCTCCGTCTATTATTACGCGTATGTACCTAATGATATTGGAGAGCATCTCGACGTTAATAAAAATGCAAGAGCGCGGTGCATCCGCCGTCTGAAGCATGAGTGGCAAGGTCGTTCGGACGTCCTGCAGTCAGCACCGACGCGCATCCTGCACTTAGGAGGTTGCATCCGAAACGGATGCCGACGGCTGACGCAACTCTCTTTGTCTTCGGCTCGCGAGGCAATTCTTTTACTCCCGCACTGTACTGTTCTTGACATGTGAGTAGGTGGTGTGGCATTGCGGAATTGTAGAGAATTGTTATTTGTTTAGCATTGAATGTTTTAGGTGAATCAGGAATTTAAATAGGATCCCCACCCAGACTTCGTTTACACCCAACTATTTGGAACAGATATCTTTTTATTGTAATTAACAGCTGTGTTCAATTTAGTACCCATAGATCAAGAGTAGGCCGGCAACCCTACCTCATCGAGTAGCAGAATTCGGCTTATGCAGGGCAATGCATGGTTAAGTAGCCAGGAACAAGTGTAATGATCAATTGCATCCCAAGCGATAATATTTGAAATGGTTAAGGAGAGCGGCATAAAATATATAATGAAGGCTCGTCAAAGTCAGCTACCGCTCCGTTGGTGGGTTGAGGAACAGCAGTCATTTAATAACTTTCAAAAAATGCTCATCGCGTCCCGATTGAAACTTTGTCAAATGATAGCTTTATATGCTAAAAAATTAATTAATTATGCTATTATAAATATAAGAAAATACAGAACCTGGAAACATTTTGTTAATTTTGTTATATACTCGTACATAAGGCAATAACAAACAGGAAAACATTTTGTTCTCGAAAATGCTCGAGTGGATATACAAGTAGGAACACACCACTACATATTTCGTACGACATGTATGTAGGTATTTACATTCGTGAACCAACTCGAAATGTTGAATGTCGGCTTCATATTAAATTAGGTACCTACAGTGCACGTAGCTCTAAGTGCCTTTAAATCATTCATATATGTTTTATAAATGACATGTGTTTATGTGTGATATTTAGACACATTCGCTATGATTATATTACTTGAGTTATAATAATGTTTGTTTTCTGTTTCTTGGAAAAGTTATTACATCAAAGGAAAAGCAAAAAAATATGAGCATGTTTCACTGATTAACACAATAATTTGCAGAACATACGAGTATACAGGGTGTCTCATTCAAATCGGTCAGTATGGGAAAGTCTGAAACTATAAGACATACGAAGATCTGTTCTGAGGAACCATGTCATCGATTTTAATAACAAGAAAAACTGCATTCATACATTTTAAAAAACATCTGTACTCCGTTCGGAAATCGAACCCGGTTGTTTAAAAAAAAAACCTACACTATTTCTATTTAGATATCGATTGTGTAGGTCTTAAGCAGTAAATGTCTGTATGAAACATGATGTCTAAAATGAATAAAATGCATTGTTTCCACATACTTTAATTTATTTTAGTAGGTGCTCGAAGAACGATTCGAACGAACTGACTGACATAACTGAGTCAACGAACGTAACCCCACAAAACTTCCGGAATGGTTTAATGCAATGCCAATGTCATATGTATGTAAAGCGGTGTATGTATCAAGTTGCAACACCAGCAAAGAGGTACAAACAACCATAGAGACAATTTTAAATACCTGAACTTGGTGAATATTGTAAACGTGGTGACTTCGATTTTATTTCATTTAACATTTATTACTCCTTATGACCTCAGGAGTTCGTGGTTAAAATCTCTCGCAATGCTCACGAACACCGTGTATACATAAACTTGTAATTTATATAAATCTTTAGTAAAAATATCCTTGCATTACTTATATTTCAGTAAAAACAAACTTCTTTAGCAATATTTTGTCATGTGTCAAATGGTTTTTTTGCCTAAAAACGCGGCCATATTTGTTTACCTTATTATTTTTTTAAACAAACTTGCATTTGGTGTCCCATACATATATCATTCGAATAAATTGTGAAAAATCCATTTGGCACAGCTTTGTATTAAATTAGTGGAATCCACCTAGAACAGGGCTCGATTCGACATGCCAAACTGTGAGACGTGGATGTCACACTTGTATCGCTAGTGGATAGAGTGATATCCATCCTCTCCACACGTGTCCACATCCACACCTAACTGTAAAGCTGTCAGTAGGTCTCGCTAGAGCGTTTTGTCTATGGCTATGGCCACCATTTCAGATATCAGTATCACTCTTGAGTGATTCCATCCCAATCTCAACTGTCACAAAAGTGTGATATCATAGTTGTCTCGCAAGCGACTGTCAGTTATGCCATGTCGACTCGGGGCCCAGTAAATCTTTACAACTACAGTAAATATAGGTACATTTTCTCTGTCTAATGGGTACCTACCTAACAAGTCGCCTTACGAATACATTATTCCTTTTCATATTCGCTTTTTAATTCTTTTTCCACGGCGCGAAAGATAAATTCACTTCGCTGCCTCGAAAAGATAGCAGGAAACTAAATCCTTTGTTCATAATCGAGTCCGGATGAAAATATTTACGACCCAAATCTGTGCCAAGCTTTGTGGTTCGTCGCATCAATCACGCTTGTCGCAACCAACATCTCCTTAAAGTGTCATGTGTCACTTATCTACAACATGAAATTTAATGCCGCTGTTAAAATATTCAGTCACATAATGGAATATAGGTCAACCAGTCAGTATGCCTTGTCGTGCGAATAGGAATTTCGCTAATGCTATTTATAAACATATATTATACGTATATTTATTATTAGTAATTACGATTTTACGATTAGATTAATTTAATAACTTCACGTGAAATTGTGACTTCCGTGAAAAACTGTAAGTTTACATGTAAGGTAAACGTCCAAGTACTCGTCACTGCCCCATCCCAGTACATGACATTTTTAAACTTAAGTCATTTGCAAGAAGGTAAGAGCAGGGTGTCAACTATTATTAGTAATTAGCTTGTTCAGCAATGGGAAGTTTACCTTATGCTAATTTAAATCCGCGTATAATTCAAAAACAAAAAAATACAATGAAATAATTTATTAATAATTCGCCTTAGGCCAGGGGTCAGCAAACCGCGGCTCGCGAGCCGCATACGGCTCTTTGAAGGGTCAGTTGTGGCTCTTCAAGTTCTGCAATTTTTTTTTTTTATCAAATATTACAGTGAAAAACAGAAAGCTGCGGCTCTATGAGCTTCCAAAAATTTCATATTTTCCGCCATCAGGCTCTTTGTCAAAAAAGTTTGCCGACCCCTGCCTATGGCGACAGCGCTATACACATGCATAGCGCTCTCTTTCTCGAGCACCGGTGCCGCTGCCGCATGCGGAAACCGCAGTAGTGTGAAAGCCGCTTTATCCTAGCACATAGTTGAAATGCCAAAAAAAGCAACTGATCGGTAAAGAAAGTTTAAAAGAAGTTTAAATCCATATCTTGTTCCAACTAGGAAAAAGTAGGAGATCTTTAACACGTCGTCGCAGGAGTAAAAGTCATTTTACAAAATTAATGTTCATTAAAAAAGTATATTATAAATAATTAAAAAATGCCCTTAAACGGATCACCAGCATTTTGTTCCATCTTGTTCGACTTACCTATTCATAGTCATACGCAAATTTATTTACACATTTTCGGTTTTGTTATGATTCACATGTCTGTATCCATACTAATATTATAAATGGGAAAGTGTATGCGTGTGTTTGTTTGTTTGTTTGTCCGTCTTTCACGGCAAAACGGGGCGACGAATTGACGTGATTTTTTAAGTGGAGGTAGTTGTACTAGCGTTGATTTAAGTGGGGTAGTGGATCGGAGCGTGTGGGGGCCAAATGGAGCGGAATGCATTGCAATAATGGCATGTAGTTCACGGCCACTTCATTTTGTGGGTGCGAGGGACAAAGGACGCATTAACCGGGAATTTTTACTTGAATAAATTAGAGGCCGAGAGAATTTTTAATTGAATTCATGATGCTGCTATTGTGTAGGTCAAAGGACTTACATAGATACTAGCTTTTGCTAGATATTTGGGCCAAATACTTTATTTGTACCAGATATCATTAACATATTTTTATTTTATTTTTTATTTATTTATAATTTACACGTAATCGCCTTACATATTTTTATAAAAACAAATTAATACCACGCTGTTAGAAAAAACCTACAACCGGTCTGATTATTTAAAACCTTTACTCGTTTTATAAAGAACTCAATACTTTAGTCTCGTAAGGAAACCTCGACATGGAGTAATTTACATTGTCCCTGATCTTTGTTATAATTCTCAACTACTTGTCCCACAAAAGCCACCCAAAGCTTAGATGAACAATGATTATTTTTATTGTATCTATTCCATATTGATGCAGATGGATGCACCAGTTCCTAAAGAAAAAAACATTTTTTTTTGACAGAAGACGTAAGAATTATCGTTAGATCCTCAGTTGTGACGTAGGCTCAAATAGTAATGCATGTTGGATTCTTTTTAGGGTTCCGTAGCCAAAATGGCAAAATCGGAACCCTTATAGTTTCGTCATGTCCGTCTGTCCGTCCGTCCGTCCGTGTGTCACAGCCATTTTACTCGGAAACTATAAGACGTATCTTAATAAACTTTATAGATACGGTGTATTTTGTATGCCTCTATTTAGTTATGTATATAAATTGCAGAAATGATTTTTGTAAGGGGGGGGTGCTCCATACAATTTTTTTATTATTATTTATTACCATATAATAACACGTTGCACATCAATCGATAGTCTTTAAAAATAACATCTAGGTTTCTTTCAGAAATAATCGCTTCGAAATTCAGAAAAATTGTGTTTCGTAACCGTAAATAAGAACCGTAAGTCCAAAAAAATGAAAAAACTTGAACATTTTGTGACTAAGTAAATATTTTCAGAAATAATCGCTTCAAAAGTCAGAAAAATTGTGTCCCCCCCCTGTAACTTTTGAACCGTAAGTTCAAAAATATGAAATAATTTGAGAAGATATGCCTTTTTACATACTTTCTATTAAAATTATTTTGAACATTATCGATTCAGCCATTTTTGAGATATCTTCAAAAAACTTCTTCCCCAGATCAGATACGACCTTTGGTATTAGTTTGGTTCTTATTCCATTGAAGGTACGGAACCCTCCATTACGCGTGGTCCGACACGCACTTGGCCAGTTTTTTTTGCAGTTAGATCTTGGTGTGAGTGTAAACATAATTCAAGAGTTCGAAGCTAACAATCCAAGTCCGAGATTATTGTTAAACGCGCGTGTTATTTGCAGCCGAGGGGAGGCATCTGGGTCAGTGCAGATGCGCCGTAAGTTCACGGCCGTGGGACACGTCACGTGCGTACGTACAAGGTGCTTGTACTCGATGCTGCTACGCGATCACTATTACTGCTAAAATCTGAGGGCTTCACCGCTTACATCTAAGACCGGTTTTTCGTTATCTGCCTCTCTGTTGCTCTTGCAGGTTCTAAGGATTGACGCATAGATCCCTTAAACTACGCCAAAAAGAGAGGTATGGGCACTGCGAATGGCATCTCGCTAAGTGTGGTAGGGCACGTTCAGCGAATGTCATCGCTCAAATCTGGAGCAGAGCCCGACTGGGGAAGTACCTCCACCTTACAGAAAACCACAGCCAAATAGCACTAGACCCTACTCATAGTGTTGTGTTCCTGCTGGTGAGTAAGGTTGCCAAAGAGCTCAAAGAGGACCCAGTGTGTTGACGATGAGGGACATTCTTGTTCCTTTAGTCGTCAACACAGTGAATCCTCCTTTTTGTAAAGGGTCGGCAACGCGCATGTGACTCCTTTGGAGTTGCAGGCGTCCATAGGTTACGGTAGCTGCTTACCATCAGGCGGGCCGTATGCTTGTTTGCCACCGTCGTGGTATAAAAAAAAAAAAAAAAAAAAAAAAATTGATAGTGATTTCCGAATTTTGGTGTTGGCGGTAGGCCCTCTGTTGTTTGCACTCCGAGCGCTACGCCGTAGATCGTAGTACTTATTTCGTTATGTGGTAACGAGTAGCTGCAGCGTTTCGTAGCACGCGTTTCAAATTTAAAAAGTACGGTACGACAACATTATCGGCGATGATTACGTACGATCTCAGTACATGGGACACTTACGACGAGAACAATTAGATCGGTATGATATTTATATCGTATCTCTAAAACCAGAATATCCTAATGTGCGTGCAATGCGTGCCTACATAACCTACATTCTGAACTTATCCCAAAATTAGGCGAACAAACATTTATCGTCAATGATGATAAATGATTATGTTATGCCTTTCGTACATAACATAATCACTAAGTCTCTTTTTTTCTGAATTGACTTCAAAATTCAAACGGAGGATATTTAAAAAAATGCAGAATTTTTATTTTATTAGCAAATACTTTTATTAGCATGGTATATAGGTACAATATCCTATGCCAATATTTTATGTGCTACAATTTTGCAAATGTATTATTGTCCCACGCGCCGACAAGTGCGCACCGTACGAATTCGCTCCCCTCATATATCTCCAGCTCATTTCATAAAAGCCAACTCCATTAAAATAATAAACTTTATCTGCCTGCGCAAAACACGATACGTGATGATACTCGTTCCTCATGTGCGGGTATGAATGTTATTGCTCGCAATTTAAAAAGAGCTCCTCATTCGTTCTGCGCAGTATTTTAAATTTGGTTTGGCGGTCAATTGAAAAGGCAAATAATGTAAACAAACCAATTTACCTTCATTGCTTCGTAATCACTTACTTTACATAAACAACCAGTGTTCCATCGTCAACTTATACACATAAACATGTTATTTACGTAATTTTTTAGTATTTACAAATATCCGTTAATTAATTATAAGTATTTCAATGAAAACTAATTTCTGTAATAATATTTTGTCTCGTGTCAAATTCCTTTCCTTTTGTCGTATAATCATATTTGCTTACATTATTTGCCATTACTATTGTCCATATAATAAAAACGTGGATTAAACTTCAAATGATTATTACCTAATCTTATTACAGCCATTTCGTAAAGCGGGCAGTTCATCGAATGGCCGGCCACGTCAATGTATAGTCTAGTCTGGTAAGATCCATTAATACTATGCTTTAAATTTGAATGAAACTTTGGCCCTGCTTTTTGCCACGGCTCAATTTAAGTCTGGAGTCCGCTTGGCAACCCAATCCAATGAATTGGCGTAGGCATTTGTTTTACAAAAGCGATTGACATCGGACGGATCGGACCGTATTGGAGCGTCGGCCCCACCAGTCACAAATGGTTTTAAGTAGGTATTTGCGTCTCTCATTTCTCAACCTGACTACCGAGGTCATAAAACTTCTTATGCAAGTGCAGGGCCGTAGCAAGAGTGAAAGAGATAGTAATATGACCCGAATGTCAGTTTGGTTCGGAAATCCACGATACCGCATATATAAGTTATAATTTGTCGTGGCCATGACGTGCAAATATATACAAATAGTGTCATCGATCGCTATTTCCGCAACTCGGGGACACCTCAAAGGTACGCTAAATGAAGATAGAACTTCGCCCAGTCGACCCTTAATAAATCTCGTTCAACAATTATTTCCTAATATTTATTTACTACTGTTTTTTGATTTATTTTATGTTTGGCAAATATAAAAATACCGTCTTTTTGTGGTTAAGAGTCCGGTAACGATTTGAAAACGAAAATCGCTAATAATTAAATAACGCACATGCATTGCATTTGGTATGATAGTTTGAAGTCTTGTTATGGCAAAAAAATACTTTTGGTACACATTTATTATTATTGAATACCCGAAAACTCAATTCTTGCAGAACTTGCTTAGTGAGGACGTTGATTCGTGGAATTTTGTCACTTGATTTTTTATTATTATTTGCCATGCTTTCCAATATGTTTTATATTTTCGGATTAAAGAATTAAGCCAAGTTTATTCCTTAAGCTCTAAGTAAGTAAGTTAGTAATGTTAGTATACTTGAAATTGAAATACATTGTTTTAAAGGGTGAAACTTAAATTATTGTTGAAGAAATATCTGCAATAGCCAAAAAGGTGAGCGAAAATGTATAGTTTCTACAATTTTATATTTAATGTAAAATTGAGTAAGTATCCGTAGAAAAAATATTGTATGCAACGTTGTAGGTGTAACTAAGTCAAAAAATACTCGTGGCGTTTCACCTACGGCTCAAATTGTTACCCATACCACTCGTCTTTTTTGACCTCTCTTATACAACGATTGCATAAAATACTATTACCGGACTCTTAAGATGTATACTTAGATGATCAAACGAACTTACCTGAAGTGAAGTTCGATCTAAATTGTCATGTCTTCGCTGAAAGATTTATATTTATAAACGAAGGTAGTTGCCCTGCAACGTTACGACGTATTCGCACCCAGTTCGTCGGTATCGTAGAAAGAGAAAAAAGATATCTGTCTTCTTCTACGACACCGGTCGCTGGTCACCTCATTCTATTCAGAGCTTATTTCAACATTGTTATTACAGGGGCTCGTATGGGTAGGGTGGGACTCTAAATCTTTCAGCGAAGACATGACAATTTAGATCGAACTTCACTTCAGGTAAGTTCGTTTGATCATCTAATTGTCATGTCTTCGCCTCAAGATTTATATTTATAAACGAAGGTAGATGTTTAGAGATATACAATGTTGGAATCGAAATCAATAATGAAATCAAACTTATGTTTTATATACTATAGTAACAAGTGCGTTACTATATATAATAATGCAATGCCCATTTAACGGTAACTAAAATACGAGAGTTCCACCCCATTTTGAATGACTCAAATGGATCGTTAATTATACTAAATTACTTAGGTACCTAAACAAACCAGCCACATAATGTTCTCAGCCAATATAAATGTATGATTTTACCTTGAAAAAAGTTGGCTAAGGAAGGTTGTTTTTTTTTTTTTTTTATATAGAAATTTACCAAGATCCAACATGGGTTTAACCATCGTGTGGCTATCCCATAAGTACTGTCATTCCATTAACATTTTTTTATTTTTTTTTATAACCGCCAAATTAGGAAAATATATATTTATATGTCCAGTACCTACGAGTACATCAAATATAATGATATGTAAATGTTACTTAAGAGGTTACTCAATATAAGGTATGTTGGTATTCAATTTATACACTTATATAAATTTTATTTTGTGTTAGTCAAATAAACAACACGAAATTAGTAATACGATCTACAACTTTTGCTAGAAATTTTACAGGTCGATGATAGGGAAAAAGGTAAATCTAAACAGGGTCTTTCCCATTTACGGCAGATGTTTCAAATAGTCTTCACTTTATGTTAGGTATAACTAGAGTAGTTATTGATGTTATCCAATATAAATAAGCAAATGGGATGGCCATCTTCAACCAATTTTAAAGATAAATACCAGATATAAAGAAATAATAATACGAATTTATTACTGAAATCATCTAGTAATACTTATGGCTTAAAATATCAGTCAGCTACCTACGTACTCAGGTAACAGGCTATTTTACTATCGAGTCAGACAACCTTTATGAAACGTCTCAATAATCCGTTTCCGTTGCTACCGAGCTTGTGACGTCACGAAATACTATGGTGAGTTCACCTGTCCTCCTTTACTTGAGTATCAAAACGATATTTGATCCTATTTTCCAATTGTATTTTGGTATAAGTATATAATACATATATATTTCATGACTGCTCGACGAATGAAATTATTTTGGCGTATATATATATATACGCCATTCAAGTGGAATAACAATTCCCTGTATTTGAAACTGATCTGAAGTTTTGAAGATGGGTTGGTAAAACTTCCTAGTGTTATCCCAGCCCTATTAATAAATTGGAAAACATGGGATACAAAATTAGTTTTAGGTAGGGATATTTCGCAAAATAACACATTGATTCGTCTTGTCATTGTCAAAATTATCTGAAGAACGGTACTAGCGTATTCCATAAAATAAGTCACAACAGAATTCGATTTGGAAAATAAAATTGACGATTTGTCGTTGCAAACTAGAATGGACAACAAGAGACAATTCTCACTTGGTAGAATGAATTGAAAGGATTGCAGTTAGCATATCAAAACGAAGGATTGAATAAGTAAGTAACTATTTCCTGGAAAATATCGCCAATTATTTTCAAAAAAACACAATCTATACAAGCAGCTAATGAAAATGCATAAATATTTTGGTTGATTATGTTCTAAAAAATGTCTTATTTTCTGTATAAGAAGATGTGAAGAGGTAAGTACCTATGTATCCTTGCACTACCCTTTTAGTACCAACTATAGTTACAATACGTACTACTAGTCTTGGCTTTAACTTGAAATATTTTATGAATAAGTTTAGCCAAACTAAAGGCGTAGGTAGGTACCATAACCATATAAGTGATATAAGGTTCCTTTCCCCAAAATGTGTTTAAAATAAAAAAGTAGGTACATTTTGTATTATGTACGAGTATGATCATGTCATATCCAGTATTTCGATATTTTACTTTATTATTTGAGTAATATCACCCAAGTTTATAAAACTTATTAAACCTCAATCAAACTTTTTATCTTCCTAGCAAACGCAGAAGTCGTTATGACAGACCTTTATAGAAGTGCTATTAGTCTCAAAGGATATTACAACAAGGATATTGTAACTTATTAGTATTATGAGTAAACATCAATACTCGAGTGGAGACCGCGTCTCGGCAAACGTAGTGTAAGACGCCCTCCGGCCAAGTGGGATGACGGTCTGCGAAAGACTGCAGGCAGATGCTGGATGCGGCAAGTTGAAGACAGGACGCTATGGCGCTCATTAGGGGAGGCTTATGTCCAGCAGTGGACTAGTATAGGCTGATGATGATGATGATTATGATGATCAATACTCACATGACCGATTGACCGTAAGTTGCGGCACTTGCTGCCTCACAAATGCGTAATATACGCAGCCAGGGAAAATAACGTTGAAATCGTATGTACATAGATTGTAATGGATGTGTGGAAATTAAAAACATATTTCACTTATTTATAAATAGGGAACCACGGCTATTGAGACACATGTCGCCTAGTATATCCAAAAATCCAGCAACCAACGTATCAGGACATTGTTTTCTAGCTCGTCAAGGGTAAAGTCATAATTTTTTGAGTAAAATGCAAATCCTAAAACTTGTCTGATCCCTTAGCACTGTCAGTCTGTAAGGTACTTTAAATAACAATAATAAATCTTAACCGTTTGAGGAAAGAGAAGAGTCCCTTATCATATATTATCCATATATATAAACGGATCACCAGCATTTTTGTTACACCTTGTATATACAGTATATGTCAGTCTCATAAATATTTACTCTATAAGACTTTTTTATGAAATGAAATCAATATCGACTTTTTGTACCAAAATGAAAAAAACGCGTGTTGTCTGTACTTACCACATGCGGGACTCGCCGAGTGCCGAGCCGAATGTCTCTTTTTTATTCTATAGAATCCATAGTAGAGTAGGATATAAGACAGATATTTGGACAAATGCCCAAATGTGTGTACGCGGCTGAGGTGCTCGGCAAAAAACAAACTTTATGTTTTCATTATTTTTTAATTGCCAACCAAGGAAGATACGGGATCTGCGTATACCTTGATGTCTAACGTCTGCACTAAAAAAACGTGAGAGCGAGGCTCTGGGCGTGCTTGGCTGACTGCTGGACGGCGGTGCCGACGCGCGCGACCTGAGCGTTTTCGTCGGCGGTGACGCTGGCGGTGGTGGTGATGAGACGGTTGGCTCCTCATGTTACAATTTAAAGTTGGATTGGTTGGGGGCTGTAGTATTTAATCGGCCAGCTTTTTAAAGTTAAATATGCAACTAGCAGAGTTTATTTCCAAATAAATACGATCCCGGTTTACACAGTGTTTCGGTACAATAAGAATTTGGTACCTGTTATTATTCTGCAGAGCATCCATAAAATATAGCCCAACTGATTTTGCTTTGCTGATATCTACTATATCTGATGTTAGCATTTTCTAATAGTAAAGAGAAAACACTGCAGCCACGCAGTTTTTGTGGTAGTTAATGTTTTTCTACCCACTGATCTTGATCAGTTGAAATCCTGTTTTGCTGTTTGTAGGTATGTACTACAGACAAAGTTGCATAGCCTGTGATATAAATATACACAGTTGTCACTAAGTGAAATGTAAATTCCTTTGAAAAATTATATATATCATTAACACGAAATGTATTGTTTTTTTTTTGTTTTGTTTTTGATATTTATTTCCTAAGTATCAAGGATCTTAAATCCATTAAACATATTGGCGTTTTCGTTTTTCGCAATTCGCCATATTCCGTCGCCTCCGAAACAAATCGATAGGTACGTTTGAAGTCTTCGGTGTTGGCAAGGGTCCTTAGGTATGCCGTTTCCGCAGGCTGCAACACTGACGAGGGTCCAGGTTCCGATTCCGAATGCCACGCTGCGAGTTACGGGACACCTCCTGAGGCCTAGGTCCATACACCCAATTGTTTGTCTATTTCTGCGGCTTGCAGATTTTGTGGAGGCGGCGGTAGTTTATATTTAACAAGGAAAAAATAATGGTTAACATCTCGTATTAACTCTGTGAAATTGCTACTGATTATTATCTCGTTATAACTCGGAGCTATAATGTTCACTGCCTAACATCTCGTGCTAGATCGGGGAATAAGTATGTGACTTATTATGCGAAGTGCATATCACTTTAAAAGAATATCACAAACACAGGCATTAGGTGGGCTTCAAATAGATCGCTGCTTTTCCTCCAAAGAAATTCCCCACAAAAATGACGTGTTAATCACGTAAAATTTTTTATTTTTTATTTTTAGGGTAGTTTCCCTGATCGCAGTACTGTTGCATTGTTTTTGCTTACAAATAAAATTTGTACTTTCCACTACAAATGCAGTAAAGAAAAAATAGCTACGGGTTAATATCTCGTATTAACTCTGAGCAAAATTGGCTATTGGCCAATATCTCGCATTGGCTCGAAGCAATCATATCATCACTCTTCCGATCCTGTTTTTTTCCTTAGTCATAACATTTGAACTAAAATCCACTAGGTTATTAGCTAAAAAAAAAACAAACTAAAATTTAATTTATTTGTTAGAGCTCTAACCAGGTGCGATCGCCGCGCGCGCACGGACAAGAATGAGGTGACCAGCGACCGGTGTCGTAGAAGAAGACAGATATCTTTTTTCTCTTTCTACGATACCGACGAACTGGGTGCGAATACGTCGTAACGTTGCAGGGCAACTAACTACCTTCGTTTATAAATATAAATCTTGAGGCGAAGACATGACAATCGTATATTAGATTACCGAGCTGACCCCAGAATCAATTAATTTAAGCCGTAGCAAAAAGCCGAGCCACACGCTAGGAGTAGGATGATGGTCTATCGAAATTATGTGTGATTATTTACATGTGTTTTGCTCATTTTAATTTCGTTGCATTTGTATTGTATTATGAACAAAGCACTTACGGTACTACGTGATAGCCATATTAATATCGGTTTGTATAATTTGACCACATGAATACAAATGAGACGAGTATCACGACTGTAGGCATATTTTGCCCACGGAACCATAAAAATCTACAAAGGAACGGAAGCACGGTCTACTTATCAAGTGTAATTACTTTGTGATAAAAGCAGATATATTAATACTTTCCTACTTTATACACGCTTTTAATTACTTTCGTCTTCCTATTTTTCCATACATGTCCAGTGGTCTGACAAAATGTATGGAGTGCACGTAATAAATAGTTATATATTAATTTTGTATAACTACATTTACTGACTGACTTGATTAACGCAAAGCCGAAAATTATTCGATGGTTTCTTGAAATGTCTGAATAAAGTCGGAATCAGTACCTAGTTAAATAACACTAACAGTAGGAAGCCTAATAGTTTCACCATGTCTGTCTGTCTGTATGTCTTTCCGGGGCCGAATTTTTGTATGACCTTTTTTGTTAGTTTGACAATTAATTGTCTATGAAATGCTAAATTCCGCGCTGAATTCCGTTCTAAAGTGTGGTGCCCCTTAACCACGCCGACAAACACGATTTTTGTCGCTTTAATCCCGTGTGGTGTTCCGTTGAATCTTTTAAAAAGACAAGAGTATGTTATATTCAAGGCGTATTGAGTAGGTGAAAAGGTTCCGTATTGAGTACTTCCCATAGACATAGAATCATGAAAATTGGCAAAAACGTAGGTCTTTCAGCATAAAAAAGTCTTTAAACTTACGTAACGAAATTGTTTAGATGCAAAATCAAGCGTAATATCTAAATATATAAAAGAAGAAACTGACTGACTGACTGACTGACTGACTGACTGACTGACTGACTGATTGACTGACTGACTGACTGATATATCAATGCACAGCCCAAACCGCTGGTTCTAGAGATTCCAAATTTGGCACGTAGGTTCCTTATAAGGTCTAGGGATGCACTAAGAAAGGATTTTTCAAAATTCTCCCCCTAAAGGGGTAAAATCCAAAGTTTGTATGGCGAATCAAGATTTGTTAGACAACGAACAAGATTCGTTATTCGAAACTTCACAGGAGTATTCCTAACGATAAATGAGTAAACACGTGTTTCAGGTTTTTTGAAAATTCAACCCCCAAAAGGGGCAAATGTGGTCACAAAGTCTGAAAATCAACATGGGTATCGTATTCTTTTTGAGTGCTTATAGTACGCGGGCGAAGCCGCGGGAAAAGGCTAATAATAATAATAGGGAATAAGTATTTCATACAGAAAAGGTTTACTTGGATTAATTCCGCTAAAGTTTAGTTTTTTGTCCTACTTTTGTATTCCCTAATACTTTTTATCATAATGTTCATTTGCCCTAATGCTCATTTGTCCTAATTACAGTTGCCCTAACATTGTATTGATGACTTTTTCCTCTTACACTTATGTTATTACCTAATATCATTTGACATATTCATCAATTGTCCTAATATTTTGTTCCATAATACTAATTTATCACCATTTTTGTTTACTTGTTTGACGTAATGATTACATACCTAATTTTATATGAACTAATATTATTTCGCCTAATATTGTATACCCTAATATTTAATGTCCTAATGATCTTTTTAGGGTTCCGTACCCACAGGGTAAAAACGGGAGCCTATTACTAAGACTCCGCTGTCCGTCTGTCTGTCACCAGGCTGTATCTCAGGAACCGTGATAGTTAGACAGTTGAAAATTTCACAGATCATGTACTCGTATTTCTGTTGCCACTATAACAACAAATTTAATACTAAAAAAACACAGAATAAAATAAGGATTTTAGGGGGCTCCCATAATACACACATGATTTTTTTTGCCGTTTTTATAGATAATGGGTACGAAACTCGACTTCAACTCGCACTTGGCCGTTTTTTTTCCTAATAACGACTATCCTAATGCTGATATGCCCTATTTTTGTATTCCCTAATACTATTTGTGATAATGATTTGTGATTTACCTTAAAGCGTGTATCAGACGGCATACAATAAGCCACTCCTGCAGAGCGACCTTGGTCTGGACGGAATGTGTAGACTAATCCAATTTTTATTTTCGTTACATACAGCAATGTTCGATGATTGTTAAAATAGTGTGATGTACGGAACCCTCAGGGCGCGAGTCCGACTCGCACTTGGCCGTCTTTTTTGATAAAGTCAATACTTTCGGAAATAATCATTCAGAAGAACTCAGTTTAAAAAAAATGTGTCTCTAACTTTTGAACCGTGGGCCCAACATATATATATAAAAATAAATTAACGTAAAAAAGTTTTAAGTTAAACGGTTTTATTTCAATCAAATGTTGTACCAAAAACTAGAAAATAAAAATGTATACGAATTTTAGTCCCACATACATTGCTTCCTGGAGAGTAATCATGTATGACGGATAACAGAATAGGCATCTCGAGTCGGATGCTAAAGGCCCTATTTGTCTCTATATCAGTGGATTAAGTCATAATCGGAAGCTTTTATCAGACTAAAATAAAAACGTGGGGCGTCTAATATAAGGTTGAGTGTTAAGTATGTAATGCAGACTATTTAATCTGAAGTCACGTAGCTATGCTTAAATGTTGTTGGAGGTGGCGTTAGTGTGAGAGTACTACGAGTAGTATTAAAAATATGTATATATAAATTATAAAATGAGTCAAATACTTAGATATTTAGTTTACGAAATGAAATGTGAAATTAAGTAAATATGGTGAGTTAATTTGTATAAGGGCTAGCATTAGCAATTCTTATTATTTTTTATTTACTAGTCAACTTGAGTGCCCTCCACTGCTGGGCAAAGGCCTCTCAACTTGATTTTCATGATTTTAGGTCTTATAATTTTCTCTATTATTGTTTTACCATGTCATTACGATTTTGAATCACAGGATTTTCGTTCATTGGTAGCTTTACCTGCCTACCTAATTTTTTTATCGTACCAACGCCCCAAGTTTTTATTTTAGTCTGATAAAAGCTTCCGATTATGACTTAATCCACTGATATAGAGACAAATAGGGCCTTTAGCATCCGACTCGAGATGCCTATTCTTTTATCCGTCATACATGATTACTCTCCAGGAAGCAATGTATGTGGGACTAAAATTCGTATACATTTTTATTTTCTAGTTTTTGGTACAACATTTGATTGAAATAAAACCGTTTAACTTAAAACTTTTTTACGTTAATTTATTTTTAAGTTTTTAGTAAAATTTTTGTACTTGTAACCAGCCCTATTGACCGTATTATGTGGTGGGAAAACTATATGTGATGATGACAGCTCAAGTGGTATTATATTAATTGTATGTGACCTTTCGTGTGTTTAAAGTAGAGGGTACCTACATTAAGTTGGGTAGTTGGGTACCAACGTATATTATAGGTTACATATATGTATACAGTGTGGCAAAAATGTATGGGTCCTGGAGGGGAACTAAATCCTTGAAATAGCTTAATTTACGTAAAGGACATTCTTTTATTTTAAAAATTTATGCGAAGCTAAAGGGCTGAGTACGTCACAGCGAGAATTGCTTTAGGAGCAGCATGTCATGGACTTGATAAAACTCAATGGTCAAGTGACTTAGCGAGCCCGAGGGCCGAAGGCCCGAGGTTGAGCCGCAATCTATGCGAAGCCTAAAAGGCCGAATACGTCACGGCGAGAATTGCTTCACCAGCAGCATGACATGGACTTGATAAAAGTCAATAGCCAAGTGTCTTAGCGAGCCCGAGGGCCGAAAGCCCGAGGGTGAGCCACAATCTATGCGAAACTAAAAGGCCGAGTACGTCACGGCGAGAATTGCTTCAACAGCAGCATGACATGGACTGGACAAATCTCAATGGTCAAGTGTCTTAGCGAGCCCGAGGGCCGAAAGCCCGAGGGTAAGCCGCAATCTATGCGAAGCTAAAAGGCCGAGTACTGCGTATTGCATACGATCGGAACATCACAACGAGAATTGCTTCAGCAGCAGTATGACATGGACTTGATAAAACTCAAGGGTCAAGTGTTAAGACACTCGGCTAAGTCGCTAAGGCGAGCCTGAGGGCCGAAGGCCCGACGTTGTGCCGTTATCTATGCGAAGCTAAAAGGCCGAGTACGTAACGGCGAGAATTGCTTCAGCAGCAGCATGGCATGAACTTGATAAAACTCAACAGCCAAGTGTCTTAGCGAGCCCGAGGGCCGAAGGCCCGAGGGTGAGCCGCAATATATGCGAAGCTAAAAGGCCGTGTACGTAACGGCGAGAATTGCTTCAGCAGCAGCATGACATGGACTTGATAAAACTCAACAGCCAAGTGTCTTAGTGAGCCCGAGGGCCGAAGGCCCGAGGGTGAGCCGCAATCTATGCGAAGCCTAAAAGGCCGAATACGTCACGGCGAGAATTGCTTCAGCAGCAGCATGACATGGACTTGATAAACCTCAACGGTCAAGTGTCTTTGCGAGCCCGAGGGCCGAAGGCCCGAGGGTGAGCCGCAATCTATGCGAAGCTAAAAGGCCGAGTACCGCGTATTGCATACGATCGGAACATCACAACGAGAATTGCTTCAGTAGCAGCATGACATGGACCGGACAAAACCCAATAATTAAGTGTCCTAGCGGTGACGACTCAGGAGTTGGAGATCAATAAAACACGTAAACGCCTATACCTAAAACTAGAACACTATATTTAAATGCATACATTCTCCAACTGGTCCTTTATGGCAGCCAGTAGCCTAGCAGCATTACGATTGAGGATTGGAGATCAAACGTAACGTAAATGTCTCTAGCTAAAACTAATGCACTATTTTTAACCGACTTCAAGATTTGAAAAGAGGAGGTTCTCAATTCGGCGTGTATGTTTTTTTTTTTTTTTTTTTTTTGTTTTTTTTTTTTATGTTTGTTACTCCATAACTCCGTCATGTCTGAACCGATTTTGAAAATTCTTTTTTTGATTGTAAGTATATATATACAGATTGGTCCCGTTTTTGTCAAAACGCAGTTCTGATGATGGGATCCATGAGGAATCGAGAGAACTCCTCAAATCTTAAAGGCATACATATAGTGATTTTTATATTTTTATCAACAAAACCATCATTTTCATTCAAAACAGTGACATTTGATGAAGTAGAACTGCTGATGATGATCAGAACGGAACTCTTCAACGACGCATAGTTCACGTTTGGCGATTCGTCCTCTTCGCTGTGTTTGTTTAGCAAGTTTAATTGTCAGAACAAATGTTCGTCAAGCTCAAGTTCTGATGATGGGATCCATGAAGAATCGAGGGAACTCCTCAAATCTTAAGGGCTTACACATAGTGATTTTTGTATTTTTATCAACAAATCAAGCATTTTTATTCAAAAGAGTGACATTTGATGAAGTGGAACTGCTGATGATGAACAGAACGGAACTCTTCAACGACGCATAGTTCATGTTTGGCGATTCTTCCTCTTCGCTATGTTTGTTAAGCAAGTTAGATTGTCAGGACCAATTTTCGGCAAGCTCAAGTTCTGATGATGAGTTCCACGAGGAATCGAGGGAATTCCTCAAATCTTAAAGGCATACATAAAGTGACTTTTGTATTTTTATCAACAAATCAAGCATTTTCATTCAAAAGAGTGACATTTGATGAAGTAGAACTGCTGATGATAATCAGAACGGAACTCTTCAACGACGCATAGTTCACGTTTGGCGATTTGTCCTCTCCGCTGCGTTTTTTAAGCAAGTTATTTCATTGTATGGAATCTAAGTGCACCATCTACAATAATCCTTCACCGGCTACCCCCATTGAAGTCGGTTTTTTTTTCTTAAAAATTATTAAATTGACACTTTCTGGAACCGGTCAGTTACGGAAGGCAGAAACCATGCAGCATCAGAACTGAGGAATTGGAGATCAATATGAAATGTAAATGCCTCTACCTAAAACTAGAGCACTACTATTGAATTGACACATTCTCCAACCGGTCAGTTATGGCAGGCTGTAACCTTGCATCATCACGACTGAGGAGTTGGAGATCAATATGTAACGTAAATGCGTCTACCTAAAACTAGAACACTATTATTAAATTGACACATTCTCCACCCTGTCAGTTATGGCAGGTTGTAACCTTGCATCATCACGATTGAGGAGTTGGAGATCAATATGTAACGTAAATGCGTCTACCTAAAACTAGAACACTATTATTAAATTGACACATTCTCCACCCTGTCAGTTATGGCAGGCTGTAACCTTGCATCATCACGACTGAGGAGTTGGAGATCAATATGTAACGTAAATGCGTCTACCTAAAACTAGAACACTATTATTAAATTGACACATTCTCCACCCTGTCAGTTATGGCAGGTTGTAACCTTATCATCACGACTGAGGAGTTGGAGACCAATATGTAACGTAAATGCGTCTACCTAAAACTAGAACACTATTATTAAATTGACACATTCTCCACCCTGTCAGTTATGGCAGGCTGTAACCTTGCATCATCACGACTGAGGAGTTGGAGATCAATATGTAACGTAAATGCGTCTACCTAAAACTAGAACACTATTATTAAATTGACACATTCTCCACCCTGTCAGTTATGGCAGGATGTAACCTTGCATCATCACGACCGAGGAGTTGGAGGTCAATTTGAAACGTAAATGCGTCTACCTAAATCTAGAGCACTATTATGAAATTGACACATTCTCCACCCGGTCAGTTATGGCAGACAGTAACTATGCAGCATCAGAACTGAAGAGTTGATGGTCAATATTAAGTCACTAAGGATTTATTTACTAGCAACAATAATATAGTTAAATTAGCAGATGTGTACGACTCTCGGTTAGGGTAAGCAGTGTCTCTGCAGCATCAGGATTTGAAGATCGAAGGTTGAAAATATTATTAAAAGTTATTGTCACGGAGACCTGATACGCATACTAAATTTCACCGAAATCTGTTAAGTAGAAATGGTCGAAAAATCGATTGCAAGATTTGATGCGTATAAATAAATATACAAATATACGGGGTCAAGCTAAATAAAACCGTTTAAAAACAAGAAATTGAGGCTTACTAGGTATATTGAATAAAATTGGGTACTTTCCTGGGTAAAAAATATATAATTCTATTTAGTCCGTCAGTTAGATTATCAAAAAATATTGGACACGTATTTTTTATTTTGTCAATCAAACAAAAATTGGTGAAGATATAGCCCGTTAAAGTTCCGCGTGACGTCACATTATACTAAAAATTGTACTGAAATGTGACGTCACGCGGAATTTTAACGGGCTATATCTTCACCAATTTTTGTTTGATTGATAAAATAAAAAATACGTGTCCAATATTTTTTGATAATCTAACTGACGGACTAAATATTTTATTTTAGGAAAGTAGCCAATTGGTTGAGTTGTTTTTGACTTTAGTACCAAAAGGACGTAAGTGGCGCAAAATATCGTGTAAAAAAACTCTTTTAAGGCAATTACGTAACCCTACTTTGAGCATGGCCCGATAATCCAGAACTTGGCCGGTTTGTTTTCTAAATACGAGTATCCAACTCGTGCCGAGATCATTTTGAACGCTTCGCCTGCCTAATAACTTTGACTGCTGACTGTACAAGTTTGTATTGGCCTTTCATTCACTTTAGGTTACCTAGTGAAGTGACACTTTAGCTTGTGAGAGCCCAAGTTAAATTACTAAGTTACCCAAGCGATAGCTAATTCGTATTTCTCTCCCACACATTAATTTCCAATGATCCCTAGAGGTATCTAAAGTGATCTGGGATCCTGCGTGTTAATACCTAAGCTGAAACTAGTTAGTTAAAAGCATGTAATGAAACAAACACATGCGTGTTCGACTAGCTGGCAACGAGCACCAGGGATTGTAACCGGTTTTCGCAAAAAGCCCCGAAATAACCCAATATGTTTACATATTTTATGGTTTTTACGTAGAACTCGTATTGTTTTTAGGTTATGACTTTATATTGTAAGATTTTTCGATTAAATATGAAATAGTAAACGAAAGAACGAAAAAAAACCGGTATTTTAGTATGGAGCAGAATACCGGTTACAAGCCCTGACGAGCACTGTCATCGTTTTGCATGTAAGCGTAGATAATATCACATATTATGTAGAGAAATATATTCAACTTAGAGAATACCGATATAGTCTATGTTCCGGGAAGAATTTATTTTTGTTGATGCACCGGCTAAGTACAAAATCTTTGTGTAGAATAGACCGAGGTAAATGGGATCGCGGGGTGAAATGGATCAAGAAGCATTTTTGTCAAAATCATAAGATCGCGGATAGCCATGGAAAGCCAATAGTGTCCCGAGTAGGGTTCGACCTTCATGCATGCCGCGGTGGCAAGATCTAATGATTTTCACAAAATTGCTTCACTTAGTTCGTTTCATGCTCCGATTCGCGTTGGTCTACCCTACTTACTTGCTGGCACACTGTCAAATAAACCTCGGTTATCCGGCAAAAACCCTTTCTTCTACCACTACCTACCACTCATGCATAATTCTTCGGCATAAGGCATCGCGCTTACAGCAAATAATACGTTTTTGCTTTTAGTCCTATTACCGAGATGAGATTACTAAGATTTTAAAAGTTTGCAAGCGACAGAATCACTTCTACTTATCAAGTGTAATTACTCTGCATCAGCGTGGCAGTATTTTTGTGCGCTTCAGAGTTCAGAGTGCCATTAGCGATTCGACGCGAGGGCGCCGCATTGCAGGTCGCAGGCCAATGCGCCGATGACCTAAAACTGCGGCCGGATTCTGGTTAACCCTAGATTTGGATTGAGCTATATTTTCTTGTGTAAGATTTCATTGATAATATGCGCGGTTGTAAACTACGAGTAACAAGAGCGCTGTAGCCCGAGGGATGCCGTATAAATAGTTTGTAAGTGCAATGTAAAATGTAATATTGTTAAGTACATTTAATAATACATAAGTTTCAGAAGGTACGAGTTACGCAATGCGCCCGGTTATTTTTAATATGAAAATGCTCACTATAGGTATAACGGACGTGCATTAAGCATCAGCCAATTCAATACCATCTTTGAATACCTCGTGTAAAACAATATACGTATCTCCATATTTACATTTGATATGCATAATTGAGATGCCAACGACTCCAATACATGTTCCAGTGGACAAATATTCTAATAGCTACTATACCTCGAGAAAATAGGAGATTGTTAAACGACATATGTACGGCTAGGGCGTGCATTGAATCCCAAACGAAGCAATGGAGTCTATAATAGAATCCCGAGCGAGAGATTCTAAAGTAGACTCCTGAGCGTAGTGAGGGATTTAAGTGTTAACGCCCAAGGTGAAAATAGTTTTGCTCCTATGTGACACATATTGCTTTTCACACCACCTTAAAGGAAAACAAATGTATTGTTCATAATTATATTTATTTTGACTTTATATGTGCTTAGTGTGCTTCCTGATAATAAAGAATCGATTATTTATTAACAAAGTTTGGAATAACAGTAACGGACTGGCTGAAAAAAAACGAAACAGAACAGAAAAGTGCCACTTTGTTCCCTCCTGGCAGGGAAGTAAAAGCTCGTATATGAATAGGTGGTGTGAAAAGTAAATTTGTGAAGTACATTTATGTTTTATAATATACGTCTTATTTATAAATTCTATAGATCAAACTTCAGGTGTTAATTGGCATGGTAATCATGAAAGTGAGTGGGAGCTTAATTAAGTACCTATTATAAGAAAGCACTTTCTATAAAATACTAGACAAGAAAATATTTTTAGAACCATAATAAGACCTACTTATAAAAAAATATGTCATATTTATAATAATCTTGATGTTATTTAATGTTGCTAATTAAACCATTTTTACTTCTTGCTCTGTGAATAATTCGCCCTTATTTATTGCCTTGAACATTATCATCCCAGAGAAGTGATTAGTTATGTGACCACAATATTGTAAGACACAAGTAAATAAGACGACAAAGGTGATTTATTTTATGCAATACTGGTTAAAGTGGTTAATGAACAATTAATATTTCACTTTATAATCTAACGAAGGGCTAGCGTGTGATTAGGTATTTCAATTAATAATTGTTGATTGATACTCGTATTCAACAAGGGACTTACTACGTTAATTTAGTGCATATTTATAAGTAGGGTTGTCGATGAAAGTCACGCAGGTCTGGTAATTTAACAACTCAAACATAACTGACATGTCTGAAGTTTAGTGATGTCAACACATGTCAAAAATAATATGGAATAGCGCCCAAGCAGCCCCGATAGCGCCTCGTTCACACAATGTCGGTAGACAAAGCGGTACGGCTCCTTCAGCGTAAGGCTCACTCCATTCAATCACGGCTCCGAAGCCTCGGCGTCAACACATTCAAGTACAATATTGTTCTTTGCCCACCTGAACACAAACGCGTTCTCGACATTCTCTTTTAATTATTTTTACTGATCAACTTTTATTGCTAATACTGCCACAAGATCGAGTAATAAAATATAAATAAGAACCCCAACTGCGTTTTTCCATCGAGGAGTTCCTTTGGGGACCTTCTGATTATCACCACTGCTCAGAATTGTGAAAGTACCTGACACAAATTTTGACAGCAAGTACCTAGCTCCAATTTAAGTTACGCATAAATTTGTACTCAAATAAACATACAAACACTACACAATGATCATACGAAGTCAATCTAAATAAAAACTTATCATTACGTGCTAAATTATTTTAAGAGTTTTAAAAGGTAACCCATTTATGATATTCTGTAATATATAAGTACATATAGAACATAAAGTCCAAGTATTTAAACGCCCATAACGATTAAATTTTTCACCTCATTAAGTTTCGCTTCTGGTTCATTAATTTAGATGAAAGATAATGAGCACGGAAACGGGGAATCTGAAACGGTAATCTTATTCAATTGCCTAACTCGACGTGCGTTTTAGCTAGCTAATTAAAGGACACGAAACGCAGATTAGACAAAACTGAGAGATACTGCAACTGACTACGTATACCTGCGAGTTCCCAACCAGCTAGCCGAAAGATGGTCGGGTTGTTGTCATATGTCAGTTCTTTCACAATGACTGTCACGATCTAATAAAATATTAAGAGTGCATAACTGACGCATTAAGACATAGGCGATAAAATGGCAACCATTCTATCAGTTTAGATGTTAGTTTGACTTCCATCGAATCTTGCAGAAAGCAGCTTCTCATCTCCAACCGAGTCCCGCCTGGTAGTGCAGAAAAATTACATATTTTGTTGGCAAAATATGTACACCAATGAAACTTTGTTAACTTTATCTTGGCACTAGAAATCAGGATCTGCCGAATCCTATCTAAAATTAGGGGTCCTACCCCCAGCGGGGGGGTTATGGGCAGGGGAGAATTTTTAACAACGCACTTCTTACAAACTAGGCGAGTGAAGTGTCATGTTCTATGTATTGTTTTGCGCTAAATCGAATGAGACCGTACCCATACTTAAAGGATCTATATTTTGCGAGATATGAAGGCTTGTCAAAAACCCAAATTTTATCAAATATTAACATGTGGTACATCAATCAATAGGTCTTTAAAAATAACATTAAAGATTCTTCAAAAATGTTTTGATTAAGTGAATATTTTCAGAAATAATCGCTCCGAAAGTCTTAAACATTATATCCTCCCCTTCTACCTATTGAACCATAAGTCAAAAAAATATGAAGAAAATTCAAGTAGTTGACCTTACCTTAAACACTTGCATTCTACGAAAATTTATGAGAATAATATTTTTTCAGCCATTTTTACGTTTTTGAGTTTTAGAGCCATCTCCAAAAACCTTCTTCCATATGCAGATACGACCGACCTTTTGGTATTAGTTTGTTCTTATTCCATCGAAGGTAAGAAATCCTCTATTATGCATGGTCCGAGATTTTGGCCGATTTTTAAATTTTCCCCCTACCATATCCCCCCCGATTGGGGTAGGATCCCTAAATTTGGATAGGACTTGGCATATCCTCATTCCTAGTGCCAAGATAAAGTTATAAATCAAAGTTTCATTTATGTACATATTTTGCGGCCAAAATGGCATATATAGTCTTACTTTAACCTGTATTATGGATACACGCCGGAGAGAAGTCAGCTATGCATATCTACCGTCGGAGTTAAACAGGTTGTTATTATTCTAACGTAAATCTCGTTTGGGTACCCGATCCCAATGGATAAGGCAGTACGTAAGTCAGTACTTTGACTCTCTCATGGAAATGGTAGTTGTTAAGGGGCCTTGCAAGCTCCAGCATTTGTTGCCTTACATCAAAGCCGGCATGGTTATTTTTTTAAATATGTTAATAGTGATGACATACTTATGTTAGACAAGAGTTTCCGACCTCAGAATCACAACGGGGCAATTTCAAATTCTTAAAAAGCGCTAAAATTTTCGTGTTATTTTTTGTTTTTAATTTTTTTTCTAACAAGTGCGTATGTTACGGCAAAACTTTCCAAAGACACTTAATAGTAGACTTTGTAGTCTATTGTTATTTGCAATATAAGCCTAATTTAATAAGGTTTACAAACACATTATAATTCTCGAGAAACAACTCTTCAAAGTTGCACGTATTTTATCAATATATATATGTTGAATGGGTTGTATCTCAGATAAAATTATACCCGCTTAACATACAGTTACCAGCACTGACTTTTATTATGTTGCTAGCTATAGTACCAACTGGGATCCCAAAACTTCCTGCATATAGTCTTGAAAGAAACATTCTCCCGAATAATGACGTCATCAAAATTATTTTCCCCTTATTTCGAACAGTCCAAATTGGACCCAAATCGTGACATGTACATACACAAATGGGGTAGCAAATTGGACCCAAATCGTGACATTTACATACACAAATGGGGTATCAAATGAAAGCCAATCAAATAGTCTATATATATTTTGTGCAGTCTGTGCCCGAGCTCCGAAGAATTTCAGGGGAGCGAAGCCAAAACCAAAGGTACTAAGCGACGAATAATGACGAATTACGTTACTATGATAAGCTTTCGATCGATGCTACGCAGATGTATGTATGTGTCATGTTATAGCTTTACTTAACATTTTATAAGTGTCGGTAGTGGTCACGTTCGTGACTGAATTATTTGGACTTCAGGCATTATAGAGGTGTTTTTCCGGCATTAAAGGGGTCCAGACCATTTAGACAACAATATACCCGAAAATCCTGCCGATATTCTATAAATTGAGAAAATTGATATTTTTTCACTCCAATAGTTCGGCAGCGCCCCCAGAATTTTTAACTCAGCTACCACAATTATTGCTAGATCTTTGTTATTTTTATAGCATTGAATAGCTTAACCAGCCTGTTTTATTATTGTATAGGTAGTACATTGTTTTAAAGTTTGACATATAATTTTGTTGTAAAATGCAAATAGCTGTCTTATTTTTTAGCCTGATTTTGGATTTTTGTTAATAGCTATTAAACTGTAACATACATTAGTATATAATGTATTACAGCAATAAATCATATTTAATCTTCTTTCGTTTGATACCACACACGTGTAGGTGCAGTACACAGTTTTGATGAAATTTGCATTTTTCACAACGAAGTGGAAGCCATTCACCTACGTCTCCGTCTCTCGGCAGTTTTGGGGTCCTAGTATCGTGCGCAACAACATACTAAAATTTGGTAACGGTATCCAGCCCTGAACTATCACTTAGGCCCTTATAAGGGAGAGCACTAAAGGACGTTAAATTGGAGTTAATAATCTATAATGACTTCTACTTAGATAATTTATGTACCTTAGTGTATCAAGCGTACCACGTTCTTGCGAAGTTTTTTTTAATACTCTTTTCTTGGGGGGAATCAAGGTACTGATACTATGTTACTTGTGTTACTGTAGTTATAGTGCACGCACGTTGTATGCTAATATTAATACATTGCATAATGTCTATTCATATCTAATACAAAGTTATACAGTCAGCAGCTGAAGTAACTAAGCGGGCGAAGTGTTCGAAATGAGTTTTACATGGCTTGATCCACCACTAGCCACTTCTGCTGCTGACTGTATACAGGATGTAACAAAAATACTGTTAATCCGTTTCAGAGCATAATTGGTATCGTATAGTGACTAAGAAAAAGAAGGAAAAAAAATTTTTTTGACGCGAAAAAAATATGTTTTTGTATACAAAACCAAAATTTTTTCGTGCGAAAAAATTTTTTTCCTACATTTTCATAATTAGAAGACGATACCAATTATACCCTCAAAAGGATCTCCAGAATTTTTGTTACACCTTGTATTACTTAGGGAACGGAAACCGGTTATTTTTTGTATGAAAATAATCGGTTATTCGGTAAAGAGCACGAAAATATTGAATCATAAAATTCCCCGTCTGAGTTAAAAACTACATCAAGTGCCACTCTATGATATATAATAGTAACAGATGGGTTATGCACGCTCCAAAAGTGAAGCACTTAAAATGAGTGAATTCAAACAATTGTCGCTAGTCGCGCACCGGCAAGCGAGAGATGCGGACGTGTCAATGAGCTCCCGTTACCCGCGTGAGAAAGAGACAAACTGCAATTTTCTAACAATAAGAGTGACAAAGATGTAATTATTGTCAAAATAGATAAACATAACAAAATCGTTGCTAGATTATAAAATAACTCTGGAAGTATTTTTGTGCTCATTTTGTTGGATCCATAGTAGATTTCATTGGTGCCACTTTGATTTATTGTCGTGTCTATTGCAAGTCTATCGGTTGAAATTGACGCAATCAATGACACATTTTGTAGACGTGTGGTATCAATCAATAACTGATCAATTATTTATACGCCCCCATACACAGGCTATTATCTTCACAAATATTCGTTATACGGCCACCAAACAAAAGTAATGATCGCGGTCATTAACGTTACGTTGCCTAAATTCGTAGGGAACCAATCCACATCATATCCAATAATGTTATAGACATGACTTTTGTTTCATTATTTCGAAAAATAGAAAAAAAGCTGGTTTTATACATTTTGTTTATTAATTAGGTACTTCTACTTATCTTTAAATAATAAACATATTAAACCTGTACCGGTGTGGCTATCAGCATGAGCTATGTTATTTAATGCATATTTTGAAAATAACTGAACTGGATTAAACCGGCAATAGTATAAAATTTAAGAAAGCCAATGACACGACAAATTCTACTGAAAAATTCAACATATGCCTAACCTATGTTCAGATGAGGTCATGATACGCGTGATCCTTGAACCTTCCCTCCTTCAGATGACCTTATTTAACGGAAATTATTCATTGGTAAACTATGCGCATAACTTATTAGTAATCTAAGTAATATATCTATGTAATGAATACATCACGGTTACAGATAGGCGGTCAGATAATTCAAGGATGGCTCTGACGTCTCCTGGTATAGTCGACGGCGTACGAGCCCAATTCCAAAGAAAAACCGCAAATCGGTGTACAGTTTAGCCATTTGGCACACGCATACTAGAGGTCAAAACAACATTGTTAACCCGCAGTTCTTAAAAAAAATCCCTTAGGAGGGGAGAGCTGAGTCATAATTGTTTTTTGGAAGGGCCAATTTTTTTTCCAGAAACCTGTCGCCTGTGGTATCATATGACATTTAAGGCGATTCTAAAAATGTACCACATCATTACATTTTAGTCATTTTTGTAAATTAGGACAAAAATATTTTTTAAAACATACTAAGTTTGGGCACCTCGAGATACGATAGGGCTGATTTGTTTTTGTACAATATTACACAAACTTAGATATCCTCATATCTAATCCCAAGGAAGCAATTTTGAAAATAATTTCAGATAGTACTTTATTTCGATTTTTCAACATTACAAAGTGACACAGTTCTACTTCAGTACCTATTATACGAGACTTATGGAACTGTACTGCAATACATAGTTAAAAAAAGTCTCTATCAATTTGACATATAATCTAATGTTCCAGTTCTAACTAATTCAGATTTGTTAAACCTAATCTAAAAACTGATACCTGCGCGTTTCCGCAACATAAGCAAAAATAGCAAGCAGCTAAACCTTCATGTACACTCATCAATAATGTTCATCACTTTACTTCCAATTACGTCATTTTAAAGTCCAGCCTTCTGATATTAATCGTGAGTGAAAGGAACAATCAATGGTTATTATACTTATTATTGATAACATTTGCCATCATCAAGTATAATTTGTTATGTCAACTGTCTGCGGGCTACGGCCGCTACCGCTACGGCTACGTCACAGCGGCTACGCGGCCTACGCGCGCTGCCCGTGGTATGCAGTCGTGCGGAGACGTCGTCAGCGTACGCGACACTGTGATATACCGCTTTTTAGTGACTAAGGTACGTGCTTTTAATTATTGTGACACCAATTTTTAATTTCATATTAGTTACACAAAATATTGGTGGATAAATGTGTCGTGGAATATTTTTTTTATAAACATTTTTTTTATTTAATAGTATTTTTGCCACATGTTTTAAGCATAGTTTTATAAAACTCATTTCAATCTTGTTATGTTCAATACATAAAGATAGGATTTACTAATTAGAATTTTCCATTAGTTAAGGCACTTTTTCATACATTTTAAACATAAGACATCATTTCAAACCACAAATCCAAGTTAAGCCCAAAGTTAATATCGTTTGAAACCTCAACGCGGTTACCGTTTAATATTTGCGGGCTTCTAATTCCGTTTTGTTTTTGTGTTTTAGTGGAGCTGGAATTGTGAAGGCAGTAAATAATAAAGTTTGGCTCCGATGGCAGCTGCGAGGCTCTGGACGTCGGTATTTCTGCTTCACGCTACTTTCATTTTGCTAAGTGGTGAGTTTGTATATGTTCTTTGCAGATTATAATAGTCACTGGCTAATTTTAGCGCAGAATTTGTTTAACTGAGACTTGCAGTAATTTCCTCATTCTTATCACTGGTCTGTGCTTGCATACGTTTGGTTTCGAGCTCATGAGCCAAAAAATCTATTTAATTACTTACAAATATCTTGGCGACAAAGGTGACAGAAATCTATAACAAAATAAAACCTTCACCGCGTAGATTGTAAATTAGTTCGTCTATATTATACCAGTGTACCAGTCTCATGAATGAAAAATATAGCTGTTATTTAAGGTTCATTAATTTTACTTCATTAATTTAGAATAGGTATCGCCATTCAACAAGGTAATTTCGCCAGCCTTATGGGCAAAATTCCGCAGGGAACAGACCTGAGGGACTTAGCTTAGGACTTTTTAGGTAGGTATATTTTTTATTAATATACGTTTTTTTTAAATTATTTATTTTTAAAATTAGTATATTTTTAACTATAGTTTTAGTTTTTATGCGTTTCATAAATCCATAATATACAGTGCAATATAATTTTATGTAAAAATTAGGAAAAATTAAGTTCCTCAAATAATAAAAATCCATTTAAGACAACCTTTACGATTATACAAAAACTTATAAATAATTAAGTATTTACACTAAATATTGTTCGCTTAAAAATTAGAGTTAATTTCATACGTAAGTACTATACGCCGGCGCTAAATTTAAACCAACGATTGTGAAACGTTATTTATTCATAATATGTACTAACAACCTCTGACATAAAACGAATGCTTAATCAATGTACGCTGAATTTCCTTTAGAAAAGTCCACACAACGCGACCGCGAAAGTTATCTATTAATATACAATTCATATTACAAAGCAAGGCGGCATTAAGAATTCATTGCGACCTTAACCGCACGTGTATCACCTCCCAGCGAAAGTGTCCGGCTTCGGTAAAAACTTGTGAATTTTAAATGAGGTTTGAAGTTGTATTTGCAGCCTTTGTCTTATAACAGTGAAATGATAGCAATATGTTCCGATAGCAATACCATTTTAATACAATTTGTGTGAATTATCTGTGGAATTTGTGCTAGCATATAAGCTGTACTTACCTACTTATCTTTATGATTGCTTATCGGTATATATTATGTTGTTGGCTTGTATTTGTTTTACTCCCCAAGTTTTTTCACGGACATAAAATGGTAATATATGTATTTGATATTTTTTCTAGAAACAACTCAATAGCTAACTCGTTTTATTAACACTTGTAATCAATCGTTGTTCGTTAAGTCGTTTACTAATTGTTTCAAAAATAGATAATAAATATATTTCATAACTTGTGAAATATTTTTTAATGTTTTCCAACGTAAGACTTTTAATAAAATCAATTGGTCCAGTCATTCTCTTTGATAAATCTACAATGAATTTTAAAAAATCGGTTAAAAAACGCAAGATAATTAAAATTCAAAAGTAGTATCTCTAGGAAAAGCCATATTTTTCACCTCTTAACTGCTTTAGTGCACTGTGTAGCTGCCTGTAAGTTCTAGAGTAATTCAAATATTTATTAATACTAAGTAGTTTCACTTGAAATCAATGATATTTACTATGGATGGGTAATACTCTAACAAAATGAGCAGAAAAAATACTTCCAGAGTTATTTCATAATCTAGCAACGATTCTGTTATGTTTATCTATTTTGACAATCATTACATCTTTGTCACTCTCATTGTTAGAAAATTACAGTTTGTCTCTTTCTCACCCGCGTGACGGGAGCTCATTCGCACGTCCGCATCTCACGCTGGCCGGTGCTCGACTAGCGACAGTTGTTTGAATTCACTCATATTATTAAGTGCTTCACTTTTGGAGCGTGCATAACCCATCTGTCATTATTATATATCATAGCTTGAAATCCGAACCAACGAGTTTGTAACCGGCTCCCCACCTTCAAAGCTTTATTGTAACCTTTAAACTTACGTTACGCTAGGTACAAGACATCTATTTTCAGGTGACCTTTAGTGGCCTGTCCGGTTCATCACCACGTCTCTACTTACGTAAGACAGTTGGTTTAATCCTCATGGATTTAGTTCTTCTGTAAAGAAGACTAAAAGAGTAGGCCGTATTCCAATTTTAAAATACATAAACAATACACAACTATCTCCAACATAACTCCAACATAAAAATAAGCAGCAAGTTATATCGGAGTTGCATCGGAATAATTTTCAGGCAAATTCTGATATTAATTGCCGTGAATATTTAGATGTTATGCGATTATCACACTGGCACCGCAACCGCGCGGCGACGGTGTGCAAGCGTGACAGCGCTATACACACGCAGAGCGCTATCTCGCTCGCACACCGGCGCTGCCTGCGGAAACCGCAGCAGTGTGAAAGACGCCTTAACTGTGCTAATTGCGTAGTTAATGCATTGGAGTTGTATTGAAGTTGGATCGTGTCTACACCTATGATATATAATAATGACAGATGGGTCATGCACGCTCCAAAAGTGAAGCACTTAAAATTAGTGAATTCAAACAATTGTCGATAGTCGCGCACCGGCAAGCGAGAGATGCGAACGTGCCAATGAGCTCGCGTGAGAACGAGACAAACTGTAATTTTCTAAAAATGAGAGTGACAAAGATGTAATGATTGTCAAAATAGATAAACATAACAGAATCGTTGCTAGGTTATGACAGAGAGTTCTAAACCAGGAGAGGCCCTGAGTATCATTTCCCCTCTGTCAAAAGTATTGGCGGAAAATCTAGTACATCTATAAAAACTATTTCAATAATCGATGTCACGCATTTTCGTCATCGCTGTCAATGGATAACAAGCTCCGTGAAAATGCCCTTATGCGCTGTTTTTGGATGTAAAAAAATGTTATATTTCGTCTAGTTTACAAAAAGATGAAATAACATTTCAGATGTAAGTACAGTTTTACTTTATTTATCATTACTTTCGTAATAAAAGATTTAACCTAAATCGAAAATCAAGCTTCGTTTACAGAATCGATTCAAAGACAATCGTTTTCTTTCTGACGGGCAGTAACTATTTGACGTTTGACACTTCTCCATATTTAACGCGCTTAAGGATTGCTGTCTTCTATATTTTGTTTGAAAATACAATCAAAAAACCGGCCAAGAGCGTGTCGGGCCACGCTCACTGTAGGGTTCCGTAGTTTTCCGTCCGTCACAGTAAGTGTCCCCACTTAAGAGTTAATAACACCGCCATGTAGGATATGATATGAGAGTTCCATGTACAGCGACATCTATCGGCAAATTGAGTAAACTATTGCGCGCGAGCATAAAGTATGGAAGATGATTTTTATGGGATAATTCTTTATTGCGTGAACCGATTTTCACCGTTTTTACTTTATTTGAAAGCACGTCATTTCATTGTAATTTTGTAGAAATTACAGGTACAATAAACACCTGCTTATACGGTTAAATTACAAACTTAGTTCAGAAATTATTTTGTATTTTTTTTTCAAAAACTATTCATCCTATCAAGTTCAAAATAATTTTCCAAGAAAGTTTTTATAAAGTTCTACTTTTGAGATTTTTTTCATATTTTTAAAACTTATGGTTCAAAAGTTAGAGGGGGGGGGGGACGCATATTTTTTTACTTCTGGAGCGATTATTTCCGAAAATATTTACATTATCGAAACATGATTTTAGGAAACCCCAATTCATTTTTAAATACCTATCCAATAATATATCACACGTTAGGGTTGAAATGAAAAAAAAAATCACTCCCCACTTTACGTATAGGGGAGGTACCCTAATAAAAAAAAAATTTCACTTTTTATTTTACCACTTTGTCGGCGTGATTGATATACATATTAGTACCAAATTTCAGCTTTCTAGTGCTAACGGTCACTGAGATTATCCGCGGACGGACGGACGGACGGACGGGCAGACATGGCGAAACTATAAGGGTTCCTAGTTGACTACGGAACCCTAAAAACTATAAGGGTTCCTAGTTACCCTAAAAATGATCCTTGGCTTTTTTGTTTGACATTTCCAAAGACTGCATCCAATAATGAACCATATGTTAACGTATGTACAGTCGACTATCTATTGCTCCATTTAGTGTTATGAAGTATAAAAAGAATATGTGAAATATGTTTGGTGTTTTCAAGTCAAAGGTACATCTTTGTCGTTTGTCAATAAAGCGTTGCTGCCATAAAAAATCATTTAGAAATAAACTGTATTAACAACCGACAATGATGTACCTTTGACTTGAAAACTTCACATGCGTGCTACCTCGCCCCCCTCAGATTTTGACAGACTTTTTTGTTTGGAAAGATCAGGCGAAGCGTACTCCATTTATAGAGCTTTATGGGTTATGAGGAGTGTAACTTTGGAACTATTTTTTGTGATCATTTTGTTAGAGTATAACCCATCCATAGTATAAATATCATTGGTCTAAACGTGTATAGCTATAAAGCTATTGAAGTTTTTTTATAACCATTAGTCGTGATCTTGACCATAGTAAAATCACACAGCATAGATAATTTCTATTTTTTCATCCTATTTGATAACAATATGGTATTTCAGTATCTAAAGTAAAATAGTATGTAAACATGAGTAAGCCTATATAATCAATAAAATATCCGAAAACCAAAAGAAAACATTAGATAAATACCTACTAAAATATTTCAATTTATTCTTATCAAATACATGAAAGTTGTAAGACGGATATTTATAGCAGTTTTCCTTCATAATACATATTACTCGTATGCCTTCCGTGTGGCTGTTATTTAAGCCTGAGTTAGACGTGTTTGTAATAAATGTATGTACAAATACGTTACAACGTATCTCGTAGCTCGTAGACCCTGACGAAGGATAAACATGGTTTCCTCGTAAATACGTATATTATGTATAGATCTACGGTGTTCAAATAATACGTCAGTATATATACCCCCACTTCTATAGGTATTTAAAAATAATTTTAATCAAAAAAAAACCGACTTCACTTAGCCTCCACCTTTCCAAAAGCAAATGCTTGAGCTGCTGTAAAAAATACTCAAATCACTATGGCTGTGCCTATAATAGTTGAAGAGTTCCCTCGATTTCTCCAGGATCCCATCATCAGATCCTGACCTAGTTACAGTAGGACTAACTGTGAAGAACTGATACTCTTTAAAACAAAAAAATAATCGGTCCAGGCGTCTTCGAATAATCGGAGAACATACAAAAAAAATTGCATAAACAAAGATTCCGACGAGTTGATAACCTCCTCCTTCGAAATCTTCAAGTCGGTTGATAAGTCCGTAAGTCCGTCCGTAAGTCAAAAAAATTGTGCCCCCCTGTAACTTTTGAACCGGAGATCCAGAAAGTATGAAAAAAATTGAGAAGATACATCATTGTATATTCTTTGAACGAAAATTGTTATGAACATTATCGGTTTAGGAACTATGGAATTATCTCCAAGAAAACTTCTTTCATAGGCAGATACGACCTTTTTAGTATTAGTTTTTCGATTGTAGGGACGCTAGATTATGCGTGGCCCGACACGCACTTGGCCGGTTTCTTTTCTATTAAAGATAATTTTAATTAAATGGTGAGGTATCCATGTAGTTTCATTTATTTACCCTTCACGTGTACGTACGTTACGTAGGTTAATTTGTTAGAAAACTATACTTACTTTAGTTAGCAAAAAAAATTACACGTCATATTGGACGGGGGGGGGGAGGGGTCCTGAAAATATCACCAAAGATCACCATGGGGGAGGGGGGGGTCTAAAACAAGCCAAAAACGTATGACGCGATTAATGGACGCCCCCTTAGAAGTGGGGGTACATATATCATCATATTTAAATGAAGTATTGACTTAATGGAACGACAAAATTCAACGACAATAAATTAATTGCCACACATTGCACAGTGCATGTAAATACTCAGCCTTACGATTTTGATATCTATTCTCCTTTTCTCTACTCTTACTTCTAAGTCTTCTAATTAATATTAGACCAAAATTCGTTGTTAGTATATTTGCGGAAACTTTCCAAATAATTGGAAATGTTCTCAGAAATTTCTCGAAAATTTCATATGAAATATAGGAAATTGGAAATTTAAGAAATGGAAAGTTTCAAATCCCATACAAAATTGTGAGAATTTTCCGAAATTTCCATATGTGGAAAATTTCGCAATTTTGGAAACTTTCCAACGGCACATCAGTAGGAGGGAGAGAAATTAGGGGCGAATTAGCCGCTGACTGACAAAGACCGAATTCCACGCGGGCGGAGCCGCGGGCACAGCTAGTAAAAAATAATGATAGACAAGTATTTTTACAATAATATTTATTATTCAGGATTAGCAAATTCACATGAGTATAATATAATCTTTAAAGCCAATCGCATCCAATGTCTCCAGCAAACGTAAGCACTTTTCATCAAATTTTGGTACATTTTCGGCGGTATTCCGGTTACCGTGTCTCAGATATTGATTTTACTGTTAAAAACCCATTGGCTTGTTAGTATGAACACGTCCCTGAGATAAAAGTTAAAATTTTATGGCTGAAATAAAAAGGGGTTTGGAAATGTCTACCCAAATTTGCGACAAGTTTCTCAGAGTTTACACAGAACAAAGGAAAAATTATTGATATACAGGTTGGTACATTTAGATCGGTCAGTATGAGCAAGTCTGTATTTATGAGACAATGATCTGTTCGTAGGAACGTACCTAATCGATATTTGGGAAAATAAACTGCATACATAGATTTAATAAAAACATACTCAGTTCGGGAATGTATTACTTATCATGTTAATTATTATGTCAACTTAATTAAAGTAAAAACTATGAAATACAATGCATTTTATTCATTTTAGATATCGTGTTTAATCTCTCAATAAGGCTTGTGTTATGGGTACTAGACGACGGGATATACACGGTGCCCACAAGGAAAGGGAAAGATCTTAACAGTATATTCTAGATCCTATTTAGAGACAAAAATGGCATATAAACTTTTTTGAAATTCGCCTAGTTTCAGAGTTAATACCAATTTATAAAAAATACACTTTTTATTATAACTCAGCACAAAAACGATTGCAAATAAATGACTAAGGAAATGTTGCATTCAGCCAAGTGAAACCTTCGTTCAACCAGACAAATGTCAAAATAATCGCAAACACGGTGTCGCGATTCGAGATGCACGCGCATTGGCGCATGCGACGATTATTTGTCTGTGGTAATAGTTTTGAAAAAAAATATGCAAAATAAAAGGCGGCAATTCGTTGTGAAATAAGTTATCGTTTTCTTTAAAATTAATTAAAATAAAAAACAGTATGAGCTCAAATGACGACAGTGAGATGGAAATAGACGGCACACCGTCTCATTTGAAAGAAGAAGCAAGCTTAATAATGAACAACTTGCTTCCTGCTAAGTCGCGGGACAAATATAACAGGACTTACGACATGGTACGTTCATGCTGTGGGAGGACAGCCAAAATGCTAGAAATACCTTTTCGTTCACAAATTGCCTTGGAATGTCTAATATAACATTTAACATTAAGTAATAACATGCCTTATTTTTTGTATTGTACTATGTCACTTAACCCTTATTAAAAACTTATTACTTATAGTTGAAATTTAATTTGTTTGATTTCCTCACATTATTTGAGAAAAGCACTATGTATACCTCAATGGAAAAATGCCTTTCTTTCCATCCCTCGGCAACAATGTACTATTTCCTTCTTTTGATCTCAGGAATGCGTGGTTAATTTTTTCCCTTTCCTCGCGGGCACCTTGTATATAATAGATAAGTATGAATAAATACTTATATACATAGAAAACACCTATAACTCAGGAACAAATATCCGTGATCAACACACAAGTAAATGCCCTGACCAGGATTCAAACCCGGGACCTCCTGCTTCGTAGGCTTCGTCACTTTGATTTGCGAAATTAACGAAATATTTTTAAGTAAGTAAGATTTATTTGTAAACAAGGTAATTACATTATTGCTAAATTTATACATAGTTTCACTATATTTTTCCATCAGGCGTACAAAAAGGTTGCACTTAATCCTAGACAATAAGGTGCCTAGGTACTTATTTATTCTATCATGCACAGACAGAGGATAAAACCTTGTAGGCTGTAATATTATATAAAAACAGTAATGAGTATTATTAGTTATAATTATAAGTAAGTACATAGTTAGACATGAATGTGTATTTGTGTTACCAATTTATGTTGCTACACCCTATGTGGGTCCTTGTACATTATATTATGTATTTTTGGTTGCAATAAAGATCTCTTATCTAATATACAGATTGTAATATTAAAGCCACAGCAATTCGTCAGTATACAAAATATATGAACCTTAAAATAAATTAGTCAAGGAAAATATTTTTTATATAATCACTAATAAATAAAATAGTTACTTAATTGGTTGATTGTCATATTTCATTCTAAACTATCTTTAAAATATTATTTTTCCTTTTTCTAACCTTCCATGACTTTAACCACGGAAATCATTTTGAATAAAGTTGATTATACCGGAAACGCAAGCCATAGCTTTTCCTGTGTGCCGGTTATTCATAACATTACACTGTAGGTGTTGGAGAATGTATGGTAATGTTTCTTTATCCGCACGCGTAAGTGCCAGAAGGCGGAAATGCAATGCAAATTTATATCATCCTCCTAATATTCCTCCCGGCTTTTTGCCACGGCTAAACGGAGCCTGGATTCCACTTGGTGGCCTAATCCTAAATATTCGCGTAGGACCTAGTTTTTAGGGTTCCGTAGTCAACTAGGAACCCTTATAGTTTCGCCATGTCCGTCTGTCCACGTATTAGCTCAGTGAACGTTAGTACCAGAAAACTGTTATTTGGTATGAATACCTATATGTGTATAAGTTACGCCGACAAAGTAGTAGAATAAAAAAGTATAAAATAGTTTTTTTTTTCGTTTAATTACTATTGTGCCGTTGTATAGCTCTTTTAAAAAGAATAATATGAGTCTGTTACAACAATTTTTGGATAAAACCAATAGTTTCGTAAATAATAGCTATTGTGTGGGGTATCGTTGGATAGGAAAAAAACAAAGAACAGAGGTTTTCTTAAACGATTTTTGGATAACCCTAACGGTTTCGTAAATAATAGCTCAGAAAATTTAAAACAATGCGTACCCCCCTTTCTAACTTTTGAACCGTGGGTCCAAAAAATATGGGAAAATTCATAAAAGAACTTTCAATGAAAACTATACTTATTGAATAAAATCGGTTCAGTCGGTTGACTAAATATCATTCGATTCAGCGCAAAAGAATACATCTTTCATCCATCATTCCCCCCCCCCCCCCTTCTCCTAGGATCCCTAAATTTTGATAGGACTCGGTAGATCCTCATTTCTAGTGCCAAGATAAAGTTAATAAACAATGTTTCATTGATGTACATATTTCGCCTCCAAAATATGCTATTTTTCCTGCACTAAATTGTCCCTCTTCAATTAGAAAAGCAGGAGCGCCAATAGATCTTTACAAATTTACATCAATTTGATTTCAGTTTGACATACTTACTACCTCGGTAGGTATATCTATGTGAGCGGAATATCTGAGAGTGATGTCAAAATGAGATCAATTTTTCAAGATAAAATACCGCTCCACGAAGCTATCAACGCTGCGGCAGGCTGCAGCTGAATAAATGATGGCGTGTTGACCACGCCGCTCATTTCTGAATAACTAACGAACGTCCCCGTTCGACTAAGAGCTGGCCACGTTATATTTATGTATTATATCGCGTGTACCGAGCTTAAATTACATCCCGACCTTTCGAATACTTTACAGCGTTCGTGGTCAACGGGTCGACTGAGGAAAAAAATTTCAATTACCTCCGTTCAAAAACTATCACAATATGCAAACCTACTCACATATTAAATATTAAACAAATTTAGTGATTGCACATGCCAGAGGTTTGTTTCTCTTGTTAAAATATAGGTCCTGTCCTCTATAAATGAGACAACTTCGGCAGTTTTTACCTATTTTGGAGTTACTTTTTTCCAACTGAAAAATGTTGTTCGTCTCACTGTGACCTCCACCCATTAAAAGCTGCCAGATGCCCGGGACAAGCAATAAGCATAGTATATCAAACTAACTCGACGGGTTTTATTGCTCTCATTATTGTGTCACATCTGACGTAGCCAGCTCTCCGCCTACGTAGCTTGCAGCCCCACTAGACGCCTAGCGCCTCGCCAAGGGACGACAATATTTTACTTCCTGGTAAATATGCACGTCTGTTGCACTCACTGCATTTTTAATGCGTTCGCAGGTTCGGTAGGGAGCTTCGTACTAAATATGTCTACTAATCTTAAATACCCATGAAGAATTCGTTCGCCTGCATATTGTGTAACTTTTTTATAACTTAAACTTATACTGCTTAAATAAAAATCAACCATGATTAATTGTTAACTAAGAAATAATTTAACTCGGCCAAGTGATCGTCTAGTAAAAACCCAGTTGTGAACCTTAGAACCCACCGTCTTTTATTTTTACTATAGTCAAGTTTTAGTAAACTATTGCTTGTTTCTTTAAGCTTTGCGTTTGGTTTAATTCAGTCAATTAAAGAAATACTTATCTTGCGTTAAAATAAATATTTTAATGAAATATTAATTAAAATATGACAAATTTAATCATAAATTTCAATTGCTGATAATAATTCAGACCAGCCAGCTGTTTCACTGAATTTACTCGTTAGCTAGACCAGCTAGTGGGTCTAGTTACTTACAATCGTCGGTGGAATCCGTGTCCCTTACCTTACCCCAGTTGGACCCAACGCCCTCCGGTCGACGATATTATTTTAGTACAACTAAACTGCATATGTGATACAAAACTTTAATTACTTTCGTCTCTGACTGATCTGCATTCATAACAGACAAAATAAAAAATTAACTAAGTATTATTTACTTTCTCAGAATATTTTATTCTATTGAATTTAAAATGAAAATAATATATAAAGTATATGTGTAAGTATATGTTTATTATTAATGTTTGATCCATTATATAGGTAGTATTTATTTTATATTTAGTAACTGTAATATCGTTTCAATACATTATTTCATAAAGCCTGCACCAAACATATCTCTTTTTGCCCAGTGGTTGACTCGCAGATAATGCCTTAAGTCATTAAGTCCACCATTTGTATATTTTATGTGCAATAAAATTTAATTATTAAATAAATAATGCCTTCGTCGTAAAGCGACTTCTTCATAGTCTGTGGTAAATATACAACCATAAAAGTTCCAACTTACAGCTACTATGTCATATTATGCACTTCACAAAAGAAAGTATTTTGTATGCAAATGAAAAGCAGTAAGCTTTAGTTTTCTCTTTAGTACCTCGGTAGGCTACATAATATCAACTAAGTGCTTTGAGTTTTTATTCGCCATTATGTTGCAGTACAGCCGTACAAAGGCAATTTCTTTTATAAAAAGTCAGCATGATAGAACGGTAGGTAGTTCCTGTTACGAGTGATTCATTGTAAAACGCGTGGCTGGCTGGAGCTCGTACCTATGCAACGCATAAACTCCGTTCCGTGTCACAGGCTACCAAACTAATAAAAAGAAAATGACTCACAATAAAGAAGGAAATACGCTGTAGGTGTGTTCTCCTATTTACTGGTCCAAGGGTCTTACACATTTTATTGAATGCTAATCGAGTTTTGCTGTAGATCGCAAAGATAAGAAAATTAAAAGCTACTTTTTACGATGCTCCCTTATTGGCAAGTTATAATTTGTTTTGCAATTGAGACTCGAATAGACAGATATAAGCACCTATTTAGGTATGTACCTAAGTACCGTATAATGTAAGTTGATTCCTACGTGTTTTTTTTTCGACAATAAATGAAATTTTGTTCTAACCACGATTCAGTAACACATCGGAATAGGATACTTTTATATGGGTAACTGTTAATATGGAACTGAGGTTTAAATCGTTACGTACCTAACCATAAAAAGGCTACCCTTTATTCACTCTTTTTCGTAACTACTTAACAAAATGAACAATGAACTTCATGCACAAATAATTTAGAAGCCTTCCTCACTTACCTTTACCTATAGTGCTGGAGCCCGCCTAACTGGAAATTTATCAAAATCCTAACCAATTTTCCTCCATATAGCGTTATAGAGCCCATCTCGGAGATCATGAAAACATAAGTCTTAAAGGGCTTAAATGGCCATAAGTATGTATGGCGTCAAGCTGAAAACACAATTTTTTGGCCTAAATTTATCAACGAGCCTACCGCTCCAAAGTTTGACACATGATTTAGCCCACATCAAATAACCTACATACCAATTTTAAGACCATTCTGGTGGGCGCATAAGATTTTAAGACCAGTTGAACTTGCAATTTTTTGGCCTAAATTTATCAACGAGCCTACCGCTCCAAATTTTGACAGTAGTTAAAGGACCTATTCAACAAACCAAATCCCAATTTTAAGACCATTCTGGTGGGCCCATAAGATTATAAGACCACTTGAAGTTGCAATTGTTTGGCCTAAATTTATCAACGAGCCTACCGCTCCAAATTTTGACAGTAGTTAAAGGACCCATTCAACAATCCAAATCCCAATTTTAAGATCATTCTGGTGGGCGCATAAGATTTTAAGACCATTTTAAGAAATAGTCGATTTCATACAAAAAATTGCAAAATACTGTAAATTCGTTAAAAAAATATTTAGCTGGCACAGGCACAACTGCATATTCATATTTATGTGTCTTGTAATTTAAAATGCCGTAAAAGTATTCCGCAATAAGTCAAAAATTGGAGAAATTCGTCATAGCAGTACTTTAGTCACGCACGGGGGTCTTAAATCACTAAAATTATTATTCATTTTAAAATCAATGGCTCAAAATTTGATTTCAAAAGCCAGACGTAATGCCTATAGGCATTTTCTACCAGTCGCTCATAACTCTAAACTGATAAGCGTCAAGTTAGGTGCACTGAGAATATATTACTGACTGAAAAAATGACGTGAATTTATTTTATATCCTACCGTTCCAAATTTTGACAAACGGTGTAGCCCACTCCAAATAACCTACATACCCATTTTAAGACCAATCCGGTGGGCGCATAAGATTTCAAGACCTGTTGAAGTTGCAATTTTTTGGTCTTCATTTATCAACGAGCCTACCGCTCCAAATTTTGACAGTAGTTAAAGGGCCCATTCAACAAACCAAATCCCAATTTTAAGACCATTCTAGTGGGCGCGTAGGATTTTAAGACAATTTTAAGAAAGAGTCGATTTCATACAATAAATAGCAAATTACTATAAATTCGTTTAAAAAATATACTTAATTGGCACAAACACAAATGCATATTCATATTTAAGTGTCTTATGATTCAAAATGCCGTAAAAGTATTCCGCAATAAGTCGATAATTGGGGAAATTCGTCATAGCAGGACTTTAGTCGCGGGGGTTTAAATTACTAAAATGCTGGACGTAATGCCTATACCTATTTTTTTATTATACCAGTCCCTCATACATAACCCTTAACTAACAAGCGTCAAGTTAGGCGCACTGAGAACATTTAACTGACTGAAAAAATAACGTAAATTTATTTTTAATCCTACAGCACCAATTTTCAACACGGCGTCGCTACATTTCAAGTTCAAGTTATTTTATTTCATTCACGTTTTCAACCGACCACAACACAATACCTAGTTGATATAATTATATATATATATATATTATGAAAATTAATTATATTCGTAAGTACTTACGAAAATACTCAGTTTGAGAATTTAAGTCTATTTTGTTCTTATATGCAAGTGTGATAGAGACGGATATAATGTGCTGGAGCCCGCCTTACTGGAAATTTGTCAAAATCCTTCTCCTTATTTTCTTCCATATAGCGTTGTAGAGCCCATCTCGGAGATCATGAAAACATAAGTCTTAAAGGTCTTAAATGGCCATAAGTATGTATGGCGTCAAGTTGAAAATACAATTTTTTGGCCTAAATTTATCAACGAGCCTAAATAATTTTAGTGATTTAAGACCCCCGTGACTAAAGTACTGCTATGACGAATTTCTCCAATTTTTGACTTATTGCGGAATACTTTTACGGCATTTTAAATTACAAGACACTTAAATATGAATATGTAGTTGTGTTTGTGCCAGCTAAATATTTTTTAACGAATTTACAGAATTTTGCTATTTTTTGTTTGAAATCGACTATTTCTTAAAATGGTCTTAAAATCTTATGCGCCCACCAGAATGGTCTTAAAATTGGGATTTGGTTTGTTGAATGGGTCCTTTAACTACTGTCAAAATTTGGAGCGGTAGGCTCGTTGACAAATTTAGGCCAAAAAATTGCAACTTCAACTGGTCTTAAAATCTTATGGGCCCACCGGATTGGTCTTAAAATTGGTATGTAGGTTATTTGATGTGGGCTAAGCCGTTTATCAAAATTTGGAACGGTAGGATTTAATATAAATTTACGTAATTTTTCAGTTAGTAATATATTCTCAGTGCACCTAACTTGACGCTTATCAGTTTCGACTTATGAGCGACTGGTAGAAAATGTTTATAGGCATTACGTCCGGCTTTTCAAATCATATTTTGTGACATTAAGTTTAAAATAAATAATAATTTTAGTGATAAGACCCCCGTGACTAAAGTACTGCTATGACGAATTTCTCCAATTTTCGACTTATTGCGGAATACTTTTACGGCATTTTTAATTACAAGACACTTATATATGAATATGCAGTTGTGTTTGTGCCAGCTAAATATTTTTTTTAGGAATTTATAGTAATTTGTTATATTTTCTATGAAGTCGACTATTTCTTAAAATGGTCTTAAAATCTTATACGCCCACCAGAATGGTCTTAAAATTGGGATTTGGTTTGTTGAATGGGTCCTTTAACTACTGTCAAAATTTGGAGCGGTAGGCTCGTTGATAAATTCAGGCCAAAAAATTGCAACTTCAACTGGTCTTAAAATCTTATGGGCCCACCGGATTGGTCTTAAAATTGGTATGTAGGTTATTTGATGTGGGCTTAGCCGTTTATCAAACTTTGGAACGGTAGGATTTAATATAAATTTACGTAATTTTTCAGTTAGTAATACAGCACCAAACTTGACGCTTATCAGTTTCGACTTATGAGCGACTGGTAGAAAATGTTTATAGGCATTACGTCTGGCTTTTCAAATCATATTTTGTGACATTCAGTTTAAAGTAAATAATAATTTTAGTGATTTAAGACCCCCGTGACTAAAGTACTGCTATGACGAATTTCTGCAATTTTCGACTTATTGCGTAATACTTTTACGGCATTTTTAATTACAAGACACTTATATATGAATATGCAGTTGTGTTTGTGCCAGCTAAATATTTTTTTTAGGAATTTATAGTAATTTGTTATATTTTCTATGAAGTCGACTATTTCTTAAAATGGTCTTAAAATCTTATGCGCCCACCAGAATGGTCTTAAAATTGGGATTTGGTTTGTTGAATGGGTCCTTTAACTACTGTCAAAATTTGGAGCGGAGCAAAATTGATAAATTTAGGCCAAAAAATTGCAACTTCAACTGGTCTTAAAATCTTATGCGCCCACCAGAATGGTCTTAAAATTGGTATGTAGGTTATTTGATGTGGGCTAAATCATGTGTCAAAATTTGGTGCGGTAGGCTCGTTGATAAATTTAGGCCAAAAAATTGTATTTTCAACTTGACGCCATACATACTTATGGCCATTTAAGACCTTTAAGACTTATGTTTTCATGATCTCCGAGATGGGCTCTACAACGCTATATGGAAGATAATTAGTTAGGATTTTGATAAATTTCCAGTTAGGCGGGCTTCAGCACTACTAGGCAGCAAGGCTCCTCTTGTATTTTTGTTCCGCCACCGATTGATTTGACTTGCAAACAACAACGAACAAATTTTTTCTTCATTTTTCCACTCGTATAAAGCACCAAGCTTCCTACTTCTAGTGGACGGTAGGGCGAGAATTTTAATCCAACCTTGTGTTTCATTATGCAGCGAAAGAAACAGCACAGGAATAACTGAGTGTATTTGTGTCAGTATACTACTTGTATGTATATTTGGTATATAGTTAGTGTTTTAAAGGGTTTAACTTGAGTTATTCGTATTGTTGATTACTTTTGTTGATGAAATATCTGCAATAACCAAAAAAGTGGCCTAAAATCTATTACTTCGAATTTTATATAAAAGTGGGATATGTAGTCGTAGAAAAAGTATTGTATGCAACGTTGTGTCAAAAATGCTCGTGGCTTCTACCTTTAGGTATGATGTTCGCCTACGGCTCACATCGTAGCCCACGCCACTCGCCTTTTTTGTTTGACCTATCTTATACAATAGTGGCAGTTGTAGCAGTAAAAATACGGCTTTTCGTGAACAAGAGATTTCCCTCGGCATGATTATTCCTTAGGACCCAAGGATGGATTTGAAAAGTGGAGCTACCAAGATTTTTGATGAAAATGTTTAGGGGGGGAGGCTGTCAGCTACATCTTGATATCTACATCAGTTAAGTTACTAGGCCATGTTTGGTATCGTTTTCGTATAAATCAGGGATGCCGAATTCATTTATGGTATAATTTGACACCGTTCCAAAGCAAAAAAACAACAAACAAAATAGGTAAAATAAAATATAACTTATTTTGAAATTCTCTATTTTACAAGGAAAAAAATCCATAACTTATAAACAATTATGAATCTAGAATCAATAAAAGGTGATTTAGAGAGCGCTATTATTCGTTCATTAAGGTTTCCACGGAAGATCAGCGTTAAGATATCCCTAGGATACCTTAACACCAAGCTGAGTGGAAACCCTTTCAGTGGCGTTTTATTTCAAATGTTCCTGTAACATTTTGATGTTTATTTTATTTTGTATTACCAAGCGTCCTGAATAAAATTATTCTTATTCTTATGCTTATTAAAGAAAAATCTGATGTCAAACTATAACGTTATACATACATACCCCGTATGTAAAAAAAACTGTTGACGGTGCTAAAAATTGAAACGGAAAAAATCTAATCAAAATGTTTTTTGCGATCGTGGAATGATATAGTTGCGTTTGCACACGACATAAAAGTGAAATTTCCTTGGATATTATGACGCGAAATGGCATGAAACGGAATGCACCACCATTACGCATATTCTTTTACCACAATAAATTAATTCTTATTCTTATCCTTATTCGACCTTATCATTCCACGATCGCAAAAAAAAAAAACATTTTGACTAGAATTTTCCATTTAAATTTTAGCGAATAATAGGGCTCTCTAAAGCACCTTTCATTTTTTCAAGATTCATAATTTTTTATAAGTTATGGATTTTTCCTTGTGAAATGGGAATTTCAAAATAAGTTATTTTTTTTTTTTTGCTTCGGAACGGTGTCAAAATTATACCATAAATGAATTAGGCAGCCCCGATTTATACGAAAATGATACCAAACTTGGCCTAGTAGCATAACTGATGTAGATATCAAGATATAGTTGAAAGCTCCACACCCCCCCCCCCCCCCAAATTTGCATCAAAAATCTTGGTGGGTCCACTTCTCAGATCCATCCTTAGATCCTAAGGAATAATCAGGCCGAAGGAAATCCTTTGTTCTCGAAAAGCCGTATTTGACCTTTTTATGTCATGTGCAAACGCAACTACAACTGTTGCATATTATTATTATAGATAATAAAGATACCTACTTGAATTCAAATGTACTAAGTAAGTAAAATAACATATATGATATATATCCTTCCTCAGGGGCGTCTACGGAAACCCGTTGCTACTGGTGCGGGCCCCTGGCGGAGCAGGTGCACCGCAGCCGACGCTCCGCACCTTGCGGCGCCTCCGACCCCGTCACTGACTGCGAGCCTGGTTACAACTACTGTGCGGTCGTTGCTACTTCACCACGTAAGTACCTATTTAAATTTTCTTTACTTTACTACATTATCTGTGCATCTTACATTGGCGCCGCGTCCCGTGCCGGTGAACGAAACATCACTATACCTACACATGCAGAACGATATCTCGCTCGCATACCGTCAACGCAGGCGGAAACCGCAGCAGTGTGATATCCGCCTAAGATACTCGTGTTTTTTTTGTGGCCGATACTTTCTAAAAAGTAAGCTAAGGCTCTGGAGCCAATTTGCTCTGGTTTGTTAAACCCTAAGTTGCGCTCCGTAAAATCAAATTCTGAGACTAGTATCAATGACGCCATTCAAATATTATTCGATCTTGAGGCTAAACTCCTACTGATTTATCCAAATGCTAGAGTGACCGCGCTGACACTAGTCGGTAACGTCTTCATTACACTGCTAAATTACGAACAATGGGAAGTGGCGCAACTATGGGTCGCGACTGTACATTACTATGGTTTACTACGGACTAGTTGAAGCCAATTGGCTGTATGAAGCTGATTTGTATTAAGTCAGATAAATTCAATACTCGAACTACATTTGGTCCCAAAAGTAAGGAAAGGTAACTTCTACTAGAAGATCACCGGCACCGGCAATTTCTATACCAAACGCCTGAGATGAGTAGTAAACGTATAGCTTTCTAGAGTATTGTAATGACGTGTACTTTTGCATTTCAGCTCGAGTGGAGTCGCGATATTGTGTAAAGGTTTATCAGGATGAGTGCTACCCGCTCTATTGCAATTCGACCAAAACGTGGAAGATGACCTGTCCGTGCCGAGGCGACCTCTGCAATGGGCCAAACACTGACAGAGAGAACGAGGCATTCGCTATCCTCCCTAAACTAGTAGCTAAGACTCACAATGCGCGGATCAAAAAAAGAACACCCAATGCGTCATCACATTTGTTAAAGTACGAAGGAAAATCACTAACGAAAATCAGTAAAATCAGAATAATCAGTAACGAAGACGTAGAAATTCATAATAATATTAGTTTTAACGAGATGAATAAAGTCACAGAGGATAATAAACTTATTGTGACGGAAAATGACGCGGGAAGTATGCAGCAAGATCAACCAATCAATATAATGGTCGAACATAACAGTGAAGACGACGCTCAAAGTACTGCCGCTACCATAGATAACAAACAGACATCGACTGTTGTGAGTAATCAACTTATTGAAATTGAAATTCATGTAAGTGATCCAACAGAAAAATCTAATGCTATGAAAGGTGACGAACAACCATGTACTGATTTACCAACTACGGCCGAATCCAATGAAGACGGCAAACATACAGAGCCCGTTAAGGATGAGGAATCATCTATTGTCACTACAGTTAATAGCGTGCTAGAGACGGAGGCAGTTATGAAAACTACTGGTAATATGAATACTGTTGAAAGCGAAACAATGAAACCAACAGAACTTGTTCAACAAGCAGCAGTAGAAACAAAATCCACGGATAAACCTCATGCTGAATCGGGAAGTACTACAGAAATTATGCTGAATGATCAACCTATGCATCCTAATGATCTTATGCAAAACGATGCTCCACTTGTAAGCCCAACAGACACAATTCAAATAAAAACTTCTGAAGTAATTAAAGTGGAAGAACCGCCAACTAAGGACACTATGAAAGCAAGTAGCGGAATTCCTACAGCAGAAGCTCTTCAGCAAAACGGTAGCCCTCCTGTGTCTGCATCGCCTGTTCCAGTTACAGAAAAACCTACTGAACCCACTACTACTGAAGCTGCAACAGTGCCCACTATTTTAACGACTCGGGAACCAATAGCAATACAAACAACAACACCAGCTACTCAGCGAAAAAACAACTCGGTACGAATAACATTTAGGAACACGCTAATACTTCTAGTTTGTTTAGTACATATTTTGTAGATTTAAGATCACTTTTATATTTACGTAACTCACAAAACTGCGGTAATAACCAATAATAATAATATGTCTATTTGTAGAAAAAGGGTTAGTTACAGTCGACGTCAAAGATATGTATACACTTTTGCACCTTATTACAAAGGCTTAAGGTGAAAAAGTGTATACATATATTTGACGTCGACTGTACATGTCTTAACTTTAGGTTAGTGATAGTTCCACCTTCTTCAGCTGGGTTTAACAGCATGCAAACATTCTTATAACTAACGATATCAGATATATATACAGAGAATATTTGTAATGTCAACAACAACAATAAAGTATTAATCAATTCAATATTATTACCAATTTATAGCTATTAGCTAATACATTATGAGAAATAAAAGTTATATTTACATTAATTACATTAAAGGTCAGGTCGGTACAATGAAATGTCAACTGACAGAGAAAGTTAGATAATTTAAACACTAAATACACACATCATATGAGAAATACTCATTACAAATTGTTCCACTAGGTAAATATTTTAATCTTTATTTTCCGTGTCTTATTGGACACTGAAGAAGCAGTGATCCATGAGCCAGACTCGTAAGTTTTCTGTTAAACTCTTCCCCTTCAAGTGCTCTTATTTCGGCTGGTAATTTGTTATATACTGCGAGGCTCATATTAAGTATAGGCATTCCTTTTATATAAAAATCTGCAGCGTGGCGTGGTTGGTCCAAAGGATTTGTATATTGAGCTCTTATGGCTCCTCTGTTAGTATCGGAACGCAGTTAAAAATACCTAGTTAAGAAACCTTTTTGTGAAATTTAAAATGTACATGCACGCTAAGGGTAGAACATTGACTTGTTTGAAAATGGGTCTGCAATCAACATCTACCCTTGCACCAACTACATACATTTTCTTTGTAGCGTATGTATGTACCCTACCAACATCTACTGAGTTACCCCAAAGTATAAGGCCGTAGCTAAGAATAGACGTCACGTGACCATGGTAGGCCATTAGAGCCGCCTCTTGACATACGTTCAGTCTTAGTTTTTCTAACGCAAATCTAAAACGATCCAGTCTTAAGCATATTGTGTTGATGTATTCCTTCCAATTCAGAAATGGATCTATATTAAATCCCAAGAACTTAGTATTGTCGGTTTCTTCTATCAGAAGGTTATTCATATTAATTTTAATTTGGGGAAGCTCATGTAATATTGATCTCTTTTCTATTGTAAATTATTTGTTATATAATAACAACTTAAAATCAATTGTATCTGTTATTACTTATTAGTGATATTTTATTATGGATCTTGTTTCAAACACATTAGTGTTCATCATTGTGATATTAGAGTAGTTTACAGTTATTAGATTTAAATTGGCGATGATATTTAAATACTGCTATGAAATAAAACCTGCACTTTTACTTATAATTGTATTTTATTCAATCAAATGTAAAGTCATAATTGGAAGGTATACGTTCTCTGCTTGATTTCGGTTCTAAGCTCTTGGAGCCCTGAGCATATGCTTCTCTGATATCAGATTCGAATGGTTTGTGATGCTTGACCTTTTTGGGCACAGGTCCGTAGTAATCATACGTCGGGGGCGGAGCTATTGCTGCATGATTGGTATCGGTTCTTTTCTCTGTATATTTCTGTTCTTCAACTTCATCGTCACTCACTTCATTTTGTATAAGAGTTGGTTCGCTGGTTTTGACAAAGTTTTTATACTGCACATTAGGTTTAGGTTTCTTGCTGGTGAAGTATAGGCCTTTTTGTTCAGGTTCTAAATCGCTTATACTAGGCGGTGGAGAAGCATTCGCTACGGGTCTTACATCTGACCATGTGGGAGGCGGAGGAGTTTTTACTTTTTGCCTCCCAACTGACCATGATTTTGTGGAAGATGGAGACCCATCGGAAGATACCATGTTACCTTTATCATCGAAGACATAATTTGACTTGTCTCTACTAGAGCCTTGCATTGGAGCAAACTCGTCTATCCGCTTTGTTCTCTGCTGCTCAACATATTCTTCTTGTGTCATTTCTTTGAATTTCTTTACTTTGCCTTCAACACCATCTTTGCCAATATCCCATTCACGTACATAAGCCTGTCGTAACTTTTGTCTCTCTTTCTCTTGTTCTTCTTTAAGCTTATTCTCTTTGTCTTTCGCAGCGGCTTCAGCTTCATCCTTTTGTTGCGTCAAAAATTCTAAGAGACATGTTGTGAAGTCTTTTTCGTCCGCTGTAAGTAAAAAACAAACTTTTAACGTTGAGAATAAGGCGGTTCTCACGCTGGCGCCACATTCGGTTGCGGCGACGATGTGCGATCGAGATAAAGCTATGTATGTCTATAGCGCTGTCTCGCTTACACACCGTCGCCGCATCCGGTTGCGGCGCCAGTGTGAGAACTGCCAAAGAAAAAGACATCGATGACTTTATAATATATTTTATCGAAATTGTTTTTTCTTAATGTAAATAACGTTGATACATTTTATAATTCATTATTATATTCAGGTTTTTATTGTTGGGCGAATAGTGTTCTCTTGACTCTCGATCTATCTTTTGTTTATGGAGTACAGATCTGTCTATGGTTCCAAATCCAAATGCATCTCTGTAACCAATTATAATCTATAGGGATTTTTTAATCCTCATTTGTATTAACAATCCAGCACAAATCTTAAAGGGAGAAAGACAAAAACCAACGGATCACAGACAAAATAAACGGTGTAGTCGAGTTCTAAAATATCCATGCGATTATGGACGAAAATTCGTGAATACGAACTTAAACCCATACAAATGGTCGTGTTCTTATATTATTGTCCAATAAATCGCACAGTGGCAACCTGTGTCGAGCGGTGTGGGCGGGGGCTCGGGCGGCAGGCCGGCGCGCGCGCGCTGGCGGGCGCGGGCGGCGGCCACGCGCGCGCGCAGCAGCCGCTCGCGCCGCCGCCGCCGCCGCTCCGCCTCCGCCTGCGCCGCCAGCGTCTCCGCCCGCTCCTTCTTCAGCGCCTCCATCTGCTTGCGCCGCTCGGCCTCGTCCGTGCTGAACGAGAAGTACCCGACGCCGTGGATGCGGGCCTCTGAAATATCATTACGAATTTATCGTTTAACCTTGTTATTGTTCACTCGTTGTACCTAAATTAGTAGTTTATGTGACTGGTACATAATGAAGGGCATTAAAATACGAGTGTGGTCCTATGAAAGGAAGTGAGTATCATAATATAATATAGAAAAATATTTATTTTTCTTCGAATTATCGGTGAACACTGTAAAAAATACTCAAATCACTATAGGTGTGCCTATAATAGTTGAAGAGCCTCGATTTCTCCAGGATCCCATCATCAGATCCCGACCTGATGACAATGAGACCAACCGTAAAGTCTTTCAAACAAAAAAAATAAAATTTCCAAATCGGTCCAGTTCGAAATCTTGAAGTCGGTTGATAATGACCACCTGACAATTCACACTTAATGTAGTTTTGTGGAGCACTAATTTAACACATATTTTAAGAAACAGATTATAATAAAATTTAATTTAAAAATAAACTGTTATGAATTTTCATACATTAGGTATAGTAATGTTCGAAATTTTAATGTAAGTAATTAAAGAATCGGTCATCGATGCTGTAAAGTAAACTTTACGATGCACCACAGATACAAGATTCTTAACAAAGGCATTAGTTTATCGTTTCTGAATATATTATAAAAGCTTAATGATATGGATGTAGATAAAATATTGTATAATTTAGCAGCTTTGTACAAACCATCAAAGAGCAAGTCTTGGTAATGTATGTCTTTGTCCTTTGCCAGGAGTTCTCGTTCCTTCTGGTCCCATTTTTCACGCAACGACTGCAAATAGTCGTTCGTTTTTTGGACCAATAGTGGTTTCTCAACTCGAGCAGCCTCCTGCAAAAAATACGAAAAAATAAATGAATATTAAAACTGAAAATAGTTAAGATCTTTCCAAATATATATAAGTTTAAACCTTCTCTGCAAGGCCCATAACAATATTTTTGAAAAGCGGCAGCGCGCATGTGTTGCCGTTCGAGTTGCAAGCTGCAATTCAGGTTCTAAAATCACAGATTTACCTTACCATCGAGCAGGATATGTTTGTTAGCTACTATATTATAGGCCACCAGACACTATCAGTAATGATGACATTATTCCTCTACTCATCCTTTTCATCCTCCATGTACCATCAAGTTCAAAATTGCATGGTCAATTTATCAATGAATTCATTCATAAATTGGCCATGCAATTCTGAACCCGATAGTACATAGAAAAGGACGAATAGAGAAATAATGTCATTATTACTGACAGTGTCTGGTGGCCTTATCTAAATATATAAAAGAAGAAACTGACTGACTGACTGACTGACTGACTGATTGACTGACTGACTGACTGACTGACATATCAACGCACAGCCCAAACCGCTGGCTCTAGAGATTCCAAATTTGGCACGTAGGTTCCTTATATGGTCTAGGGGTGCACTAAGAAAGGATTTTTCAAAATTCACCCCCTAAGGGGGTAAAATGGGGGTCCAAAGTTTGTGTATGGTGAATCAAGATTTGTTAAGACTATTTTATTCGAAACTTCACAGGAGTATTCCTAACGATAAATGAGTAAACACGTGTTTCAGGTTTTTTGAAAATGCAACCCCTAAAAGGGGCAAATGTGGTCACAAAATCTGGAAATCAACATGGGTATCGTATCCTTTTTGAGTACTTATAGTACGCGGGCGAAGTCGCGGGAAAAGGCTAGTCATGGTATAAAATAAATACTACAACATGAATTACATGTTTGACCGCAACAACTAGCGACAATTATATGTATGTTTGTTCAAGCTGCATCGCGCAATTGTCAAAAAATGGTCATCGAGTTCTATCGCCTGGGACGCGATTGGTTACGAACATTGTTCCTGGCTTATAGTCCATAGTGGTACCTTATTTAAAGATTTACATACATTTTCCTGTGTTTCGTCTGCTGCGCCTTCCTGTTCCTTGGCCATGGCGCGCATGAGCTCCTGGTCCCGCTTGACGTACAGCTCTAGGTCGGACTTGTGACACTTGCGTGTTCTGCCCAGGCAGTCTGTGAATTCGGTCCTGAAAACAACACAATCTTGGGCTATTATTTTTCCATTACATAGGCTGCTATTTATATATCCGGAAACCGGGATTACAATCTTCTTAAATAGCATATTTGACCTCCATGGTAAAATTTGAACTTTTTTAAGTACTGGCCGGTATATTTTTTCTTTCTTATTAACGCTCGTGTTTTGTTTTTGACGGGTTTTAAATGTCATCTCGCAGCAAGAATGGAACTCACTCGTGAAAATATTCGTGCTATGATTTATTATGATTTTCGGCGTGGTTTAACGCAACAACAGTGCATAGATCAACTAACTTCAACTTTTGGTGATGAAGCCCCATCTAAAACTACTGTGTATCACTGGTTTAGTGAGTTCAATCGTGGACGTAGTATGCTTACGGACGAAGTTAAGGCAGGTCGCCCGAAATCGGTCGTTGTACAACAAAATATCGAGGCTGTGCGAAAACTTATAATGGACGACCGACATGTTACGTACTGCGAGATAGAGGCGACTCTGGGTATTTCTATGACCAGCATTAATAGCATATTACATAATTATTTGGCTGTAAAAAAAATTTGTTCGCGTTGGATACCCCACAACTTAACAAAAGAGCAAAAAGATGCTCGCGTCGAATGGTGCAATAAAATGTTAAAAAAATATAACCGTGGTGACTCAAAAGCCGTTTATAACATCTATACAGGTGACGAATCCTGGATCTATGCATACGATCCCGAAACGAAGCAACAATCAACGGTATGGGTGTTTCAAAATGAGCCGAAGCCTACGAAAGTTACTCGTGCAAAAAGTACATTGAAACAAATGGTGGCCTGCTTCTTCGGTATTAATGGCCATGTAGCTACAGTGCCACTAGAAAACCGTAGAACGGTTAATTCAGAGTGGTACACGACCATTTGCTTACCGGAAGTATTTGAACAAATTCGTAAAACTAACCAGCGACGAAGAATCATTCTTCATCATGACAATGCCAGCTGTCATACGTCACGCGAAACAACTCTATTTTTGGAGGGTCAAAATGTGGAATTAACGGGTCATCCGCCGTACAGCCCTGACTTGGCACCCAACGATTTTTATTTATTTCCAAATATAAAGAATAAATTACGCGGTCAACGATTTTCGACCGCTGAAGATGCTGTCGACGCATTCAAACAACACGTTATGGAGGTACCTCAGGCGGAGTGGCAGAAGTGCTTTAAAAATTGGTTCACGCGAATGCAAAAGTGCATAGATCATCAAGGGGAATACTTTGAAAAACAATAAAACCATTTTCAGCCGTGTACGTTTGTTTGTTTTTTTGTTTCCGGATATATAAGTAGCAACCCTCGTACAAAAAATATTAGATTAACACTTTGATTGCATTTCCAATCTCTATATAAATCCTACACAAAAAGAACACACCTATAATACTTATACGCAATCCCTTGATTTCTATTCAGTAAGAATATCTAAACTAAGTAAGGGCGCGTGCAGACGATGCCGCCGCCGCGCCGCCGCAGTTCTGCGCAGTTTATACGAGACCCGTAAAGCCCGCCACCGCGCCGCGGCGGTGCGGGGGCGGCATCGTTTACACGGGCCCTAAATATCTTAGGAGCAGAGGATATAAGCAGAGCAGAGGAGATAAAAAGCTCAATGATTAATGCAGCAACATCAAGGAACAATAAGGATCCTATATATAGCAAACCTAGATGGCATTGACAGTATAGTGGTAATTTTTTAAGATGACGGAATCTTACTAGAGGCAGTCGTCATAGAGACAATTCTAACTTCTTAAAAAATTCATACTATACAATTCTAAAATTAAAATACCTATTAAGTCCTTATAGTACAAACTGTACTATAAGGACTTACAAAATATAACTAAACATTATTTGCATTTTAAAAAAGATGTCTCAGTTCTATACATATTTTGTATACATAATATTGTCTTCGGTTGCCGCGATAGTTATTCATGAAATAAAACAATTAAAAACGGATTTTATCGCGTGTATTGAGCTTAAATTACATCCCGACGTTTCGAACACTTTACAGCGTTCGTGGTCAACGGGTCAAACAATATAAATTGTTTAATAATTTGTTTTGTAATAATAAATAATTTGTTTTTATAAAGGCCCCTCTGGCATGTGCAAACACTAAATTTATTTAATATTTAATATGTGGGTAGGTTTGCATATTGTGATAGTTTTTGAACGGAGGTAATTGTACATTTTTCCTCAGTCGACCCGTTGACCACGAACGCTGTAAAGTGTTCGAAACGTCGGGATGTAATTTAAGCTCAATACACGCGATAAAATCCGTTTTTAATTGTTTTATTTCATATTTTGTATACACAGGTGGATTTTCTTTTTGGGTCGTTGAGGGCAGCTATCAGATCCCGTGCTGCTACGCCAAAATGGTCTTAGAAGTCCTTCCCTAGATTTCAAATGAATGAAGATTCACCAATCTTCATTCATTACAGTTTTTTTTTTAACCATACATGATGCGAAAAAAAGGTTATTTTTGACAACTTTTTTAGGTCAATTCCTATTCAGTATAATCAGGATCAAAAGCTTGCATGGGACCAAAAAAAAATCATGCAAGGAAAGCCCGAAATATGATGTATGTATGAAAATGAAATCTTTTATTTTTCACATGCAATTTTTACATGCCAATCGATTCCATTCCTATCCAGTATCAATAGATTCCTAGGGGGTCAACTTACGGTAATGTACTAAAAAGCCACAAATTGAAGAATACTTTTTCCTGGATAGGACTGGGATCGATTGGCATAAAAACAAACTTTTTTCTAGCACTCTGTATGTTTTATCCAAATCTGTAAACGCCAATCAATTCATTTGAAATCGAGGGAACATCCTCTAAGACCATTTTCGCGTAGCAGCATAGGATCTGGTAGCTGCCCTCACTGACTCAAAAAGAAAATCCATCCAGTATAAACATTCATTATTATGTATCAATAAAAAACTGAGAATAAAGAGAAGATAAATATAAGATAAGATAAATTTATTCATTATAAAAATCAACTTAAATAAAAGATCTCAACATGACCAAGTTTTTACATAGTGTAACTTACCAGTCATTTTCATCCTCATCAGTACACTGGAAGACATCATTTTCCGGCTGTGGACTGGGCTCTCTCCCAGCTTCCTGCTGCTTCTTGGTATTGAAGTCCACCAGAAACCTGCCACTCAACTCTGAGTTGCCGGAACTGTCCGCCAGGTGTTCATACAACTCTGCCTTTTTTTGTAATGCAACCCTACAATAGCATAACATAACACATAACATCTTAAGCAACAGTATTGATGTAAAGTATTACATGTTCATAGTAATGAACCTGTAAAATCACAGATAATTATTTTTTATTGAATTAATTATTCTATGAATGGTCTATTATAAGATACGTTTTCAAATAGTCAAAACTAAAACTAAAAAACTAAAGAAGCTAAATCTCTGGAAGGCGCCTAGGACTCCAAACACCGAAATCCTCTACGAGGCCGTAAGTAAGTAACCTCTTATAGGGGCGGCAACTGATGCAATACCTAGGCAGTTCGTATTTGACAAGAAGTACAAAACCCAACTGTACGAGGACCCATATGCAAGACTCAACCCTCGGGAGCCGAGGATCTTCACAGACTGGTTCAAAACAAGGTCTGGCACTGGCTCGGCAGTTTTCTCAGCATCAGCTCATAGCTGCTAGTGTATTAAACAATATAATACAATAATAATAATTAAATGCCTTGAACAGGATTTGAACCTGGGACCTCTTGCTTCATAGCCAAGTCGCTACCGACTAGGCTAGGAGTCTTATATATTAATATTCAACATACTTTGCTTTTCTGCAGGCTTCAAGTTCCTCGGTGTCCGCAGCCTTAAGATTATCCTTAAATGTCCTTTTCTCTTGGTCTTTTTCATTTTTGCTGCTGGTCTTGGCAACTGGAGGTTTGTAGTTTTCAACTCTATGCTGAGGCAAGTGTTTCTTCTCGTGTACCTCCTCTTGTTTCTTTAATAATTCAGCTTTCAAACTTAATAGCTAAGATAATAAGCAAAATAATTATTAGACTTAATCAAAATGTGGTTATTGATAGTGTGTTCAACTATTAATTACAAGGGCATGATGCCTTTATGATGTGTTCAGAGCCGGATTAGCCTTTAGGCAGAGTAAGCCGAGTGCTCATATAAAAAAATCTTTCATAGAGTGAAAATGAAATTGGAAAATTTGTATATACGGGCTAGGGGCCCTGCATGTGCACAGAGGAAAATGGTGAAAATGTTTCATAGAGTGAAAATGAAATTGGAAAATTTGTATATACGGGCTAGGGGCCCTGCATGTGCACAGAGGAAAATGGTGAAAATGTTTCATAGAGTGAAATATTAATTGGAAAATTGGTATTTATCAGCTAGGGGCCTCGAATGGGCAAAAAAGATATTGAAAATGTTCCAATTAATTAAATATACCTTACTGACTGTCTTAATCTATCGACACAATTTTTTTTGTCATATAACTTTTGCTAAAAAGGGGCCGCAAAAATTGCAATGCCACGAAGTGCTTAATCCGGCTCTGGATGTGTTGTTTCCTTATGATAAAATTGATTTACTGTAAACTGCAAAAAGCATAGGTAAATACAAATTGTAACAAAAAATAAATTGATGGATCTTCAGTATAGGATTCCGGCTCAATAGTCATTTTCAAAGATGGTACATTACATTATGATAGAGCATCAAGGTCCTGGATACCAGAGGGCCATGCCATGCATACCTTGAACACCGAAATTCGAAAATTGACTATCTGCTTATTGCTCTTGCATATTTGAACGATAGAGGCCGATAAATTGTGATTTTCGGTGGTCGCGGTGGTAGGCACTCAGCTGTTCTTTAAAATTAACAATACCTAAATGCCTAACTAGTCGTCCTGGTCGATAATAAATTCGGGATTCGGCGTTCTAACATCAGTAATATGCAAAATACGATTTTTAAGTAAACTAATTACATGATTTTGACGATTGTTCTATGTACCTACTTACCGAGGACTTATTGAAAGTAATCTTTTTTGGTCCCTTATCATTCATGTTTCTATTTCACAATCATTAAACTACATAATATTATGGTGAGAACGCTGAGAAGAGAAAGATATTTCGCAAAGTTCCGTAATAACGCAATGTATTGACCAAAGAAAGAGTAAAGTAAAGTAAGTATATTTTTTTTTTTTTTTTTTTTTTTTTTTTTAATGGCATCGCGCTCCTGGCGCATTCAGCCAAACGAGTAAAACGGGGAAACGGAATTAAGGAATGAAAATACGGAATAAACGGAATTTTAGAAAAGGAATGGATCAGGAAAGGTTAAATTAAAGTTTAATATTATTATGTGAAATAAATGAATATAATGCTTTATATATAGATGAGGAAATAGATATATCGTTAATATGAAGGAGTGTAGAAATACAGGTGGGAAACGGAACTTTGAGGATTGACAGATGGCTAAATAATTCAGAGCGATCATATGTGTGACAATTAGAAGCAAAAAATATATGATTAAAATCCGCAGGATCAGCTCCGCAACTACATGCGGAACTGGGCACACGTTGCAGTCGTGCCAAGTGTTCTGGTGTACATGCGTGACCCAACCTCATTCGAATTAGCATACTAGTTGCAGGTTTAGACAGGGTAATTTTAGAAAACCATGGTTTAACAGGAATTGATGGTTCTATGCGCCGATAATGAAACGCCCCTGCACCCAATGCCCACAGTTTCTTCCATGCCCTTCGTAGGGCAAGCCTAGGTAGTGCCAGCAAGTCTTCAGCTATATTTTTATATGGAAACATGTCCCCAGAAATAATAGCATCTCGAGCTATCTCATCTACATTTTCATTCCCTCTAATCCCCCTATGACCAGGGATCCAGGCGATAGAAACAGAATACCCTTTAAGGCGACATTTTAACAGTAGGCTGCGAATTTGATAGATAATTGGGTTATTCGATTTAGATTTAAATGGGAATCTAGATATTGCCTGAAGTGAGCTTAGAGAATCTGAAAATATAATTGTTTTTTTGAGGTGCATAATAATGATGAACTCTATTGCTTTCAGGATACCAAAGCACTCTCCACTATAAACAGAAGATTCTGGAGGCAACTTAATTTTTTGATAAATATTAGATTGAGTATGAAGTACTCCAACGCCAACACAGCCATTGACTGACAACTTAGAAGCATCTGTATACATATGATGTGCACCTTGGCCACTTGTTCCAATGAAACCGAGAAATTGTTGATTTTGTTCCACATCATTCTTTGAAATTCCTATATCCAGTAGAACTGATGGGACAAGTGTTAAAGATTCATACTCATACTGAAAAATTGGAAGTGTTGAAGAGCTAACAGTAGGAGCTTGAATAGATTTAAGCCTTTCAAAACTTTTAATTAAACAAGGAAGACGTTTGTGTTTCCAATAGTTTGAAGTATCTATATGGAGTGAAAGATTAGATAAGATATTCCAGAGAGGATGTTTTGAAAATTGGGAACAACGCAAAACATATCTGTCCGAAAGGTACTGACGTCGTAAATGAAGTGGTGGTTCAACACACTCAACTTGCATTGCATTGATTGGACTGGATTTCATGGCACCACAAATGATTCTAAGAGCTTTAGACTGTATACTATTTAATTTTTGGAATCCTGCAACACTTCCTGGTTCTAACAAGAAAGTCCCATAATCTAAAATACTCCTTATTAAAGCATTGTACATGAGTTTTAAGCAAAATGGATGTGCACCCCACCAAACACCTGATACACACCTGAGGATATTAATATTTTTTTCACATTTGGATACTACATAATCACAATGCGGAAGGCCTGATAATTTAGAGTCTAGAATAACTCCTAGGAACCTGGCTTCTTTTTTAACAGGAATGAGACAGTTACCAAATTGAACAATAATTGGAGGGGGAATCAATTTTCTTGTGAATAAAACGACTGCACTTTTATTAACAGAAAGTTCCAAACCATTGGTATCTAACCATGCACTCAATGACCTTAAAGAAGTAGTAATATTTCTGCTGGCCTGTTCAATAGATAGGTTTGGAGAACATAATAGCAAATCATCAGCATATTGTAAGACTTTTACTAAACCATTTAGAGATGCCTCTAAATCAAATGTATAGATATTATATAATAACGGGCTTAATACCGAACCTTGAGGAAGTCCTCTCCATACAAAATGAGAAATTTTATTTTTATCATCAATACAAAGACTTATAGACCTTTGAGACAATAGATTTACAATGAAATTGGTCAACATAGCTGGTATTCCTAACCTATGGAGTTTTGTTTGTAAAACAGAAACTAAAACATTATCATATGCAGCGCTAATGTCAAGAAAAGTTGCTACTATAGATTCATTTCTGGAAAATGCCAAACGAATCTCGGAAACAAATATTGCTAAACTATCATATGTAGATCTACCTTTACGGAAACCAAATTGACTGTGAGAGAGCAACTGATTTTTTTCAACAAAAAATTCTAATCTATTTTTAACTAAGTGTTCAGCTACTTTAGCAAATACAGAAGAAAGGGCAATTGGACGATAAGAGGAAACATCAGATACTGGTTTATTGGGCTTTAAAATAGGAATGACTATTTGGGATTTCCATGAATCTGGGACTATACCTGATTTTATGACAGAATTAATTATATGAAGATAATAGGAAAGTATGCCATCACCTGCTTTTGCCAGAAATGAATAAGGGATTCCATCTTCACCAGGTGCAGTATCTTTTAAATTTCTTAATACACCCTTCAATTCTTCCATTTTAAAAGGGCCATTAAAAGAGGGATCGTTAAAAGGGTTATACGAAAAAGAAAGAGGATGAAAGACATATTCCTCAGGGACTGAAGCAGGTGCTAATCTATTCATGAATTGTTGGGCAAGGTTAGGGGGCAGTGTGTGTCTAGAGGGTTCATTGAAGGCATGTTTAAACCTTTTAATATTATTCCATACTACGGAGGGTTTTACATTAGGGTTAAGAGACAAACAAAATCGTCTCCATCCCTCATATTTTTTCTTACGTAACAACTTTTTTGTATTACGTGCTATTTGTAAATATGATTCAAAATTTTCATTTGTCATTGAATGGCAATATCGTCTTTCAGCCTCCTTACGATCCCTAATTGCATGGGAACAATCATTATCCCACCAAGGGGGAGAAGGAATCTTACCTGTTGAACTATTTTTTACAGGAAATATTTCATCAGCTGCTTCTGTAAATGCCCGAGCCAGAGCAACTGAACAACTAACTATATCACTATCATCTAAACTAGGCAAATCTAACAATTTCTCCTCTATCCGGCTCTTGAAATTTTTCCAATCTGGATTACATAAATTATATTTAAGCCTAGGGCCTAGGCCTAGGAGGCGGAGGGACAGATGAAGGAAATGAAACTATTATAGGAAGATGATCACTGCCAAATGTTGACTCTAGGGTATTCCAGGTGAAAGAAGTTGAAAGTTCAGTTGAACAAATGGATAAATCAACAGCACTAGCTGATTCTGTAGGCGCTGTTCGGCGTGTTGGAGAACCATCATTTAAGACGCATAAATTGTTATTGTCTAAAATGTTCAACATACAATATCCATTGTAATTGGAAATACCACTGCCCCAGGACTGATGATGTGAGTTGAAATCACCTAGAATCAACATTGGTGAAGGAAGAGAAGAAATTATTAGTTCAAGCTCATGAAAAATGGATGATGATGGATGGGGAATATATACAGAGATGATGCAGATGTTATTTACAATGGCAGCAACAATTGAAAAATCATCACTGTGCGATGGAAGGTGAAAAGGTGAAAAAGATGTGAAATTCCTGACGAGTAAAGCTACTCCACCACCCAACCCGTCAGGACGGTCCTCTCTCAGACATGTATAGCCAGAAACTCTAAGAAGAGCTCCAGGCCTAAGCCATGTCTCAGACAGGGCAAAAACAATTGGTTCATATTTATTCAACAAAAAAATTAAATCTGATTTCTTATTTATTATGCTCCTGCAGTTCCACTGCAGAATTCTGTCCATTATTTTTAATTGCATGAGCAAGTGTATCAAGTTTTGGGGCAACGTGGGACGGTAAGCTAACAGGTCTAGACAAAGCATTTATTAGCAGTTCAATAGCCTCAGCCACGGACTCTTCACTCTCTTCTTTGTGAGAATCCTGCGGCAATGCACAGCCATTTAGAGAAGTTGGAATGGAAAATTCATTAACAAGAGCATTATGTGCTGCTACGTCATAACCTTTAGTAGTTTTCTTAACAGTACGTGGTTTCAAAAAAATAGTTTTTTTATAACTATGGGACTGCATTGATGTACCTGGTGATGGATTACGAATACTACTAGGAAGGCTTGACAATTGAGGCCGTGGCTGCGGTTGAGTCATAAGCACATCAGCAAAAGATTTAGAAACTGAAGGGTGTAATTTAACTGCCTCTCCATAAGTGATACATTTAGTGGCCATGGATACTTTAATCTCCTTCTGTCTCATATGTTCCTGACATGACCTGTTCGTGGCAAAATGAAAACCATTGCATAAACAGCAAATGGCCTCATCCTCTTCCAATGAACAAGTATGGCCAGAGTGCATTTGTCCACACTTGTAGCATTTAGGTTTTGACCTACAGTGTGTTTTCGTGTGCCCAAATTTACAGCAATTAAAGCATTGAATTGTTGGGAAAATATATAATTCAACAGCAAGAGAGTTGTAGCAGGAAAATACTCGCTTTGGTAAAATTTGTCCGTCAAAGGTAAGAACTACTGTTTCAGATGGTTGCCAAGAAACGGATCCGTTAACTGAAACTCTGTGATTTAAACGCCTTACTTTGAGTAACTTACCACATCCATCAGGCACAGAAATGTTTTCAAGAGTTTCCTCCTCTGACCACTCTGTTGGGATACCCCGAACTAGACCCATGCGGGTCACAGAAAGGGATGGTATGTATGCCAATAAATTATCTAAAGGGAGACGCGCATCTGTTACAAATAAATTGGCATCAATATGATTTGAGAAAGACATTGTAATTCTAGATCTGCCAATACGCTTCAAGCTTCTATTAATAATATTCCTATAGCAATGCTTTACCAAAAAACGACCAAAGGACACTGGATGCAGGGAGGAGTTCGCATCTGTTTGTTTTAATTGTACGTGTACAATATACGGAGCAACATCAGTGGGTGAAAATAAATTCCTGCCAACCTTAGTATTATTATTATTTGATTTAATACTTTCAGAAGAATCAATTTTATTCGCAGAGTCGACGGTAGACTGAACTGAATGAGGTTGGGTTGATTCATTCTCTTTCTCTAGCTGTTGTGTTTGACAATCGCATGTATAGTAATATTCCCCGACATTATTCCTCTTGCTCTTTTTATTGCACTTTTTGCACCTTCTTGATACCTTTGTTCTTTTACGTTCACTTCTGCTACTCACAGAAGTGTCCGTGTCCAAGTTACTGGAATCTATTTCAACGTACATGGCGACATCCTGGAGGCGTCCGCCTCCAGGATCGTGGGGCTCATCCCCCATCAAAATATTTACAAAAAAACTTACCTAAATATGTAGTAATTACACAATATATAAAAGAAAAATAATATTTACAAAAAGGAAGAACGAAATTATATACAAACTACCACTTTCCTGATCTAAATACTATAATAAATGAAATTAAAATAATGAAAAGAAAAATCACAACCGCCGCGTCTCACGTTTCCCGCGCTTTTCGTAAGTATATTGACATGACACACACATTGACACTGACAGTATTGACTGCTGGACATGACATATTAAACAGCTATTAGACATGGCAATTTTGTAGGGCCCAACATGTTGTGTACCCTGCCTCTCCCTCACCCTCCTTCAGCTCCCTACAGGCCCAACCTCCTATTACACCTTCCAACACAACATGTTGGGCCCTACAAATTGCCATGTCTACTAGCCGTTTTAGCTGTGGACCGAATCACACTTAAACGGCTATTACACATGGCAATTTGTAGGGCCCAACCTGTTGTGTCCAACTCCTGTCGGCGTTGAGCCCGTTATTACACTTTCCCTACAAATCGTCCCTACAAACCCTACCTCACCAACAAATCGTCCCTACCAACGTTGACAGAGATAAGAATAAGAATAAGAATAACTTTATTGTACATATAGACATCATGTTACATAATACATAATAGGTACACAACAGGAATTTTGTACAGACAAGTCGGTGTGGAGTGGTCAAACTTTCGACCCCTAAACTAGGTAAAAACCTGTGCCTTAGGGGATTGAGTTCTTCCAGGTTCAATGTCATAACAATTTGAGTTTGGTCGTGTAACAGTAGTAAGTGGTTTCAATTAAACTAGTTGCTATGCTAAATAGTTATAAATATGAATATACTTTAATTTTAAGCTGTGTGGTGGCCGGCTTAAGAATAGCCCACTCCGATCTATTCCATGGATGTCGTAAAAGGCGACTAAAGGAGAAATTTGACCAACGTCTAAGTCAACTAGGAATTCCCAAGGAGGGTTAACATCAGGCAGGCGGCCGGTTGTAAAAACTATGCCAAATCGTTTTAGCAGCATGACTTTGGTACCAAATGAGATGAGCGACAGGGCTAGGGCGTACCCCGCAGGCGACGCGCAGGGGCAGCACCCGGCTCCTGTGGGAAATGGACAAGGGTTGTCGCACCAGCCCGGGTGGGGGCGACGTAAGAAGCGAGCCCGGGAACCAAGGTATGTGAGATTTAGATATGCGAGTTGGAATATAGGGACGATGACCGGAAAGGGTAGGGAACTAGCAGATGTGATGAAAGAACGAAGGATACATGTAGCTTTTTTGCAGGAGACAAAGTGGAAGGGTGCAAGGGCTAGAGAGATTGGGGAAGGGTATAAGTTTTACTACTGTGGGAGTGACGGAAAACGAAATGGTGTCGGTATAGTCCTGGACACTAATTTAAAACAAGGTGTGACGGATGTTAGTAGAAAGAGTGACAGGATAATCGCCCTAAAAGTTATGCTTGAAAACGTAGTATTAAATTTGATATGTGTGTATGCGCCTCAGAGTGGATGTGATGATGCAGTTAAAGAGAAGTTCTGGGAGGATTTTGATTCGGTCTTAATTAATATTCCAGACACTGAAGAAGTATATATCGGGGGAGATTTTAATGGACATGTGGGAAGAGTTAATGGAGGCTACGAAAGAGTACATGGGGGCTGGGGCTTTGGAAGCCGCAACACCGAGGGGGAAACGTTATTACAAGCAGCTACTGCTTATGATCTTGCAATCACCAACACCTGGTTTCAGAAAAGAGTGGAACACCTAATCACTTATAAAAGTGGAAACCATGCAACACAGATTGATTATTTCCTTGTAAAAAGGAATAAAATCAACTGTGTCAAAGACAGTAAAATAATCCCAGGGGAACATCTGGTTTCACAGCATAGGCTGCTAGTAATCGACGTGAATATTAAAGTCCAAACAAATACCCGAAAAGAAGTGCGACCAGCAAAGATAAAATGGCATATGCTAGAGAAGAATGAATGCGCAAATAAATTCAAAGAACGTGTGATTGATAAAATGATAGAAATGAAGGATATGGAAGGTTTTAATGTGAATGAATGTTGGAACAATATGGCCAGCTGTATTCGCAATGCCGCAAAGGATATTTTAGGGCAATCAAAAGGAAAATATGCAATAGATAAAGAAACGTGGTGGTGGAATGAGGAGGTGCAGGAAAGATTAAAGAAAAAGAAACAAGCATTTAAAGAATGGCAAAGTGTTGACAGTAGACGGGAGAATGAAAAAGAAGGGAAGAGAAATGTGTATAAGGAATGTAAGAAGATAGCAAGGCGAGCAGTTGCTATTGCCAGAGCAGCAGCACAGGACAAATTGTACGACTCGTTAGATAGTCCTAAAGGCGAAAAGCAGCTGTACCGCCTAGCCAAAGCGAGAGAAAAGAATTCTAGGGATATATCTCATGTAAAATGTGTGAAAGATGATGCAGGAAAGGTACTGACTAATGATGAAGGTATAAAAGAGCGTTGGAAACAATACTTTGGAAGGCTAATGAATGAAGAGAATTATTGGAATAGGATTCTAAACAACAAGCCTGAGAATATGGGTGTAGTGAAAGAGATAGGGATGGATGAAGTGAGAAAGGCTGTGCGCAGTATGAAAAATGGCAAATCTGTAGGACCGGATGATATACCTGGAGAGGTTTGGAAGTTACTGAGTGAGGACGGATGTAAGTGGCTAACTTTATTCTTCAATAAGTTGTTGTATGAAGAAACTATCCCTGACGAATGGTGCGACAGTTTACTGGTGCCCATTTTCAAGAACAAAGGGGATGTGCAGGATTGCAACAATTATAGAGGAATAAAGCTTATTTCACATAGTATGAAAATATGGGAGAAAATAATTGAGAGACGCCTGAGAGATGAGAGTGATATAACTTATAACACAAAACCAGTTCGGGTTTATGCCGGGAAAAGGTACAACAGACGCCATCTTTGCACTTCGCCAATTGAGCGAAAAGTACAGGCACGCAAAAAAGAACCTGCATATGGCGTTTGTTGACCTGGAGAAGGCGTATGACCGAGTACCCCGAGAGGTTTTGTGGTGGGCCCTGAGAGAGAAAAGCGTGCCTGGAAAGTATGTGAAGCTAATTCTGTCAATGTATAACAGATGTTGTACACGTGTCCGGTCAGCGGCTGGCGCCACCGACAGGTTCAGTGTCACGGTAGGCTTGCATCAGGGTTCGGCTCTAAGCCCCTACCTCTTCCTGCTTATTATGGACGCTCTGTCGTCGGACATACAGGAAGAGGCACCCTGGTGTATGCTTTTCGCCGATGACATTGTCCTTGTGGGTGAAGACGGACTCGAGGTACAGAGCAGACTCGAGAAGTGGCGGCAAAGACTGGAGAGTGTTGGCCTGAAGATCAGCAGATCGAAAACAGAACACATGTTCTGCGATTTCGGCGGTCTCCCCAGTTCTGCAGCCATAGAACTCGATGGCGTTTTATTGCCGATCTGCTCCGACTTCAAATACCTCGGTTCGCTCGTGCAGTGCGATGGCGATATTGACCGGGACGTCAAAAACCGGATTAGCGTAGGATGGATGAAATGGCGACAGGTCACGGGAATCATTTGCGACGCCCGAATGCCCCTTCGCCTGAAGGGGAAAATCTATAAATCCATTATAAGACCTGTCGTCATGTATGGATCAGAGTGTTGGGCCCTAAAGGTGACGGATGAAAAGAGATTGCATGCAACGGAGATGAGAATGTTAAGGTGGATGTGTGGAGTGACGAGAATGGATCGGATAAGGAATGAATATATAAGAGGAAGCCTGAAAGTCGCACCCATAACTGACAAATTAAGGGCTAATCGCCTAGCGTGGTACGGGCATGTTATGCGGAGGGATGAAAGTCATGTTACGAGAAAGGTATTAAGAATGAATGTGGAAGGATATATGAGAAGAGGCAAACCTAGGAAAAGGTGGATGGACTGTGTGAGAGATGATATGAAAAGAAAGGATGTGAGTGATGAGATGACGGGTGATAGAGAGGTGTGGAAGAAAAAGACACGCTGCGCCGACCCCAAGTAAATGGGATAAGGGCAAGAGGATGATGATGATGAATATACTTTAATTTTCATTTTGTAGCCTTTGCCTGATGATACTCAAGATAGAATAAGCAAGACATTTTCAGTCTCAATGTATGTTAAGTTTTGCAGCCATTTTTGCAGTTTAATTTTAACTTCTCGTTTTGTTGACTTGTAAATTGGGATTAAGGTATTAATTTTATTATAAAGACGTGCGCTTTGAGCTTCGGTCTGACGGCGAGCAAACGCTGTACGGCAAGATACAGTTTTGCACACAGGGTGTCCCTGACGTTTTTGTGCAATGATATTACTGAATGGCACCATGGAATGTTGACGCAAAATTGTGCGTAGCAGATAAGTTTGCCTGACGGTGAGGACTTTGTAGTCTGAGTACAGTTGTGTTGTAGGGTAATCGCGTTTTTTAAAGAGAATCACTTTGATTATTGCCCTTTGCGCTCTCTCAGCCTTTAAAAGTGTGGTTTTATGGGTACCTCCCCACACTGGGATACAATATGAAATAATGGCTTGGCACAGGCTCTGATATAGATGCCTTCAAAAAATGTATTGGTGAAGCACGGTGATAGTACTCATAACAGTATACATTAAATAAAAAAAGAAACTGTTTTATAGATATTTAAATGACCGCTCGAGCTGCCTGAATCTAACTTCATCTGCCCAACCCTTCTATTATTTAAATACAAAACTAGATAAATATATTAATTACCAGCGAATCTACACATTTTAACATTTATTTTAAATAAAAAACCAGACGGAATGTGTAGCAAATGGCTAACATTATAAATAAAAAAGGTAAAATAACTCTAACGACCTCCATAAACAGCTGCGGGTGTCGGGGCAATGCCGATCGCCCCGATCGCCCTAGATCGGGACTCTTACTCCCTAGGTGCCATTACACCTACCAACCCGACAGGTTGGGCCCTACAAATTGCAATGTCTAATAGCCGTTTTACAGTGCTCACGGACCTAGGCGTTAAACAGCTATTAGACATGGCAATTTGTAAGGCCCAACCTGTTGTGTACCCTGCCTCTCCCTCACCCTCCTTCAGCTCCCTACGCATCTTCTTACACTTCAACACAACAGGTTGGGCCCTACAAATTGCCATGTCTAATAGCCGCATAAGCACCTTGAGCACAAACGTCAAGTTGACATTTGACATACGTTTGACACATGATTTTCATTAAATTGACGTTGACAGCGCTCACGGAGCTGTTTACGGTGGTCCGAATCAAAACCCTACTTCGCGCGCTAATGATTCGGACCGACTATATTAGCACTTTTAGCATTGTGAGTATTGTAAGTGTGATTCGGACCACGGCTATTGACTGACACCATTGAATGACACTCATTTTGACAACCAAGAAGAGCGATCGGATTCTACCACGATTCTGCGAAATAAATCTCCTAGCCCTATCACAATGTTACATTACAATACAGCAAATATAGATATTATGGCATAGTTAGATATATCACAAATATAATTACTTCAGTCTTTCTGCGTTGAATTGAAGTGGTGAAGAAACGTTAATTACCCCAATCCCAAAACTGACAAATAATAATAAAGTATAGTTTCTGAACACTCATCAGCTGGTGAGAACCACAGAGTATTACACTGACGTTGCCAGTAGTTAAAAGCCCTGTTACACTTTAATTTGTTTAGTAGTATAATAAGTAGCATTCTAGGATCCTAACATTTTTTCATAATAAATTTACTATCTAAATACGGTTACACTTATCTAAATTTATTGACTAAATCATTTAGTAAGCTAACTAGTATAAATGTAACAGGGCTTTAATGCCTCTTAAAAGCCCTTTTACACTTTACTTTTTTTAGTGTCCTAACTAGCATCCTAATTAGGATCCTAACTTATAGTAAATTTACTTGCTCAATGCGGTTACACTTGTCTAAATTCAGAAACTTTGTCTAAATTTAGGAAGCTAACTAGGGCAAGTGTAACAGGGCTTTTATGACTAGATAAATTTCATTTATGCCAACATTTCAATTAAAGCTTTTACTGAACTTTAGTTTGGTACTAAAATAGTCTGCTTAAAAGCCCTGTTACACTTTACTTTTTTTAGTATCCTAACTAGCATCCTAATTTGGATCCTAACTTGTTTTCATAGTAAATTTACTTGCTAAATGCGGTTACACTTGACTACATTTAGAAACTAACTCATTTAGGAAGCTAACTAGGACAAGTGTAACAGGGCTTTAAACGCTCGCTAAAAGCCCTGTTACACTTTACTTTGTTTAGTGTCCTAACTAGAATCCTAATTAGGATCCTAACTTTATTAAATAGTAAACTTACTTGCTAAATGCGGTTACACTTGACTAAATTTAGAAACTAAATCTTTAAGGAAGCTAATTAGGACAAGTGTAACGGGGCTTTTAAACTTGGAATGAACTACACTACGTTTGTGGCAACCTTCACTCGCGTTGCAACCAATTGCTAGTTTCATGGTCATCTGACAACCATCTCACTGGCCGTGACGACAAAAATTTTTACACAATAGCTACCACCAACAAAGAATCTTTTGTGTACAGAACAAACTGGTAGTAAATTGCTGAAAATATACTATATTAAAGTTTTATAAACATATACGCCCGTTAAAAACATTATTCATTTGTGATAAAGTGTGATTGGTGCGTGAAATCGTAATGTCAACTCCTGCCAGAAGACGCCTGATGAGGGATTTTAAACGGTTCGTATATCTTGTCTTTACATCAATTTACATGTTTTTGACCTGCATTAGCTTGTTAACGTCTTGTCAGAGTGCTTTTGGTTAAGTTTCCAAACAGGTAGTGCTGAATCATCACATTACATCACTGTCGTTTTCATCGATTTCTATTCCGTTCTACATATTTAATCCTTCTATGCACGAATCTGGTCAAGATCTGGTTGTCTTTGTTAAGGGCGATCGGTAGTCATTGATTCTAAAAGTAGAGCAGGAGACGTCACACGACGCTACGGCGATTACGACGTTTGTTGCTACAATATCTAGGTTATCCAAATGGATTCTAGTACCCATAAACTCATTAGAATGAATGGTAAAGGCGACGTCTGTTGTACGCGTCCCCAATAACAGTACAACCTAAAATAACCTTGGTTATTGTATTGTAAACCATTTTAACATTATTACTTATTTATAATTAATTCTTTTAGCATTATTATCAACATAAATCTCTGAACTCTTGCTGTTTCTTATAAGATTATGTACTTTAATGTAATGTTTGAAAACTTTTGATAATCATGTGGAAAAAGTACTTAAAAGTTGAAATGTAGGCATCACAATATGATATGTATTTCAAATATAATTATAAAAAATATTCTTATAAATATCTTAATAATAAAAATTACGTTATTACATTTTACGTTTAACGGCCTTCTAGCCCAGTCGGTAGTGACACTGCCTACGAAGCAGGAGGTCCCGGGTTCGAATCCTGGTAAGGGCATTTATTTGTGTTTATCACAGATATTTGTACCTGAGTTATAAATGTTTTCTATGTATTTAAGTATTTATCTATATTTATCTATTATATATATTGTCGTCTAGTACCCACAACACAAGCCTTATTGAGCTTACTGTGGGACTAGGTCGGTTTGTGTAAGATTGTCTTATAAATATTTATTTATTATTACAGTAATACAATTTACAACACTTATTTTAAATACTTTTTGTATTGACATTTGCTTTAAAGTTATTGAATTTTTGACCTGTAGGTACTACATTTATGTTCAACTACTTGAATAAACTGATTAGGTAAATGTAATGGTAATCTTTTTGACATACAAAATTAATTTTGTTTTATTTGATGATTCCAGCCTTCAAGAAGACCCACCCACGGGTGTGTCAGGTGCTCCCACAGATAATAATATAATGATCTGGAATGCTGTGATATTTGGTCCCCATGACACTCCGTTTGAAGATGGCACATTCAAACTGACCATTGAGTTTACAGAGGAGTATCCCAATAAACCTCCTACGGTTCGGTTTGTGTCCAAAATGTTTCATCCAAATGTATATGCTGATGGTGGAATTTGTTTAGACATCTTGCAAAACAGATGGAGTCCGACATATGATGTATCTGCTATCTTAACCTCTATACAGGTGGGTACATTGAGCAACATTTTTTTCTTCTTAGTATAATTACATTTTAGCAAATATTGTTTTACCTATATGTGGGTGAATCTTTAAGTGTTTTAAGTTAACACATTCATTGCCACCCAGCCAAACAAGACAGCCGCGCCAGGCCACAAAAATTTCGTCATATAAAGCTGTAGTACCACGATCCCGACTATCGGGTTGTCCGGCCTGGGAATGAAATACATAAAATACTCTATAGTCGGGTTATCGGCAATGAATGTGTTAAGTTATGTCATTATTCTCATCATAGTTCTTTCCACAACAAAAGAACAATAAACAAAAGCTTTGGTCAAATGACTAAATATGTTTGCTGTTCAGGAAAATGCAATGTCAGAAAAATGTTAAATATTCGTATCATAACATTATTATGGAAAGTATTCCCTATGGAACAACAAATCCAAAAAATAGAACATATTGACTTAATAGGGCAACAGTCTCAAAAAAGACGACTTCTGACATCATCTTTTTGTATTTTTTTCTGGTATAGCATTTTTAGGACTATAGATTGGCGATGAGGCTTTAAATGAGGATGTTTTCAGTCTTACCCGTTAAAGGGTTAAGTCACTTGTCCTAAGATTTCACTATCTGTGGATCTGGTTTTTAGTAGGATTTACAAAATCAGTTAACTAATAGCTACACTGCTAATCCTTCCAATGACTTTAATTACAACCCATTCTGCTGAACTTTTTTGCATACTACAAAATGACTTCTACAAACAAAATAAAAAGAGCATTTAGTACAAATCTGAACAGCTCCAGCAGTAGTTTTGGTTCTGTATTAAGGGGCTCCCTGGCGCCAATGACCTTCAATCTGAATCCCTTCGTTTTCTAATGATTTTTATAGCTTATCATAATATCAGGAACGGCCTTAAACAATATAATATCCTATATTTACTTCAATATTCAATGTCTTCGAGATATTTGACATCAAAGTCGAACAATTTTAGGACAAAAAAGTGGTTTTCTGGTCATAACTTTTGTGTTAATTAGTTAAAAATTAAAGTCTCTTGTCAGTTTGTAGAGACGTCGAAGAGGACCCCTAATATGTAGATTTCGTATATTTAAGATTCTTTACACATTCAAATATCAATAACAATAGGAGTGTTTTTTAGACCATAATAAAAATCATAAATAAATAAGGGATCATTTATTTCAAAATCCGGCTCTACAGAATGGGGATTAAAGATTCGAGGACCAATAGCCGATTGCATTATAATTCTATTTTTAGTGCAAATGTTAGAATGTTAGAATATCGACTCAAAACTGGTCAAAAATCGATAAAAAACGTGTGGAGCCCCTTAAAACAAACTTTCAACCCTAGGTTACCTAACATAGGTGATTTATTTTAAAAAAAGTGCATGAAAGTTGATTATGTTTATTTACTGAATATATAACGAATATAAAACATTGGCATTGCCTACGAAGCAGGAGGTCCCGGGTTCGAATCCTGGTAAGGGCATTTATTTGTGTGTTTATCACAGATATTTGTGCCCGAGTTATGGATGTTTTCTATGTATTTATCTATATCTATCTATTATATATATCGCCGCCTAGTACCCACAACACAAGCCTTATTGAGCTTACTGTGGGACTAGGTTGGTTTGTGTAAGATTGTCCTATAATATTTAATTATTTATATAATTATTTGACCTTGATAGTTAAAAAAAATGTTTCTTTTTTTCAGTCATTACTAAGTGATCCAAACCCAAATTCACCAGCGAACTCAATGGCAGCGCAACTATACAAAGAAAATCGGAGGGAGTATGAAAAACGAGTGAAAGCGTGTGTAGAACAATCGTTTATTGATTAGCAGGGTATGGGCAGGACCAGAGGCTCGCCATCAGCGCCGCGTCGCGCCGTACCTCCGTGTAAATTCATTCATTGGGACAACCAAGTAAATTTATAGTAAATAATCAACAACACCATTTCAATATACCAATAAGATTTTAGTACCTAATAATAAGAAGTTAAAATTGAAGTCAATCATATTTTTTTATCATAGAGCAAGCTACGATGCATTATTCAAATGGACAATATGAAACACTGTCATGTATTCAGTTATATACTTACTTTTACTAGTAAGTACACAAATTAATTTATAAAGAGTTGTAACCTAGACCCCTGGATGTTGCGAGGTATGTCCTTATAATATCATTAAATCCATCTAAATAGTTAGCTAACATCCTCTAGTAGTCCTACTAACAATTTCGCTAATGTTTTTTTAGCTGATGCATTGTGCAAGTTAGTATGTATTCAAATTTTAAACTTCGCATTTCGTGAGGTGACAACCAAAACTCACTAATTCCAAAAAAATTATTAAACTAAAATCAATCTTGTTTTGTTACCAGTACGGTTCATTGTGGCTATAAACTTGTGGTAGTAATTAGTACGTTTTGCTTGCCACCCGACGATTTGTTTATGATTACATACATAATAAAATAAAAAAATCGTAAACTGTTTGGCTGTTGCAACTTCCAAGTGACGAGTTACCAACAAATTGCTTACTAATGTCTGCCAAAATTTTGCTATTATTAAGATGATTACCCAAAAATCTAAAAAAATAACAATAATATAATAATGAGTGATCAACATTTAAATGCACTTTGCTAAATTTTGTATCAATAGAATAAATGTTAATTATAAGAAGTGTCTGGTTAGTGTCTAATGTGTCTGGTAATGCAATAATTAAATATTACTATTCGATTATACAAGAAGCTGGAAAGGGCATGTCTCCATTTCTCAACAAAGCGTTTGTGTAAAACGCATTTTCTCTCACTGTGTTTACCTTTGAAGAGTACAAGTGTTACGTTAACCCTCACATTTTGATACACGATATGCAGCCTTACATAGACGGGAATCTGCGCAAAACGTACGCTTGAGTCTTCTAGTTTATACCTCTAGCTCTAACAGCAATGTCCCAATGGATATAAACTGAAATACTGTAGTGATTTTCTTGTTTTCTAATAAAGCTAAAAGATTAAAATAAAATGTCAGCGGTTCCAAGGACGTTTTACGTATGTGTAATATTTGTCTTCTAGTAAAATATTATTTTCGGTTTTTATTAGTGTTTTTTTTCTCCTTACCATAATCAACTATGTTTTTAGAAGAAAGCAACACCACGGCAAGGATGATATAGACATGGATGGACAATATCCATACAAAATCGCGTTCCCTTATTTCAGGTTAAAGCACTAGCGTCATCTATCGGTCACCACGGACACTAAATCCTAGTTTCTAATACGTTCAGCGCTCAGCGTTCAGTTCAGCGCTTAACGCCGACAGAATAACTCGACTCCAGACTCGACAGATGGCGCTGTGGCACTTAGTACCGAAAACAGCCAAATTTGGCTTCCGAAAGGGAAAATCTACAGCGATGGCTATAAGAAGAGTCGTGGATTTCGCTTTAGAGTCTATGGATAGGTCGCAGAAAGGTGCCAGCATGTTCTGCGACCTCTCCAAAGCTTTCGACTGTATACGGCATGATATTCTTTTACAAAAACTACGTTACTACGATTTTGATGGCGTAGCTTTAAAAATGATGACCAGTTACATGCAGAATCGAATGCAAGTGGTTGAAGTTCAAAATAATGTGTCATCCCCTGAAATTAATAAGATAGGTGTACCACAAGGGTCAATACTGGGTCCAGTTCTATTATTGATTTATGTCAATGACTTACCTTCCAATATACCAGAATGGGCACAGATCAGTCTTTTTGCAGATGACACACATATTGGAGTCAGACATCAGAATCAACTTTCAATGGAAAACAACTTAAGATGCATCATAGACATACTGCAAAAATGGTTCGAATGTAATGGCATTGTTTTAAATGCGAACAAAGGTCTTTAGTTAACCTAAAAACTTTAAAAACCGTATACTATGCCTTTACACAAAGCTTACTAAGTTATGCAGTCACCATCTGGGGAAACGCTGCATATGTAAGCCGAGCATTGATTCTACAAAAACGCTCGATTAGAATAATGTGTGGAGTCAACTGGCGAACGCCTGCGAGGCAATACTTTGAAAAGCTTGAGGTTATGACGGTAACATCACTGTTTATATACAACTCTCTTTTAGAAATGTATAAAAAAACAAGTACTCTTCTCAAACACTCAGACTGTCATAATTATAATACTAGGAACAAGAACAAACTCATCCTTCCATTACAGCGATTAAAAAGTGTAAAAAGCAGGGAATTTTTATAAAAATTAAACTTCAATAAATTACCGACAAATAGGTATAACTGATTTGCCCTTTCATTCATTTAAAAAAAACTATAAAGAAATACTTTCAAAATCATGCCTTCTATTCAATTACTGAATTCCTATCACTCAAAGATGTTATATTATAATTGACGAAAATGATAAATAATTTATTTAGCACGTAATTACCTTGTATAGTAAATATACATGCTATTGTTAATTCTGACTTACCATGTAATGATCATGTTACGCTATGGTTAACCTTTTGACCGCCAAGCATTGAACAAAAATGACGCGCCACCGACGCCACGTAATCGCGTTTTGTCAAGCGAAATTGAACTTTGCGGAAGCCCGCGTAGGTCCCTATTGCATTACAAAGCCTGTCGGCTGTAGCCGTCGTTGGCGTCCATGGCACAACTTTTTGATGTCGGTCACAGCCGACTGTGGCGGTCAATAGGTTAATAAATAAAACTAAAAAAAAAAAACCCAAAAACAAACGTATACCCTGAAGGTTCGAGGACCGCGATTTTGTATAGGCATCAAGGATGATTAAGACATGGATTGACAATGCCTAAACAAAATCGCGGTCAGGCTGTACGTCTGTTTTTGTACTAAGTGCCACAGCGCCATCTGTCGAGTCTGGAGTCGAGTTATTCTGTCAGCGTTAAGCGCCGAAGTATTAGAAACTAGGATTTAGAGTCCGTGGTGACCGATAGATGACGCTAGTGCTTTAAAAAGCTGAAATATAGGAACGCGATTTTGTATGGACATTGTCCATCCATATCTAAATCATCCTTGCACCACGGACACGCTACGTAATAAATGTAATAATTTTCATTCTCTGTGGTTGAAGTGGCCGGCAGCCCAACACAGCCATATGACCTAGCCTAGCTAGGCACATCTTTTACGGTAAAAGTTTTACCCTTCCACAGCAGGTCTCATCTTGTACGCGCTCAAAAACCTTTAGTGGGGCAGCTTACGCTAAACTGACTGATTGTTTGGATTTATACCAGAGGCCGGGAAAATAGACACTACCGGCTAGGTTGGTAGGTAGCTATAGATAGACTGCAAAGCGTTTGAATCCTGAACAAAGCGAAGGATTCTTAAATACTAACTAAACTACTCTTTACATTCTCTCTACCTCTACCCACTTGAAAATCACTACCAAAAATAACTATTTTAATACCTATTGCGACTGCGTAGGTCACAATACAAAACGTCAGCTACCATAGATTCAGATCGAGTACCTACCCATGATGTGGAGCGCCGAAAACTAGAGGCTGGTCGCTTTCCCTCTTACCGTGGACGTACAATAGGGATGATGACACATGTTGAATTTAGTTGAGTTTAATAAAGTGAAAATTAAATAAATCTATTGAAATGGTCGTTGAGTAAAGTATATACTGGAGGTGGTTGAGTAAAGTATACTCTTACCGAAAACATACAAGACGATTTACAAGATTTACCGAAAATATGGCTCGTGATTATTTGTAACCGGCCAGTCTTATATCGTAATAAGCTTGTCAGAGAAAGTGCTCGTAGAACAAGAGCCCACGACACTGAACCTAGTTCGATAAGTCTCCTAGATGAGATACACTTGGGTGCAAAGAAATCGGACCGCCTGTGCAAGTTTAACATTATTTCGATTTCCGTCGAAACTATAAGCCTCACGATGAAAATTTAAATGCCAATTGTTAAATTGACTTTTCTTTAGTAAAATAAAGCCTATTTCCAGAGTTTGTGGACCTCACTTTCAGTTTTTCAGGGTGCTGAACTCTGTCGCCCTTAAAATGCATACTGGAATCAATGGAGAAATGGTGATTTGAGGAAATTGAGGAAAATTTAAAACAAATTGTACTGATTTAATATTGTGTATTGCCTCCTCTGGCCCGACAACAGACTGTCATACGACTTTTCATGGATCGAATCAGCTTGCTGGCAACACCTTGAGGGATGCCCGCCCATTTTTCTTCAATTGCAGTCTTCAGTTCCGGTAATGTTTCTGGGGCAGGATTCCTGGCCCGAATCCTTCTTTTGAGTTCGTCCCAAATGTGCTCAATCGGATTCAGGTCAGGACTTCGTGCTGGCCACTCCATGGTATTGATACCGACAGCCTCCAGGTACTCGTGAGTAATCCGGGCTGTATGCAGTCTTGTGTTATCTTGCATGAATATGAAGTCATCGCCGATAAAACCAGCAATTTGGGACCACGTGATCACTCAAGATCTCCTCGATGTAGCGGCGAGCAGTCAGACCTCCTGAATTTCGCCTGATACCAGGTCCCGTAATGAAGACGATGTCGGTCTTCGCTTCCAGTGAAATGCCAGCCCAAACCATGAGGGATCCACCACCATAAGCAACACGTTATTCGATGCAGCACTCAGAAAACCGCTCCCTAGGCCTTCGGTAGACTCGCGCCCGTCCATCGTTGCCTAAAAGAGATATCCTGCACTCTTCAGAGAACAGTACGGGCCTCCATTGCTGAAGAGTCCAATATTCATGTTCTCGAGCAAAAACACGTCGTGCACTACGGTGGTCTCTGGTGAGTTTGGGCCCATTTGCAGCTCTGTGCGCTTTTAAACCCTTCTCCTAAAGACGTCTTCTAACAGTACATCGGCTGATAGACACATTGCGGGCGTCTCTGAGCTTCTGCTGAAGCTGAACAGCATTCAGTCGGCGATTTCTGAGCGAGGCAACAGCGATGAATCGGTCATCTCTCTCTGAAGTACAGCGAGTGCTGCCTGTTTCTGGTCTTCTGCGTAAAGTGTTATCTTGTTGGAACCTCTTGGACACTCGTTGAACTGATGATTTCGACATTTTCCACTGTTGAGCCACTTTACGTTGACTAAGCCCTGACTGCAACAGAGCAACTGCTTGGCTGTCTTCAGTCTCGGTTGTATCCATTTTTCTTCAACTTTTTCACTCAGAATCGATGACAGCAGTGAGCAAGAAGACGTGTGTTCCACAAATGATGCAGAACAATGAAAATTACAGGTTTTATACCTGGTGTTGGGGGTTCAATTAGCGTGTGCGTTGATGAGGCATTTGGGAGAGGGGGGGGAGATAACGCCTTAGCTTTCACCTTATCTTATCTCCTCATGTCATTTGACAGGGCATAAAATTATCTATCACGTGGTATTTAATTTTTTATCGTGAGGCTTATAGTTTCCACGAAAATCGAAAAAATGTTAAACTTGCACAGGTGGTCCGATTTCTTTGCACCCGAGTGTATATAATTCTCAGTCACGTCTTGGGGGAACACGAAATGCCGATGCTGCAATGCAAAAAAACGGCGGCGTATTTTTTTCCGGACTCTGGTAAGTACGAGTATAAGATTCATAAGTCTCCTAGATTTCCTTTGTTCCTCGAAGCAGGGGAGGGGTAACCTAAACCTAGCGCCTAATCTTTTTATAACTGCAACAAGAGGTTACGTTTATTAAAAAGATGTTATGTTATATTATACTACTCTTTGGTTAGACCCCCTGGTACAGTCGTCATCAAATATATCGGAGCGGCCAGGCTAGGTACTCATAAATATCTGAACATCCACTTTATCGCCTTAACAATAGAGGCGTTGTTCAGATTTTTGTGACCACCTTGGCCGCTCCGATATATCTGATTGCGACTGTACATGAAACTATGTAGTAAAAATAATTTTCGGAAATAATCGCTCCAGAAGTAAAAAAAAATGTGTCCCCCCCCTCTAACTTTTGAACCATAAGTTTTAAAAATATGAAAAAAATCTGAAAAGTAAACCTTTATAAAAACTTTCTAGGAAAATTATTTTGAACTTGATAGGTTGAATAGTTTTTGAAAAAAAATACAAAATTATTTCTGAACTAAGTTTGTAATTTAACCGTATAAGCAGGTGTGTATTGTACCTGTAATTTCTACAAAATTACAATGAAAAGACTTGCTTTCAAATAAAGTAAAAACTTAACTCTTAAGTGGGGACACTTACTGTGACGGACGAAAAACTACGGAACCCTACACTGAGCGTGGCCCGACACGCTCTTGGCCGGTTTTTTTATTCTTTAAAAACAGATAGCAAAACTGCATTTTATTCACAAGAGAGCAAAGAATATTTGAAATTAAAATCACTCACTTCCCTCAGGATTCTATCTTCGAACCATAGAATCCATTCGCTGGCTCGTAGTTCAACCCTAGAATCCATTCGCTAGTTCGTGTTTCAATTCCACACTCGCGGTTAAAATACAACTTTGCTCCCTTGTATAACAAATAACTATTTCTTTATATTTGATTTATTTCGCTTTTTGCGATAAAAGTATCGTGTGTAACTTTATTTAAAAAAAGCTTTAGAATTTTTTTTTAAAAAGCTTTAGATTTTTTAAAATAAAGTTACACTTTTGACAAAAAATAATACCTGGGTCAAGATGGAATGGTGATGGGATAAGATCGATTATAGTTTTTAAAATCTTTTTATACGCGTCGTTGGCATATTTGATGTATATGGCAACGTAGCTATTTAATCCAGAAACTTTATACAATCATCGTGTGCGTCAAATCTGGTAGATGTGATTTTTTGCAGACTTGTTTGTTATGTTGGCCTGATAGTTAGAGAGCCCATGACACTGAACCTAGTTCGATAAGTCTCCTAGATGAGATATGTATAATTAATTAGTCGTGTATTTAATGGGGGAACACGAAATGCCGATGCTGCAATGCAAAAAAAGTGGTGGAGTACTTTAAAAAAAAAAAAAAATGAAAAACCTGTTTCTAGTACGATAAGTCTCCTAGATTTCCTTTGTTCCTCGAAGCAGGAGAGGGGTAGGGCTACACGATAATGCGGTGCTGCAAGCCCCTGTGCGTGGCCTTGTCAGTGGCAGCAGCATTATTTTGTCTAATTATTGTTGTGCTAATTTTTGAATTACTTACAGACAATTTGGCTTGACAAATATCGACATGTTTTTTTTAATGTATTGATCAGGAACAACAAAATCAAGATATCTTAAGAACCGCATAATTAACCGTAATATCCTCGCAGATGGTTTTGCACCGAATTATTTGTGATTTCTTTGCATACTTTATATTTTATAGCCAAATCATTCGAATTGGGTTCAGCCCAGCATTATTATGCCAAGCCATGAAGTTCAGACGATTTGGCTTTAAATGTTTATGGTTATAATTTTTTTTCGAAAAAAAAGTATTTAGCAGGAGCAAAAAAATCAAGATTTTTTAAGATCCGCATTATTGAGCGTAATATCTTCGCAGATGGGTATATACCGAATTATTTGTGATTTTTTGCCTTTTAAAAATAATTTACCTACTGTTTCTATGGAAAAGACGAAGAAAGTATAGCTATAATCACCGAGTAAATAATGTGCCGATACGTTTGCCTAAGTGAGAAAGAGAACTTGTCATGCGTTAAGTAGGGACAATATGATTCGTGACGTTACAGAGGGACCTCTGTATAGTACTATTATTTACTCGGTGATACGAGTATTACGGTTAATTATATGTTTAGTACCTTATGATCATATTAAGTCATCAATACAAGCATCAAACCATAAGGCTGCATGTTTTAAACAAGTTCAACAAACGAAGTAATGTTTATAATGTCAAGACGTTACAAACTTTATTAGGCGTGTCCAAAATGGACGCACCGCTTCGCGAGGAAATTGCTGCGCGAGGCAGCTCGGCTGGTGTGGACGTGCCTCGCCCGAGGCATTGCGGCCGCGCTTGCGTTTGCCTCGGGCGAGGCACGTCCACACGAGCCGAGCTACCTCGCGCGGCAATTTCCTCGCGAGGCGTTGCGTCCGGTGTAAACACGCCTATTTCGTTTGTCTTAAATTTGAAAACCAAATATTAGATTACAACAAAGAGTAAACCCATCTGTGACCCACTTTGTCTTCATCATTCGTTTGCTTCCAAGAAAAATAATATACCATGCCATGATCAATGGATGTATTAATAAATATGCATTATAAAAAAGAGCATTAAATTACAAAATCAATATTATTATTATTACATTTATAACTATTTAGTCTAGGTAAATACCTATAAGTAGATATTCTCATCCTTCTTGTTAAAGAAGTACATTATTGAGAAAAAAATAGTACTTTGAAATGTTACAATTAACATTTAAAAAATAAAGGAATCAACATTTTAAACATTTTATAGCAAGTATCCACCAGTACCACCTATAAATACTTAAAAATAACACTGTACTACATGAACCGCACATATTATCACACACATATTTGATTCATATACAAGATATTGGCATCATCTTGTTTTTAAATCCTCTTTTAATTTATAATGTATTAACTCCATACACACCATGGCATCTTCGGCACTGTCGTGTCCATCCACTGAGTTCTGAATAATTTTCTTCAAATATTCAGAGGACAAATTTCTTAATGCTCTTTTATAAGGTGGGCCCATTTTATGAGGAAACATAACACTAGTATCAATTACAGTGTCATGGATAAGTTTTAAAGCTTTGAAGTCAGATTCTAAACTATGACCTATAAGTATAGTTTGACTGCTAAACATAGTAAGCAATGTTGCTTGGACTTCTAGTAGAGTAGTTTTCACTTCAGCCATATGTTGTTCAGTTATTCCAGAAAATCTTGTATTGTAATCTATTATTGGATGAAGTGGCTTTACAAGTGTTTCATAAACAACTTTACAAGCAGAGTTGATGACTGTTACCCTTGTTAAATCTAAGCCATGTGTAGTATAACACATTTCACAATCTAATGAATAAAGACCATAATCATCTGATGCCTTCTCAGGTGGTAGTGTTCTCACATAACCCTTAAGATTGTCATAATCAAGATATTCATAGACGTGACTGGGTGCAACGCAGCAACCATCAGCCATGCCATCCTGGCTGCAGCACTGATATCGAGCCTCACCACGCACTCTATATTTATTATTAGGATGGTAAACACATTCTTCTTTGACAATTGCAAAACCTTTTTTGTCTATCATAAACTCTTTCTTACATCTACAGCACATTCTTAAATTTCCCACTGGAGGTTTTTGTTTGTTTTGTGCATAAATTTTAGCTCCACCTTTCTTTCCATTAGGATGCAGCCTAGGAAAACCATTACTTTGTAATTGTTCCTCAGTTAGCACCCATTTTTTAACATTGTTATATAGTTTTGCACCATTGAATTCCTTTGAATCTATCATTTTATTTTTTTTATTTTCTATACTCCATGACCCAGCATTACTAGATTGCCCTGATATGCCCTGTGGCAACTTTTGCAATGTATTACAGTCTGTTCCTGATTTTTTTACTCCTTTACATTCTTGCAATTCTTTTTTAAGTCTACTGACTGTCAGCACAGCAGAGTTCTTGTATATTGGCACAGTAGAGCATTTCTTACTAGTGGCTAATTCTTCATGCTGAGCTCTCGCATATGCATCTACTGCAGAAAGATATATATTTAAACACTGATCAATCATCATATTCAAATATGTAGATCTTATATTAGCAGGTATCTTTGAGGCAAGTGGTTCAAGAACACCAGGTCTGTCTATAAATTTTTCATTTGGCATATGAGCAACCCTTTGTACACCTTTTTTGACAGTTTGAACTATAGTGGAGCTGGTTGAAGGCTGCTGTTTAGCTGCTGTTTGGCTCGGTGGAAAAACTTTTTTTGCATTCATCATAGTTGATGCATAAGGTACATGAGCAATGCGTATCTTAGTACCTGTATTTGAAGTGTTACGAACTAAATCTAGTTTAGGTATATGTTGTTCATTATTAGATGGCTGTATGTTAGTTTTTGCAGCATGATATTCTTTAATTTTAACTAACCTCTCTGCCATAGCTTGTGCAGCATTTAATTTAAAATCAGGTTTTGCAGGAGGTTTTGGAACAATTTTAACATTTTTATTGAGTGTCCTAGATATTCTCTTTTTAGTAGGGACATATTCCTCTTCTAGGTCATTTTGCGCTTTATTTTCTAAATCTTCATTAATTTGTGTCTTCTCAGTAGGTTCATATTCTTCAAATATTTTTTTACACTGTAATGCTATTGCTTCTTCATCTGACTCAGAGAGATATGTTTCTTCATCATTTTGTTCAATATCTATAACATCATCTGAAATATGATTGTTATCATTATCCGAAAACCCATTGATAGAATTATCTTCCTGTGCTATTTTTTTGCGTTTCTCTTTTGATGACTTAGAACTACTGTTAGATTTATGTTCTTTATTTTTTCTCTCAGATTTGCTGTTTTTAGAGCTACTTGATTTTCTTGAATTTTTATCAGAGCTTTTATGATGCTTTTCAGAATGTCTTGAGCTCTTATCACTTTTTATGGAACTAGAGTGTTTCTTATCTTTTTGTATATCTTTTTTATCTTCTTTAGATTTTTTTTTGTCCTTATCTTTGCTAGAACTTTTGTGACTTGATTTTCTACTAGAACTACTAGACTTACATTCATGTTTATCATGAGAACTTGATTTCTGCTTTTCTCTCTTACTTTTTTCCTGTGCTGACTTTTTAGAATCAGATTTAGTTGGTGATTTCTTATCCTTACTACAAGCTTCATCATTATTATTTTCTTTATGTTCTTTTGACAATTTTTTCTTACTGGTATCAGTATGAGATTTTTTCTTAACTTCGTCTGTTGGCTTTTCTTCATTTAATATTTGATCTAATATATCAAACTCTGGTTCTAAATCATCTAAACCATTTAAGTCATTGACTAATTTGGGTTTCTTAGTTTCTGGCTCATCTTCATCACTGGAGAAACATGGTGCCAGTGAGCGAGGTGTAGGCTGGTAGGTAACTGATGGAACATCTGTTTTGGGAGCTACTTTGGTAGGTTTATATTCTAGTATATTTTTCTTCTTGGTGATATTTTTGTCTGACGGAATGTAGTTTAATTTACTCGAATTCTGACTATCCACAGGAGAATACTCAGGCAATTCAGGCTCTACACCTGGTGTATACTTTTCTGTTGACTCTGCAGTGCCTTTAGGTGTATATTGGTCTAATTGTATACTATCAGTAGAACCTGGAGTATATTTAAGAGGAGGGGGTATGAATACAAATGGCTTTGATGTATTGTCACTATCAAAATTTCTTTTAATTGGTAAACTAGCAGGTTTTCTTGGTGTATAAGGAACTGGAATATGCCTTTTCTTCTGGTCATTGACATCTTCAATAGTTTCTAAGTCTACATTGCTGATTTTGTTGAGTTCTGCGATAGGTGTCGGATTGTAGGTGGCCTTAGTCACTGACGCTGCAACAGATACTTTGCTTTGATCTGTTATACTCTCTACAGCACTTGATTGTGGTAACGTTGTTGAAGGCGAAGTATCTGTCTGCTGAAGAACCTTTTGTACCGCCGCCGACACAAGTTTCTGCAAAATCGCTCCACTTTCGATCCCGTCATTCGACGTACCTTGCAATTCTTTTTTAACATGACGAAAATGACAATAAGGTCGCTCGCATAAACCACTATCATAAAAAGGACAATTAATTCCCTTAAAGTAGCCTGTAGATGGTAGCATTATGCAGGTTGTCCTCAGATTGTACAAATAAAACACATAAACCAAATCCACTAAAAATACGAGCTTACACTAGCCACAGGACCAACTCTGACAGTTGTTTAACCACAGATAAATAATTTAATAACAAAATTTAACGAGGGCGCGTTTTAAAGAGTGCCTCAAATATGAATAAAGGGGTCCATAGACGAAAATACCCAGGCGTTAATTTTGTGGCGGCTATACATCGGCTATACTAACATCTTATTTATACCGGTTTAACTAAGGCGATCTACAGACCTCACAACTTAGATCAATAATTGGAGCATTTTGCTTTGGTGCAAAGGAGGTGTAGAAAATGTTTAGATGGTTATTCGTAGGCTATGGGGTGGTGATTAAAAATTTAGATTTTAAAACTTGAGGGGGGGGGGGGGAGCGGTGGCCACCCTTGGTTCAAAGGTGCCAAAAATCAGTTTTTTAACCTCGGCGCTTAAACGGTTGTCAGTATGACTATAATATCTACGGAACGTATAAAGATGATAAAATTGTTCCATACATGATAGATCTGCAAGTCTTACATATTAAGATACAGGGGGTGAAAAAGTTTTTTTTTTATCATTCGAATTTGATTTATTAGCTTCTAAATTATGTGCTTCGAGATAAGGAAATGAAGTCTCTACCACAGTTTTGTCATCTTATAATGATTCTTTTAAAAGATATTCAAAGTTGAATTCACCCCTAGTGCGCTTATAGAGGGGAGTGAAAGTAGTAGGGTCAGGGAGGGTACAGTCGCTCAGTGGGAACAGTGGCTCGAATGTGCTGTGCGAGAAACGGAAAGAGCTTTATGTCTGTCCTCTACATCAATCGGAACCGTTCCGTACCCGACCATGTACGAACTAGTTAGTGAGGCGCTCCGGCGCCATGCGAATGTGTTATGGTGCGGTTATGTGTTTAATGCTATCAAAATTACATTTCCAGATAAGTTTCACTCCTCTTTTTTCTTAACTCGTACGAGATTTTCAATTATTTATGTTATTATCGAAGAGTGTGTCTAATCTACTTAGTATTGGCTGATAATTCAAGGCCCTAGGTGTTTGTATGTGTTTTTAATTTGAACTAAAATACAAAATGACGCCAAGGTCCACAGTCGTTCGTTTTAGAAAAGTACACGGTGGCTCGCGAACCACTGTGCACCTTACAGAGTTGGGCTTAAATTTACTTGAATATGAATAAGAATAAAAATTCTGTGATTATTAAAAAATATTCTTGCACTCTTTTTTTTTAAATAAAATGAAAGTGAATAAATCATGCGACATTTAGGTAGGTACCTATTTTAAATCAAGAATGAAATCAGGAACGATTATTCCGGGGGTTGTGCTTACTAATTCTAATTACCGTTTTATTCAACAAAAATGTTATTTGTTATATAATTTAGGTTCGATTCCTACGTACCTAGCTATTGTGTACTGTTAGAACCACTGTGTACAGGGCGTAGTACACACTGACTCGAGCCACTGTGTACTGTTAGAACCACTGTGTACTAGCGGGTCCTAGTCACTGTGTACAGCAACCGGTACACCGTGGCTCGATTCCCAATTTCTAAGAAAGAATGGATATATCTTTTTTGGTGAAAGTAACATCAAATATATTTGCTATATATGAAAGTTTAATAATGCACGGTGCTCTGTGCTTGCAACAATTAGTTCAGGAATTTATATTTTTCATACAACAGCCTGTTGAAAAAATCCTAGCGACTGTTCCCTCCCTGACCCTAACTCTCACACACAAAATTAATGTTCTAGAATTAAGGTACTTCTACAGTCCCACGAGGTCCAAATTTTTAACACTTCTAGGGTTTAGAGTATTAAGCCACTGAAAATTTAAATACACCGCAATTATCGGTCATTCTATCTATACATATAATAAAGCTGAAGAGGGTCGAAAGTCTGTACATGGAAGATAATCGAAAAAAAGTTGGCTGGGGATACTTAGAATCGATAACAGAACACGTTCCAACAATTTTTAGAATTTTTGTCTGTTTATCTGTTTATCTGTTTGTCTGTTTATTTGACCGCGCATCACGTGAAAACGGCTGAACGGATTTCGATGAAATTTTGTATGGAGATAGTTTGAGTCCCGGGAAAGGATAATATATACTTTTAATCCCGAAAATCAACCCCGGTGGGGGTGAAAATGGGGTTGAAAGTTTGTATGGAGAATTTTTAACCGCTGAAACGATTTAGATAGAAATGAGTATGGAGATAATTTGAGTCTCGAGAAACGTCATAGGATAGTTTTCAAACCCTTGTGGGGGTGAAAAGGGGGTTGGAAGTTGGTATGAGGATTTTTTTACCGCTGAACAGATTTAGATGAAAATTGGTATAGAGATAGTATGGGTCTCGAGAAAGGACAAAGGATAGTTTCATCTTGAAACCCCCCCCCCCCCCCCCCCCACCTTACTTTAGAACCGTTCGTCCAAAAAAAAATTGAAAAAAATAATGGAAGTGAAGCCTGAAAGGTATTTTCAATAAAAACTATCTATCTATACATCTATCACGTGAAAACGGCTGGACGGATTTTGATGAAATTTTGTGTAGAGATAGTTTGAGTCCCGGGAAAGGACAAAGAATAGTTTTCATCCCGAAAATCTACCCTGGAGGTGGTGAAAAGGGGGTTGAAAGTTTGTATGGAGATTTTTTAATAGAAATTAGTATGCAGATAATTTGAGTCCCGAGAAACGACAGAATAGTTTTCATCCCGAAAATAAACCCTTTCACCTCGAAAAGGGGGTTGGAAGTTGGTATGACGATTTTTTAACCGCTGAACTGATAAAGATGAAATTTGGTATAGTATGGGTCTCAAGAAAGGACAAATGATAGTTTTCACTCCGAAAATCAACCCTAAAGGGGTGAAAAGAGAGTTGGAAATTTGTATAGGGAATTATTAACCGCAGAATCGATTTAGATAAAATTTGGTATGGAGATAATTAATTAAAAAAGGAAATAAAATAGATTTATCTCGGAAATTATCCTTTAAACGGATACAAAAGGGGTGAAAGTTTACATGGGGAAGAAACAACCAATAACCGCTGTCCGTACTTAGATGAAAAATCCTTATTGGACGGTTCGCGGATGGGGGGCTAGGTGAAAAAAAGTCACGTGACCGTCACGTCACGAAAACGCGACACCCATACGATTGAGAAACATGTAAAATGGAATGAAATAAGAAATATATAAAATAGAATAAAGTGAAGTGAAGTGAAGTGAAGTGTAGTGAAAGTGAGAAGTGACAAAGTGAAAAAAGTCGAGAACCTAAAAGTAAAAAATGTCAAAAATGTCAAAAATTGCAAAATTTCTATATTTTTCAAAAAATTCAAAAATTTCAAAAAAATACAAATAAAATAAAAACCACAAAATTTACGAAAAAGTCAAAAAAGAAATAAAATTAAATAACATAACTTCGTTCCAACAGAATGTTCCACGACACTCACGTATTTTATTTTTCTCTGACGTTCATTAGTGCATTGTGATGTGCTTACCTTGAAGTATGTAATTACCACAATTATTGCAACCAGTAACGTAACATCAGTGTCTTATCTGTGACAGTGTGGTAAAAACGTATGAAAATTCATTACCTACGGTAACGTAATCACAATCCGCCCCTCCCCCCCCCCCCCCGACCGCCGGCACCCATGGTTTCAGTGGATTTTTAATATGTGTGTAGGTAAAGCAGTGTATGCTTCTGTACATAATTAGGCCTTATTACGTAACAGTTACATAAACTACTATTTATCTCTTTTTAGTCAACTATATTTTCGCCTTATATTAGTTATAGTTATAGTTTCGCCATGTCCGTCCGTCTGTCCACGGTCTAGCTCAGTTACTGTTCGCACTAGAAAGCTAAAATTTGGTGAGGCCTGATAAGAACAATAAAAACTAAATTGAATAAAATCGGTTCAGCCGTTTTTGAATTATCAGTCAAAATCACATAGTGAAAGGATGTGCCGGATAATAAACTGACGTAAGCGCCGCCAAATATCCCTTAATAAACGACCGTTTGAACGGATGTTCCGTAACAGGGCGGCATTTACGAAACTACACTGAGCATCGCCCGACATGCTCTTGGCCGGTTTTTTTGCACCGGAAATCACCCCTTAAGGATTACTAATTCCTCAAATAGAAAAAAAACATTTCTGCATTTGTGACCCCCCCCCCCCCCCCCATTTCAACCGCGCCTGTTCTTACCTTTCATGCCTAGACTGATTTGACTGGAGGATCGATTTGGATGATATTTGCCGTGGATTGAACGTATAAATACAAAAGTGGTCCTGTATCGTCCGATATACACCTACTATTCCATGTCGTTTAAATCATGCCAATAAAAATTAATAGGATAAATCCATCTGTCAACTTTACTTCAAGTTCCGCCTCCAGGGTAGCGGGGGAGAAATTAGGGGTGAATTAGCCGCTTACTGATACAGACCGAATTCCACGCGGGCGGAGCCGCGGGCACAGCTAGTTTATTATAAAAATATAGACATCTAATATTCAAAGGGTCACAATGACATGTTGTTAGTAAACTCCGGCACACCGGCTTGGTTTTACATTAGATCAGCGAGTATTAGATTAGATCTCAATACTTTTTGCAGTAGGAGAACTGCGTTGCGAGACTGTCATTTTTGGAAACAGATTACTAATTTTTTTTTCTTTTAATTAATGGCTTTTACTCCTCGCCTATTTTAGCGAGGTGAATTCTGCCAGTGTCAAGGTACGCTTAGGATTTTATTCATTTTCGTAAAATAAAATAAAAGCAACGTTGTTCGGTTAAGGCCTTATTGATTTTAAAGTGATAGCCTCCTTACAAACACGTGGGTGGCCGGGATCCCGGATAACCAATACTCGCGTTTTGGGACTAATTTTTCATTAGCTGCACACTTGTTCGTTAGGTCACCGCACAATAAGCTATCAATATTACACACTGAACTACGTAAATGAGCAAAAAACAAAAAACTATTCCAAAGACGATGCAGCCATCTTGAAGCTCAAACGATTATCTCGATTACTAATATGTAGCTAGCTAGTTGGAAATGTCATTGTGACAGTTGCCTTCCCCATACACTGCGGTTTTGGTTTTAGATCCATCAATTAATTTCGTTGCACGCCGGCGATTTTCGCGTCAAAATTGCGCCGAGTATAGACCTCTTAACACCCATCTAACGTCCTCCAGTGTCGCTTCTTATTTTATTTGCAAAATATACAGAAACCATTTCCTACTTCCGTGTTATAACCGTTAATAATTTTCTTGGAATATTACTTTGCTTTTGTTTGCATATATATCCATGATATTATATCCTCATCAACTAGGTGAACTGAATGTTTAGATATTCTTTGATGTTTAGTTACTACCACAAGTTTGCAAAATAATGTCATGGTCAGCCCCTCTCATATTTCAAAATAAGCTGTTTCACAAGTACTTGAATGTGATGAAGGTAGCATTCGTGAATATTTCGCGGCTAGTCTTTCTTTTGCCATGGTTTTATAGAATAAAATGGAGCTGTTCAACAAAGTTTTACACCTAATCCCGCGTTCCTTTAGGGAACTGTCAAAACTTTTGACAGATGTGCTAAATAACATTGTTAGCTTTTTCGAATACGGTTATCCTGACTTTGGAGTGTAAATATTATTACAAAATGGTTGAAGAAGTTGTGCAAGACTATGCAGCTTACTTTAAGCTGGATCTTTCAAGAGGACTCGAGACAGTTCAGGATGTGATAGACAACATGTTGACGCGCTTGGAAGAATTGACCAGTGTCCTACATATGATAAAGACGAAGAACAGCGAGTGCGGATCATCCCTCACGGAGGATATTAGTAAATACCGCAGCGATATAACTATACTATCTAAGAAAATTAATACAGTCCGAGAGGTTATCATACAACTTACCAACAACATTGACTTAATTGAGAAACAAGTGTTAAAGGCAGAGTCAGATTTTAATGTCCACAGTGACAACAAAATAAAAAGTTTTCTGAAGCCTTTCTTGATGAGAAGCAAGGAACCTGTTTCAGCAGTAACACCAACTTTAACTCCTCAGAAAGTTGAGCTCCCAAGTGTTCTAGATAATTTTGAACAAATAAAATTGTGATATTCTGCCAGGGTTATTAAATGAAACATTTTACGAATTAATTGTAATGTATTGAGCCTTACTTAACTATATTAAACATAATAAAGTATCACAAAAGAAGTTAAAAAGTTAATTATTTTATTGAGTGCCTGTAGACCCAAATCCTCCATCAGCACGCTTTGTTTCAGTCAGGCTCCCAACCTCAACAAGTTCTGGGTAGTAAATTCTCTCACAAATCAACTGTGCAATTCGATCACCTTTAGCCACCTTAAAATCTTGGTCAGAGTGATTGAAGAGCACTACTCCGACATTTCCTCTATAGTCTTCATCAATCACACCAGCTATAACAAAAAACAGAAACAGTTAATATTAATATTCACTTGTACTTTCACAAATAATATGCTTCATGTATGAACTATACTGTTTTGTATTTTTACAAATGACTACCCTATTTCCAATACACTGGTATTATTTTCATAGAAATATAATGATGGTCAAAGGCAAAACCAACAATCTGCTAATAATATTAACCCTTTGACCGCCAAAGACGTCAAAACACGCGCACGGAAAGTCGTGCCCTCAGCGTCAGCACGTGATATCACGTTCAAAAATACAACTGGTTTCCCTTGCGCGCTCGCTGTCAAAGGGTTAAATCCAAGTAGTCGGTTCTGCCTTTAACCCGGCGATAATAAATATGCCATTTTGGTACGTCGTGGTTGTTAACGTTTTTATTTTGCCTAAGTAACCTAATAATTTATCGTCTATACCACATTTGAGAATATCGGGTAAATATTGCAAATACAAGGTGCTACTTAGATTTTTAGTTGTACCGCTTTCAGTGTCAATAAATCCATTATGGAGTTCTCCATAACTTTACTCACATGCCACACGACGGCCAAGGAGAGTTCAGTCTATACTAGCTATAGACAACTAGAGGCCATGCCAACTGACTCCCCTAGTGAGTCCTTTTGGGGCATACAAATACATGCAGCGTTGTTTATGCATTGAATGTGCCTTTGGACACCCATAGGGAGTCCTATGTAAGTCTTGGGTTTCAGCATGGCTATGAAAGTGTTAATTAATCTGGTCTGCCCTCACTGACCCTGTAACCCATTTAGAAATCTACCCTGTATATATGAGATGACATATTTGCCCACACCACCAAACTTTTTTTTTTGTGTGAGAGAGGCACAAATACATTAACTTAGAAGCAACAAATGCTTGTACTCCATCACTTAGTTAACACTACAGAATGAACTACCTATGGTAGTGTGTCCTTTCATTTTGCCAAAAAATATGTATCATGTAAGTATGAAGAAATCGGCATGCGCAGTTTCATACTATTGAGGGTCTTTACTACTTCTGGCTTAAAATTTGTATTGTGGAAATAGGTAATTTGTGCTTCATACCAAATAAAAAGATTATCAGCCTACGGGAGAAAATTCTGCTTATTATTTTATTAAGCTGGCAGTGAAAGAACAAAAAGTTTTGATATTAATGAAGTTCAATAAAACAATTCCTTATTATCATTACATATTTTATGAATAAAATTGATGAATAAGAAAATGAAATAACCATTTTATTATGTTAGCCCCCAGTATGATCAGAATTAGTGTGAAAAGACACAAATGGCCTGTATGTACAGTGGTACAGAACATGTGGGTAGGTTTTCTACCATTACTAGGGCCAGTTGCACCAACTATTTTATCAGTGTCACTCGGTACGGTACTATGAAAATTCCATACAATAAAACTTAACTAACATTTTAACGGTGATAAGATGGTTTGGTACAGAGAGCCACCGTTTTTCAAGACAATCTATGTTGAGCAAGTTTACTGGCCTACTAAAATAAATCTTGAAAGGTCAAGTTTATGAACAAAAATAAGAAAATCATAGTTCATGAAGTGATTACCCTAAGACAGAAGTCTTCAGACTATGACCCGCAGGCAACATTGACAGGCTCATGGGCAGGAAAAAGGCTAAATACCATACAATCCGGCCCATAAAGAGGAATTGAAAGACCTTTGGGTAAAAAAGTTTGGCAGGGGTGCCTTATAACAAAGAACAGAGTGCTCCAGAAATCAACTTTAGAACTCAAAATTTTCCAAATATTGACTGTTGACTCCTAACAAAATCTAGTATTGAGGCCTAGTATTTAAAGGCACACCAAAAAAATAATCATAACTAGTATAATAATATGGACTTGGGCAGCAAAAAATCTAAATTCACACCAAAAAATTTATTTGCATTCAAATTTTTTTGCTTGCAAGTGGGTATTTTTCGATATGCGGAATAAAATATTATTTCCCTTTTAAAAAATTGGGAGATGAGAAACAGCACAATACAACACCCATTACAAATTAAACTATAAATGTGTATTATTTGGCATAAAACAATGTACACTTTTTTTTTGGAAAGACCAAAACCTGGACCAGATTAGTGCACAAGAAGGAAAAGTGGAGAAGAATGGGGCAGGCCTTTGCCTGAAGGCACTCAGAATCGGTTATCGTAGATTAAGGAAAACTGTAATATATAATCTGTATTTCTAATATAAGGCTATAAATAAATAAATAAATGTACACATACTAGTAATAAATAAGTCTATGACACATACATGTTTACTTCAGCTAGGAACCCCAAAAAAACTAACTAGCCATCAAACATTGCTCACCTCCAACATCAATGAAGTTTTTAACTGCTAGGCCTGAGCGTGGAGCCACTCTGCCATAACAGCCTGAAGGCAGTTCAATCTGCAAATCAGTCTTCACTACTTCTTTACCACGTGCAGGGATTGTATACTCATAAGCACTGTAACAGAGAATATTAAGCAAAATAAATTGATGTGGACAAACTCGTCGCATGTGTCGTTCAAGATCGAGAAAAAATCAAAACACTGAACTTACCTCTTCAGGTCGAAGCCAGCAGCCTTCTCGGAACCATGTACAGGAGGGAAAGCATGTTCGCTTAAACGAGTGAATTTTAGGAGGGGCTGTGTTTCAGCAGGCATCTTTACTATTCTTGCAAGGACACAAGGGTTAAGGATACTAACTTGAGAAAAGATTATCAGCCGATTTAATAATTGTGTAAGGAATAAGTAATTAATGCAAGCTAGTTGAACTGGCGTCACATCTGCTGTAACGTAACAGAACGAAACGGACTTGGAGGTGATGGGTGATGGTAACTTTGATTCATTTGATTGATAATTTGGCGGTAAAGCCACCGCTAATGCAGTGACAGCTCTCAAAAGTCACAGAACTATTTGAGCTTTAATTAAAACCACAATAGCGTGTTGGTACTCGCGTCGGTGCTCGTCGAATAGTTCGACGAATCATTCGCGTACATAATTCGCGTACGAGTGCCAACACGAATGTCCGTTCATGGTCTGTTCACATATTCGTCTCCCCGTACAACTCCCCGACGCGAGCACGAGAAATCGTGCGCTCTCCGCCTCGTCACTTGGTACGCATAATGTGATCGCACCATACGGCGTTCACACCAGCGTGTTCGCACTCGCGCCGGAGCTGGTCCAATCATTCGCGTACGAGTGCCAACACGGATGTCCGTTCACATATTCGTCATCCCGTACAACTCCCGAACGCCAGCACGCGCGCGAGTACGAACGCGAGTGCCAACACGCATGTGTGATAAGTCGCGCGCTATTCGCCTCGTCACTCGTATTCGAAAATCAAAATTTCGTTGTCTACATCTCTTTCGTTCGCATTAGCAAGTGCTATAGAAAGGAAGATAATTAAATTTCGATTTTCGAATGTTCACGGTAAGTATTCTGCTCGTTTGATATCGCGTCGTATGACAGTCGGATTAAACCGTATTACAATTTCTCAATTTGCAATCGGACTTTGCAATTTCTCGGGCCCACTCTCCATCTGCCTCTCCATCAGCTCCCTTGGTGCCTTAACTTTTATTACAATTGTCAATCTGACAGATTAGGCCCAAGAAATTGCAATGTCTAGAACGGGTTTAAGACATTGCAATGAGGAGTATGAGGACTATCCATCGACATATAATATAAAGACGAGTAAAGGCAAGCAAAGTTCATGTGAAAATACGACCCATTTTCACGTTTACAAAACTAAAATGTCTTATGTCTTATTAACCAATCAAGTACTCATTCTTTAAGCATATTTTTTTGTGTTAACCTTAATTCCGCAAAGGTTTCATGCCATTTCACCAATAAGAAAAGTTGCCGTGTTGTGAGTGGTCAAAATCAATTTGACAATGAAGTTTAATTGGACAGGAGATACTCAAATGAAATAACTGAAATGTCAAGTTAACGTATAATAAATACGCCTCAGTTTGACGTGGATGGATTCACGTAAAAAATAATAATGCAATCAATTAACAATTTATTTTTAGTGCATTTTTCATTACTTATGTAATATAAGTAAATTTAATCGTTCATGGAATAAGGAATAATATGAAAGCCTTCTATTCATCTTTCATTTATTTAATAAAAGTGCTTAATTACAATAAAGGGACTTACATACTACAAAATAAGCATAAATTAACATAAAATGGTAAAGATTTTGAACTTTTTTACAATTTTATAAATCCGTTACATTAGGGAGACCCTCTTGGTCTCAAGCAACATAATGTTAAGCAATTAAGGTTGATTATGGCAAAAAAAACGATTATTTTTTAACTTTATTTATGACCAGACTAGAAAATAATAGCATACCTTCAATATAAATAGTTAAAATTCTCTTTGCTTCCTCGTCTTTTAGAACTAAATAAATAACGGATGAGTTCGTTTATGTGTACTATTTATTTTAGCAGGCTTAGGGAAATACAAAGATAAATTTACATTTTGTATCCATTTTTTTATACTACAACCGTAGCAAATAGGCATACGGCTCATCTGATGGTAAGCAGCTACCGTAGCCTATGGACGCCTGTAACTCCAGAGGTGTCTCATGTGCATTGCCGATTCACTGTGTTGATAGCTAAAGGGACAAGAGGATCCCCCATCGTCAACACACTGCATCCTCTGAGCTCTCTGGCAACCTTAATCACCGGCAGGAACACAACACTATGAGTAGGGTCTAGTGCTAATTGGCTGTGGTTTTCTGTAAGGTAGAGGTAGTTCCCCAGTCGGGCTCTGTTCTAGATTTGATAATTAAATACTATGCTATGAAGTTATAGCATTCATTATTCATAAAAAAATTGAGTCATACCTATTAGCCAGTTGTACTAGAAATGGCACGGCCAGAATGGTATGATTCTACCAGAGTAAGTATAGTAGGTACTAATTCGAAGGGTTTTTTTTTGTCGATTTATTACTACTAGGTAATACTTATAAATGAACATTCATTATACTTGTCCTCAAATGAGTTATGTTTACTTTTTCGAAACTTATATTGCATAACATCGACCAAGTCCGTAATGTATGAGAATATCTATGCGTGATTTACTTACCAATGAAAAGAAATATCACTATCTTTGGCGCCTGTGTGGCTCCTGCACCAATGCACGGCACAAGCCGGCATTTTAATACCGATATATTACCGAAATTTCATGGACCGAAAAAACTAATATTTTTACGACATGACAATTTCAAAATGTTTGACATGACATTAGGGCACCGCTGTCACAAGCTCCGCCCACTTTGGCACCAGGAAAGTGGAGCAGATTTTGAGCGTTGATTACGCTTCCTTACTTATTATTCTTCCAAGGGACTATCGCGTATGAAATTTCCGCTAGGGGCGCTAGTGTAGACTGAGGTCTTCAAAATGTCAAATTCCTTAATAATTAAATGGGCTTCGCGCAATTATTTCTAATTTAACAATACTGTGAATATTTTACCATACCAGGATATTAATTATGGCAAATATGAGTTACGAGTCATTAAATATGAATGTTTTAAAAGCGGAACTAAGAAAATCCTCCTATTCTTCCAAATAAAGTGGAACTGCGCAACCTTGCGGCCTCGTCGATATTTTTACAGTACGATCTATTGCATTAAATATTATTTAAGCGTAAATTTGGTTATCAGTGTTATCACAAACGTACTTAATAAAAACTACAGCTGTATTTCAGGACCTCAGTCTAAAGTGCTGGAGCCCGCCTAACTGGAAATTCATCAAAATCCTAACCAATTTTTTTCCATATAGCGTTGTAGAGCTCATCTCGGAGATCATGAAAACATAAGTCTTAAAGGTCTTAAATGGCCATGTATGTATGGCGTCAAGTTGTAAATACAATTTTTTGGCCTAAATTTATCAACGAGCCTACCGCTCAAAATTTTGACACATGATTTAGCCCACATCAAATAACCTACATACCAATTTTAAGACCATTCTGGTGGGCGCATAAGATTTTAAAACCAGTTGAAGTTGCAATTTTTTGGCCTAAATTTATCAACGAGCCTACAGCTCCAAATTTTGACAGTAGTTAAAGGTCCCATTCAACAAACCAAATCCTAATTTTAAGACCATTCTGGTGGGCGCATAAGATTTTAAGACTATTATAAGAAATAGTCGACTTCATAGAAAAAATAGCAAATTACTATAAATTTCATAAAAAAAATATTTGGCTGACACAAACACAAATGCATATTCATATTTAAGTGTCTTGTAATTAAAAATGCCTTAAAATTATTCCGCAATAAGTCGACAATTGGAGAAATTCGTCATAGCAGTATACTTTAGTCACGGGGGTCTTAAATCACTAAAATTATTATTTATTTTAAACTTAATGTCACAAAATATGATTTGAAAAGCCATACGTAATGCCTATAAAAATTTTCTACCAGTCGCTCATAAGTCGAAACTGATAAGCGTCAAGTTAGGTGCACTGAGAATATATTACTAACTGAAAAAATTACGTAAATTTATTTTAAATGCTACCGTTCCAAATTTTGACAAACGGCTTAGCTCACATCAAATAACCTACATACCAATTTTAAGACCAATCCGGTGGGCCCATATGATTTCAAGACCAGTTGAAATTGCAATCTTTTGGCCTAAATTTATCAACGAGTCTACCGCTCCAAATTTTGACAGTAGTTAAAAGACCCATTCAACAAACCAAATCCCAATTTTAAGACCATTCTGGTGTGCGCATAAGATTTTAAGACCATTTTAAGAAATAGTCGATTTCATACAAAAAATAGCAAAATACGGTAAAGTTAAAAAAATATTTAGCTGGCACAAACACAACTGCGTATTCATATTTAAGTGTCTTGTAATTTAAAATGCCGTAAAAGTATTCCGCAATAAGTCAAAAATTGGAGAAATTCGTCATAGCAGTACTTTCGTCACGGGGGTCTTAAATCACTAAAATTATTATTCATTTTAAAATTAATGGCTCAAAATTTGATTTTAAAAGCCAGACGTAATGCCTATAGGCATTTTCTACCAGTCGCTCATAACTCTAAACTGATAAGCGTCAAGTTAGGTGCACTGAGAATATATCACGGACTGAAAAAATGACGTGAATTTATTTTATATCCTACCGTTCCAGATTTATTCAGTCAGTCATGTTCTCAGTGCGTCTAACTTGACGCTTGTTAATTTAGGGTTATGTATGAGTGACTGGTAAAAAATAGGTATAAGCATTACGTCCAGCATTTTAAATCATGTTTTGTGCCATTAAGTTTAAAATAAATAATAATTTGTGATATAAACCCCCGCGACTAAAGTCCTGCTATGACGAATTTCCCCAATTATCGACTTAATGCGGAATACTTTTACGGCATTTTGAATCATAGGACACATAAATATGAATATGCATTAGTGTTTGTGCCAATTAAGTATATTTTTAAACAAATTTACAGTAATTTGCTATTTTTTGTATGAAATGACTGTTTCTTAAAATTGTCTTAAAATCCTATGCGCCCACTAGAATGGTCTCAAAATTGGGATTTGGTTTGTTGAATGGGTCCTTTAACTTCTGTCAAAATTTGGAGCGGTAGGCTCGTTGATAAATGAAGACCAAAAAATTGCAACTTCAACTGGTCTTGAAATCTTATGCGCCCACCGGATTGGTCTTAAAATGGGTATGTAGGTTATTTTGAGTGGGTTACACCGCTTGTCAAAATTTGGAACGGTAGGATATAAAATATATTCACGTCATTTTTTCAGTCAGTGATATATTCTCAGTGCACCTAACTTGACGCTTATCAGTTTCGCGACTGGTAGAAAATGTTTATAGACATTACGTCTGGCTTTTCAAATCATATTTTGTGACATTAAGTTTAAAATAAATAATAATTTTAGTGATTTAAGACCCCCGTGACTAAAGTATTGCTATGACGAATTTATCCAACTTTCGACTTATTGCCGAATACTTTTAGGGCATTTTTAATTACAAGACACTTAAATATGAATATGCAGTTGTGTTTGTGCAAGCTAAATACTATTTTTTATTGAATTTATAGTAATTTGTAATTTTTTCTATGAAGTCGACTATTTCTTAAAATGGCCTTAAAATTTTATGCGCCCACCAGAATGGTCTTAAACTTGGGATTTGGTTTGTTGAATGGGTCCTTTAACTACTGTCAAAATTTGGAGCGGTAGGCTCGTTGATAAATTTAGGCCAAAAAATTGCAACTTCAACTGGTCTTCAAATCTTATGCGCCCACCAGAATGGTCTTAAAATTGGTATGTAGGTTATTTGATGTGGGCTAAATCATGTGTCAAAATTTGGAGCGGTAGACTCGTTGATAAATTTAGGCCAAAAAATTGTATTTTCAACTTGACGCCATACATACTTATGGCCATTTAAGACCTTTAAGACTTATGTTTTCATGATCTCCGAGATGGGCTCTACAACACTATATGGAAGAAAATTGGTTAGGATTTTGATAAATTTCCAGTTAGGCGGGCTCCAGCACTACTACAGTGTGTAGCATGACGCTACGTATCGTACGACATCTGTCCACTTTCTTTAGAACTTCTGAACTTCTGTGTCTAAGGGAGGTCTAAGGCTAGGTCACGGTTGATATATAAAAAAGCGTACATTGTGATTCACGGCATTACAGGAAGATGGCGCTTATATCAGTCCGCATTTTGTAATACGACTGGCAGTTATAAAATTGAGATAATACTCGCGCTAATTTTGAATGTGAATTTTTGAGGTATTCCAGATTGTCAAAAAGAAAAAAGTTGATTTTTGATTGAGTGTGTCAGAGCTACGGGGAGATTTTTAAAGAAAAACAGATATTCTGGTTTTGTCTGGGGGTTTTGCTATAATTTGCTTAGTTGCATCGTGGTGAAGTGCGATTTATTTCTCTAGATCTTTGCATTCAAACATTATATAGCAAGTGCTATTAATACATTATTGGAGCAAAAACAAAACTACGTCCCCGGACCGCCTGAGCTGGAAGGATTCCGGAAGACACTTGTGGGTGCCGGACCGGCGAGACACTGCCGCGTTTTCCGCGGGATTCTTCACCATCGTCGGAGAATTAGAGTCCGCATCCAGCGGGCTCTCCAAGTGAGAAAAGGAGTTCAGCGAGCTATTGGGTCCCCCTAAACCAAAGCGGACACTTGCCCACGAACTCTTTTCAATTTAAAACTACAGCTTTAGCCATCCTGTCTTTCGAGAATATCATATTATTTACATTTTTTTAAAAACGTTATAAATCCGATTCCTTTTCTTTGTATCCAGTATTTTTAGGCCATAATAGTCTTTTTTGTTGTTTTGGTAAATTTCCCAAAATTCCAATTGCCTCGTTTGACGGGCGTATAAAGACCTGGCTCTTTAATTTAGGCTACGTTCAGCCAGCGAATCATCTGTCACCATCCATATCACCCGCCTCATTAACCCATTATTTTCCTGCAGCCAAATTATTACCAGCCGAGTCTTTATTTTTATTTACCAGTTTTGCTAACTATTGAATGTGAAATATCCTTATATAGGTACAGTTTTCTTCATTTTTAAGTGAAGTGCTAATATTAAATATTCTGATTATTGTAATTTAATTACATTCTAACCACTAAGGTAACTATTGAATGTGAAATATCCTTATATAGGTACAGTTATCTTCATTTTTAAGTGAAGTGCTAATTTTAAATATTTTTATTATTGTAATTTAATTACATTCTGACCACTAAGGAAGTTATTGAATGTGAAATATCTTTATATAGATACCGTTATTGTAATTTTTACGTGAAATGCTAAATTTTAAATAATCTGACTATTGTTGCTAATTTTAAATAATTTACTTTGTCTTCAAAATTAAACGTGTTAATGCAATTATAGAAGTGTTTTACTGCAAGTGGTAGTGCTGGAGCCCGCCTAACTGGAAATTTGACAATAAAAAGGATTTTGACAGTAGTTAAAGGATTTATTCACCAAACCAAATCCCAATTTTAAAACCATTCTGGTGGGTGCATAAGATTTTAAGACCATTTTAAGAAATAGTCGATTTCATAGAAAAAATAGCAAATTACTATAAATTCGTTAAAAATATATATTTTGCTGGCACAAACAAAACTGCATATTCATATTTAAGTGTCTAGTAATTAAAAACGCCGAAAAAGTATTCCGCAATAAGTCGAAAATTTGAGAAATTCGTCATAGCAGTACTTTAGTCACGGGGGTCTTGAAACACTAAAATTATTATTCATTTTAAACTTAATGGCACAAAATATGATTTGAAAAGCCAGACGTAAAGCCTATAGGCATTTTCTACCAGTATCTCATAACTCTAAACTGTACAGCGTCAAGTTAGGTGCACTGACAGTATATTTACTGACTGAAAAAATTACCTAAGTTTATTTTAAACCCTACCGTTCCAAATATTGACCAACGGTTTAGCTCACCTCTAACAACCTACATACCCATTTTAAGACCAATCCGGTTGGCGCATAAGATTTTAAGACCAGTTGAAGTTGCAATTTTTTGGCCTAAATTTATCAACGAGCCTACCGCTCCAAATTTTGACAGTAATTAAAGGACCCATTCACCAAACCAAATCTCAATTTTAAGGCCATTCTGGCGGGCGTATAAAATTTTAAGACCATTTTAAGAAATAGTCGATTTTATAGAAAAATAGCAAATGACTATAAATTCGTTAAAAATAATATTTTGCTGGCACAAACACAACTGCATATTTATATGTAAGTGTCTAGTAATTAAAAATGCCGAAAAAGTATTCCACAATAAGTCTAAAATTTGAGAAATTCGTCATAGCAGTATTTTAGTCACGGGGGTCTTATGACACTAAAATGAGTATTCATTTTAAACTTAATGGCACAAATTATGATTTGAAAAGCCAAACGTAATGCCTATAGGCAATTTCTACCAGTCGCTCATAACGGCCAAAAAATTGCAACTTCAACTGGTCTTAAAATCTTATGCGCCCACCAGAATGGTCTTAAAATTCGTATGTAGGGTATTTGATGTGGGCTAAATCATGTGTCAAAATTTGGAGCGGTAGGCTCGTTGATAAATGTAGGCCAAAAACCCACACATACTTGTGGCCATTTAAGACCTTTAGGACTTATGTTTTCATGATCTTCGAGATGGGCTCTACAACGCTATATGGAAGAAAATTGGTAAGGATTTTGATAAATTTCCAGTTAGGCGGGCTCCAGCACTATTAGGGCCCGTAGGGAGCTGAAGGCGGGGTTAGGGAGAGACAGGGTACACAACAGATTGAGCCCTACAAATTGCAATGTCTAATACCGGTTTAAGAGCTGACCAGGTCAGAAATGACACAGTAACGAGAGCAACAAAACCCGTGTCTGGTTCAATCAGATCTAGAAATAAGCATAGTATTGCAAACTGACTAGAGGGGTTTCTCTGACGCGGACACATCTGACGCGGCTACCTCTCCGTCTAGTATAAGCTCCTCCTTATTAAAGTCGATTGAAAATAGTTTGAAGAGTTCTATAATTCTTATTATACCTCCCAACCTGACAGATTGTGCCCTACAAATTGCAATGTCTAATACCGGTTTGAGATATGTGAGAACCACAGACTACTTAGTAGATACTACGTAGTGAGAACCTACTCAAACCTTTGAGAATTCAACCAACCGGAGTCGCCATTGACGGGCGTTCCCCTCTGCCGAAAACATATGACCAGTGGTCATACAAATGTATGGATGGACTGACGTTTATCTGACGTAGCTATTTGTACGGTCAACCAATTTGATTCATAGGCCACTGTAGAACCTTGTCGTAATGACCGTTGCCCGTGAATACGTATAAACGTATCCTATTCGCTACCAAACTAGCTAATATTGTGACAAGGTTCTAGAGTGGCCTAGGAATCAAATTGGTTGACTGATGTACGTTACGTACGAATAGCCATACATTTGACGTTCCCCTCCCCCGCAAAAATTGGCAGACTTTTTTTGTATCGGAAATGACAGACATGGCTATGGCTACTCCATCCGGGTTGAATTCTCTAAGACTCAAACTATGATACGATTTGGAAGAAAAAATTGTATGATGGACGCCAGTTTTTAACTGACTTCAAAAAGAGGAGGTTCTCAGTTTGACCTGTATGTATGTATGTATGTTTGTCCGTAATATCTTGCGCCAAAATGAATGTCAGAGTCGGAGTTGGAGGCGGAGTCCAAGGCCGACTCTAAGAGCATGTTCAGATGATAAGCGCTCAACGCGCGTTTTGATAACGCGCGTTTACAACTACATAACAACTTATTCAGGCCGTACACATGCTAACGCGCGTTTTATTAATACGCGCGTTGAACGCTGCGCTAGCGCTCGACTGTTGTCAGCGCGCGTCAACGCGCGCTTTGAGATCATTGGTTTTCCATGTTTCCGTTCACGTTCAGTTGAGCGCGCGCTTTCGACGCGGATGGACGTGTGTCAATGTCAGAGTAAAAGAAAATAAAAATGAATTTGTAAGTCTAAGGTCCTGTTTCACAATCTCCAGATAAACTTATCTGCCAGTTAAAATTATTGCTATCCTTTTCTCCAGTCATATAAAAGAAAAGGACAGCAAACATTTATCTGACAGATATGCTTTAACTGGAGCCAATAGCGACCATATAGCGAGTCGAGCGATAAGTGTCATCGACATACATTTTGTGCGTAATATGCTAATGCACATCAAAAGCGGATCCCAGGCTCAAACATGATTTTTTTACATGAAAAATAGATATTCCCTACCCAATTTTAGTCAACTAGGAACCCTTATAGTTTCGCCATATCCGTCTGTCCGTCAGTCCATCCCCGGCATTGCTCAGTGATGGCTAAAGCCCTGTTACATTTGTCCTATTTAGCTTCCTAAATGAGTTAGTAACTAAATTAAGTCAAGTGTAACTGCATTTAGCAAGTAAATTTACTATTAATAAAGTTAAAGCCCTGTTACACTTGTCCTAGTTAGCTTCCTAAATGATTTAGTTTCTAAATTTAAGCAAGTCTAACCGCATTTAGCAAGTAAATTTACTATGAAAACTAGTTAGGATCCTAATTAGGATGCTAGTTAGCACACTAAAAAAAGTAGGATGCTAACGACACTAAAAAAAGTAAAGTGTAACAGGGCTTTAAGTAATAGAAAACTGAAAGGTATGAGTATGTGTTTTAATCACGTCGACAAAGTGGTAAAACAAAATCTGTAACAATATTATTTTAAGGTACCTCCCGTACACATGAAGTAGGGGGTACATTTTTTATTCGCTCCAACTCTAAAATTGGAACAATTCATGCCTGATATGTACTTTCATTGATAGTACATTGTTGTAGAGGCTTGAAAGTAAGCTATAGGTGGATCACGGACTAGATAAATACTAATGGACGCGGTACTGGGCCGGGCGCGCGTTACATGGCTTATGATCAGATGCGCATAAACTTGTCGAAACCTCATGCCGCGCGGTTCAGTCGTCGTTCGACCACGTGTGACGAATTTAGTGTCAAAAAACATGTAAAAATGCCGTGTTGTACAATTTTGTCATGTCGTGTACGAAGCAACGAATTAAAAGAGGCCCCTGGAGTAGTTACTTTCCACCGGTAAGTATAAAAACCGAGTATTTCACATATTTTCCAAAAATTTTAGGCTTTTATTACGACATTCACCCATTATCTGATGGTACAACAGTATTCATATCAATTGCTCGCTGGCTATTGCTGGCGGTCGCAGGATTACGCGAGTGACGCGCAATGTATTTGGAAATACGAATGTCGCTCGTCAGTCTCGTCACACGATCGGCAGCCACGTTGCTGGGCAACATGGCTGCCGCGCGCCTGCCGCCACGAGAGTGCGGCCAGTTATTTATTATCGATAATTTCGAACACATTGTTTAAGGTGTAACTTTCTGTCCTATAGTAGAAACTAATTTTATTTCTTTCGAAAACAAAATAACGTGATTGACTGGATTAATTAATCCAATGATCAACTTATTTTATAGATACGATAACTTTATAATGGTACTTCTAACCATACTAATATTATTAATGCGAAAGTGTCTCTGTCTGTCTGTTACCTTTTCACACTTAAACTGCTGAACCGATTAAGATGAAATTTGGTATGAAGATAGTTTGAGTCACGATTATTTTTAGTATTTTAGCAGACACATAAATTAGATAGATAAGGGTACATCCACAAATTACGTCAACCAAATTTCAACAATAATGTTTAAAATTACTATTTCTTTATTTTCCCATTTTAAATAATATATTAAATGAAATCAAAGCAAAAAAATATATAATCCAAAGTGTTTGAATGTCAGACTAGAAGACATAAAGAGTACCTTTCCTTCCAAAAAAGTGTACACAGTACTGTACTATGTGTATATATGTACACGATATTTGTATTTGTGACGTCACAAGAAATAAAACTCCCCCTTCCCCTTATCAGAACTCGTCACACTTTGTTGATCCCTCCGTCCCCCTTAAAATCTGACATAATTAATGGATGAACCCTAATTAGGGTAGATTTTTATCCAGCTATTAATAAAAATCGATATTGTTTTATTAATATGAGGTGTGGCGTGGTATTATGGAGTTAATTATCGATAATCGATATCGATAAAATATATATATCGAAGGGCCACCTCCCTCATGTAGGCGGAGCCTACGAGGCAATGGTAGTGGTTACGTATTTTCGAGTGTACGCACACATCAACACAGCGAATGAGAGACTGACATTTCTTTGTGTGTATCACCTCGTGCGTACTTTAATGAGAATGTGTGCGTGTAAATGCCGGCTACGCTGGTTTTGTAACAGACTACGGCTGATACCGTCTCCATATACTCCGTGAGGTGGATCGAGTTAGTTCGAGGGCCGACCCGCCAGGGGAGGCCCTCGAAGATACGAGTCCACCTATAGCGCTTTCGGCCGAGATATTATATAGTGCTTTTCACGAATACTGTGAGGAAATAAAAAAAATCATTTGTCATAAAGTCATAATAATATGAATGCTTTAATAGAATATCCAATTCAGTATTCCATTCCCGCCTTTTTACTTTTTTTTTTCACTTTCAAGAAGCGTTTTTCTGTTGTTTGCTTCAGACTCATTACTTAGAGGCGTTTTTCATAGAAAACCACAAAAGGCTAAAAAAGTAAAAACGTTTCTTTTTTTAAAAAAAAACAGGTAGTTGGCCCGATAAACAACCTTATTTTATTTTTGAAACAAAGTTGTGCCAAAAAAATACCTTTTAATGTTTTTAATGAATGCAATGACATAACTGGACAATTTACTTTGTAACTAATGACATTTCATCGCTACAATAACATTGCTTCATCATCTTTCATCACTTCCTGCCTTAGATTTCTCTTCTTTCTATTTTAGCCATTTCTGTGAGAGTGATGTTAGGAAGGGTATATTGAATATCACTTCTAACGCCGTTGGTGTTGACTGTGTTAGCCGAAATATGATACTCCCTCTCCTTGATTTGTTTGTTCCTATTATCACCGGTATTCTGAATTTTTCCATTTCATCAAGTACTTTTCCCAGTCTGTGGAAGGATGCCAATATTATTCCTTTACCCAAAAAATCCAACCCCAGTTCCTTCTCTGACTATCGCCCCATCTCCATTCTTCCTTTCCTATCCAAAGTCCTCGAACGGCTAGTGCATCAGCAACTAACTTCCTTCCTGAATAGAAATGACCTCCTAAACCCATTTCAATCTGGTTTTCGTCCGGGCCACAGTACTACCTCGGCTCTTGTCAAGGTTACCGATGACATCCGTTTGGGTATGAATGACCAGAAGCTTACAGTTCTTGCACTTCTAGATTTCAGTAATGCTTTTAACACGGTCGATTTTGACATTTTGCTCGCGTTCTTACAGTCTCTTAACATATCGGCTGCAGCGATTGACTGGTTCCGCAGCTATTTGGTTGGTCGTCGGCAAAGAATAAAACTGGATGCTTCGTGTTCTTCCTGGTGCAGCACATCAGCTGGTGTCCCACAGGGTGGTGTGCTGTCTCCTCTTTTATTTTCTATCTTCATTAATTCCATAACTCTTGATCTCTCTTCTTCGTATCACCTCTATGCCGACGACCTTAAAATATATTCGCAGGGTATGCATAGCGATCTCAATTCAGTTATAGAAGCCACGAATCTTGATCTGCTCCGCATATCAAATTGGAGTCAAAATTACGGTTTAAAAGTAAACCCCCTAAAGTCACAGGTAATTGTGATGGGTAGCGCTAAACAAATCTTCAAAATTGACTTTCCCAGGCTCCCTCCGATAGTCTTCGATGGTATCCAAATTCCTTTTTCCAACCAAGTGAAAAGTCTTGGCGTAATCATGGATCGTTGTCTATCATGGGTGCCTCAGGTGAGTGAAGTGAGCAGGAAGATGTTTGCTGCCATAGGGTCTCTCAGACGGCTCCGGAATTTCCTGCCAATTGCTACTAAAATTGCGCTTGCTCAGTCGTTACTTCTCCCCATTCTTGATTATGCAGATATCTCCTATTTAGACCTAACCGAGGAGCAACTTAATAAGCTTGAGCGTATTCAAAATGCCTGCATTCGGTTCATTTTCGGATTACGCAAATTCGACCATGTTTCTAGTTTTCGTTCTCAACTCAAATGGCTCCCTATCCGTCACCGCCGTAACTCTCACATACTTTCTTTACTCTTTTCTATACTTTTTAACCCTGCAACTCCCCGCTACCTCAAAGAGCGTTTCTCTTATCTTAATTCTATTAGATCCTCTCAAAAATTGCTCCTAAAAGTGCCATCTTCATCTTCCAAATTTTATAATTGCTCATTTACGTTCCAGGCCGTTCGTTTGTGGAATTCTCTCCCTCTCAACATAAAACGCGCGCAATCTATCGGTAGCTTAAATCGCAACTTAAGGAATACTATTTATCTCTTCCTTAGGTTTTTAAGTTGACACTGTTGTTTCTTACTGTGTGTATTATATATGTATATATGTACGTATATGTATGTTTATTTTGTATTTATTTAAGTATGTATATTCATATGAATGTGCTGTGTTATCTATTTCGTCTCTTTTGTGTCTATGCACCACCTACTGCTTATTGTTTTTCTCTAGTCTCCACTACACAAAGGTTGTCTGGAAGAAATCGCTCATTAGCGATAAGACCGCCTGTTGTTACCTCTACCTAAATTTATCTAATTGTAAAATTTGTGCTTGTAACTGTATGAGGTGTGCAATAAAGAGTATTTATTATTATTGCTGTAGTGGTGGTTCAGGTGCTACAGCAAATGATTACTTTCCAGCTTGGATTTTGACCATCTTTAGTCACATTTCCGAACAGTAGCGTGAAAAAACTATATTGAATAGAATCGGTTGAGCCGTTGTTGAGTTATAACTCAAAAGACGCATAATAAAAGGACGTAAGTGCCGCATAGTGAAATGACGTAAGTGGCGCAAAATTCCCTTTTGAACGGATGTATTGTAATAGGCCGGCAACTACGGAATCCTACACTGTGCATGGCCGCATGGCTCTTGGCCGGTTTTTTCATGAAAAACCACAGATCTAGTATAGTAAGATGGCTTGACAACGATCAAAAGTGCGACGAAAAGTGAAATGCAAGAGTGTGGGTAAATTGTCTACGTGAGCGTAAAAAATAACGTTAAATTTATATTAATGTTGTACACTAAAGGGCATATTAAAATTCTAGAAAACTAGAATATATTAAGCTAAACAAACTGGGTAGCGGCCATTAGCGACACATAAAAAAACACATGACACGACAACACAGACTGACATGACAAAGCTATAAGGATTCCATTTTTGCCTTTTTGACTACGGAACCCCGAAAAGAGGATATAGATCATGTCTTACAAATAAGTAAATGTAATTAATAAATAAGCCCCTAAAATCGGGTAATACAGTTTAAATTTACTAGTTATCGTTTGTCCGAAAAGAGAAATGTCGTGGTTTATATGGGAGCTCCTACATTTCTCTTTCCGAACAGGCTCTTTCATTCAAGATTACAAAGGGGTACAAAAAGACAATAAGAACACAATTTAACATTCATACGTAATGAACTAATGACATAATGTTAATACAGATATCATTTTTATATCTGTCTTTTATATTTTTATTTATCGTTATATATCCCTACGATATTTTGTCAAACCCTAGCGTAGAATAACAATTTCGATTTTTACACAAAATAATAATTTTAATATTAACTATTATGATAAAATATTCACATACAATAAAAGAAACATTAATATTTAATGGTATCAAATGGTGTTTTACATGATTTATTTGGCTAATTTAATAAATAAAATATGGTTTCAACAACATCGATCGGAATATCATATTTACCTGTGAAACGAGTGATTGCCTAGGTTTTTCATTTGAGTAGTTGTACAATCCGGGACGCAACACGACACCATTCTTCTTTTTTTTCATTCTAAGTGATTTAACACCAGATTATATTATATTTTTCACGATTAAATATTAGCTCTCGCGACGCGGGTGTTTGAGTGTAAACAGGGACGTCAAAAGTTGTCCTGCTTGTAGAATGATCGTGTATCTATCTCTTCGCACTCGCGGAATGTTCATCCACGTGTTGGTTTCTCTTTTGCGCACTTCATTTATCTTTAGCGTAAGCGCCATTTTAGGTCTGTGTGAAAAAACTGAGCATTTATTTATTGAATCGTGAAATTTAATACAAGGAGTACCAAAAATACTGGTGATTGGTATCGTATTCTAATCCAGGGACCCGCCCGGTATCCCCTTCGAGGGTTTTTGAAAGGGTTTTTCGTAAGGCTTTGCTTACCAAAGCCGATGCTCCTCAAAACCCATTCATTTGGCTATTAAAGCGCTATAAATACGGTATCCCCTTCGAGGGTTTTTGAAAGGGTTTTTCGTAAGGCTTTGCTCGCCAAAGCCGTTGCTTCTCAATACCCATTCATTTAGCTATTTAAAGCGCTTTAAATACGGGTAAGCAGTTCCCCTAACGAATATCAGATACCTTCTCAAGCGCTTAAAAAAGCCTTTCGAAAGGGTAGCGTTGGTAGCTCTTGAAGGGGTTTCCCTTTCTATGCTCATGCAATTTTTATCCTTTTCCTAATGACAATAAGAGCAAAATTGTAAATTTACGTTGGACGACCGTATGTCTAGCGCGGTGTCGAAGCGGCGGCGCCTTTGACAAAGCCGCCAAGTTGCCGCTGCTTGCGGTTAAGAAGTACCTTATTGCATTGTAATACGGTTACCTTTTGTGTGGCGAAGGGGCGGAAGAATTTGGAGCGCGTGCGACGCATCGTTTTGGGAAGTTTGGAACTGTGTTTTTGTTTATGTATCGGCACAGATTATATAATAGTTCTTACGAAGTATCGGTGTGAATATTCATTATTTGTGCCATTTCTTTCGCGAACACCACGGTGTGAACATTGAATTGAAGGGTTACGAAAACCCTTCAATTTCGTTTTGTCGTTTGTTCCAAGTGAACTATCTTTGAGCCTTTAGTCTGAGCGAACTACCATATGACCGCGTTCGCAAGGAGGCGGGACTACGCGATGATTAATCCACCCACAATCGAGGTACATGTATTTTCTGGTACTCGTCTAAAAAGCCAAATGAATGGGTTTTGAGAGGCAACGGCTTTGCTTTCCAAAGCCGTTGCCTCTCAAAACCCATTCATTTGGCTTTTTAGACGAGTACCAGAAAATACATGTACCTCGATTGTGGGTGGATTAATCATCGCGTATTCCCGCCTCCTTGCGAACGCGGTCATATGGTAGTTCGCTCAGACTAAAGGCTCAAAGATAGTTCACTTGGAACAAACGACAAAACGACGAGGAGCCAGATTCACTCGAACATGTACATCATATCGTACAAAAACGTGTATGCACTATTATATATTATATGATCGTATATACACGTTTTTAAATAAACATTAATGATAGTTATCAATAAAGACGACGGAGAGCTGGCTACGTCAGATATGACACAATAATGAGAGCAACGAAACCTAGTTAGTTTGCTATCCTATGCTTTTTTCTAGCTCCGGACATCTGGCAGCTGTTCATTGGTAGAGGTCAAATAATGTAAACCACTTCAAAAAGACAAATCCTAGCGTTCTAAGTTTAATATAATTTTCTTAATTCTATATGATAATAAATTATGCAAATAATTAAATTATATCATTGCCTAAAGTTTTTGTTGGAAAAAAATTGTGCCAAACGACGCCATATCATATATAATGGGGAACTGTCAAAATGAAATTTCCAACAATGGTCCTTAGAAAAGCAAAATGTGTATGGTGGGAAGTAGTTTTTATTTATTTTAGCGAAAACTACTAACTGTTTCATCTCGAATTGGTCCCTAAGTGAAATTCTAAAGTTTCCAAAATACTCTAAAATTAAAATGCTGTAGAATAAAGCGACAGGGAAGATTTCCCCTAAGAAAAGCCTTCTGACTGTATATAGTTTCAGTACATTGTTAAGGACCATTCATCTTCTCTCACTGTATGCAGTTGTATGGAATCCGGAACAGCGCCCTCTACAAAAAGTTTTCACCGGCCTTCATCATTCATAGTTTGTCGTTTGTCGTTCTGTCCTCTATAAATGAGAAAACTTGGGCAATTTTTACCTATTTAGGTATTACTTTTTTCCAACAGAAAATTTTTGTTGGTGAATCACTCTGACCTCCCATTAAAAGCTGCCAGATGCCCAGATCTATCTATCGTTGCCGGCTAATTAGGGGGTGTAGATTTCGAAAATGATCTGTTTTAAAATCCAAGATGGCGGTTGTACTTACTACTTACTTACTTACTCCGTTGGCTCAGCGACCCAAAGTGAATCTTGGCCTCCGATACCAGGGTGTGCCACTTTCCTCGATCCTGCGCTAGCTCTTGCCAATTTCAGATTCGGAGTTCGCTCAGATCCGCCTCGATCATGTCTTTCCAGCGATACCGTGGTCGTCCAACAGGGTGTCGCCCTTCCGGACAACCATGGAATGCGTTCTTCACTTTCCAATCTTCCCCCATCCTCTCGAGGTGGCCAAGCCAGCGAAGTCTGTGAGCTTTGGTCTCTCCTATAATATTAGGTTCAGCCACCAGGTCTTCTATTTCCGCGTTCTTTAGAACTCTCCAGCTTCCATCCAGTCGTTGTTTCGGCCCGAGGATCTTGCGAAGTATCTTTCTTTCTGCGACTAGCAGCATATTCTCCTCTCCAAGTGTCAGTGTCCATGCCTCACAACCGTGCATAAGGATTGGCCTAATGGTTTTATAAATACGGATTTTAGCGGATCTGGTCAGCAGTTTAAACGCTAACACTTTGTGAAGGGCAGCACTGCATCGCAAGGTGTATTGCACTCGGATTTTGATTTCTTCGCTGCAAGTGTTTATATTTGTGATGGTGCAGCCTAAGTACCTGAATTTCTCCATGCCTCTGTAAGTAGTATCTCCGACATGCAGGTCCTACGGTTGAATACGAGTGTTTTTATATCGTTTCATGTGGAGATACTCCTCTGTTTTTTCGTGGGATATCCTTAGGCCGATCTTCGATCTGCAAGGACCCTTACGGACTCCCGCACCTGGTCTATAGATGGCCAGATCATCTGCGTATCCTATCATCTTGTGCCTTCAACTCAGTTCTAGCCATCCCTCCAGTGTTAAAACTTTCCTTAGGACATATTCTAAGAAAGTTGAAGAGCATAGGTGACAAGGCATCGCCCTGCTTGAGTCCCCCGTCACTACTGTGAAGTCGTCAGTAAGTTCCCCCTCGACACGCACCACCATTTTGCTCTGCCCTGTCGCAACCTGAACCATGTTGCTCATGTTGGGGAAGTCAAAATTCCTTAAGATGGTGAAGAGAGCGTTTCGTAGGCCGTATGATATGATGATAGTATGATAGCGCAGGGCGAATGAAGATGGCGGTTATAGTACAGAATAATTAAAAGTACAAGTACAGCAGATTCTCCTACCTGAATTTTAAGCTTTACTTAGTATTTATATGTCCACAATCTATCAAGAATCTGCTAAAAAGTGAGTTAAGTACTCGTAAGGTTAGAGCTCTAACCCTCACTGAACCCGAACGGCTGCTCAAAGAGTGGGCTAGGTTAGGTTAGAACTGTGACCCTCAACCAACCCGAACAACTTAAAACGGATTATATTCGGAATTCATACTGCAATTTAAATTAAAATGGCTAAGAGATATGATAAAATCGCGCATGATGACAAAATGGCTTACCTAATCTAACTAAATCTGAGTAAAATGAATGAGTAAAACTAGATTTGTCATTTCACTAAACTGGTTTAGCGATTAGATGAAATGTCTAAACCAGGTCATTAAGTTGACAAAATGGGTTCGATATTATAACTTCTTTGCCATTGAACTAACCCGGTTTAAAAAAATGATAAAATCTCAACTGACACAAAAGGAAGTAGGTAACTTAAGTTAAATAGATGGCGCTGTACTAAATATTGTAGATAAATGTGAAATATACCTACCTAAACTTTGGTTTAATGACGCTACAATAACTATTATAGTGAAATATAAAAAGATTGAGGTCTTTAGAGTGACCCTGTTTTCAACTGCTCATTACGTCGAGCGATTTGAGCCAAAACTGCATGACTCATTCTCCAATCCTGAGATCCAGTAGGTAGTATGTAGGTTTCAGAAAAGAGTGTATTACCGCGTATAGTATTATATCTTAGATTTTAAAACAGACATAAGTTAAGAAATCTTCACGCCCTAATTAGCCGGAAATTACTACCATGACGATTTTTCATAAAGAAGTGTACAACAGCGATCTTGGATTTTAGACACACATAATTTTCGAAATCTGTATCCCCTAATTAGCCGAAAACGACACCATAACGATTTTTGAGAAAACAGAGTGTATCCGCCATCTTGGATTTAAAAACAGACAAAATTTTCGGAATCTACACCCCCTAATTAGCTAAAAGGACTCTACCATGATGATTTTTGAGAAAAAAAGAGTAAAACTGCCTTAAAAAGACCGTAAAAACCGTTTATAAAGGTAGCCTTTCAGTCCCTGTTTGACACCCCTCAAAATATGCTGCGCAATTTGTATGAAAATTGCACATGTTTTCTCCTCCGCTCCCTTTTGGACTAAGAGCTGGTCACGTCAGATATGACACAATAATGAGAGCAACAAAACCCGTCTGGTTAGATTGCTATACTATCCTTATTGCTAGATCCGGGCATCTGGGTGCTTTTAATTGGTGGAGGTCAGAGAAAATAGTAATACCAAAATAGGTAAAAACTGCCGAATTTGTGAAGGACAGGGCCTATATTTTAACATTAGAATAAAAAACATTGCGTATTATCACGGAAACAAAAACAGTAGGCGACAAACTATGAATTACATTATACGTCGTTTGGCACTACTTCCTACAACAGAAACTGTTGGCAATGATATAATCTAATTATTTATATAATTTCTCATAATATTGCATGAAACCCAGAACTCTAGGATTGGTTTTCTTGAAGTGGTTTGCTTTCTTTGACCTCCACCACTTTACAGCTGCCAGGTGTCCAGATCTAGAAATAAGCATAGTATATAGCAAACTGACTAGAGGAGTTTCGTTGCTCTCATTATTGTGTCATTTCTGACGTGGCTCCTAAGGTTGCCCCGGAAAAGGCCGAAATACGTCCACTGTACTGTATAGAAGCTGTTTACACTAAGGTAGAATCTGTCCGGAAAGAGAAGTGTCTTAGAATGTATGAGCTCCCATATAAACCACGACACTTCTGTATTTGGACAAACTCCATAAGGTAAAAAAAAAAAAACTCTATTGTTTACGCAATTAATTATCTTGCAATAATAATAATGTTATTGACTTAAGTATCTTTTAATAGTTTACGAGGGCTGCTATTTATATATCCGGAAACCGGGATTACAATCTTCTTAAATAGCATATTTGACCTCCATGGTAAAATTTGAACTTTTTTAAGTACTGGCCGGTATATTTTTTCTTTCTTATTAACGCTCGTGTTTTGTTTTTGACGGGTTTTAAATGTCATCTCGCAGCAAGAATGGAACTCACTCGTGAAAATATTCGTGCTATGATTTATTATGATTTTCGGCGTGGTTTAACGCAACAACAGTGCATAGATCAACTAACTTCAACTTTTGGTGATGAAGCCCCATCTAAAACTACTGTGTATCACTGGTTTAGTGAGTTCAATCATGGACGTAGTATGCTTACGGACGAAGTTAAGGCAGGTCGCCCGAAATCGGTCGTTGTACAACAAAATATCGAGGCTGTGCGAAAACTTATAATGGACGACCGACATGTTACGTACCGCGAGATAGAGGCGACTCTGGGTATTTCTATGACCAGCATTAATAGCATATTACATAATTATTTGGCTGTAAAAAAAATTTGTTCGCGTTGGATACCCCACAACTTAACAAAAGAGCAAAAAGATGCTCGCGTCGAATGGTGCAATAAAATGTTAAAAAAATATAACCGTGGTGACTCAAAAGCCGTTTATAACATCTATACAGGTGACGAATCCTGGATCTATGCATACGATCCCGAAACGAAGCAACAATCAACGGTATGGGTGTTTCAAAATGAGCCGAACCCTACGAAAGTTACTCGTGCAAAAAGTACATTGAAACAAATGGTGGCCTGCTTCTTCGGTATTAATGGCCATGTAGCTACAGTGCCACTAGAAAACCGTAGAACGGTTAATTCAGAGTGGTACACGACCATTTGCTTACCGGAAGTATTTGAACAAATTCGTAAAACTAACCAGCGACGAAGAATCATTCTTCATCATGACAATGCCAGCTGTCATACGTCACGCGAAACAACTCTATTTTTGGAGGGTCAAAATGTGGAATTAACGGGTCATCCGCCGTACAGCCCTAACTTGGCACCCAACGATTTTTATTTATTTCCAAATATAAAGAATAAATTACGCGGTCAACGATTTTCGACCGCTGAAGATGCTGTCGACGCATTCAAACAACACGTTATGGAGGTACCTCAGGCGGAGTGGCAGAAGTGCTTTAAAAATTGGTTCACGCGAATGCAAAAGTGCATAGATCATCAAGGGGAATACTTTGAAAAACAACAAAACCATTTTGAGCCGTGTACGTTTGTTTGTTTTTTTGTTTCCGGATATATAAGTAGCAACCCTCGTATCGCATGATTCGCATGTTCTATGTTATAATATAAGTAGGTACAAAACCGGCGTATCTCGCCCAGCGCGCAAGTATAGTTGGAGTGAACTTACTGTTGTTTATTCTGTAGTTCAAACGACTACCCTAAATTAAACTACATATTATACGAGTATTTTTGTATGGAGATACAGGTTTGATCAACGCAAAAAACGTTGTTGTAAACAGATCTGCAAATAGTGTGTAATAAATAATTAAAAGCACTTTATTTTTGTAAAAATAAGCGCTGACGCCGACAAACAATAACCCATCGATGACTGATCAAATGTAGCAAAGCAAAGGATAGCGCCAAGGTAGTTCGTGGCGCCTGGAAGCGCGTTTATGAAATGTCGTAAGCGTCATATCACTTTATGCCATCTCAAGGTGAAAGTAAGCAACGAATTAAATTTTCATCCTACAATCCTAAAGAACTAGTTAATACAATTTTATCCTTATTGTCTTTATAATTGAGCAATAAAATCAGTTTTAGGTTAAAATAAGACCTTACTTTGAATAATAAAACTCTCGAGGAAATTGTAGCCAATCGTGTTTTCCTCCCACAAATCCCTCGGTCATATAGTCGTAAATCATTCTTGAAAGTATCAAACTTATATTTCAAATATGTTTCGAAACAATTTAAATCTGCTGAGCACAACCTCAGTCATGTATCACCTTAAAGCGCTTTAAATACGGGTAAGCGGTTCCCTTAACGAATATCAGATACCTTTTCCAAGCGCTTAAAAATAGCCTTTCGAAAGGGTTTTTCTATCAGTAGAGGTAGTCTCGTAAGGGAAACCCCTTCATACGGCTAAGTAAAATGAATGGGTATTCAATCAATATCGGACAGCAAGTGATTTGGGCTGTTAAACGAACGACTAGCCGTTCAAAGGCTTTTTTCTGGGAAGGGGTGGGCGGGTCCCTGTTCTAATCTTCTTCTTCTATATTAATAATAAAAGAAAGTTGTGTTAGTTCCTTTGCTTATAACTCGAGATCCGCTGAACCGATTTGGACGATTTAGGGTTCGTTGAGATCGTCTCGGCCAAAAGTTTAATAATATGCTTAAAAAAAGGAATAGATTCACAAAAAAGACCCCGCAATTGCGATTTAAGGAATTACGAGTTGAATAATCCGCCATGGTCCAATGCGGCCAACATTATAAAATTGAATTGACGCATTCGAACATTGGCACGACGAGTCTGTTCAAGATCAATACATAAACGCCGGTAGCCGAGTTTGTGTTGTGTTTGATTGACTGTTTGATGTTTTGTTTGTCATCATAATTCAATGGTGAATTGTAATAATAGGCCAAGCAAATAAGATTTATAAAAAGTGTTTTGAGGAATTAATTCCCAGCAGGCTTGAAATCATTTTAATACCTTCACGTGGCCCTAAATGCATGTGATCTGAGTTTGCCCAATCCCAGGAGGTGTGCATAACTTTTTAACGAAATTTGTGCTCTTTGTCAGTTTTTTGCTTGTAGCTCGAAAACGATACGTCCGACGGAAAATGTCATTCATTTCAATATTAAAGAGGATTAAATTCTGCGTCGATTGAGCAACTTATCTTTTAGATCGGTTTAGCGGTACAGCCGAAATCAAAAGTTATAAACCGGGAAAGTGTCTAATTTAATTGAAAAACTCATATTTTGACTTCCATAACACATATCTTTGAAACAGATGACTCCTGTTGAAAAATCTATAGAATAAAAGTTGTAGAGAATATAATTTCACGTTATATCGACATCTCAATTTTCAAAAACAGTGATTTTGAAAGACTAAATTTGGCATCAATTCTAAATCAGTTTTTAATAAATTCTTCTGAGTTGCATATTTTCCATAAATATGATGTGTGAGGCCTACATTTAATGCATTGTTACAACTAAGAACATTTAAGTGCAAATTTCTAAAACGTACCGAATCAGACAACTATTTATACACCGTGTTTTTTTTATTTCCGGTAATTTCAAGGGTATATTTCTGAGCTCAACTTAAGTTTATTTCTCAGAGACGCCAGTGTCATAATTCGCTCCAGTTCTGAGGTACCTAATCTATATTTCATTTACGTCTTTCTAATTGTGTAAAACTACATTAAATTATTTTTTTACTCTGAGCACCCGTTACAAAATGTTGCACCTCTGTGTTAAGTCAATACAATATGCTTCCTGTGTATCTCGGATTGTTAATGTTCGAAATTTCATTGAAATGTCATAATGTTCAATTGTTTGGTTGAGTTAATATACTTACATTAGGAGCCGATTGGGGAATCAATCAATAACTGCTGAACCTATTTAGATGAAACTTAGTATAGAGATAGTAATCCACTCCCCTTTTTACCTCTTAAGGGATGACTTCTAAGATAAAAACTATTCTATTTCCTTTTCCAGAACTTAAACTATCTCCATACCAAATTTTATCAATGGACTTAAATCAGTTCAGTGGATATTGATTCCCCATACAAATAACTTTTGCCCCCTTTTCACACCCTTAAGGGATAGTTTCTGGGATAAAAACTCCTCAGAACTCAAAATATTTTCATAGGTACCAAATTTCATCTAAATCGGTTTAACTATATTAATAACTCTTCATACTAACTTCTTACCCACTTTTCAGCCTCTTAAGAGTTGGTATTTTGGGATGAAAACTACTTTTTATGTACTTTTTACGGACTCAAACTATCTCAATCTCTATACAAAGTTTCATCTAAGTAGGTTCAGCAGCTACCGATTGATTCCTCAATCGGTCCCTAAACCAAACAATTGAAAACTAGACATGTCAATGTAATTCCATTTCAAAGATTAACAGATACACAGGAAGCATATTGTATTGACTTAACACAGAGGTGCAACATTTTGTAGCGGGTGCTCAGAGTAAAATAATAATTTAATGTAGTAATGTTTACACAATTAGAAAGACATAAATGAAATATCGATTACCTCAGAACTGGAGCGAATTATGACACTGGAGTCTTTGAGAAATAAACTTAAGTTGAGCTCACAAATATACCCTTGAAATTACCGCAAATAAAAAAACACGGTGTATAAATAGTTCTAGATTCGGTACGTTTTAGAAATTTGCACTTAAATGTTCTTAGTTGTAACAATGCATTAAATGTAGGCCTCACACATCATATTTATGGAAAATATGCAACTTAGAAGGATTTAGAGAAAAAAACGATTTTGAATTCATGCCAAATTTAGTCTCTCAATGTGAGTGAATTTGAAAATTGTGATGTCTATATATCGTTAAATTGTATTCTCTTCAACTTTTATTCTATAGGTTATTCAACAGGAGTCATCTGTTTCAAAGATATGTGGTATGGAAGTCAAAATATTAGTTTTTCAAATAAATGAGACATTTTCCCGATTTATAATTTTTGATTTTGGCTGTACCGCTGAACTGAATTATAAGTTAAGATGCTCATTCGACGCAGAATTTATCCGTCTTTAATATTGATATACATGATATTTTCCTTCGGACGTACCGTTTTCGAGCTAGAAGCAAAAAACTGACAAAGAGCAAAAATTTCGCTAAAAAGTTATGCACACCTCCTGGGATTAGGCAAACTCAGATCACATGCATTTAGGACCACGTGAAGGTATTAAAACGATTATAAGCCTGCTGGGAATTAATTCTTAAAAAAAATCTAATTTTCTTAGCCTATTAATGTTTTCAAGCCGTCATCTTTGTGTTGTGTCTTCGCAATCAAAGAAAAGTCTATTGCAATATTTTGAAAATCGACTGTCTCAACCCTAGATAAAGCGTCAGCAACGACGTTGTCCTTTCGCTGTATATGTCTTATGTCCGTAGACAATCTTTTATATTATTATATATATATAAAAGAAAGTCGTGTTATTTATAACACAAGAACGGCTGAACCAATTTGGCTGAAAATTGACGGGGAGGTGCTCAGAACAAGAAGACGGACATAGGATACTTTTTATCCCATTCCCGCGGAACGTGACATAAAATGTGGTATAACAAAACGCAATATACCATTTATAACTAAGGAACGGCTGAAGCGATTTTCATGATCTTTGATTTTTAACCGACTTCGAGATTTCAAAAGAGGAGGTTCTCAATTCGGTGTGTATGTTGTTTTTTTTATTATATATATTATTTATATATACAGATTGGTCCCGTTTTTGTCAAAACGCAGTTCAGATGATGGGATCCATGAGGAATCGAGGGAACTCCTCAAACTTTAAAGGCATACATATAGATATTTTTATCAAGAAATCCCTCATTTTCATTCAAAACAGTGAATCATTTCAAGAAGATCATTTGAAGAAGTAGATCTGCTGATGATGATCAGAACAGAACTCTTCAACGATGCATAAGTTTACGTTTGGCGATTTGTCATCTTCGCTGTGTTTGTTAAGCAAGTTTGAGTGTCAGGACAAATTTTCGTCAACCTCAAGTTCTGATGATGGGATCCATGAGGAATCGAGGGAACTCCTCAAATCTTAAGGGCATAGGTACACATAGGTACACATTTTTTTTTAAATCAAGCATTTTCATTCAAAAGAGTGGTTTGGAACATTTGATAAAGTGGAACTGCGGATGATGATCAGAACGGAACTCTTCAACGACGCATAGTTCACGTTTGGCGATTTGTCCTCTTCGCTGTGTTTCTAAGAGTCTAAGAGTACACCATCTCAAGTTATTTCATTGTATGGAGTCTAAGAGTACACCATCTACATAGTTATAATAATCTTTCACCGGCTTTCCCCAAGTCGGTTTTTTTTTCTTAAAAAATATTTGGATGTATCTCCACCCCGAATAACAGAATAACTATTAAAAATATTGGAGAAATTAAAAATAATGGAACATAATCTATGGAAGTTAAGAAAGTGCTAGTCCGTTAGGGGGCGTCCATTAATCGCGTCATACGTTTTTGGCTTGTTTTAGACCCCCCCCTCCCCCATGGTGATCTTTGGTGATATTTTCAGGACCCCTCCCCCCCCTGTCCAATATGACGTGTAATTTTTTGCTTACTAAAGTAATAAGTACAGTTTTCTAACACGTGAAGCTACTTACGTAACGTACGTACACGTAAAGGGTAAACGAATGAAACTACATGTATACATATAAAATAAAATGATCTTTAATAGAATTTTTTTTCTTTAATAGTGCGTGTCGGGCCACGCGGTTTCGTACCTACTATCGAAAAATTAATATCAAAAGGTCGTATCTGAGTATGAAATGAGTTTTTAGGAGATAACTCAATAATTCCTAAACCGATAATGTTCTCAATTTTTTTCATATTTTTTGGATCTCCGGTTCAAAAGTGACAGGGACACAATTTTTTTAGACTTACGAAGTGATTTTTTCTTAAAATATTCACTAAATAAAAAAAAACTAACAGACCTCAATGTTATTTTGAAAGACCTACCGAGTGATGTGCATCATGTCAATATTTGGTAAAAAATTTTTTTTTTTACAAATAATTACATGTATGGAGTAGTGCCCCTCCTTAAAATATCTTTTTCAGCAATTTTACTACAAAACTAAATAGCAGCATACAAAAACACACCTTATATTTAAATATTTATTAAGATACGTTTTATCGTTTCCGAGTGAAATGTCTGTGACATACGGACGGATGGACGGACAGACGGACATAACGAAACTATAAGGGTTACGTTTTTGCCACTTTGGCTACGGAACCCTAAAAACCTACTTCACAAAATAATATGTCAATTGCCATTACAAATTATTTACAATCATAGTGCTAGTGCAATTTTACTTTGCTTTTGACAGATTGATTCATTTAAAAGCCATAATAACAAAAAAATTACACGTGATACGTGTCCAGACCCCCCTCCCCCCTGTGGTGATCATTGGTGATTTTTTCTTGACCCCCTCCCCCCCTATACAGTATGACGCGATTAATGGACGCCCCCTTAATAGGAGTGGATGAAGACAATGGGAGGAGGTGGAGACGATGAGACTGACGTAGTGTAAGAGTCAGTGTGAATGGGGTTAGAGTCGATGGGAGTATGGGAGTAAAGTAGGAGTCGGTGGGAGAAGGGTGGTGGAAGAGAGTAGGAGAGGGGTAGGTGAGAGTTGGAAAGGGGTGGAAGAGAGAGAGAAGGGTGGACAAGAGTGGGAGATGGTTGGACGATAGTGGGATAGTGGTTGGAGACGGTAGGACTGGCGTAGGAGTGAACTTGAAGTCGACGGGAGTCGGTGGAAGTTGGCGGTACGAAGTTCGCCGGGTCAGCTATTTATGAATAAGTAGAACAAAATTTTCTGCGCGAAAAATATACACGACAGGTTGGCTGGCTGGTTGGTTGGCTGCGACGACGTGTCCCATACAAAACATTTTTTTTTCACGTTGAAATGTTTTCTCCTACTTTTTCTCAGTCGCAATAAGATACCCTTAATTATGCCCTTATACAATATGTGGACAGTTTTGTGTATCTGGGTTCTACCATATGCAACAATGGATCATGCGAACAGGATGTACGGAAGCGAATCGGGATGGCGAAGAGTGCGATGACCCGTCTAAACAAGATCTGGTCAGACCGGGTAATATCTCTAAAAACTAAGATCCACCTGGTAAAGACTCTGGTGTTCTCGATCTTCACCTACGGTGCGGAAACCTGGACCCTAAAAAAAGCTGACAGAGCTCGGATTGACGCATTCGAGATGTGGTGCTGGAGGCGGCTGTTGAGAGTACCATGGACAGCCCACCGCACAAATGTGTCAATTCTGAAAGAAGTAGGAGTCACTGTTAGGCTGTCTACGATTTGTCTCCGTAGGATTTGTGAATTCTTCGGGCACATAGCCAGGAAGAAAAATGACAACCTGGAAATGCTCATGGTGACGGGTAAAGTCCAGGGAAGGCGACCGAGAGGAAAAAGCCCAATGCGTTGGACGGATCAGATACGTGACGGTACAAAAACAAGGGTTCACGATGCCCTACATGCTGCCGAAGACCGCAATAAGTGGAAAGCGGTTGTCCGCAAATTGATTCATGGAGGCCACGACCCTCAGCAATGAGGAACACGACACAAGGAGGAGGAGGAGGAATTATGCCCTTAAACGTATCACCAGTATTTTTTATACTCCCTGTAGATTATTTATTTATTCAGGATGCCATAAAATTTTAAATAATTACATAAAACAATAAGTCAAACCCGCTCCTTGAAGCTTCCGGTGCAAACGTGGACGATATAGGATAGTTTTTATCCCGAAAATCAACTCTGGGGTTGAAAGGGGGTTTGAAGTTTGTATGATGATTTTTTTACCGCTAAACCGATTTAGATGAAACTTGGTATAGAGATAGGTTGAGCCAAATTGAGTCCCGAAAAAGGGTCTAAGATAGTATTCACACCGAAAATTTATCCTTAAGAAGGTAAAAAGGGTTTGGAATTTATTACGGGGAATTATTAATCGCCTGAACCGATTTAGGTGAAACTTGGTATAGAGATAGTTTTAAGTCCTGGGAGAGGATACAGGATAGTATTTATCCGGAAAATCAACGGAACATGTCTCATTTAATAGATCTTGGTAACTAGATGATTTTTTACTATGACGAGGATCACCCTGTGTATTTCTTGGAAAACCGTATTCTTTTTTATATATTTTTTGTTAAATTCATTGAAAGTTACAGGAAGAAGGTTACAAAACATATTTTACTAGCAATAATAAACAACTACCAACTTAAAAAAAAACCAGATGAATTGAGAATCTCCTCTTATTTCTGAAGTCGTTTAAAAAAAAGGAAAACAATAATTCGCTTATAGAGCTATATATTTTTAGATCTACAATACTACTTCACATATTATACATATTAAATATCATTGTTAACCTAAAGTTCATGTCCTGCTGGCAGAATAAAATCATTATGCCGTCCTATCCCACCACAGTACCACACAACACAATAGATATGATGTGAGCACAACTTCCCAGCGTGCGGTTTCCCGTCAAGCAAGTGCAATACCAGTGGGCTATGGCGTTCATATTGCCTAAATCACGGTTTTCCAAGAAAACCCCATACAAAGGGCGATCCTCCTCATAATACAAATCATCAGGTTGCCAAGATCTATTAAATGAGACATGTTTCGTTTCTGTTGGTGGGTGGGCACTGCCCCATACTTTGCTCATTGTCCTTTGTCTGGGAAGTAATTAACCGCTGAATCGATTTAGATGAAATTTGGTATGGATATGTAGTTCTGGGAAAGGATGTTCGAATTTTGTATGGAGACTTTTTAACCGCAGAAGTCGCGGAACCCATTTACATGAAACTTGGTATACTTAGAAATATTTTGAGTCCCGAGATAGGACATATGATAGTTTTTTAACCCGAAAGGTAACCTTTAGTGGGTGAATAAGGGGGTGGGAAATTTGTATAGGTAATTATGAGCCGCTTAAACGATCTAGATGAAATCTGGTAAGGAGACAATTTCAACTCTCCCATACAGCCGTTTTCGGTCGCAGATTTTTGAAAGTAGTTGCAAGTAGAAAATGTTTCGTAACTGTTACGACACATTGTGACTGTGTTTAGATTGGTTCCTATGTGTGGTAACAGTGTACACACAATGTGACACAAATGCTTTTCAGGAATTAAGTGTGGTCATTGTGTCCACACGTTACTGAACATTTGCGTCGAAACATTTTGTACACATTGCGTGTATATTGTGACTAGTGTACACTTTAGGAACAATGTTTAGTAACTGTGTCGACACTTTGTTACTAAAATCCACACAAAGTGTGGTAACGTTACGTAAATGTTCGTACACTTTGTTACTAATATAAATTGTAAACGTTACTAGAACCTCCAAACTTTCCCAAAGTTTGTTGTCAGTTCACATCTCACTCTGCTACATACATAGATCATGATCTAAAACATAAAGTTTTATATACTGGTAGGGTGTTTATATGTCTCACGAAAGTTTAAATTCAATAACCTTCCGGTAGATTATGAGAATCGTGTACATGAGATAAAAATTGAGTTCGCTGATTTATAGCCATTGGTAAAAAATAATATTACAAAAAAATATTATCAACGACCTACATGCTGATCAAGCGATATCATGTGAAGTGCCTTCCATCGTCGAAACTATTCAAAATTTTATTTTCGTATTTTCCCGAAGTTTGAGGTTCTCTGGAAACATAAAAGGACGTGCCACCATTTTATAATTTTGATAATGTTTTTACTACTTTAAGTTTCAAGTCAACACCGTGTCGACATAATGTGGTAACTTTGTAACCGATTTTAACTAAAATATTTATGTTCTTAAAAATTGTTTCTTTTTTAAATATTTTATAATTAAAAAGGATTTTTGTTATTAACTTTTTAAGTCTGAAAATGTAAAAATAAGTTATGTAAAATTTCAATTATTTTAGTGGCGCATTGGCAAATTTGAACTTTTTAAATAAAATAACACAGTGGACTTTTTTGCGCAATAATGTTAACATCCTGGAAACATAAAAAAATTACGAATAAACTTAAAATAAAAACTTTCGTTCATAACTATATTTAACAATTTTACTTACGTCAACTTTGTGTCAGATCTTAATAAAATGACTGATAGCAGTGACGGCAAATGAGTGAATGAATGAATGATTTGCGCTATAAGTGGTTGCAAACTGGTAACAATGTTACTACACGGCGACATAACTAAATTACCAAATGCGACTGTGTCGATTCGTCCCCACCATTAGTCGTCTCAACCGAAAAGTGTCGTAATGGTGACCAAAATGTTACCGGAATATTTTAGTGTCTACACATAGTGTCGACAAAATGTAGTAACTGCGAGTAAAAATGGCTGTATGGGCTGGGAAAGGATATAAAAATCATCCTTTAAAGGGTGGAAGTTTGTATGGAGATCAATAACTACTGATTTAATTTAGATCAAATTTGGGGGAATAATTTGAGCTCTGAAAAAGGATGTGATTTTTTTTATTTCAGAAATCATCCGCTGAACGTACGAGTATTCAGATTAAATTAGGTATTGTGATAGTTTGAGTTGTTATCCCAGAAGTCACCCCCTAAGGAATTAAAAGCCGATTGCATTACGAAATCCACGCAGACAAAGTCGCGGGTAAAAGCTAGTATGTATATAAAAATCCAGTGGAAGTCGCGGGTACCAACTACTTATTTATATTTGTTTTCTTATGAACTTTTTCTAACAAGAAAATAAAGTAATAGTGAGATCGGTCCTGCATCTTCCTCATTTGGTTTCAGAAAAAACCTACTATAATATAGATTGGAATTACTTATTATACCGCAATCGAATTAAAAGATGAGATGAGGAAGACGCGGATCGATAAAAGTTAGGTAGACGCAGATATCTTTTTTTACTCTTAATCCGCAGCCATCGACCCAAACAGTACAAAAAATATCTACCTGCTACAACGGGGGTCTCAGATTTGAGCTTTTAAGAGATAGTGAACGACGATATACGGGGATTATCCTCGTTCTTAGTCAGTCGTTTCAAGAAAAATGTCCACAGACGACGGGCCCCGCGTCGATCAATATTTCGTTAAGAGGTACACGGAAGTTTGCATCATAATTCGATACCGCTCAAATTTGAATCATAAGGGTGACCGACGCCGCGATTCGTGCACGATTCAAAACGCGGGCTCGCTCCAACTTCAAACAAAAAGCTCTGACGAACACAGGAGAGTTTGGTGGATTACAGTGATTCATTCGGGTGAGCCCCCAGAAGGGGAGATTTTTATATTTACATCATGTCCCTCGCGGCATGCGCGCCGCCACTCCGCCAGTCGCGCTACTACAGTTTCACACACGAACACCAGTGCAATAAAACTCATGTAAATATTACTCCTACTACAAGAATCTCATAGATAGTTACTTTTCAAAATATTATTGTGTCAACAGTAGTGATGTGAGTGTTATATACCGTTTGAAGTTGTGATTTAGGAGTGAAACTATTCAAAACAGTGATTGTGAGCTTCTTTCGCTTCGATCCAAGGAAATGCCGCCCGTTCCCAATGTATTTCAGGAAGCGCTTCAGTAAGGAACTTTTCGTTCTCATAACTCACGCTAGAGGTCAGTAAAGAAGTAATAAACTATATAAACTATAGAAAAGTAATATTATACAGGTTTTCTTGATTAGATAGCTATGTGTACGTATCTAGCTGGCTAGGAGTGAATAGGGTTCAAGCACCGACGAGCATTATTACCATCCCTTCTCCGCCCTTTACGCATGATCGACCGGTAGAGTTTTGGGGTTCGCTGTGCGAGTCGCACTACCTACCTATACGTAGCGATGAGGATGAGTAACTATAGCTACGCACCCTACGGCCCTACGGCGGGTTTATAGTATTCGCTATTATACTACTAAGAAGGGTGCCGGATTGCGTTCGTACTGGCTAAATGACAGCAATATTATAAAAAAAAGTATGAACCTAGACATATGTAACATATTCGTAACTAAATATATATTCAAAATTTTGTAAGCAATTAGGGTGATTGTGCTAGTTTCCCGTCCATGGTCAATTTCCGTCCACCTGACGGTTCTGCTACAAATATATGGGGAAAACTTGAACGTAAATGAATTTTCCTGCGGAAGTTTAGTCTTGTTGCGATCCATAATATCTAAGAAACAATTCTACCATTATAAAAAAGTAATTTGACAAATAGTGCCTTTAAAAATAAAACATTAATAGCCGCCTCGAATTCGGCCCTAGCAAATGTCATCGCAATGAAGAAAAAAACTTGTGATGGGAAAAGTTTATGATGAGTTTTATTAATGATTTAGGCAGTGCACTAAATATGTTTGGCACGAATTATGTATTTTAAAGTTAATTGTACAATATTTTAAGTGGAGATTAAAGTTTTAGACTATAATTAATATATAAACTTTGTGGACCAAAACTAGCAGAGCAATTTGGTATAAATTTCAGTTTTGCGACCACCTGATCCCGGAAACCCAGACAGCTAGGTAAATATTTCTAATGGTTATTTTACGTAAAAATACTTAATTAATACGTAATATTATAGTATATAGTAGTATGGTAATATTATATTTGATTACCTACACACTTTATTTTCTGTCCATTCCTCATATAATGTTACGTAAATAAATGTAATAAATAAAACATTTAAATGACTTGAGCAAAGACTAAAACTAGCTCTTCTGTTGCATTGTTATCGTTAATATACGAGTTATGTGATTATGTGTGAGTAGACAAAACTATAATAAACATTAGAATGACCAAATGGTAGTAGAATAACAATTATAATATGGCGTGCTCTGCTTATTTCACTTCAAAAGAAAGCTTTGCGATCGTGTCATTGCCATCGTCCGTACACACACACACGCACACACACCCGTACATCTTTCACAATGAATATTATCCGTTATTTTCACTAAGCACTATCACATCACCTTTATCTATTTACCGGGAATTAAAACCACACGAAAACAAACAAACAAAAACATGCGCTGTTAAATATTTGAACAAATACATCCGAAAAAATGAAGTCTCGTGTTTTGAGCTGATTACTATGAAAAAAAGCTACTTTTTAAAATAGTCGCATAACATTCGGATCTGATCGGAACCAATCGGAAACCTTCGGCGGCATTCGAATTCGGCGGATTAGAGAATTCAACCAACCGGAGTCGCCATTGACAGGCGTTCCCCCTTTGCCGAAAACATATGACCAGTGGTCATGCATACACCTATTTGTACGTTACGTACGAATAGCCACAGAATACACTTGACGTTCCCCTCCCCCGCAAAAATCGGCAGACTTGCTTTGTAAAGAAAACGGCAGACATGGCTACTCCGGGTTGAATTCTCTAAGGAACGACCCAATAATGAACGATCTACTGCGCGGTTGACTACGCTAGTCGTGTCAATTGCATTAAGCCTTGGTCAAACAGCAAGCGTGGCGCAGCGCCGCGTCCGCGCCGCGTGACGCCGACGCGATGACTGTTCAAACAGGGCGCGCGCGGATCGCACCGGCCTCGCGCTCTCAACACGCCCTCATCGCGCGCGCGATGCTGGCGTGACTCGCGCCCGATACATCATGCGCGCGCGGAGGGTCGCTCATTCCTTCCGAAGCCAAGATTATTTTTTTCTATATCCATAATTACAATCACAGTATATTGCTACGCTCGCACGACGCACCGCGCTGCCTAACGTCCGACTGATGTGACCCAGCGCGGCGCAGCGTGCCGCCACGTCCCGCCGCGCAGCGCTGCGCCCTCGCCGCGTGGACGCCAGGGGCCGCGCGGCGCGGGGCGCGACAGAAGCGGGGCGCGGCGCCGGTGGGACGCAGTCTGTTTGACGTCGCCAACCTGTTAACATGTGCCGCGGTCGCGCCGCGCGACCGCGGCGCTGCGCCATGCTTGCTGTTTGGCCAAGGCTTTATAGTACAAGCAGTGACAGTGGTTAAATTAAAGGCCTACAATATCATTGTTTGGTGATAAAATGCCTTAGTTATAATATTCGATTGTTTGGTTGAGTTAAATATAATACCGTGATCGATGTAACAATACATACTTGTATGGAAAAAACAAATTTATAAAAACTAACTACGCCATTTCGTTTCCTTAATCGTACCTAACTGTATGCTAATATTAACGGAAATAAAGAAACACGGTGTTAATCCTTACTATCATTAGTTTTTAGGATTCTGTAGCCAAAATGGCAAAAACGGAAACCTTATAGTTTCGTCATGTGCGTAGTTCGTCCGTATGCCATGGCCATTTTTTATTTGGAGACTATAACTAATATTGATGAAATTATAACAGAAGGTGTATTTTGTATACCCCTACTTAGTATTGTAGTAAAACTGCTGAAAATATTTTTTTAGGGGGGAGCCACAAGGGGTTTTCCATACATGTAACAATTTTTTTTTACCAAAAATCATCATGTTGCACATCAATCGATAGGACTTTAAAAATAACATTGAGGTTTGTTTTATTATTTTTTGATTAAGTGGATATTTTCAGAAATAATCGCCCTACTCAGTGGACGAAAACTAGCAGAGCCCAGGACCGAAAACTGACATTTATGGACGAAAACTAACGAATACCCCACTTTTTCATATAATATTTTTTATACAAAATCTCGCAAGTATGGATAATTATCGCGTAATATTAACATAAACTAGACTATATAAGCTATAAAATGAAATATAATACATTTAAGTAAGGGTACTTTAAGATGTTCTTTTTGCATCACAAAGCTGGCAAAATCGATAAGTGGACGAAAACTAGCACAATTACCCTATCTACCTAAAATTTTAAACGAATACTTCCTAATATAAATTATTTAGGTATATAGTGTAAGGTTTATAAGCCTTTTCGTCAATCTTTATGCATATTAAGTATCATTATTGTTCATGAATACACACATCATACATTTATTTGTAAAGTTATTGGTTGGCAGAATGGCTTCACGATCATTGCCTTGTACGAGAGCGCGTTTTAGAAAAAGCATGCGTTTGACAGATATAATGGCGGGCGCCGGCACCGGCTATTGACGACTTGACGTTTTGTTTGGATTAAGAATAATAGAAATACAGTGGTAATATCGTGCAACATTGGACACCGTTGTGTGATTAATGAACTTCGTGAATCAAAGGAGAGAGTGACAATGTTGGTTTGGTTCCAACTGGGCTGTCCCAATAATAGGTATTTAAAAAACAAAATCGAAATACATAGCTTTAACTTATTTCTACCTACCTACTACCTAGGTATTTCCTGGTTGGCATCAAATTAACACATGAATACAATCCTGATTTATTAGCTAGTATCAGTTAAAAACTAACGTTAATAATTAACAAATAATTATTCACAACACAATCTTCACAAGCAGTTTCGTTATTGATGGCGCAAGAATGCTTTTTTTTTGTTATGTTACCTATATGTCATTTCCACAACTGAGACGAATTTAAGTGTCCGGTAACGATCTGAAAACGAAAATAGCTACGCACATAAATTGCGTTTGATAAGATAGTTTGAAGTCTTGTTATTGCATAAAAAGCATTTGGTACATACATATTATATTATTATTTAGTAAGTCACCGGCAATAGTATCTTCCTATACGAAGGCATTGATTTATTATGTATTCTACTAGATGTGACATCTAGAACAAATTTTGTGCGCCATGTTTGGCGGTTGACAGCTGTGACTGAATCAAAGAGTAGTACTTAGTATATACTTGTAGTGATTTTCACCACAACTTTTGGGACAAAACATTTCTTAGGGACGTCATCTCCTGTTACTCAATGCACGAAGGCCGCATAAATATTTGACACGCTCTTATTTGCAGGGCCGTAAGAGCCTGTCACATATTTTTGCGACCTTCATGTAGGAAGATAGGTACTATTGCCGGTGACTACCAAAGAACCAATTCTTACGAGCATGTTTAGCGAGGACGTTGATTCGTGCCAACTTGTCGCTTGATTTTTTATTATTATTTTGTATTCCCTCTATTATGTTTTATATTATCTGATTAAACCGTAAAGTCAAGATTATTTTTACATTTTTATTTGTATGAAATACTTTAACGCATTCCCAAAAATTTCATCTAAACTTTAGCATTTTTCTTAAATTAAAATATCTAGCTCTAGCTAAATAAATACACTCTTTTGCTTAAAAAGTACAAATACAATGTGTTTGGCTTGGCTACCTATGTTGGAGCCGTTAACCACGTACCTATAGTAGGATGAATTTTATCGACAAATTAACTCCCATACCATTTTTTTTCTCAACCATTTTTAAACTGCACCCCTTTAAAGTTCTATGGCACCACACTACCGCCCTTGGTACATTACTAAAGAATTGGTTTAATAGAAAAAAAATATATAAATAAAATACTAATAACTTCAAGATTTCATGGTAATTCTCATTTCTTTTTGAACAACCATAGTGCCTATCCGTTAAGTCAAATGATGTAGGCTGTAGGACGTACCAAATAAACAGACATACAAACATACATACACTCGAAAAACATAACCTTCCTTCGGCAGTCGGGTAAAAACAAACAACAATCAGAATCACAAACAAACAGTATCATATATCTACGGAATAATCTGCGGAATACTTCGTCACAGTGACATTATACACGACATCCAACAAAAAGAATAACGAGGACAAAGTGTCACTAACTTTTATTCATCAGCTTAATACCTACCAGGTCTAATATATTAACAAATTCAACTACAATACGATAATCAATAGCACTAACGTATATTAACGTAAACATTTTTATCCGACTGTCTATTCTCTTATTAGTCTATATCGTAATTCAATCGAGCGAATCAAAACCGCTGAATGCCTGCTCCGTCGCGCAGATTATAATTATATAGATCATCATAACGTTTTTATTGATACAGAAATGAGTGAGGCGTCTATACAGCAGTGAATAGCGAGCGACATGTTTGTTTTCATACCGGTCCGAATTAACGTCGCGATTGGTTCAAAATCCATAACTGGCCTCCGTGAGCCAGGTGTCGTTCACACCGCGGCCTCGCGCGCGCCTCGTCTCGTTAATCACTCGTGCTTGCTATTGTTAACGCACGGTGTACAGCCATCTTTGTCAAATTATGGACGATTCCGATTGATTTCATTTATCTAATAATTGTGCTTGTGCTATCTAAATGAAACAAAACACTGTTTTAGTGATATTGACGCTTTGTGTTAGAGAACGAAGGGACATTCTCTTTTGTTTTACTACTAACATCACTGCGTTGAATGGAAGCGTTACGACTTACGGCGTAAACGACCATTAAAATGATGGATGATGTCGTCTTTTGCAAAAAGAGTGTAAAGTGATCGTTATAGTAAATAATGTGAAGGGTGCATTTCGTGTTTATGTTTGGGCGTGAATGTGATGAGAACTGCGTCGTAATTTGTTGTACACATTGCATAAATGAGTGGAATGGCGTTGCGGAGCGCGCGGCCCGGAGCATGCGCGCCAGTTGCCTCGCAATCTCTGGGAGCGCATTGAGTGTCCTTCGTTTACGTATTAAGCAAAATGGGAAGGTCGAGATTCCCTGGCAAACCGCTCAAATTCCAGAACAGAAAACGTGTTAGTGTATTATCGGGTGCAGTTTACCATGAAAATGCTCCGGAGAGCCAACCGCCTGCTCGCGGCGGGACCGCCAATGTTTTCGCTGGAGATAAAGAGGTAAAAGCTCCTTGAAGTCTGATTGACATTGTTTTTTGACAAACGCGATATTGCATTATATAAATTTAGTGTAGCATACGCGGAAACGTTATGTTTACGTAATAATCACTAGTATAACTGAGGGAGCGATCGTAATTAAGCGTTAAATACGACAACGTATTTTGACATTTCAATATTCGATTTCATAACAACAAAATTTACTTGAATTAACATCTGCATGTTGGGCCTGCGCCTAGTTAACTATATGAAGACACTACTACGGTATTTAGGGAACAAGTCAAATCAATGTTTTATTTCCATTGTCTGCGATTCCTCATCCGAACATGAATAAGTAGTATATAATAGGTAACATAGTTGATGTGTTATTCTACATATTTATTTATTGTTCAGGTTGATGTTGGTACACTTTACAAAGAGCTTTAGGTTAGAAAATTTTAAGGCCAAATCCTTTTCCATCTAAAATAACTAATAGTCACAATACATATAACCTAGCATCATCATCTTGATGCCTTCGTCATACTGTTTTGATTTTGAAGTATAAATTCTATTGATTGATGAATTCTGCTTTGTATGTAAAGTTTTCCTTTTTGCAATTAGTGTAAATAAATATGTTGCTGTCCATTTATCCAGTTGTTAGTTAAGAATGTTTATACAATTTTGTTATAATGATCAAGCCAAATATTAATAATAGTGCCATCTACCAGGGTTTGAACTAATGTCTATGGTTTGAACCAAATCCAGATTCAAATTTCATAATGTTCTTTTATATTTATTTATTCATGATCATGACCTTTTTTTTACACATATCCTTCAGTCGGTTTAATAATTTGAACTAGCATATGTTTGATATATTAAATTTAGGTGTTATGCAGACACTATAAAAGCTAAAACATTCTCATGTTCTGAATAGGCACTGGGCTATAACTGCCAACCACTTAGCAATTAGTGCCTCTATCTCCCTCTATCCCTCAAATACAAAATGAGTCATTTTTTTATGTGTGTGCCCTAAATATTAAATATACTACATAGCTCAAATTGGATGTAGTTATGCAAAAACGTTCCAACCCACAACGGGGCATTGTGGATTGGCACGTTTTTGCATAACTACATCCAATTAATTTAGTTTTTACTTAAATATTTTGTTTATGGTTTTTAGGAAGAGGAAAAGAAAGAAAATAGCAAGGAGAATGAAACAAATGGGTCTAGTGAAAATCTAGTGAACAACTCTGTGGAAGGTAACAACACTGATAACCCCAACCTACCAAATAGTGATTCAAAGTCTCCTGTCCGCACTCGCTCACAGAACAAAATGGAACCCATTAAAGGTGAAAAACCGAAACCTGTGAAGAAAACTGTAACTTTTGGTACTGTTGAGAGTTGTGAAGATATTTTCTTGCCTTTAAAAAAGATTCCTCTGAAACATCATGCACCCCTTGTACCTATTATCAAAAAGAAATCATCACTAAAACAAACAGAATACTCTACATTTAACAGCATACTTAAACCAGCAAAGTTGACAGATTTGAGTTCAAAATCATCTGATAACCATGAAGGATACTTGAGGAAAAACCTTAATCCTCTGTCAAAGCCCATGAACAAGTTCTCACAGTTCAGTGATAACCGTTGCATATCTCCACCACCTCGTAACATATCTCCCGTGGACAAAGAGAGTGGAAACTCGTCAAAATTTGTTCTACCTGTCAGAAGTGTCCATTCATCTCGCGTTATCAAACCAAATAAGAGATTTATAGATGGTGAAGAACCATCCACTGCAACTAGTACCGTGGGCTCAGGGAAGGTGCTCAAGAAGCCTAAGCTGAAGAGGCTTCAATTTAACAACTTACCTAGAGATGATGACACACCAGAAGATGAGGCCTCAGATGTTACAAATGACATGGAAAAACCAAGAGACAAGCAATTTTTAACACCATCCAGTTTATTCAAAAACAAAACCACAAACTCATTCTCTGGTCTTAGCAGTAATACAAGAAAATCCAATGTCAAGTTGAATTTATTCTCTAATAAGGATAAAGAAACAGATTATTCACAAGATGAAAATTCGAATGTAGAAGGATTAGAGAAAGGCAAGGCCTTGGAACATAGTAAGTTGAGTAAAGAGGAGAGAGCTGGGCATGCAATGCGGAAACTTATGGACATATCAGATGCAAGTAGTTCTACAAGTACTAGTAGCGGGTCGGAATCTGAAGAAAGCTGGGACAGCGACAGCCTGGAGGGGACTGGCGATGAGGAAGAAAAACCTCCACCTAGTCCAGAAAGAGAGAAGTCATCTGCTAGTCAGCTACTGAGTGGCAAAGTAATAATTAGGGAAGCCAGGTTACAACTGAACACCCCTGCTCAAGCATCTGCTGGGTTAGATGGTCCATTCTCAGCACCAACATCCACATGTAAGCTTATTTCAACTAGCTCTTTTAAATCACAATTCATTTCCACTTTATTAAATTTATTTTATTTAACTGAAAATAGATGTCATATACTTCAGAAAAAGTGACCAAACCCTCCGGTGTCCGAGGCCAGACACCGTTATTTTATTTATTTATTGTGTGCCTTTAATAGATGTCACTGGATATTATACTGTAAAACTTCTAATCAATAACATGTTATTTACATAGTAGCAATTAAAGAATCAGTGATAAGTTTCATCTTTGTTACAGCTCCTAACCCTCCAACCACAGTTACCTGTGGCGTATGTGGTGCAGTACGATTCTACAAATTTGTGAAGCAAGCTCGCAAGTTTGGAATATATTCCTGCGAGTCGTGCCGTAAGTTTATTACAAAGTTGTTGAAGAGAGAAAAACTTGCACACAAAAATGGTACAATTGTCATGCAATGTATGAGAGAAGAAGGTTAGTAAATTATGAAAAATATATGTATATTTTCATTAGTTTTAGTAAAATTTTATTGTCTGCGAGATTTATAGAACAACCAAATAGCCAAGATGCAATATTTTCATTTATGCTTTCATTTGAAAGAATTGCACGTATACGAGTAATAAATCACGAGTGTATTAAAAAATTAAAATACTATAATTTATAGTCAAAAATTGCTGTTACAAACTGACAATTTAAATTTTTTTTATTAGGGTTCCGTACCCAATTTAAAATAAACGGAACCCTTATGGATTCGTCATGTCTGTCTGTCTGTCTGTCTGTCCGTATGTCACAGCCATTTTACTCGGAAACTATACGACGTATCTGAATAAAATTTACACATAAAGTGTATTTTGTATGCCGCTACTTAGTTATGTAGTTAAATTTGAAAAAAAAAAATATATTTTTAGGGGGGCGCTCAATGGAACTAAATTTCAAAAATTTTTTTTTAACCAAATATCAACATGCGACACATCAATCGATAGGTCTTTAAAAATAACATTAAGGTTTCTTTGACTATTTTGTGATTAAGTGAATATTTTCTGAAATAATCGCTTCGAAAGTCATTTGAGTTATCTCCAAAAAACTTCTTCCATAGGCATCAGATACGACCTTTTGGTATTAGTTTGGTTCTTATTACATTGAAGGTACGGAACCCTCCTATGCGTGGTCCGACACGCACTTGGCCGGTTTTTAATTTTTATTGAACTGGATAGGCCTTTAAGCCAAATCCTATAGACATATTTTGCCAACCCCATTAGTTGGCAACCACATACAGGAGGAAACACCCATTGCGAATAACGTAAACTTGACAGTAAAGCAGATAAAAGAAAAAGAAGTGTACGAGCACATAAAACAGCTGAAAACCGAAAAAAGCCCAGGTCCAGATGGAATAACAAACGAAGCTCTAAAACATGGTGCACCAATTCTGCTTCAACATCTAACACATCTATTCAATTTGGTCCTTAATTCCGAAACCATACCAGAGCAGTGGTGTACATCCGATATAATATTGCTGTACAAGAAAGGCGATCCCTTAGACATTGGTAACTATAGGCCAATCAGCTTACTGACGAGCATCTACAAACTGTGCTCCTCAATAATGTTAAGGCGAATATCCAAAACAATTGACGACTCACAACCAAGAGAGCAGGCTGGCTTTAGGGCAGGTTTCAGCACCACTGACCACATACAAGCACTAGAACAGATAATAGAGAAGTATAAAGAGTTCAATAGAGACCTATATATCGCCTTTATAGATTATAGCAAGGCATTTGATAGCATCAATCACAGCGCAATCTGGAATGCATTGAAACAGCTTCATGTGGACCAAAAATACATTAATATTATAAAGAATATATACGCCAAAAGCGCTAGCCGAGTCAAGCTGGAGACAGGAGGAAAACAAATAAGGATAGAGAGGGGGGTCCGGCAAGGATCCTTTATCACCCATAATCTTTATTGCTGTTCTGGAACTCATATTTCAGAATCTCAAATGGGAATCAAAAGGCATTAATCTGGAGGGCCAGATCATAAACCATTTGAGATTTGCAGACGACATAGTCATAGTAGCCGAAACTGCAACAGAACTAAGAGAGCTTATAAATCAACTAGATGAAGAAAGCACCAAAGCAGGCTTACAAATGAACACAAATAAAACCAAAATTATGACAAACAGCAAACAAATACAAATAAATACCAACGGCAACAACATAGACTATGTAGACCAATATATATGTCTAGAAAAGCAACTGTCCTTCACAAAAACAAACAACGAAGAAGAGGTAGAATGGAGAGCTAACATAACCTGGAGGAAATTCTGGTCACTGCAAGAAATCCTAAAAGGCAAATATAGCTTAAACCTAAAAAGATAGTGGCAGATACATGCCTTCTACCGAGCCTGCTCTATGGGTGCCAAACATGGACTTTTACTGATAAAATAAAGAGAAAGATAAGAACCACCCAAAGAGCCATGGAAAGGAGCATGCTCAACATAAGAAAGGTGCAAAAAATAAAGAGTATGTCTATAAGAGAAAAAACGGATCTACAAGACATCGCACGGTATAAAGACAGTAGATGGACAATATTGGCAACGAAATGGAAAGGCCCTATTGGAAAAAGGAAAGCGGGAAAGCCATATAAACGATGGCTAGATGATATAAAAGAAACTGCAGGGAAAGACTGGCTAAACAAAGCGAAGACATGAAAAAATGGAGAGAGTTGGAGGAGGCCTACACTCGAAGAGGGGTCCAAATTAAATAAATAAACAGTAAATAAACATAACACTAACTACTAGCTATAAGAAACTTACTAACAATACGCAAAAACATCTAATGTGAAAAAATGGGAAATTTGGAAATAAAGGCTTTTTTATTTATTTTATTTATTTAATTATCATGTGAATTATCATTCTAGGTAACTGCATTGTACCTCCAATAGTGCGATCACAACAATGGAAACTAGTACGTTCTGAAAACAGATCACGTTGTCCTGCTTGTTGGCTGAAAATGTGTCTAAGAGCATTTCAAGTGCCGCCAAGCGTAAGAGCAGGGCTCACGGCAATGCTGCCCCCTTCAATGAGGGCCAGCGTCAAGCTCTCCGGGCCTATCGTTCAGGTGAATCCGTTGCGGCTCGGTGTTGGCAATACTTGGACACCTTCATCTACATCCACACCAGCACTTACAAATGCAATATCAACTAACACCGAGATTGAAGGCAAACTCTTTATGCCTCTGAAATCTAATAAAAAGTCTGATGAGAGCAATGAAAAAGTTGAGGTATGTCATGGAAAACTTAGTTATTTGAACAGGTATTACAATTTTTTTTATTAGGTGGTATATCATATAATTTATTTCATTTCGATTTACAGGAAAAGACCAAAAAAGATCAAGTGTCAGCTGAAGAAGATGGTGACGACTTCAGTGAGAATAGAAAGCGTCGCATAACCAGAGTTAAGGTTCGGAAGAAAGATAAAGGTGATAAAGACGACTCTAAACAGTCTGAAGATCCTAAAAGACAGAAAGTTGAACTTAAGGGGCCAAGAGTCAAGCATGTCTGCCGAAGTGCGTCAATTGTTTTGGGTCAACCTATTGCTACATTCCCTACCCAAGAAGAGAAAGAAAAGCAAGATAAATCTGTTTCATCTGAGGATGACAACAGTTCATTACCTATTATTGAAAAAGATGTTTCTGCTCCTAAAGTGCTTAGCTGTGATACTGAAATGGATACCGAGAATAAGGCTCCTCCATTACTAACTGAAGTAACCCCAGCAAAAGAGGTTGACATCGACATGCTGGAGCCAAAGAAAAGAAAGATGGATACTGAGCTATCTGTTAAAGTACCACCTAAACAGGAGTCTAGTGAAGATGAAACTGTTATGGATCTCATACCGAAGAAGACTATCATGAAACCTCTAACTAACATCACAAATGTAAGCTTTATAAATTTGAGTGAAGCGAGTTTCTCCTGCATGCTTCTGTTAAAAAAAATGTCTATAGTTTATAATATACTTACAGATGCGTGGAAGATCTCAAAAGTTCAGTCAAAATCGACCTGAACTGATTTGTGTTGACTTTTGGGAAAGCTATGACCCTGATGAAGTATGTAGCAGTGGATTTGGTGTCATCGGAACTGCTCCATTTACTGTCGCGAGGCTATGCTTCTTGTGTGGTAGTGCAGGGAACGAAAAGGTAACCATCTATTATATTATATCCTTACAGCTAGGGCTGTCATCTCTAAATTCGCCGAACCCGGACACAGACTTAAAAAAACCAGGACATTTGGCGTAATTTTTCCCCGGACGTGTCCGAAAATGATATTATTAAAAAAACAATTGCTTTTTCCTCTGCTGTTTCCTCAGTCCGGGTTTTCCGCTGACACTTTTTTAAAACCCCCCCGGACGGCCTCCAAACTAGGACAAATCCGGGGAAACCCGGACGGATGGCAGCCCTACTTACAGCCAATGCGTTTCCTATAATGGATTTGTTAATACCATAGATAAAATAGGATTCGGCTTGTCTCTGATCTTACCACTCGCCCATGCTGGTCTGTGTTTAATACATTTGATTCGTACATAGTTACATACGTTTGTCGCCGTTCTGATCAGTATTATATGGAATTACCTCAACTCGCTGTGGCAATTTCACTGCAAACTGACTGTTGTATTGTATTGTAGTACGGGCAGGTTTCCGCAACTCGACGTCTAGCGCCTATTTTGCGTGAATATGACTTTCGTAGTATGGTGTTTGCATCCAGTGTCTGTCTATAGGTGAAAGTGTTTAATTGGAATACTTTTAATTTCAGATGTTGGTGTGCAGTTCGTGCTGCGAGTGGTACCACACGTGGTGCGCGGAGGACGCGGCGCGCGGCGGCTGGACGTGCGCGCGCTGCGTGTCGTGCGCGGCGTGCGCGCGCCCGGCCGCCCGCCTGCGCTGCCGCAGCTGCACGCGCCACTACCACGCGGCCTGCCTGCCCGCGCCGCCGCCCGCGCACAGGAGCGACTGGCCCCAGGTATGTCTAATTACTCAAGTGCAACTTGGATTAACCCACTTACTACCGATGAATGATTATTAAGTACCAGTAAGTAGTACAAAACTTTTTATTGGTCCGTTGTTTATTGGAGAGTCGGTGAACATATCCTTCTTCTCTCTGCTTTTACTTCAACTTGATATCGTGTATCTACAACAAACTTTTTTTTTAAAACAACCTTATTCGAATTTTACTCAAAACATGTCAAGCGAAATCCGACCAAAACTACGTCAGTTAGCCACATTAAATATTTATATTTTAACGGCCTTCTAGCCCAGTCGGTAGTGACCCTGCCTACGAAGCAGGAGGTCCCGGGTTCGAATCCTGGTCAGGGCATTTGTTTGTGTGTTTATCACAGATATTTGTTCCTGAGTTATGGATGTTTTCTATGTATTTTAAGTATTTATTCATATTTATCTATTATATAAATCGTCGTCTAGTACCCATAACACAAGCCTTATTGAGCTTACTGTGGGCCTAGGTCGATTTGTGTAAGATTGTCCTATAATATTTATTTATTTATTTATATTAATGCCGGAGTCTCATGGTGGTTTAAAAATTAAATTCGACTACTCTTTTAGGCTAAGCAAAGTAGATTTTTTCGAAAAATTCTTCCTTTTACTACTACTACTACTACTTAATACCTTCATTTCATTTTGTACTAAACTAGCGACCCGCCCCGGCTTCGCACGGGATAATAAATGGTTATTGTGGGCTATCCCTAAGAGACAGACATATACCATCGCGGACTTTTTTGTAGACCTTCTTAAGGTGTACAATACTGTACAATATTTTGATCTATCGTAGAGTTCAGCCAACGTTTGCAATGTAAGCGCAAAAGAATGTGTTAATTTACGAAATCACATTAGAAACCTCTAAAATTATCAGTGTGTCTCTACTATATTATGCATGTATTATACACATAAACCTTCCTCTTGAATCACTTTATCTATTTAAAAAAACCGCATCTATATCTGTAGCGTAGTTTTAAAGATCTAAGCATACATAGGGACAGACAGCGGAATGCGACTTTGTTTTATACTATGTAGTGATGCATGTAATCCGAGTACATATAGGACCAAATTAAGGAATTAAAACGATTTCCAGCCTGCTGTGAATTAATTCTTCAAACAGCTTTTTATAGATGTTATTTGCTTAGCCTATTGCCATGTCGTTTTTTTTTTGCAGATTTGCAGTACATGCCTGAAATGCAAGAGTTGCGACAGCAGTCGCGTTAGCAAGTTCGTAGGAAGTCTACCATTCTGCGGGCCATGTTTTAAACTACGACAAAAGGGAAATTACTGCCCTCTGTGCCAAGCATGCTACAGGGACAATGACTTTGATAGCAAGGTAAATATTTTTTATCATAATTGAAAACATAGTTATGTAAACTCCCCCGCCCAAACAGTGGTAAAGCTCTCTTTAGGTGACTCGGACTTGGAACAGAAGTCGTCGCTCTTCAGCGAGAATACCGCCTGTCGTTTTAAATGAATTTAATAAAAAAAGTGGGTACTTCTAAAGATCTGGTTCAAACTTCAAATAATCACAATGAGGGTTTCCACGATTGAGATTTTCACTAGATGGCAGCACCGTGACGACAGGTCTTTTTGGCAGTAGCTGTCAAAATCCACCAATCAAAAAATATATGGTTAAACATGATTGGTGGATTGTGACAGCTAGACCTGTCGCCACGGTGCTGCCATCTAGTGAAAAACTCGATCGCGGAAACCCTCATTATACTTATTGGTGGAAAATGAACCATGGTGTATTTTTAATGGTTGGTAAGTATAATTGTGATTGTTAATGTTATTGGTGGAACCATTCAAAACCGGCCAAGTGCGTGTCGAACCACGCATAATGGAGGGTTCCGTACCTTTAACGGAATAAGAAAAAATAATGGTCAAAAGGTATCTGCCCATGGAAGAGGTTTTTTGGAGATAACTCGAAAACGCTTTAACTGTTAATGTTCAAAATATTTTTTGTTGAAAGAATTTGCAAAGATGTATCTTCTTAAATCTTTGGATCTCCAGTTCAAAGGTTTCAGGGGGGACACATTTTTTTAGACTTTCGGGCTGATTATTTCTGACAATATTCACTAAATTTAAAAATGTTCAATGAAACCTTAATGTTATTTTTTAAAGACTATCGATTGATGTGCAACATGTTGATATTATTTTGTAAACAAAAATTGACAATTAGTTACATACATACTAGTTAGATTGCTATACTATCTTTAATAGTAGATCCGGGCATCTGGCAGCTTTTAATGGGTGACAGCCTAGCAAAAGTTTTGAATTGGAAAATAGTAATACCAAAATAGGTAAAAACTGCAAAAGTTGTCTCAGATATAAAGGACAGGGCCTATATTTTAATATTAAAACAAAAAACATGCGTATTATTTCGGAAACAGATACAGTAAGCGACAAACTATGAATTACATTATACGTCGTTTTGGACTACTTTCCCCCATCAGAAAGATTTGACAGTGATATTATCTAATAATATATATCATAATACTGCATCAAAACCAGAACTCTAGGATTTGTATTCTTAAAGTGGTTTGCTTTCGTTGACCTGCCACCACTTTACAGCTGCCAGATGCCCCGATCTAGAAATCAGCATAGTATAGCAAACTAACGAGAGGGGTTATGTCGCTCTCATTATTGTGTCCTGCCAGATGCCCCGATCTAGAAATCAGCATAGTATAGCAAACTAACGAGAGGGGTTATGTCGCTCTCATTATTGTGTCATATCTGACGTGGCTAGCTCTCCGTCTATTATAGATATTTATTAATATCAAATTTACAATAATCATCTAAAATACTGTATCTTAAATGTAAATAGATAATTTCACAAATTGCGTTTAAATACCTAGAAAACTATTTACGACCATAAAAATTCCAATCAGCTCAAAGACGGATGGGATTCCAAGATTTGTAGTTAAGGAGTTCCTTTCCGATCATCATTAGCATATACCAAGATTAAACGGGATGGTCTTATTAAACTTTTATCAGGTATGACGTATGAGTTATGACCGAGAAGCAGGGACTGATTTCGGTTACGGTTTTACCGGTATGAAACCGGTATTCCATTACGATACCGTAATGGTGTAAAGGTAACGCGCGCCGCGCCAACATAACGGTGCTGTAACCGTTTTGAAATATCGGTTACCAGTAATCGATTTAAAGGTAACCGAAACCTTCAAAATACCGGTTCTAAACCGGTATAATAACGGTTACCGAAAAAAATAAGCGGAAAGACAAAACGGCAGCGCCGGCGGTTTGGCAACGACGCCAAAATCGAAATATCGGTAACCTTTAAAAATCGGTTAAGGTACCGGAAAAAATATAGGTTACCGTTATATTTCGATAGCGAAATATAAAGGTTCCGCTACCGAAACCGCTATTTGAAAACCGATATGACGTCATATCGGTTATAAAATATACCGGTATTTTTCGGTTATGCAGTCCCTGCCGAGAAGGCGCTATTATCGTTAGTCCTTGTCATAGTCTCATATATTTTTCACAGTGGAGGGATAGAAACATATAAAATTAGCATTTTCTTTAAGAAATTTATGTGACTACCACGAGAAAACCTGATGTTTTTGTCAAAAAGTCGTATCGGCTAAGGACAATGGTAATTTGTTCCGTTTTATGCTGTAAAAGTGATAATTTTCGTCAAAATTACGACGACATAACCTTTTACAGGGAAGTTCCACACTTAACAATTTTCTCCTGTTGGACTAAGAGCTGGCCACGTCAGATATTATATGCAAGGATGATATAGACATGGATGGGACAATACCCATACAAAATCGCGTTCCCTTATTTCAGGTTAAAGCACTAGCGTCATCTATCGGTCACATCAGACACTAAATCCTAGTTTCTAATACTTTGTTCGTCGCTTAACGCAGACAGAATAACTCGACTCCAGACTCGACAGATGGCGCTGTGGCACTTAGTACCGAAAACAGACGTATAGCCTGAACGCGATTTTGTATAGGCATTGTCAATCCATGTCTTAATCATCCTTGATGCCCATACAAAATCGCGTTCCTCGAACCTTCAGGCTATACGTCAAAGAAACCGACTAAATTATAGGCCACCTACGGTATGCTATCAGCCATCTTGAAATGCGTTTCCAAATTAGTCGAGTTGCGTGTATTCTGTCCTTCTTGGGTGTACGCGTGGTTTATCTCTAGATATTACTCGCTACTCGCTCGAGTGTAATCAAGCCTTTAAGAGTCCGGTAACGATATGAAAACGAAAATCGCTAATAATGAAATAACGCACATGAATTGCATTTGATAAGATAGTTTGAAATTTTTTTATTGCGAAAAAATACTTTTAGTACACATTTTTTATTATTTAATACCCGAAAGCTTAATTCTTGCAGAGCTTATTTAATGAGAATGTTGATTCGTGCAAACTTCTCGCTTGATTTTTTATTATTATTTGTCATGCCCTCCAATATGTTTTATAATATCTGATTAAAGCATAAAGCCAAGTTTATTTCTACATTTAAGTTTTTATGAAATAGTTTAATACATTCCCAAAAATACCACCATAATTTTTGTCAAAATTGCTCTGGGAGTGGGTAAACATACTCTTGCTTAAAAAACGGTTCCGCTTATTCCTTCAACGACTCATTTTCCAACGTATTTATATATTTTACATACTAGTTTAACATCATTTTAATCAATAAAAATCTTACTCTTTTCACATCTCCAAGCAGAAATCGCTAAACACCTGTTAGATTAAGGTCAATTATTTATAAATGAAACATAGTAGATCATGGTAGATCACTATTTCATTTATTGTTAAAGGCTAAAACGGGAAGCAGTAGGTATATATGAGCAAGCAGGAAAGAGCTTGCGGTCTCGTCAATCATCGGCCCGAATTCGTGCATTTCCGTAAGCCGCGCGCGAACCTGCCGAACCGAACCGAAGCTAACCACCAAACCGAACCGAAGCTTACCACCAAACCGTGACCAAACCGATCTCTTCTAGCTCATGCGAAATTGAACCTTACAGTTCACGTTATAGGTGTCATTTTACTTTACCATTAGGTACCAAGTCGACTTGACTGTCTTCGATTCGACTCAATAATGGCGGCAATATGCATAGCAACATTTTTCTTCGTGTTTTGAAGTCGATTTGCATTAATTACATCTCTTTCCTCAATACGTCAAACGAAAGTGACGCAGCAACAAATCGAAATAGCAAGTTTCTAAGGATGGCGGATGGGTCTTTAAGTCGAGTTACGGTACACTCACGTCGGTTTGGTCGACTTCAGGCACAGATCGGTTTGAACCGGTTTGTGAAGTCGAACCGTTACATCACTACGCCCACCGGCCAGCGTGAGATGCGGACGTGCGAATGAGGCCCCGTCACCCGCGTGAGAAAGAGACAAACTGTAATTTTCTAACAATGAGAGTGACAAAAATGTAATGATTGTCAAAATAGATAAACATAACAGAATCGTTGCTAGGTTATGAGATAACTCTGGAAGTATTTTTTCTGCTCATTTTGTTAGAGTATGACCCATCCATAGTAAATATCATTGTGGCAGTAACGTAATTTTAACTTTACATGCTCATATAGATGTTGTCTATGTCTGACTTTCAATCAAGAGGTTGCTTTCGTAAAAACTAGTGTCTACGTCAATCATGGAACGAGGTTGCCAAGCGGGTCCCAAAAGCCGGGGCAAACGCCAGGAGGATGATGTATTGAACTCACCTCCAGTTTCCCTGCTGTTGGCCCGTAAGGTGGAGCTCCTCTGTAGCGGGTGCCTGTTGCCGGGGGCGCCGGGGGCGCCGGGGGCGTTATGAGTTTAAAATTCCAAACATCGAATTTGATAACATAATGTAAATCCTGTGCTCCTTCCTGACCAACGGCACGCGCCTCCCCGACCGCCGGCACAACGAGTTGGCCATGGCGGTGCAATGGCGGTCATTCTATGGTTTCCGAACACTTAATTTAATATATATAATATAAGTGTAGATAAAGCAACTGTACGTAATTACGCCTTATTACGTAACAGTTACATAATAGTAGTTTATGCAACTGTTACGTTTTAAGGCCTAATTACGTACAGTTGCATACACTGCTTTATCTACACTCATATTATTTATCCAAAATGCCGTATTCGGAAACCATAGAATGGCCGTCATTGCACCGCCATGGCCAACTCGATTGTGTCGGCGGTCGGGGAGGCGCGCGTCGGCGGCCGCGCGGGCGCGTGCAGGTGTACATTATGTTATCAAAACTCATAACACATCAATAGTTGAGCATGTAAAGTTAAAATTACGTTACTGCCACAGATAAAAAGCTTATCATAGTAAAATCGGTCGTGGCAATGCTAGCCATTGCCTACCGTTTTCGAACACGTTTTAGAGAACTTGAATTGAATATGAGTGTAGATAAACTACTATTACCATACTCTTAAGCCTTCCATAAATATATTATCAAACAAATATGTACTAAACTGAAAGCATGGTGTTTTATCTTATTTTTTGTTTCTTTTTAGATGATGGAATGCGGATGGTGCGCACGATGGGTTCATGCCAGTTGTGAGGGGTTATCAGGGGAGGAGTACCAACTTCTGTCAGCTCTCCCACCGTCTATTGAATATATCTGTTGTAAGTGCATGCCCAATGACCCGCCTTGGAGGAAAATGTTGACTGAACACCTTAAGGGAAGATTATTACATCTGTTGAAGCTTTTAGCGAAAAACAGAAAGGCGTGTGCACTTTTAAAATTAACGCCGCACAAAAATACACCAGTGCCTAACAAGCCTTACCGAGTTATGTCGCCACAAGCAATTAGAAAGTTGCACTTTGGTGGCGCCGAGGACGATATGAAGAATACTTCTGAGACTAAAGTATACAGAAATTCATCAAGAGGACGTCGAAATAACTTTACGCAGAAATGCGATGACCCAAGTTCATCCCAGATATGGCATTGTTCATCATTGCTTGCTGAAGATGATATGGAAAAAGAGGGGATTCCCCACCCTTTGCACAAAGTTGTCAATCTGCAAGAGCCTCTTATGCAAAACAAGGAGATATGTTTTACTACTGGGCTTTTTGGGACTAAAACAGAATTTGATACTCCCTGTGTAGAGGTCCATGAGAATAATCCTACTCCCAAAACGGAAAAGGCGACGACAATGTTGCCAACCACTGTACATGACGACAAATATGATGCTATTTCTGATGATGATGAGCCAGCAAAAAGTGTAATGGAAGCGCGCAGTGAGCAAGAATTAAGCCCTGCTGTAATACGTAATCCAAGTACGCCTGGTCTTGCTACGGGTACTGATGAATCGAGCAGAATAGTTTCACCATCGCTGCTTGATATTAAGAAAAGAGTAAACTGCGATGAATACGTTTCTTTGAAAGATTTTAATCATGATATGCAAGAAGTTATTCAAAGGACTATTAATGAAGACCTAAAAAGTATATACAAGGAATTATTCTCAGAAACTTTTCCATGGTTTGACTGTGAAAATAATTGTCTTCAACCTAACTTAGAAGTTGAAAGAGAACAGGAAGATACTGAATCTCTAAAGGATCATGATATGACTGATGACAAGCTTGCTAATGTATCTGCTCAGTCTATTGAACGACCAATAGACCAAATTGTACCAAAGTTAGAGGCTGAAGGTCAGAATGAAGATGAAGACTTATTGGAATTTTATCCTGTTGTTGATTCAAGGACTTGTGTACTATGCAAAATTGTTGGAGATGGTTCCCCTGCAAAGGAAGGCAGATTACTTTATTGTGGACAAAACGATTGGATTCATGCAAACTGTGCCCTTTGGTCAGCAGAAGTATTTGAAGAAATTGATGGGTCCTTGCAAAATGTTCATTCAGCTATATCCAGAGGAAAAATGATTAAGTGTGCTGCTTGCGAGATAAAAGGTGCTAGTGTCGGCTGCTGCGCTAAGAACTGCAGTGAGACATATCACTATGCGTGTGCAAGAAGAGAAAATTGTGCCTTTATGGATGATAAACGAGTATTTTGTCCAACACACGGAAAAGATGTTCCAAAAGTGAGTCTGCAAAAAGACGCTGACTTTGAACTTACAAGACCAGTCTACGTAGAACTTGATAAAAAGAAGAAAAGATACAGTGAAATTAAGAAAGTTCAATTTTTAATGGGTTCATTGACAGTAAATAGTCTTGGAAAGATCGTGCCTCCTGTGTCCGACTATGAAGAATATTTGATGCCTGTCGACTTTTCATGTACTCGTTTATTTTGGTCTTGTAAAAAACCCTTGAAGATAGTAAAATATACTATAAGGACTAAACTAATTTTGGCTGAGCCAATGCCTGGATTTGACTTTGGAGTAAACATTACTGTAGACCACACAACAGACATGCATGTTGTAGAACGGGTAATGGCTGAAATAGGTGCTTGGCACAAAAGTCTAGAAAAGGGAACCGCAAAACCAGCGTTTATGCTTAAAAATGATAAGTCACCAATTAAATTTGGTAATGCATTAACTTTAGAAGATTTAGCTGTTAAACAAGTTGTTGAGCATTTATTAGACAATGTCTGCAAACAAGAGCAACAAGATGAAGAAGAACCTCAAAATACAGCAGATCTTTTACCACCTGAGCTTAAAGATGCTATTTTCGAAGACCTGAATCATGACCTTTTAGACGGCATTTCAATGCAAGACATCTTTCCTAAATTGATGTCTTATGAAGACCTTGTTGCAATGGATTTAAAAAACGAGTTCTATGGCGTTATTGGGCAGTCTGATGATAAAAATACTGATACACGAGCAACAACAGACTTCATTGACGAATTACTTAACGCGCGATTAGAATCTGGAAGTAAGGAACTGAAACGAAGTAAATCTGAGATGCTTTTACAAAACCATAATTTGAAAACATTATCAACTGGCAGAGGACAACAAAGATCGAGTAGCCTGACCTGGAATAATAAATTTGATACAAGTTTACTATCATCTACAATTAAACGGTGCAAAATGGGTAGAACTTCCACTGTCACTGGTAAACCTTCCTCAGCACAAAGAGTGACAGCAGTAGACAACCCTTCAGAAACCATTAAAGAAATTGATTCAATAACTGCAGATAAGAAAGTTAAATCTGAACCCAGTGGTAGCAACAGTGGCAATTCAATATGTGAGGAAGCGCCACATACAAGTGGTATCAATTACCGAACGGCGTCACCTAAACCAAAAGACGAAAGTAAAAACGAGAAATGTGATAAATCGGATGGCTATTACGCTGCTGGTTTCATAGATTTTTATACAAAAATACAATGCAGTCCAATATCACAACTAGATGGTACTGCAGACTGGTCGGGATCTGAAAGCACCTGCAGCTCACGGCCAAGTAGCCCTCGCGATGATGACTTTTCTCCGATATCACAATTAGATGGAGCTGAAGATCATCCAGGAAATGAACCTATGAGAAATCAAACAAACCAGTTTCTATACAGGGCTAGCGGTTCAGAGAGTACGTATACTGTAACTATTGCCGGAAATTCTATTAGCGGGCAGCCTGAACTTGTTATGAGGCCTTTGGATGATGGATCTGGTATTTCCGGACAAATAGAACAACCAGTTCGATGCGACAGATGTCAATGCACATATAGAAACAAGGAATCCTATGACAGACATGTTCCGTCCTGTGACATGATGTCCACGAGCGAAAGTGAAAGTGAGAACCCCAAATCTCCCGAAAATAGAACTTTGACAACGCTGCAAAATGCTTTTCAAGGTGCTTTTGCCCAACCTATGATTATACATACAGGTATCGTTAGTGGTACAGAAAATACAGTAAAAGCAGAAAGTATTTCTGCCAGACGAACATCAATTAACACAAGACAAATTACGATCAACGGCACCATAGTCGAAACACCTTCACCTGGTCCTGCAAATGAAATGACTATGACAATAACAGAGCAGATGAAATCTGGAACGGTTATTTTTGATCAAAACAAAACGACGAATGTTCAAGTTTCTGCTAATCAGCAAGTGTTATCATCTCCTCAGATTGTAGTAACACCACAAATGTTATTACCCCCTAAAACTAGTTCTGCAGGTGGGCAGAAAATAATGGCACCACATATTATCACTCAACCTGGTGTCCTTCCCTACAATATTTGTGTGAAGCCTGGAAATACTACCTCAAACATACAGCAAATACAAAGTGGAACTGATATGGCACAACTTCTGTCAGGTGCAGGAGGAATACAAGTAATTTCGTCAAACTCTAATCAAGTTTTAACTATACCATCAAACCAGGGAAATATAACTACTATGGTACACGGAAAAAGCCAAGTTGCAAATTTTCCGAATATGGCTAGCGCAACATCACTTACCTTACCTGTGAATTCTATTCAAGGGATGCAAAACGCATCAATAATTCAAAACATTCAACCAATGATTCGGCCACAAATTCAAGGGAATCCTACTATAGTTGTACCTGCAATGACTGCCCAAAGACTAACATCTCCAAATACACATAAACAACATATAATTTTGCCTGGCAATCCACAGAAGTCTCCGAAAAAACAACCAGCGCACGTACAGCCTAAGCCTATTTTTCAATCCACTAATCGCGGCAGAGGACGACCAATACCAAAGCCTGCGACAATTAAAAGGCAGACAAAACTTGAAAAGACATTCACTACTTTCAATCAATCACCAATCGGTGCCGGTAATACTGTGATTCAATTGCAGACCAATAACCAGTCTGGCCAGCCGTCCATAATAGTGCAACCAGTTGCAAATCAGAATATAATGTCTGCTTATGTTGAAGCATTGTCCCAACAGCAAAATCAGAACATGCAATACATTGCGACAATTGCACCTCAAGGAGATTATAAAACGCCAACACAATTTATCTCTCAAAGTGGACTTATGCCTCAAACATTTCAAATACAGCAAACTGAGTCGGGAGGATTGGTTGCAGTACCAAGTGGAGGTATCCCAGTACTGTTACCGCAAGGAAATGTTGGAATTTTGCCTCAAGCTATTCAACAAGGTGCTACAATTTTGCCTCAAGGAGCTTTACAGACTCAAGGTATCATATCTCAGGGTCCTAATGGTCCGACCATCTTACCACAAACAATACACACACAAAACGGTGCTACAATTATACCACAGGGAACTATTCAAGGTCTCACACCTGGAAATATAACGTCGCAGACTGCCACTCTGCTGCCTAATAACACTCTACAAGCAGGAGGCGCGACCGTAGTGCCGCAAAGTGGAATTGGAAATGGACAGAACACAATATTACCGAATGGTATACAGTCGCAAGGTAACACCTTAATATCGTCGGGAGCAGGTGCAACAATTTTACCTCAAGGAACTTTGTTGCCACAGTTTTGCAATGATCAAGTGATTCTCGGATCGACACCTACCCTAGAAATGGTTACTGATCCTTCTGGATGTATGTATCTGACTACAACACAACCTGTGTATTATGGACTCGAAACAATCGTACAGAACACCGTGATGTCTTCTCAGCAATTTGTATCGACGGCAATGCAAGGAGTACTTGCTCAAAATAGTAGTTTTTCTGCAACTACAACACAAGTTTTCCAAGCTAGCAAAATAGAGCCCATAGTAGAAGTTCCCACTGGATATGTGGTCGTAAACAATGTCGGCGACGGTGTCAATCAAGCAGCATCATCGACGCCAAACGTGGTTGCAGCTCAAACTGTCCAGTCATCACCACAATCACTGAAGGTTAAAACACCAGTGCCTAATTTGACTCTTCAACCCCTGCCGGATAAGCTAGGAAATAACAACGCCAACCGACAAACCCCAAAAGTAATACAAATGAGTCCAGTGTCTTTGTCAATGGCATCACATGCCGGCCCTACTATTATAACAGGACGGCAGAATATAAATCCGATTACTTCTCAAATACATGGATTGACCATTTCAAGTGCTCCTCAGCAATACCAACGTTCAAATTTTTGCAAACCAAACAATGTATCGATGTCGCCAAGTGTCACTTTAGTATCCTCGACAGGACAACCTATTATGGCCATTTCACAAACGGTACCTCATTCAACTCCATCATTTTCAATACAATCCATTCCCATATCGCAACCTATCGTTTCAAGTTCAATTGCGCCATCAATCAATAAAAATAACATGAAAATGGAGAATTCACATGTTATAGAAATAAGTGGTAACCTGCAGGAAATATCAAATTCATCAAGTATGCCCACTATAAGTGTTACGCAGAGCTTGAAGTCACCTACACCTTGGAGGCAACTTGCGCAGTTGACTCCAATAAGTAGCGCAGATAACAAGATTGAATTACAAAACATGACAGTCAAGACGAGCAATGTCAATGCACCTATTAATATGCACAATAACATCAGCAATTCCTTTACATGCAGAACACATGCACACAATGAATCTGAAAAAGTAAACCAGAATATTTTAGTACCGATGTCTAATAATAGCTCAATTACTGGTCTAAATATACATTCTCAGCAATTTGAATCAAGTGTTAACGTGAGTCATCACACGTCACATTCAACGTCAAATAATGTTATTCAAATTACGGCTGGAAACATATACCCTCCGTGCTCAGTCATGAGTAGCAACTTTGATGCTGATACATCTTTAAAATTGAGTAAAATAAATGCCTTGTCGAAAGCTGAAGGTGGACATATTAACTTTTCGCATGAGATAATGGCATCGCATTCGCAGCAACATTCACAGAGCGAAAAAGCTTTTCAGAATATGGGAACGAGTGATAACAAACAAAATATGGATACTGGTAACAATCAAGTGAATATACACAAATTGAATAGTTGCCAGGTAGCAAGTAACAATAACAATCTTATGGGCAGCTCACCGGCTATCAGTATCATACCACATAGCTTAATGCGACCTCAAATGCAGCACAATCAAAATACGATTTCAATTTCGAGTAACCAAAACCAGATGTGTGCAAGTTCAAATGCTTCTACCCATGGACAAATGTCAATCCTAAATCCTGGCAATAATACACACCAAAATATAAACATGTCATGTGAAGAAATTAGTAATAACAGAGTAAATTCGACCAATGAAAATGCCATGCATCAAAATAATCAGCAACACGATATAAACACGTCAAATCTACCACATGGTAACATGCAAATTATTCCACATGACAACAGTCAGCTGACGAATTCTAATCAAATACACATAATGAATGGCCAAATTCAGCATAATAGACAAATGGATAACAGTAATCAATTACAACAGTTAAACCAAGGAACGCTGAACAGATCTTTCCATGAAAATATATCCCCTGGACAACAATCCCATAATCAAACCAATATGATTTCTAATCGTAACACTCCTGATAACAATTTAATTAATCATTCTATGAATATGCATAATATAAATAATAATCATAATATGAATAGACAAGCAAATGATATGAATCACATGCACAACATGTCACCATCAATGCCGAATATAACTACTATACAAAATAATAGAATGGTTATTGAAAATATGCAGCCACATAGCATTAACAATATGGGTCACCAAATGCATTCCAACAGATCTTTGGAGGGAATGCATAACACACAACTTCATAGTATGCAACAAATAAATCACCATATGAATAGCAGCAGACCCCAAATGGATAACAATAATATGCAAAGTAACCAACAAATGACTATGCAGCAAAATAGACCAATAGAAAACGTTGGTCATCATCATCAACATCAAATCCCTAATCTAATGCAAATGCAAAACAATCGCACTCACATGGAAAATAGTAACTTAATGGGAATGCACCAACATCTGCCAAATCAGATCCATAACAGGCAACAGATGGATAATAGCATGCATATGCACCATATGCCAAGCAATGCGCCGAATATGAGTCAGATGGATAACTCTAGTTCGATGCCAAATCTCCACAGCAGTAGGCATGACAACAGCTCCATGGTAATGCAAAATCTTAATGTCATGAATCAAATGCCCAATAACCGGAGTTCCATGGATCACTCATCACTGATGCAGCATCAAATTAACAACATGAACAATAGTAACATGCACAACAGCGGCATGCAAATTGGGACCAACCACCAGATGAATAATTCTATGATGCATGTCCCTAATATACCAGATATCAAAAATGAGATTTCAAACCCTTGTAGCGGTAGCTGCTCAAGCAACAATGCGCAATTCTCAAACAACCAATCTACTTTCGAACTGTGCTCCGGCTCCAATATGTCTACAAGCAATAATATGAATTTGAGCACTAGCAACATCATTCACGGCATTGGAGTTAATAATTCAAACATGTCAAATAATAATATGCTGAACAATGTGAACAGTGGTGTATATGGAGCGAATCCCCAAAACAATATGATGAACCATGATATGTTGATGAATTGCAATAATTCTTCGGAACTCAATATAAATAACCTAATTCCAAATAATCCTAATCACATGATGATTAACAATTCACAACCTCATGCCTCTGGAAATCAAAACCAAATGTTGGGCAACCAAGTCTCTAGCAACACCCAAATTAATATAAACAGTTGCAGTATGAGTACAACAAACAACTCAACCAATCAAATTGCCAATATCGACAGTCAGCTGAGTCGACCGAATATAGCAGTCAATGATAAGTTCAGTCAAGACAATTTGAGGGGAAAGAATATCATGGGTCCGCCACCAACCACCAATTTGGCCAGTAATGACAGCCCCAAAGTAAATATTGTAAATACTGATAAGCAAAACCACTCAATATCAATGAACTCTCAAATGGGCTTCATGCAAATGAATTCACAAAATAATCGAGTTATAAATCTTCCAGAGAGAAACAGGTTGTCTAATGCAAACCTAGATAACAACTTGAATCAACATGTATCGCAACAACACAATATACGCGTAGTAACTAACAACAGCAGTAATAGCGTTCCTGATCCTCTAACATTCCAACAGAAAAATGAAGGTAGTGGAACCATGATTAATGTGCCATTCCAAGCTATACCAAATAGTGCCCCTATGAATATAAATGTCAATTCGAGCAATAACACTGTCAACATTACTGTACAAAACAACCTTGTTGACCCAAAGATTGCATCGAAATCCGCAGCTGATATTAGTTTCCCCATTCAATCTAGTACTAGCATGTTACAAAATCAAAGTGGAAACAGTAATATGATATGTATACCTGTACCAAACAACACTATTAGCCTGCCAACACAAAATACAAGTAGCATTACTTTGCCGAAAGCTCCACCAACTCAACAGTCGGGTATACCAACCAACGTCGTCAACCCGATGTCTATGAGGCCGATGAATAGAGTGCTGCCTTTGCATCGTGATGGCCAAAGTAAATCGTCTACAAAAAATTGTAACGGTTCTACTAAAACACCTGCAATACCAAAACAAAGAACCGTTAGCCATGACATGCCAGATCTAAATATCAAAGACGAAAGTATTGACAGTGACTTAGAAAAGGCGATCGAAGAGTCCAAAAGAATGATGGAACTGGAAAAGGCGGACAGGGAAAAGGAAGAAATGGATGCCGCTCGCGCCATTCAACTCTCAACAGAATTGCAAGCTAGTCATAGTTCTGTTAGTCCTATATTGGCGCAGCCTAGCATTATCGAATCTGGGCAAGCAATTTCTGAAATGACATCGTTACCGAATTTAGATGCGGAAATGATAGATGTGGAGCCGCCGAAAGTTTTACAAGAAAAAGATACCAACAAAGTTTCTGTACAACCAAAGTTGTCCAGTGGACCATCCAAAGTTGTAAAAAGGCCTATAAGTGACAGAAAGGCTGATAATGATGTTGTTGCGACAAAGAAACCGAATAAAGTAGCAAAGGGCCAGGAGAATAAGGGGGTGACACTGCAAAAACCAACACCAGAACCCCCAAAAGACGATGGCCCGAAATTGATATATGAGGTTACCTCGGATGATGGATTTAATTACACTTCAACTTCGTTGACTGATCTCTGGGCTAAAGTGATAGAGGCTGTTCAAAATGCAAGAAAACAATCAGGTCTACCTCTAATTCAGTACAATTTGCCGTCTACTTTGTCGGGTGCCCATTTACTCGGACTAAACAACAATGCTTTAAGATATCTTATTGAACAACTGCCTGGGGTAAGTAAATTGTCTGTTCTAGACTACACCTTCCAAATGTTACGTATGTATCATATTACGCCTTGAATATTTCGTTACAACTATTTTTTTATTGCAGGCAAGTCGGTGTACGAAATACAAATTACGACAGGGTCGCCCTCTTAACAGTTGGGATAATGACTTGGACTTGAGTGAAGGATTTAAGGAAAGTCCATGGGGCAGTGCGCGTACTGGTCCAATAGCCCGTAAAGCAAGCCACGACATGTTTAGCTGGATGGCGTCACCGTTCAGAGAAGAACCGCCTCCATTAACTGGCCAAGATGGGGAAAGCTCTATTTCGAGGTATTAAAACGATATATCGGTGTGAATATTTTTCAACTCTTAATTTAATTTGTGCCATTAAAGATGCAAAATGTAGGTCACATGTCTGGCCCCATGAGCAATGTGTAGCACTTTAAAAGTAAATTTAAGTAAGAATCATATTTAAATTTAAAATGTAACATGGCACATTGAGGTAAATAACACCTTTTTATTTCAGGCGATTAGCAACGTTACCACCAGCCATGCGATTCAGGCAGTTAAAGGAGACCTCAAAGGCATCAGTCGGCGTCTATAGATCTCACATTCATGGCCGAGGTTTGTTCTGCAAACGCGAGATTGAAGAAGGTAATAAAATTGTATTGCTTAAAGCTAGTCGATTAAGAACTAAAAGCTTATGCAGTATGAACACTGCATTTTTTTTTAACGCGCGTAAACGGCGCGTTTTTCGCATAGCAAACTGTTTGCGTCACCGGTGCGTGTTTTTACGGCGCGTTTGCAGAGATCTTAACCGGTATTTTAAAAAACCCGAAATATTGTGATATATTTAATTATTTTATGGACTTCATGTAGAACTCGATATTGTATTTAGGTATTGCTTTGGTGTTAAAAAATTAACAGGAAACAAAAGAACAAAAAGAGAACGAAATTAACCGGTATTTTAGTATGCAGCAAAGAACGGTTTCCGATCCCTGCGCGTTTGTACCGATACAAAGGCGCGTTTGTAGCGATACACACGCGCGTTGACGGCGCGTCTTGTCGACTGCCGGGGTTTCCCCCGGGTGAAGGAGGGGTGCGGGCGCGGAGATACAAACGCGCGTTGACAGCGCATTGACAGCGTGTCTGAATCGCTGCAAACGCGCGTTGACGGCGCGTCGATGCGTCCCGTTCATAAGTTTCATAACATAAAATGTAGGTGTGCAAAGGTCTACACGCTGCTTCTGACCTGGGTGCAGTTTGCGTGTGGAGCGATAGCTACAAACGCGCGTAGACGATGCGTTTAAAAAACGCGGAAAAAGAGTAAAGATATTAATACCCCCATGTGCTAATTGCAGGTGATATGGTGATTGAATACGCCGGTGAAGTGATTCGTGCCGTATTGGCCGATCAACGCGAGAAACGGTACGAGGCAATGAGTGGCCGCCGCGGCGTTGGCGGTTGCTACATGTTCCGCATTGACGACAACTTGGTGGTAGATGCCACGCTTAAAGGAAATGCCGCAAGATTTATTAATCATTCTTGTGATGTAAGTTTTTATATCTTATTAATATGTGTTAACAAGTAATTAAACAATTTAATAGATCAATTAAATTAACCTGACACAACTACAGAACAAATCAAATTATTTTGATGAAAATGCGCCTTAGCAATTACAAAGATTGCATATACACCGGAAAATTGACCGGTGCCGCTCTGACCCGGGTAGCATAAGACGCCGGTTCGATTCAAATCTGGGCACCGGAGGCCTTGGTCACTTTTTCTTTTGTATATTACATCTGTTTAACCTATTGACCGCCACAGTCGGCTGTGGCCGACATCAAAAAGTTGTGCCATGGACGCCAACGACGGCTACAGCCGACTGGCTTTGTAATGCAATAGGGACCTACGCGGGCTTCCGCAAAGTTCAATTTCGCTTGACAAAACGCGATTACGTGGCGTCGGTGGCGCGTCATTCTTGTTCAATGCTTGGCGGTCAAGAGGTTAAGTTTAAACTAACCTCATGATGTTTTCAGCCAAACTGCTACTCACGCGTCGTAGACATCCACGGTCACAAACACATATTGATATTTGCCCTGCGACGCATCAGCACTGGCGAAGAACTGACTTACGACTACAAATTCCCGTTCGAAGAGGTCAAGATTCCTTGCACATGTGGCGCCAAGAAATGCCGCAAATATCTAAACTGAGAAGTGATTATTTAGTGTCAATTATGATGTACTTATTTTTGACCAACAGGAAAGTGATTTGCAGCTTATAATTATTGTGAGTTAAAAATCTGAAATGTGCAACGAATGAATGAACCATTATAATAATTCTAGGATACTATTTTAAAGTTCATAAATGTAACAGACAATTAAGTACATATTTATATGTTGTCTAGCGAGCCGTCGTTACGGCTAATTAGCATAATCTTTAAAGTACATAACTGAATTAGACATTACACAATATAGAGGATTTAGAGACTATATTAACATCACTATAGCTATGGGTTCTAAGGAAAATAAGGACATAGATAAATAAAAAGAATGGAAATTCGATGGATCTCGTATTGACTCGACGAAAGAGATATTGAATTTGGAGCTTGTATGTTTGCAAACAGAGTGTATGGTATTATAACTAATAAGATTAAAACGCACCTGCGTGCATCATATTTTTAATGTTATTATAAGGCTGCGTAAACTACATATTCTGTTTGTAAAAAGGAATAGAAGATGATGAAGATGGGATAGAAATACTGGGTCGATTACAGATTTACGTATTTAATGTGGAAAAAGTAATATTCACATATCTGAGTTTACCATCTCGCATGTCGGCGATGGACTTTAGTCAATGTAAATTGTACATGTTGAAAGTTTTTCATGAATCTTGTTTTGATCTCTTTCTTGAATCTGCCCAGTGTTTAAAATTGTTGGATTGTATAATAAGTTGAACTTATTTTTGAATCAAAATATTATTTTGTGATAGGTTTTTTACATTGTATAAATACGTTTTAAGTTGAATTACATATTTATAAATCGATGTAGAGGTTCGCGAACGGCTTAAGTGTCTACCTAAAGTACTTTGATGTGATAAACGTTCAGACCTGTTGCGGGCACGATGGAGAATGGTTAGTGCATAGAAGATAGTGTACATTTGTTCCTCAATTTTTTTTAATGGTTTTCCACTTCGACTAACAGTACATGTACATATTAAATGAAGGTAATTAGGGATATAAAATAAATTAGTACTTTCAAAAGGTAGCGAAGTTTCAAGTACAATGTTACTTTTTAGTAATTTTAATTGTATAGCGAAATGATTTGTAAATAAGAGAAATTATCTGTCATAATAAAGTTAAGTGACAAACTGTTTTATCGTAGTCATAGTTTAGGATATACTTTAAATAAGTATATTTGACGTGTGTACATATAAGTTATTTGGTGTGCGGGAGTGCAGAAAGCGGAGGCGTAGGGGCGTGTACGGAGCACGAGCGGTTGTTGAACAATCCCAGTTACATTGCACAGCTTAGCAGAAAATGCACATTTTGTCAGCTTTAATATTGCAACACATTGCTATTACAACATTTTACTGACAAATCGTTGACGGATAAATGAAAGGTTTTTTATAATATTAATTTGTTTCAAACATGATAAGTGTTAACTACGCATTTCTAGACTGATGATACTCGCATACATCACAATACAACTGGAACTCATCCATCACAATATCAAGCTAATAACTAGCGAAACCACGGGAATGTATTCCTAGTTGCTTTAATACATTTATATGCAAACAATAGAATTAAATAATGGATCGGATGCCATAGGCTTTAATTTAAATATTAATGTTATTGCCTCTATCAATAGCAGTATTAAAGTAAAATAATTGTGTCAACAAGTATTTCTATAGTTAAAAATTTAATAGAGCAGATAAATTAGTTGGAATGAAACTTTGTACCTACCTGAAAATATTATAAGTACTTACATGTAAACGACTCTGAAACCATTGTTGAATGTACAGTCAATGACAGGATCTCCAAACTTTTCACTGGGTCTTAGGTAAATTCGTGTTAGCTAGAACTCGAGCTGCTGTTGCTACCACAGGCCATGTCAGAGGGTCTACCGCGAACATCGAAAATTGAAAATGTAATATCTGCCTCTATCGCTCTTGCATATTCGAGCGTTATGAAGCAGATAACGAAATTTCGGTTTTCTATATTCGCGGTAGGTCTTCAACAGGATTGTAAGGACTCGTGGACCAGGTGTGGCAGTTTGGAGAACCTTGATCAAAGTCAAAAACATCGCATAAAAGTAGCTTTTAAACTTTACCGTGGAAGTAGCAGCACGTTTAATCGTCACGTTAACAACGATCCGAAATGTATGAGAATGTATGCAGTAGCTGTTAAATTTCCGTGGACTTTCATTAACGTCCATTATTTGCCGTTGCCGTCGATATTGAATTAAAGGCAACTACATAAAATGTCATACATTTCGATCCACCCTTTATGGCAACGGTAAAACACGACGTTGCCATTGACATCTACAGTCACGTATAAAAGCTACCACTGTACAGTCGCCATCAGATATATCGGAGCGGCCACGGTACTCAAAAATATCTGAACATGCACTTTATCGCCTTAACAATAGAGGCGCTGTTCAGATATTTGTGATTACCTTGGACGCTCTGATATACCTGATGGCGACTACAATGAAGAAGTGGGGAATTGCTTTTGAGGGCTTTCTGGATCTAATCTTACGTTAAGAGTAAAGACTGAAAAAAAAGCTGTTTTTAAAAGCAAATCCCTCTTTCGGTGTTCGTTATGGTAATTTAAATAAGTAAATACTACGACAATTATGATTGAAAACCCTACGTTCATGAAAGTACAGTGTGATTTACCATAAATGTTTAGATGAATGAGACGATAAATACTTAAACATTCAAATTCGTTAGTAATATAGAAAAAGCGTTTCGTATCAGTAGTCCGGTGAATATGATCGTCCTGTAATATAATATAACTAGGCGGGTTTTCTTTACATACAATAAGACGTCGTTATTTTTTTTACATTTTGATACGAGAGTTAGTCGAAGTTAGCTTACATTCGATTATAATCAAAACAAATAACGTCTAACTTTTTTTTATACTACTTAACATAAGAGACTAACAATTTCTTTTTTCATTGTTTTCCTCAATTTGTCTTATTTTAACTGTGTGACATTATACCTTTGACTCAATATTGATAATGAAATTATGAGACTTTTTCCTATAGGATTGATTTCTACAATTCCTTGTTTAATGTGCATTGTGCATTTTATCGTACAATAATTATCTTAGAAACAAAAACATCACGAAGTGATGTCGATAAATATTTGTAATCATCTGCTTTGTATTAAGCGTAATTTTAAATATCTGCTCTTGATATTATTTCTGTGTTAAAAATAGCGCTTTTATTTTTAAAGTACACAATGCCATTTTGCCTAATATTATTATAAATTATTATATTGATTGCTTTAAAAGCACCACTTTTACAATGCATAGTTCTATGACCTGTCTATACATTTTATTTTATTTATTTCTATAATTATTTTGTATTATGGTAAATTTTACCAAAAATAAAAATACTAAAATGTGCTTAATGTCTTGTTTAATTTCGTGACATTGTTTATGGCATGCTTTATGTTTTAGAAAGGCTTCATTACAATTTCGCTATTTGCCTATCATTCTGCCAACCATAGGAAATTTTTAGAAATTAAGAGATGCAAGCAGCAAAATTGTTAATTGTAGTCTTATAAAACAAGACTCACGACTCCGTTATATAAAACTTGTACAAGTTACTCGTACATCCAATGACTGATACTGACTGATGGTGATGGTCGATCGATAATATCGATATTTTAGTTGAGTTACAGTACAGAGAGCAAGTACAGTTACAGTCATGGTCTAAAATATCGATCCAAACATACGGTACAACATATGTGAATACAAATCTGAGGGCACGGTACTGCACCCGCCAAGTCTAGCAAAACACAACAAAGGTACGGCCGTACCATCCTTTTCCCGAAGCCATTCAGGCCATTTTCGATCCCCTCTAATTCTGTTTTCGATAAAGCTAGAAGTCTGAAATGTCTGTGAACAAGAGGCCATAACACAAGGAAAATATATTCTAATATCATTGAATTTTAACTTCTAAGGACTTTAAGAATTATTGCAAGTCAAAGTTCCTTAATTTTGTCCCTGACTCACTCACTGATTCACGACCATCGTATATCTGAGGTACTTATAGCAGTCCCACAAGCTCCAAATTTTGAACACTTTCCGTGTTTAGGCTATAAAGCCACTGAAAACCTCAACATACCGCAATATCAGTTGGGTTGTCTAGTTTTACAAACCGCACAAGTAACATTGTAATCCCATATAAATGCGTCACGTCAAAATACCAGTTCTCCTACTGCAAAAAGTATGGAGAACGAATTTAAAACCAAGCCGGTGTCCATGGAACTCAATGCCCCACTGGAGTTCACTAACAACATGTCTTTGTTATCTTTTGAATATTAGATGTCTATATTTTTATAATAAATAGAATATAGAAGGGCTTGGCAATCGCACATGACAATAAATCATCTAATAATATCACAAATATCACCATAATGTAATGCAATATTTTAACTATAAAACCTTCGTGAGACTCTAACATATTAAAAATATTTATAACGGGTTACTCACGTAATTTAAGTCGATTTTTGCTCGACATGTTTCGGTCAATTTACGATGACCATTTTCACGAGCTGCCTTCCGCGACGGCAGCCGTAGCCGTAGCCGTCGCGCTGCCGTCGCGGAAGGCAGCTCGTGAAAATGGTCATCGTAAATTGACCGAAACATGTCGAGCAAAAATCGACTTAAATTACGTGAGTAACCCGTTATAAATATTTTTAGTAATGCAATATGTACACATTGATAGGCCGGCTTATGCTATAGGTCGTATATTTAGTCGTGTGATGACCGGTTTAGTAAATGATAATAAATACTCTTTATTGCACACCTCATACAGTTACAAGTACAAATTTTACAATTAGATAAATTTAGGTAGAGGTAACAACAGGCGAATATTACAACAAGGTAAATATTAATTTGAAGTTAATAAATTCCAATGATTTTGAATATTCCTCCCCAGACAGCTTTTCCGCGCTAATATAGTTAATGATCTAAGTAATATAAAACATGGAAGATATTTCAATTTAGCTAAAATTTGCCTGCAGTGAATTAATTACCTTTACCTTAAAATGTTTGTTTTAGTCCAGTGCCGGTTATAGTCAAAGCGCCCACGACACTAAACCTAATAGTTTTAGCGACGGCGTATTAAAAAAAACCGGTTTGTAATACGTATGATAAGACTCCCAGGTTTTTTTTGTTCCTTGAAGCAGGGGAGTGGTAGGACTATACGATAATGCAGTGATGCAAGCCCTCGTGCTTGGCCTTATCAGTGGCAGCAGCATGATAAGCGTGTAGATTTACGCCAAAACCTAGCGCCTATCTTTTTATAGTAGCAACGTAACGAAATTATAGGGCGAGAGTACTCTGTTGCAAGAGGCACGTCTCTCGCGCGCTTCGTCACGTTGCTGTTATAAATCGCGTATGAAACGTCGTATGTGTAATAATAACTATGATATATAATAATGACAGATGGGTTATGTACGCTCCAAAAGTGAAGCACTTAATATGAGTGAATTCAAACAACTGTCGCTAGTCGCGCACCGGCCAGCGTGACATGCGGACGTGCGAATGAGCTCCCGTCACCCGCGTGAGAAAGAGACAAACTCTAATTTTCTAACAATGAGAGTGACAATGATGTAATGATTGTCAAAATAGATAAACATAGCAGAGTCGTTGCTAGGTTATGAAATAACGCTGGAAGTATTTTTTCTGCTCATTTTGTTAGAGTATAACCCATCCATAGTAAATATCATTGAATAATAAGCGATTTTTCTGAAATCAACCCATATTACCGGTTGAAAAAGGGATAGGTTGGAAGAGGGGTTATTATAAGTTTGTAGAATACTACAATACCTATGAGGAAGTATAACTAAACATGAGAAAGCACCGTTTTATTTTAAATCTGCAATGCTAGAGCCCAAATATTAACAATACAGTACATATACTTGTTCTCCCAGCGTACTGTACAAGTTCCGTCGGTTACCGTGTCCCAAAAGTATGCTGCTGCCGTATGCAATCCACTTCCATTTTTCTGGGTTATCGTAATTCGTACTGAAATTACAGGTACTCGGGCAATAGTTGTTAATGTTCAAACTGTTAGGTAATAGATAAAGTGAGTCGGTGCAAAACACATTCAACAAGATCAGACAAGTTTCCATCTTCTGGATGATTATGGTCTGGATTCCGCTGAGATCTGGATTGAATTCTGCTAAATGTGTGTTGCGCCTACCTATATGTAAACATCTGGTTTGGGGTATCACTTTATTAAGCCTGAATCTCCGCGGCGGTATAGATACCGCGGCCCCGCATCACACAGAGTAAAATCGCAATTACGCTGTTGTTTGGCTCTCGTTCCGCTTAGGTTACGCGATGAAACGTGTGGTGCGGTACTGCCGTGTCGATTCCGCCGCGGAGATATATAAGCCCTGAATTGCCATCATTCCGAGGCGTGCTATTGGAAACTTTCATTCCAATAAATTTTAAATTAGATAGTGATATTGCTGAACTACTATTTGGGCCAATTTTTTTTAAATTTGGAAAGTTTTAAATGACTTCGACTCAGAATCACGAGCTCTTTCGATCTTAGTAAGACACAAAAAGTGTCCCCTAAAATTTCATCCATTTTTTGTTACATCCATTCCGTTACCGCCATAAGAAGTCTATGGGAAAATGGTAACGGAATGGAAAAAAAATTGGAACACATTTTTTGTCCTAAAAAAAATCGAAAGAGCTCGTGATTTTGAGTCTCAATCACCTAAAACTTACAAAATTAAAAAAACGTGGATTGTATCACTTTAAATAAAATGGCCCATTTATTACTTAGCATCAGAACAATAATTTGATTGGCAATCTTAATAATTGACGACGAGACTTATAAGATCAAGAGTAGATTAGACCGTAGGCAACCCTACCTCGTCAAGTAGCAGAATTCAGCGTATGTAGGGCAATGCACGGTAACATTTTGTGTACTTTAGTACCTGGTAGCCTAAGCCAAAATTGGAGTATTTTGTACAGTCAGCAAAATATGATCCTATTTTCTATCAAAACAAAAACGACTTTATTGACTAGCAAGTAGGCACACGGCCCATTCGATAGTGCTCATCGAGATTATCTAGAAGTGCTAAAAAAATTGAGTTTTTTTTTCTTTAAAAGTTGACGCGTTCTTTTGAATGCATAGGTTTTATCTTCTACTAAATAGTCGATTTTCACCTTAAAACATAAAACTTGGCTGAATAACAAAAGCTCGTTTCTGTTATTACCAGGTTGATTAATACTTTCGAATCGCATAAGGTTCAATTTGCTACTCGATGAGGTAGATTTTATAATGATATTTTTGCTGAATGTTGTACAAAATGCTCCAAGTTTGGCTTCGTGCATTGCCCTACACAGAGACTATACATATATATACCTACAGCCACATTCTAAGAACTTTTTGAAACTCCAACTCTGAAGCGCCGTCTGACCGAGAACAACCTAAAGATACCCAAAATGTAAGAAAAAATAACACATGCTCTGCAGTGCCATCTAGTAACGAGTAGCGTTACTACGGTATGCTACTCGTTATTACAGCTTCAAAAAGTTCTTTTCTTAAGGCCCTGTTACACTTTACCTTTTTTAGTGTCCTAACTAGCATCCTAATTAGCAGAGCTCGGATTTTTCACGGCAAAACAAAACACTAGCGTAATTTAGCCAGTGCTTGAAATATTATTTTATCGACACCTATCGAGTCTTACTAGAGTATATGACAGGTATTGCCTCAGTACATTTTTTCTTTTTTTATTCGATGGTACACCTATCAGTGTGATGTCAAAATTTAAAAACTAACAAACGTGCGAAAATTTCGAAAAACAGGAGACTTACTAGAGCTCAAAATCAATATTTTTGACCAGTCTAAGGTGACCTACTGGGGGTTAGAAGGTTGTGCATTAATTACCGGACATCCTGTATAAGTAATAAAATAACTTTTCATTTTAGCTTTGCCATAGTCGAGCAACAAAGAGGTAGGTCTGCATGTACAACTTAGAACGAAGTAACTATACCACCTCATTTAAAATGATAGAAACGACTGCAAATTTCATCTCACATGACATATGACATTCACACATTAACTGTCATTTCATTACGTATAAAACGTAAATTGCATCTAGGTATTATTTATTTCGCAACGCATTGAATCCGACGTGTTGGATATACGTATAAAAACTTAATATTGCAAGGTATCAATTAATACAAAAATGAGTAATGTACAAGATCGGATCAAAACGTGGATTGAAAATCACCCTGAGTTAGTCTATAATGAAGTGACCTCCACTATATACTGCTCTATGTGCGATATGCATCTAAAACTGAAGAAATGCAATATTGAGAATCATGTGAAAAGCAACCGCCACAATTACCGTTCGGGGCAACCAAATAGGAAACATCAATTTTATTTCGATTTAATTATTTTTCTTATTTCATGCAACATACCATGGGCAACAGTCAACAACAATAATTTTCGTCATTTTTTTAACAAGTATTTATGTTGCGACTGCTCTATGACTTCTTTACCGGACGAATCGACCCTGCGAAAAATTTATTTAAATCTCGTGTACAAAAAAACTATACAGGGTATAAGAGAGGTAAACAAAACCAATTATTTGTGGATATCTATAGACGAAACACCAGATTTCATGGGAAAATGTGTGACAAACGTGGTGATTCGGTCTTTGCAAAAAAATTGTTCTAAGCAATTTTATCTTTTGGGGTCGAAGGTTTTAGAGAAGGTAAATGGGGAAACAATAGCAAACCTAATAATAAACCAATTAAAATTTTTGTTTCAAAATTCTTTCAATGACAACGTAAACAATTTGCTTTTACTTTGCACAGATAGTGCCGCATATATGCTTAAAGCCGGTCGTATTTTAAAAGCAACGTTTCCTCGTATGAAACACATTACGTGTTTAGCTCATGGTTTGCACCGGGTTGCCGAAGAAGTGCGAGATAATTTCAAAGGTGTGGATGGGTTGATATCGAATGTCAAAAAGATATTCCTAAAATCTCCAGAGCGTGTACGCCTTTTTAAGGCAAAATATCCGTCCATTCCCCTACCTCCCGAGCCAATTATCACCAGATGGGGAACTTGGATATCTGCTGCGGTATATTACGCTCAATACTATGAGCAAATACGTGATGTCGTCTCCATACTTGCTAATGACTCGGCAGCTATAAGAGCTGCAAAAAATGTTTTCAAACACGCAAACTACGACCGGAGTTAAATTTCATTCGCGACAACTACGAAGTAATAGCCTCTTCAATAGAACAATTGCAATGTTCGACTTTATCCATTGCGGAATCCTTCCTCATTCTGGATACTGTTCGTTGCTACGTAAACTGGAGTAAACTTTTACCAGTGATACGTAAATTTGAAGCCGTGCTCGAACGAAATCCTGATTACGAAATTTTAAGAGACATATCTGAAAATATTACCCGAACTGATAATGAATTCTATAAATTTGCTCCCTTGACGTCAACTGAAGTTGAACGTACATTTAGTGTACATAAATGGATTTATAGTGATAAACGCAACTGTTTACTCCCAGAGAATGTTGAAAAGATAATGATCATCTACTCCTATCACTATTACCCAAATAAAATGTCTTGTGCTGCTGTGTGTACTGACGTAGATTTTGAAGAAGAAATTGCGTCTGTTTCTAATATATAGTAACTTTATACAAATGTTTTTATTAGTTTTATTACATATTAATTTTATTTGGTGACTTTTATTTCTTCTAGTTCTGAATTATCGATATCGATAAAATAATATTTCAAGCACTGGCTAAATTACGCTAGTGTTTTGTTTTGCCGTGAAAAATCCGAGCTCTGCTAATTAGGATCCTTAGTAAATTTACTTGCTAAATGCGGTTCCACTGGACTAAATTTAGAAACTAACTCATTTAGGAAGCTAACTAGGACAAATGTAACAGGGCTTTTAGGCTGTCCTCTCTGCCCTACATAAGCCGAATTCTGCTACTCGATGAGGTAGGGTTGTCTACGGCCTACTCTTGACTTGAAGAATTAAGTACAAACAGCAACACTTTAAACTGTACATCGGTGGACCTTATTACAAAAAGCATAAGATCCACCGACGGGCAGTTAACAGTGTGGGCGATGGTACCGACTTACCTAGTTTGACAATGCATACGGCCAGAATTGGATTTCAACGAAGGGAAAATTTAAATATTTGGTAAGAAAATGCTGCTATTTGCGATAATCGTGAGATCGACGCTAAAATTTAAAGTAATTAATACTTAAATACTTACAGATGTACTTGAAGGGTTTATTGAGCTTCCCAATTCTTGACATTGTTTTATCGGTAATTAAACCAATCCATTGAGGCGTTCTCGAATGACTATACACGTTTCCTCCAAGAATAAGCTCTATGTTGTCTCTAATTATTTTCTGGACTTCTTCCACGTTGAATGAGATATCCTGTATATAATAAAATTTCCAGCATCAGCAGTCAGTAAATATGTCGAAATGAAGTAGGCGCAACACATACTTAGCGGAATTTAGATATCACAGGCAAAAATCAGCCGGAAGGCGGAACTATGTCTACTTATTGGAATTTGGCTATCGCAACCTTAATCTACCTGTTTTTCATATATATTTTTTTTTAATAAGAAGAACAGAAAAAGTATATGGCGCTTTACATATTTAGCGGAATCCAGTCCAGATCTCAGTGGAATTCAGTCGACATTCAGCCATGGGCGGAAAATTGTCTATGGGCTTCTTACAAAAATCCGCTAAAACCGGTATTAGACATTGCAATTTGTAGGGCCCAATATGTTGTGTACCCTGCCTCTCCCTCCCCTCCTTCAGCTACCTAAGGGCCCTGACTCTTATTACATCTCCCAACCTGACAGATTGCAATGTCTAATACCGGTTTAAGTGTGTGTTGCGCCTTATGTGCTGGTGCTGCGCGATGTGACTAGCGAGTGGATAAAGTGGATTTATATCCTTGGGTTACTTGGATAAAGCGATACTGCGAAAGCGATCTCGTTCCGACGCATAGTTATGTCTAGCCGCAATCTATGGATCGGTTTTTATTAGGATTCCCTAGTTAACTACTTATAGTTTCGCCATGTCCGTCAGTTCAGTAATCGTTAATACTAGTAGAGAGCATATATTAAATAGAGGGCTCCAAGGACATTTTGAGGCTCCAAGTCTGAAGCGCCGTCTGAACGAGAGCAAACCAAAGTTACCGCATAATATAGGGGGACCGTACAGCGCCATCTAGTAGTTGATAGCGTTACTAGATGACGACTGAAAGACAGCGGTCGCTTGGTTTACCGCGGTAAGCCACACCGCAACACTGACCCGCCGTTGCAGTCCCATACGGACTACGGTGTTATGACATGAGTCATTTAGTAGTAGTAGTAGATCAGATGGCGCTTTAGACCGGGATCCTTTATTTAATACATACCTACTCAGTGATACTAGAAAGCTGAAATTTGGTATTGAGCATTATGTATATATTAATCACACCGACAAAGTGGTAAAACAAAAACTGAAAACAAGTTTTTGATAAAATCAATAAGTAGTTTTGTAAATAATAGCTTCGAGAGTTTTAAAAATTTCGTCGTCCCCCGTCGTAACTCCAACTTTTGTACCATGGGCCAAAAAGTATGGTACAATTCATGAATGTGAGGCTTAATAAGAGCTTTCAATGAAAACTATTATTGAATAGAATCGGTTGAGCCGTTTTAGATTTATCGCAAAAAGTTGTAATTTCATAGTAAAACCACGTAAGTGCCACAAAATATCCTATAAAAACAACCTTTGGCTCAGCTTTAGAATGTCTGGCATCGAGTTCAGGCTTCATATTTTTTTTGTAGCTTCTACTCGCCAAAAGACAACTCTTCGCCAAATTTTAAGTTGCGGAAACGCTTGGTTTGCGAGATAAAAAATAATCAAAGTTCCATATAAAATCCCGATTTTACACCGCCATGACACAATATTTTGCGTTTCGTTAAACGTGTTGAGAAAAACTAAAACGTGATGATTTGTTTTATGTTCAGTTTTTACATAAATACAGTTTTTTCGACTTATTTGTGTACAATAATAGTTACATGATATTTATTCAATGATTTTAATTTATAAGCACTATTTTGTGGAAATTTGTTGATTAATAATTATCAAAAATGGTACTATTTTACTAAAACGCGTAAAACAAAACGCAAATAGAATTGGCGGGGTCTGCGGGCGGGGGATACAACATGACACTTTGTAGGAACTTTTTAGGTTAGTTCAAAGTAGTTTTAGTTTCAGACAGACTCTAAGGCAGGTCGGTGTAGGTACGACGACGAGCGAAGCGAGGAGGAGTGTTAGTAGAACTGCGACCCTACAGCGCGCGAGCCGAGCGAGCGAAGCGAGCGTGCCGCGGCAGCGGCCGGCGAAGCGCCAGAACCTAACACTATCACACTCCCCCCTCTTCTCTGCAAAATATTGTGTCATGGCGGTGTAAAATCGGGATTTTATATGGAACTTTGATTATTTTTTATCTCGCAAACCAAGCGTTTCCGCAACTTCAAATTTGGTGAGGAGTTGTCTTTTGGCGAGTAGAAGCTATAAAAAAAATATGAAGCCTGAACTCGGTGTCACATATTGTACAGTCCTTCCGGTTATTTTTTTTTTGACCCTAAAAACGAAAAACAAAACGACCCTAAAAATTTTTTGACGCATTTCCGCACTTTTTTGATATCAAAAATACACTATATACAGCCTCCTCTACCCAAAAAATAAAAATGGCATTATTTGGCCATGCCAGACATTCTAAAGCCCTTCCCAACCTTTTGAATAGGTGTATTATTTATGACGGGCCGGCAGCTACGGAACCCTACATTGAGCATAACCCGACACGCTCTTGGCCGGTTGTTTTTACAGGACAATATACCTCTTCGTCATCCTCCTGGGGTGCAGCCATTTTATTGATTACTTAATAATCTAACGAATCAACTATATTATTATCTTTATAATGTGATAATAAACAGGAAATACGTTTACGAACGTTCGAATGGTTGCCGTTTTCAAAGAAAATGTTCGTTTGACACTGTTTGACACTTCTTAAGATGTCCATACATGGCGCAATTTCGCATGCAACTAGTTCTACTAATCCATTCTATTCAGCCAGGTGAAAAACGGCAAAATTTATTTCGAAAACATTGTTGAAATGAAATAATCGGATCTGAATCGATTCGAAGAATCCGAGCGCACCCATTTTGCCTTTCCCGGCCCGGCAAATAATGAACGTCACTCGCGTCGCACCTGCCTCACATTTCCGAACGAAATTTTCTCATAACCCACTTTATTTTCTTCTATTGTATTGTGTATTTTGGTATGTTTGTGTCGTATTTTAACTCGTTTGGCGTGAGAAAGAATTTGCAGACAGGTGGTGTTACTTTCGGAATAATGTCGTAGACGAAGACAACTGTTGTAACTTGAGTGTCTATTCCAAAAATTAATGGAGCTGAAGGTCTGGGTCGAGGGAATACAAAGAATTGTTTGTGGGGTCACGGAGACTACTACTTGTCAGGTCGGTTTTTGTATTTTTATAATTAACTTATGTGCTGAGATGATTAGTAGGTTTTGGGGCCAGAGTTGCTTTTCGTGTTGCTAATATGAGGTTTTCAACAGGATGTAGTTTTCGCGCTAGCTCATGCCACGGGTAAAGTAGGCAGATTCACGCTCATCGAACGGTGGCGGAATAATGAACGTCTACTGGCGCCTCAGGAGTACCCTTTGAAGGTATTTCTTTTAATACTAAATCCAATATCATCTGCCGAACCAACAACATGTATGACGAAACAACTTATTTTACAGATACTAATGAAATGGGGGGAGTATTCAAATGATATTCAATTTATCTTAAGGCGATCAGATTCTGGTAGTGGACAGAAGTCATCACAGCTGACAAATAATTCTAGATCTCCAATTGGAAATGGGTAAGTCCAAATGATTACCTGTATCAAAACTAGAATTGATTATCTTGTTAGTATCTTCCTTTTCTTCCTGCAAACTGGTCAAGTTTACATAAACTAAGGTTTTTGTTGCTAAAATCTTAATCTAAGCTAATCTTAAGCTAAATCTTAAGCTCTCGACTACATTTACATTAATTATTCTTGCTCCACTAATTGAGGGATAATCAATTAATATTATAATAACTGTCTTAATAATTTTAGGAGCCATAACAATTCAAATCCTAATATCTTAGAAAGTCAGAACTCTCCAAACAGAATTAACCCAGGACCCACATACAATAATATAAGCAATACCTCTCCGGGAAATCCAGTAGGTGTGGTAAAAGGAGTGCAACAATCCAAAACTCCAGAATCTGATAGTCCAGCACTTAAAGATGTTCCACCTTATAGGTAAGAACCATGTAAAATTCATTTTTAACTATTTCAATAATCCTCAACATAACACATGAATATAATGCAAGGTTAGAAATAAGGTATAGTAAACAGTACTTACACTTTAAAATACCATAATTATTTTACATGTTTTTTAAAGTGGGGCATTCCACTCATACAATAGTATGTTATTCAATCAAATACAAACACTGAAAACATTGATAAAATAATCAACCCAGCAGGATTTGAACCTTGCATCGATACGCCTTACCGGGGCTCGATCGCTTTACCAATTAAGCTATGGGTTCAGTTACTGAGTTGACGAAATTCTCAATGCCTTCAATCATCTTTTTGCATTTATTTTTACATCGACTTTATAGCAGCCGTAAGCGACATCTAGGTGCTAACTACTAGAGTTAGATACCCTTCCCGCCGACCCTATTGCAAGTGTCACAACGGAAATAATAGATGGCGCTGCTATCAACTCATAATTATTTTACATGTTTTTAAAGTGGGGCATTCCACTCATACAATAGTATGTTATTCAATCAAATACAAACACTGAAAACATTGATAAAATAATCAACCCAGCAGGATTTGAACCTCGCATCGATACGCCTTACCGGGGCTCGATCGCTTTACCAATTAAGCTATGGGTTCATATTAAAATACCAATTAACTATTGACTATTTTCTCTATAAAAATTATTACTTGTTTTGTTCACCTTGTCATCTGACACTAGTAGATAATCTTAGTGTAAAGGCTTTTTAATTAATCCATCAATTTGGGAAGCTAAACATCAACATCAGGTGAAAGGATAGTATTACTTATTTTGTGACATCATGCAAACATTTTGCAATGGGTTGACTCAGTGTTACCATGCATTGTGAATTTTTTTATTACCTATCAATGAATTAAACACATACTTTTATTATTAATAGTTGCATGAATAGGGGTTTTTAGGGTTCCATAGCCAAAATGGCAAAAACGGAATGGAACAATCCATTGCCCATCCATCATTATGCATGTCACAGCCATTTTATTTGTAAACCATAAAGTGTAGTTATTTAATTATTATTCATAAAAAATTTTAGGGGTGCTCCATACATGTAACTAAATTTCAATAATATTACATACTTTCTACGAAGATTGTTTTGAACATTATCGGTTCAGCCATTTTTGAGTTATCTCCAAAAAACTACTTCTATGGGCATCAGATACAACCTTTTGGTATTAGTTAGGTTCTTATTCCATTGAAGGTACGGAAACCTCAATTATGCGTGGTCCGATACGCACTTGGCCGGTTTTTTCCTTTGTATAGACATCTATACAGGGTGTAATCGTTAAGTGTGGCCAGGCCATAATTCCGTAAATATAACAGATATCAGAAAACTTCCAACTGATATCGAAAGTGCGTTACCCAATGAGTAAAATTACATTAATAACTTTTTTAAATAAAATCAGAACTATCCCAAACATTAACTTCAAACCCGGACCGACGTTCGGATAAAGACTAGTTTGTACGGTCTAGTCATTTCACCGTTATCAAATTATTCATGAATTGTTTTATTTTATTCCATATCAATCAATTATCATGTTATTACAGTTTATTCGTGCAAATAATGAATCTCAAGCAGTTTTATCTCTTACGGCACCGACGTTCTTCTTTGGGAGTGAGTCGTCGTAGGTACTAACTGTATGGGAGCGTTTAAACTTAATATTTTTAATATTAATACTTTTATTTAAAAAAGTTGTTAATGTAATTTTACTCATTGGGTAACGCACTTTCGATATCAGTTGGAAGTTTTCTGATATCTGTTATATTTACGGAGTTATGGCCTGGCCACACTTAACGATTACACCCTGTATAAGTTTATAACTTTTAGGTTTTTTATAAAATCTTTTGATTAAGTAAGTCTTTTCAGAAATATTCACTCCAAAAGTCTAAAAATTAATTAGAGGTCCAGAAAACAATGAAGATGATAAGTTTGAATACTTTCTTTCAACGATTTTTTCTTTAATGTTATTGGGAGAGCTGTTTTTGACTTATCAAAAACAAAAATTATTCCAAAAAGGCCTGGCTGACTTCTTGCTACTACTTTTTTAATTACATTGAAGTAGGTAACCCTTCATGTGATTCAACATGCACTTGGTCGGTTTCTTTGATGAACCCAAAAGATCAAATTTGAAGAATTGTCCTAGGTTAAGTTAAGAACATACCAAAATCCGAGACAAAGTATGGCAGCGCCACCATGAACGTCATATTTATTTTATTTATTTTTATATTATTTTCGTAGAATATTGATGCTGTTACACTTAGTTGCTTCCAAGTTAGTGCAGATTTAACATATCAAAGATGTGGATCTCATTGGATAAATCCACATACCTACTATAGACAAAAAGGGCCTTCAGGCCTAATTATTCTTAGCTATTAACCTGTGATAACAAACACCAAATGCAAGCAGGGAACCGCCGCCGCCGTACCGGTCCCCGCCTCCCCCGACGCAGTCCCGCAAGTCTCCAACCCGCACGCGGCCGCGCTCCTCCCACATGTCCCCAGTGAACTTACCCGAGGAGGAGGTCCGGAGCCCTGAGGCCGTCACGTACAACAGCCAGTACCGGGAGCTCGTGTCTCTGGTCAACTACCAGAGGGAGAAGCTAACCACGCAGCAAGCTGATCTCATTAAGGTAACATCATGATACAATTATAGCCTTTTGTCAGTCCCACCGTTTGAACTGCCTTCCTCTTTTTCTTTTGCAGCCTCTTGGGTACCACTTGATCACCTTTTTACTCCACTTGTCCTTGCCTCTGCTGGTGTGGCCTGACCACTTCCATTTTTGCCTTCTAATTTTTGTAACAATGTCGTGCACCTTGGTTCTGCTTCTTATGACCTGGTTCCTTATCCGACCAGCTTTTCTTATTCCCAGCATACTTTGTTCCATGGACTTGGCAGATACGTAGTTTGTTCAGTTGGTGTTTGGTGAGGGCCCTGTTCAGTTGGTGTTTGGCGAGGGCCCAGGTTTCGCTTCCGTACATGTATGGAACATCATGATACAATCAGCCTCAAAGATATGTTCACATTTTGGATCCTTTGCAATAAGGTGCAAGTGTTATCAAATCTTTTTATGTCGACTGTACAAGCAGGGTACAGTCGGGAGCAATAGTAGCTTGGAGGGTGTTCAGAAAGACTTTTACTTACGCTTTGACTTTACAAAGCCTGATAGCGGAAAAATATGGAATTTTCGGAAGGTCATAGAGCCGCAGTTGTTTGTTTTATGTTTTTTTACTGTAAAATTTGATTTTTATAAAAAATTGAGGGAACTCCAGAGCCCCAACTGACCCTTCAAAGAGCCGCATCGAGCCGCGGTTTGCCGAGCCCTGCGCCATAAGATCGTTCGCCGAAACTATCAGTACATTAGAAACTTGTGTTAGTTGAATTATTGACTTTTTTTTTAAAATAATTTTATCAATAAGCTTAATTATTAACCTTTTGAGCGCCATTGACGGCTAGTCACGGCAGCAAGTCGGGCTACTGACGCGACCAAGCCCACCGACGTCAATAGCCGTCTGTTCAAAACGATGAAATACCAGTTCTAGCACCCTTTTATGATGTTTGGGATTCTATTCTAGAGCCAAAAGGCTCTAGCGTCAGGGGCACGCCACTGTTGGTCAAAAGGTTAAAGTGTGGTTGTTTTTTCAGTATGATGCTGAAATTGGTTTCTGGGAGAATAAAGGAAGGGAGCAGGAGCGGCAAGTTGAACTCCTGCAGCAGCAGATCAGCTCGGCCGACAATCAACTCAGAATAAGTACTGAACAGGTAAAAAATAAAATATAGTTTTATTTTGGCAATCAAATATTATAATTCATTCTTAATTTAGTTCGGTAATGATACCATCTCAGAATACATAATTTTTGCCTATACAGACAGGCGGCGCTCTTGCATGTACGATCAATACGCACTAGTAGTTTATGTAACTGTTACGTAATAAGGGTCCTTAAAACATGAGTGAGAACATTCATAATAAGATCACACGAGTGTTTTACGGCCTAATTACGTACAGTTGCATACACTGCTTTATCTACACTCATATTATTTATTCTAAATGCCTTATTTGGAAACCATAGAATGGCCGCCATTGCACCGCCACCATGGTGTGCCGGCGGTCGCGCGGGCGCGTGTCGGGCTGTCGGCGTCGACGTCGGGAGCGTGCAGGTGTACATTATGTTATCAAAACTCATAACACATCAATAGTTGAGCATGAAAAGTTAAAATTACGTTACTGCTACGGATAAAAAGCTTATCATAGTAAAATCGGTCGTGGTAATGCTAGCCATTGCCTACCGTTTTCGAACACGTTTTAGAGAACTTACAATATGAGTGTAGATAAAATACATTACATACGAATTAAGGTGAACATAATCTCGATTTCTATACAAAACCAGTAGCGGAACCGGGATTTCTCGCTATACAAAATTAGAAAGAGCATTTCGACGAACATATTATGCATAAACGAACGAACGGTGGAAGTGGTTTACGCCTTTAAGCCTTATTTCCTATTCTCAAACCACGAACCAGGTCTATAACCGCAGGCCTATAAAGGAGATAACAAATTTCGATTTTCAAAGTTCGCGGTAGGCCCGCTGCATGGTTGGCATAAGTGTGCAGCTACAGTATTTAGTAGGCGAGATAGACATCTGTCACTTTCCATCAGAAAGATTATGTCGCTACGCTATAAACTTGTGCTAACCGTACAGTTGCTTGGTTCGTCTGTTTCACCGCTCTTGTGAGAGGTAGATAGCCAATTTTCGAATTCTCGATAGGGCCCTGGTTGTTACTGTACCTGAAATGCACTGTACCTGTACCTGAATTTTTAAACCTCGCGTAAAATGTTAGTCCTGTTACACATAACATTGAAAATTCACTTTGTATTTGCAATCGAGTTGCGCTAATTGCATCTTTTTTATCAATATGTAAAACGCGGTGACACAGCAACACAACGCAATAACAATCCACGAAGTGAGTTGAAGGCGTATGCATGAAATCCGTCACAAAAATTAAAAGTGAATTTCCAATATCCATATAACTAGAGTTATGCCGTTTTCTGGATCGTTGTCCGTTCAGGCGTTCACTACGGGAAATATTTACGAGCGAGAACGTTTTCCGTACATAACGAACGTTCTCGAGAACGCCACAACTCTACATATAAGCCATATTTTACTGTATACCTCTAAACTCATCAAAATTCACACTCTTGTTAATTTGAACTCAATACAGAAGCTTTTCGAGCAGGTGCAAGCCCTAACCTATTTAGAAGAAGAAAGCGAGCTCGTGAGACAGAACGAGAAGACCCTGAAGTCGGAGATAGTACTGGTGCGGTCGAAGCTGGCCAACTGCGAGACGGAGCTGCTGCAGTGCAAGAATAAGATACGGAAGATTATGGAGGAGATCCATAATGAACAGAGGAATATTAGTAGTAGACAGCAGGAGAATAGGTAAACATCAAATAACATGTTCGTTTCAGTACCACTGACACTCATATACCGAAAAATTGATGTTATGATCATCAGGCGGGCCTGCTTGTTTGCCACCGTGGTGGTATAAAAAAAAAACAAAGAATTAAAGATGGGAGAAACAGAACAAATTTGGATTCCGGTTATATTCACAAAACATAGATTCTATCGCGATTAAGAGACTAGTCAACCTCTTGACCTCGATATTCGTAGCATTCGCGCTTATTCGATAGTCTTGCTAACGCAGTTTTTATTACATGTTACGAAACTATTTGTCGGTCCTTTGTGACTAGCAATTTCCTTAGACGTTCGGCTGCCAACGGCATAAGTCGGCCTGCGCGACACCTTTTACTGTAACACTTTTTGTGTGATATTATGGTACAGTCATGTTTGAAAATATGGATACAAAAATGTATAATCATGTATACCACCTATGGTAATAAAAGGCGACTTTGCCTCAATTCAAAGTGCTGGAAATATATTGATTTTAAATATAATATATATTCACATGCGAAACCAGAACGTTTAAGAGCTGGAATCTATAGCGTTTTATTTAACTTTTTGTTTGTTTCAGACAAGCTTTAGAAAGATCAATGCTGGCCGAAGTAGACAATTTGCAAACTCAAATTCAACAAGCAAAACATGCCACCGAAATAAACCATCTGACTGCTGAAAATTTAAAGCGCGAGGTTCGTAAATGCGTATATTTCCATAGGATTATTATTTAATTGTCGTATTTTTTTTCTAATTTTGGCTTATTTATATAAATATTTTTGTAGGTTGGAGTTCTTGAAGACGCAATAATGGAAAAGAAAAGACAAGTTGAGCGACTTGTACAGGAGATGAAAGAAGCTAATCTTCAAAGTCTTTCTGGCAGTGTAGATGAACTTAGACATCCTCTTGATGGTAAGAACTCGATTATTTGACTGGTGTTACAATGGCAACCCTACCACCGAGTATTTACCTGTGACACCATAAAAATCCAAAAAAAGTGACAGTGACAGTCGAGGGTTACCTACTTTAGAGTTGGGTAAAATACCCGCCGCGCTGGCGTCGAAGTTCGCGGCCTACAAGTTTCGCCATTTGGTTGAGATAATTTTGTTTAAGGCCATACCAATTTTTTAGGGTTCCGTAGCCAAATGGCAAAAAACGGAACCCTTATGGATTCGTCATGTCTGTCTGTCTGTCCGTCCGTATGTCACAGCCATTTTACTCGGAAACTATACGACGTATCTGACGTGTATGCCGCTACTTAGTTATGTAGTTAAATTAAAATAATTAAAAAAAATTGGGGGGCGCTCTATATATGTAACTAAATAAAAATAAAAATTATAACCAAATCATCTACATTAATCGATAGGTCTATCGCTAAGTCAGAAAAATTGTGTCCCCCCCTGTAACTTTTGAACCGTAAGTACAAAAAATATGAAAAAAATTGAGAAGATGCGCCTTATCATATATTTTCTACGAAAATTGTATTGAACATTATCGGTTCAGTCATTTTTGAGTTATCTCCAAAAAACTTGAAACTGAAGGTACGGAACCCTCCTATGGGTGGTCCGACACGCACTTGGCCGGTTTATTATAAACGACATAGATGCAACATTCTTTAGAATTGTAGTTTTTGGACAAAGTAGTTACGAAAAATATGCGAATCTATAATGTTCGAAGCTATACAGAATTCATCATTACTTGTCTTATCATGTGAACAAACGTGTGTCAATCTAGACATCGTAATGTCAGTTATTTTTTAGTTTATCCATTCGTTACTTCGATTATTGAAGAAATTTTATTAGAAATGATGTTTTCCAGTGGTTACTTGGTTGAATTCAATACTTTGTGAGTTTCTTTAGGTATACAACATCATTTTAACTGATAATCCCAGAGAAAAGTGCGATAATGTCTTTAAGAAGTGTTTGTTTACATGATAAGACCAGCAAGGATGAATTCTGTATATTATAACCGCTAATTGCTCTTAGTAAAAGCTAGAACTAGGTAATGCCTCTATCAAATTTAAGTGTCATCGTTATTATCCTATTATTTGAGATTTACGTGTAAAAGAAGGGCCTAATTTAAATAAAAACGGGAGTCAGTCGCGTACACTTACTAATATTTTTTTCCCTGACGTTGCTCATGGTCGCGGGCCGACTGGTGAGAAATTGTACCAGCACCTTACTGGGTAGTAAGTAAGTAAGGCACATTTACGCTAGGGTTGTCATTTGACAAGGCTAAGTAGCCTACACACACTTGGTTTATTTTCCAGGCTTACATTTGCTGATCACTGGATTTCACGAAGACGAAATCCCCTGTCCCTAACTTTGGTTAAAAAATTGTTACTTCCTACTTTCAATAGCCCCACATATTTTCTTGCTAAGACGAAGACGTTCCATTGAGATGACTTGGATTGTGGAGCTCATTTCAGTGGTTTGGTCCCGACTAGCAAATTTTTACTTACATTTTGAGTGAAAATCGTGAGTAAAATCAGTACAAGAGGACTTTAAAGGACCTAACCTAACTTTGAAAAGTAATCCTATCAAGGACATACTTTCCAATCACGTTTGCCTAATACAAAAAAAAAATTGTAATCTAAAATCATTCTCGAAGATATCAAACTCATATTCTACATATTTTTTGGGCTTGACTTCATGTTTTTTTACAGGACTATGCAAAGCCGGCAGTGCAAGGAGAATCATAGGATCACCTCGCCAACTGGAAAATGCTGCACCCACAAATAAAAATCCTCACGGCGTATGGGTTTAGCTAATTCATCAAAGTACACATGTTATACTGCTCCTTCAGTTTTAAATCATAATGAGTTCATTCATATCAGGATCTTTTTTTACTGGCAGATACCTATTTTAAATGTGGCAAAGTATTTTAGGTATTACGCAAGTTCCTATGTTGATCAGTGATCACCTAACAACGGTTGCCATAACTGTCTTTAATTTTAATAATGATCAGTTAGATTGAACTTGATCAGCAGATCCGTGTATAACTTATTAACATATCGTAAACGGTGATAATTTATCTATACTAACCGTTCACAAAATATCAGCACTTGCCATTGATTAAAATTATATCATTATAATGAGAGCTTTCATAAAACATACAGAAATCTTGGGTCAAGAAAAATGAGCATTTGGTATGTATTTACTTGAAAAGGGGTGGTAGACGTAAATTTAGTGGTATTTGTGTTCAAAGTAGTGTCATATAAATTTAACTTAGGGTCACAAATTGTGTCTTATCATATCATATTTAATTTAATTAGACAATTTTTTATTAACTATAGAAAGGTTACTTTACTTTTTAGTTCTATGCTTTATGGTAAAAGTATTATCATGTCTTGCCATTATAACAAAGCAATTGTACTTTTGCATTTTCATCCTATTGGAAAATCGACATAGATATTCTTCGGAGGGAACAAACATACTCATATAAGTGCTATATATACATGTTTACACCTAATTAGTAGGTATAGGCGGTTAAGGGGATGCCGAAACCTACTTCACTTTTAGAAAGATTGATAAGGTCACTTATTTTACCAATTATGTATAACTCATGAAAACAAGTATTATAGTATAAAAATAATAGAAATGGTACAGTCGAGGACAAAGAGATGTATACACTTTTGGACCTTATTACAACGCAATAAGGTCCAAAAGTGTATACATCTCTTTGTCCTCGACTGTACTATTAGAACTCCTAGTTATATTTTCTTGTATATCCTAGGTACTTTGAGTAGTTAATGAATAATTTGCAATACAGATAATGTTTAATGATAATAATCTAGTCGAAAATATAAGCCATTGCAATATTATGTGTGAATCAATATAATTATCTTGTGTTATAGTGAAATTGAAACTTAATATGACAGCATTTATGGGAAACTGAGTATTTCAAAAGTATCTAATTAGGCCTATTATATCATGTAATATGAACCTGTATGTTACTTATAATCTCTACTATTATTGTGCGTGGTTTCTATAAAAGTAGTTAAAATGTTTGTCTATAATTCATATATCAAATAAAGTGATTTAAAATATGTTTTTATTTATTTTTTTCATAAAAAAATGCAGTATAGCATTTATTGGCAGACATTTAATATCTAGTGGCAGAAATGAAAATATCCTAGACTAGAATTCCCAACGATATTAATTTATCTGTAAATCCTTATGACAGTTATGATGTATGATTTGAATTTACAAGTTACATATATTATATTACAATATATAGCATACAGTTTTTATAAAACGCAAGTGTTTATGTTTTGGTTCTTAAATATGTTTTTGTTTAAATTTTATATCGGAAGGAATTTCCTAGTTAATTGTCGTTTTTGCCACAAAAAAAAATCTGTCTGTTTATTGGTGAACAACTTATCCCGATGTTAGAAAACATAAAAATGTACTTGGCCAGCTGAAATATCTAATTGACCTTTTGACTGCTACTGGCGTCTATTAACGACATCGGAAAGTTGTGCCATATGGACGCTAACAATGGCTATAGCCGCCAGCTTTACTAATGCATTAGGGACCTACGCGGGATTCCGTAGAGTTCCATTTCGCTTGCACAATGCAATGCGTTTGCGTGGCGTCAGTGACCCATCAATTGTTTAAACCGGCATAAGACCACGCTTTCTCGGGCCTTATATGCCTAGAGGGATGCTAGAGGGTTATGTTCGTCCCTGAAAAAATAATACAAAGAGGGGTGTTGTAAGTTTGACCGCTATGTGTGTGTGTGTGTAGGTCAAGGATGATTAAGACAGGATTGACAATATCCATACAAAATCGCGTTACCTTATTTCAGGTTAAAGCAAGTAGCGTCATCTATCGGTCACCACAAACACTAAATTCTAGTTTCTAATATTTTGTTCGGCGCTTAACGCTGACAGAATAGACTCTACATATGGCGCTGTGGCACTTAGTACCGAAAACAGACGTATAACCTGAAGGTTCGAGGAACGCGATTTTGTATAGGCATTGTCAATCCAGTCTATATCGTCCTTGGAGTAGGTATATATATCTTTGGCACCGTAGCTCTTAACCGGATGAACTCTTGAATGCGGTTTTTAACAAGTTTTCTAGCGATTGTTATTAGACATCTTTTATAAAAATCGGGTCAGTCGTTTCCGAGTCGAGTGTTTAAAAAAAGCTAGACGGACGATTATGCGATTCCAGTATTTTTAACGCCTCGGCCTTGACGATGACCGTTATACATGTCTTTTAACAAATTCCTAGGGGATCGAGTGCGTGGCACTCGGACGCGTAGCTCCGTACTAAAATGTATGCGGTGTAAGTTGTAAGCACGATAGTGTAATCTAAATGGCATCATTTTTAATAAGTCTTGGTGCTTGGAGGAATTGAAGGCTTTTGGTGTGACGTATATCAAAACACGATTACGTTGTTGGAATAAAATAAAAGCAACATTTAATTTAATCTTATCTTTTATTCAATGTATATCTATTCGAAAGACGTCAAATCTTGTCAATATATTACAAATAGCTGAAATAAATGCGAATTCCACGCAGTTTTCCTTCTGTATTTGACTACGAGACAAACATAAATTCTATTTACATGTACTTCATTGAACTAAAGTAATAAAGAACGTTATAATCTAAAGCAACATACCTACTCAATAATACAGATTCTCAGCGACAACCATTGCCATATTCTCACTCGTACTCGTAGAAAAGTAGGTACTTAAATGTAACAGGCATATTGTTAAGAATCGAATAAAACTCGTTAATAATTATCATACAACTGAAATCACATTTGAAACACTAGACTTCAAGAGTTCATAGCGGACCTCGTTCGCCGCTTCTTGTTGAGTAAACACTATGCTTTCTCTTCTTTCTCCCTGTTATACCGTTCTAGCTCCTTGAGGAACTGTCCTTTGTTCTTCATCACGTTGGGCCTGTCGCCTCGGCACTTGGGGCAGAACCACTTTCCCTTGGGTTTGGTGATGAGGGAGACGCAAGAGAAGTGGAACCACTCTATGGGGCAGAGGTCGTTGTCGCACAGGATCATCTCGCCGAAGGAGATCTGGTCGCAGAGGCAGTAGCGCGGCTCGTCGGGGTCGATGGCGTCCGTCTCCTCTGGTGGCGTCTCTGACCGCTGGGCCGCTTGACGAGCTTTGCGCTTCTTCTTTTTGCCTATGGCTACAAAATAAATCAAGATTAGTAAATCAATATCTTCACTATCACTTTGAATTCATCTTATTAATTTTTTTTTATTTTAATCGAACGAGTGGAGTGAAGAAGAGAAGTGAAGTTCTTACAGGCAACTTCGGACACATTACGGAACTGTCAGACGGTTACCTTGACGTCCCTGAATTTTAATGGCTTTTTGATTTTGAATTATTGTTCCGCGATAACATTAGTAACGTTTTTCTGATCTTTATGAAATTGGTTGGGGTTGTAGCAGAGATTAATATAATTTGAGAGTTCGTATGAGCAGGCTCGATCAAGGCGTTATGGAGCTAAAAGGCGCAAAACAATAATCATAAGGGTCCTGTTTTATTGGTCAACTCATTTGCAAGTAAATCGAGAGTCAGTTCGTATCAGTTCGAAGCGGATTACTAGTAATATGTGTAGTAATGGCTACTGCCGCGTGTTGGAAAGAACGACGAATTACTATGGGACGTCATAAATATTATCGAACGAGCGTAGTGAGTTCTTACAAACAACTTCGGCTACTGGGACGTTTCAGCATTTCGATGGCTTTTTGATTTTGAGAGTTTGTTCCGCGATAACTTTAGTAACGCTTTTCTGATCTTCATGAAATTTGTTGGGGTTGTAGCAAAGATACATACAATTTGAGAGTTCGTATATGAGCAGGATCGACCAAGGGGTCATGGCTACAACACTCTACAAGCTAGAAGACGCGAAAAAATCATCAAATGGGGTTTGTTATATTGGTCATCTCGTTTGCAAGGAAATCGCGAGTTCTGAGTTCGAGGCGGACTACTAGTTACTAACCGAACGAGCAGAGCGAGAAACAATTTCGGCTACCTAGACGTCTGTGCATGTCGATAGCTTTTTTATTTTGAATAGTTGTTCCGCGACAACTTTTGTAACGTTTTTCTGATCTTTATGAAATTTGTTGGGTTTGTAGCAGAGATACATATAATTTGAGAGTTCGTATATGAGCAGGATCGATCAAGGGGTTGTGGAGCTAGACGGCGAAAAAAAATCTTCGAAGGGTCTTGTTATATTGGTAATATCGTTTGCAAGTAAATCGCGAGTTCTCAGTTCGAGGCGGACTAGGGAATGCTCCCGGTTCTGATTTTGTATGGCGAGAACCGGGAATTCCCGATTCCGGTACTGGATTTGTATAGAAAAGGAGTACCGGGAGCAAACCCTAAGGCGGACAACTAGTTATTTCCGTCAACTTACTTTTCTTGTGTGTCGTGTTGTGTGTGTGGCGCTGCTCGTCCCGCTCGCTGGAGTCCGCGCCGTCGGTGGCGGCGCCGGCGGCTGCCGTTCGTGAACGCCGAGCCCGCTTGGACCATCTCTCTCCTGTCATACAAAATACAAATATTAGCGAGAATTACACTCTTCCTATAACACCTACCTTAGGGCGGTCCTTATATGGCAAAAAAAAATTTTTTTTCGATTTCTTTACGGGGCACCATTTCATATGGTTATTTATAAACATCGGTATCAACGTTCAAATTTCGTGGCACTTGGTAAGGGTCGCAAAAAAAGAAATACATAGGTATCATTGTTTTATTTATTAGTAATAAATAACATTTAATTTATTTTTATTCTTAATCGTACTTTGGTAAACTGTACATATATTTAAAGAGGTTTATATTCTTAATACGTCATAGAACCTCAATACTCATTTCATTATCCATTTGTAAAAAAAATTCTAAATGCCAAATAGGCAACAAATGTCAATTTAATTGTCATGCAAAATAATATGTGGTAAAATCTTCAACGATAATAGTTCTTAAAAACACTTACAACTACAATTTAGCATTGATAAATCTTTACCCAACTCCCTATCAGACTTGAGAAAATGGATTTGACGCAGTATACTGATTTTATATTCACTAACGAAGGTGCTTGCTGTACTATTTGCGAAATGAATATAAAAAAGAAAAGGTACAATATAGAGAAACATTTGAAATCAAAATCTCATCAAGATAAATTATCTGATTCACGCTGCCATTTACAGGATATAATACGAGATAATGCTGATTTCGAAATTAAAGACGATATCGTATATTGCAAATTGTGTAATTCGAAATTATTTCCCTCTAAATCTAGTATCGACCGCCATTTAAAAACAGATTTACACAACAAAATTCATAAAAATAATGCACAAGAAAAATTTAATAAAGATTTAACAGAGTTTATGATTTGTTCGAATATACCGTGGTCAAAATTAGACAATCCTAAATTTAGAAATTTTGTAGAAAACCTTTTAAATCATAAATATGGAAACGATATTACTGTGCCGAGTGAAACAAAAATACGAGTAAAATGCTTACCTGAATTGTATGAAAAGAAAAAAAATGAATTGAAAGAGAAATTACAAAATAAAATGATTTACCTCAGTGTTGATGAAACATCAGATTCCGTGGGAAAAAAAGTGGCAAATATTTTGATCGGAGCTCTAGATGGAACTAGTACCCAGCCACATTTATTTGCTTCTAAGGTATTGGAGGCGACTAACCATTCGACAATAACCAAACTCGTTGAGGAAACCCTTGAAGATCTTTGGGGCGATGAATACAAAAAAAACATGGATAAATTATTATTTTTTATAACGGATGCCGGTTCCTACATGGTAAAAGCAGCTAAAAACCTTGTTCAGAAATATAAAAATATGACTCATGTAACATGCATAGCACATGGATGTAATCGAGTCGCAGAGATAATTAGAAGTCTTTACCCGACCATAAACAGTTTGATTGACTGTATCAAAAAATATTTCGTAACGCTCCTTCAAGGACAAATTTATTTCATCAAATGTGTGTAAATATTCCTCTACCACCCCGACCCGTGATAACAAGATGGGGAACATGGTTAAATGCTGCCTCATATTATCACATGCATTATGATAAAATCAAATCTGTCATCGATGCCTTAAATCCGCGTGAAGCGAGTGCAATTTCTAAAGCAAAAAAAAATTTCCTTAACCGGAATTTAAAAACTGAGTTACTATTCGTCGATACACACTTTAGTATAATTGCTAAGTCAATAAAATTATTGGAGGATCCAAAACTGAGTCTAGCAGAATCATTAAACATTGTTCATGGTTTGCAAAATAAAATATCAACGTTAAGGTTACATCAAAATGCCAGAAAAGTTTATTTTAAATTAAAAAGTGTATTAAAGAAAAATCCTGGTTATAAGACTGTACAAATAATTAACCAACTATCTAAAAACAACGAGGCTGAAATACCAGAAAGTGTAAATAAAAACTGTGTGCAAAATTTTCAATGCTTGACATACCTTCCTATTACCTCAGTCAGCGTGGAAAGATCTTTTAGTCATTTAAAATGGATATATTCTTACAGACGTCAAAGATTGACAGCAAAATCTATGGAACAAATTTTAGTGATCTATTCTAACTCGTAAAATATTGTATGCCACACCTGGACATAAAGTGGCTTTTTCCGCACGCTACGCGTACGGATAGAGCCGCTTTCTGGCCAAATGTGCACATATTTTTCCAACACGGGAGGTAATAAAGAAAGCCCTCGATCGTATAATTACGTCCCTCGCTTGCAGCTTGGGCCGCAACAATTGCGATTGCGCGGCCTTTCTTTGTTTTACCACCCTAATTAGGAAATGTACTATTTAGGGGCTTTTTTATTTACATATACAAAATAAAGGTTAAAAATACTAAGTGATTTGTTTGTATTTATTTTTCTGCCAACCGTACATTGCCACGAAATTTGAACGTTGATACCGATGTTTAGTTATTTAACATGAAAATCGCTAAGTATATTTTTTTCATATTTATTGTACGAAAATTAGGGGTCGCTACCGCAGCTTGAAGTTTGTGAAATAAAATTAAACACACGTGTTACATTAAAAATCGGATATATTTAAAAGAAACACTTTCAAGTAGTAACAATTGCAATTACTTTCTCTAAATCAGATATTCTTACAAACTACACAATCTAGTATCCGTTACACAACAATAACACAATGAGAAAATTATGATAAAAGGGTGGATTTTTTGGCGTTGGGGTACTTTTTTCGGAATTGTTTTACAATTAAAAGCAAATACTGTTTTTGGTCTTCATTAGTTGTTAGGAGCTTGTTGTACTCCTCCATCAATGCCACTCCTCGTTCAGCGATGTCATTTACTACCCGCATCGATTGTACAATTTTTTTTGCAGCTTTAAATTCTTCGTCGTCTTCCCAATTTACAACATCTTTGCTCAAAAATCCTGATGATAAGTAAACATCGGTATCAACGTTCAAATTTCGTGGCACTTGGTAAGGGTCGCAAAAAAAGAAATACATAGGTATCATTGTTTTATTTATTAGTAATAAATAACATTTAATTTATTTTTATTCTTAATCGTACTTTGGTAAACTGTACATATATTTAAAGAGGTTTATATTCTTAATACGTCATAGAACCTCAATACTCATTTCATTATCCATTTGTAAAAAAAATTCTAAATGCCAAATAGGCAACAAATGTCAATTTAATTGTCATGCAAAATAATATGTGGTAAAATCTTCAACGATAATAGTTCTTAAAAACACTTACAACTACAATTTAGCATTGATAAATCTTTACCCAACTCCCTATCAGACTTGAGAAAATGGATTTGACGCAGTATACTGATTTTATATTCACTAACGAAGGTGCTTGCTGTACTATTTGCGAAATGAATATAAAAAAGAAAAGGTACAATATAGAGAAACATTTGAAATCAAAATCTCATCAAGATAAATTATCTGATTCACGCTGCCATTTACAGGATATAATACGAGATAATGCTGATTTCGAAATTAAAGACGATATCGTATATTGCAAATTGTGTAATTCGAAATTATTTCCCTCTAAATCTAGTATCGACCGCCATTTAAAAACAGATTTACACAACAAAATTCATAAAAATAATGCACAAGAAAAATTTAATAAAGATTTAACAGAGTTTATGATTTGTTCGAATATACCGTGGTCAAAATTAGACAATCCTAAATTTAGAAATTTAGTAGAAAACCTTTTAAATCATAAATATGGAAACGATATTACTGTGCCGAGTGAACCAAAAATACGAGTAAAATGCTTACCTGAATTGTATGAAAAGAAAAAAAATGAATTGAAAGAGAAATTACAAAATAAAATGATTTACCTCAGTGTTGATGAAACATCAGATTCCGTGGGAAAAAAAGTGGCAAATATTTTGATCGGAGCTCTAGATGGAACTAGTACCCAGCCACATTTATTTGCTTCTAAGGTATTGGAGGCGACTAACCATTCGACAATAACCAAACTCGTTGAGGAAACCCTTGAAGATCTTTGGGGCGATGAATACAAAAAAAACATGGATAAATTATTATTTTTTATAACGGATGCCGGTTCCTACATGGTAAAAGCAGCTAAAAACCTTGTTCAGAAATATAAAAATATGACTCATGTAACATGCATAGCACATGGATGTAATCGAGTCGCAGAGATAATTAGAAGTCTTTACCCGACCATAAACAGTTTGATTGACTGTATCAAAAAAATATTTCGTAACGCTCCTTCAAGGACAAATTTATTTCATCAAATGTGTGTAAATATTCCTCTACCACCCCGACCCGTGATAACAAGATGGGGAACATGGTTAAATGCTGCCTCATATTATCACATGCATTATGATAAAATCAAATCTGTCATCGATGCCTTAAATCCGCGTGAAGCGAGTGCAATTTCTAAAGCAAAAAAATTTTTCCGTAACCGGAATTTAAAAACTGAGTTACTATTCGTCGATACACACTTTAGTATAATTGCTAAGTCAATAAAATTATTGGAGGATCCAAAACTGAGTCTAGCAGAATCATTAAACATTGTTCATGGTTTGCAAAAAAAAATATCAACGTTAAGGTTACATCAAAATGCCAGAAAAGTTTATTTTAAATTAAAAAGTGTATTAAAGAAAAATCCTGGTTATAAGACTGTACAAATAATTAACCAACTATCTAAAAACAACGAGGCTGAAATACCAGAAAGTGTAAATAAAAACTGTGTGCAAAATTTTCAATGCTTGACATACCTTCCTATTACCTCAGTCAGCGTGGAAAGATCTTTTAGTCATTTAAAATGGATATATTCTTACAGACGTCAAAGATTGACAGCAAAATCTATGGAACAAATTTTAGTGATCTATTCTAACTCGTAAAATATTGTATGCCACACCTGGACATAAAGTGGCTTTTTCCGCACGCTACGCGTACGGATAGAGCCGCTTTCTGGCCAAATGTGCACATATTTTTCCAACACGGGAGGTAATAAAGAAAGCCCTCGATCGCATAATTACGTCCCTCGCTTGCAGCTTGGGCCGCAACAATTGCGATTGCGCGGCCTTTCTTTGTTTTACCACCCTAATTAGGAAATGTACTATTTAGGGGCTTTTTTATTTACATATACAAAATAAAGGTTAAAAATACTTAGTGATTTGTTTGTATTTATTTTTCTGCCAACCGTACATTGCCACGAAATTTGAACGTTGATACCGATGTTTAATGATAAGCCAAGTATTTGGAAGAACCTTAAAGAGTTGCTTGTCACAAAGTCTTCTATATTTTTTTCCATGATATGTTTTGCATCTAGACTTATTCTCTTGGGACAATAGTCCAGCCCTTCATCTTTTAGTGCAATGACCATTTTTTTCTTGATTTCAATCGACAGTTTGTCGTCGAAAAATGCAAATGGAACAAGTTCTTCACTTAAATACCATAAATGACCTAAAACCTTCTTCAACGCAACGTTAGCCATCGCTAGATTAATATTTTTAAAGGTTATTAGGTCTTTCAGCAGTTGTAAATCATTTCGCGGTGCATATTGCCCAGCAGGTGCTTCGAACCAATACTTCACGTATATGACGACAGTAAAAGTACAAATACTTTTTATCGCTTTTTCTTCTCTTTTAGTCATTTTAAATTGATGCCGAAACATAAATAATTTTAAACAGTACATAGCTTTTGCCATCCAGCGAGCACGGTGAAGTCCAGCAGGCGTTCTGAATGAAACTCCACTCTCAGGTATTCCTCCCAAATAAATTATTGTGAGATTTAAGAGCTCTCTGTAATCGTCACGCGGTTGGTATTCACGCAATTGATCCTGTCCGAAAGAAATCATTTCTGAAGATATATCTTCAACGTGTTTGGCTGACTCGGGATCAGAAATAACCGTCTTGTAATCCTTACAATCAATATTGGTCCAATCCTTTTTGAACCTTTTGAATATCAAAATTTCTGGGCCACTAGATGGACCAAGTGCCTGATTTGTGATGGCTTCTAACATAATTTCCATTATGTGATGTCGACAGGCGAGCCAAATCATATCTCTTTCCATTTTTTGTTCCAAAATAACGCAGCATCCGTTTCGCAGTCCAGTGTTTACTGCCGTTGTGTCAAAACATAAACATTTAATTTTGTCACTTAACCCCCATGACTGTACTGTTTCATGAACAGCAGAGGCACACGCTTCACCGGTTCGACGTTCAAGTTTGGGATCCACCGTTTTATGTCCTGTTATGTCTTCAATAACATTACCATCCCAGTGAATTGTTAAGGGTAAGTCGGGTTTGAATTCTGTTTTTAAACAATTTGCTATGGTTTCACGATGCTTCATCCGCTGCCGGCGAATCGAAGAACGGTTGACATTAAACTTTCGAGGTTCTTTACACGTTTTCTTCAAAACAGATGATAAGACGATAGTAGCTTTTCTGTCAGATAATTTAGCGGCATCAAGACTCTCCGCTATGTTTTCATTAATCAAAACCTTTCTACCTCGCTTTTGTGGTGGCGGTGCTGGAAGTGTTAAAGGCCCTGCTTCCTGGTTCATGTCAGGTGTTGGCGTAGTATTTTCACTGCTCGATGAAGATGAAAACTTATTTATTCCTCGCAGAGCATTAATTCTTTGTTCTTCGCGTTTTCGGCGTTTTTGAAGGTTTTCTTCTTTCTTTAAGTTCAAAGCCTCTCTCTGCAAACTTTCTTTGTCCACAGTGGTCATAAAACCTGCTCGATTTACTCGTTGTTGCAATAAGAATTGTTTGTCTTCTTCGATGGTCATCATATTTAAGGCATTCGCGTGCGCAATATCGAACAATTGGTCTATTTGTTTTTGCCACTTTTGTTCTTTATCGGCTGTTACAGCGGAGCGTTTTGAAACATTTTCTTTATTTTTTTTAAGTTTCTGCCACTCTTTAAAGTGATATTCAATTTTGTCTATTACATGCTTCTTTAATCTTGTCGGTATTGAAGCTTTTTGCCATATAGCCAAGACATAATTGGCAGTGTCCGTCGCAGAACGTCTTACAGTTCTTTTCTCGTCGATTTTAAAGTAAAAAAACAAACTAAGCACTTCACGTATTGAGGGTAATTTTGTTTGCTTCAAATTTGGTGTTAACTGTCCTATAAGCCAGACGTTAGATGTATTTCGCGTTGACACGCGTACGCCACTACTTGTAGACGCCATTACGACACTTCAGAACGATACGCTTGAAAATTACGTGCACACTGTCAGAAGAACGAAAATGGACTGAAGAGCGTCACGTGCGCTCGCGTCACAGGGGTGTGATAGGGGGGCGGGGGGTGCGTCAGTGTTTTGCTAGTAGGTTCCAGCACTTGATAATCATTTAACAAGTAAAAAATTAACAATGAAACCGCTTGAATAACTAGTCGGCTTGATTCATAACATTGTTATTTTTACATATTTTTCAAAACTTTGACCTTCGGTAGCGACCTCTAAAACTAGTTAAAAAAATTAAATAAAAATAACGTGGAATTAACTCACACTAAATAACAATTTAAAGAGGTGCCCCGTTCACTTTTCAAAAAATGAGAAACAAGGACCACCCTAACCTACCTACACGTGTTAATTCAACTTGTATAGATATAAATCTAATATTTAATAATATGATTTTTTTTTGAATACCACGACGGTGGCAAACAAGCATACGGCCCGCCTGATGGTAAGCAGTTACCGTAGCCTATGGACACATGCAACCCCAGAGGATTCACACGCGTTGCCTACCCTTTAAGAACCTATACACTCCTTTTTTGAAGAACCTCATACTGTAGCTCGCTGGGAAAACCTCGGCAGGGAGTTCATTCCACAGTCGCAGCGTTCGTGGGAGGAAATTCCTCTTAAACCGTACAGTGCGCGACCCATTAAACGAAACCCATTAAATTAAACGAACTAAGCAATAAAATGACACAATCAAGAACACTTAATTTTTAAGGACTCTTCATTTTATTCCAAGATTTTCATGATAAACCTGGGATTTCCACCCAGGACCTTTAGCGTCGCAGGTACTGTTTCATAATCAGTGATCGGCACGACCCATACAACAACGCGGGATTTCGCGTAAAAAAAATACAGATATGACTATAATATTTTATTGAATACTATTATATTACACCCATTTGAACATATTTTTGTCAAAGAAAATAGTGTGATTATAATAATGTCCATATTAAAATTACTCTAGGAAAGCCGCGGTGTTGCACGGGTCGTGCCGATCACTGTTCATAACAATTAGGCTAAGCGTTTGCCAATACGATATATATCAATGTGTGTATTGTATTGGTTTATAAAAGGCAAAGAGGAAGTTGCCAGGTCCTTAGTCACCTGCACCTGTGGTATCTGCCTATCAGTAACTACATACAGTCTGGCCAGCCAACGAACGCACTAGCAATGTACAGCGAACAAAAGTATGACAACACTAAGAATCAGTGAAAAAAGCAGCAATGATCATTAAATTCTATGTTTTCAATTTTAGTAGGTATTTCCGCCCCTTTCATTAAGTGACATTTACGATGTGTAAAAAGTAGGCAGATACATTTCGTCTAATCTGTCATCAAATGCAACAGATAATCTGGTTGAGGCAATTGACATATGCCTTAAAAACGAATTTAAATTCAATGTAGAACGTTGCGGGAGTTCTATCTAACTCGCACAGACGAGAGAGCGAAATGCACAAAAAACAAATTCAATGTAAAACAAATTTGAATAGAAATGTTCGTCGTGAAATACGGTTTCTCATCACAAAGGGTTGCCACATGTACGTATTTTGAATTTGCCGCTCTTTTCTACGGACAGAAATGGTTGCCAGACTATATATCTGCGTAAGTGTGTGTGTCCTCACCAGTCTTGTCGCGCTCCTTGTCCTCCTTCTTGTCGACGGCGCGCTCGGGCGGCGGCGCGTGGAGCGCGTGGAGCGCGGGCGCGGGCGCGGGCGGCGCGCTGGGCTCCTTCTCCACGCGCGCCGGCTCGGGCGCGGGCGCGGGCTCCTCCTTGCTCGTGCCGTTGGTTTTCACTTCCAGGCAGGAAACTAGTGACCAAACATTTTTGAGATGTTTAATATTCCTTGTTTATATATTTTTTGATGCATAAATCTTATCTTCGGATCTCTTCAGTACTCTAGCTAATCTTAGCACTAACTGTGCATTTGATAGGATTGAAGTACTAGTACAGTGACCTGCAGAGAAAAAGACCCCCCCCTGCATACAAACTTTGTATGCAGCGTAGGCCTTTTTCTCTGCAACTGACCGTACATACCTGCACGCTATTCAAATAATAGTATTCTTTAGTGTACACTTGACAAATGACTTGCCTCTATCTGTGTCAAAAAGACGCTACGGAAATTGTTGGCAGCTCATTGGTACTTACAATACTGTTAAAAACGGGTATTCCAATATTTCGGCACAGTTGCATGCGTCAACATCACGGAGTATCACAAATATACACGGTATAAATGCCCCGTTTTGAACAGTACTCGTAATGTTAGTGACCATGTTAGCTTAAAGTCGGGGTGCGGGTGGGGTGAACACGCTTAGGTGTGCGACGCTAAGCTGATAGGTTCCCCCCACTAAGTCTCTCATACACGTCCCCGTCACCTTAGGGAGTTACATACCCGAGGTGAGCCCACCAGCGCATATGAGTGGGCCGTGCACCCTGAAAATGTCGAGGATCGAAAACGGGCGTCGCACAGTTTAACTTTTACCCCGGATCCAAGACAGCTAAGTATGAGAGACGATACCTGGTACGGCATTCCCACCTGCCAGGTAACCTTCTACCTTTCATCCCGTGATTCCTAAACATCCCATCCCTCCACCATCATCTCCTTCCCACTCCAACCCACTAACCTAGTTCCTATGTACCCTGCTCCAATTCCTAACTCCTGGAGGAGACAACCTCGACCCCAAAAACCCCAATCTAAGGTGGCCATTCGTGCCGAGAGATGCGTGACTGAGGGGGTGCTCAGTCGCTAACGATGACCCTCGATACCGGGCAACCTCGAGGTGTATTTTGCCTTATTCCGGCAAGCGGGGCTCTGCTGGAACGGACTATATAATTCCCTAGCTTCTCGTGGGATCTGCATGGATAATTTTAACCAAATAGATAAACTTGAAGGTACCCTGGAAGACCTATGCCAGGAACTAATGCCCCTGATGGAAGGCGCGGAAAACTCCGCCCGCTCATCGGAGCAACCTATGGAGGTAGTGGAGAGCACCACCACGGTTGAAAGGAGCGTTAATCGCCCACACAATCCAACGGAGGCTTCCCACCCTGACACACAACAGGTGTCCGTTAAGAGATTAACGGGCTCTGCAAGAGGCCGCTACAAAGCTCTTAGAGGACTAGGAGTTGCGCCTGAAGAGGCGTTGCAACTGTCCGCAAAGAGCTTTGCGGAGCTTAAAAAGTTGGGGTACAAGTTTGGGCCCTCACACTCACAACCCGAGCAAAAGCCGGTAAAACGGCCCCGCTCGGAGGAGGTATCACCGAAGGGCAACACACCCAAAAACCCAAGGGTGAGTGAGACCCCCCCTACCCAACCCCAACCACCACCACAAGCCTACAGTGAGGTCCTCAACCAAATTCGGGTTGGGATAAAAGACTCCAGACCGATGACAGTCGCTCAGCTGGAGTCCCTCTGTGAAACCATCCTGCAGAGGATCTCAACCATGAAGATGGCTGAAGGACCCAAATTTAAAGGCTATTCCCACAAGCCAGGCTGGTTGCTGATCACATGCAGCGACCAAAGATCCAAAGCCTGGCTTGAACAGGTAACACCAACCCTAAAACCTTGGCCGGAAGCCAACCTCGGGGTCATCCCTGAAAATGAGCTTCCGAAACCTAACGTAGGGATGGTGTTCATACCAGAGATAGACGACTCCAAGGTACAACAGTCGCTATCTCTGCTCTATGCGCAGAACCAGGGGCTGCACACAGAGCACTGGAAGGTTCTTCACACCAAAGTCGAGAAGAGCGGAGTCATGGTGACACTGTCTCTAGACGACGTGTCGGTGGAGAACCTCAAGAAAACTGGGCTAAAAGCGAACCTCGGGTTCCGCGAAGTCCAGTTCCGGCTCAAGGGACAACCCAAAGCCCAAATGCCCGGAACAATAACTTCCCAAACCCAACCACCGCAACCGGCAAACCCTTCCCCACCCACCAACCAAACCTTGACACCCGCCCGAAAGGTGCCCCACGGCCCAAAACGGACGGTTCCCTCCAACTCCCATTCCACTCTCGGACCCTCAGCCACCAACCAAACCCTGACACCCGCCCGAAAGGTACCCCACGGCCCAAAACGGGCGGTCCCCTCCAACTCCCATCCCACTCCCGGACCCTCAGGGACGCAGCGGTTTCTCGCCAATAGGGGAGGCAACAGGGGTAGTAACCACCCCAGGGGTAGAGGAAGCAGAGGAGGCCAGCAAGGGCGCGGTGGCGCCCAACGCCGGGGCAAATAAGGACGCAACAACAAATAGGGGGGTGGTAGTCCTACAGGCCAACATCCACCACGCCATCGCGGCCACAGCGGTCGTGGAAAAACTCTTTGGCGAAAATGGCCTGGACATCGCCCTCATACAAGAACCATGGATCAATGCTAAATCCATGGCTGCAGGACTAAACAGAGCAGGTAAGATTGTAATAAATGAAAAAGGCACCAAACCCAGAGCCTGCATCGTTTTTAACAGAAACATCAATTTCTTACCTGTTACAGAATTATGCAGCGACGACCTTGTAGCTGCATACGTTGATCTCAAAGGCAGAGGAGCACGGAAGGTACTTATTTGCTCCGCTTATTTGCCTGGAGAAAAACAAGACCCCACAGAAGAACTGACTAAAGTTGTAGAGTACGCTCAAGCACAAAAGGCAGAACTTATCGTGGGGTGCGATGCCAATGCCCACCATACCATCTGGGGGAGCACTGGAATTAACAAAAGAGGTGAGTTACTCTCCGATTTTATCTTTACTAACTGTCTGCAATTGTTGAATAGGGGCAACACGCCAACCTTCGTAACTAGGGCTAGACAAGAAGTACTAGATATTACATTCGCAACTGAAAAGGTAGCTAAATGCCTAACGAACTGGCACGTCAGTTGCGAAAATTCAATGTCGGACCACAAACATATTTTATTTGGTGTAAAAGATTCTCTTGAACAGGAAATACCTATGCATAGGAACCCAAAAGATACGTCATGGGAAGCCTACAAGGCCGACCTAGAACATCGTCTAAAGGATATCCACAAACAGGTAAAAACACCAAATTCCCTCAACTTGGCAGTCGACCTAATCTCGCAAGGCATGGTTAAGGCCTATGAACAAAGCTGCCCGTTGAAGGAACCAAAGTCTTCTAACACAACGACGTGGTGGAACAAAAGGCTGGATAAACTCCGCAAATCCACACGCCGCATATTCAATCACTCTACCACACCTTATGAGTGGGAAAGGTATGGCAGAGCATTGACTGAATATAATAAACAGATCAGGAAAGCCAAAAGGCGGTCTTGGCGAAGATTCTGTGAGGAAATTGCCCAAACCCACAAAGGAGCAAGAATTCACAAAATACTATCAAAAACGCCAACCAACTACCTCGGTCTCCTTAAAAGACCCGACGGCTCTTTTACTAACACAGAAGCGGAAACTCTAGACGTGCTTAGAGTGACCCACTTCCCAGGTTCGTATACAACCAGCAATAATCAGCTGTGCGCCCAAAGGAACCTTCAAATCCACAGGGTACGCAACATAGACTGGAATTTGGCAACTAATATCTTTAGACCAAACAACATTAAATGGGCTTTGAGCAAATTCAAGCCATTAAAATCGGCCGGAGATGACGGAGTGTTTCCTGCATTACTACAGCAAGGACAGGACCTCCTCCTCCCGCACCTGGTAAGAATATTCCGAGCAAGCTTTGCATTAGGAATTATACCAGAAAAATGGGCACGGGTCAAGGTACGCTTCATACCAAAAGCAGGGAAAAAGGACTACTCTCAGCCTAAATCCTTCAGACCAATTAGTCTTACATCTTTCCTCCTTAAAACGATGGAAAGAATCATAGATCAGCACATTAGAGCGCATTATCTGGTGGCTAGACCACTCAGTTTAAACCAGCATGCATACCAAAAGGGGAAATCAACAGAAACTGCCCTACTTGACCTGGTCGATAAGGTGCAAAAGACCCTAGAGGATAAGCAAACCGCTTTATGTGCGTTCCTTGATGTCGAGGGTGCTTTCGATAATACACCCACAGAAACCATCCTTAGTGGGATGAGATCAAAGGGAGTTGATGAAACCACCATTAGATGGGTCCAGAGTATGCTTTCTAATAGAATGGCGACTCTAACCCTCAATGCAATAGAGCATGAATTTTACACCACAAAAGGATGTCCACAAGGAGGCGTTTTATCCCCGTTATTATGGACCCTAGCTGTGGACCAACTTCTTGCAATCATGAGGGACAAAGATTACGACACACAGGGATATGCCGACGACCTTGTAGTTATAATCAAAGGCCCCTGCCTCCACACAATCTCAAATCTGATGCAAGGAGCTCTAAACACGATACTTAAATGGTGCAGAGATAATGACTTGTCCATTAATCCGAGCAAAACGGTGGTAGTGCCGTTCACAAGAAAGAGAAATCTGGATAGACTCGGAAAACTAGAACTCAATGGACAAGTAATACCTTTTTCATCTGAGGTCAAGTATCTAGGGGTCACATTTGACCAAAAGGTAACCTGGAACCCTCACTTGAAAAACATCACGCAAAAAGCGAAAATGGCCATGTGGTCATGCTGTCGAATGGCGGGAGCAAGATGGGGCATACGACCCAAAATTGCTATGTGGCTTTATACAGCGGTTGTGAGGCCCATTATTACCTACGCCTCCGCGGTCTGGTGTAACAAGGCCAGCCAAAAGACAGCTATCGACACCTTAAACAGCCTGCAACGCACGGCTTGCCTAACGGCAACAGGGGCCTTCTCCTCGACACCGGGAGCGGCCCTGGATGCACTGCTTGATATAACACCACTCCACCTGCAAGTTAAAAAGGAGGCCAAGCAGTGCGTCTACAGAGTATGCACGCTAAATAGGCCAAAATGGCGCTCTCAAGCACTCACCAAATTTAAGGCCTGGGTTTTTGCGAACGAAACCCTTAGCATGCCTACCGATGACATGCACACCGTATGTCATTTCACCAAACTGTACAAAGTGGAAATACCTCCTAGAGACAAATGGACCAAAGACCAAATGTATGTCGAAGAGGGTAGCCACATATGGTACACGGATGGATCAAAAAAAGGTAATGAAGTAGGATGCGGGATCTATGGTGAGAGGCCCAAGCACAGAGCTAGCGTCAGCATGGGCAAAAGGGCCTCAATCTTCCAGGCTGAAGTCTTCGCCATCAACAAATGTGCGGAAATCAACCTGGATAGAAACCTAAGACACCAGCATATCTATATCAACTCAGACAGCCAAGCTGCTCTGCTGGCACTAGAATCTTTAGAGTCAAACTCAAAACTAGTCCAGAATTGCAAAAATAACCTCAATGCACTGGCTAACTCCAACAAAGTTACACTTAGATGGGTACCAGGGCACTCCGACATTGACGGAAACGAAATAGCGGATGAACTTGCCAGAAAGGGCGCGGACACACCTCTGGTCGGTCCAGAACCGTTCTGTGGAATCACCAAACGGGAGGCATATTCTCTGTTAAATAACTTGGAAAAAACGAGAGCAAACGCATGGTGGAAGCTCGTCAAAGGACAAGCACACTCGAAAGCTCTAATCAAAGGGTTCGACAACAAAATCTCTAAAGAGCTGTTAGGGCTCAAAAGACACAAAACCTGTGCAGTGACTAGAATACTGACAGGCCACTGTATGTTGAACAAACACATGTTTCGTATGGGTAAGAAACAGGACTCAGTATGCAGGTTCTGCCAGGAAGAAGAGGAAACAGCCTTGCACATCCTCTGCTCCTGCGGACCGCTAATGCATAAAAGAAGTACCCACCTAGGGCGACATGTACTGCAACCCGATGAGGTACAACACATTACAGCCCAAAGAATCTGGAAATTTCTAGATGCAACGGGAATCAGTAATGAGCTATAAAGGGCTGCCACAATAGATCAAATCTGGTCGACGCGGCACATCGATAGCCCAATTAAATTAATAATTAATAAAATAAATAGCTTAAAGTCATTGGTACTGCTTCCAAGAGAATTTTTTAATACTTACTAAGCTTCTTATGGTCAGCTTCCAGCGACCTCTGTTTGTTGTCTATGAGGTCCTGAAGTAGCTGCACAACCTGCAGTTTCTCGTCGCCGATCTCCTGCGCGGCCACCAGGGCACCCTGCAGGCGCATGGCGGCTCGGCCGCGGCGACGCTCTTCTGTGTTTGCACCGATGCATACTGCTAGGTGAGTTTCAGCATCACGAAGACACTCTGCGAAAATAGTGATAATGAATAAAAAAACAAACCATTTATTTCAGGCTACAAGGGGCCCCATACATATAAATACTCTTAAAAACGATGCTTACAACAATATTTTTAAGTTTCTGACTCCAGACCTATGTGCGCAACTTTGTAACATTTCTAGCACAACAATGTAGGTCATACGAGGGTAAGGTTAAGGTCAATTGCTTAATAAAAAGTGAGTATTTTAGTATGAAATTCCATTTTTTTTAAAGACTTGTCTGCATGAAGAACTTTGGTCATCAAATCGATTTAATCTGGTCCGCATTGGAGAGATTGCTTAAGTAAATGTGATGAGCTGCTAAATAAAAAGAGTAATCACTAGTGATTGGAAACAGGTAGCAATATTAGGACGATAGTATAACAAGGATATGACTTAATTTACATTTTGTTTATCATTTGTGCATTAACATGCATGTATTTTATATCAAAGTATTTACTTAAATGATGAAGATGAGCTTTACAACTTTGCACCACTCATGTCTGTTGATGTAGAGAGGTTGTTCTGTTTATATAAGTTTTGTCAATGATAAATCAAATTAATTCAAAATATCAAACAGAAACACTTTGATAATTTCCCACAATAATACATTTCTGTTATGGTTTTTCATGGAATATCTATTGTCTTATTCTTAATACATTCACCACCATGCTCATAATAATGCATACTAAATTGGTCATATGTGAATGTGTTAATGATATAGGCTTATCCATGTTAGATATTATGTTCAAAGTGACATAAATTGCTACCTGTGTCCGATTATAAGTAATCACCACTCAGAAAAGGAGCAAAGCTGAAGTATTCATCAAAGTTATCTTTACGTTGGGTATTTAAGTTAGTTTATGTTTATGTTACCTACTTGCATTTGCTCACTATATTATTCTATATAGTGTATCTATATGTATAAATGTTTCAGTCCGAATAAAAAGGAAAATAAGGCCATTAACTAACATAAGCATCTGAAGTCATTATTCAGTCAAAGAATGTGATATTATCTAGATATAACCAATTTATCAAACAATGAAAAATTACTTTTCAAAAAAATTAAAAAAGGGCAATACTATTTAAATATTAACATTTTCACAAAGGAGAAAGTCCTGTTGTGTATCATGCAATGCATTAGAAAAAACAATGCAAATAACAAAGAAATATTAACATTCACACACACATTCATTCACAAGAAGTAGACATTCTATAATTGGAAAGATTCTCCTATAAACAAGTACAAAGACATTATATTTTGCATGTCCATACAGATTGACATGTTAAAGAAACTTCAAGTCTAATAAAATAAACCATAAAATGTAAATGTGCCACCACTATTCCAGCTTGGATGTATGGGAAATGAACTAAAATAACGCTAGAAGTGTTTATTTTGGTCACTAAACAGTTGAAGCGGGCGTTACTATAAAAAGCAAGTTGTACGTATACAAAATGAGGCTGATGCTAACGTCAACAGACCTTACGATTTTACATCAAACATGAAAGAATTCTTGAAATATAACCATTCTAATAAAGAAGGTGACCGTAAGGAGGCTTAGAAAAACAAAAAAAATACCTCTGTAAGTTACGTCCAGCTCTCGCATACGCGATAAATGTCGTTGTAGATCATTCGGCAGATTTTCCACACAATCTAAGTAGTTTTCCACATAGGTTGCTGAGAGCAACGCTTCAGTAGAAGCCTGACCTAACATGACTACTAATTTAACACAATTTTCATAATCAAAATGTAGAAGTGGACTATTTTTTTTCACTTTCCAAGCAAATAACAAGTTCGCTCGTTGCACTCAACAACCAACCGCAAGCAAGAAGCGATTTCTACGCTTGATTCAAAACGTTTTGTTTCATATGTTTGACAATTGACTAATCATAGATATAAAATCAAATATATCAGTTATTTATTTAAAAATTGAGAAACTTATTCAATATTAATGAAACAGCTTTAGTTTTATTATTTAACTTTTGGAATACGTCCTTTCTAACAAACAAATAAACTTATACATCATTTCCATTAAAGATTGCGTTTTTATTTATTTCAGAACAAAACGCTTGGACTATCAAAGCTGCGACTGTCAACGAGAATTGACGTTTAAAAACTGTTCAAGTCGATAATAAAAACGTTATCGGGAGTTTCATACAGAGTAAAACGGCAATTAGACATGGCAATTTGTAGGGCCCAACCTGTTGTGTTGGGAGGTGTAATAGGAGGTTGGGCCCTTAGGGAGCTGAAGGAGGGTGAGGGAGAGGCAGGGTACACAACATGTTGGGCCCTACAAATTGCCATGTCTAATAGCTGGTTTAAGCCTGACCAGATAAATACTCAGGATATATATGATCATGCGCCATGTTGCGGAATTTCATTGGAACTAATTTCTTACACTGGCAATAATTTTAATGACAGAATGATATGCATGTGTGAGTGCATGTGATAACCTGTCACTGTCATTGAGGCAGTTTACTTAAATAATAAATGTGTTGAATATTAAATAATAACCGACAGAAAATTCCCAAAATTATCCATAGTCAAGAGCGGAACATTGTAGATAGTGTATATAATAAACTGCTGTCAGGCTTTAATACCGGTTGTATATTCACTCTCAAGCGAGAGCACCTTTATTCTGGAGGCAAAGCGAGCGCTCAGTTTGTCTCGGTGTGTCCCGGCGAGAGTGTACAGCCGGTATAAGAATATATAAAGATTAAAGGGGTCTACCGACGTAAGCGATTAGTCAACTGATAGAGGAGCGATAGTTAGAATGAGACAAAAGTTGTGGCATAATAGCATGTTGGAGCCTCAGGCTGGAGCCGGCCATATTGTAAATTTATCAATAAACTTACCCGTTTTCATATATATAGCGTTGTAGAGCCCATCTCGGAGAGTATAGGTAGGATGGAACTCTCTTCTAGGAAAACGGTCGAAAGAGTGTCCAGCGGTAAAAAGTGCTTGTTACACTTGTCCTAGTTAGCTTTCTAAATGAGTTAGTTTCTAAATTTAGTCAGGTGTAACCGCATTTAGGAATTAGTTTCCTAAAAAGTAACCTAGTTAGGAAGCTAGGATGGTCACTGACGTACTTAAAATGAGTTAGCATCCTAATTAGGACGGAAGAAAGTAAAGTGTAACAGTGTTTAGTCGCTAGTTGACCTAAATGTCATAGATTTTTATCTGTTCTTTTTCTAAAACTTTAATCGCAGACTGATTCCGTTTATTGTGAACTTAGGATCCTAGTTAGGACAAGTGTGACTGGGAGATATATTTAGGAAACTATTAGGATGCTAATTAGGACACTAAAAAAAGTAAAGTATAACAGGCCTTTAAGCACTAAACAATAGTTCCAAATATCTCCGGGTGGCGCTAGGTATAGTTCAGCATTTGAAATGAATTACCTATATTTAATACTTGTATGACTTTCTAAACAAAATTAATATTCAGAGTGTTTTTCATCCCCGCAAATAATTATTTTGGATTTTTTTTTTTAATTTCTAAATTGATTTAATCAAATATCATTGTGGCGCCATCAGTTTATCGCCTTTTGACGGACACTTTTGTAACATAGAGATTTATATCCTTCTTGTACCATCCATATCGGATAGCATGAAAACATGAGTCTTAAATGGCCACAAGTATGTATGGCGTCAAGTTGAAAATACAATCGCTCCAAATTTTGAAACTCGGTTTAGCCCACCCCACCTCAAATAACCTACATACAAATGGAAAAGGGCCGTGAAAACTTTTTGTACAAGGCGCTGTTCCAGATTCCATAGAACTGTATACAACGAGAGAAAGAGACAAAAGATGAACAATATACTGAAACTATATATATAGTCAGAAAATTCTTCGCTATTGCTTTATTCTATAGCATTTTAATTTTAGAGTATTTCAGAAACCTGCGAATTTCCTTTGAGGACCAATTCAGTGAGTCATTTTCGCTAAAATAAATAAAAACTAAAATACTTACGGCATTAAAATTTTGCTTTTCTAAGTACCATTGTTGGAAATGTCATTGTGACAGCCTATTTTAAGACCATTCCGGTGGTCCGGTGGGCGCATAAGATTTTAAGACCAGTTGAAACGCAATTTTTTGGCCTTAATTTGTCAACGAGCCTACCGCTCCAAATTTTCACAGTAAGATCAGTAAGGTAGTTAAAGGACCCATTTAGCAAACCACATACCAAATTTAAGACCATTCTGGTGGGCGCATAAGATTTTAAGACCATTTTAAGAAACAGTCGATATCGTACAAACAATAGCAAATTACTATAAATTTTATTGGCACGAACATGACTGCATACTCGTATATTTAAGTCTCTTTTGAAAAAATAAGTCCCGCCGAGTTTCTTGCCGGTCATAAATTATGACCCATAATACTTCTCCGGTCAGAGGGGTAGGGTTAGAACCGGTGGTAGTTTTTTTTCTCTGACATTCATAAGTGCATTGTAATGTGCCTAAATTGAAGAATAAATATCTTTTATCTTTTTAGGGTTCCGCAGTCAACTAGGAACCCTTATAGTTTCGCCATGTCTGCCCGTCCGTCCGTCCGTCCGCGGATAATCTCAGTGACCGTTAGCACTGGGAAGCTGAAATTTGGTACTAATATGTATATCAATCACGCCGACAAAGTGGTAAAATAAAAAGTGGATTTTTTTTATTTATTAGGGTACCTCCCCTATACGTAAAGTTAAGAGTATTTTTTTTTTTCATTTCAACCCTAACGTGTGATATATTGTTGGATAGGTATTTAAAAATGAATAGGAGTTTACTAAAATCATTTTTGATAATGTAAATATTTTCGGAAATAATCGCTCCAGAAGTAAAAAAAAATGTGCCCCCCCCGTCTAACTTTTGAACCATAAGTTTTAAAAATATGAAAAAAATCTCAAAAGCAGAACTTTATAAAAACTTTCTAGGAAAATTATTTTGAACTTGATAGGTTGAATCGTTTTTGAAAAAAAATTACAAAATAATTTCTGAACTAAGTTTGTAATTTAACCATATAAGCAGGTGTTTATTGTACCTGTAATTTCTACAAAATCACAATGAAATGACGTGCTTTCAAATAAAGTAAAAACGGTGAAAATCGGTTCACGCAATAAAGAACCCATCAAAAACATAAATGTGAAAGGCTGCCAAGTTCGATACTATTGGGAATGCTTCGCCTATAAAAGAAGTGAGATCTGAATAAGTACCAAGTTCCATAAAATACCTCAAATCATAAATAGTTATAGGAATGCACACTTGATTTCCAGCAGTTTTTAAGGTACATTTTGAATAAGTATCACGTTACATAGAAATACCTAAAATTATAATAGTCAGAGAAACGCACACCGGTTTTTTTAGCAGTTTCCTGATAACATTTATTATTTTCAGTACTTTTTAATGATGTTACTTGGCAAGTTTTCACACACCACACACCTTTTCAATGCAATGAATCGACACCTTTGGACTGCAATGTGTCAAGTATATAATTTTCTATTAAAACTTGCCATGTTGGTTCTTCGAGTTCCCCTAAAAAAAAAATAATCAAATATTACAGTAAAAAGACATAAAACAGACAACTGCGGCTCTATGAGCTTCCGAAAATTCCATATTTTTCCGCCATCAGGTTCTTTTTCAAAAAATTTTACCGATCCCTGCACTATGTAATGCCTCGCTCGAAATTATAGATGGATTTTCAACTGTTTGTACTGACGCGTCAGCCCTCAAACTAACTCGTCCATCAATAGCAAGCCCTCTGGACCCTGCAAAGAGTGCAACTATAGTGCAACAATGTACAGTCAGCTGCAGAGAAAAAGATCCCCCCTCCATGCAAACTTTGTATGCAGCGTGGGCCTTTTTCTCTGCAGCTGACCTTACTATTAATTACCTATTTCTTTTAGATACGTAGAGCCTTAACTGTCTTATTAGTCTGTGCAAAGAATATAATAATTTATTCACTGAGGCTGTGCCAAAGGTCTGTATGGAAAGAGAAGTCTCGTAGAATCCTTGAGTTCCCATATAAAACACGAGACTTCTCTTTTCGCTCAATTTCTAGGTGTTAGTCCTTCCAACTTATGTTATCGTACAACATTACTGCAGATTTCAGATGAAGGGGAAATGAAATGACTAATACCTACACATTATAATACCTATTATACATTATTCAAAGTAAACGACACCACCTACTTATTTCGCACCCACGTTTTCTTCGTCATAAAATGATCTCTCAGTCCGACAAATCGAGTCGTTCGTACTGGCAGGTTTTATAACATATTACATTGTCAAAACATTTTTGGCAGTTAGTTTTTGATATGGTCGTTTAACCTTGCAAATTTAAATTTGTGTACATTTTTTCTTGTGTCGTGCATTTTTGATTCAAAATTTTTTGTCGTAGTGTCTAGTGTCATGTCTTCTACCCTTATCTTCGTGGGATACCCGGAGGATTCGAAGAGCTCGATTACAAAGTAAGTGGCATTTTGTTATCGTGACCTACAAGATCGTGATGATGAACTACAGATCTAGCGGAGCGCTATTAAACGTTCTTGTTCTGTGTGATGAATGAACGGTCTATTACAAAAGTAAGTAAGTAAACTATATTTCACATTTGCACATGACGACAATATACAACATGTTGTATTTTACCGTTACAACAACAAAGTACTGCTGTGCTTTGACTACCTAGTGGACAAACATAAGCCCCTAGTCTATAAGTACAAATGGCCTACTAAACCCGTTGGAAAATTTAATAAATATTTGTTTCCTATAGTTTGTAGCTTTGCTCCTACCGAAATAAATAATTAAAGAAGGCATAAATAAAATTTAACAATAGGAATTAAACAGTAGCCAACTTTAATTCCTTTAAAGCAATCGAAATAATCAAGGCTTCATTTATTAGCAACATATTCCATTCTCCTGCCAGCTCTAAGGCGTAGGAAGTAACTACTACATAATTCGTAATTGCATTTAACCTGCCTCATATTAAGACTTTGTAGACGTTTTAGTTTTATGGTGAAACAAACTTGCTGTAAATTAACCTAACAGTCGTTCTTATTCAACATTGTTCACTTGAAATAGTTGATGATTAGTAATAAACTTCGCTAATTGCGCCTTTGGGAATGTTAATAGTTTGCCTATACATTGTAAGCATTGAGACAATAAATTTAAGGCGTTCAATAAAGGTTTATCATTTATTAATAATGTTAATTATTATAGATACAGTCACCGGCAATAGTATCTTCCTACACGAAGGCCGCAAAAATATGTGACACGCAAAATATGGCCCAAGCAATAAGAGCGTGTCACATATTTTTGCGGCCTTCGAGTAGCAAGATACTATTGCTGGTGACTGTACTATTAACTAAATTAACATATTATATATGAATCATGTTAACTACCATATTGTTAACTAAAATTTATATGTGATGTCTAAATAATTTAATTCAAGCATACTTACTTATTTATTTCTGGTAAGTATAATAAAATTAGGTTTCTTAATTTGTTTTGTGTTGTATTGTAATCGGTCTTCGCTAATTATTATATTCTCGCTTCTCGCTGCAGATGCTGGGATGCTGGTATAAATCGAAATCAAACCGACTCTAGCCTTTTGTGTACCTACTCGCTACGCTCGTGATTCTGTTATAGCTTCTTTCGATATTTCGGGATCTTAACTCCGCATGCGTAGCTAACATTAACATTCCCCTCTTATAAATAAATAAAAAAATCATTATTTTCGGTTCCCATAGTTTTATTAGTGTCTGTGTGTAATTTGATTATGATGAGAAAATGCGCATTTGGATCAGCCTTTTGATGCATCTGAGAAAACACACACATAACGACGCAGATTTTTTGGTGTGGTTTATAAAACCTAAATATAAGTTTGGTATAATGGTGAATGTCTCTGTGCCTTCTTAATTGTGGTCTCAATAAACCCCCCAATGGTTGGAAACTACTGCGCTAATGGGACCTGAACTACCTAGCTATCCCTGCATATTGAACATGATGAACGCGTCGCTAAAGATGTTTCCTGGCGCCAGGATTTGTTATGCAGTGTTACAACTCTCAACTCGGCCTAATTGAGGGAGTAGGCAGGTTCATATTCATTTAGGCCCGGTGGCTGTAGGCGGGCTTCGCCTTGCGACTACCAAGTAAGGTAAACGTCGAGCTTGTTTGTGTTTTAATGGTTTATTTGTTCAAATTAGGAGCACTTGTGTAATAGTTAGGACAGTAATAATAATAACTCCAAGGTTTTAGTAAGGTGCATTTAAGGATATGAGATTGCACTGTTGTGTGCGCTAAGGGTGTCATTTACATCAGAGTTTTCGTCAAATGTTTATGATGTTGGCCTCATTAATATTTTTTTGATTTCTGACAAAGGTGCGTTCGGCGCTCGAGGTCACAAACTTGGATTATTCATTGGGACAACATCATAAACGAGTCTGCCCAAAAACTACCGCATTTGACGCAAAGTACCTCGTACTTTCAGGCGACTAGGTTAGGTACCTACTGGATAAGTAATGTTGGTTGACGATTTAATTTGGACGAAATGTTGGAAGTTTTTATGGTCATTAAGTTTAATTTTTTTAGGGTACCCTCATTCATTAAGTGGGGGCGATTTTTTTGCTTGAACCTCATTGTGTGGGGTATCGTTGGATAAGTTATTCAAAAAGCATAGAGGTCTCCTAAAACTATTTGACAATGTTAAGGCTCCAAAAATCCAAAAATGTGTTCTCCGTCTAACTTTTGAACTGTGAGTCCAAAAAATATGAAAAAGATCATGAAAGTTAGGCTTAATAAGTACTTTCAATTAAAAAAATATTGTATAAAATAAGGTGAGTCATTTTTGAGTTAAACGTATCGCAAAAAATATCCTTTCTTAGAGAAAGGACGTTAACTGACGCAAAATATAATTTAAAAACATTGTAACGCACCGGCAATTACGGAACCCTACAGTTAGCATGGCCCGACATGCTGTTGGCTAGTTTTTATCTATTTATATTATTTATGCCCACGCGGATATACTTTACAAGACTGTGTCGCGTCCGGCCTTTTTAGGTCCTCCACGTATCCATGCATACCTTCTATAGTACCTGACTACCTACCTATAGCTAAAACTTTGACATTGCCATATGTTTCTCATAATATCTTAGTGAAACATTACTGTGCCGTTATAGGAAAAAGTGTTGGGTCACCAATTAATTTACAATGATGACTGTGTTTCCCATGGGTACCTTAAAATGTTTGTATTTCAAAAAAGTCAAGCCAACTGCTTAGTCTGACATTTATTCCACGAGATTTTCCTAACGAAAGTTGTGTTTGTGTTAGTGCTTGAACTGCTTGACATAATAGTCCATAGTGCTAGGAAACTCTCTCGTATAGTTCATTTGTGAATATGAAATTAAATGTTTATTTTGCAAAAAAGTAATTAGCCATACAAACAGGGCTATGGGTCCTAGGCTAGGATTTCGTGTTACAGAACCCAGAGATTATACGATTTTCGATTACGCCAGACTGACAATCGTCGTCTTACCATTGGTGATTCGCCTCGCCTGTTCCACAATTGCTCAGGGACTCGCTAAAACAATAGAATTGTATCCTTCGCCTGTCCCTAGATTAGTGTCTGTTACATTTGAATTGGCATTGTATTGACACTTTCTATTCATTGCGATATCCGTCGGAACTTAAAGAATTCTTCAGCCACGAAGTGGAAACATATCGCAAGCGTTTCTGGTATAATTATAAGAATACATAATTATTTAATAAGTATCTACACCACCGAGGTTATCTAACTTTTTTCGTGACGGAACCCTTTTCGAAAGCGAAATGTTTGACGGAGCCCTAAAGTAAAAAAAAATAAATTATATGTGCTAGACAGATAGAAGAGCTGGTTTTTGATTTTTTTCTCAATATTAGAAGTATTCTCGTGGACCCCCCACAGAGGCTTTGCGGAGCACACTTTGAGAATGGCTGACCTTTTTTAGGGTTCCGTAGTCAACTAGGAACCCTTATAGTTTCGCCATGTCTGCCCGTCCGTCCGTCCGTCCGCGGATAATCTCAGTGACTGTTAGCACTAGAAAGCTGAAATTTGGTACTAATATGTATATCAATCACGCCGACAAAGTGGTAAAATTAAAAGTGGAAAAAAGTGTTTTATTAGGGTACCTCCCGTATACGTAAAGTGGGGAGTGATTTTTTTTTTCGTTTCAATCCTAACGTGTGATATATTGCTGGATAGGTATTTAAAAATGAATAGGGGTTTACTAAAATCATTTTTTGATAATATAAATATTTTCGGAAATAATCGCTCCTTAAGTAAAAAAAAATGTGTCCACCCCTCTAACTTTTGAACCATAAGTTTTAAAAATATGGAAAAGATCTCAAAAGTAGAACTTTATTAAAACTTTCTCGGAAAATTATTTTGAACTTGATAGGTTGAATAGTTTTTGAAAAAAAATTACAAAATAATTTCTGAACTAAGTTTGTAATTTAACCGTATAAGCAGTATTTATTGTACCTGTAATTCCTAAAAAATCACAATGAAATGACATGCTTTCAAATAAAGTAAAAACGATGAAAATCGGTTCACGCAATAAAGAATTATCCCACCAAAAACATTCTGTAAAAAACTAGCCGTCTCGATGGAGCTGCTTGTTTATCTCTAAAAAGTAATGAAATCTAGACAAAGTCGTGCCAAGTCTAAGGTTCCTTACTGCGATTTCTTTATTATTATAGTTAATGTTGTGTGACTTGGCCGTTGACGGGTATACAAGGGTACAAAACCAGGTGCTCCATGACACCATTGCACCAATCTGTCGCCAGAACCGCTACCCATTGACGATGGAAAATTGCCACTTGGGAAACGTTGATTCAATAACTGGTTATTGAATCTGGTGTCTGCTGGAGCACCTGGTTTTGTACCCTTCAACAGCCAAGTCACACAAGATTAACTAGAATAATAAAGAAATCGTAGTAAGGAACCTCAGACTTGGCACGACTTTGTCTAGATTTCATTACTTTTTAGAGATAAACAAGCAGCTCCATCGAGACTTGGCTAGTTTTTTACAGAATGTTTTTGGTGGGATTTCACTTCTTTTTGTAGAAACGTGGGCTTATTGATTTATTTAGACGACACGGACAGTCAGCGCCATCTAGCGACGTATGCGGGTATCACCGCCACTCTTAGTCCAATGCATTATATTTTGACCAAATTTTGTTTTCTAATCAGGGTCACCAGGTACTCCAGATCTTCGATTATCCTAGTTTTTATAGTTTTCGCTTTATGTCGCCATTAAACCCTAACTCTGTAGCAAATTTCAGCTCTCTGAGTTTATGGGAAGTACTAGTTCTATTTTTATGATCATGAGTGAGTGAGTGTCATAAATGCGAAACTTTGCTTTCGCTTAACTTCGGAACTAAATGACCTACATACTTGAAATTTTGGATTTTAAGTATGTGATTATAGCTTACTGGATGACGAAAATTTCTGCGTTCTGGTCTTATCCAGAAGTTCTCAAATAGGGGCCTGAAAATGCGGCGAAATAGTTCCAGTAAAGGATGGTACGGCAGTGTTTGCTTCACGCCCGACTTGGCGGGGGCACTGCCGTGCCCCCAGATCCGATGGTGACGGTTGATTATCCTTTGGTATGCCGCAACTGCTGTAGTGACAATATCGCTGTGTGCCGACGCGGATCCGCGTTCCTGCCTGCCTGCTCAGACGAGTTGTGAACGAAAATGAATCACTTGGTTTTGATTAGAAGATACCTTCACTCAATAATAATTATAGTAAGCTCTATTCTCGACTCTATTGACCTATAAAAACTGTAGGAACGCGATAAAAATCGCGTGGGGTCGTTTGTACGTGGATCCACGTTCCGGCAGTATACCGGGAGTTCGCGGATCCACGTTCCGGCATTCGAAAGGTTATACATCAAACAATAAACAACAAGGTAGCATAGCAACCTACCAACACTTCCTCTCAAGTAACCATTCACCATTTGAACACCCACAGCATCCTCAAGCACACGAGTTTCTTAGAGTGCACATTCTTTGTCACATGACTCACTCACCTCTGAAGGTATACAGCTTCCTTGGATGCTTCAAGTAATGCATCAAATTCTGATTCACTCGAAGAAAGGTTCAAGCATTTCTGTTTTTTGCACTCCCAGGATATCATATTCGGTCCTACTTTGAACATGTATCCCGAATAAGACTTTCGGTCTCTGATGTCGCTGCCCCAGTCAGCATCTACGTACCCTATAATAAAATTATTGTTACGATCACCTTTCGACTTCCGAAATATGAGGCCTAAGTCACAAGCTCCCTTCATATAACGTAGAACACGCTTTTAGCCGCCTTCATATGAATAGATCGGCAACATGAATTATACTGATCCAAGAAGCTCACGGTCGCCGAGATATCGGGCCTCGTATTGCAGGCTAGGTAAGTCAGTGCACCAACTAAAGACTGGTATCGTAATTGTTCTTGGCGATTCAACTCTTAACCTTATGCAGATCTAGTTCCAGCGGAGTTTTCACCGGTTTGCACTGATCCATACCATGATCCTTTAGAACGGATTCGATAAACTTCCTCTGATGTAGGAAAGGCATGAGTTTGGAACGAAAAGAACTCATGCCTAAACATTTTCGAGCTTCCTCTAAATCTTTCACTTTTAAATATTCCCGCAATCCACTCAAAAACTGCATTTTACTACTAATATTTTCGAAACATATTATAAAATCATCTACATCCCACCAAAAACATACGGGTATACAAGGGTACAAAACCAGGTGCTCCATGACACCATTGCACCAATCTGTTGCCAGAACCGCTACCCATTGACGATGGAAAATTGCCACTGGGGAAACGTTGATTCAATAACTGGTTATTGAATCTGGTGTCTGCTGGAGCACCTGGTTTTGTGCCCTTCAACGGCCAAGTCACACAAGATTAACTATAATAATAAAGAAATCGCAGTAAGGAACCTTAGACTTGGCACGACTTTGTCTAGATTTCATTACTTTTTAGAGATAAACAAGCATTTTACAGAATGTTTTTGGTGGGATTTCACTTCTTTTTGTAGAAACGTGGGCTTATTGATTTATTTAGACGACACGGACAGTCAGCGCCATCTAGCGACGTATGCGGGTATCACCGCCACTCTTAGTCCAATGCATTATATTATGACCAAATTTTGTTTCCTAATCAGGGTCACCAGGTACTCCAGATCTTCGATTATCCTAGTTTTTATAGTTTTCCCTTTATGTGGCCATTAAACCCTAACTCTGTACCAAATTTCAGCTCTCTGAGTTTATGGAAAGTACTAGTTCTATTTTTATGATCATGAGTGAGTGAGTGTCATAAATTCGAAACTTTGCTTTCGCTTAACTTCGGAACTAAATGACCTACAGACTTGAAATTTTGGATTTTAAGTATGTGATTATAGCTTACTGGATGACGAAAATTTCTGCGTTCTGGTCTTATCCAGAGGTTCTCAAATAGGGGTCTGAAAATGCGGCGAAATGGTTCCAGTAAAGGATAGTACGGCAGTGTTTGCTTCACGCTCGACTTGGCGGGGGCACTGCCGTGCCCCCAGATCCCATAAAAATCATCTTCCATACTTTAAGCTCGCGCGCAATAGTTTACTTACTTTGCCGATAGATGTCGCTGTACGTGGAACGCATATGAGCATATCCTACATGGCGGTGTTATTTTAACTCTTAAGTGGGGACACTTACTGTGACGGACGGAAAACTACGGAACCCTACACTGAGCGTGGCCCGACACGCTCTTGGCCGGTTTTTTTTTTAATAGCACGACGGTGGCAAACAAACATACGGCCCGCCTAATGGTAAGCAGCTACTGTAGACTATGGACGCCTGCAACTCCAGAGGTGTCACATGCGCATTGCCGACCCTTTACAAAAAGGAGGATTCACTGTGTTGACGGCTAAAGGAACAAGAGGGACCTACATTTCAAATCTTTATTTTATTACAAATATAAAATATTCGTAGATAGTGTGTTTAACAAATGACATTATTAATATACGTCCTCTGAAAAACACACTTAATACTAGTTTTACATAGGGATAAACAACCACTGATACTCTCGTGTATTTAGAGCGTCTTAGTGCTTGAAGATGGAAACTTACTCGTAGGCTCTCCGCAACATGTCGCGCGTAGTGACTATTAGTGACCAAATAAACTTTTGTACTGTATAAGTATGTCTCTCATGAGAGTTTAAACTCAATAGTATTTCTAAGAGTTTCTGAGAGTGAAAAACTCACATAGGTACCCGCCTACCCACTTAAATGTGTACAATACATAGTGAATTACCAGACAATTTTAATTTACTCATACCATACCCCTAGCCCGTTACCGTTTACCCATGCAAGGTAACCCTTAAAAAGTAACCATAGGTACCTAAGCGTTAGCGTATCGTATAACAGGATTAGGTGGCTGACAGTAACAGGATCGCATCGGGTTCCAGGAAGCCCTGTGCGCCGCGCCGTCTGTCCGCAGCTTTGTAATCGAATGCAACGCTACTGCATATTGTCTAAGACTAGATGCTTAGCTTATTGCTTAGTCAGTCGCCTGTCTACGTGAAAGCTGAAAGTATTTTTGAAGGGAATTCACTTAGCTATCAAATCCGATGTACCCTCATGCTAACTTAGCGGCAAATTAGGGCCTGAGGTTGAGTGTGTTAGTAATTGGGGTGACAGCGGGTTTAGATTGAGAGATAATGTCTTGTTTGTTATTTTAACAGAAATGAAGAACAAGTACATACTCATTAGAAATATTATACTTTAATTAAAACGCTCTTGAACCAGTGTGTGCTTTAAGTAGAACCTAGTACGAACAAGGTTACCTCTCAAATACTTTATGGTAGAAGCTTCTGGAACGTGCGTCGACCGTCACGGGCTGCGCAGCCGCAATCTACTCATATCGAGTTCATCTTTAAACAGTTACATGTTCGTATGAAGCCCTAAGACTCATACGTCTTTTTAATATAGGTGGGTGTTGGAGGCGCGCCCTCACGGAAGCCCATCGCTATTACATGGTCCGCTACTCGCAACTGCGGTATTGGGACCAGCCATCTGCAAATCCTCATCCCAAATCCTTTTGTGAATATGTTGTGTCTGTGAAAACAAAACAGACAGTTAAATTAGCTGAATTTACATTTTACCATCATGTCAGTAAGTACAGTCAAGTGTAAAAATATGGGTGTGCTCATCTTACTCAAAAATATGTCCCATAGTATCTTATTCCGTTGTAATACTCGTAAGTGCGTAGTACCATATTTATGAGACGATTTTTTCGATACGTATTTTTGCACTTGACTGTACGTAAAGGGTTAACTAATTAAGAGTCCCGCATTTGTTTTTTTTTAAATTTACTTACATGTATGGAGCGCCCCCCCTTAAAAATGTTTTATTCTGCAATTTAACTACAGAACTAAATAGCGGCATAGAACCCTTACAGTTTCGTCATGTCCATCTGTCCGTCCATCCGTCATCCGTCCGTCCATCAGTCCGTCCATCCGTTTATTTGCAGCAGTTTAATCAAATGGGCGGTAAACTGGACCTGGACGGGAAACTAGCACAATTACCTACTTTCTACGAAAATAGTTTTGAACGTTATCGGTTCAGCCATTTTTGAGTTATCTCCAAAAAACTTTTTGTATAGGCATCAGATACGACCTATTGGTATTACTTTGGTTCTTATTCCATTGAAGGTACGGAACCCTCTATTATGCGTGGTCCGACATGCATTTGGCCGGTTTTTTATTTAGGTATGTAGGTAATATTTGCCCCTATACTTCCTTTATTAACTGCGTTATATAAAGTCAACTTCATTTTGTTTATAAAAACGGGTAATCAACGGGTTTTTAAAGTTGAATATTGCACGACATGTTTCGTCCTATAACGAGGAGCTCATTCATGAGCCATTCGCGTTAGAGTTGGTTGTTTTTATTTATTTACTAGCCTTTTCCCGCGGCTTCGCCCGCGTACTATAAGTACTCAATAAGGATACGATACCCATGTTGATTTTCTGACTTTGTGACCACATTTGCCCCTTTTAGGGGTTGAATTTTCGAAAAACCTGAAACACGTGTTTACTCATTTATTGTTAGGAATACTCCTGAAGTTTCGAATACAATAGTCTAACAAATCTTGATTCGCCATACAAACTTTGGACCCCCATTTTACCCCCTTAGGGGGTGAATTTTGAAAAATCCTTTCTTAGTGCACCCCTAGACCTTATAACCACTCACGTGCCCTGCGCAACTACGGTTGCATTTTGTCAAAACGCAAAGTGCTCTCGCAACACTCGTTGCGAGTTGGAGTACCAACGGTTTTTAAATGATATCTATGTGCAACGTGTGAAGAGCGCTTTTCTGTTGACTTAGTTAGGCAGAGGATTAATGTGGCAACATTAAAAAAAATAAAAACCGCAGTCTGTGGAACATTTTTACAAACTTCAGATTATTGTTTTGGTGACTGTCAAAGTTCGGTATGTCAGCGAGGGAGCTAGTCATTAAAAAAATGCCGTCAGTACTCAATTTCGCATATTTTAATTAGCATTGTATATCAAATTATTCCTTGTTTACTGCTCCATACGATAAAGCATATATTTCAATACTAATTTAAATATAATGTGATAAATTCTTGCAACAAATTAAGTCTAGTGATGAAAATTTTGCGTATTTGATTTTGAATCGTACATTTATTATACGATTAAGCCATATTTCTGTCTAGGCTATTAGAATAAGTTAGTTTGTCTATTAACCTAAGCGTTAATCCTCTTTAAATGAGTAATTATGTATGTTTTGAACAGGATTAGGTGAAATAAACTTGTGATGTCCGTAAGTACAACTGTACGCAACAGTAGTTGCTCGAAGCATTTTAACAGATCCTCACAGGGTCCGCGTTTTATGTCATAAGGCATGGTGCACACTGGGTTTTGGTTGCAGATTGATTTAATTTAGCTTAGTGAATTTAGAGTGTTTTTATTTTCATTTGTGGAGGCTATTACTCATTTTTTGATAATTTTTAGTTTTTTTTATTAATCGGCGAAGGATGTTTTATCTTTTATCTTTAAGTATATAAAAGAAGAAACTGACTGACTGACTGACTGACTGACATATCAACGCACAGCCCAAACCGCTGGTTCTAGAGATTCCAAATTTTGTACGTAGGTTCCTTATAAGGTCTAGGGGTGCACTAAGAAAGGATTTTTCAAAATTAACCCGCTAAGGGGATGAAATGGCGGTTCAAAGTTTGTATGGCGAAACAAGATTAGTTAGACTATTTTATTTAATACTTCACAGGAGTATTCCTAACGATAAATGAGTAAATATGTGTTTCAGGTTTTTTGAAAATTCAACTCCAAAAAGAGGGAAAGGTGGTCACAAAGTCTGAAAATCAACATGGATATTGTTTCTATGGTTTATCGGGTCGTTGATTACGAAAACAATAACGATTTTAAAATCCAACGTAGCGAACGTGAAATACCATCCGCCATGTTGAGGTGCGATGGGGTTGAAATGTCTAAATATCAATATGGGTGTCAATTTTATGGTATTGTGGGATGTTAATTACGAAAATTGCATCGATTTTGAAATTTAATATTGTGGACATGAAAATTCTTGAAAGTATTTGTACGAAATTGCAATCTAATAACATTAGGTAGCTTTCATCCAGAAAATCAACCCTTAAGGGGGTGAAAAGTGGGTTGGAAGTTTTTATGGCAATTTTTTAACAGGTGAACCCTTTTTAGATGAAACTTGGTATACAGATAGTTTGAGTCCCGGGAAGGAACATAAAATTATTAATATCGCGAAATTCAACCCTTAAGGAGTGAAATGGGGGTTGGAGGTTTGTATGGAGAATTTTTAACCGCGAACCGATTTAGATAAAATTTGGTATGGATATAGCTTGAGTCCCGAGAAACAATATAGAAACGTTTTTATTCCGAAAATCAATCCTAGAGGGGTATAAAAGAGGTTGATAGTTTATATGGCGAATTATTAACCGCTGAGAAGACGATTGAGATGAAACTTGGTACATAGATTTAATATTAGAATTGAATATTATAAATACGAAAGTATGCCTGTCTAACTGTCTGTTACCTTTTCGCGCTTAAGCTGCTGGGCCGATTTAGATGAAACTTGGTAAAGAGATAGTTTGAATCCCGGGAAATGACATAGTGTAGTTTTCATCCCGAATATCAACCCATAAGGTGGTTGGAAGTTTGTATGGGAAATTTTTAACCGCCAATCGATTTAGATAAAAGTTGTGGATATAGTTTAAGTCCCGAGAAACAATATAGGGTAGTTTTTATTCCAAAAATTAACCCTACAGGGGTAGAAAAGGGGTTGCTTGTTTGTATGGCGAATTATTAACCGCTGAACAGACGATGGAGATAAAACTTGCTACATAGATAGTTTGAGTCCCGGGAAACAATATAGGATAGGTTTTATACCGAAAATACCGCTTTAGGGGGTGAAACTGTGGGTTGAAAATTTGTATGCGGAATTAATAACCGCTGAGCCTACTTAGAAGATTTGGTATGGAGATAGTTTGAGTTCTGGGGAACGATATATAACAGTTGTTATCCCTGAAGTCATTCCTTAAGCGGGTAAAAAGGAGGCTGTTTTCTAATTCCACGCAGACGAAGTTGCGGGGAAAAGCTTCTATTTAAGAGTAGAAATCTGCATTAATCATAATCTCTTCGTAGTACATAGTAAGTCGTTGCTGGTATAACAATTCAACAATTATTGCAATCATTTATTTAAGAAAAAAAAATAAACCACCTTCACCAAAACATGATATACCGAAACCTACAGAGTGTAACAAATACTTTTCCGAAAACCGCATATAAATCGGTTCAGCAAGGTACATACAAACATACAAGTCTAACTGAGAACCTCCTTTTATAGTAATTTTAGTACGCGGGCGAAGCCGCGGGAAAAAGCTCGTTATTAATATAAATGGTTCAAATTCACGGTGATGCTGATAGTACAATATATAATATGTATAAGAATAAAATTTTATATACATAGCTTATTTTTAACAGAAATTTTCATGTTACGTAATATTTTTTTGAACAACATAATCTTGTAGGTACGTAAAAAAACCATTAGCTTACTTGTGAATTGTAACTCCGTTCAAAATTATTCAAATCGGTCAGTTAATTCTGGTTTCAGTAATTTACGAGTAGATATGCTAAAATCTGCCCGTACCTACTATAACATACTATGTTAGTCTTTTGTGTGTAGTTTTTGTTTACATACTATGTTAGTGATATAGATCACGACAACCACTGTTATTAAAATATAATTTATTAATTCAGGAATATCAAGTCTGCGGTTCTGCGTGAGTGAGCCGCTGCGCATAATATTTAATTTCGTATGAGCATTTTATACTTAAGTTATAATTATTCATAACTAGCTGACCCGGCGAACTTCGTACCATCAACAATTTTTTTTTAATTTCTTCAATATTTTAATAGCTATTCTGCTTTCGAGGCGAAGATAAATCCAACAAATTAATCATCATTAAAATCGGTCCAGCCGTTCTTGAGTTATAAATGGTGTAACCGACACGACGTTGTTTTACATATAAAGATTGATACGATAAAATGTAAATAATATATTATTTCAATGTTGAAGATGTGATTTCGTTGCTTGTGTATCCCGTCCTTATACCGCCGCCATCTTGAATGATGGCCGCGCGAGGCCCGCCCGGTGACATCTAGTATGACTTTTGACACTCAGCACGTGGGTTTGTTTACTTTTGTAATGAAAAAAAACAGTACATATTGAGTTGGTAATCGTCCTGATATGTATTTATTTGTAAAGTGTGACATGTGAGTGTATTTATGTTAAGTGTATATGTGGTTTGAAGTGGTGGGAATTGTCGGTAATCGGACGTCAAAAAAGGCACTCGTTACGGTAGGTATATAGGCCTATTTTTTGTTATTGATAATTTGTGACAGAAATTGCTGCGAGTTTGACAAAACTGGCACATGTTATTTAAAGACTAATAGTATCTTTATCTGCGTATGACAATATTTTTGTCCTAATTTGCGTAAATTATTCGTAAAAAAATCATAAACAAACCACGCGGTTTGGCGGTCAATTGCGAAACTGACATTTTAGAAATTGCAAATGAAACAAGTTTTATGCAAAATATTTCCGCGCTATCATATACTTTATTTGGTATCAATCGAAGCGTAAACTATTGAAGTTTCAAAAAAACATAAAAAATACATACGTTATCGATTTAGATTTTTTTTAATAAATATATTTATGCCAAAAGTCCCCATTCGAAACTGTATGTCAACTTTGTGATTTTTTTTAAATAATTTTTACTACTATGACCTATCTAATTATTTATATAAACAAATTATCCGTTTCTTTAGCTTTAAAACGTAAAAAGAATCATTACAAAAAGTTCAGTGAAAGCCAAGCAATTGATTTATTAACAAAACATGACACGGTGCCGCTGGCGCGCGGTAAATCTTGGGCACTTCACAGCACCTTTTTTTGATTCGCGGGCACTCAAGTGGATAAGGAACCTACGTGCCAAATTTGGAATCTCTAGAACCAGCGGTTTGGGCTGTGCGTTGATATGTCAGTCAGTCAGTCAGTCAGTCAATCAGTCATTCAGTCAGTCAGTCAGTCAGTTTCTTCTTTTATATATTTAGATTTAAGAGTCCGGTAAAGTCTTTTTACAATTTCGCTCAACTATTTGATATGATTTAGCCATTAAAGAGTACTAAATCAACAAATTTTTAAGCATAAATTGAAAGATCATTTCAATAGGGACTGTATAAATACAAAAAATTATCTACTTTATTATTGTATTTTGAATAATTGACCTATTCCCAACAAGTGTTTTACCAATTTTAGCTCGGGGAGGTTCGGACAGATATCAATTTGGGGATTTTATTGATGTCGTATTGCTACAGTTTTTTTTGTAATATTGAGTTTATAGTCTTCTATGGAATAAATATAAAAATTTCTACCGATGTCATACAAAATTACTCAGAAAAAAAATATTTAAATCAGTCAACTTTCGGAAAAAATACACAAAGAATAACCGCGGTTTCTGACTACATACATGATTATTTATGAAAAAAATTAATACAAACATAAACTTCAGCTTATTATGAACCTAAATAATGTAAAATATATATACCATTTGATAGTAAATATTCGTAAATAGAGCACTTCAAATTAACTATAAACTTACAATTAATTATACGAAGCAAGGCCGGGCCATTTAGTCCGCTCGCTGAGCTCACGGAGGCAGGACGTGTGTCGCTCCCCGCTAGAACGCTAGCGTGAATTCGAAAACTGCAAAGGCACCCGTAAATTGGGAAAAAATTGTTATCACCCAGTCGTTGACATCTGGGGACCTTTGGAACACTTGGTAGGTAAATTTTTATTAAGTTATTTCGTAATTGTTGTGAAATTATATCATTTATCTTATTCGCCTCGTAAATATAACGCGCTCCACTCCAAATAGTCTTGATCTTAAGTACGTTACGTACGTACGTTAATTTTTATTAAATATTTTGCGATTTTCATATAATTTTTGAGTTAGAACCTAACTTAGCCAAACAGAAACACAAACGGTGTAAGAATAGTTGAACGGTCCTGTATAGGAATACAGGGTGAATTTTCCAAATCGGCCAGTGAGGGCAGATACTAGATCTAACGACGCTACATTTTAATTGGCGTAAGGGCGATCAATACAATTTTATGAAAAATGTACGCGAGCGAGTAAATTGCATTATATTTTTTATGCCAATTGAACCCGTCTCGAACAGAAATCAATAAGTAGTAGATTGTGTAACAAGGGAGAAAATGAAATATTTACGGTGAGGGCGTATAGTAAAACCCAAAACATGCGACTGAGTCCATCATAGAATCCCGAGCGTAGCAAGGGATTCTAAAGCAGACTACTGAGTGTAGTGAGGGGTTCAAGTGTTAACGCCCAAGGTGAAAATAGTTTTGCTTCTATGTGACACATACTGCTTTCAACACCACCTTAGAGGAAAATAAAAAATATTTTAGTAGAAACATATTTATTTTAACTTTATATGTCCTTAGTGTGCTTCCTGGTTGTAATTAATCGATTAATTTAATAAGATTTTTTTGTAATGACGGACTGGCTGAAAAAAAAACTAATGTCCTATGACAGAAAAGCGCCACTTGGTTCCCTCCTAGCAGGGAAGAAAAAGCCGGTGTACGAATAGGTGATGTGAAAATAGTTATTTATTACACAAAGGAGAAAAGTTGTTGTTTAACCTCGCGTGCTTATATTGAGATCCGAGTCAGCAAAAGATACCAAAATTTAGCCACGAGCGAACTTTGCTGCCGAGCATAATTCAACATTTTTCACTACAACACCGCGAGGAAAAATACCAGTTATAAAATATTAAAAATTAATGCTTTCAAAAGTCTTTTACTTGCCAACGCAGTTTAGGGATTGCCCTTTTAGGGATTTCTATTGAGAAAAGCCACAAATAAAAAAATGCGTTCTTCAAACATTTACTATGCGAAACTGTATGGAAATCGTAATTATTCATTTGTGACTTTTCAAGTGTCTTGGACTATTGTGTTTGATAACTGGTAGAAAACTGATTGTATGACATCAAAATAAACATTGAATTTACTTTAATCTGTAAATGTCAATCGGCGTTAGTCAAAAAGTTACGAAAGGTCCTATTGCCCATTGGAATGTCTAGTCTGTATTAATATTATAAAGCCCTATAAAATGCCCCACAGCTTGGTCTAACACACAACATATCCTCATGTTTCATTTGGATGTTTCACTAGGTAATTTTTAATTAGTTTAAGTGTATACGAGTGTTTTAATATTGTTCTTAAGCCAGATTTAAACTTCTAAGTTTTGTTTACCTACGAAGGGACGCTGTTGTAGGTCAGAATGAGAGACAGATATTGTTTTCTCATTGTAGAAAATAGCTTCGTCCCTTACAAAAGCGAAACTTACAAGTTTAGTGTCAATCCAGCCTTACAATATTAAAACATACATATGACCCTACACGACCTTATTGCCATGATATTTTTGTCACAGGTGGTTTTTAGCTGGAAGCCTTAAGAATGCAGATATCATCGAAGACTTTGCTTGATATGCAAGTACACAGCCGTGTAATACAACGCATATATAACACTAATATTTCAAGGCATAGTCCATGAACTTGCCTTTAAAATAATCTACAACTATGGTATTGAGCTACTCGAATCCTGTATGTGTGTTTACGCAAAACTACAACAGGACCATACTTATTTCCATTTCTTTGTCCGTTGCAGCATTGTTTCTGCAGAATCCTACTAACAGCACTCAAATCACGCTGCATACAAAATATGTTTAAAACTAATATTTGTGGCTTTTTATTGATAAGACGCTTCATATTTTTTACTAAATAACAGTGTTACTATTCTAGGTTTCATTATGGTTGGTTACAACAAAAAGAGTGTGTTGGGCGCAGTAAAAAAAAAAAAATCCATGGCGTAAGAAAACCAAATAAAAACAGCAACGTATGTATAGATATAGCTTTAGTGCATAATACGTTATAATAAATAACATGGTGTATTAAATGGTTACTAGATTTACCTTTAGTTTTATTTTACCTAACAAAATTTCTGATATTACGCAAGAGCGCCTAAAGTATCAATATTGTTCATTGCGGCCGCGCACGTGCACGCGCCGGTGGTACCTAGAAGCGTTCGGTTACTGTGTAAAACTCGTATCTTCGCTCGATTTCAAAGCATTACCGGACTCTTAATACTTTAATGTTATATAGTCTACCTATTGAGAATTGATATGAACTGTAGATCATACAAGAACAATAAGACGAAACACACGCCAGTGCGTTTCTGATTGTTATTTGCCTTGTCGGTACCCCTAGCCGTTAATTAGAGAGTCCAATACAATGGCTATAAAGCCGATAGTGCCAATTAGTGACTTGGAGATAGGGACCTTGTGTCTGTTTCGGACCGCGGTACATATTGACAGATTATTAAATTAGAGAACATACGAGTATTTGGCCGTTAATAGAAGGTAGGTATGTAGGTAGTAAAACACTTTGTGTTGTTATAAAGTTACGTTAAATTCAAACGAAATATTTATCCCGGCGTCTACGTAGGTTACTACTTAAATTTAAATCTGCTACTAGCTTTTAATAAACTGACTTAAAAGATAGAATTGAACCTTCATTTCGAATGATTGAAATGGTTAACCTCAGTGCTTTGTGAAAGGAGAGATCGTCATTATTTTAGGTACGCAGTGACGACAGCTCACAGGTTTTCCAGCATCTTCTGGTCGAGTCGTAAACCATTACGCTCCTGTCTTGTTAGCGATGGTACGGTACGGTACAAACTACATAGCAATGATTTTAAACAATTACCTAATTTCGTGATTAGTTTAAATAAAAACATGTACACAAAATTTAATATAATATTAGTCTAATACGGTGTAAATATTTTGCAACAGTTTGCTCTCAAGAAGCAACGACCATCGACGTCCTAATAATAAATACTTATTAAATTAGCAAAATCTGGAGAACTATATAAAAAACATAATTAACGTATGCGGAATGAAATCTGGACAACATTCAATTTCTTATAAAATAAATATAACATAGTTATTTTTATAATATTTCATGGTTTTTAATAATGTATTTAATCATATTAAACGCCAGAGTAAGTTTACTCCAATGCGAGGTTTCAAACGAAAGTTGTGGTACTTTATGTCCATCGCTGTCGACAACAACAATGTACAGATTTTTTAAGATCTAAATTTATCTTCCATCGGATAACTTTTTAAGGAGGCTTCGTATACTTGACATTTTTCACATTCTTGGCCGTAAGATTATTGGTATTCTCAAAATAATAGTTACCTTGCCACGAATTTCCATTTTAAACAACATAATATTAGTCATTCAAAAATCCAAAAATGAAAAAAACACCTGTTTTTACATTTTTGACCAAACGACGTGGCCGTATTTTCGGTAATTTTTTTAAATTTTTGGACACGATGGGCGTAACTTTTCTTAATTGTTAACTGATACCTATGTCTTCAAGATATTTTAAAACAGTTTTACTGCCACATTTGAATGCCTTCCTGAGTTCTCTATAAGATTTTGTGACTCAGCGGGCTGTCATTTTTTTAAATCAAACTTTCTCTGCAAACTGGCTAATGCTGGAATATTTCCCTGAACCAAGCCTTCTTGTGGCAATTTTTGTAAAGAAAAAGGACACAAAATTATTATCTTTAGCTCTATCCTATTTCCACAAAATTTTCCACGGTGTTCGCTTTCAGCCATAGGGAATTAATACTGTAGAAATTACATACTATTTCGCGACGTTGTTCTCCTCGATTAACCATAAATTTAAGATAAAGAATCCAATGCCCATTAAAAGTACGGGATTAATTAGCAGATGTATAAGCTTTCAATTGGCATTTATATAAAATTTGAGTTTATTTCTTTACTTACTTTTTACGTCTTCAAAACTTTGTCCAGATTTCATTCCGCATACTTAAATAGGTATATAAATGTAATTACATCTAGGTACGTCCTAATTAGACTAACTTTACTAAAATTATCATTAGGTGCGTGTCTATGCTTATTAAGTCATTAGGGTTTCAGGGCAATCTAACAAGGTTTGGAAATATTGAAATGTTTTTCCTTAAAAGGCTTATTTTTCCGACTGTATCGCTATTCGCTACAGAAGACGACGCACGGCCCGCAGCAGTAATTCTGGACGTGTCCGAGTGGGCGGCGGGCAGCCCCCAGGGCAGCCTTTCATATTACTAATTGTAAGTTCAATCATTTAGGTCGCTTCTGATTTGGTTAATGATGCTGGACGTTGATGTTACATCTTGGTAGTTTAATAGGCACTAAATCACATGCTAATTACATTTGGTTAAGGTATTTATGTTTTTTGACTGAAATATTCAAGTGTAAATACACTAAAACAATACAAGTATTTTTGTAGTACGTAAAGATTTTATTTGTTTTAGTTCGCTGCAGCAAAATAAAAATAAAAATATCAAGGAATATTTGTTTTAAGCTCGCATTACACGCCACACCCTCTACGTACAGTCATGTCGGTCTGACTTTTTTCAAAAAGGTTAGGCTACGGGGCAGACCCTTAACCCGATCGTCTTTTTTTTAGGCTTAAATTGTAGCTGACGAAATTGTCCAGAGCAGTTCTTCTCAAATTTTTGATGTCATTCTTCGTTTCCAAAATATCGAACGCCAAAATCAAAAATTTGGAAAAAATTGATTCTTTTTTTTACTATTCCGGCTATAACTTTTTTCTTTTTTGATTTTCCTGAAAAAATCTTTTTGCATCTTACAGCTCTTGTAAATATGAGTCTTTTAAGCTATTTTTGAATATCATATCTTTACAACTTTCCGAGTTATAAGGGGATCGCACTTTTTCGTGAAATCGGGGCCTATACTGGAACGAACGAAAGGACATTTCCAATGTCAAAACAAAAGCACCGTCGCTTTCTCGAGCGAAATTATAGGATGCAATTGCAAATCCACGTGGTAGGTGTCCATCCACCTGTTACGAACAACATTAATGTCTTATGCGTAGTGATTAAAATAAACGGTATTGTACGTAACGTAACATAAAGACGTTCTTTAAATTATAACACCATATAACATATGAATTTGAAAAATTAACTAGTCAAAGCTAGTAAGCGGATACCTTAGTGTGGCGCTAAGTTCAATACGAGTGGTAATTGGACTATTATAGTCGATGACCACCTGTTATTATGTGCGTCCATTCAAATTAGACCTCCCCTGCTTGTCTTCGAGCTAACAAACTAAAAGCAATATTATGCATTTAGGTTCTGTTTCGGAGGTCTTTCTAGAACAGTGCTTCGAATACTGGGCGGGAAATGAGTAAGTTTCACCTCTACTAATGAGCCGTAATACTGATGCGGTTTCATGCTACCATGGACGTTGCCTCAGGCAGCTGTCTATTTTGCTGCCATTGTCGACATTAGCTAATGCTCCACAATTGCTACTGCAAAAAGTATTAAGTTTATTCGTGAAACAATAGAGATTTGTTGGTGATAAAATATTGAAATCTGCATTGTGATTATAATCTTGCTGTGAACTGCGCGATCAAAAAAGTTTTAGAGTTATAAATTGCTACCTTTATCATATCACACAAATCTAGGACCTGTTTTTATTTTAGGAACAACTATTGCAATTTTAAAATGTATAGCTCACTTAGTGATATTATAGTGTTTCTTGCAAAAATCAAAACTTTTAAATGGATTTGAGTATGTATGGTTTCATTACCAACAAGGTACCCTTACAAATTCGTCAAGTCTGTAGACATCTATCTCTCCGCCTGCGGTCCGCGGCTAAGCTCGTGGACACCCTTAATTTATTCGAGTACCTAACACGTACACGTAAAATGTTTATTTTTCGCTTAAGCTCTACCTCTAATCTACAGCAGAATGTCATTGGATAGTTTTCTCAAAAAAAAATACTTATTTTTTTAAGGCCAGTGTCGCCTTTTCGTACTAAAGATTTTCAAGACATTATACACTACACATACTTAGATGTTTTTGGCTAAATGTAACTTTGATACAGACCATTTTATGACTTTACTGCTAAGTATGTATAAGTAGCTGACCCGGCGAACTTCGTACCGCCAACAATTATATATTAATTTCTCCAATATTTTAATAGTTATATATTCTGCTATTCGGGCGAAGATCAATCCAAAAAATATTATTAAAATCGGTTCAGATCTTCTTGGGTTATAAATGTGTAACCGACACGACTTTACTTTTTATAGTACTTATATAGAACTATAGAAGGTATACCGTTATATTACAGTTAAGTAGATCGTATACTTAACTCAGCAAGCGTTTAAAAGATATTCCAGAAATATGAAACCGCGAAAGTAACATTAAATTATCCGTTACATGATAGCAGTTTATTTGTACCGAAATTTAACTAATGTTTTATCTGAATTATATCGGTTGTTACGAATAAAGAAAGCAGTCGTTGGTTTCGGTTTTACACACCTTTTCTAAATTGATTTATGATTTGATTGAGAGAAGTTGCCGTAACCATTCTGTAATAAATTATGCAAAGAGAGTAACTATCTCTACCTACTTATCGTTTACAGATTGAAGATAACACAATTTTGAAAACTCGATTGGTGTTACATTATCATTAACGATACGCGTAGATACTGTATGTTATGCGAAGCCTTATTTCTTATTTAACGGCCTTCTAGACTAGTCGGTTGTGACCCTGCCTATGAAGCAGGAGGTCCCGGTTTCGAATCCAGGGGTCAGGGCATTTATTTGTTTTTTTATCACGGGTATTTGTTCCTGAGTTATGGATGTTTTCTACTGTTCTATTATATATATGTATCGTCGCCTAGTACCCACAACACAAGCATTATTGAGCTTACCGTGGGACTACGTTGATTTGGGTAAGATTGTCCCATAATATTTATCTATAATTTATTTCTGCCGACGCCGACCCATTATTTATATATTTAAGTAGGTAGGTAGGTTTCCTAAATCTGTCATTATTAATACAAATAATCAAATCCTGATTTCACAATAGCCGGATGCTAAAGTACCCGTACTTTCTACTTGTTTTATTTCCGTACATTCTCGTTTTGTCTATAGAATCCTCATTAATAAGATAATTTGATTTGTAGTTACAACTTTACAACCATACGATGGATTTGGTTGTTACATCGTGTATTAAGTCTTATTGCGGACGTTGCCTGCGTAGCGTTATCATAACGGTGGATGTGACATTGCTTCGTGCCTAAGCACAAAATGATATGTATTAAAGTAGGCTTTGGTCCCGTCGCCGGTTGGCACGTGTCTGCCGATTCAGGCACGATCGATAGCACAAATAACGTCTTCGTGATTGATGGTGTACCAAGACATTGTTACATTGTTAGCTTGAGGATTTTGGGGCTGACCGATTTTTGTAAATTTGGCAAGCTATTTGGGTCGTATGTTTTTCCGAGTGACCTTAATCTATTCATGTTATTAGTGTTTTCTTTAGAAGAGTTTGTAATCATATCTCTACGTATTTACATATGTCGACGAGGACCGCCGAGGGCAGGGCAGTAGGGTGGTTTGGAACTCAGAAACTTCTGTATCTGAAGAATTCTTAGAAATAAAGCTAATAGATTACACTATAACGCAAACACATAGACTACTTTCTAATTACAAAAGGTTCTTAAACACTTTAACTGTGAAAACGAGGAGAGTTGTTTGCTTGCGTCCGTTGCGACTCAAAATACCACGTAGATATCATAATTCTAGCATTTATGATGTGTACGGCGTAGCTCTGCGACAAGCCGCTGCCTTCTCCCTCCGTCATATATATCATATAATTTATATCAGTCGTATATCTTGTACTACGACGAAATAATAGATAAAGATGGCATCTTTCTCAGTACAAACATGGCTTCCAAAAACAGTCCGGGAGTGCGATTTTTGAATCTCACCAAGTGACTAATTCTCACCGATGTGAGTGATTTACTTTCGGAAATCACTCACATCGGTGAGAATTAGTCACTTGGTGAGATTCAAAAATCGCACTCCTGATATTCCCCTGACATGACAGTGATCTCTTTGCCCCTTCCCCGGCTTTGAAGCATATTTGTTCACCTTTTTTATTTAACCATTTTTAGGGTTCCGTAGTCAACTAGGAACCCTTATAGTTTCGCCATGTCTGCCCGTCCGTCCGTCCGTCCGCGGATAATCTCAGTGACCGTTAGCACTAGAAAGCTGAAATTTGGTACTAATATGTATATCAATCACGCCGACAAAGTGGTAAAATAAAAAGTGGAATTTTTATTTTTATTAGGGTACCTCCCCTATACGTAAAGTGGGGAGTGATTTTTTTTTTCATTTCAACCCTAACGTGTGATATATTATTGGATAGGTATTTAAAAATGAATAGGGGTTTCCTAAAATAATTTTTCGATAATGTAAATATTTTCGGAAATAATCGCTCCAGAAGTAAAAAAATATGCGTCCCCCCCTCTAACTTTTGAACCATAAGTTTTAAAAATATGAAAAAAATCTCAAAAGTAGAACTTTATAAAAACTTTCTAGGAAAATTATTTTGAACTTGATAGGATGAATAGTTTTTGAAAAAAAAATACAAAATAATTTCTGAACTAAGTTTGTAATTTAACTGTATAAGCAGGTGTTTATTGTACCTGTAATTTCTACAAAATTACAATGAAATGACGTGCTTTCAAATAAAGTAAAAACGGTGAAAATCGGTTCACGCAATAAAGAATTATCCCATAAAAATCATCTTCCATACTTTATGCTCGCGCGCAATAGTTTACTTAATTTGCCGATAGATGTCGCTGTACGTGGAACTCTCATATCATATCCTACATGGTGGTGTTATTAACTCTTAAGTGGGGACACTTACTGTGACGGACGGAAAACTACGGAACCCTACAGTGAGCGTGGCCCGACACGCTCTTGGCCGGTTTTTATTTTCTATTGAAGCCGAATATAGTGAGTCGATGTTTCAGTGTTTTGTTTGCGCTTAAAACATGAAAATTCTCAATACAATATTGTATGAATGAAAACAGGATTAGGTTGCCGAGCGGACTCCAGGTTCAAAATTGAGCCTTGTCAAAAACCTGGACAGACGTTAGGAGGATGATGATTATATTAATAAAAACATCATGGACAATTAATATATAATAAGCTTTTTTCTACTCGTCGACTATAATGCTAGAATTGAGACTGTGGACCAAACTACTAGCGCATACTTTTTGATGGAGTTTTTATGGCCGCATATTTTAGCATGGTCGACTATGCTGAAATGAATTTTCATACAATAATATAGCACCACAATCCACCGCCGCCACAATCCACTGGGAGATTCAAGTTACTAAATTGTATAGAGGAAGCAGGTTGCATTCGTCGAAGTTAATTCTTACCGTAATAAACTTTTCAGTCGTCACGATTATATAAAATACTTTTCATCACACTTGCTTGTCAATAGTGATATTACACGCAGTCTTACAGAGCAGTTATGACCGATTTACTTCCCACGGGCGGAAAAGTTTAGTTTTAAAATATACATAGAAATTTCACGTCAGTTGCGACCAAGTTGCGACTAAGGAGGTTTCATTCCCGCCAAGGTTTATTTCCTATTTTGAAAATTTTGCTACAAACCATTTTTACTGCATATATTTAAAATGTGCTTTTGCTTCAGTGATAATAATAATAATAAATACTCTTTATTGCACACCTCATACAGTTACAAGCACAAATTTTACAATTAGATAAATTTAGGTAGAGGTAACAACAGGCGGTCTTATCGCTAATGAGCGATTTCTTCCAGACAACCTTTGGGTAGTGGAGACTAGAGAAAAACAATAAGCAGTAGGTGGTGCATAGAAACAAAAGAGACGAAATAGATAACACAGCACATTCATATGAATATACATACTTAAATAAATACAAAATAAACATACATATACGTACATATATACATATATAATACACACAATAAGAAACAACAGTGTCAACTTAAAAACCTAAGGAAGAGATAAATAGTATTCCTTAAGTTGCGATTTAAAGCTACCAATAGATTGCGCGCGTTTAATGTTGAGAGGGAGAGAATTCCACAAACGAACGGCCTGGAACGTAAATGAGCAATTATAAAATTTGGAAGATGAAGATGGCACTTTTAGGAGCAATTTTTGAGAGGATCTAATAGAATTAAGATAAGAGAAACGCTCTTTGAGGTAGCGGCGAGTTGCAGGGTTAAAAAGTATAGAAAAGAGTAAAGAAAGTATGTGAGAGTTACGGCGGTGACGGATAGGGAGCCATTTGAGTTGAGAACGAAAACTAGAAACATGGTCGAATTTGCGTAATCCGAAAATGAACCGAATGCAGGCATTTTGAATACGCTCAAGCTTATTAAGTTGCTCCTCGGTTAGGTCTAAATAGGAGATATCTGCATAATCAAGAATGGGGAGAAGTAACGACTGAGCAAGCGCAATTTTAGTAGCATTTGGCAGGAAATTCCGGAGCCGTCTGAGAGACCCTATGGCAGCAAACATCTTCCTGCTCACTTCACTCACCTGAGGCACCCATGATAGACAACGATCCATGATTACGCCAAGATTTTTCACTTGGTTGGAAAAAGGAATTTGGATACCATCGAAGACTATCGGAGGGAGCCTGAGAAAGTCAATTTTGGAGATTTGTTTAGCGCTACCCATCACAATTACCTGTGACTTTAGGGGGTTTACTTTTAAACCGTAATTTTGACTCCAATTTGATATGCGGAGCAGATCAAGATTCGTGGCTTCTATAACTGAATTGAGATCGCTATGCATACCCTGCGAATATATTTGAAGGTCGTCGGCATAGAGGTGATACGAAGAGGAGAGATCAAGAGTTATGGAATTAATGAAGATAGAAAATAAAAGAGGAGACAGCACACCACCCTGTGGAACACCAGCTGATGTGTTGCACCAGGAAGAACACGAAGAATCTAGTTTAATTCTTTGCCGACGACCAACCAAATAGCTGCGGAACCAGTCAATCGCTGCAGCCGATATGTTAAGAGACTGTAAGAACGCGAGCAAAATGTCAAAATCGACCGTGTTAAAGGCATTACTGAAATCTAGAAGTGCAAGAACTGTAAGCTTCTGGTCATTCATACCCAAACGGATGTCATCGGTAACCTTGACAAGAGCCGAGGTAGTACTATGGCCCGGACGAAAACCAGATTGAAATGGGTTTAGGAGGTCATTTCTATTCAGGAAGGAAGTTAGTTGCTGATGCACTAGCCGTTCGAGGACTTTGGATAGGAAAGGAAGAATGGAGATGGGGCGATAGTCAGAGAAGGAACTGGGGTTGAATTTTTTGGGTAACGGAATAATATTGGCATCCTTCCACAGACTGGGAAAAGTACTTGATGAAATGGAAAAATTCAGAATACCGGTGATAATAGGAACAAACAAATCAAGGAGAGGGAGTATCATATTTCGGCTAACACAGTCAACACCAACGGCGTTAGAAGTGATATTCAATATACCCTTCCTAACATCACTCTCACAGAAATGGCTAAAATAGAAAGAAGAGAAATCTAAGGCAGGAAGTGATGAAAGATGATGAAGTGAGTTAGATTTCTTAGGACCACTGAAACAGGTGGACGATGAAAAATGCTGGTTAAGCTGGTCAACGCTAATATTGTTTAAATTGGTTGCCTGTTGAGATTTGCCAACTCCGAGACCTTTCAAAAATTTCCACACTTTGGCTGGATTTCCATCTTCAACAGAACTGTGAATATGACGCCTCTGAGCATCTCGACATATAGTGCTACAGCGATTGCGCAGGGTATGATATTTAAGTTTATTTTTCTCAGAGTTGTTAGCCTTATACTTAGATTTAGATTGATTCTTCCTCTCTATAAGGGCTTTAATATCCTCAGTGAGCCAAGGAGCAGGGAGATGCTTGACTTTTATTGCACGAACAGGAGCATGAGCGTCATAAAGTTGTATGAGGAGCGAATTAAAGAGAGAAACTTGATCGTCTATCGAACCCGCTCGAGCGATACTGCTCCAATCGATTGTTAAAGCGTCATCTCGAAGCTTTTCCACATTTAATCCACTAAAATTGCGCTGCAAAAGAATTTTTGATTTAGATTTGGGAGGACGAATTTTGTAAGAGAGATAGAGCAGATCATGATATGAGAAGGCATCCGCGGAGTATTGTCCAAATTTAGACACATGAGAAGTCGAAGAAACTAAAGTTAAATCAAGAAGAGAAGGCGAGCAATTTGGAAAATAGTGTGTGGCGTCTGAAGGGAGAATAGTTAGATTGCATGCATCTACCAGGGATTTAAGGCGCCGGGATCGACTGTCATCCTTCAGAAGACACGTATTTAGATCTCCCATAAGAATGTGATGATTATAAGAAGGCATAAGGTCCTCGAGAAGTTTCTCAAGAGAATCAAAGTAATTAACGTGAAGGGAGGGGGAATAAAAAACGCCAAGTAAAAGTTTGGAATGAGAGAGGGAAACGTCGAGAAACATATACTCTGCGGCATCAGAAGTAGAAGAGCTGGCAGATACATTAACAATTGAATAGGGGATGTAAGAACGAAGGTAAATCGCAACTCCACCGCCACCTCTTCCAAGGCGGTCGTGCCGAATTAAATTGAAACCAGGTAAAGAGTAAGACGTTGAAGGCAAAGTGATTTTACAATTCTTTTATCAAATTTAATTTTGAAAATCGATAGATACAACCTGTTAGTGTAGATTTGAAAATTAAACGCATAAAAACTAAACAGTTCTTGGCATTATCTGTGGAATAGTTTGTTGAAAAAAGTTGACAATTAATCACTTTTAGCGCAAACTACTCAAATTATTCATTTTATTGTTGTTTTCAAAGCATGTTTCGATGTTTAGGCACAAAAAAATAACTAAACATGACTTCCTCGTCAGAATCAGACTAAGATGGATGTGCATTAAAATCAACACCACCGGAATTGTTAAGTGCGGCTCAAGTGATCAACGATAATTTGCTTCCAGAAAAGTCAAAAGGAAATTATAATCAAGCTTACGAAAACTTATTGAGATGGACAAATCGAAAAAAAGGCCACTTCATTTTCGGAAAACGTTTTTGCTTACTTCGGCGAGCTTGCCCCAAAATACAGAGCAGGGTCACTATGGGCCATATATTCGATGTTAAAATGTACCCTAAAAGTAAAAAAATGTGATTTTTAATTTCACTAATAATTCGGTAAGTAATTGTACGATTACTTTGAACTTTAATAAATGATAAAAAAAAATACATTTTTTATTTCCTTGCAAATGTGATGAAAAACAGTGTATGTATCTCGGACAGGAAGGAAATTACAAACTCGAGTCATCAAAAGGCCTCCGCCTTCGGCGTCGGGCTTCTAATAGACTCTCGTTAGAAATTTCCTTCTTCCCACCCTTGGTGCACAATGTACTTTTATAAGTAGCTACTGTTGTTCTAATGTTACATTCAAATCCCATTTTCATAATCCCATGTTCAAGTCTTAACGGTTGACTACAATTAATAGCTTAAAAAATAGTAATTGCTTTTTAAAAACTACATTTAGTTGCTTTTATTCTAAGATCTCTCTCCAACCTTGTTCCTTTAATCGTTATTCTTAAAAGTAAATTAATCTTAGTATATAAGTATACTCGTGCCACAACACGACCCTCGTGTCCAACGATATGTAATTGTAATAGCCCTCCACCACAATTAATTGAATAATACCTTCCTGTACAATTAAGAAGTCGTTTTTAATTAGCCATCAGACTGGATAACTCGTTGGCTAGACTCGAAACTTGCGGCAATGGCTCATTATTGTCACGGATATCAATCGCGTTCCTAATTAGATTTAAGTTGAAATTGTGCGCATTTCTTGGATCTTAGGGGTAAGTGTAAGCAATCGTAGATTTCTCTCACCGCTAAACACCTGTTGGAATAGGATGGTTGAGATTTTATCGTTAATCATGGCACGTAGGTGGCGTCCAAGCTGACAGACGATAAAAATGCGACCATCATAGGCCTACTGGGGGGCGATTTTTGAGATCTGAGCGCTCGAATATAACATTTAAAACTCTGAATAAAACGTAGAAATTATGTTTTAAAAACAACAGCTATAGTTATTTAAAATTATGATTATTTATATTATTAATTTCAGGCGTAAATAATGGCGAAAAACTTTTGTGTGCGATTATATTCGAAGTTAAATTCTTTGAATTCGAGCGCTCGATTGTCAAAAATCGCCCCCACGGCTGAGTTAATATGACATGCGATGCGAAAGCCTCGCCTAATTTTATTAACCACTATACTTTAATCATATCCACGTCATCATCATCATCGGCCTTTGCGTCAATTGCAGACGATTTAAACAGGAACACTGTGGAGACAACGCCTTTGGTGGCTATAAAGACCGATACGGGAACGACACGATTTTCCACATTTCTGACAGAAAAAGTTGACGTCAGAGGCTGGAGCCACATCGGTATGCTGCCTGTGCCTGCGCAACCTTTTTTCAACCAATGACTCGAACCAGGTCTTATCACAGAAGTTTCTACCTTCCACGACACTTGCACGCCATTCCTTCCTGTCATCAGCGAGCGTTTCCCAGACTTGATGGTCAATTTTAAATACAGTCATGTCCCGCTTAGCGCAGTCCTTAAAGCGCAGCTTAGGCCTTCCAACACTCCTTTTAGCGTACGCTACCTCACTAAGCAGGACACGACGAGGTATTCTAGAAGGCTCCATTCGGCGCACATGTCCAAGCCATCGCAGACGTTTCTGCTTGAGAAGCGCAGTCACGCTGGGCAGCTGCGCCATGTGAAGAACCCGTTGGTTCGTAACTTTGTCCTGCCATGTTATGCCTAAAATGTTGCGTATACAGCGCATGTGAAAAGTATTAAGTCGCCGCTCCTGCTTGGCGGAACTTCAAGGCATCGTGGATAAGTTTTCCCGGGCTTGTTATCTGTTCTCTATGTCCATAAATGCCAGAAAAACAGTTTTATTTGTGCAGGGCACTGCGGAAACACCTAATATAATGGTGGATGGCTCAGTTCTGGAACTCGTTGATAAATTTGTCTATCTGGGGTCAACCGTATCGAACAAGCTCTCACTGGATGCAGAAATTGATATCCGATACGAATCGGCAAAGCGGCGACCATGTTCGGAAGGCTCCGTACAAGAGTTTGGCTGAACAAACATCTCACTAGCAGAACCAAAATATTGATATACGAAACTTGCGTTCTAAGTATTCTCTTGTATGGAGCAGAAACCTGGACGACGTATGCCAAACCTGGACGACGTATATCCACGTAAGGTTATAATATACCGTCAATCAACTGTACTGAATTAATATACTATTTATTTGTATAATTAATAATATAGTTTAATAAAAGAGAGATGATGTAGCTACGTACGTTTCTGCAATATTTATTGGCCATAAACTAAATAAACTACATTCAAGCGATCCAATTCTTCAATCAAAAATTATACCCGTCTATTGCGTTGGTCAATTTGAAATATTGCGTCCGTAATATATGTATTCATTCCAGATAGGCGTGGCGTAAATATCCTGCAGGTTTCATACTTATGCAACCTTTTGGAATAGAGTTAGGTCGTGACTAGCCCCTGCACCTGCCGGTCAAAACAAACCACAACTTTTAAGTGATCAGACGATTGTACCATTTGTTCAAGAACAACGGAAGGTCTCCGAAGCACCATATACATTGCATCCTTAACCATTGCCGCGGGACGCAGTCTCGGCTTTAAAGTCGAATTGGAAGCTTAGCTATTCGAATCTGTTTCGTGACTTTCGAATATGATACCAAGCCTTTAAGGGACGTTTTGCAATACTGTTTAGTAGTTGGTTTGATCCTCACTACGTGACGTCACGTTTGTCGTGCTTGAATCTGAATAATTCACTTTTGATTATGCATCATTTCAAATTTTCAATATACTTTAAGTACAATCAGATAACTATTGAGTACTATTGACAAAAAGCCCTGCGGCTTGCCGTGACATTAATTACCTACGTTGAGTGCCTCCTTTTTATCGTGCGTTTCTTTTTTACCATTTTTTTCTTAATTTAACTGGTGTGACGTAAATAAATGTATTTTCTTTCTTTTTTAGGGTTCCGTAGCCAAACTGGCAAAAACGGAATCCTTATAATTTCGTCGTGTCCGTCTGTCCGTCCGTATGTCACAGGCAATTCCCCGTAAACCATAAATCAATATTAATTAAATTTTAACAGGAGGTGTGTTTTGAGTGCCGCTACTTAGTTTTGTAGTAAGATTGCTGAAAAAAATATACATGTAACTAGATGTCAAAAAAATTATCAAATATCAGCATACGGCACATTAATCAATAGATCTTTAAAAATTACATTGAGAATTGTTTCAACATTTTGTGATTAAGTCAATATTTTCAGAAATAATCGCCCCGAAAGTCTAAAATATTGTGCCTCTCCCCTGTAACTTTTGAACCAGACATCCAAAAAATATAAAAAAATTCGAGATCTTTGCATATTCCTTCAACAAAAATTTTGAACATTATCGGTTAAGCCGTTTTTGAGTTATCTACTTAAGCAGATACTATCTTTTGATATTAGGTTTTCCTTATTGAATCTGTGAATTTTATTTTTTTATTTTTTCCATTGAAAGTACGGAACCCTTCATTGTGGTATGGCACGCACTTGGCCGGCTTTTTCTTTCTTCTTTCTTTTGAAATTCCTTTGACCAAGTTCTCATTTAATGCCGTTCGACTTTTCTTTGCGTCACCCTGGACGTCAAAACATTGCGGCGATCCGGGGGGTGGCACAAGGGCGGTCCTCAGGAAATAGGTTTAAGTTGTAATGGTTAATTAGCATAAAACATGGTTGCTTATTCTTAGTATAGTGTACTTACTACTTCACTAGCCTGCTTCAGGTTCCCACGTTTGCAGAAGTAAAGAAATATTCATATCAAGACAGTGGTCAACAGATTGTCGGGTGTATTTTAATTGACAATAAAATAAGTGCACTGATCAGGATTTCTCTATGCATAGCAAATGGCAAGGAGGTATTTGCTAACGAGATCGTAGGCCGGCATGGTTGAGATGCCTCCTTACTAATAAGTTGCTATCAAATGCCCCAGGGTACGGGGTAATTAAGACAGCAACCTGAAACAGTATTGCCATATCACACGTAAAACTATATAAGAAACTTTGGTAGGGTGTTGGATGCACAATTTGCACAAAATTAAATTTATATAGACCTACATTAATTTCCGTGTATATAACTAGTTGACCGTTTCCTTTCTGGGTATTGATTTATTGATTATTTGTATATCTACTTAATGGAATTAAATCAATATTCCTTTCCCTTGTAAAGTAAAATATAAAAGATAATATTAGGTAGTGAAGTTGTGTGAGAGAGAATTGTAGGCCAACTTATCGGGACGAATAAAAGTATTATTAAAATAAGTAAGTACTTACCTATTTCTCTATAACATTAGTCGCTGTAGTTTTCTCATTTGCACATTTCACTAAAAATGTTATAACTCATTAAAGGGTAAATTGACTATAAAAGCTGGCAACATAACGCTAAGTAGCCGGCGACAGGTACATAGTTCAGTCATTATAGATTTTGACCCGTGAATAATTAGTTCTTGGACTTTTTTTTCGTAGGTCCCTCGGGGGGGTTACTGGGAGTGTTAATTCAAAAAGTAGACTGAATCAGGCTCCTGTGTATATTCGAAAAATGTTTTTTTCCAAATAAACGGTTTTTCTTGAATAATTCGGCCATTTTTGATTTTACAGTAAAACTGTAAGGACAAAAATTGTAGGAAATTTGATTCTCTACAAGTTTGGTCCTCACAATGTTTCTTCTAGGATCGATATTTTGGAAATTAAACCTGAAAAACGCGACAAACTCAAAATATTATCATTATCTCCTATGTTCCACGGTTTACGGCATGAATGAAGAGAAACAAAGTTGTAGAGAATCAAATTCTGAACAATTTTGGTTTCCACCTTTTTTCCCCCAAAATTGTTCAGAATTTGATTCTCTACAAGTTTAGTCCTCTTCATTTATGCCGTAAAACGTGGAACATAGGAGATAATGATTATATTTTGAATTTGTCGCGTTTTTCAGGTTTAATTTCCAAAATATCGATTTTGGGGGAAAAAAGGTGGGAACCAAAATTGTTCAGAATTTGATACTCTACAACTTCGTTTCTCTTCATTCATGCCGTAAAACGTGGAACATAGGAGATAATTATAATATTTTGATTTTGTGCGTTGTTCAGGTTTTATTTCCAAAATATCGATCCTAGAAGAAAAATCATAAAACCAAACTTGTAGAGAATCAAATTTCCTACAATTTTTGTCCTCACGGTTTTACTGTAAAATCAAAAATGGCCGAGTTATTTAAGAAAAACCGTTTTTAGAATATACACAGGAGCCTGATTCAGTCTACTTTTTGAATTTACACTCCCAGTGACCCCCCCGAGGGACCTACGAAAAAAAAATCCAAGAACTAATTATTCACGGGTAGGGTCGGTTTTTTGGATATAATGACTGGCCTAACAGACATATTGCGGTTTCTAATCGCGCATGTTATTGCGTCTGAAATGTTTATGATTGTAAGTTAATATGGAGATATGGGTCGGTTTAGAGAAACCAGACTACTTTATTATACGTATAAAGTGGTCATGTCTAATGAATTGTAATTAAAAACTTGATTCATACTCGTGAAGTTCCGGATCAAAACGAATTATTTTCATTCCACTCCTTCAGAGTTCGGTAACGATTTCAAAACGAAAATAGCTAATAATGAAATAACGCACATGAATAGCATTTGATAAGATAGTTTGAAGTCTTGTTATTTCAAAAAAATACTTTTGGTTGTACGTTTATTATTATTTAATACCCAAAAACTCAATTCTTGCAGAGCTTCTTTAGTGAGGACGTTGATTCGTGCAAACTTGTCGCTTAATTTTTTATAAGTATTTGTTATGTCCTCCAATATGTTGTATATTATCTGATGAAAGCATAAAGCCAAGTTTATTTCTACATTGAAATTTATATGAAAACTTTAATACGTTACCAAAAATACCACCTAAAGTTCGGCAATTTTATTAAAATTGCTCCAGGTAAAAATACTCTTGCTTAAAAGATATGTATAAAACCGGCCAAGAGCGTGTCGGGCCACGCTCAGTGTAGGGTTCCGTAGTTTTCCGTCCGTCACAGTAAGTATCCCCACTTAAGAGTTAAAATAACATCGCCATGTAAGATATGATATGAGAATTCCACGTACAGCGACATCTATCGGCAAATTAAGTAAACTATTGCGCGCGAGCTTAAAATATGGAAGATGATTTTTATGGGATAATTATTTATTGCGTGAAACAATTTTCACCGTTTTTACTTTATTTGAAAGCACGTCATTTCATTGTGATTTTGTAGAAATAAACTATTCAACCTTTCAAGTTTCTAAATAATTTTCCTAGAAAGTTTTTATAAAGTTTTACTTTTGAGATTTTTTTCATATTTTTAAAACTTATGGTTCAAAAGTTAGAGGGGGGGGGGACACATTTTTTTTTACTTCTGGAGCGATTATTTCCGAAAATATTTACATTATCGAAAAATGATTTTAGTAAACCCCTATTCATTTTTAAATACCTATCCAACAATATATCACACGTTTGGGTTGAAATGAAAAAAAAATCACTCCCCACTTTACGTATAGGGGAGGTACCCTAATAAAACATTTTTTTCCACTTTTTATTTTACCACTTTGTCGGCGTGATTGATATACATATTAGTACCAAATTTCAGCTTTCTAGTGCTAACGGTCACTGAGATTATCCGCGGACGGACGGACGGACGGACGGGCAGACATGGCGAAACTATAAGGGTTCCTAGTTGACTACGGAACCCTAAAAATGAAAAATACTGTTCCACTTATTCCTTAAACGACTAATTTTTCAACGTATTTATATATTTTTCATACTAGTTCAACATCACTTTAATCAATAAAAATCTTACTCTTTTCACCTCCCCAAGCAAAACTCGCGAAACACCTGTTAGATTAAGTTGAATGATTTATAAATGAAACATAATATCAAAAAAGTTTTCCGCTTATGCAGTTAAAAAAAATCTTTCAAAATATTTTAGACAAGTAGAATCGATAAGTTGAGCGAAATCGAAAAATAGTTATTTGTGCAACAAGAGAGGAAAGTTGATTTTCCTTGCGAGTGTTGATTTTGAGTCCCGAGTAAGCGAAAGATTCTAAGATAGAATCTTGAGCGTAGCGAGGGACTCAAAAACACGATATGTAAAATAACTTTATTCTCGTGTGACACATACAACTTTTCACTTCAGTAGTGAGAACATATTAAAGGTTAATAGTAGTTTAAAAACGAGTCCTTAAAATAAGAGTTTCATAATAAGATCACACGAGTATTTTAAGGCATAATTACGTCAGCATACATTACTTTATCTACACACATACTATAAACCCTATAAAATGGTTCAGAAACTATATGTAATGACCTGCATTGATAACAGGGCCACAACTAACATACCCATAAGCGAATGATTCTATCCTATAGAAGAAGAAGACAAAAAAGATGATGCTGTAGACGAGAATGAAGATGAATAATAAGAAGATAAAGATGAACGAAGAAGCAGATTAAGACGTAGAAGGAGATGAAGTAAAAGAAGATGATGATGAAGAAGATTAAGAAGATCAAGATGAAGAAGAAGATGATGATGAAGAGGGTAAAGAAGAAGAAGTTGATGTTGATGAAGAAGAAGACGATGAAGAAGATGATGATGTTGATGATGAAGAAGATAATGATGAAGAAGAAGATGATAGAGAAGAAGAAGAAGGAGATAAAGAAGACGAAGAAGGTGGTGAAGACAAAGGACATGAAGATGATGATGAAGAAAAAGTAGATGATGATGAAGAAGGAAGTTATGATGAAGAAGAAGATGATGATGATGATGCTGATGATGGTGAAGATTTTGATGGTGATGATGGTGTAGGAGAAGAAGAAAAAGACGATGAAGATGATGTTGGAGAAGAAGTAGAAGGAAATGAAGAAGACGAAGAAGGTTGAGAATAAAAAGGACATGAAGCTGAAGATGATGATGAACAAGAAGATGGAGATGGACATGATGAAGAAGAAGAAGATAAAGAATAAGAATATGATGATGATGACGATGATGATGATGATGAAGAAGGTCATGAAGGTGATGAAGAAGGTAAAGAAGAAGACGATGAAGAAGATGGAGTTGATGAAGAAGATGATGATGGAGAAGAAGAAGAAGGAAATGAAGAAGACGAAGAAGGTGGTGAATAAAGAGGACATGAAGCTGAAGATGATGATGAAGAAGAAGATGAAGAAGAAGAAGAATAAGAATATGATGATGATGATGATGATGATGAAGATGATGATGTTGATGATGAAGATGTTGATAATGATAAAGAAGAAGATGATAGAGAAGAAGAAGAAGGAAATGAAGAAGACGAAGAAGGTGGTGAAGACAAAGGACATGAAGATGATGATGAAGAAAAAGTAGATGATGATGAAGAAGAAAGTTATGATGAAGAATAAGATTGAGATGAACATGATAAAGAAGAAGAATAAGATGATGATGATGATGATGATGCGGATGATGGTGAAGATTTTGATGGTGATGATGGTGATGGAGAAGAAGAAAAAGACGATGAAGATGATGAAGAAGGTCATGAATGTGATGAAGAAGTTAAGAAGAAGGTAAAGAAGAAGACGATGAAGAAGATGGAGTTGATGCAGAAGATGATGATGGAGAAGAAGAAGAAGGAAATGAAGAAGACGAAGATGGTGGTGAATAAAAAGGACATGAAGCTGAAGATGATGATGAAGAAGAAGGTGATGATGAAGATGGAGATGGATATGATGAAGAAGAAGAAGATAAAGAATAAGAAGATGATGATGATGGTGATGATGATGATGATTATGATGATGATGATGAAGAAGAAGAAGAAGATTTCCAAGCTTATTAATGAAAACTCCAAATTTAGACAGATTAGCGGGTTTATGGTGTGTGTGTAAGATAAAAATTGTATTTCGAATTTGTAATAGACCCCGAAATATGAAGTAGCAGTTCATGGCCTTCACTAAATTAAAAAACTATTTTGTCTCACTCCCTGGAGTGACGAAAGTCGAACTTTCATCACTCCAGGGAGTGACGAAAGCGCGACTTTCGTCACTGTGTATTCGCAGGGAAGTAGGCTTGTTCGAGCTACTGAGGTGAAAAAAACTTTTCCGGTCTCTTCTCATTTGCTTTGAGGTGGGCACCTTCAAAAGTCGGCTCGGAAACGATGCGTATATTGACATCTAGGCCAACATTATTATGATATATAAGCATAGCATAGGCTTATATATTCCTAAGCAGGTCATCAGGATGTTAATGTGTGAAAAAGTTTCATTAGCAAGATTGCATGGATACAATTGAGACGACGGAGGGTTGAATTGTCAAAAAAAATGTGTTAATAGATTGATTTGCATTCCGAATAATCACGTACGTAATCACATGGATTTGTTGAGTAGCACCAAGGAGGTACGTGGTATTTAAAGCTGTTTGAAGTCTACATGGAAACGTTATCTAGGCTATATATCATCAGTCGCTGAAGGATACCAGTGGGGGCGGCTAATTACGTGCCCCATTACACTGCTTGATACTAAATGATTTTATTGCGAATAGGGGTGAACCAGTTTAAGTGCAATGAGCCTACCTAAATTATTATTAAACAGCAACTTTATTGTATTGGTGATCGCTTGACCAATTTGTTGATGAATATTTCCTAATGAAGACGGTGGATATTTGCCAGGCATCAATATTTTAGAGGGTACCTATAGTCAGCAAATTAGTGGTGTCAGTTAGGTTTCGCCATTAGAGTTAGGCAGTTAGGTAAATATGTAGGTACATAAACTATTATTTATAATTTGAATTGCGGAATAATACAATATTTGTGTTCGCTTTAAGCTATTTAAAATAGTTATTTTACTTGTTTTTTTAAAGTGGGTATTCCACTCATACATTAGTATGTTATTTAATCAAATACAAACATTGAAACATTGAAAAAATAATCAACCCAGTTTGACTTGAACAAACATCGATACGCCTTACCGGGGCTCGATATCGCTTTACCAATTAAGCTATGGGTTCAGTTACTGAGCTGACGAAATTCTCAATGCCTTCAATCATCTTTTTGCATTTATTTTTACATCGACTTTATAGCAGCCGTAAGCGACATCTAGGTGTCAACTACTACAGTTAGCTACCCTTCCCGCCGACTCCTTTACAAGTGTCACAACGGAAATAACAGATGGCGCCTGCTATCAACTCATAATTATTTTACTTGTTTTTTAAAGTGGGTATTCCACTCATACATTAGTATGTTATTTAATCAAATACAAACATTGAAACATTGAAAAAATAATCAACCCAGTTTGACTTGAACAAACATCGATACGCCTTACCGGGGCTCGATATCGCTTTACCAATTAAGCTATGGGTTCAGTTACTTAGCTGACGAAATTCTCAATGCCTTCAATCATCTTTTTGCATTTATTTTTACATCGACTTTATAGCAGCCGTAAGCGACATCTAGGTGCCAACTACTACAGTTAGCTACCCTTCCCGCCGACTCCTTTACAAGTGTCACAACGGAAATAACAGATGGCGCCTGCTATCAACTCATAATTATTTTACTTGTTTTTTAAAGTGGGTATTCCACTCATACATTAGTATGTTATTTAATCAAATACAAACATTGAAACATTGAAAAAAAAAAATAATCAACCCAGTTTGACTTGAACAAACATCGATACGCCTTACCGGGGCTCGATATCGCTTTACCAATTAAGCTATGGGTTCAGTTACTGAACTGACGAAATTCTCAATGCCTTCAATCATCTTTTTGCATTTATTTTTACATCGACTTTATAGCAGCCGTAAGCGACATCTAGGTGCCATACTAATAACATACTAATGTATGAGTGGAATACCCACTTTAAAAAACAAGTAAAATAATTATGAGTTGATAGCAGGCGCCATCTGTTATTTCCGTTGTGACACTTGTAAAGGAGTCGGCGGGAAGGGTAGCTAACTGTAGTAGTTGGCACCTAGATGTCGCTTACGGCTGCTATAAAGTCGATGTAAAAATAAATGCAAAAAGATGATTGAAGGCATTGAGAATTTCGTCAGCTCAGTAACTGAACCCATAGCTTAATTGGTAAAGCGATATCGAGCCCCGGTAAGGCGTATCGATGTTTGTTCAAGTCAAACTGGGTTGATTATTTTTTCAATGTTTCAATGTTTGTATTTGATTAAATAACATACTAATGTATGAGTGGAATACCCACTTTAAAAAACAAGTAAAATAATTATGAGTTGATAGCAGGCGCCATCTGTTATTTCCGTTGTGACACTTGTAAAGGAGTCGGCGGGAAGGGTAGCTAACTGTAGTAGTTGGCACCTAGATGTCGCTTACGGCTGCTATAAAGTCGATGTAAAAATAAATGCAAAAAGATGATTGAAGGCATTGAGAATTTCGTCAGCTCAGTAACTGAACCCATAGCTTAATTGGTAAAGCGATATCGAGCCCCGGTAAGGCGTATCGATGTTTGTTCAAGTCAAACTGGGTTGATTATTTTTTCAATGTTTCAATGTTTGTATTTGATTAAATAACATACTAATGTATGAGTGGAATACCCACTTTAAAAAACAAGTAAAATAATTATGAGTTGATAGCAGGCGCCATCTGTTATTTCCGTTGTGACACTTGTAAAGGAGTCGGCGGGAAGGGTAGCTAACTGTAGTAGTTGGCACCTAGATGTCGCTTACGGCTGCTATAAAGTCGATGTAAAAATAAATGCAAAAAGATGATTGAAGGCATTGAGAATTTCGTCAGCTCAGTAACTGAACCCATAGCTTAATTGGTAAAGCGATATCGAGCCCCGGTAAGGCGTATCGATGTTTGTTCAAGTCAAACTGGGTTGATTATTTTTTCAATGTTTGTATTCTATTTAAAATAACTTTTAAAATAATTCGATGTAAGTGCATAATTTAACTTATTATTTATTATTCTTGCGCGTTGGTATGCGTATTCAACCCTGCGCAAGTAGGCAGAGTTGTCTCACTTATGACAGCGCAGTGCTTGACGGTGAAATATTTACGAGTGCGCAAGCGCTTTCCCGTGTGATTCCGCCGCGGCTAGCGCGCCGCACACTCGGCAGACGGCACTGACGGCACCCCCTGCCGTTGCAGCGTCTTTGAAAGCTCAAGCTCACGAAGACTGCACACTACTATTTAGCATTATTAATGAGGATTAAATTCGCCAAAAATCGTGACAACTTACGCTGTTGGGTTGTAATTTCGTACTTCTCTATGAAGGCTCGACTTTACGAATTTGCTGCTTTGGCATATTACTTACGAGTATGTTTAACATTTCATTATTTACTCTAAATAGGTATGTCCCTTCTAAATTATTGACTGCATGTACCTAAGTGTTTTATCATGGATATAAATACGACTCGGATCGATTTTGTTACCTATACTGATATAAACTTAAAAAAGAAAATTGATTGTGTTTGCGAATAAATTTAGTTTCTTTCTTTTTTTAGGGTTCCGTAGTCAACTAGGAACCCTTATAGTTTCGCCATGTCTGCCCGTCCGTCCGTCGGTCCGTCCGTCCGTCCGCGGATAATCTCAGTGACCGTTAGCACTAGAAAGCTGAAATTTGGTACTAATATGTATATCAATCACGCCGACAAAGTGGTAAAATAAAAAGTGGATTTTTTTTTATTAGGGTACCTCCCCTATACGTAAAGTAGGGAGTGATTTTTTTTTTCATTTCAACCCTAACGTGTGATATATTGTTGGATAGGTATTTAAAAATGAATAGGGGTTTACTAAAATCATTTTTCGATAATGTAAATATTTTCGGAAATAATCGCTCCAGAAGTAAAAAAATATGCGTCCCCCCCCTCTAACTTTTGAACCATAAGTTTTAAAAATATGAAAAAAATCTCAAAAGTAGAACTTCATAAAAACTTTCTAGGAAAATTATTTTGAACTTGATAGGTTGAATAGTTTTTGAAAAAAAATTACAAAATAATTTCTGAACTAAGTTTGTAATTTAACCGTATAAGCAGGTGTTTATTGTACCTGTAATTTGTACAAAATTACAATGAAATGACGTGCTTTCAAATAAAGTAAAAACGGTGAAAATCGGTTCACGCAATAAAGAATTATTCCATAAAAATCATCTTCCATACTTTAAGCTCGCGCGCAATAAGGAGTGGTCCGGAAAAAAAGTAGCCGTGCCTTTTTTGATTTATCTTTTTATTTTGTGCCGATTTAGAAGCAGTGTTTATATTTAAATAATCTCTAGATACAATCATACAAAACATAAATACAATCATACTTAAATAAAACAGCGTTTGGAAGTTTTCGCCTTTTGTATTCCATCATACACATAGTTTTTTGAACAGCGTCTTCTGACAGAATTTTTGAGGTGTTTCTCAAAAACATGTTTTTTCTTATAGTTTGATTTGATAAGCTATTTTATACCTTAATAAATTGTCTTTCTTCAATAGTAAACTTTTTTATCTGGCTTCATTTTAAGGTAGTTACAGTAATTTTTAATTAAATGTATTTGCCTTTTTTCATAGAAAATTATCTCCCATAGAAAAATCTTTGTCAGAGGTTAGATTAGAGAGTCTTCCTGACTATCCTAGCTAAAATACAGTTAATTAATGTAGCTTCTTGGTAAGATGAAATTCTGAAAAGCATAAAACGGGTTGTGAAAATGGAAATACAATTGTGGCATTGTAGCGGATGTCGATTGAAGATTGTCAAATTATGTTGTACAAAAGATTACAAAGTATGTTGAATTAAAAACGCGAAAACTTAAATATGCTCACATATTCTATTATGATTGTATTTTTATTTATTAGTATTGTATCTACGGATTAATAAAATAAATATACTGCTTCAAAATTAGCACTAAATTAAAAAATACACAAGATTGTACACTGCTACTTTATTTCAGGACCACTCCTTAGTTTACTTAATTTGCCGATATATGTCGCTGTACGTGGAACTCTCATATCATATCCTACATGGCGGTGTTATTAACTCTTAAGTGGGGACACTTACTGTGACGGACGGAAAACTACGGAACCCTACACTGAGCGTGGCCCGAAACGCTCTTGGCCGGTTTTTTCTTTCTAAAATCGATGGTATGGGAGTATAAGTTGAGAGTGTGTAGCATTTTAAACGGTATAGTTAATAGACGGAGAGCTGGGCACGTCAGATATGACACAATAATGAGAGCAACGAAACCCCTCTAGTTAGTTTGCTATACTATGCTTATTTCTAGATCCGGACATCTGGCAGCTGTAAAGTGGTGGAGGTCAAAGAATGCAAATAACTTGAAGAAAACCAATCCTAGATTTCTGGGTTTGATGCAATATTATGGTAAATTATGTGATTAATTAGATTATATCATATCCAGAAGTTTTTTTTGGGGGAAAGTAGTGCCAAATGATGTATAATTAAATTTTTAGTTATTCGTCTACTGTTTTTGTTTGCTCAATAGACAATGGTTTTTAATCTAATGTTAAAATATAGGCCCTGTCCTCTATAAATAACACAACTTTGGCAGTGTTTACCTATTTTGGTATTCCTTTTTTCCAACTTAAAAACTTTGTTGGTCTGTCACTCTGACCTCCACCCATTAAAAGCTGCCAGATGCCCGGATCTGGCAATAAGGTTGGTAAAGCAGTCTAACTAGACAGGTTTCATTGCTCTCATTATTGTGTCATATCTGACGTGGCCAGCTCTTAGACCATAAGTATAACTTGGACTATAAATAATCTGTAATTGTAGCACAATGTCGCAGCATCATTAGTTCATTAGAAATATTAGCATCGTTCCATTGCAACTCGGCCACAAATGCGTCGTTAACGATGCTATTACTCATTTCCTTATCGTAGTACGTGGCACCTGTGCGTTCCAACTTGGCCTGTTCGAGGGTTCATTCAGTTTCTAACAAGCCGAACTCACGGGTTATCACTTAATTGTAAGTCCTATTAATTCCAATTGACATTCTTGGATGTTGCGGATACATCGGGTTATTTAAAGACCTGTCACAATTCCGATTATAACGATAAATTATTAATACGCCTTGGACGTTAGCAAATTTGTTAGATTCATTGTTCCAAAGCCTGAGGATAGATTCTTATTACTTACGGGAAATCTAGTCAATTAGGGGATGACATTTATATCCATTTGATTATCTAATTTATTTGTACAGTTATAGTGTGCCTTTCACTACTCAATTGCAATTACAGTTTTACTCTCATTCTGGGAATTATTAAATAAGTAATAACAAATAAATCAATATTCTGGGACATCTAACTCAAACTAACCAAGTCTCACAGTACGCTCAATAAGGCTTGTGTTGTGGGTACTAGGCGACGATATATACAAGGTTAAATATTAATCACCGTTCAAATTGAGTGAGATGATTAGGTAGGCCATACTTAACAACTTTAACTATGGTAACAACTGCGAAATCGCGAAAAAAAATTAGGGTTCCCCATAGAAAACGACAATATGTGATCGGCGGAAATGTATGAAACAGCTAAAAATTTTATCACGATTTCGGAGTTGGTCCCATAGTAAAAGTTGTTCAATATTGGCTACCTAATCACCTCGCTCAACTCAATAGATATACATATACATATAAATATTTAAATATATAGAAAACATCCATTTTTTTATTATTATAGGTATTTTTATTAAGTATTCATAATGTCACAAAATATTACATGTCCAAAGTAATAATAAAAATAGCAGTCCAATTAAAATTAAAAATTATGTCTACGCACTGTCAAATAAGCCCCCAGGATCCATAATTTACCATGAAACAACCATATTTAGCCGATTTTACTATGAAACAATCACATCGTTTTAGTACGAATCGCAAATATTCTACACCACACTGAGTTTTACGCTTCGCGTCGTATGCATAAGATAATAAAGAAAAAAGAGTAAATGTTCAATCACCGACTGTAAGAGTCCAACAGTAGGTAAGTTTGTATCTTGCACACCGTAGACCACAAAAATATGTGATACGCTCTTACGGCCCTACTAAAGACTGTGTTGAATATTATTGCAGGTGACTGTACCCACCTATGCTGATTAACATAAGGTACCCGGACCCAGTCCAAAGTAAGAAAGTGCCTTTATCTGTGATAGGATAAGATAAGATGTTAAAACAGTATTGTAGAGATCGAGCGCGATAAAGCATAATGCTACTCGTAAACTGAGGTAGGACGTGGGTAGGACCAAATTTGCTCCACACAATCGATTCTTATCGGACTTCAGGATTACTTCAATAAATCCTGCTTATATCTTCTTAATACATCTAAATACTTTATTAGGCAGACAGTAAGCTTCTGCATAATCATGACCGCTCAGTACAATGTGCAACAATGTTCGATATTCTCTTCCTACGTATTACTTAAGGTTACACCTTAGGGTCCTGTTGTTTAAGCACATGTTTCGCTCATGGTCCCTGAGGTCTTGATTCTTGAGCCAATAAAGCAAAGCATTTAATCTATTGAAGTCGACAGCGAAGAAAGTAATATATAGATGAAGTAGGTAGAAACTGAACCTCAATGACGGCTGCAATAATCCAGTATCCTAATGTTATGTATGTTGCTTGTTTGGTTTTAGTTTGGTGGTGGTATTTGTTTCGTAAGTGGCCTTTGTGGCCTACTTACTGAACACATTTTCAATTTTGACCGACTTCGATGATTTCGAAGGAGGAGGTTATCAATTCGTCGGGATCTTTGTTTTTGCAATTTTTTTAAATGTATGTTCACCGATTATTCTGGCGGGACCGATTTGGAAAATTCTTTTTTTGTTTGAAAGAGTATACTTCACAGTTGGTACCATTGTAACCAGATCAGGGATCTGATGATGGGATCCTGGAGAAATCGAGGGACCTCTTCAACTTTTATAGGCACACCTATAGTGATTCGAGTATTTTTAACAGCAGCTCGAGCATTTGCTTTTGGAAAGGTGGAGGCTAGGTGAAGTAGGTTCTTTTTTGTTTAAAATTATTAATAATTAGTAGATTGTTTGACAAGGGTCTAAAGTAAGCCATATTACCACGAGGTGGTTATTTTCCCGAACGAAGTGAGGGAAAATTGTTCGAGTGGTAATATGGCTTTTAGACCAGAGTAATGCATACTATTTTTCACTTCGATTGCGAGAAAATAAGATAAAAATACTTATTATTTACGCACAAGAACTAAACTAAGGTTAAATTATGGTTTAACTTGACGGTCTTTTAATTTTTTTAACTTCTTTGACATAGATACAAAATATAAGCACCTCGAATAAATGCCACAGACGACGGTATAATTAGCTCTTTAAAGTAGCTATTAGACATTGCAATTTGTAGGGTCGAACTTGTCGGGTTGGTAGGTGTAATGGTACTTAGGGAGTAGGAGTCCCGATCTAGGGCGATCAGCAGTGCCCCGATACCCGCAGCTGTTTATGGAGGTCGTTAGAGTTATTTTACCTTTTTTATTTATAATGTTAGCCATTTTCTACACATTCCGTCTGGTTTTTTATTCAATATAAAAGTTAAATTGTGTAGATTCGCTGGTAATTAATATATTTATCTAGTTTTGTATTTAAATCATAGAAGGGTTGGGCAGATGAATTTAGATTCAGGCAGCTCGAGCGGTCATTTAAATATCTATAATAAAAAAAGTTTCAGATTTTATTTAATGTGTACTGTTATGAGTACTATCACCGTGCTTCACCAAATACTTTTTTTTGATGTTTTGAAGGCATCTCTGTAAACGTTGAGCTAGGGTCGGTAGGGACGATTTGTTGGTGAGGTAGGGTCGGTAGGGGCGATTTGTAGGGAAAGTGTAATAACGTGCTTTGGGGCCGACAGGAGTTGGGCACAACCGATTGGGCCCTACAAATTGCCATGTCTAATAGCCGTTTAAACAGTTTAAACACGCTTTAAAGCGCTTCCAAAAAATTACAATCCTTTTTAATGATTGTGAAGTAGGAACTAAAAAACACCTCACGTTTTTGAAATAAATTGCGTTTCCTCATTGGTCGATTTTAACATTGCTGTATTCTGATTGGTTGATATTAAATACAATGTTTTTTTAAGGACTTTAATTATTTACACAGTATACGCACCAAAAAAGTATCTAGCGTTCCGATTAACTTCGATATGTGTGTTGTGATTGGTGGATTTAATATGGTGAAGTGTTCCGATTGGTCAATTTAAAATGTTTTGTAAATCATAAATATGTATACATACTAGCCCTAGAGGCTAAATGTACTACTTTAGTCCGCCTTGGTAAGCATAATACGACACACTTTTTGAGCATGAGAAGTGAAAAATATATTGTTATTGTCTGTTTTGCTAATGCGTGCTAGTCAGGCCTCGTTCTTTTTTATGGTCTTTCTTCTCTCTTATATCTTGCTTGCAGGGTCCTAAGTGGTTATCACTATTTCGCTAGTCCATTTGTCATGTGTTTATGGTCTCATCGAACGATCTTTGGCTTACGTATAAAGATAATTTAATTTAGTACCTTTGCATTAATTATTAGATATCTGAATTTTTTTTTCGTTGGATTCCTAGAGCCTAACCTTATGTGCAATCGGCATGGCATCCACCTTAACACGCAAATTTATTTTTTATCAAGCAATAGATGCTATAAATTATCTCCGTATCGCAAGATCTGATTGTTCGCTATCGAAAGTACACAATGCTTGACCCCGCGTTGATCAATTCAATTTGCCGATGCGGTCGCAATCAGACCGAATAAATTACATCCATCTTACTAGAGAGCAACGAAGTTCATTCTCTTAATAATAGACTTATTTCCTGCATGTGCTCTTCTGATCTAGACACGCGGCAGCGTGTCAAGCCAAGTTCAAAAGAAGAGAACTGGCGAAATTTTGTTCATTTGTTAAGACCTTTATTTAAGGCAAACTAGAACCCCAAATTTCATGCTGAGTGTACCTTAATCGGTTATTAAGATACAAATATTTAAAAATCGGGATTTTTCTTACTTACTGACTGACCTAACATCAAAAACTTTACCCATTTCCAGATGACCTAGCAAGTTGAAATTTGGCATCCAGCTGGGTGATTATGTGGTTACAAACTTAAGATAAAAGAAACAGCGAGCTTTTTACGATTTGTAACATTTTCCAAAAAAACTGTGGTTATTTACGCACTAAGCGCTTATCGAATTCGTAATATGGAAATGCATTTTGGTGTCTATTTCATACAAAAAGTAATGATATCCTATCAAAAACATGAATGTGTAATGAGAGCCAAGTTCTTCGCCGACAAAAGAATTGATAACTCTTTGGATGCCAAGTTTTGTGTAGAAAATCCTAAAGTTCCAGCTACAAGAACATGCAATATGCTACAAGAATAGAGCTAAATTCACATTCATGTTTTTGATGGCATTTATTGTACTGTCCACTCTGCTTGCTATTTTGTGCAAACTTTGCTTAAAAAACGCATTAAGTACTTATTGTCCAAACCAGTAATGAACTGTTTAGTACAGTTGCCCAAGACGTGCCACTTCTCCTAGTGATTTAGCGTGTGGAAGGTTAAATTTCTCGCACTAGTGCTTTTTAATTATCAGCGTTTATTTATTTTATTTTATTTTATTTCATAGGAAAACTTACAGCTAGGGTAACGAGATAGGCAGTAATGTAGAAACAGTGAGCCAATTAAAAGTGTCCTCAGGTAGAAAATGCGTAAAATAAATAGCGTGCGAAAGTACTAAATCAATTAATAACTACTACTAAATTGCAACTATTTAAGTGTTTCTGTAAAAATGAGCTGTTCTGATTTATTTCTGGTGGATATTTAACATTGCTAGACGTATGTAATGCCCAAAATTTCCAATTTCATGACGTTCATGCCAAAATTCGTGACTGTAAGTATAGTACCAAAGTAACTCCAAAGTGACCAATGTTTATATATATTTTTTCATAATTCACGCCGTTTGATGCTCGCGCCGAAATGTCATTCATCTCTCGTACCCAGTCTTGCAACTCGCTTGCAGCTCATGGCAAAATATCTCGTGTCTCGGAAGTCGTGAAGTAATGCCGCACTTACCGTCCTTACATCGAAACTATTATCTGGTTTCCTTTTTACCGGACCGACAAATTTTTAGACAGAATGTTTTTGTGTTCGTTTAAATTGTTACAACATACAATTATACAATACTCGTAGCTTGACGTATTTAAACAAGCCAGCTGGTTATACATTTTTTTCAAGAGAGCTAAACCAGCATCATTTGTAAGGATTTAGCTAGAGGTTCTGACATCTGAAAAGTTTAGTTCGAATAAGATAAAAAAACTTTGGTATGTAACTTTGGGATATTCGCGTTCCTTCGAAGTAGTTTTATAACATTTCAAAAGCTGAACATCACAAGAAATTTCAATATTCTTCTGCGGCTCTACGCCTAGTCAAATTTTATGAGGACAAATAAAAGTCCATGAAGGGTATCTCAGCGGTAAATTGCAGCGTGAAAACATCAAAGCTACTAGCTAGTGGGCCTAGTGGCGCAGAAGCACGAACGAGATGTAAGTTTGTTTTCGTTTTGGAATCGGATTTGTAAATTAAATCTTAAAATATTTGTTCTTTTTTGTTATGGGTTACAGAGTGATATCCAGGTGAATGGAATGTATATAGTCATTAGATTAATTTAGTTATACGAGTACATTTATTTAAGTGCAGATTCGGAATTTGTAATAACAGGTCAGTATTTTATTTTCTATTAAGAAAATATATATTCTAGGAATAAAACAGTAACAAAAATAAATCAGACACACTAAACTTCGCCCAAAAGATGAAATGGAAATGGGCAGGGCATATAGCAAGAATGACAGACGAACGGTGGACCAAGAAAGTGACATTATGGAAAGGCCCGAGTGGAAAACGACACAAAGGTAAACCGCTGATGAGATGGACGGATGACATTACCAAAGCAGCTGGTCCAGGCTGGTTACAAATCAGATATAGGATAGGAAAAAATGGATCTCTTTGGAGGAGGCCTTCACATGAAGAGGGGTTCTTGCAAAAATTTAATAGTACCTACATAGGCTGCTATTTATATATCCGGAAACCGGGATTACAATCTTCTTAAATAGCATATTTGACCTCCATGGTAAAATTTGAACTTTTTTAAGTACTGGCCGGTATATTTTTTCTTTCTTATTAACGCTCGTGTTTTGTTTTTGACGGGTTTTAAATGTCATCTCGCAGCAAGAATGGAACTCACTCGTGAAAATATTCGTGCTATGATTTATTATGATTTTAGGCGTGGTTTAACGCAACAACAGTGCATAAATCAACTAACTTCAACTTTTGGTGATGAAGCCCCATCTAAAACTACTGTGTATCACTGGTTTAGTGAGTTCAATCGTGGACGTAGTATGCTTACGGACGAAGTTAAGGCAGGTCGCCCGAAATCGGTCGTTGTACAACAAAATATCGAGGCTGTGCGAAAACTTATAATGGACGACCGACATGTTACGTGCTGCGAGATAGAGGCGACTCTGGGTATTTCTACTTAGTCGGTTCATAAGTTATGTCACTAGGGTTTGGACTGGTAAAATACGAACTGTTAGAGGTTGCTTACTATTTCAATATATGATTAAAAAGCCTATTTAATACTGATTAATTTACGATATTATTAAAGGCAAATAGTTGTGGCAGTTTTACACAATTCCCTGTAACATTCGAAAAAGCGGAATAAAAAACCACGTCAAAAACACGCGCCCTGTTCGAGTTGATTTTGACCATCATTATTTTTATTCAATTTTAAGAGGCTTCAGTTTTGCATACTGCATTAGCTTGATCTTTAACCTTCATTTTAATATATAATTAACATGGATCTGACTGACAAGAAGGCTAGTATACGCAATTTTGGAAGACTACCTTGATGTATGGCATCAAAATCATCGTGTTTTGCTCAAAACTGAAAAATACGTTGAGGTTCAGGAGAAGAATAGCTGAAGCACAGACTTGTAAGTCAACTAAATATTGGTTTTTAAATATGCCTTAATCATCTACTTTCATAAAAATAACAATTTGTAACTCTGGACAACTATAAAAATGATCTAAACCAATTTTTGTGAAGTACAATTTTCATAAATCATCGGCGTGTTTTGGACTGACAACAATCTTCAAGTTTACAAGGATCTATAAAATACGCGATCTTGATTATAAGTTAATCATATTATATTTTAATCTGTATGAAATATGCTTTCTAATCAGGTCTAATTTTTTTAAATAAAAGCTTTGTATTATATTTTATCACTTAAAACCCTTGTGACAGAACTTATGGACCGACTAGGTATGACCAGCATTAATAGCATATTACATAATTATTTGGCTGTAAAAAAAATTTGTTCGCGTTGGATACCCCACAACTTAACAAAAGAGCAAAAAGATGCTCGCGTCGAATGGTGCAATAAAATGTTAAAAAAATATAACCGTGGTGACTCAAAAGCCGTTTATAACATCTATACAGGTGACGAATCCTGGATCTATGCATACGATCCCGAAACGAAGCAACAATCAACGGTATGGGTGTTTCAAAATGAGCCGAACCCTACGAAAGTGGTCATGGCCATGTAGCTACAGTGCCACTAGAAAACCGTAGAACGGTTAATTCAGAGTGGTACACGACCATTTGCTTACCGGAAGTATTTGAACAAATTCGTAAAACTAACCAGCGACGAAGAATCATTCTTCATCATGACAATGCCAGCTGTCATACGTCACGCGAAACAACTCTATTTTTGGAGGGTCAAAATGTGGAATTAACGGGTCATCCGCCGTACAGCCCTGACTTGGCACCCAACGAATTTTATTTATTTCCGAATATAAAGAATAAATTACGCGGTCAACGATTTTCGACCGCTGAAGATGCTGTCGACGCATTCAAACAACACGTTATGGAGGTACCTCAGGCGGAGTGGCAGAAGTGCTTTAAAAATTGGTTCACGCGAATGCAAAAGTGCATAGATCATCAAGGGGAATACTTTGAAAAACAATAAAACCATTTTCAGCCGTAAACGTTTGTTTGTTTTTTTGTTTCCGGATATATAAGTAGCAACCCTCGTATATTAAGTATGTAATGTAAGACGATTACCTCAAAGCCATATAGTTTATTTATTTATTTTTGTATTGTAAATTTAGTCAGTAGTCAGTTCGACTTATATTACCCAATCAGGACATCAGAGACTAAGAGACATCAAGCTGATGACATCGAATTTTTGGAATGATTGTAGCTATTTATGTAAGTACACAGATACAGATAGAGATTCTACAGCGGTATTGAAAAAACGGGACAAAAACGGGACAAGTAACAATACGGGACGCGATACTTAAATACGGTGACAGTCCCGTATATACGGGACGTATGGCAACCCTTAGCTATAAACATAGCTAGTTTCATGCTTTTTGACTGGCTTTCAACCACACATGGAACTAAGAATAAGAATTAGAATCAGAAAGAACATGTGTTCTATTTGCACATGAAATAACAACGATGATGTTTTGAAATAGATTCCGTGGTTATTACGTGGCCAATCCATTCGGCAGGGCGATGCGTTTACGTGCTTCCTTATGCACATGTGCAGACGTTCGCGGAACAATGCTTATCTTTGTTCTAAAAAGTCGTATGTACACTAGATATTCAAGAACACTTACTACTTTCAGCTTATTACGAAATATGCGCGGACGCCGACCCCAAAGCATCTATACTATAATTAACCCGACTATCGCAAGTGAATCCATCTAAATTCGATCGGATATCATACTAAGGCGGTCTTCTCGTTGATGCGGAACCGCAGGCCGCTCCGGCGTGCAAGCGGGAAATCACTATATACATATACGTTGATACCGTTGTCACGCTCACACATCGGTGATAACTGCATTACAAATGCAGCTTGCTAAGTTATCAAACGTTCTTATTCCAGTGCTTATTAATATGAGGACACCATCAAAACAACGCAGTTGGCTTAATAAATAAGAACAACATGAACAGTTTAATTATTTATATTTATTGTTAATAATCTGTTAAACCATACGTTAAGTGCACCTGAGATGCGCGACCACCGGCTGCAAATCACCGCAATTTAAGCGGCTTGCCATCGGCTAATGTCGTTGCATAACGAACCTCATAGATTTATCACTTCGATCTCACTACACCTCACATACTATATTACAACTTTCTGGCATTATGTCCTAACTAACGCAATGCTCATACTAGCAAACGACTTTTTTCTGTAAGCACTTCTGAGCCTTATAATCTTATGTGTCTTTATGACAAAAGCCTTAAGACCATTGATTAAAATTTATATTCCAATGCCTAAACACAAAGATTACAGTGGCCCATGTGGTGCGTATGCATTTCACTATGTTATTCGTACTTTATTATTATTGCACGTATTAGAGATAAATGGATATTATGTTTAGCTTTCTTATGATAAGTAATCTATGAATATAGATAGAAAACTAATAATGCTTGATTTATTACAGGTAAGGTAGATAAATGGTAGTGTTAAAATGTGATGGTATACACGGTGCTCGTGAGCATTGCGAGAGATTTTAACCACGAATTCCTGAGGTCATAAGGAGTAATAAATGTTATATGAATTTAGGTCAATTTCGCCAAAAAAACATTTTTTTTTTGTTTTTTTTTTCGATTTTATAAATGCTTTTTAACGTGAAAACATAAATGTTATAGGTAAAACTGTCGATTAAAATAAATTAGTACATTTTTTTTCGTAAAAAATAGTTTACGTAAAGTATTCTTTGGCACTTTGATATCTGTCAATAAGAATGTCTAGACTAGACCCCATAAAGGGTGAAATAGCCATCAAAAAAGCGTTTTGCACTGAGTCACAATCAAAAATATTTTTTTATTTAATTGGTAGTAACTCTCAAACTAGGCGAATTCTAAAAAAGTTTATACGACATTTTAGTCTCCAATTATGATCAGGAATACGCTGTTAAAATCTCTCGCAATCCTCACGAGCACCGTGTATATTATAGGTAGGTATTGTAATTGTGGTGGTATATTGCAAACACTATTGTACATTACGATAATATAAGCAAGTAAGTACATAATTTATTGCCATAAAACACATTACAATTAAGGCCTTTTACACCAAATCACAAAATAAACTTAACCTAGACATTATCACTATTATCACTACAAAGTATAAAACAAAGTCGCTATCCGCTGTTTGTCCCTAATATGCTTAGATCTTTAAAACTATGCAACGGATTTTGATGCGGTTTTTTTGAATAGATAGAGTGATTCAAGAGGAAGGTTTATATGTATAATACATGCATAGTATAGTAGAGAAACACTGATGATTTTAAAGGTTTCTAATGTGATGTCGTAAATAAACCCATTTTTTGCGCTTACATTGCAAACGCTGGCTGAGTCCTACGAGATAGATCAAAATAATGTACTACAGTATTGTACATCTTAAAAAGGTCTACAAAAACGTCCGCGATGGTATATGTCTATCTCTTAGGGATAACCCACAATAACCATTTTTTATCCCGTGCGAAGACGAGGCGGGTCGCTAGTTGTATATAAATCTACAAACAAAACCATGACAAATGGACAGTCTCAGCTGTATATGCTGGAAGCCTCGCCTTTACGATGCGGTTTCAGCACTGGACGCGGTTTCAGCACTGGACGCGGTTTCAGCGCTGGTTTCTTCTAATAAAATGAAATGTTATATGACTACGTTATACTAACGTTATATGATTTAAAGGTGTTTATGTACCTACTTTAGGTCTATAGTACTGATGGTTGAATAGTAGTGCCACATTTAGTTGGCAACTACATTACATTTGTTGTGTACCATTTCGCTGGCCCAATATTACAAGGTTCTGTTTCAGTTTTATCGAATTGAAATTTGAACATTGTCATAGTGACATTAAGTGTAATTTTAACTACCCTGAAAATGTAACATAGAACCCTGGAATATTGGGCCAGCGATTTGCTAAATCGAGCAGACAATCATTGCACGCAAGAAAACAAAGGCATTTATGTTTCACTAATAACTATCAATCAATAATTTAGTTTGATACTTTGACATTATTTATGTCATTTATTGGTCGATTTGCATCAGATTGAGAATCATGAATGAGATTAAATAGGGGTGCAAAATTTGAATGGGATTTTTTTATATTTTTGAGCTACAGACTTTAAAATTGAAATTTGAAATTTCCTGCAGCCGAGATTGGCCCGTTGCACCTTATTCCAGAGTTAGCTCTGCCAAAAGTCTGGTAATTTTATCTTCAAATAAAATTAAGTAATAAACTTTACAAATAAGTGTTAAGCAAATAATAGAGTACATTTACGTTACTATTTGCATCATATTTAACTACAAAGTTATACTTACGTTTACGTTACGTTTAACTGTCTACGTGTCCCGTTTTTTGGCCCAAATGGCTAAATTGATTAGGAACATGGTGTGGGGATAGTTCGAAACCCGGAGATGAACAAAAAATAGTTCTTAAATCAATAATCAAGTTTTAAGATGATGAAATGGGGAAAGAAACTCTGTCTGAGGGAGAAACCGTATTATATGCGGACGAAGTCGCGGGCGGAAAGCTAGTATTCAATTATTTTTTTTTTATTTCCTATGTTGTGTCCCACTGCTGGGCAAAGGCCTCCCCTCTCTTTCGCGACTATTGATTGGTTGTATTCTAATAAATTTTATTCTTCAGTTGCATTTTTACCTTAAACCATTATTTTTTTAAGAATTTTAGAATATCCTTGTGTTATTTTTCCAAAAAAATACACTCTCAAGCAATGAAACGGAATCAACCTCACATTTTTACGGTTTAATGTCGGGTATGTTTTTTTTTCTTCCCTTACAGTTTAACTTCGTTCATTGTAGCAACGTGGGTACCTACTGTTAGCGTTTGGTTTACTGTGCATTGCGCCTGCGCCGCGCCGAAGCGATAAGAGCTTTCTAACGCCCCGCGATGAACAAGGTGGGAAAGGGGCAGAGGTCGATAATTTGCTCCCGTGTAACAGAGGGCTTTATCTAATTGATGTGTAATCATTAATCACGCCAGAGTGGGGGAACATACTAACTTGTGACATAATTCTTGTTTTGCAGTTTGAAATCAATATACTATTAGCAGTATTGGACACATTATTGATATTGTTGTTTCAACTGAAAATGTAATTAAAATTAGGAAACTAGAAAAGCGAATAAATAAATAACTGAAAATCCAAGATATTAGTCGCTAGTTTCTGCCCGCGATTTTTCTTTGTTTACATTTATTATTCACTTTATTTTTAGATTAAAAACTTTCACGGGATTAAAACTATATACATACACAGATACATCTAAATCAGGTAAGCCATTTAAGCGTGATAAGGTTACAGCCAAAGTAGGCAGACAGACATACCACATTACCAAAGGATAAATAAAGTTACTTTCGCATTTATTGCAGGTCCTGCAACTCCTGTAAGTTTTTAAGACAGAAATTATGCAATGCAGGACCTTGCCTTGTTAGTGGCGTTCAACTGCGAACGCCACAAACAAACTCTATATTAGGTATTTTGTTTGTTTACTCTGATTTCATACAAATACCTAGCTTTTTTATTTCAGATTAACACGTCAAAACTCCTCAACATGTAACATTATACAAAAATAAATTATAATTTCTATAACTTATCTGATATACTCGTAATTTCAAGCAAGTTATGTAATTCATAATGGCATTTCGCATTATTTACTACCTATGTAATAATCGCAATAAAAATGCTAATTGTTACCTTTAGGAAAAAATAAACTGGCTATATAAAACTGATTATATCGTTATCGCGAACAGCTTTTCCTATTACCATCGCTCCGGGCGTCCGTTAATAGGTTTACGGTTGCATCAGAAACGCGCGCGCATCCGCGTCGTAAACTCACGCAACGCGGATAAATAACGATGTAAGTCCAATATATCTATTAAATACATCAGACCCTCTGCTCCTGCGGACACAACTTACGAAACGAGACGAAAACAGAAATAAACGGCAACAAAGGGCTAGGCCCGATATAGGTCGCAACACTTCCTACTGCCCACGAACTATATTTAACACATGAAATATTATACATGTGCGAAATGGAGCTTATTTGATAGTTTAGCGTGTATCTTTCCTTACAGCTTTCCTTTTTCATGGTTCGTATTAAACTTAACCGACTCATTTGATCTATTTTGAGATTGATGATTCCATGCATGGGATGGATAATAGGGTACCTACAAATTGTTCTCATTAAGGTTTAACGATGTTGTTTAGAAGTTTACGAGGTTTGAGTTTAGAATATTGGGTACAATTTTATTACAACACGTATAGGCCTACTAAAGATAAATTATATGATGTGCAAAAAATAATACTTAATAATATTATTCAATACTAAACCTCTTATTACAATAACAGGTTTAGTATTGAATAATCCCCAAAAAATATACTAACAGACGCACGGTTACGTAGATTTAAGGGTTTCGTATTGTCATCGCATATAGGAAATCCTTATTAAAACTTAAATATTTAATATTATGATTTAATCGTTTTATATGATGATAACCTAAATACTGTAATGAAACTGTAAACTAAAATAAAATACAAATTCTTAGGATGCTTAAAATAAAACCAAAATAATGTCTGGTTCTTCTCTTCTGCAAGTATCCTAAATATTAATTTATACTAGTTTTATTGTATTGTTACTTAGATACCGCTACATTGAAATCCATTAATTTGTACGTCAATTTGTCTTTCTACAGATTACTTTACATAAATCCAGATTTACTTATGTAAATTTGTAATATAAATATGTTTATAAATATTGCATAATATGGTATTATGTTGCGGTACAATTTAAATTGTAAAATCTGATGAATTCAGATATTGGTGTAAAAACGAAACTTACCCGGTTGAACTTGCAAGCTACAATTGTTATAGTAATTATAATGAATAATGATAAATACTGAAACAATCATGGACGATAAAAATGATAAAGTGCAGTGATTTGTTGCGGTATTTACGTCCTTTTTCAGAAAACGATGTCTTGGTGTGGCGAGTGGACGGGCGGTAATAACGCGGCTGTCTCGGCGTCATGCACGTCGCATCGATTAATCAACCGCGGACTCTATCGATAAAAATCACGACACTTCATTTGAAACTGCGAGGCTAGCTGCGCCTGCGACACAGTGCACAGATTGTAGGATTTTAACAGTAGGTAGAGTGAGAGGCACGGGACATGTGGAAATTGAACGGGAATGCGTGTGTCGGGCAGTGATACTCTATGGGCTTTAAAAAAAAATTTCTTAAAAGGTCTTGCAGTGATTGCTATTATTATTGTTTTGATATTGTTGTAGCGAATGTAGCGATGGCGTAAGTCGTGATAATTATCTAAATACTTAATTCAGCCCCAGAATTTCTAAAGAAGTAAAAAACTAATGTGTATTGCTGTGATTGTGATTGATGTTGTGGATATGACGTCGATTGTGTACCTATCATTAATATGGAATATGCACCACTGTTTTGTCCACCAGTTCTATCATTTTACTTATTAAGTAATACAAATCATATGAGGATATGTTGTAATATTTAAACTAATTTGATTATACTAAATCATAAATAGGTATTAGCAATTAAAATATTCAGCTTTTCAGAAAATATATATAATCGTGTTAAAAAAATGGACCATGATTTGATCTACTCACTAGCTAGTATCTTATATTTCAAAACAAGTCTTCAGGAACGAACACACCAACTAGCCATTTACCGTTACAAAATAAAATGCCACCAACTAATTTAAAACAGCCATTATTCTCAATCTTCTCTGGTCGATCTGAGCTCGACAAAAGTCTATAAAATGAAAAGATTCATCAAAATGCCACGACGTGACCTCTTTTGTGCACTTTCTTTGTAAAAATATTTACTAATTGTGGTAGTTACGGCGAGTCAGATCGGCTTATCTGGCGGTGCTATATCTAAAGTAGATCTTAAGCGTTTGCTTGTAATCCTTACTTTTATGTAGGGCTGTCACTGTCACTTATTTAGTTTAATTTTTGCGCGTACGTCTGCGTAGATGCATTTTAGCCATACCATTGTCATTGTGTGTACATTACTGTGTCAGATTTATTGCCAAGTTTTGCGGTGTGTTATTCCTTAAAATTGGGTATTTTAAAAAGTTACTTTCACTCGCATTCATCTAAGGAGTAAGGGGTAAAGGAGTGTAAAGGTTTTTAAAGAGTTGGCAAAGTCATTAGATTGGTATTGGATCAATAGGCTGTGGTGACTGCCTACCATCAGTCGGACAGTATGCCTTTTTTCCCACCGTCGTCTAGATCAAAGGGTAAATAATTACACTAATTTGGCAACCCTAATATTAGACACCGACCTACCGGGGAGTACTGAACCGGTAATCGTCGACTTTCTTCTATCTAAAGACGTCTATTATGAAAATATTGAATTATTGGTATTAGCCGAACCGTGCTATTAAATACTTGGCTTTATTTGATCGATAAAATGGCGTTCAAAAGTCATTTGCAATACATACGATTCTTATTACCTACTTGTAGCTTATTATATAAAAATTTATTATTTACTTGTGTGTGTCTAATTGGGGCTGAAGTACATTAATATGACAATTTTTGTTCCGGTATTAAAAAACCGGCCAAGTGCGAGTCGGACTCGCGCACCGAGGGTTCCGTACAAATCTGTAGGTATATAGGGGTAGTAACTTTAAAATTATTAAAAATACTTTAAAATATATTATTATATGATGTAACTAAAAATTTACGGTTTTCGCAATTTTTCCTTTCGCAATTGCAGGTATGTTTATTGAATGCTCGTAGGTACGTTATTATGACTATCCTATATTAATTAGTAGTAGCTAGCCCCTGAAAATGTGACGCAATAATGAGAGCAACGAAACTCCTCAGTTAGTTTGCTATAGGCACTATCCCTTTTTTTAAATCCGGACATCTGGTAGCTGTTCGTCGATGGAGGTTCTATGTGACGTACACTTAATTCACAGTTTGTCGCCTACCGTTTTTGTTTCCGCAATAATAATAATACGCAATATTTTTTGTTCTCTGTCGTTTATAAATGTGACAACTACGGCAGTTTTTACGTACTTTGGTATTACTTTTTCCAACTGAACGGTTTTGCTGGCCTGTCACTCTGACCTCCACCGATGAATAGCTGCCAGTTGCCCCGATCTAGAAAAAAACCGGCCAAGAGCGTGTCGGGCCACGCTCAGTGTAGGGTTCCGTAGTTTTCCGTCCGTCACAGTAAGTGTCCCCACTTAAGAGTTAATAACACCACCATGTAGGATATGATATGAGAGTTCCACGTACAGCGACATCTATCGGCAAATTAAGTAAACTATTGCGCGCGAGCTTAAAGTATGGGAGATGATTTTTATGGAATAATTCTTTATTGCGTGAACCGATTTTCACCGTTTTTACTTTATTTGAAAGCACGTCATTTCATTGTAATTTTGTAGAAATCACAGGTACAATAAACACCTGCTTATACGGTTAAATTACAAACTTAATTCAGAAATTATTTTGTAATTTTTTTTCAAAAACTATTCATCCTATCAAGTTCAAAATAATTTTCCTAGAAAGTTTTTATAAAGTTCTACTTTTGAGATTTTTTTCATATTTTTAAAACTTATGGTTCAAAAGTTAGAGGGGGGGGACGCTTTTTTTTTTAGTTCTGGAGCGATTATTTCCGAAAATATTTACATTATCGAAAAATGATTTTAGTAAACCCCTATTCATTTTTAAATACCTATCCAACAATATATCACACGTTAGGGTTGAAATGAAAAAAAAAATCACTCCCCACTTTACGTATAGGAGAGGTACCCTAATAAAAAAAAAATTTCCACTTTTTATTTTACCACTTTGTCGGCGTGATTGATATACATATTAGTACCAAATTTCAGCTTTCTAGTGCTAACGGTCACTGAGATTATCCGCGGACGGACGGACGGACGGACGGGCAGACATGGCGAAACTATAAGGGTTCCTAGTTGACTACGGAACCCTAAAAAGGTTAGTAGCAAGTTAACTGGAGGAGTTGTTTTGTTGCTGTCGTTATTGTGTCATATTTTCCGGAGCTAGCTAGCTCGTAGTCTATTCATTGTTGGTTTGGATTATGTGAAGTCGGTTCTAGTAATCTTTGTGTTTTAAACTAACCTACCTACCTCATACGGCCCTTTGGTTTTTACCAGGGACGCTTAGATTCAGAAATGTATGGAACAGCCTGCACTTTATGGGAACACAGAAATGGGCGTAGAAAATAATTTCAAACTCGACCAAGTAGCTAATGTTCGGCAGCAACATAGCACAATCTGGACCTCGGAAGCCGACTATTACCCCCCTCTTTTTTGGGGGGTAGCCACCGCTTGAGCTCGTGGCGTAATCAGCTTTATTTGACCTCACAAACAATCTTACCAAGCGGCATCGTCTGAGCAAATTCTGATATTTCTGCTTCGGACGTTTAGACGTTAGCTGTATTGCGTAGTTAATACATTGGAGTTGTATTGGAGTTGGCTTGTATCTTAACGTGTTTTATTTAAAGTTAGAATACGGCCCCAAATGGTGACAATAGGAAGCATCAGCTGCAAATGGAATTACTTAATCCCAAGTAAGCCTCGGATCGCGTTACTGACTTACATCCGGATTTTACTTGTGCCGCGATCTAGATGGCTACGGATTATTACCGAACACCGGAACACTTTATGTAACGTGTAAGTAATGCTTTACCGAAGAAAAAATAAATGCCGTCGTCGAAAATTTTTAGACATATTCAGATAAAGTTATGTCACTTCAAACATAACTAAGTTAAATCCGGACACGAGGCGTATTCTCACTGTTTTAGCCTAAAACTTTTAGGAAACACTATAAAATAAATAAAACATCTTCGCTCTTTGTAAACTTTAATAAAATCGTTACAACCGTCCAGTTTTATCTTTAAAAAAAGTGTTTTAAAAAACAGCAATTACTACTTATTTGTTAGCAAATAGAAAAATGAAATTATTTTTCTTAGTCCCTTACAATTTAAATCAGCAACACATCGATAACTATACCTACATTCAAACACAGCGATAACAATACCTAAATTTAAAAAAATACGCGACGCGTTAATATTAGCCGTGCAGCGTATAGCGGTGCATTTTTTTCTATTTTTGATTATTTTATGCTGCACTATAAGAAACTCATGATGACTATTGTAAAATGTGCTCTACAGTGCTTTACATTAACAACATTACACTTTCAAGTGACCAGTTTCCTTACACGTCTTACAATATCACCGTAGGGATGATGTGCCGAAAAGGTGTAACACGTTTAGATAAACCAGTAAGATCCTTGAGTAAAACAGAACAGGGTCAATATTCACGTAAACTCCGCGAGTTAGTTACGTCATTTTGGTTTCTTTGTCGCGGTAAGTGTTGCTATCGGTGGTTGTAATGGGTGCTGCCATCAGCGTCCTTCACGCGCCATCATGCCGTGATAGCAAGCCTATGCCGGCAAATACTATCAGGGTTCGCTATAGCTTCACCGAGCCAATGGCCAGGATATTCATACATATCTAATTAGGTATAGGTACGAGTATGTACCTACTTTCCGTATCAAAACATAAGGAAAATTCATTCAATTCGGCGCAATTGGTTTAGTTTCTAGCCTTGCTCTGGCACCCAACCTTGTGTCTGTACTTGACTGATTAGTTTAGTTTAGTTTATTTATTCACATTCATTAAGTACAAACAGTAATATAAATATAAAAATAATTTCAAATTGAAATAGGATTAGCATTACCTAATCGAAATTATTAATGTCAATATTGCTATTCAAATATTCTGAACCAGGGTAGAAGGCATGTTTCCTGAAATATTTTGATATTTTATTCTTAAAACTATTCAAAGGTAAGTTAGATAGTTAGATCATATGGCAACTTATTGAACATTTTGATTTTTAGGTAGATGCTTTGTTTTTTACGTTTACTAAGCCGCATGTTTGGTAGAAGGAATTTGTGATTAGTGTTAGTAATTATCTACTACATACTATGAGTTAATATGCTAAAGGCTTAACATAAATAATTGTTCAATATACCACATAATTAATGATGCTTTAAAAAATAAAGGGATTTTAAGGTATATTTTCTCTTCAGTACTTATTTAACAGCACTACAGGGCAGATTTATCTAGGTAATCTTAACAAGCCGTATTATCGGGGGCACATACCTCATCAGACAACACGGAAGCCTCTGGTTCAACTATTGGCAGATCACATTTGCCGATATTCCGTCCCGATCGCTGCGTGATGGACGAGCCAAGAGCGCAGATAGGTAATAAAACAACTAATGCACTTGAAATTTTTATATGACCTGACTGATGATGGACACAAAATGCAAGTTTTTGGGAAAGTTAAAAGAAGAAAGTAGCATAGTTACTTTGAATGGAATGAAATCATTTAGAAATAAACCTTTCCATTGCCGATTTAATTCGTAGTCTATAATATTTTTGCCGGCCTTATTTGAAGCTATTTATTTGTACTTATTCACTTTGTGGTTTGTTATTTTTGCTATCTTCGTTTGCTACATGTACCTAGCTAAATTATTGTATTCACTTTGATTAGATTAGCAGGGAGTAAAAGTAAAAAAAAATACCTACATAGTCGCAAGTCGAATATTTGGGTGACAAAGTGTGTGGCTGGAAATATATATATTTTTTTTATACCACGACGGTGGCAAATAAGCATACGGCCCGCCTGATGGTAAGCAGTTACCGTAACCTATGGACGCCTGCAACTCCAAAGGAGTCACATACGCGTTGCCGACCCTTTACAAAAAGGAGGATTCACTGTGTTGACGGCTAAAGGAACAAGAAGGTCCCTCATCGTCAACACACTGGGTCCTCTTTGAGCTTTTTGGCAACCTTACTCACCAGCAGGAACACAACACTATAAGTAGGGTCTAGTGCTATTTAGCTGCGGTTTTCTGTAAGGTGGAGGTACTTCCCCAGTCGGGTTCTGCTCCAGATTTGAGCGAGATGACATTTGCTGAACGTGCCCTACCATACTTAGCGAGATGCCATTCGCAGTGCCCATACCTCTCTTTTTGGCGTAATTTAAGGACATACCCAAGTCCGGATGTAGTTTAAGGAAATATATACCTAAATAGACAATAGACATAAATACTTGTATGTGATGTTTCTTGTTCAATTTCAATGCACACAAAAGTAGTCACCTTTTTCAGATCTCATATCTACTACTACTGGTTTTAACCGGATTCACCTGCACCTACAGCTGTGTTTTCCAGTAGCCTCTCTGTATTGTAATTTACAATGAAAGTAGCTGCTGACAGTGCTGACTCGCATGAGGAACCGTGTGAGCCTTTCTAACAATGCCTGCGAACGGTCCACTTGTCGGCCACAATTCGAGCCAAAGCATCAATCAATGACTGCCGCTGCAGCTCCAATGGTAATTAATTAAGTAATTGCTTATTCTTGTATTAGTTTGCAAATTATCCCGTCTTCGTTAGCAGAAGCGAATATTTAAAAAATGTATAAGTATTCAAGTATGTTTTGTAAACTGGGTTTGAAGTAACAAAAACGTGAGGTTCTGCAACGTCCCACTTTTTTTTCTATTAGCATGTTATCCATGCAGCAGAACCAATTTTAAATGTCTTCGGTTAATGGTAGCAATCTCCAAAACTCCCATTTGAGATAAGTGACTGACTAAATATTTCTAGCCCGTAATCGGTCGGAATTCTTTTTTAATCGCATTCTCGCGACGCACGGTTAGAAATGCTGAGACAGTATCGTGCTTATCATAACAGTTTGGTGGTACAAAAAGTGAGTCAGTATATGCAATACGGATCGAGATATAAAATAAAGACCTATCGATTGATGTGTCACATCTTGATATTTGGTTTAAAAAACTAACTTTTGAGCACCCAGAGATGTGACTATGTGATCCTAATAGACAAATTTGTAAAAGGTAAGGATGTCATCGGCATTATTTGGCTTTCCTTTTTATTTCGAAATGCCGTCATGGAATATTAAAAAAAACCGGCCAAGAGCGTGTCGGGCCACGCTCAGTGTAGGGTTCCGTAGTTTTCCGTCCGTCACAGTAAGCGTCCCCACTTAAGAGTTAATAACACCGCCATGTAGGATATGATATGATATGAGAGTTCCACGTACAGCGACATCTATCGGCAAATTAAGTAAACTATTGCGCGCGAGCTTAAAGTATGGAAGATGATTTTTATGGAATAATTCTTTATTGCGTGAACCGATTTTCACCGTTTTTACTTTATTTGAAAGCACGTCATTTCATTGTAATTTTGTAGAAATTACAGGTACAATAAACACCTGCTTATACGGTTAAATTACAAACTTAGTTCAGAAATTATTTTGTAATTTTTTTTCAAAAACTATTCATCCTATCAAGTTCAAAATAATTTTCCTAGAAAGTTTTTATAAAGTTCTACTTTTGAGATTTTTTTCATATTTTTAAAACTTATGGTTCAAAAGTTAGAGGGGGGGGGGGGACGCATATTTTTTTACTTCTGGAGCGATTATTTCCGAAAATATTTACATTATCGAAAAATGATTTTAGCAAACCCCTATTCATTTTTAAATACCTATCCAACAATATATCACACGTTAGGGTTGAAATGAAAAAAAAAATCACTCCCCACTTTACGTATAGGGGAGGTACCCTAATAAATAAAAAAAAATCACTTTTTATTTTACCACTTTGTCGGCGTGATTGATATACATATTAGTACCAAATTTCAGCTTTCTAGTGCTAACGGTCACTGAGATTATCCGCGGACGGACGGACGGACGGACGGGCAGACATGGCGAAACTATAAGGGTTCCTAGTTGACTACGGAACCCTAAAAACCGACCAAGTGCGAGTCGGACTCGCGCACCGAGGGTTCCGTACAAACTTATAGGTATATAGGGGAAATTTGCGGCATAAACGGCTGTATCTTTTGATTGCCTTTTGGCTTAGGAGTTTGATTTTTTCACAGCTCCAAGGGACAGTAGACCTGAGTATTTGATATAAATTATAAATTCAGCTTGATATCTCCACGCGTTACTGAAAAAAGAGTCTTTACAGACGGACGGACGGACGACAAACTGATCCTATAAGGGTTCCGTTTTTTCCTTTCGAGGTACGGAACCCTAAAAATGAATAATATAATTGTATAGGTAGGTACATATTAAAGACTATAAATATTGCGTCCGTGAGCTGTTAAACAATAAAAATATTTATATATTAAGTTATGAACTACTGCGGAATCAGTATCGAGACAAACCATACCGGTTTACCGATACACTTGTAGCAAAATGTATTTTTAATAAATGAAATGAATGAAATATTTTATTAAAATTGGTTGAGCCGTTTCTGCGCTGGGAGTTTATAAATAATAGTTATACTTTTTGTGCAATAAAAGTACTGGTGATAATACCACTATTGTAAGGGTGTGCTTTCGAAAGGCGCGGGCGCAGGCGTGAAATGCGACAATAGGAGGTCGTGAGCGCGCACCTCGTCCAATGCAAGCCGTGCATTACAAATTGCTTACCGAGGTGAGCGCTAACGATAACCAGTGTAATCGCCGTCTCCGATTACGCAAACTTATTACATATACCGATGTTTATATAGTCTGTTTTGCCTGCTCTCTGTAAGCAACTGGAATGCAGAGCCAGTCTAAATGTTTACGCGGTTAGATAAGATCGCGGGATGGCCGTGTCGGAGCCGGACACGACGCCACTGAATCTACCTCCGTAACAACTAGATTTAGGACTCTGTGGTAAATGGGCAGGTTCAGATAGTCTCCGGGTTCCTGATGGTGATGGCGAATCGTAGTGAACTGCTGTAGTTCGAACCATTAGCTGATTTACACTGTGTAGTTCATGTAGATAAGGATTAAGGATCTGTTTTGGTGAAAATGGTTCTCAAGTATGTTTATGTCAAGAAAACAAGTCGCACAGTTGTAAGAGTTTTGCTAGGTTTATATTTTTTGGGTCACTTCTATAATGGACGCAATTCATATAAAGAAGGTGCAGTTCCCGTTCTTTCTGCTCATTAAAATTTACAATAGGTTTTTAGGGTTCCGTAGCCAAATGGCAAAAAACGGAACCCTTATAGATTCGTCATGTCTGTCTGTCTGTCTGTCTGTCCGTCCGTATGTCACAGCCATTTTACTCGGAAACTATACGACGTATCTGTATAAAATTTACACATAAGGTGTATTTTGTATGCCGCATCTTAGTTATGTAATTAAATTTGAAAAAAAAAATATTTTTAGGGAAGCGCTCCATAGATGTAACTAAATTTGAAAAAAAAAAAAAAAATTAACCAAATATCAACATGTGACACATCAATCGATAGGTCTTTAAAAATAACATAAAGGTTTCTTTGACCATTTTGTGATTAATTGAATATTTTCTGAAATAATCGCATTGAAAGTCAGAAAAATTGTGTCCCCCCCCCTGTAACTTTTGAACCGTAAGTCCAAAAAATATGAAAAAAATTGAGGCGATGTGCCTTATTATATACTTTCTACGAAAATTATTTTGAACATTATCGGTTCAGCCATTTTTGAGTTATCTCCAAAAAACTTCTTCCATAGGCATCAGATACGACCTTTTGGTATTAGTTTGGTTCTTATTACATTGAAGGTACGGAACCCTCCTATGCGTGGTCCGACACGCACTTGGCCGGTTTATTATAATAATGAAAACAACATACCCACTTATGTATCGCTCTGTTGAAAATTGTATACTCAGTGGAACAGGGGGGGATTTTTGGGATTCGAGCGCTCGAATTCAAGGAAATTAAACTATAAAATAATCGCACATAAATGTTTGTCGTCATTATTTTCCCATGCAATTAATAATTTAATTAATCATATACTTAAAATTCTTATCGATTTTATTTTTAAACTACCATTTCATGGTTTTAGACAGAGTTTTCAAATGTCAGATTCGGGCGCTCGAATCCCAAAAATCGCCCCCCATTCGCAGTGTGTGTCTCAAGGTATTCTTTTAAGTTTTTGCATCTGTCTGTTTTCTAAGTGACGTTTTTGAAGTGCTTGCACAGGATGCGACGACGTTCCGGAGGTTTTCGTTCCGCCTCCGAGACGGTAATGGGCGGAAGGGGGAAATTGCTCTCGGGTGTTGGTCTGTTGCACTTGAGCTCGGGATAAGTGTAGTTTTTCATATCCGTATCACTCGAGACGTGTCACGTGCTGAAAATTATTGTCGCGGAAATAATTCTTGCAAAGACGACAAGTCTCCTCACTTTTTATTTTAAATCTTAAATAGATATCATACATCTACAAATGGGCTGGGATTGAACCAGTGTCTTCTGAAATATTTATAAAATACTTTGATTTGTTCTCTAGCCTAACATATCATCAGTAAAAGCTGCACGAAGCTTGACAAATTAAAGCTATTTATGACTTTTATTATCTTCATAAACACAAGCATATGATTTCACTTGCTCAACTTAAACATGCCTTTGTTATCATTGCTAATGTTGCAATTGTTTTGGTTGTTACGAAACGATCGATTTATGGGAGCGCTGCCGTAATTTTCTATTTATGTAACTTTCGAATCTATCAAAAGGTTATAGCGGAAGTTAATTTTAAGTTTTTTATACCAAATGAGGCACTGTGATTGTATTGAATTCCGTTCACAATAAAACGAAGCGTAGATTATGAGTATAACCTACTTACTTTAATAAATAGCAAAGCATAGTTTTTTTAACATCATATATTATAGAGACAGACATTAATACGTCTACTAGCACAAAATAAAACTATTTTTTTTTGTTAAAACTCTAAGTAGGAGAATCAATTTTTTTCCACAAGCGGTAGCGACCTCTAAAACTTCTCTAAAAATAAAAAAAAAACCGCTATCATCTTTAATGCCGAAGAAAACAATGAGGCCATTTTTTTTTCAAAAATAGAGAAAATAAGAACCACCCTGACAGAGACAATCATGATGTCTCTTTCTTACGCCCGTACCGTCGCTGCAAAAAAAATGGTTTTCACGAGATCGGGGTGAACCGTGATACAGGCCTGGTCTAAGTTATAATTTTAATTGTATTTTTATTATTGTTTTATTTTAATTTAGTTACATTTTTACATATATGGAATTTATTCTGGAATAAAACATTTTCATTTTATTTCATTTCATTTCACTCAGTACAAAAGTGAAAAAATTGTGCGCATCGAGAAAACGTTGTGAATTTTTGACCATGGATAGAACCCCAAATGCCCCACGATGAAAATTTTGTGATTTTGGAGATCCGTAAAATTTTTGGACCTTCACGGCAAAATCAGGGGTCCCATGCAATATGTTAGTACTCTCGAGTTAAGGCTGCTAGGGGTTGTGTGTTATCTTATCCGTATACATATTTTTGCAGTTTTATAAGTTATTATGAGCAAACTTGACTAATAATAAGAAATTGACTAATGATACCACACAACCCCTAGCAGCCTTAACCAGAGAGTACTAACATATTGCATGGGACCCCTGGTTAAGACGTGAAGGTCCAAAAATTTTACGGACCTCTAAAACTAAAAATATTCATCATGGGGCACTCTATCCATGGTCAAAAATTCACAACTTTTTCTCGATGCGCACATTTTTTTCAATATGAAGCTCTGCTAATTATACCAATTTTTTAAAATTGATATTTAATTCATTACTTCTAATTAAAAATAATGCGGTTGTGTTATGATAAGTACCAGAGATAATTACACTAGGTATTTAAAATACAATCATAAAGAGGGCGGATCCCGGATTTCAAGAGAAGCCATCATGTATCTCCAATGGACCATCGAGATCGGTATTTTACAGTTCGCACGCGGCCCTGCTATTATGTTTAGAGAGAAATGCGTTACGTAACCCAAAAAAATGTAATGCATAGGCATTAGCCTTGCTTCCAATGCAGCCGTTCACTTTGAATGGTATCTCATTGTAAATCAAACGGATAGAAAATGTATAAATTGCTTCTTGAAGTACGCGCTTGCGCAGCATCTCTCGTGACGTTAAGCTCGATCCACACATAAAGATAAGTTACTTTAAAAACAAAGAAGATATACACATTTAGAAAAATCTGCATTAGGCATAAATGTAGATAAGTGTAATTTTATTATTGAAACAGAAAAGACAATGAAAATCTTTGGAAACCAACCAAACAAAACAATTGCTTCTGAGTCTCAGGACTCTCAGGAGGCTAGAGAGAGCCTTTTCAAGGCAAGGTGGCTTTGCCAATTGCCAATGAGTTTTGTAATTTATTGCATAGTCCATAGGCGAATTGTATTCACTCTTGTAATTGATTATTACTATGCATTAGCCTTATTAAGTTACCCCCGGATTAAAGCCAATTATAAGATATAGGTATTAAAGTTTACGTCAAATTAAAACTCAAAGGTTAAGTAAGTTAGAATACTGAATACCCTGGAGTTGGCCTGTAGCTAGTTTGATCTCTGGATTCGAAATTACACTTGAAAATCAAAGTCACTAGGTACCTACCTATCTCCTAGTTATAAAAGTTGACAGTGGTTTAATCAAACGGATTTTGTCATGGATTCCAAAAACTCGAGCGAGTAGAACACTTTTACGAGCATGATCTAGAGAAAATAAACTATAAGTACAAAATATTGAAGAAAATATTGATACTAAAAGTTACCTAGGTATACGTATTATTTTTTCTTGCAACTGGATGGACGCGCCCTTAGAGGAGATACGGTAAACAATTATTGCGGGTAATAGGAAAATGCGTTTTATCTTACATTATAACTCGCGGTCGATCTCTTGAAGAGAAAACTACTCCAACCTTATCGTCATGATAACAGCTCTAAGCGTTTCAACGATTCGTGATTGCAACGCCGATACTGTATAAATTGCTAATAGTAACGTTTTAACGTTACTTATAGGACTTTAATAAGGTTACATATAATATTTTTTGTCTAAACGGCAATGGTTACATACAACGTTTTATTCACCGTGACATTAATGACTCCCAAAATTCAGTTTGTTTTGAAATTCAGACTAAGGCCAATTTCAGTAAAATTTTGGTCTATTCTATTTTTTACTGATTTCTAAACGAAACTTTTTTGTTTAACGTCCTTGACTTTTGAACCTATTTGAAAAATCATTAAGAGTTCAGTCGACGTCAAAAATATTTTTACAATTTTGATTCTTATTCCAAAGTCGTAAAGTGTAAATTTGTAAAATTACACATATATCGACTGTATACGAGGATATATGTATATATATATATATATATAACCCACCTGAAAATGTTATTATTTTTATTAAAACGTTGAACTTGTTGTTATTACCTACACAAAAAGGTAAATCAATATTTCTTTCTGCTACTAAATATACTACCTAATGTCACCCGGCAGTAAAAAAAATAAGGAGCCAGTAACATGCTTTAAAAGTTTAACAGGTAACCTATCGTTAAACAGATGATTATATCGCAATAACAAACTTACAGCATAGTTGTTTAGAAGATTAGATGTACATTAATCAACGTTTAGATGACCATGTTACAGACAATTAATGCTCGATAAGTCATCTCGGCCATCGGCAGGCCGGACCATAATTTACACCTATTATTAGATCGCTTCCTATTCGTTTTCACATGTGCATGTTCGAAAGCATGATTTATTAGCCCTGATATGAATTACAGCGAAATGCAGCGAACGGTTTTTGATGGATCGCATGTATAATGATATAATACTTAAGATCGCTATTCACTGCTTAGTTATAGACATAGTACAGTCATCAAAGCGAAGTGCGAGGGCGCAAAAATGTGTTGTAACATCTATACATAATCGAAAAAAATTTGGCTGGGGATACTTAGAATCGATAACAGAACACGTTACAACAATTTTTAGAATTTTTGTCTGTTTGTCTGTTTCTCTGTTTCTCTGTTTATTTGACCGCGCATCACGTGAAAACGACTGAACGGATTTTGATGAAATTTTGTTTAGAGATAGTTTGAGTCCCGGGAAAGGATAATATATAGTTTTAATCCCGAAAATCAACCCTGGTGGGGGTGAAAATGGGGTTGAAAGTTTGTATGGAGAATTTTTAACCGCTGAAACGATTTAGATAGAAATAAGTATGGCGATAAATTGAGTCTCGAGAAACGTCATAGGATAGTTTTCAAACCCTTGTGGGGGTGAAAAGGGGGTTGGAAGTTGGTATGAGGATTTTTTTACCGCTGAACTGAACTGATTTAGATGAAAATTGGTATAGAGATAGTATGGGTCTCGAGAAAGGACAAACGATAGTTTCATCTTCAAAAAAGGCCCCTTCAAACTTTCGACCCTCTTCAACTTTATTATATGTATAGATAGTTTTTATTGAAAGTACCTTTCAGGCTTCACTTCCATTATTTTTTTCAAATTTTTTCGACCTACGGTTCTAAAGTAAGATGGCCATCAAATTTGAAAAAAATAATGGAAGTGAAGCCTGAAAGGTACTTTCAATAAAAACTATCTATACATATAATAAAGTTGAAGAGGGTCGAAAGTCTGTTCATGGAATATATTCGAAAAAAAGTTGGCTGGGGATACTTAGAATCGATAACAGAACACGTTCCAACAATTTTTAGAATTTTTGTCTGTTTATCTGTTTATCTCGGAAATTATCCCTTAAGCGGATGCAAAAGGGGTGGAAGTTTACATGGGGAAGAAACAACCAATAACCGCTGTACGTATTTAGATGAAATTTGTTATTGAAATAATTTGTAATTTTTTGGTCAAGGTGTTCATATTTATAACATGTTACCCGTCGATGCTTTAAATTTACGTTTACCCGCTCTTAAGAAGTATTTGAGAATGTCATGAATGTCAAAGGGTTATTGCAGGTTCGAGGACTATATATGACGGACAAAGATGCATGGCCCAAACCAAAAAACTACTACAAAATCATCTAACATTTATAGGACGCCGTTTAGGTAGGAAAACATATCAAACGTTTTGTGAAGCAGTCAGATTAGGGTTTATAATTAAACAATAGGTACATTATCTGTTAGTAGGGTTTTCTCTCTGTACAAAAGTGAAAAAAATTGTGCTCGTCGAGAAAAAGTTGTGAATTTTTGACCATGGATAGAGTGTCCCACGATGAATATTTTTTAAGATTGGAGGTCCGTAAAATTTTTGGACCTTTACGTCAAAATCAGGGGTCCCGTGCAATATGTTTTTACTCTCTGGTTAAGGCTTCTAGGTGTTGTGTGGTATCGTTTCCTTATAAAACAGACATGCATAATTCATTTTTGATATTAGAAAAGTAAAAATCCGTATTTAAAAAAAAGTTCTGTGGAGAGGAAAAACACACAAAAAAATATTATTTTCTAGAACGTTATCTAACTAATCAATGTCATTTATCTTCTATCTATCTATACATATAATAAAGCTGAAGAGGGTCGAAAGTCTGTGCATGGAAGATAATCGAAAAAAAGTTGGCTGGGGATACTTAGAATCGATAACAGAACACGTTACAACAATTTTTAGAATTTTTGTCTGTTTGTCTGTTTGTCTGTTTATCTGTTTATCTGTTTGTCTGTTTATTTGACCGCGCATCACGTGAAAACGGCTGAACGGATTTTGATGAAATTTTGTATAGAGATAGTTTAAGTCCCGGGAAAGGATAATATATAGTTTTAATCCCGAAAATCAACCCTGGTGGGGGTGAAAATGGGGTTGAAAGTTTGTATGGAGAATTTTAACCGCTGAAACGATTTAGATAGAAATGAGTATGAAGATAATTTGAGTCTCGAGAAACGTCATAGGATAGTTTTCAAACCCTTGTGGGGGTGAAAAGGGGGTTGGAAGTTGGTATGAGGAATTTTTTACCGCTGAACTGATTTAGATGGAAATGTGTATAGAGATAGCATGGGTCTCGAGAAAGGCAGTGTAGTTAGTTTAGGACCTTTTGGAGTGCCCTCACAGGGTTGTGTTGGAACATGTAATTCATAAGACCAAATGTACACACGAAGCAAGAAATAAATGGATATGAATATGAATATGAAAAGACAAAGGATAGTTACATCTTCAAAAAAGGGCACCCCCCCCTCATTTTACTTTTGAACCATAGGTCCAAAAAATTTGAAAAAAATAATGGAAGTGAAGCTTGAACGGTACTTTTAATAAAAACTATATTGAATAGCATCGGTTGAGCTGTTTGTGAGTTGTCAGTCAAAAACACATAGTGAAAGGACGTAAGTGCCGGATAGTAAAATGGCAGAAGCGCTGCCAAATATCCCTTAATAAACGACCTTTTGAATGGATGTTTTTTAACAGGGTGGCAATTACGGAACCCTACACTGAACATGGCCTGACATGCTCTTGGCCGGTTTTTTTTTGCGTTGTTATCCCAGAAGTCACCCCTTAAGGATTACTAATTCCAATTGTCAAGAAAATCCCCGGCCAGGTATAGGTGGGCTATAAAAATTCAACCTCTAAAAGGGGGTAGCCACTACACTCGATTGAGTTAATTTTGCACCTGAATCTTATGGCGAGGAAGGAGGTGTAAACTTTTTTTCCAAATATGTCCTAAGACTAACGAGTACCCTGCATAACTAACAGATGGCACTGAAATTAATACGTTGTGACATGAATAAGCCACTTAGGAAGGATTTTGCCAAATCAACTCTAAGTTTAGAAGTGGGGGTACATATATCATCATATTTAAATGAAGTATTGACTTAATGGAACAACAAAATTCAACGACAATAAATTAATTGCCACACATTGCACAGTGCATGTAAATACTCAGCCTCACGATTTTGATATCTATTCTCCTTTTCTCTACTCTTACTTCTAAGTCTTCTAACTAATATTAGACCAAAATTCGTTGTTAGTATATTAGTTAATAAGTTGTTAGGTTATGATATGAAGTATAGATTTTTATGCATATATTTCTTACCCAGGCGCGGTCCGATACCACCCCCTCCCCAAATCGTACACGTCAAATAGAAAAATTCATTTTTCTGATTTGACCGGAGGATCGATTTGGATGATATTTGCCATGCACATGATATGAATAGGTACAGTCAAGGACGTATAAATACAAAAGTGGTACTATATCGTCCGATATACACCTACTTACTATTCTATGTCGTTTAAATCATGTCAAAAATTTTAATAAGGACGAAAAAAAGTATTGGTTTTGGAGTGTAGTTTTATTTAGTGGTAATTGTAAAATATTTTATCTGGACTACTGTCCTCTAGCGTATCCATCTGTCAACTTTACTTCAAGACCTTCAAGTTCCGCCTCCAGGGGGAGGGAGTACAGATGTGCAAGTTGCGGAAAGTTTCCAAATAATTGGAAATGTTCTCAGAAATTTCTCGAAAATTTCATATGAAATATAGGATATTGGAAATTTAAGAAATGGAAAGTTTCAAATCCCATACAAAATTGTGAGAATTTTCCGAAATTTTCATATGTGGAAAATTTCGCAATTTTGGAAACTTTCCAACGGCACATCAGTAGGAGGGAGAGAAATTAGGGGCGAATTAGCCGCTTACTGAAAAAACCGAATTCCACGCGGGCGGAGCCGCGGGTACAGCTAGTATTTAAATAAAAAAAATATCATAAGGAAGCATATTTATTGCAGTTTTTAAATATATACAATTTTAAAGCTTTTATCATACAAAAAATACGCGACAAAAAATCATTCGTGTCGCGGTGTATATGTTTTCTCCATAGTAAGTATCGACGATCAATGTGAAACGTGAACATCCGTTGCGTATTGACCTTAAATGTTTGTATTATTTATTATTAGTCAATTTTGCTCAGAATACCTTCTACAAAATGCAGAAATGAAAAAAAAAAAAAAAAAAAAAACACATTTGTTCCAATTCTAACAATAAATAAGTTAGTAAGGAAAAACGTGTTTTTTTTTCATTTTGTAGAAGGTACTCTGAGCAAAATTGACTAATAATAAGCAATACATACATTTTAAGGTCAATACGCTACGGATGTTCATGTTTCACATTGATCTTCGATACTTACTATGGAGAAAACATATACACCACGACACAAATGTTTTTTTCTCGTAGTTTTTGTATGATAAAAGCTTTAAAATTGTATATATTTATAAACTGCATTACATATGCTTCCTTATGATATTTTTTTTATTTAAAAATAAATGACATTTATTACTTAGATAACGTTCTAAAAAATAAATTTTTTTTGAGTGTTTTTCCTCTCCGCAGAACTTTTTTTAATTTCTTTTTATGAAATAGGAGGCAAACGAGCAGACGAATCGCCTGATGGTAAGCAATTAACGCCGCCCATGAACGCCCGCAACACCAGGGGGGTCACAAGCACGTTGCCGGCCTTTAAGATGGGAATACGCTCTTTTCTTGAAGGTTTTAAATAAGGATTTTTACTTTTTTAATATCAACAATGAATTCTGCATATCTGTTTTATAAGGAAACGACACCACACAACCCCTAGCAGCCTTAACCAGAGAGTAAAAACATATTGCACCCCTGATTTTGACGTGAAGGTCCAAAAATTTCACGGACCTCCAATACTAAAAAATATTCATCGTGGGGCACTCTATCCATGGTCAAAAATTCAAAACTTTTTTCGATGCGCACAATTTTTTCAATTTCAAGCTCTGCTATGTCTCTCAAGCTGTTTTGATATGTCTTCTTGAAGAACTATGCATTAGGCGGTTGTCACACTGCCGCCGCGTCTTGTTGCGAGACGCGAAGCAACGGACTCGCATGCGGAGACAACGCACCAACGTCCGAGTTTTCTCCGCATCTCCGTCCGGAGCTGCGATGCGCGACGTCCCGCGTTACTTCCGTCTCGCGTTCATTTCACATTCGAACGTTAAGGTGAAAATAGTTCCTATTTGTCGATAAAATGGACACGGTACTTATTCAGAACGCTGCGGTGATACTTTCAGTTTGGTTTTTGTACAATCGAGTCATAAAACGCAGAAGACACTGGGTACTTCCATATTTACAAACCAGACCTATAAATGGATCTTTTGCTAGATATTACCAAGATAAGGCAACACGAAGAATTTTTTTTAAATTGCACCCGTATGTCAACCGCGTCATTTGATTATTTGCTAAGCAAAATTGGAGTGATTATTACTGGCGTGGACACAAATTTTCGACGTTCTATTACAGCGGATGAAAGAAAAGCTACTACTTCAATCTTCAATTATACTTTTATAAGAATTCCTAGATTATGATTAAACGAACGACTTTCAATTTCAAAAATAAACTTATAGATGTCGATATCCATTGCGCCTACGTCCTTTCTTGCACTAAAATCCGTACGGCACTGCGAAGCTCGGTGTGACATACCCTGCGGCACGCACCGCGTCTCCGTCCGAGCGCACGAGTCGTCGTGGGTCTCAGCGTCTCGCTCCTCCGCGCGTCGAGGCGGAGCCAGTGTGTCGTACCATGCGATTTTTCTATACAAAATCAAGATTCTACATACAAAGTTAAAAAACGCATCAACGGACGTCGCTGCGAGATGCGGAGCAGTATGACGACCGCCTTATTTTGTATCTTTAAGATCTAATAATGTATTACTGTTTTGAAAAAAATAAGTCCCGTCGAGTTTCTTTTCGGTCATAATACTTCTTGGGCCAGAGGTGTAGGGTTAGAACCGGTGCTAGTTTTGGAACGAAGTTCCTTCTCGGACGGTTAGCGGATGGGGGGCTAGGCGAAAAAAAGTTACGTGACCATCACGAAAATGCGTCACGTCACGGAAACGCGACACCCATACGATTGAGAAACATGTAAAATGGAATGAAATAAAAAATAGAATAAAGTGAAGTGAAGTGAAGTGTAGTGAAAAGTGAGAGTGAGAAGTGACAAAGTGATAAAAGTGAAGAAAATCGAGAACCTGAAAGTAAAAAAAAGTAAAAAATGTCGAAAATGTCAAAAATAGCTAAATTTTGAAATTTTCCAAAATTTCAATAAAATACAAAAAAAATTAAAACCACAAAATTTACGAAAAAGTCAAAATGAAATAAAATGAAATAACATAACTTCGTTCCAATCGAGTGTTCCACGACACTCACGTATTTTATTTTTCTCTGACGTTCATTAGTGCATTGTAATGTGCTTACATGGAAGAATAAATATCTTGATCTCACCAATATCATAAATCCTCTATTCCGCGTTCGGAACCGTATGTAATTACCACCATTATTACAACCAGTAACGTAACATCAGTGTATTATCTGTGACAGGTGGTAAAAACGTATGAAACTTCATTACCTACGTAACGTAAGGAAAATCCCCCAGTATAAATATCCCTTAATAAACGACCTTTTGAACGGATGTTTTGTAACAGGGCGGCATCTACGAAACTCTACACTGAGCATCGCCCGACATGGTATTGGCCGGTTTTTTTGCATTGTTACCCCGGAAATCACCCCTTAAGGATTACTAATTCCAATTCAAGAAAATCCCCAGCCAGGTTATACGTAGTATAGAAAAATTCAACGTCTAAAAGGGGGGGGGGGGGGGTAGCCACTACACTCGATTGAGTTAAATTTTCATGGGTCATGAACCCCCCCCCCCCCCCCCCCCCTCCAAGTGCAACCGCGCCTGTTCTTACCTTTCTTGCTTAGACTGATTTGACGGGAGGATCGATTTGGATGATATTTGCCGTGGACATGAACGTATAAATACAAAAGTGGTCCTGTATCGTCCGATATACACCTACTACTCTCTATGTCGTTTAAATCATGCAAAAAAAAATATGATGAAAAAAAGTATTCATTTTTGAGTGTAGTTTCATTTAGTGGTAATTGTAAAATATTTTATTAGGACTACTGTCCTCTAGCGTATCCATCTGTCAACTTTACTTCAAGTTCCGCCTCCAGGGTAGTGGGAGAGAAATTAGGGGTGAATTTGCCGCTTACTGACACAGACCGAATTCCACGCGGGCGGAGCCGCGGGAACAGCTAGTTATCTTAATATTTGTACTTATAATCATAAGAACGTGTTACGCGTATTGCGGCTATAAACATGTTTTTCTTTTATTATACATTTCTTGGCTACTTAATGCTACGTTAAAAGCGAACACCTGTCAGGCATTCAGTTAGTGTGTCAAACATACATGTCTTCCCTGAAATTTGAATACAAAAACAAACTTAGGAAAATGTAACTGTGTATTCATAGTGTGGTTCTTTTAATAACATCTTTTCCAAGATGTGTCGAGCAAACTAATAATAAAACCCATGTTTTGAAAGTTGCAACATTCCACAAGTGGCGAGTGGTCGGGTGCATTTTATCTTAATTATAGTTTTGTAATAAGATTAATTAAGAGTTAACAAAGAGAAAGAGAGAGTACGACAGTTTAACATGACAGATAATTTTGTGTTCGAAAATATAACAAATTAACTTGTTCCTGATTATCGGCGCTGAAAGTAATTTGTTATCCGATGACAGTTTCGGGAAAGTGCGACATGACTTGATGCTGTAACTAACTGCTGTCCGCGATTTTGTCCATATAAACGTTGTTAAACACTTTAGCCCTATTTTCACCACCTTAAGGGATGATTTTCAAAAACCCTTCTGTAAAGGTCCTCACCCATTTACTACATTCGAATGGATTAAAGTGTCATAAAAGTAACGTCACGCTTAAGTTTATAAACATTATTTTCAGTAAAAACTTATCGCAGAAGTGGATTATGGCAATTAATTTACGTCAACGCGGTTCCCACGTCTGGTAGTGGTGCTATGTTTCGCACTTTATTTTACGATAAAATCACCTACGTAACACTTTTTGAGACACATAACAATAAAAATACTTGAAATAGTTAAGTAGCTGTCGGAAGAAATTAGCCATTTTACCCACAATTCCACACCTGCTGAATGTTAAGAAAGTTGTGTAACAGAAGTAGGTATACTTTTTTGTATTTTATTATCTTGGTTAGATAAACCGAGTCGGTACGGTACTAGCATTATAAGGGATATACTTTGCGGAACCGTGTATGGCAGAAATAAAGTTTCTCGATTACTGGCATTCATTTGCATTACCTCCAATCACTTAAGAGTCGGTTGCACCAAACCGTCTGTCACCGTTAAAACGTTCGCTAAATTTAATTGTATGAAAATTTTCATAGTACCTTGCCGGGTGACGCTGATGAGTCCGTCAAAAGTTGTTGGTGCAACTGGCCCTTAGTCCACAAAACAAGCTTGCTATATGTCACCCTCACGCGTACAAATGTAGATAGTTATGGTAGTCTTTTACAAACGTCACCTGCCCATACCGATGGTTATTTATGAACTTATAACCGTGTGCCATGGATGCCACGGTATGTCGTTAGCTGCAAATATGTAAGTATAATGGCAGCACTTCATTACTGTCCTAAAATAGCACGTGAATGTGTGTCATATTTGTCAAAAATGACAACCGTTTATTAAAGTTGTATTTGGCTTAAACGCACCACTTGATCACATTCAGCGGTTTGTAATGGCGACGGCCAATTTCCTTATTTTTCCCGCTGTCATTAGCCGTCATTTTGGCGTATTACACGAACCGTTAGATCGTCTCGACTATAATTCGTACAATAAATTAGACTGCTCCGTTTTAATTTGTTGTCTGTCGCGCGGTTGACATCACTGTTGTTATAATGCTTAAGAGGCTGAAAACACCTGACACCTTCAAATTGACTTTACTTAAACAGGTTTTTAGCTTAATAACAACTTGTTTTGGGAAAGTATTAAAATATATGTTTATATTTATTATATTTGGAAGAACTTTGTTAATTCCGATTCTTAAAATTAGCGTTAAGCAGCATGTCTTTAGTTTCTTAACTTATACGTCTGTATTTAAGGACAAAATTCCACCACACTTATACTATAAACTTCATAATTTTTTCTACCCCAGTACTTTTATTTGTCATTCATACATTCATGGTGATATATATAAGAACATGCATAATTGATTGAAAACAAGTAAATTCCCCAAAAACTAAATTTTTTTTTTCTTAGTTTTTTATAATTAGAATACGATACCAATTATGCCCTGAAACGATTCACCAGCATTTCTGTTACATTACACCTTGCTGACTTGGTAAACGAAGTAACCTCGGAAACTTGTTGTTTGATATGTAGTGTAACAAACTAACTAGAGGGCTTGCTTCGCTCTCGTTATTGTGTCACACAGTGTGAGTAGTGTGACACAATAACGACAGCGAAGCAAGCCCTCTAGTTAGTTTGTTACACTACATATACTTATTTCTAGATCTGGGCATCTGGCCCCTGGTCATTAGTGGAGGTCAGAGAATGCAAACTACTTGAAGAATATAATCCCTAGGTACCTACTATCCCTAGAGTTCTAGGTTTGAGGGATAATTAATAATTAGGTACCTATATTTATAATTAATTACAATTTGTATATCGCATCGGCCTCCTAGCCTAGTCGGTAGTGACCCTGCCTATGAAGCAGGAGGTCCCGGGTTCAAATCCTGGCCAGGGCATTTATTTGTGTTTATCACGGGTATTTGTTCCCGAGTTATGGATGTTTTCTATGTATTTAAGTATTTATCTTTATCTATTTATTTTATATATCGTCGCCTAGTACCCACAATACAAGCCTTATTGAGCTTACTGTGGGACTAAGTTGATTTCTGTAATATTGGTCCATAATATTTATTCTTTATTTATTTATTTATATCATTGCCAGTCGTTTCTGTTGGGGGAAAGTGGTTTCAGGTGCAGTATTAATGTTATTTATAGTTTGCCGCCTACTGCTTTCGTTTCCGCAATAGAACGCAATGTTTTTAGTTATAATCTATACATATAATAAAGCTGAAGAGGGTCGAAAGTCTGTACATGGAAGATAATCGAAAAAAAGTTGGCTGGGGATACTTAGAATCGATAACAGAACACGTTACAACAATTTTTAGAATTTTTGTCTGTTTGTCTGTTTATCTGTTTGTCTGTTTATTTGACCGCGCATCACGTGAAAACGGCTGAACGGATTTTGATGAAATTTTGTATAGAGATAGTTTGAGTCCCGGGAAAGGATAATATATAGTTTTAATCTCGAAAATCAACCCTGGTGGGGGTGAAAATGGGGTTGAAAGTTTGTATGGAGAATTTTTAACCGCTGAACTGATTTAGATGGAAATGTGTATAGAGATAGCATGGGTCTCGAGAAAGGCAGTGTAGTTAGTTTAGGACCTTTTGGAGTGCCCTCACAGGGTTGTGTTGGAACATGTAATTCATAAGACCAAATGTACACACAAAGCAAGAAATAAATGAATATGAATATGAAAAGACAAAGGATAGTTACATCTTCAAAAAAGGGCACCCCCCCCCCCCTCATTTTACTTTTGAACCATAGGTCCAAAAAATTTGAAAAAAATAATGGAAGTGAAGCTTGAACGGTACTTTTAATAAAAACTATATTGAATAGCATCGGTTGAGCTGTTTGTGAGTTGTCAGTCAAAAATACATAGTGAAAGGACGTAAGTTCCGGATAGTAAAATGGCAGAAGCACTGCCAAATATCCCTTAATAAACGACCTTTTGAATGGATGTTTTTTAACAGGGTGGCAATTACGGAACCCTACACTGAACATGGCCTGACATGCTCTTGGCCGGTTTTTTTTTGCGTTGTTATCCCAGAAGTCACCCCTTAAGGATTACTAATTCCAATTGTCAAGAAAATCCCCGGCCAGGTATAGGTGGGCTATAAAAATTCAACCTCTAAAAGGGGGTAGCCACTACACTCGATTGAGTTAATTTTGCACCTGAATCTTATGGCGCTACTTAGGAAGGAGGTGTAAACTTTTTTTCCAAATATGTCCTAAGACTAACGAGTACCCTGCATAACTAACAGATGGCGCTGAAATTAATACGTTGTGATATGAATAAGCCACTTAGGAAGGATTTTGCCAAATCAACTCTAAGTTTAGAAGTGGGGGTACATATATCATCATATTTAAATGAAGTATTGACTTAATGGAACGACAAAATTCAACGACAATAAATTAATTGCCACACATTGCACAGTGCATGTAAATACTCAGCCTTACGATTTTGATATCTATTCTCCTTTTCTCTACTCTTACTTCTAAGTCTTCTAATTAATATTAGACCAAAATTCGTTGTTAGTATATTTGCGGAAACTTTCCAAATAATTGGAAATGTTCTCAGAAATTTCTCGAAAATTTCATATGAAATATAGGAAATTGGAAATTTAAGAAATGGAAAGTTTCAAATCCCATACAAAATTGTGAGAATTTTCCGAAATTTCCATATGTGGAAAATTTCGCAATTTTGGAAACTTTCCAACGGCACATCAGTAGGAGGGAGAGAAATTAGGGGCGAATTAGCCGCTGACTGACAAAGACCGAATTCCACGCGGGCGGAGCCGCGGGCACAGCTAGTGTTAAAATATAGGCCCTGCGCTCTATAAATGGGACAACTGCGGCAGTTTTTACGTACTTTGTCATTTCTTTTTTCCAACTGAAAAGTTTTACTGGCTTGTCTCTATCTTCCACCATATTTTTTGGGCTAGCTGTTAGTATATTAGGTAAAGTATGGATTTCCTGATTACTACTTTGATATACCCTCATTCTTCTTAATTGGTGCGAGGTGCGAGCTCAACGCATAGAAAGTAATTAAGTCGGTAACATATTATTGCAATCTGAATTCCGCTTCCAGTAGGGTAAGGTAAGTAACACACTCCCCATAAACCCGTGCACATATTGTATTTAAACGGCAAATTTCACTTTTACCCACCGAAATTGCTGTCATTGTCACTGCCCAGTGTCATGGCTGCCGACCTCAATGCGCTGTTGTGATGAGCCCGCGCAATTAGACTAAAACGCTACTAAATTGTATAGTCTGCGCAGGAATCAACATGAAATTTTGAGATTCGCCGATTAAGGTTCAAATTCTAAAACAAAATGACTTGACTAAGGGCAAAGGAGATTGCGACTACTAAGTTGTAATAGGGCAAAATGTTCGTGTTAAACGCAGCATGTAACTTTCTTATTGGCGCTTTTCGGTTACGATTTATGGTTAAATATGCCTTGTATACACCTACCGAGTACAGTGGCGAGTCAGTGTTCTCGAACGAGTGCTCGCTTAGTGTAAAAACACCGCCGAATGCTCGATTCACTGCTACAATTTTCGGATTGCAATTTCTTAAAAACAATACAGTAGTCGCAGCTCCAAGATCAGGATCCCTTCCTGTCTGACTCGCCACAAAATTCAAAAACCGGCCAAGTACGAGTCGGACTCGCGCACCGAGGGTTCCGTACAAACCTTTACAACTTAAAGGTCCTATAGCCCTGAGTATTTGACATGAATTTCAATTTAATACCTCCACGCGTTTACAAGGAAAAAGGTAGTAAGTTTAATATTGAAAAACTTTTTTGTATGATTTTACTAAAAAATTCTACTTTTTGTAATTTTTCCATTGTCTATGCTATATGACGTTGCTTAGTGCCAAATTTCAAGTTTCTGAGTTCACGGGAAGTACCCCGTAGGTTTTGCGAGTGCCGAAAAACTCTGAAATTTGCAGCATAAACGACTGTATCTTTTGATTGCGTCGGTTTTTAAGTTTTTCACAGCTCCAAGGGATAATAGACCTGAGTATTTGATATAAATTTCAGCTTGATACCTCCACGCGTTCCTGAGAAAAATGGTCTTGACAGACAGACGGACAACAATGTGATCCTATAAGGGTTCCGTTTTTTCCTTTCGAGGTACGGAACCCTAAAAACGGTCGAGTGGCATATTCATGTCTCGCCACTGTACTCGGTCTCGGTAGGTGTAATCAAGGCAATAGAGTTTAAATATTGGGCTGTTATTAAATGTTAAGTATTTCGTACTCTAGGTTATTTTTTTATGTAGACACACTCTATGTAGATAAATTATCAGGGCTGTGGTTATGGGTACCTACCTATATAAAACATTTACTGATGAACATAGTGTACACTGTACTAGGTACCTAGTTCACATAATTTAAACTTCCAAGACCTATTGAACCTGATTTGTCATTGTCACTTTAGTCATAAATAGGTTGTAGGTTAACGTTACATCTTACACCCGTTGCCCGAATTTGCTTGGTAAAGTAGACAATCTACCTGGTACCTCGTTCCCGATATGCATGCAAATTCAATAGGTACCTACTCCAAACCAGCAAGTATGATAACATGGCTCTTAAAGTAAGTACGTATTTTTAAAACTACTTATTCCACCGAAGTAAAGTTATATTTTTTCCCATTCTGATATTTTGCGTTTTGAATCTATTCATTCGAAATCGCAATAAGCTACAAAAAGAGGCTCAAAAAAATCCTTATAACGCAATTACAAAAATAACGTACAGTAGATACAGAAACTACTGTAACAATCTTTTAAAGAAACTTAAAAGAAAATACGAAAGAGAACTCTTAGAAAAATCTATGCATAATAAAATAATAAACTCCTCTGGAAAAACATAAAATCACTAACATACAATAATAAACCCAATAAACTTAACCTCCTGGATCCTGGAGGTATCGATTCTGGCAAAACTGATATTTTTTTCATAAAATCGATTAAGTATGTAACCCATAATGTCGGAAAATTTGTAAAAAAGATCATGGCGTTTTCCCCTCGATTTTTCCTTATGTTCTCAGGCGAGTACATGGGGACTTTGTCCTCACTCGAGGTACCAGTATCACATAAACAAAAAACTACAATAATCAAATTAACTTGCATGTAAGCTTACAAAAATTTCTTATTTGAACTTATTACTTATAGTACTAGCATTAATTAATTCAGTCTCAAATAAACCGAAATCCTAATAAATCAACCTATTTTGCATAGATAAACTTATAAAAAAAATATTTGTACTTAACACAGGCTAACAAATGAAAGTCAGTAAACAATAAACTCTTCTGAAATAAACTATTGTACGAGTACAAATGTAACAATGGTACGTAAGTTGCATATTAAGTTAATTACCTTACTGTAATCTACTAACTAGAAATCCCAGTTACAATTTTGTCTTAAGTCTGACATTTCTTAGGTCATTTTTATCCTACCATATAGTTTAGTTTTTAATTCAGTAACTTAAATCTTGATTCTTACATTAGATAATTTTTATCTTACCTTTAATATTAGTTTTTAGTTCAGTCGTTACGAAAATCAGTCAGTAAATCAGTAAATATTTTAAAAGTGACACAAATCTCTTCTCAAAAATAATCATCTTAATTAACAAAATAAAATAATAATCTCTCATTCTTTTATATTGTTAATTAAGCTGATTATTTTTCAGAACAGATTTGGCAATATTCTTGTTGTGATGTGTACATGTGTCTAACTATTCAGAGAAACTGTTTCTCTTGTCCTTCTGCTGTCGAAGAATCTACATTTGGTGGTGGAAAAGATGGGAACATCTTCGTTTTTAAAATCGTATGACAAATTTGGACTAATTCTCAGTCCTTTAAGCCTGAAAATCGGTAATATAACATTGTTTACTTTCATGCGAAATCAAAAAAACTTACAGTATTGAGACCGGTTGTACTCGTACGAGAACATAAATTACTTGTTTAAGTCCACGTGTACTCGCACGAGTACATAAACTTCAGAGCTATATAAAGCTAAAGTTTTTTAATTTTACCGAGGAAATCTACTTACTAACATATGAAATACATCATATATTTACTAATGAAAACCAAACAAAAATATATAATTAGACATTCATTGCGATACATTTGGATTTACTTACCGCGGGGCATGGTGTGGCCGGTAGTGTCAGATGTCTAAGCCGTACTGATCGCTGATTGGCCATCTGTGACTCGGTGTTTATCTTATTAGGTTGACAGTTTCGTTCGGAAACGTTCTATGTGTGCAAACTTGGTAAGCAGGTTTGACATTTGACAGGAGATTTTTAAAAATCTTATGTCCTCAAGTGAGGACCAGGGGATCCAGGAGGTTTCCTGAGCTTTTAAATATTAAACCCACAGTTACGGAATCAGCTGACACCATAAACAAATATTTTGCTAACATAGGTAAAGAGCTTGCCGAACAAATTTGCCCAGACACTCAAGAAGAATTAAACGCTTTCCTCAGTAGAGGAAAGCGTCAGTCTTCCATGTCAGTCTGGATCCTTCGTATTACTACCTACTAACCAAGACGAAGTTTACACTACACTTATAAATCTAAAATCAAGTAGTGCGCCTGGCTGGGACAATGTATCGACGAAATTTCTTAAATACGTTGCCAAGGAAATAGTCCCCATCATAACTCACATAGTGAACCTTAGCTTTAATTTAGGAATATTCCCTAAATCGCTTAAAATGTCTATTATCACTCCTGTGGCCATCGTTGGGGATAGCACGACAACCACAAGAGGTTTATGTTACATAGCATCTGCCTGAGGTTCATACATTTAGCTGTAGTAAGTTTATGTATCCCGATAAGGAATCTATTGTCTCTATAAGTTACACTCATATGCGTCAGCTCTATAGTTAGGGTCCAATTCATACCTGCTCCAAGTTCTAGTCGCTGCGACGGTGTGCATCTCATCCAGACGCGCCTAGATGAGCCCACACCTCGCCACGTCATCCATCTGTTGGTAAAGGTATTTTTATGACTCTCTTAGTCACTAAACATATTCTAGCTATACATACATGAATTCTTTATCATGTCAAAACTCAACATGAATCGAGATCTCCCTCATTCCTCTATTAGGATATTGTAATGTCACTGGAATATACCTTCTTACGGACACAACACGGAAGGGCCTTTGATCACTGGAATATACCTTCTTACGGATCCGAACACTCAACACCCCGGGAGACCTCCATTCATTGAATCTACTTGGGAATGTACCGCTTGTAGTAGAGTACTTTATAATAGTGGACCACGCCATAATACGTGCCACAGTCCTGGTGCCACAAAACCAGGACTCTCTTGGACTGTTCACGACCCGTCGATCGTGAGGTGCAGCGCTGTACCTAACAGTAAAGATCCCTACGGATCATCCTCTGCCTGAAGCAGGTTCACTTTCTCATCCCCGGGGCTGACCCACTGAGACTGTTGTGGATGTGTCTCCGTACTTCCCCAGGGATGTCATTTGTTACAAACATAGCATTTGATACATGATACACTCAATTATCATCTCATTAAATCCTTTTATCAGTATAAAATATATCCAGATTGACATGATATATTCAGATTAAATTGGGAATTCGTTTAGTTGTTTTTATGTTCCCAAATCTGTATGTCATTATTCCTTTTAACATTAACAATTCTCATTATAGATTGAAACGAATCTTTATCAATAGTAATACACATTACTATCAGAAATACATTCAAATAGTATCAGGAATGTTATGTATAATTGTTTTCCTGATGGTATTATGTTATTGTTTGGAACCAATTGTTCTCTTTTATTATATATAGGTACTTAGCTTTCGGCTGAAGGAGAGGCTGGCAGGCGGCGCATTGGTTTCACTATTTATGAACTTAGCACTTTCACAACAAATAGATACTTTTACAGGAATTAAAATCTCTAATGTCTTTCCAATAAAGAAACGTATTTACACCAGAACCTCGTGTTTCTGTTCGAGTTGCAACAAGTCGGCTTATTTCTTACCACAGACAATTGAGTTTAATGGGAGCGTTCCATAACGCTGCTACCATCATAATATTTAAGGCTTCGCTAGATGATCTATCCGTATCAAGTCGGGATCGGATCGATCGTCGCGTCAACTCCCGTGTACAAGAGTGGAAAGAGAGACGACATCAGCAACTACAGACCTATATCAGTCCTGCCAGTGATTTCGAAAATCCTAGAAAAAACTCTGAATAACAGATTACTAAAATATTTAACCTAATCTCTTATCTAATTCACAGTACGGATTCAGACACGGAAGATCAACTGAGGACGCAGTAACATCTCTTACCTCGTCAGTTGTAGAAGACCTTGATAACAAAAATAAGTGCCTAGCTGTCTTCCTAGATCTGAAGAAAGCTTTTGATACAGTCTCTCTTTCCATTATTGTGCAAAAGTTGGAGAGAAAAGGTATCAGAGGAATACCACTTTTACTTTTTAAAGACTATCTCTATGGCCGAAAGCAACGGGTTAAACTGGGCGAATGTGTCAGCGAGGACGAGGACGTCCAATATAGCGTACCGCAGGGAAGCGTTCTGGGTCCGACTTTATTTTTAATTTACATCAACGATCTCTGCGATATGACCATTCCTAGCGCAAAAATATTCTCTTATGCTGACGATACAGCTGTCATTTATAGCGGAAAATCATGGGGAGAGGTAAGGGTCAGAGCTGAACTCGGAATGGCACACATATCAAAGTAGTTAAGGATGAACCTACTAACATTAAATACCAATAAGACAAAATATGTTTGCTTCAGCATCTCACAACCGACTTCTCCAATAGATTTAAAAATTCATTCTTGTCAGCAAACTAACTTTTCTACTTGTAACTGTCCAGCTATTGAAAAAGTCTCTCAAACTAAATATTTGGGTATACAACTGGATGAGCACTTAAAATGGTATTCTCACCTTGACCAAGTAATCGAAAGAGTCAGAAAACTGCTATGGATCTTTAAGTCGCTAAGGCACATTGCACCAGATAAAACAAATCTTACAAAGCCTCGCAACCTCTTAAACGAAATCTATATCTCCCTGGTGCAATCTGTCTTATTGTACTGCATAACGGTCTGGGGTGGTGCAGCGAAAAGTCGCTTCATCTATCTTGAAAGGGCTCAACGTGCACTCATAAAAGTGATTACAGTCAAGTGTAAAAATATGGGTGTACTCATCTTACTCAAAAATATGTCCCATAGTATCTTATTCCGTTGTAATAAGTGCGTAGTACCATATTTCTGAGACGATTTTTTCGATACGTATTTTTGCACTTGACTGTACTTCAAAAAAATCTGATATCCTAGTGAAATGCTTTATCAAACTTGTGATCTTTTATCGGTAAGAAAATTATATGTCCTGCAATCAATATTAAAAAAACACAAACTAATATCCTACAACCCTAATTATAAAAAAAAGAGACATATGGTCAATGTAGCTGAACTTTTAAGTACGAGAACATACTTTGCAAGATCGCAGTTGAATTCAAAGTCATCCTATCTTTATAATAAAATTAACAGAGAATTAGATATTCATTCAAAAACATACCACGAATGTAAATTACATCTCACTAAATGGCTTAAAACTAAAACCTATGACGAAATAGAGAAGCTGCTAAGAACAGAGTACTAGAACACACTCAAACACTCATATGCGCGCGCACACACACACACACACACACACACATACACACACACACACACACACACACACATACACACACACACACACATACACACACACACACACACACACACACACACACACTCTCTACACACACGCAGACACACACGCACGTACACACACACACAAACACCTGTCTCAGTCGATATTTCACATCTTAAATCAAACAAGTAAGATTTAACAGAAACAGTGTACCTGTACCTGTGTTGTTAATGCATGTCTTAGAATTAAGTTAAAACCTGTTAACTAGTAATTCTGTATAATTACCTACATTTCTTAGTTTTATTATGTCATGTTAATAAAACAAAATAAAAATTGTACTACTTATAAACCTAGGGAAGAGCGGTGCCTCCCAAGATCATCAGCTCGAATTCCTTTTTCCTTACATTTTTTGTAATTACAGTTATTTTTTTAATTTTTGACGTAGAAATTGCTTTAATCTTTCCAACACAAGCATAAGCTTACTGGGCGGCTCCATCCCTGTATCACAAAAACGTATATTACTATGAAATAAAAAATTTTGAATTTTTTGATTTTTTTTTGAATTTGAATTCCACTAAGCGTTACAGAATATATTTGCTTCGATTTTGTCGACACACAGTAGGTGCAACGCAAATATATTCGACTTAATCACCCAGACCATTATAATCAGAAGAGTTCCCCTGGCTTTCATTGGCTAATGAGGGGCGAAACGGCGAGTCACCGCAAATATGAATGCAGTGATGAAAGCGAAAACTAAATCATTTACTCTGGTTGATCTCGCGATGACGACGGTGACGATGCCGGTTTGTATAGGTAAATTCAACTTCTATTGTGCCTATTAATGGAACAAAATGCATTTGTGAGATTACGAAATTTTTCGAAGTAAAAGTATAATTTAGCGTGTAGACAGGTAGGTATAGCCTCGTATTTTAAATCAGGGTGGGGAAATTGGTCAGCCGGCATTTGGCCGGTTTTTTTCAGTTGTCTGGCTATCAGGTTTTTTTTTTAAGTGAGTATGCATTTAACTGGTTGGAAACACATCAGCAGGACAATTTACTTATAAATGCGACTGTATTTTCTTAATCTTCTCATATTTAGTAGAAGAAAACAAGGTATCGCCATCACTCACATCGCCGTCACATCACAGACACCACTTTGATTCTCAAATTTTAAATTTTGGGGTAATTGCGGACCTAGCGGAGTGCTGGTTTACTATAGTTCTAGAGTATGCAGAATCCACTAAGCCACAACCACTAAAGTTAGCCCAAAATGTAAAGTTCAATGTGGTGTCTGAGACGTAGTGATGAAAATACCTTGTTTTCTTCTTTCATGAATCTTCTACGAAGATTATCTTTGTCTTACACTATGAATGTGGTTCAGCTGAATATATTATAGCAACCTGGATTACCTGATACATAATGAGCTTTTTACATGGACTTGGTGGATTGAACTTAAAGTATTATCGAAATTGTCGATATTACTATGGCCTATACGAAACGTTGTTGAAAAAATTTATGGCACCCGATAGCGCATTTGGTAACCAGAATGCATCTGCATCTGTGAATAAATAAAAAATGTTGTGGGCAAAGCCAAGCGCTATAACCTAAATCCTCTCAATGTAGGTTGCTGATGACAAGAACAACAGTTATAAATGTTACGCTAGTTTAGTTTATGACTCAATCTCTTCGTCTTAGGTTTTATGAGTTTCTTTATTTATTATTTTTTAGTCCAGTTTGAACCTCCTCTGGTTATGAAACATTGAAATCAGATTGAATAAATTTATTATAGTCGAGCCACCACTGATTAACATGGAGGGCCATTACGCAACTAAATACGAAACGAAAGTTCAGAGCAGATTGGTTTAACACAAAGCTGTGCTGAGATAATTATTATAGTACACAAACGTTAATGATTATTAGTTATGCATTGATTGTTACGCAAAACATCGGGTGTGCAAAGCCTCAGCAGAGATAAGTGCTTAAACATTCTCTGGGAGGTGCATTTGCGGAGCGTGCCTTCACAATGCAGCTATCACCGCACCGATCTTCCGACGTGATCTTTAGAGCGAATACAATTTGTTGTTCAAATGTTACGCTAATATTAGTCCCCGTAAACGCTCTATTACGGCCCTAACAGCTTTAGAAGTGAGATTCCATGTCCTGATAGTGAGCATATGACTGCTTACTTAAGATTGTAGCCTTTATTAAAGTGCAATTCCGTTGTGCAGAGAAAGCTGTACCGTCAGACCTCGAGCGCCGAACGCAACTTAGTCGAAAAAATAATAATCTGTTTTTTTCAGATGTTGGCGATTACAACCCTTAAATACTAGTTTTTGACAGTAGCTTTCAGGATTATTTTAAAGAACTATTGGGTCTACAGAGGCAATAGTTCTTTAAAATAATCCTGAAAGAACTACCGAATTTAACGCACAGTACCCCGTAGAACTATTATATAATCTGTGCCCGTACTTTCAGGCGACAAGGTTCCTGGATTAGTAGAATACATTACAGGTTTAACCTAACAAATAACTTATATTGTGCACATAGTTGCACGGTCGGTAGTAGGTACTGTCTAAAAATTATGTTGTTCAATTTTATCCAAATATCGCACGCTCAAAACGGACGAGAATTAAGTACCTAAGGAATCCATGAATATAGAGTTTCAGTCTTGGGGGCTGGGCATTGGGTCTAAAATGAGAATGGTCATGCTGATTGTTGCTCATTTGTTTCAAAGAGCGATATCTTGGTTGCATTAGAGATAGCCGGCATTGAAAGGATGCTATGATTTAGTGAGTGCGCGGTAATTTACTAACTTCCAACCTCCTGTTGCTATTGTGAAGTAGAACATTGAAGATTAGAAAAGGTAAGGAGAGAATGCGATCGAATTAATGGAAAGTTTATTCGCACAAACTCTTGGTAGCGTATTGTATTCCGGATTTTGAGTACAATACTGATACTGTTTGTTGATTGTTTTGTACTAGAATTGAAGGTGTATTTTTTTTCAAGTTATCGAAATATTGCGGATCTGGACATAAATTCATCAACATCACATGTTTTTTATTGGAGATCATAAAAGCTCATGGCCAAAGTTAAATATTTTCCTAACACTAACAGAGTTACCCTTAAATTGTTTTTCTAGACTTGGCATTGGTATTATCTTTCATCGGCAATACTTGCATAGTAATCATCATAACCAATTTTTTAAAATCTGACTTACTTATTTGTGAGCTTGAGCTCACCCACGACGTTTTTGATTTCAAAACAATTGTATAAGTAATCTGAATATAGATAAACAAGCGAGATTACCTAATAACTGTTGGGCTCCCGTTATATTTTACTTGTAGGACAATTCATTTGTCCCAAGAGTGGAACAACGCCGATACATGAAGGTTATAATTACTGTACAGTCGGCAACAAATGGTGGGATATTCTATTCTTATTTACGTTCAAAAATAAATCAGTTAATCAGGCATTTTTTAGGAACATATTTAGGAGAAGGAATACGTACAACCGTGAAAGTCACTTTCGTTCATAAAAATAAATAATACCATATGAAAACGGTAGCGAGGGTTCATCGCTGAAGAATGTATTGTACCTACTAGATGCGTTCAGTAAAATCTAAATGTGAAAGGCCGACGGCGCCTATCGTCGGCTTTTAAGTGGCTGGACTAGGCTTGTCACTATTGTATCGCATTAGGTTTCTTTTGTTTGACAGTTATCAGTGTTATCACTTTCCTACTGGGGGTGTCATTGGTTTTATCTTGTCAACATTACTTTTTCTCTTGTTATGTTATGGTGCAAAAAATACATACGACAGTAAATAGCTATACGAGAAATGAGTCAGGTTTCAATGAGTCAGAAATGAACAGCCATTGTATGTAAAATTATCCTAACCTAACATTTAGTTTTTGAAATATCGGCAATGATGTATTTAGATATTTATTTATTTATTTATTTAAACTTTATTGCACAATTTAAGACATAAAAAGTACAAATGGCGGACTTAACGCCGTAAGGCATTCTCTACCAGTCAACCATTAGGCTAAACAGAAAAAGTTTGTTTGGTGCAGGATTGCAGAGTAATCATGAAGAAACACGAACACACAAGTCAAACTAAAGTAAAAATAACAATATACCTACGCAAATACAAAAAAATAAAATAAATATATCTACATCCATACTAATATTATAAATGGGAAAGTGTGTGTGTTTGTTTGTTTGTCCGTCTTTCACAGCAAAACGGGGCAACGAATTGACGTGATTTTTTAAGTGGAGATAGTTGAAGGGATGGAGAGTGACATAGGCTACTTTTTGTCTCTTTCTAACCCCCCACTTCCCTAAAATGGGGGGTGGAAGTTTGTATGGAGCATTACGGGGGGCAAAGGGGAACCGTGTTACCCCGAATTTAACGCGAGCGAAGTCGCGGGCAAAAGCTAGTATATCATACATATACCATACATACGAGTATATCATACATATAGATAGATATGTGGATAGTCTAAATCGAGTGTAACATTAAAGCGATTGTGATTGTTGATGGCTAATAAAATAAATCGATACTTTAATAGGTACGATTTTTATGTATCGTTCTGACTTGTCATAGTATTATTTCCTATTGACACTATTATAGAAGGAGATCTGGCCACGTCAGATATGACACAATAATGACTTCATCGAGATCTCTGTAGTTAGTATGCTTACCTATTTCTAGATCCGGACATCTGGCATCCGTTCATGGGTGGAGGTCTTGGTTAGGAGGCGGCGGGATTGTAAAAAAAAATTCCCATCTGCACTTTGATGTCAGTACAGTACAGTACTACCAATGTAATTTTAAATATAACATATGCGGAATGAAATCTGCACAACATTAAATTTCATATAAAATAAATATAACATAGTTATTTTTACAATCTTTCATGTTTTTTAATAATGTATTGAATCACATTAAATGCCAGAGTAATTTTACTCCAATGCAAGGTTTCAAACGAAAAGTTGTGGTACTTTATGGTCATCGCTGTCGACAACAACAATGTAAGGAATTTTTAAATCTAAATTTATCTTCCATCGGATAAGTTTTTAAGGAAGCTTCGCATACTCGTCATTTTTCACATTCTTGTCCGTAAGATTATTGTTCTTCTCAAAATAATAGTTACCTTGCCACGAATTTCCATTTTAAACAACATATTCAAAAAATCCAAAAATGCAAAAACACCTGTTTTTTACACTTTTTGACCAAACGACGTGGCCGTATTTTCAATTATGTTTTTTTTTTGGATACGATGGGCGTAACTTTTCTTAATTGTTAACTGATGCCCACATCTTCAAGATATTTTAAAACTGTTTTACTGCCACATTTGAATGCCTTCCTGAGTTCTCTGTAAGATTTTGTGACTCAGCGGGCCGTCATTTTCTTTAATCGATCTGTCTCAGCAAACTGGCTAATACTGGAATGTTTCCCTGAACCAGGCTTTCTTGTGGCAATTTTTGTAAAGAAAAAGAACGCAAAAATTATTATAAATAGCTCTTTAGCTCTATCCCATTTCCACAAAATTTTCCACGGTCTTCGCTTTCAGCCATAGAGATTTAATAATGTAGAAATAAGTAGTAGTAGTAGTAAAACACTTTATTGTACAAGAAAACACAACGAAAGACATATAACACAACATATAAGTACAAAGGCGAACTTATCCCTTTAAAGTATTTCTTCCAGTTACCCTTTGAGCAATTGAGAGAGAAAGTTGGAAGTGTTGAAATTACATACTGTTTCGCGACGTTGTTCTCCTCGATTCACCATAATTTTAAGATGGCCATGAAAATTACGGGATTAATTAATGTATTTCTATATAATTTCAGTTTATTTATTTATTTACTTACTTTTTACGTCTTCAAAACTTTGTGCAGATTTCATTTCGCATACGTTATTCTTTGAAATTTAACCATATGAGCGCAAGCGAGTGCGCTTGATATAATCCTTTTCAATATAAAATTTAAACACATACCCATCTTATTGTATTATGGAATAGGTTTAATACGGTATCGGTTCGGGGCGAGTTTCGATTAAAATATTATTAATAAGTATAAAAATATTAAAAAATATTTGACCCAAATCTATCTATTTTTTTCGAGTGTCGCTGCAGTCCGTAACAACGAAAGCCGGAAAGCGACGCACGCGCGTGTTTTAGCGGTACGCCCTGTAATAACCGAGATAATTATCATCTCTGCGATTTACGACCTTTATTTTCTTAACGTTCGCGCTTTTTGCTTCTGCACTTTGATAGTATGGATTCATGGACTTCACATTGCAATATGGTAGAGAAAAACATTCGGTTTACTGAACAAAGTCAAAATTTGGAATCAGTCTATTTCATCCAAAAGAGCAATCCCTTCCAATCAAACTGCGTGTAAACTTTTCTCACTTCATTTCACTCGATACTCAGAATATTAATTTTATTAGTTATAGTTATATGTGTACGTAGGTATATATATAGTATATTTTTTGGTGTAAACGGTAATTACAAAACGAGCGTTTATCGGTTTTGCTTGTCTCTGTGGAACTATTACACTTTTTAATACAGCGCTGTAACTCCCGCCAGGTTGCATTTTACGATCGTGAAAATAATAACAAGTTGAGATCGCAAACAGTACTGGAAGGTACCTATTTATAGGATACTATTCAATGCGACATAGGTAAAAACTAATTCAAGCGCCACTTGTATAAAGTAGTGAATAAAAAACAATTCATACCTATTTGGGATTTGTAATTCGGAGGTTTTATTAAGTTAATCATGTCCACTTGTTCTTGCGTCTTGTCAAGTACAAGAGGTGCTTTATATAAGTTTGTTAGCATACCATGAAGCATTATGTATATGTATATCCAATCCACACATGCAGCTCGCTCAAGACAAAAATATCTTCGTTTAGAAACACTCAAGCTCATGTAATGTTTTATAATTAATAATAAATTACTAGAAATGTCATAGCTGTAGCTTTTATAAAGACGTCAAGAACTTTACACATGTAATTAACATTTAGAAGAACATAATTGTGGAGAGAGGATGAAAATCATGTGAGTGTTCGGTGTTAGTTAAATTAGGTACTTATAGCAATACTAATTTCTTAAATAGGCATAACTTTTTATAGAATATTACTTTTATTTGAAACTGTGCTTCACGTCTTATTATTCTTCTTTTTACTCGAAATGTATTTAAGTGGGTATTCTTTATACAAGTAAATACCTACTTAACTTGGCTTTCATTTTACTAAAAATCAAGCAGTTTCTTTTATTATTTAATTGAGCGATTTGACAAAACGCTCACTCGTGATGGCACTTTCCACGTAGTTTCCGACTTAGCAGCCTGAAAGTAAGACAATTCTAATTATGATGACATTTTAAGTTGATCCCTAAATATAGTGCAGAGAGTAATTTTTTTGAAATTCAACATGTTTTTGCTGTCTAGGAGGGACTATGCGCGATCGAAAAATTAATTTTGACAGTTTTTTTAATGAATAACCAGCGTCAATCTCCTTTTAAGAAATTTAAATACTTATTGAGTCATCAAATAACATCCTACTTTTTGAGGTTTGCTTATTATAATGTTACAATTTAAATACAACATAAAGTAAGTAACTCAATAATGCTTGATAAAAAATACGCCATCATTGTCGTCGTCATTGGACAGTATCTAGGTTAACATTAAGATATTGATAAGTCAGAGTAGTTCCTAGTATTATTCGATTTATTCGTAATTAATCAAGTGTCTACATAGTGGCGAAAACGATGCGATCACGATCATGCACGGCTTCTTCACAGGTTGTTAACATTCAATTCTGCGCGGCGACGCATTAGCATCTCGCGTGAGAATTTGTCTAAGCATCCGTTGGTAACACCATCGGACTGGCAATACCATAACAAATTACGGTGGTAAATAAAAAAAAGATTAAATTAGTATGAGTTACAGTAATAGTAAAGACTATAATGCAGATGTTTTCGTAACGTACTTAGGTACTTAGCCAAATACAGACGTGGGTTTAATTTGGGTAGATGCCCAATCTTTTCTAAATTGATTTAGCTGTGTTGATTGATGTGAATTATAAATTTACGTGGTTAATTTTCGAAACATCAACTAATCGTTTAAAAAAAGATTAGAATAAGCCCCTGATTAGATATATTTTTTTAAAATGTACCCGAAAACTCAAAGCCCATACTAATAAGTAAGCATTGATAAAAATAAAAACTGTAGGTACTTACTTTATTTATTTAAATCGATGTAAGCCATATTTAATTAATATAAAAAAAAACCGGTCAAGTGCGAGTCGGACTCGCGCCTTAGGGCTTGTGCACAAATCACGCGAGGTTTTTTCGGCTACATTTTGACCCCCCCCCACCCCTTGGTGATATTTGGTGAGGTTCTTGGCTAACCCCTCCCCCCCCCATAACCTCACGTATATTTTTTTCATTCGACCTTAGTAAAGATTTATGTTTAACGAATCCGAGAAAAAGTAATTATCTAATCGTGTGGTATACACGTGAGGTCTCCTTATACCCCCCCTTCCCCCAACGTGATCTGTCGTGATTTTTTTTAACCCCCCCCCCCTATCGAACCTCACGTGATTTGTGCACAAGCCCTTAAGGGTACTTACATTACACTATTTTAACAATTATCGAACATTATAATTACAGCGTACGCAACGAAAGCAACGAAAATAAAAATTGGATTGAGAGTAAAACATCTTTACGTAAAATTATATTATTTTGTGATGGAACAAATGAACGATTTTTGGGCTTTTTCCTTTACTTATGCTGTAAGACCTTCCTTCTTTCATGATTCCAGGTGTATAGGATGTAAGTACCCTATAGTTTTTGGGCCCACGGCGAAGTAGTAGTTGTAGTAGTAGTAAAACACTTTATTGCACAAAACAAGAACATGACCAACAAAAATAGAATGAGTGTGTACAAAGGTGAACTTATCCCGTGGGATCTCTTCCAGCTAACCTTTAAGCAACAAAGAGAAATCGGTCAGATATGGTAGCCAAAGATTTGTACATTACTTGTACGTGACGGTAAAACTACGGAGAAATTGCTAAACCTAGTTTATAGGTAGTGTTAATAAACACATAACGTAGTGGTAAATACATATGTATTTTATGTATTTACAGTTAGGTGCATAACTGAGTCAAAATTAGTACCTTAGTAAAATGTAAATAATTTGATAACAATCAAAGTTACATAAAAGTTCTAAACGTAAAATATTAATCCTTGGGTACCGCTACAAAACTGCTTCACAAATTATTTTCTTCCGACTTATACATTTTTCTCAATTTCATACCGAAAACTGTGAAATTTCACCTAATTTATTTTTCCCATTATTTCATTTTTTCTTAGGCATTCCCAATTCAGTAACTCATTTAAAGTAAGGAATTCCACGACCATTATTTTAGTTATCAAACATTTAAATCAGGCTTATTTTTGTAATTAGTTACTGGCAATGTATTGTCAGGTGCAAAACTGAGTCAAGGCAAATGGCCGAACAACTTTCTCGTTAGTTAATTTTTGTAGCGGACTTCATTCTGAGATAACCATAAAAATACGTGAGTGATATAAAAGTCATACACCTCATTTTAAAGAGCATATAATGTACTATTTCAACTAATTGTCTTACCTGGTTGTGTAAAAGAAAAATATCAATATCGGGTTAAATAAAAAAAATGTAGTTTAACGGTTTTTGGTTCAAAATCATGGACGAATAAAAAAATCAAGATTGTGAATGCAATGAATCGAAATTGGCTTTCATATGGATACATAGCTGACACCGAGACGAACAAATATAACCTGAAAGTTTTTATTTTTTTTAATAATTGATAAGACTTATCTTCATTTAACGATGTCGGTGCAAAACTGAGTCAGTACCAAATATTATCTAATAGAGAAAATGTTTTTTTTATCTACAATAACATAATAGGTCAGTAAGTTTATTAGCGTTGTTACCAATTAATAATAAAATAGTAACTTAATAACTAGCCTCTTCTGAAATAATGAAACAAACATGTCAAAGTGATGCACATTGGTTCAGTTATGCACCTAACTGTATTTGTGATCTGATTAAGGGGACCAATATTGTGTACAATCCATAGTTTTACTTTTATCACGTAAAACTAGACACGAAGTTGTTGTAAACGTACTAAATAGAAGTTGCCCACTATGAATTAACAATTCAGATACTTGTATGTCAGAAAATGAAAATGACACTACGTTTAATATACAGCTAGATAACAGCAGAAGATGAGTGGTTCGAAAGTAAATCTGACACGAAATATCTGGCCGTGTCAATTCAAATGGACACTTCCATTCCATCCAATCACAGTAAAAACTTTCATATAAAGTGTTAATAAATGTCGACAGTTGACGTGCGATTTTTTTATCGGCCAACGTGAACCGACGGCAGTTCAAGTCTCGCCTCCTAATGAAGTTGTTACCTAACCATTAATGCAGATGTTAGTTTTGATGATATGCGAAATTATGGCCGATTAGAACGTAGAAAACATCTTGTCGCGAGATGAAATTAAGTCGTAGGTATAGAAAGGAAAATTCAATAATTATAAAAAATTATATTTCATTGAGTTAGTTTAATAAACAAGTTCAACAACACCACACTTGTTAATAAAAAAAAATGGAAATATGTAATATTTTTCTAACATTTTTGTAAAGATATTCCCTTCCAAACAGTTTTCCGCAACTTGGAGTCCTTGGAGGCCGACGACGTCACGCACCTCGAGCTTTTTGTATGGGGCGTTTTCGTGCGCAGTGAAGACGCCTGACGTATTTCGCATAGTATAGATAGTAGATACCATAGATAGTAGATATCATTACAGAATCTCACGGTAAATATAATCGAATGACGTCTTCCAAAAAATTCGTGCATATTTTGCTCATAGAGAACATGCATGAAAAATATTTAATTGAATTTGTTGCATAAACACTTTCAACAACCCCAAATTTATATAAATAAGTGGAAATCCGTAATAATTTTTAACAGTTTTTTAAAGATATTAAAAAACGTAAAAGCGGTTTAAAAACGTAAAATTTTAGCCATTTTTTTTATACCTCAAATGTATTTTCGAAACTTCAGTTCGTTACTTATGTTCTAACAAGAAAAAAAATGTATGGGAACTATATAGCTAAACGCATTTTTTCGTGCCTAAAATTACAAAAATCTTCCAAAAACTTGTTCCTTCCAAACAGTTTTCTGCAACTTTGTGGTCGGTGACGTCACAAACCTCACACTTTTTGTATGGGGCGTTTTGACGCGCGGAGCAGACGCCTAACGTATTTTCACATTTTTGACGTTTCAGGGCTATCATAGATAGAGTCTGACTAGCCAAATATTGTTGACAGATATTTCCTTGTTGTATCACCAATTGTCTATGATTTAAAAAAAAGCTAAAAGTCTGTTGTCAATTTATGTCATTATTTCAAATTGTTCACGGTTTATAAGGGGTTTATTTTAAATAATATTTAAAATAACTGTACCGAGTGGTCCGCAAACTATTATTTATGCTCGTAAATAATTACGACGATGTGCGAAGTTGACGTGAAGCGTGTTGTATAACGAAAAACTGCAATGTTTACAAGTCGTCAACAATTTTGTAGGTAGACTCTATTAATATTTTGATACTTTAAGTACTAGTTCTAACATTTGCCTATAACTTTGATTAAGGACGTGAATGTATTAATCTGAATCTCATAAACAGGACAAGTGTGTAAAGAAACGGATAAACTAGAAGTTCTTGAAAATATCAATACAATCAAAACATTGGAACGTAAGAAGTTACATACTGAAAACCAATATTTAGGAGAAATCTGTGGACTGACTGGTCAGTAGTAATTTTATGTAAAAATATAAATAAAAATATTTGCGCGAAACATGTCTATATAGTACGTAAACCAACTAAAACCATCCCTTAAAACAAGTGAATAGGGTACTTCAAGTACATAGTTATTAGATTTTTTTTACTTGCTTCTGAGCATGTTTTGGGGAATTTAATTTCTGAATGTATTTCTCTTGTTGCAGTCGGTTAAAGATCTTTCTAACAGCCTGTGAAGCTTGTTTACTTCGTTGACTTCTGTCTGTTTACCTAAACCTACCTACCTACCTACCTTACGTGTGCACAGAAGTCAAAAGTATTTTCTAGTATCAAAACTATTATTCCTGCTACACAAGGTGTGACCAGCCCATGATTTTTTGAATTTCCCGCCAAATATTTGGGTAATATTTCAATGGTCAGACTCTAGTAGGTTTATTAGAGACATTTGAATCTACAGGAAAATAGAACCGAATGACGTCTTCCAAAAAAATCATGCATATTACTGGTCTTTTCACACACATCTTCATTAGAGTTTGCCCGGAAAGAGAAGTGTCGTGGTGTATAGGTATACGAGTGCTCATACATTCTACGACAATTCTCTTTTCGGACAGACTCTAGTTCGACTGGCGGCGATCAGCGGCCTGGTTTGTTGATGTATTACTATTTATTACCAGTAAATATCCTTATTTCGTGCTTTTAATGCGATACGTTGATAACGCTGATATTTAATAAAAATAAATATCTGGAACGTATATAACAAGTGAGATAATCTTGGAAATTCATGATTGAAACTAGTTAACGGAAAGTTTAATTTCCTAGTTCTATCAAACGTAATACGGGTTGGAACAATATCTAGTAGCTTTCAAAGGCTGTATTGCACGCACATTTCACCGCAATCGAAAGTTCATATTCAATTTGCTCGGTAGAGAAATTTTCATCTTTGTTCGTATCGCCAATTCCCGCGAAGGCGGCGGACCGCGAAAACCGCAGCAGTCTGTCGGATCTCATAAACGGCCCCGTAAAATGCATACAGCTTTTCTTTTCACTAATAATATAATAATAAATAAATAAATATTATAGAACAATCTCACACAAACCGACCTAGTCCCACAGTAAGCTCAATAAGGCTTGTTTTGTGGGTACTAGACGACGATGTATATAATAGATAGATATAGATAAACACTTAAATACAAAGAAAACACCCATAACTCAGGTAAAAAAATTGTGTGATAAACACACAAAAAAATGTACTTACAGCTGTTACTCGGAGGCACCTACTTCCAGGAGTCGAATCTCTAATACAATGTTATATAGTATACAATGCAAAATCGACCACATATTTAAATTATGACTTCCGTACAAGAGAAAAATTCAGATATCTTTTATTAGAATAATAAAAAAGAAAGCTTTTAATTTCATCTATCAAGTTGAATTTGCGGACAATATAGCATGTAATTAAAACACTTGCAAAGTAAAAATCCGTGTCTTTAATTATCTTCCACAACTTCAATTCGAAACGCTCTCATTTCTTAATCAAGTGGAAATTTTATTAGTAATTATATAAATTGACAATTCTCTATTTTTATCGGATGAGAATATTCTCGTTATATTAGGCATATTTAGTACGTGCGTTTGTTTGCAGTTAACGTTAAAACGACTAAACACTACCTAACTAATTTTCATTGTTTTTAGGGTTCCGTAGTCAACTAGGAACCCTTATAGTTTCGCCATGTCTGCCCGTCCGTTCGTCCGTCCGTCCGTCCGTCCGCGGATAATCTCAGTGACCGTTAGCACTAGAAAGCTGAAATTTGGTACTGGATATGTATATCAATCACGCCGACAAAGTGGTAAAATAAAAAGTGGAAAAAAATGTTTTATTAGGGTACCTCCCCTATACGTAACGGGGTATGATTTTTTTTTCATTTCAACCCTAACGTGTGATATATTGTTGGATAGGTATTCAAAAATGAATAGGGGTTTACAGAAATAATTTTTTGATAATGTAAATATTTTCGGAAATAATCGCTCCAGAAGTAAAAAAAAATGTGTCCCCCCCTCTAACTTTTGAACCATACGTTTTAAAAATATGAAAAAAATTTCAAAAGTAGAACTTTATAAAAACTTTCTAGGAAAATTATTTTGAACTTGATAGGTTGAATAGTTTTTGAAAAAAATTTACAAAATAATTTCTGAACTAAGTTTGTAATTTAACCGTATAAGCAGGTGTTTATTGTACTTGTAATTTCTACAAAATCACAATGAAATGACGTGCTTTCAAGTAAAGTAAAAACGGTGAAAATCGGTTCACGCAATAAAGAATTATCCCATAAAAATCATCTTCCATACTTTAAGCTCGCGCGCAATAGTTTACTTAATTTGCCGATAGATGTCGCTGTACGTGGAACGCTCATATCATATCCTACATGGCGGTGTTATTTTACGTGTTATTAACTCTTAAGTGGGGACACTTACTGTGACGGACGGAAAACTACGGAACCCTACACTGAGCGTGGCCCGACACGCTCTTGGCCGGTTTTTATTTATCTGGCTATGGCACAAAGAAGAAGTTGTTGTTATTTGTTATCCTAGCACAAATTAATTTGACTAGAGCTAACTATATTTTGATTTTCTCTTACTTGCCTCTTAATTTTGATTTATCGATCATTAATCAGGTTAAAATCTATTATTAGACAAAAATCTATTCAGGTGTTATATTATAAGTATGTAGATGTACCTATTCAGCGTTATTGGTCAGAGTTTTTTAAAACTTTATTAAAATAAACTATCATCTAAATTGCATTGGTGAAGGCGTTCCATTGATTCTGCTACTGTCACACCGAAAAAAGACGGATCAAAATTTTGAATATATAGACATTATAATATATATATATATATATACATATTATGAATATAGATTCAGAAAAAATATACAACTTCGTTCAGAAAAAAAATGTGAGATGCGTCTTTTTCGGTATGACTGCAGTATTATACTTTTAAGATTAACAGAGAAAGGCTTACACTAATCGACATTTGAAAGTAAATGTCACTTGTTGACGAACCGCATTACTATATTGTCACGGGACAAAATATACTTTAGCATCTTTTGAATCGTAATAAGCAGAGCTCGGATTTTTCACGGCAAAACAAAACACTAGCGTAATTTAGCCAGTGCTTGAAATATTATTTTATCGACACGTATCGAGTCTTACTAGAGTATATGACAGGTATTGCCTCAGTACATTTTTTCTTTTTTTATTCGATGGTACACCTATCAGTGTGAATGTCAAAATTTAAAAACTAACAAACGTGCGAAAATTTCGAAAAACAGGAGACTTACTAGAGCTCAAAATCAATATTTTTGACCAGTCTAAGGTGACCTACTGGGGGTTAGAAGGTTGTGCATTAATTACCGGACATCCTGTATAAGTAATAAAGTAACTTTTCATTTTAGCTTTGCCATAGTCGAGCAACAAAGAGGTAGGTCTGCATGTACAACTTAGAATGAAGTAACTATACCACCTCATTTAAAATGATAGAAACGACTGCAAATTTCATCTCACATGACATATGACATTCACACTTTAACTGTCATTTCATTACGTATAAAACGTAAATTGCATCTAGGTATTATTTATTTCGCAACGCATTGAATCCGACGTGTTGGATATACGTATAATAACTTAATATTGCAAGGTATCAATTAATACAAAAATGAGTAATGTACAAGGTCGGATCAAAACGTGGATTGAAAATCACCCTGAGTTAGTCTATAATGAAGTGCCCTCCACTATATACTGCTCTATGTGCGATATGCATCTAAAACTGAAGAAATGCAATATTGAGAATCATGTGAAAAGCAACCGCCACAATTACCGTTCGGGGCAACCAAATAGGAAACATCAATTTTATTTCGATTTAATTATTTTTCTTATTTCATGCAACATACCATGGGCAACAGTCAACAACAATAATTTTCGTCATTTTTTTAACAAGTATTTATGTTGCGACTGCTCTATGACTTCTTTACCGGACGAATCGACCCTGCGAAAAATTTATTTAAATCTCGTGTACAAAAAAACTATACAGGGTATAAGAGAGGTAAACAAAACCAATTATTTGTGGATATCTATAGACGAAACACCAGATTTCATGGGAAAATGTGTGACAAACGTGGTGATTCGGTCTTTGCAAAAAAATTGTTCTAAGCAATTTTATCTTTTGGGGTCGAAGGTTTTAGAGAAGGTAAATGGGGAAACAATAGCAAACCTAATAATAAACCAATTAAAATTTTTGTTATAAAATTCTTTCAATGACAACGTAAACAATTTGCTTTTACTTTGCACAGATAGTGCCGCATATATGCTTAAAGCCGGTCGTATTTTAAAAGCAACGTTTCCTCGTATGAAACACATTACGTGTTTAGCTCATGGTCTGCACCGGGTTGCCGAAGAAGTGCGAGATAATTTCAAAGGTGTGGATGGGTTGATATCGAATGTCAAAAAGATATTCCTAAAATCTCCAGAGCGTGTACGCCTTTTTAAGGCAAAATATCCGTCCATTCCCCTACCTCCCGAGCCAATTATCACCAGATGGGGAACTTGGATATCTGCTGCGGTATATTACGCTCAATACTATGAGCAAATACGTGATGTCCTCTCCATACTTGCTAATGACTCGGCAGCTATAAGAGCTGCAAAAAAATGATTTCAAACACGCAAACTACGACCGGAGTTAAATTTCATTCGCGACAACTACGAAGTAATAGCCTCTTCAATAGAACAATTGCAATGTTCGACTTTATCCATTGCAGAATCCTTCCTCATTCTGGATACTGTTCGTTGCTACGTAAACTGGAGTAAACTTTTACCAGTGATACGTAAATTTGAAGCCGTGCTCGAACGAAATCCTGATTACGAAATTTTAAGAGACATATCTGAAAATATTACCCGAACTGATAATGAATTCTATAAATTTGCTCCCTTGACGTCAACTGAAGTTGAACGTACATTTAGTGTACATAAATGGATTTATAGTGATAAACGCAACTGTTTACTCCCAGAGAATGTTGAAAAGATAATGATCATCTACTCCTATCACTATTACCCAAATAAAATGTCTTGTGCTGCTGTGTGTACTGACGTAGATTTTGAAGAAGAAATTGCGTCTGTTTCTAATATATAGTAACTTTATACAAATGTTTTTATTAGTTTTATTACATATTAATTTTATTTGGTGACTTTTATTTCTTCTAGTTCTGAATTATCGATATCGATAAAATAATATTTCAAGCACTGGCTAAATTACGCTAGTGTTTTGTTTTGCCGTGAAAAATCCGAGCTCTGGTAATAAGTTTAAACTTTTAGAGGTATATGTTCTGGGTTTGTATTTATGATTAAGGTACTAGTGGCTCAGTAACTTTTAAGTGTGGAGTTGTGTATTCGATTGTCATTTTGCTGTATTTTTTAATACCACGTCGGTGACAAACATACATACAGGCGACCTAATGGTAAACTGTCATTGTGGCTTATGGATGCCTGCGATTCCAGAGGGGTTCATGCGCCTTGCCGGCCCTTCAAATACCTGTACACTTCTTTAATGAAAAAACTCATACTGTAATAGTCCTTCGAGAAAACCTCGCAGGGAGCTCATACATAACGTAAGCATACAATTGCTTATTAAGCATCATGCCGTCATCGGTCTTCAAAGCATCCATGTTTCTGAAGCCTTAAAGGCGTAGCGTAACTTCATCTCTATACATTTCTAGCATGCGGCATACAAAGCACACACGCCATTGTTGATTAATCCGGGGGTCCCATTCATAAGGCCCTATTGTCTCAGTTGTCTTAAAAATGGAACCCCTTTCAACACGTCAGGCGCGACGTGTCGACACTTCCCCTTCAAAACCGCACAGTACTAAGTCGAATAATATTCTGACTTATTCAAAACCTAAGAATGCACTAGATTAAGTTTACATTGGAACAGTTTGTTACATTATTAAACAGCGTTGTGCTTGTTTGGTGGAATATGCGCTATGATGGGAACGGCTGGCAAGGATGGTGATGGTAGAGATGACAGAGACTGACGGTGTCGGTGTGACGGGAGCGATTGTGCGGTATGACCTTTGATGACCCGACCGACTATGGGATGGGAATGTTATAATGATGTCGCTTGAAAATGTTTTTACAAGGATTTATATAAATATATAGTTATAGTACCTACCTTATTATAGTACTGACCTGAATAATGTGTAAATAAATACTAAGATGGACTTGATATTAAGATGGACTGCAGTATTTGCTTCTACATCTAAATGAATAGCATATACCTACAGTAAGGCGGCTTTCACACTGCTGCGGTTTCCGCACATGCGGCGCCAGTGTGACAATCGCCTAAAACTTGTTTAAGACGGTTTTAAAGGGTCCCATCCAAAAACGCGTTTTAAGCGGGAAAGCGTGATATGATGTCTTGCGGGGCCTCACGTTGCAGGTACTGATATAAAATTATATAAAATGGCGTATGTGGTATTATGCGAAAAATCGTATTAAACATGATCGTATCAAGCGGGTTCTACTACTATATACATATATTTTCATAACTATAAATAGTCACAACTTATACAATTAATTAGTTTATATAAACGTTTACACAAATCTAGCGATACTCCTCCCTCGTGCTTGAGGAGTGCGTGGGAAGTACAGAACACATGCGTTTACAGCTCCAGAGGGCGTGCCGCTATAGCAATAGCACGCTTCAAAAGCTATTAAGATGAAATGAAAACCTCTCGATCTTTAAAAGTGTGGCTCAGTTTGTGTTACACAACGAGTCGAGCTGCCGAGTTTGTCGGTGATAATATTTCAGAGATAAACAAAGGGCAATGGGAGTGTTAATGTTAAGTACAAAGCGAATAGAACACACGCTCTGTGTTGTGTGGAAGCAAACAGCTCACATTTTGTTACAGCATATTTTTTGTAGTTTGTCGTTCGTTATGAACATTATTAACAAACAAAAAAAAATATGTTATTACTTGGTTATACTTATAAGTTATAACATAATATAACATAAATACTCTTCATTGCACATCTCAAAATAAAGAAAAGTATACACTAGTTGAAAACAGAAAAGTAGAGGTAAAACAATTGGCGGTTTTATCGCTAAAGAGCGATCTCTTCCAGAGAACCGTTGGAAAGCGGAAACCTTTGTAAATTAGAAAAGTAGGTGTTGCGAAAGCAAATAAACCAAACATTAATAAACTTACACATATAAAAAAAGAAAAATAAATAAACTTACGTAGCTCATATATAGACATATATATTAAATATGTATAATAAAATTATATTATATTATAAGTAGTTAGAAAATTGCATTCCTAGTCTTACTGTCGTAGCGCTATAAAAGCTTTCGTAGCATTGAGAGACACAAACTTATGGCAGGCTAATAAACCAGTGCGCTGAACATGAGATTAGTTTTCTTTTTGTGGACACATATATTTATAATTTGCAGTTTTTATTTTTATTTTATCTCCATGACCTAATAATAACTTTCTACGCGGCGCGAAAGCCCTCAGCCTCAGTGCAAACATAAATACTCTGATGTTAGAGCTTCTTAGTAAGCGAGTTAACTTCAAAAAGTTCCTTTAAGATATTTGTTGAAAACCATTTCCAGAGTGAAGAGCCATCACTTACGTGGCCGCCTTCCGAGTTTAAATCCAAATTTATAATCATTTGACCACACAACTCGAAGTGAAGTCATGTACACAAATGACGCGTCTTCCTTAAATCTATTTTTTTAAGGTTGATTTCTGGCTAGCATTCTATTTTCAGAGTGTAAGTAGTTGTTTTGAATGTGGTGTAATGGCTTCGTGTTGAAATAGGGAAACGATGCTGCATTGTAGTAGAGATGTATGCTGAGTCCAGTGCTTACTAGTATAATATTTACGGTTTACCAGTCAATTGAACATTCTTTAGGTACAAGTATTTGTATATACCTATGTAGAATGAACTCCATAGCTAAATTCTGTCAAAGGTAGATATTTATTTTTATTTAGATAAATAGTGAAATTGTTCTTAAATTCTATAGAAACGTCATTGAAATAGGTGCCTTAATAATAAAACTACCAGTCTAAGTTAATTAAAAATATTATGTTGGCATCGATGCATAGGCGTTGATGCAAGATTACTTACATGCCAAAAAGTCTCGGATATCTCCGATGCTATAAATATATGTACATACGAGTATATGCCATAATATTTTTAAACCCTTTCCGTGTTTAATCCTCTTAGGTAATACATTAAACACTCTTACTTAATGAATAAAAACACAAATGTTGTCAAAGGATAGGGGGATATCTTTTAATGAATATGTCCCTTCATTTATCTGTGTAGTGACAGTGACGGGTTATTCGAATGGGGAATGGAAATGTTATTAAATTCAAATATACACGAGCAATGTGAATAACAAGTAACTCGGCTTTACGCTCGTTATTAATGCGACTGGTATTTCGTTTGCCTGTTTTTCGCCTTTTATTTTCGTTTTAATTAGGTATAATTGAACCCAAAATATGTAATTATAAATCGTAAAAATTCAGGTATTGTTTATTTTTGACCGACTTCTAGATTTCAAAAGCCTTTAGTACCGTTTGGTAACCAAAATTTCGTAACCAGCTTCGAAATGGGAATATAATTCCAATTCGTAACTGGCTTCAAATTGGGACTTTTCCATTACCGATTTGTAACCACGTTTGGTAACCGGCTTCGAAACGGGAAAAATAAATCCCGGGTTGTAACTGGTTACAAAAAGGACTTTTGAATTACCGATTCGTAGCCACGGTTGTTGGAGTTAGCTGGAGTTTGTCGGACTGTTTCTTTTCAAAAAACATATCCTTCACAACTCAACTAGACGGAGCCCCGCTTAGCGGGGCTCCTATTTCTGGGCGGTTTGCCCTTCGGGCATTTGAAGCTACCTAACGAACCTAACCTACCTACCTATTGATTTAATGTAATTTTGGATTCCCATTTTGTAGCCAGTTACAAAACTTATTTACCAAACGGTACTCCTCTGGCCCAATTCGTAACTGGCTACATGCAGGGAATTTTAGATTCCTGTTTTGTAGCTAGTTACCAAATTTAGTTACCAAACGGTAACATACTGGCCCCATACGTAACCGGCTTCAAACTGGAAATCTTGATTCCCATTCTGTAGCTGGTTACGAAATTTTAGTTAGCAAACGGTACTAAAGGTTCAAAAGGAGGAGGTTCTCAATTTGTTTGTTTTTTTTTATGTATGTTACTCACTTGTTACTCCATAACTCCGTTTTGTATGTGTCTTGTCTGGACGGGTGCAGTTAAATTTTCATACAAACATATTTTCAATAACCATACGTTTGAAAAGCATAATAAACGTTTTTCATAACAACAAAATTCATAATTTTATATGTCATATGTTTATTTTGACTAATGTCATTCAATATAAATTTCTTATACCATACATAACGTTTAATTAGTATTCTAAGCATTAATCATAATAATATTAAGTATAACGTTGATTTTGATTAATAAAACTTGACATATTATTTTAACTGCCGTTAAAAAGGTGGTTAGCATAGAACTGCAACCCGCTTTAGAACGAACTACTGCTCGAAAAGTAGGTTAAAATCATCGTTAAACGTTTGACATATCTTAAGTAGGAAACGAGGGACCTAAATAAGATTATGAAAAAAAATATAAACACGGAAAACTATCATTTGGCTGAGTCAAGTGTTAGGTGTTAGGTTCAACTGCGAACAAACAGTGCGCGCAGCCGAGCGGCCAAAGCATTCGTGTTATATTGCAGAAGCTTTAATTGTTATACCTCCCTAAGTATTACCGCCAATTAATTTCATGTATTGTTTTCGGGATTTGTGCAAAAACTCGTGCTTCATCTCTTTCCTTATGGCAAAAGAAAGACTTTATTGTACAAAGTGGGGAAGGTACATTAACAAAGGATGAAGAAAGTGATGAAACCACGTTGCGTAGCAAACCCAAATTAATATACCTAATGATTTGGCGACATAGGTAATGTAGGTATGTATTTTTTGCAGTGGCAGTGCCATAATAACGAAGCGTGTTTGTTTTTTGACTTATTTGACAAATCATTTAGTTCCACCCAACTACTTTATTGTGAGAATTGAACTCTCTTTCTCTTTCTTTAGATGTCGTGTCTGTCAATAGAAGGTCCTAGGTATTTGAAGAATTTCGATATTTATATTCCATCACCTAAACAGATTTATGAAGGTTACTTGTAGGTATAGCACGAATGACTTGCTTTTTATCTGACTCATCATCTAGCTACAGTTTATTGACCTCGAGGGTTCAGCTGTAGTCAACCCTCGCAAAATCCTTGAACCGCAGCCAAATTGTTCTCAGGCGGTTAGCATGTGCAATGATCGAATCCTTGTATTCAACGCAATAATCCTGGTTCGATGATGTTGACATAACTTTAAGTGTTTATTTCGAAGACTTATTCCAGAAAAGTGTTGGCAAGTTTAAAAGTTCGACATTATTATTTAAGGCCTTTGCATTGGTATTTCCCTTTTCGCCTTTTTTTAAACGAAACCACTAGTTCACCTACAACTCGGTTCCTCTACGTCTGTTGCGTTTTTACGACGAATTAAATCTGGACCTGCAATTTATCCGGGAATCTGGTGAACGAGTGGCTTCGCACGTGCATTTTGACAGCTGATCTATGGATGTGGGCATATGAGTAACGTTACGAGAAGGTTCGAGGTTCGCGTCTTTTATGTGTGTCAGAAAAAGAGACACAAGTCAGAAAGGTTAGCTGGAAGAGATCCCTTAAAGGGATAAGTTCGCCTTTGTACACACTCACTATATTTTTGTCGGTCATGTATTTGTTTTGTGCAATAAAGTGTTTTACTACTACTACTACTACTACAAATGTCACATTTGCAGTTCGCACTTTTTCCTGCACCTGCAGGTTCGCACATTTGAAAGCCGGTGAATGATGGGGGTTATAAATCTGCACCTCCGATATTTCGACACAGTTGCATGCGCCATCATCATCGAGTAGCTTGAAATCATATATTGCTCCCTATTTGTTGTATCTAAATACTAAGGTAAGAGTTCATATATTTGTTATGCGACGCGACCCGTCCTCACCGGTGATCAAGTGACAACCCCTGTTAAAGAGATGCTTGATAGGGTAAGGGACGTTGCTAATGAATTAAATTTGTGAGATTATGTTTAGTCAGGCAATTTATCTGCATTTAATGAAAATATAGATGTTTTATCCGTATAATACGTATGTATCCAATTACTTTTACTAATGGGTAGGTACGTTACATCCATACTAATATTATAAATGGGAAAGTGTGTGTGTTTGTTTGTTTGTTTGTTTGTTTGTTTGTTTGTCCGTCTTTCACGGCAAAACGGGGCGACGAATTGACGTGATTTTTTAAGTGGAGATAGTTGAAGGGATGGAGAGTGACATAGGCTACTTTTTGTCTCTTTCTAACCCCCCACTTCCCTAAAATGGGGGGTGGAAGTTTGTATGGAGCATTCCGGGGGGCGAAGGGGAACCGTGTTACACCGAATTTAACGCGAGCGAAGCCGCGGGCAAAAGCTAGTTTTTTTATATAAAAAAATGCTTTTGAAAATAATATTGTTCGCGAAGACTTTAAAATTTATTATGTAATTTCCACCACCATAGAGGTAGGTTAAATTAAAAAAAATCTTTCATAGTGATCGTCATTTCTATATAAAGCAACTGTCTTATATGTTTTTTCTATAAGAATTTTATTAGAACTGGAAGTTAACGCTACCCAATACATATTACTCACGCTGAAAGATGAAAGGTACCTATGACAGCTATCAGATCATTACTTTACGACTTAGGAGTATCTGTCTAAATTGTGGGCAGTATAAAAAATCATAGCCTAGAGTGCAGTTCGGGTCGAAAGTTGTTATTTTTTTGATGCGCTACAACTTCCGCTCTATTTTGTTTATACGACCCGTTACCCGTTCTAGATCGCTCATCGAAACCTTTTCATTCCCTCACGTTAGCCGTATGTCAGCGCCGGTCATCTGGATGACAGCGTACGGCATATGCCACACGCCGCGGTCCATCCGCGGAACCAGGTGACTGTAAGATTTAAAAAAAAGAGTGCGGAAGTGGCGCGCGCATGCGCCCGGATCGCTTTTCACGCGCGGGCGGAGGGTGCCAGCATCGACTACGACTTAAGCGAGGGTTCAGCCCGCGCGCGTTCAGTCAGCTGACGCCCGCCGCTACAATCGCACGTCATCTTTCTCTCCGCGCCGGTTCCGCGCAGTGTCTCTCGTGTTATAAACACCCCCTTCGTGTTTTACATAAAACCACAATGGCCACCTACGCTCAGTTCAAGCATGTCGAGCTCTACAAGATCGGCCATGGAAAGAACAGGTGAGGGAAAAACGCGGTTTTCAGATGAGAGATGCTGCAGGATTTTGACTGAAAACGGTCTTTGTTTTGTGAAAGGTCAGGGGTTGGACGTTAATGTTGAATTAAAAATTTGTGATTTTGACCTACATATGTTCCGGCCTTTTATGAGCCTAAGTAAATTAGCGGCCTTGTTTAAATTAACTGCACAAAAAAAAGATTTTTTTCTATCTCGTGATTCTCATGTGTTCTGAGCAAATTGCCTACATTTATGTCACAGAGATGTTCTGGTAATATGAAATAATTTAGTAAATTTACAAAAAGACTGTTGAGTTGAATTACATTGCCTGTTTATTGATTTGCCTAAAAACTGTGTTTTTTGTAGATTGGTTAAATTACTGGCTTTTCGCATAAATTAAGAACAGTACAGTACAAGCGCTGAACTCATTAACCTGAAAGTGTGGTTTTTGGCGACGAAAAAAGAGAACTTACGGTAGAAGTGCGTTGAACTCTACATCGATAAAATGCGTAGGTCACGCGCTGCGTTACAGAGCTTTCAGCCTTAAGCCATCTCATCAGCTTTAGAACATTCTAGAACTGCCGAGAAAACTTTACACTTTTATTATATATATTGTGCTTTCTTCACACATTTTCAAACACTTTATATAAATCACTAATATGTTCTGGATGATCAAATGACGTATATATAATACTTATAAAAAAAACTACAAAATCGATAATGTCTATCGATTAATAAATCTTAGGAACAGGAAACAATAAACAGATGATAGCGGTCAAATACTGGGCCCGCATTTAGCGTATTTACCACGATCAAGAATTTGAAATTTCTAGAGTCATGCGCCTACATCAACCCATTCTCGTAACTAAGGAGTGGTCCTGAAATAAAGTAGCAGTGTACAATCTTGTGTATTTTTTAATTTAGTGCTAATTTTGAAGCAGTATATTTATTTTATTAATCCGTAGATACAATACTAATAAATAAAAATACAATCATAATAGAATATGTGAGCATATTTAAGTTTTCGCGTTTTTAATTCAACATACTTTGTAACCTTTTGAACAACATAATTTGACAATCTTCAATCGACATCCGCTACAATGCCACAATTGTATTTCCATTTTCACAGCCCGTTTTATGCTTTTCAGAATTTCATCTTACCAAGAAGCTACATTAATTAACTGTATTTTAGCTAGGATAGTCAGGAAGACTCTCTAATCTAACCTCTGACAAAGATTTTTCTATGGGAGATAATTTTCTATGAAAAAAGGCAAATACATTTAATTAAAAATTACTGTAACTACCTTAAAATGAAGCCAGATAAAAAAGTTTACTATTGAAGAAAGACTATTTATTAAGGTATAAAATAGCTCATCAAATCAAACTATAAGAAAAAACATGTTTTTGAGAAACACCCCAAAAATTCTGTCAGAAGACGCTGTTCAAAAAACTATGTGTATGATGGAATACAACGGGCGAAAACTTCCAAACGCTGTTTTATTTAAGTATGATTGTATTTATGTTTTGTATGATTGTATCTAGAGATTATTTAAATATAAACACTGCTTCTAAATCGGCACAAAATAAAAAGATAAATCAAAAAAGGCACGGCTACTTTTTTTCAGACCACTCCTTACCTATCACTGAAAAATATATATATTTGCTTCAATGAAGATCTTACGAGGCTTGCACTAAAAGATTCGGGAATCGCTTATTTAATTATACAATTATGATTCAAATTCAACCTTTTTATAAGCATAGAGGTCTGACAACTCAACACAACTGGCAGTTTGAAAAAAAAACCTACACATTTTTTTTTAATTTGTTGTCTAAGCTAAGTTGCTGTTGACAAAATGGAACTATCACGGGAAAATTTAAGAGCGATGATATTTTATGATTTTAAAAGTGGTTTATCACAAAAACAAAGCTTAGATCGGATGACTTCTGCATTTGGGGAGGAAGTTACATCAAAGACGACCATTTATCGCTGGTTTTCCGAATTTCAACGCGGTCGTGTGAATCTTAGTGATGATGTGCGTGAAGGTCGGCCAAAGTCTGCGGTCATTCAAGAAAACGTCGACGCAGTGCGGAACCTGATTGAGAAAGATCGACATGTCACATATCGTGAAATTCAGTCATGTTTAGGGATTGGAATGAGTCAAATCCAAACAATCTTGCAAACAGAACTAGGCGTAAGAAAACTGTTTTCCCGTTGGATCCCGCACCTACTTTCCGAAGAACAAAAGATGGCCCGGGTCATTTGGTGCCGAAAAAATCGAGAAAGGTTCAACAATGGAACTTCAAACGCAGTTTTTAATATCGTATCGGGTGATGAAACGTGGATACACGCAAACGAACCCGAAAATAAAAACCAGTCACGAGTTTGGGTTTATGAAAACGAGCTGAAGCCAACCAAGGTTGTTCGCTCTCGAAGCACGGCGAAAAAGATGGTGGCTACTTTTGTGTCGAAATCCGGTCACATTGCGACTGTTGCACTTGAGGATCGCAGGACAGTTAATGCGGATTGGTATACAATGGTTTGCCTGCCTGAAATCGTTGGCATACTTAGAAAAGATAACTGTCACCGACGCATCATCCTCCACCATGACAACGCCAGCCCGCACACCGCACGTCAAACAAAGGAGTATTTAAAGCATAATAACATCGAGTTAATGGACCATCCGCCATATAGCCCTGACCTAAGTCCTAATGATTTTTATACCTTCCCAAAAATTAAACAAAAGTTACGCGGTCAACGATTCCAGTCGCCGGAAGAAGCAGTCGATGCCTTCAAAAACGCCATTTCGGAGACTACTACTTTAGAATGGAATAACAGTTTCAATAATTGGTTTGAACGTATGGAAAAATGCGAGAATATGTTAGGAGAATACTTTGAAAAACAGTAAAAATATTTTTAATTCAATACATTTGTCCATTTTTTCTATTCCCGAAATATTTAGTGCAACCCTCGTATTTAATGTAACACGCATCTTGACTGCATATGAGCCTAATAAGATCTTGTCTGTTGAAGCTAAGAGCACTTAAAGTTAGAGTAAATAAAAAGATTTTTATTTCAAACATTTTATTAACTAAGATAAAATGCATCACTTAATTTTTTTTCAGTGTATAGGTACGCGACATGCAATGCGTGTCATATCAAATCAAGATCAGATTTTACAGTTCGAACGATGCTTCGGGTTTTAAAAATATCTAAGCCATTTGTAAATCTGCCATTTCCAATAGTTTTCCAATGCCTACTTAAATCTATTTATGTACTTACACAGAACAGAAACCCATTGTATAGGTATTAGGTACATTAATAAATTTATCAAATGTGATGTTCCTACTTAAAAGGCAATAAATGTTTTAACATAAAAGAAACTTGCATAAGTTAGCATTTTGTATAGAATTTATTACCATTCATTTCCGAACTGTCGACCTCATTTCTTAAATTATGTCGAGGCTACATTTCGTGGGATTGCGCCCTTAGCAAGAGCTCAAAACAAGGTTAATTTGGAAGTTTTATGAAAACTAAAATTATTAACAGGTCTATTTTGTTTTTAATTTTTGTTTCTATTATAGGTACGTATATCGTACCTATGCATTGTTGAACACATAAACTAGTCTCGTTGTTGTTAAAAACAAGTTCGCTAACGAATTTTGATAAATAAGTATTTTTCGGTCAATCTAAATAAATAGGAACAGTTAGGTACGTTTCATGCATAATTTTCCTGCAAACATTTTACATGTATAAATTACATCTCTGATTCATTGTGGTTGATGTTATGACCACGTCGCAACTGTTTAATATTTACCTGTTTACAGGACTAGCATATCCCTTTACTTATTTCAGCATTACGTCGGTAATGTTCATGTGTCTTACTAAACCATACGCTGATTAATTTTAAACAAAAAAGAACCCATTTTTTCCCCTTTTCACGGTTTTATTCCCCTGTTCACGGTTTGTATAATTTATCTAAGTGCCTGGGTATAGGTAACAGTTTAGCGGGGAGAGTACGCACAGCCCAAACCGCTGGTTCTAGATATTCCAAATTTGGCACGTAGGTTCCTTATAAGGTCTAGGGATGCACTAAGAAAGGTTTTTCAAAATTCACCCCCTAAGGGTGTAAAATGGGGGTCCAAAGTTTGTATGGTGAATCAAGATTTGTTACACTATTTTATTCGAAACTTCACAGGAGTATTCCTAACAATAAATGAGTAAACACGTGTTTCAGGTTTTTTGAAAATTCAAGCCCTAAAAGGGGCAAATGCGGTCACAAAGTCTGAAAATCAACATGGGTATCGTATCTTTTTTGAGTACTTATAGTACGCGGGCGAAGCCGCGGGAAAAGGCTAGTTGCGTATAAAAATAGGTAGGAACTGCGTTATTGACTGTCAAAAGCAGAATATGAGTACCGACTGACTGATTCTTTGTGGCAATAAATACAACTGTAGGGTTAGCGTAAGGGGTCGTCCAGAAAATATGTGATCATATAGATCATGTGGTGATATTTGGTGATTTTAACGCAACCCCCCCCCCCCCTCCCGTGTATTGCGTATATGTTCAAGATGCTATCTCCCAAAAACAGGCATCGTAAAAATCTGCTTATCAGTTAATACCTATAAAAAATAGAGCGGATTATTTGATCTGATTATTTTTTTGAGTAATATTGTTGTGTTTGGCTTTCCCGCTTTGAACAATTACATGATTTCTAGACGACCCCTAAGGACACTCTATAAAAGAGAAATAACAACATGTGTTACTCGCCTAATAAACCTTAAAAAATCTAAAATTAAACCAAGGACTCTCTACAGGCAGGCCAATCGCGTGCCGGCGTCACATATTAGCATACCATAGGAAACGGGCGATTACGGACAGACAGAGAAACCGACGCCTCGCCGTCCTTTCTTCTATCACTATAATAAAACTAGTCCTGACCTTGATAACCCACTGACCCCGAATCAATTTTATAGCTGGTGTCCGTCAGTGCCTATTCAAAATTAGAGCAGAAAATTGGTAATGACTAGAGTTGGTTATAAAAGGATGTCATTTAGCCAACCAATCGTAGTGTAGGCTGTTAAAAATAACTATATGTATATATATATTGAATTATAACTCGCAGATTACTAATATGTAGCTTTATAACTTATCTAGCTGTGTCTGTGACTTCGTCCGCATTTGATTCGGTGGCTCTCGTTTTGCCTAGATTCTCCCCGAGAGGTTAAAAAAAAGTATCTTAAGCTCTCTACGTTTCGAAAAGTGTGGGGAGCCTTTTTTAAATTATATATAAAAAACGTTGAATTGTCTTAGTACGAGTATTTTGGACAGTCTTAGTATTATTAGTACACGTACAACTTTAAACTGGAAAAAGTTTTAAAACAATCAGATAATAAAGTTTGTAAGTAAATTGCAAGAGAAGCCTGAACTGCAGCCTATAAATTAAAAGTGAACTTATGGAACAGCACGGTGCAGTGTTGTCGGTAGTTATAGTAGCCGTTAATTACGTTATATCACATTTAATTTAGAAGTATCGCTTAGTAATCTAAATAATACCTCTTAAGACAGGTTACACGACGAATCTACGGTTGTTTTAGACTTAGGGAATTTAAAATTAATGTGTTCAATTATTTTCTTTTGGTACTTTTTCGTATTAAAGCTTGTCCCAGTAAAAAATGTCGTTAGTTTACGCAGCGTTGGTATATCAGGTTTCAATCAAAATGGTTGTAAGTGGCTGGTTATATGTTAAATGCATCTCGGTTCTTTATTTAATATTAGAAAAAAATCTGTCACAGTCACATTTTCAAAGATGTCGTCTCCACAAGAAAAACTTCATGAGAAAATATTGTACAAATATGTCCAATATCAAGGCATTTCCACGAAAATAGTGGCAATGGAGCTAAACACGTCTGTTAGAACTGTCCAGAGGGTCCTAAAACAATTCAGAGAGACTGGCGGTATTCGACGGCGTCCTGGAAGTGGTCGGAAGACCGGGTTTGTTAAGAAAAATATTGAGAAGAGTATCATAGCTGCTTTGCTTAAAAAACCTACTTTATCTGTAACATATTTAGTTAAAAAGGATAAACGTCTAAATCAACTGTGCAACGAGTAAAGAAAAATAATTCTATAAAGACGTTCAAACAAACTAAAGTGCCTAATAGAAATTCGAAACAAGAAACTGACGCTAAAACAAGATTAAGAAAACTATATTCAAAATTAACGACAAAAAAGTGCTGTGCTGTGATGGACGACGAAACATATTGCATTGCAAGCTTGATTTTAAATCACTGCCGAGACATCATTTTTATTCGGGGACCGATAGAAAAACTGTCAATGATGAGTACAAGGTATTAAAAACGGATAAATTTGCGAAGAAGGTTCTTGTATGGCAAGCGATCTGTTCTTGCAGCAAACGCAGCACCCCATACTTTGCTTAAGGAACTATGAAAGGCGATATATATCTTAAAGAGTGCATGGAAAAGCGATTATTGCCATTTATTAAGCGACACAAGAAGCCAGTTCTGTTTTGGCCTGATCTGGCCACGTGCCACTATTCTAAAAATGTGATAAAATGGTACAAAGCCAATAATGTTGAATTTGTGGAAAAATACCTAAATCCTCCTAACTGCCCTGAATTACGACCTATAGAAAATTATTGGGCTCGTATGAAGCAGAAACTCTTAAAACATAAAACTAACGCCACATCAGTTGAAAACTTCAAGCGAAAATGGAATACAGCTTCAAAACTAATCACTAGACCCCGGACTCTTGTGGCAATGACGTCACAATAGGGTGATTTGGGGAGTAAACGGGACGGTGCTATGAAACACGGTTAAAAACTCGGTTGTTAACCGAATACATTAAATTAGACATTTTTAACAATATTACTTAGTAAGTTGATCAATATTATCGTTTGCTATATTACTTGCAAACCATGCATTTGTACGTTAAACTGGCATTGGTTTTGTCGGCCACTCGCTCCTTGTTCGTCACAAATGTCACCAAGCCAGTTTAAAGTACAATTGTATGGTTTGCACTAAAAAATAATATTGATCAACTTACTAGATAATTTTGTTGAAAATATCTAATTAAAATGTATTCGGTTAACAACCGAGTTTTTAACCGTGTTTCATAGCACCGTCCCGTTTACTCCCCAAATCACCCTATTGTGACGTCATTGCCACAAGAGTCCGGGGTCTACATCACAGACACTGATGTACAAAACCTGAAGACAGGTATCAAAAGAAAATTACGAAGTTTCTGGATGAATAAACAATAGAACAAAAACATACCAAAAATATATTTTGTTTACTACATTTCTAATAAAATGTTGTCAAAAATTTGGTAACTTTTTATTGTTTATGTTATTCCATAAACTAGCTAATAAACGACATTTTTTTCTGGGACAAGCTTTAAATATAGAAAAGTGAGAAGCAACTTTTTTATTGGCTCGCATTAAATGGACTCGTAATTTTTAAAATTGGGTTTCTTCAAATTCTTGATAAATGTACTATAAAGTACATTAGATAGCTTTAACTCCTTTTTTGAAGAACCTCATACAGCCCCTTGGAAAAACCTCGGCAGGGAGTTCATTCCACAACCGGAGCGTTCGCGGGAGGAAATTCCTCTTAAACCGCACAGTGCGCTACTCCTTTAGGCTCCAGGGTGTGAGGATGAACGCCCTGCCGACGGCGAGCGCACCGGTGCGTGGTAGAAAACGGCCGTGGGTTCATGTCAAACAGTCTTACTTATTTAGATGGGTTGGACTGGGTTTTATTACATACCCATAGGGAGTGTGTATTCTAATTCCATTATTTTATTGAATTTATTTGACTGCAGTAGGTAATGTACTGCATAATCGAAGCTATTCATGTTGAATACTAAAATCTGTAATTTAGCAGAGATTTAGAAAAAAGCTGTTTACTCTTTAGAAGCAAAATAAATAAGAAGTCTCAGAAGTCAATGACGGAGAGGGGCGAGAGGGCCCTTTTTCGAAGATCGAACTTCAAAGTGCGATCGCATGCGTTGTATCACAGCACAGCTGTTTAAAAATGTTGAACAGCTTTCACACCTCTTGTTGCTTTACCGCCGCTAAGTGACCATTTACGCCGCTAAGTACCACTAATAGTTTAATTTGACTTGTTGGCCATTAAGCACATAGTCTAACATTGTTTAGTTCAATTTAAGAGAATAGAAATATATAAACGTTCTCTAGCATCCATTTAATACCAAACTTTCGTTAAAAGGTAGGTACTCGCATTTTTAACACAGCCATAAAAATATGAATTCGTTACGGTAATTAATTAATTTGTTGGCTGTATTTTTAGCGAACATATATTTTGTTCGTCTTACTCGATTTTTCGGATTTGACTTTGTACTTTTATTATATTATCCTAATTACCATGACTATCTCGATGTGGTCTAAAGTTTAAATAAAAAATAATATTTGAAGATCATAATTTCATAATGGCCAACTTAAGACTAGGCTTCATTCAATACATATACATATGCATATCGGTCAATTCTCATGTCCACATTTGTCTTTGTCAAAATAACACGTGTACTACGTGTATAGTGGACAAACGGAACGTTTTTTATAGGAGACGACATCACCTTCAATGGTGGTATTTAGACCGCGATAAAATAGATGCAAAAACTCGATTGAGCCGTACGACCGCATTATATCGATAATCACGGCTGCGGAAAAACTTAATACTTAGGTACATCGGCTTTAAGACACATCGACACGTTTTTTTTACTTCATCGTATCGACTTAGCGGCTGTATTTCAAAGTCAAGTGTGTTCTAATATTAGTCACAAGTATTCCATTTTCCTTGTCATTTGACCTTAACCCGTGGCGTTCATTGAACTTGTATGATTATTTAATTACCAATATCAAGGTTTCAATGTTGGCTTTAGGAACGTTTATTTTCACTACATCATTTTAGAATAGTATTTTGTACAATCGTGATATAATGAATAGCTTTTCAGTCGAGTACCGTGTTTAGGCCATGAATCTTGCTGAATGGCCTAAATAAGGATATTGAAAAGCTTAATTATGTCACTATTGTATACAATACTTTTTCTACGAATGCTCAAAATAGGAAAGCCGGTAAGAATTGAGTTTGACGAACGCCTTACAACCTGTTGTCTCTATAGAATTAATAACCTCAATCTCCCGGTGGATTGTGCCATTTGTGTCGGTGCTCCTTGTTATAGGTAATATTGTATGAAAATCCATAATACTCTCGTTAGCGATGTTCTTATTGAATATCATAAACACCGTTTATTAAAGTAGGTATATTTTTTTAATATACCTGTCAGCCATTTAACTGACATAATAATTGACATATTTATTGCTTTATAATACTATGTTTTGGTTGGGTTTTTAGATAAAGTGAAGAACTTTAATTTTAGTCCCAATGGTTACATTAAAACAAAAAAGATTGGATTGAAACTTAGTAATGTAATTAATTTCAAATGTCTAGTGAACAGGTTAGACACAAGGTTACTCGTTGCGTGTTACCGCAAATTTAATACGCAAATAAACAGATATTATTGCCGCATTGCCTGATTTTGCCGAAAAAATGTCGCGACATGATAAAGTACGGCTTTACGTGCCCGGGGAAACCGAGCCGGTGAGCGGGGAATCTCGAATTTATATGCACGTCCTATTAGCTTTAGGATTGTAGGTACTATTTAGGTAGAACGATTTAAGTACGTTACCCGATACTACTCGGTACTTTAGTACTTCACCCGGTCCTTTTGAAACCATTTCGCACAAATGTGCTAAAAAAGAAAAAGAAAATTCTGAGAGATTTTAAAAGAAAATTCTTTAAAAATCTGAATATTTAGCCAAAATTAATATTTAACCCCTTGATTTGAGAGGGTTTAGAGAAAAGTTTATACGACATTTTAGTCTCCAATTATGATCAGGAATACGCTGTTAAAATTATTCGGTTTCCTCATGTTACACCGAGTATAATGGTGAAAGCTAGTGACTGAAGTAGGCAACTAAAAACCCATTTGGTCACCATTGGTCACGGTCAGCGTATATCAACTGAAAGGAAATGTTTAAATGTGTTAAAATGACAAAATGGACATTAGGACGGTAAAGAACGCTTCAAAAAGCAATAAAATGTAGACCGCACAGCTATATGTTCCATAGTCCCAGATCGCTTTATTACAAATCGGGCATTTGGAGTGTGAAGACCGCTTTTAAAGGTAATAAAATATACAACGGTGTAAATTTACTGTATTCTCAATGGACCAACATCGTTCTTAATGTAACATGACAGCAACTGTCCCAGCTTAACAATAAAATTGTCAGGTAAATGATGGCAAACATGTCTATGTAGGTCATCGAGTTAGAATATAGTAGAAGTACAGTCTCAAACAAGGTTTACCGAAAATATAGCTCTTGAAAATTTGTAACCGGCCAGTCTTATCACTGATTAAAGTCTGATAAAACTGACCGAGAAAGTCCTCTACGAGTCGTATTTACCCAGCACTATTGTGGGGCCATTTTTCGGCTGATTGTGTATCACGTTCTTTATTACAATTATTACATATCGGTGATGTAAATTGTATGTACAGTTACTTATTATAGTTAGTTCATATATAAAAATCTCATATAGTTGTATGTAATAAATACAAGTTTTGCGGCTGTTTTTTTTACTTAATGACATTGTTGAGTCCATGGGATTTAAATATAATAAACTTTTTCTGCGGTTATGTTATGAGACTTATGAGATATGACGACGTACACAGTTTTATGATGATAATGCCTTTCATTAGATAAATGCAAGGGTTTATTGTATTCTTACTTATTATATCATACAATAATATAACATATGATGCATACTGTTTAACTGAGCTAGTGAATTTAGCGGAAAGCGTCATCAACGAACTGTAGCTGCTTTATACGCCTTTTGTTTTTAACATGGAAAAATGGTACAGTCAGCAGCAGAAGTAGCTGAGCAGGTGAGGTGTCCAAAATGAGCTTGACACGACTTTATTGTTAAGAAAATAAGAGCGTGTGAAGGTCATTCAGAATACCTTACCCGCTTAGTAACTTCTGATACTGACTGTACGTAGGTGATTATGCCACCGCGGGCAATCAAAGGGATTTTTACAATTACTCATTTTAGTCAAGGTCAATTAAAATCAATAGAAATGTAATAATTTCACTAGTTTAATTTTATTTTATTATTAATTAGTATTTTATGATGAATTTCTAATGGCCCAGTAGCTTTAAAGCTCTTATCGGTTTCCGCAATTGCCGCGATCCATTAGTTCCGAGTCCCGTGATGAATATTTTATTTTATAGGTATCACTCATAGGTATACCTGATTTCACATTAAACTAACTGTAGCGAGTATGGGTGATATTTGTGCTAATTATGTATCAGGTCGTTTAGCGTATTAGCGACATGTGTCGCCTGCCCTCATTACCTACATCGATAAAAATGCAAGTGTATTTGTATAACTAGTCCAGGTAGGTGATTGAAACTTACTGTTACGGACCCGGAGCTACTAGTGACAAGCGTTTTATTTGTTTTAATAATTTTATTTTACGGATCGTCATAGATACTTAACTTAGTGACTTATAATAATTTGTGCTTAATGTCAAATTGTAAAGCATAATTAAGACTAAGATTCTCAAATAGTGATGTATTAGGTATTAAATATACTTAATGCATAGTAAGAATATAACTCGCCGGCGCCGGCGTTGACGGGTGGAGCGCATCGTGCAATCCGTTACGCGCTTGCGCTGCATTTTTTTAACGCGTTGCGATTATCGCCGGCCCGTTAGATCAGCCCACGCGCGTGATTTGCTGTCTCGCTAGAAAAACGTCGTACACGCTTACAGAAATCATTCTCGCTTACAACTATATTCCGCGCTGTTCAGGAAATAGTATTGCATAAGAATAAGGAGATATAATAATAGACGGAGAGCTAGCCACGTCAGATATGACACAATAACGAGAGCAATGAAACCCCTCTAGTCAGTTTCTAGATCTGGTCATCTGGCAGCCGTAAAGTGGTGGAGTTCAAAGAATGCAAACCACTTCAAGAAAACCAATCATATGGGTTTGATGCAATATTATGAGAAATTATATAAATAATTAGATTATATCATTGTCAAAAGTTTCTGTTGGGGGAAGTAGTGCCAAACGACGTATAATGTAATTTATAGTTTGTCGCCTACTGTTTCCGTGATAATACGCAATGTTTTTGTTCTAATATTAAAATATAGGCCATGTCCTTTATAACTAAGACAATTTCGGCAGTTTTTACCTATTTCGGTATTACTATTATTTAATAAAAAAATTTTGCTAGACTGTCACTTTGACCTCCACCCATTAAAAGCTGCCAGATGTCCGGATCTAGATATACTACTTATAGGAAACTGACTAGAGGGGTTTTGTTGCTCTCATTATTATGTCATATCTAGACCCCGGACTTTTGTCGACATGACGTCACAATAGGGTGATTTGGGGAGTAAACGGGACGGCGTTATGAAATACGGTTAAAAACTCGGTTGTTAACCGAATACATTTTAATTAGACATTTTTAACAATATTACTTAGTAAGTTGATCAATATTATTGTTTGCTATATTACTTGCAAACCATGCATTTGTACGTTATACTGGCATTGGTTTTGTCGGTCACTCACTCTTTGTTCGTCACAACTGTCAAGCCAGTTTAACGTACAATTGTATGGTTTGCACTAAAAGATAATATTGATCAACTTACTAGATAATTTTGTTAAAATTGTCTAATTAAAATGTATTCGGTTAACAACCGAGTTTTTAACCGTATTTCATAACACCGTCCCGTTTACTCCCCAAATCACCCTATTGTGACGTCATTGCGACAAAAGTCCGGGGTCTAGTCATATCTGACGTGGCCAGCTTTTATTCCATAAGATCGCAAGGCAGGAATGTACTGATAAGAGCCCAAAATGTAAATAGTACAAACAGAAATACATTTTATTTTGGTGGGTACTCTGCTCTGCTTTTTATAAAAAAAATTGTCAACAGTAGATAGTACTGTTGACAATTTTTTTTATAAAAAGCAGATTAAATTGTTGGTTGCCCGCGGCCAAGTTTTATTTTATTTTATTAAAATTAATCGGATTTGCTGGAAATTCTGCACTGATGGGCAAAAGATGACGAGACCGGTTGCACAGATACTTTCTGCTGCACCGCTTCTTAATGAGTGGTTTGATTGATATAGCTGCGACGGTAATGTTACATTAACTTCCTGTAATTATACAAATGGAATAGGAATATTAACGTACATAGAATGCGGTTATAAAAGAAGATGTAATGAAATCACGAACATAAAAAATAGTTATCGTTGTTTCACGTCTTATTCAAACGAAAACTTTCTCATTTCTCATTTAGGCCATATTGTGTATTTTTATATAACTTTGGTGACAACATGCAGTTGTCATTGAGCTCATCTGATAATTCAGCCGAAAGGGTGACAAAAAAGCTTAAAAAAACATAAAATATATCTAAGAAACAACGCAAGGTACTTACATTCGGCTATAGAAGCATGTATCCAAATAAATACTTTTTTGACGGTAACTCGATTCGAATAATCGTTCGCAGGTATTTCATCAGTGTTCTTACCAATCTAAAAGGAAATAAACTAACCGTTGTTAGAATTAACTGCCTTACAGAAAGTAGCAGTAAGTAATTTATATTTATTCGAGAGCACAACCGCAAAACTGCTCTTGAATCAAAAAAGTTCCCTAGTAGTGAAAGTTATTCTTGAATGATAATAAAAAGGAAAAAATATAATTGGAAGGAAAGCCCGTACGAGCTGAATTGAACAAATTAGTTGTGAATTATGCAGTTCACCCAGCCTGCTCAACTTGTGCACTATCTTTCACAGGACGAGAATACCTTTTAGCGTTAACATTCTTGAAAAGTTTTGAAACCCAGTGTTGCAGTGGTGAGTTAGAGCAGTAATTACGTGGAAAGCAGGTATAACCGGACCGGACGCAGAGGCATTTCAGTTTAATGAGCTATTGTAAACGAAATGTAGCGAGTGTCCTGACATGAGTCAGATTATGGCACTTATCTTGATGCTCCAGTAAACTGTTTGTACAACTTGCCTCCAACTTTAAAGACAGTAATAAAACGGTTTGTGTACTTTTTAAATCTTTAATTAGCAAAGCCCGGATGACGGGAGCAAAAATGCACTTTTACTAGTGCTTAATTAAATATCGACTATTCTATCGACATTCATACGAACAATTTTTGAATCAGAAATGTATTGATCAAACTCATTACATAAGGTACCTGGGTAAGCTTACGAGTACATTATATGTTATTTCAGTTAACTAATTTCATACTATAATTATTATCAATATTATCATACTCATGGGAATTATCGTAATAATAAAATCTGAGTGACAGTTCTTTTAAAAAGATACTTTTCTCATAACTTATGATCAATAAATTTCTGATTCAAAAATTGTTCGTAGGTCTGGATGTCGATAGAATAGTCGATATTTAATTAAGCACTAGAAAAAAGTGCATATTTGCTCCCGTCATCCGGGCTTTGTTAATTAGGGACTTAACAGTATTAGAAAACAATTTCAATTTATATTTATTTAAAACTACTAATTTAATCTGCGAAATCTACTTTTGTATTATAATTAACGCGTATTTATTATCATCAAGTTTAAATTAGGTACCTATTAGGTGTTAGTAGGTATACCTATTCTAAATAATATATTGGAACAACTCCCTCTTTATGTAATCTGATTAGTTAATGGACTTGTATAAGTTTCAGAAGTCTCGGATTCATCCATCAACTGCTCAAGATTAATTCGTTCGAGCATGATATAATGCAATCCAATTTTTCTTTTCAAAGGTGTTTAATTAAAACAGATTAATCACACCCATATTCAATATATGTGCATATTTGTGTGTGTGCATTTTATCATGCAATCGGTGCTTTTCTCTTTGATTTATAGTTCACAATAAAGACGTCGAGGTATTAAATATCAGGTGATGGTATTTACAGAGGTTAGCTAGGTCTCGGCGACTTACTCGACTCGTTTGTAACCGCCCTTACATTAACTATAGCCACGGAAAATTATGTTACAAAGAACATTGCGATTTTTCAGCTTAATTGCCTATCATTTATTTAAACACCTTGTACAAGTAAATTTTAAAGTGAATTGTTTAATGTTTACATTCAGTATCGAATCAGAGAGAGCATGCAATTTAGCAGCAATACAAGAAAACATTAAGAAGGTACAACATTTTATGGACAAAGTAGATGCATTTAGACAGAGGTAGTATTTAACAAAAAAACTAACATGTTTAAATGTCCATGCGTCGCGGTTTCATACATGTTGTATTGATTAAGACTTAGAGCAAACGTGCACAGACAGCCAAGACCTTTTCGACATCAGCCTCCTCGGTCTTATGTATGTCTTGATGAATGATCTGTTTATTATTTATGATTTGTAATATAAATTATTTTACCCACTGGAATTGCGTGCGATAACAACTGCGTGGTCTAACATGGTTCGCCCCAGGCCATCGTTAAGGTTACTCCCGCTTTCCAGTAAGCAATCCCGCGAGGCTTTCATAAATTTTCAATTTAAGCTGAAACCCGAAAGCACTCATTCGTGGAAGGGGGAAGTATTATTCTAGAATGACTTATGTGTATTTAGGTATTGAAGGCACCAAGAACATTTTGGAATACGACGACAGTGATCGTGCCAGTGTAAATGAGACCTAACGGGTTGTCGGTCGTGACCGGCGCGTGCGCGCGCGGCGCGTGCAACGTCTAAATTTACAGGTGCAGCGGAAATTGTAAACAGAAGGGCAACTTGATGCGGCCGAAAGATAATAAAAGAATTAGGTACCTATCTACTGAGACAGGAACTGGCAAAGCATAAGGCAAAACATAAATTAGCATTGGTAAGTTTAGATCACTTCATACGAAACTAAATAAGGAGGTAGGTACCACTGTATTCTTCTCTTTCGTAAATGACGAACGGTAGAAAATTTAATTTAGAACCTTTTTGGAGCGTGTGTGTATTTACCATTCTAAAAAAGAGGTTGGAATAAGTTTTAAAATAAACATGGTCTACCTAACATACCAAAACGATGTAATAAAGCAGACGAATAAAATTGTATAAAGAAGATTAATCTCACTATATTTCTTCTTTGGCAGCGGATTTATAGGTGCACTGCGCAAGCGCACGAAAACGATGAACGGAGCAGAGATACTCACTTTTATTACAATGCTGAGATATGGACGTACGAGTATCTGTCACGTTCATCGCACAAATACATGCTCCCCGAAAAACGAAATCTGAAGCCACGAATGTGCTTTCTCTCTTGTACTGCCCTTTCATACGGGAAAGGGAGATAGCCATAGCCAGAGACTGATATTGTAGTAGACTTTATATTGATGCCCGCTAAGGGCCTGTTCACACGTCGAATCGTGATCGAAAATGAAATGTTGAACATGAGAACCTCGTTTGAGAAATTTTGTCGTGTCGTGGGAAACGGTGTGGAATATTTTGAGTTATGATTTATTGTGGAAAAGGTAGCAAGCGCAGTAAAGGCGGGAAGTGGGATAGGGAAGGAATAAGTAAAACTGATGTGTCATAAAATATTTATAAAACTATGCTAAATGTAGTAGATTAGTGTTAACGGCTGGAATCGTAAAATTAAGAGAATTGCATGAACGGCGGTCAGGGTCGTAAAATTAATTTGTGTAATTAGTTAACATCATGTTATGTTTATACTTTAGAGACTTGCCTCCTATTTTAATTTACCCGCGCGATACCGTAAAGAGTTGGTTATTTGCCAACTAATAGGGGGTCGAAACAAAATTAGTGCCTACTCGTATTGCTAATTGCTATTTCGAAATCTATAGAAGCCAAAAAATAAAACTGTAAAATGTACATTAAAAATTTAGCTTAGTTAGATCTTTGATTAAAACAAGATCCTATCTTATTATGATATTCTATCAAATGATCTCTGGGTGTGGTACAGTCGCCATCAAATAAATCGGAGCGGCCAAGGCACTCAAAAATATGTGAACATGCACTTTATCGCCTTGACAATAGAGGCGTGTTCAGAAATTTGTGACCACCTTGACCGCTCCGATATATTTGATGGCGACTGTACAAGGCCACACGTATGGTATCTTTGGATACAATTCACCGGTCGGTCGTTACCAAAATTGCCTACACACCCGGGTGTTTGCAGTTGACGACAATTGTTTAATCACCAACAATTGCTAAATTGCCCAATTTCCAGCCATACAAATCGTTTTGTTTTCTCGGAATCACCGTGAGTAAGACGGTGAGCCTAACAATGACTCGTTGATCTGCAGAAAAACGCCTAAATGTGTCACCGGTAACTGTACAATGGAGATAATGACAATTACTTTAAAACAACTACGAGCTATGGCTAGAGAAAATGGGGGAAGAGTCTATCTATCAACATGTCTACATGAGAAAATGTCTACAATTAGCTAAAAGCACCGATCAAATAATACTAGGGATGTATCCCTATCAGCCCAAAAAAATGGCTGTATAAGTGTAATCTAGCCACACGGCAGTGTGTCCGCCAAGTTCGAGCAAAAAAAAGCGACACACCGGCCGTGGGTTATATTACACGAACCATTTCGGGCCAATTTCGACCACCCTATAACTCAAAACATATTTTATCTACGCATATGAAATTTCGAGTGTCTGTTGACATCCCCTTAATTGTCTAGAATACAAAATTTCATTATTCTACCTATAGCAGTTCTTGAGATATTGACGTCAGAAAATCGCTATTTTTACTATACGCTCACTCACTGACTCACTCACTCATCAAAAACCTAGACCACTTCCAATGGTCGTACTGACTTGAAATTTGGCATGGAGATAGGTCTTAAGGTCAAAGTAAAGGGAAAATCTGAAAACGGCCAAGTGTGAGTCAGTTTTAAAAATAGCGAAGGTGTAACTTTGTTCTACTATGAAGTCATAATGAACTAAATGGGTCTATCTTCCAATGGTCGTACCGACCTGAAATTTGGCTCAAAAGTTTGTCTTTAGGTCGAAATAAAGTAAAAATCTGAAAACGGCCAAGTGTAAGTCAGTTTCGAAAACAACGAATGTGTAATTTTGTTCTACTATAAGTAGGTATGGAGTGGAAATGAGATAAGACTTATTTAAATTTAGATACATACCAATTTAAGACAATACATGTTTGTCTTAAAGACAAGAACAATAAAATTGTTCACCACTCTGTGTGTGTCTATTGCGGGAACCGAACCCACGATTTACGAAGTGCAAAGCAGGTCACTAGGTACACTAGGTGCGCTAAATCAGTCAAACAAAAATGAAAAGACAATTTTTTCTCGCATAGTCTAAATAATTTCTAATTTTACAACTAATAAAACCGCAGATTCAAGAACATGGAAATCATATATACTCAAGATGGAATTATATATACTACTGCCCATCTCACCCTCCGATACGCCACGGGATGAGATGGGATGGTGCACTTCTAGGGCTACATAATAGGCCACCAATTATAATACCTACTGGTAGGTAGGTATTACCAAGTTATTAATTATCTATGTAGGTAGCGTACTTACAAACAGAATAAAGTACGTTATTGATGTATGTAATTATATGTAAGTAGGTACATTTTATAGGTGTAGGGAGCCAGTCTATTTGTAAAAATCACCTATAAATAAATAGTAAAATAGAATTAGACGCTTAGTATAAAGGGTTATAGTATAAAGTACATACCTAAGTGGAATGAGACATTTCCTAAAGCAAAAGTGATAAAAAAATAATAAATAACCTACACCTAACAAAAATAAATGAAATCCCATCAAAAACATAAATGTGAAAGGCTGCCAAGTTCGATACTATGGGAATGCTTCGCCTATAAAAGAAGTGAGATCTGAATAAGTACCAAGTTCCATAAAAATACCTCAAATCATAAATAGTTATAGGAATGCACACTTGATTTCCAGCAGTTTTTAAGGTACATTTTGAATAAGTATCACGTTACATAGAAATACCTAAAATTATAATAGTCAGAGAAACGCACACCGGTTTTTTTAGCAGTTTCCTGATAACATTTATTATTTTCAGTACTTTTTAATGATGTAACTTGGCAAGTTTTAATAGAAAATTATATACTTGACACATTGCAGTCCAAAGGTGTCGATTCATTGCATTGAAAAGGTGTGTGGTGTGTGAAAACTTGCCAAGTAACATCATTAAAAAGTACTGAAAATAATAAATGTTATCAGGAAACTGCTAAAAAAACCGGTGTGCGTTTCTCTGACTATTATAATTTTAGGTATTTCTATGTAACGTGATACTTATTCAAAGTGTACCTTAAAAACTGCTGGAAATAAAGTGTGCATTCCTATAACTATTTATGATTTGAGGTATTTTTATGGAACTTGGTACTTATTCAGATCTCACTTCTTTTATAGGCGAAGCATTCCCATAGTATCGAACTTGGCAGCCTTTCACATTTATGTTTTTGATGGGTGTACTTTCTCTGAGAGTATAAGACACTAATTTTCACGAGCCATATTTTCAGTACATCTTGTTTGAATTTCTACCTCCTTTGCATTGTTGCTCGAAGCCTAAAATAAATATGTAAGCAAAATGAAGTACCTAACTACCAGTACAATTATCCGGTAGGCCGAAGTAAAACCAAAATAGTAAAATAGTGATTAAGAACTTTATTCCTCACATGACTCACATCAGTATCTTGTTCGTTAGTTTTCGCTTTAAATACTGGTAGATATCTACGTTAGTTCTGCTTTAAGTAGGCAAATAATAACGTGAATACTATAATTATATTACTCTACTTTATATACTTATATTGACATACGCATCGCGTTACATGTTCGAGTATAAGTAGGTACAGGCCGTGCCTCACAATGAAGACTTCTTTAGTTCCGCTTGATCGGCCGTAACGGATATGACAACATGGTATGCGAATTATCTGAGACGCAGATGACAATGTCTGCCATGCCTGTTGAATCCAGGTTACAATCCAACCTAACGACATTGGTCCCATTTTACAATTTGAGATGGGAGCTTGTGTACAGTCAGCACAGTATACATATTTCCATGTAGAGGAGTCAACCATTTGTGTAGCTGTACAGTCACCGGCAATAGTATCTTCCTAAACGAAGGCTGCGAAAATACGTGATACGATCTTAATTGATCTTAATTGATTCGAAGGTTGTCTGGAAGAAATCGCTCATTAGCGATAAGACCGCCTGTTGTTACCTCTACCTAAATTTATCTAATTGTAAAATTTGTGCTTGTAACTGTATGAGGTGTGCAATAAAGAGTATTTATTATTATTATTATCTTATTTGTAGTAGCCATAAGAGCGTGTCACATATTTTTGCGGCCTTCGTGTAGGAAGTTGCTATTGCCGGTGACTGTACATATACTCGTAAATGTACATTTTAATAAGTCTTATATTACGACACTTAGATTATTGATGGTTGTTCTAGAACATCATCAATTCAATCAATGCAAATGGCATCTCGCTAAGTGTGGTAGGGCACGTTCAGCGAATGTCATCTCGCTGCTTACGATCAGGCGGGCCGTATACTTGTTTGCCACCGTCGTGGTATTAAAAAAAATGTAGTTGAATTTTGAAACGTATTCATGACTATTTTACAGCTGCAACAAAGCCAGTGCAATGTATTCCACATTGATTTATCTTTATCATGAGCATATTATGCTGCTTAGTCACCGTACAAAACTACATTTATGCTGCTTATATTATTAAAGTATCATAAATGTAGGCACCTAATTCATAACAATACTTAAATCAATATAATAAAAGCTAGTTGACAATTTCGATGCTTATTGTTATGAATAAATGGCTCAAGGAAGCGACGCGTCTTCAGTCAATTGTTGTTTCGATTGTCCTCATCAAACTGCGTCTTTGGTTATATTTACCTACCTAATAATACCTACTTATTACTTTGTAAAGAACATACGGTGTTGGTTTTGGAATGTTCAGAGGTTTTTCTATTAAAACTATATTTAACGAAAGAATTATAGCAAAATATGCAAGTGCAAGAGAAGTCTCTTCCACCAATAAACTACGAAACGCTTAAACGATTACTTATGACCAATTTCTGCTGTGTAATTAAATTTATCTTCTAATCTTTCATAGTCAATATTAAAGTCGTGACTTGCTATATGGTACGGTAAAACTCCCGTTTTGAGTGCACAATGGCATTTCGTTTTCATTGATACATGATCCCAATACCAACATTGCATGTAAGCTGATCTTGTCATGAGACACCGTGTGGCTGCTGACGGCGACACGACGTATTATATAGTTCATTTCTAGTTTTCTCTCGTTAAACGGTATTTTTCATGTGTGTATGAAAGTATGAAATACTTTTAAAGCGCACATTATACGAAGATAAAAAATAATTGAATATGCAAAAGCTTAAGCAGTATTCCACTAATTAATTTGGAAAACCTAATGAAGACACGTTTAATGACACCCAACCGCGTATTTCTTTAAATATTTGTGAACTATCGTCACAGAATAACTAATAGTACTATCGTACAAAGTCAGGGAAGTGTATCTAAACAAATCCGTTCCATGCTCGTAGATTGAAACGTTTGTGAAAATCTGCGCGGTTCTCCGGAGCGATGCCATTAAAAACAGGGGAGAAAATATATACCTACGCATAAAGCAGATAGCAAAGTAACATAAAAAGCGAGCAATCATTTCACCGAGATTTATAAAATAAGAAAAGCGTGAAATTTTTGCATTTGGTAGCTCATCTATGTAATAAAGGCTGAGTGTACGAATAATATAATTAGAGTTGATGAAAACACAAAAATTGTGTGTTAGTAACTTAGTATCGAATCCATTGATATTTTTTCCACTATAAAACTAGCATTTGAGTCATGCCCGTGGCTGTGCATTCAATCTCGCTATGTTATTGATTGGCAATTGAGATGTAACAGCAATTTTTACATCACGCTTTCTCAAATAGTACGGTTGGCAATCACACACCGACACGTATTATGTCTAATATCATTTACATTTGCGCGTTCATCTTCATTATCTGTAATGATATTATTGGAAGTGAAAGTGCAAGTAACTTTTAAATAATGTAAAGGAAAATATAAGATGTATGTGGATATCGATATCTGGTAGGTGGGCTAATTTTTATTTTGTCGTAGCTTCCACTTATTTTTTTCAATTTTATTTGTTTAAATGTGATTTAGGTATACCTACTCAGAATCGCGAGCTCTTTCGATAGGAAAAAAAAAGTGTCTCAAGTTTATCATTCCAGTTAGTCAGTATTTTTTCATATACTTCTTATGGCCGAAACTAAGTGAAACTAGTCGAAGTACCAAAAAATATATGGAAGTATATCGTATGGGCCGCCGTTTCTGAGTTATTTACGAAAAACCAAGGCGACCTACTTCAAGGCGATGTCAACTAATACTATTACAGTAAAAACATAGGTTTTTTAAGTAGGTATAAATCGGTTATGCTTTATCCTTGTCTTGTTGAGTGCTAAATATATACATGGCCCGTTATTATTAACTCATTTCTATATAAAATACGTACACGTTCCCCCCTTATTACGAGTTATTAATAATAACTTATTACCATTTGTATTGATGTCATTACATCTGTAGAATTAAACTCACTTTATTTACATATACTTAGGTACCGCGAGTAAAGTGTTTACTATCAATTATTACAGATAAACACCTCGACGGGTTTTCATACGCTAATCAAATAGAAAGTGAAATAAAACTAACACCGGGCTCAAACTTTATGTTGACAGTTTGTGATCATGAATATCTAATGGTTTATTAGAAACAATACATACATCAGTTATGATTATTAACATTACGTTTTATTTTTACTGTACATAATCAATTTAATGATTTTTAAGTAAATTGTATCCACACAGATACTACGTTTATGAAGTTAGTGTGATGCCAATTTGGATGAAGAAACATAGGAATATAAAAAAAAATCGATATTTTGATTGATCGGAGTTGATACATTTTCACAAAATGTATATGTAACTAGGGTTTGTGCAGAAAGAGTTACGTATTTAAAAGAGTACTAATGAATCCTACGACGATTTTCCGTACAAATTCTACGAGTTATAATATTAATTGTATCCGAAACGGTCATCCCGATAATTCCACACGCCCCGACCCGACCACGGCACCCGGCGCGGCGCAACCACGGTCCAGGTTTCATCATCATCATCATCAGCCTATTTTAGTCCACTGCTGGACATAGGCCTCCCCCAATGAGCGCCATAGCGCCCTGTCTTCAGCTTGCCGCATCCAGCATCTGCCTGCAGTCTTTCGCAGATCGTCATCCCACCTTGCCAGAGGGCGTCCTACACTACGTTTGCCGAGTCGCGGTCTCCACTCAAGAACCAGGTCCAGGTTTATTGACCGTAATTTTGTGGTCGAGTCAGGATGATACTGCCAGCCCGTTTATGGTGTGCAATTGAAAATAATTTTACTACGGCTAGGGTGGTGATGAGCTGATTAGTATAGTACCGTTGCGCGCATCATTACATCTTATGTTTCAGTCAGACTAGTACTGTAATCGGTTAACTCTAGAGTTTTACGTAGAAACTTGATTTTGGAAATTGGATTTAATAGATACTTGTATTTTCGGTAAACCCCTATTGAAATTGAACTCGAACAGATCCTTTAAAAACTGGAATTATTGAGCGCAGATACATTGATTTTTTAATAGGTCATGTTTAAAAAAATTGTGGTCATTGGCAACAAAGTCGTTCGGTTATCACTAACAATATGCCAATTAATTCCGTTGTGGTGAACTGGACTGAAACTTGATATTTACTAGAAAACTAAGTTATGTGTATGTCACATATGCCAAACAGGTAAAAATAACGAGAAAAATCACGACTTCTATTTTAGAATAGCGCCTGTTAACAAAGCTCCGCGGGCGCCGTGCAGCCCTGCAATTTGCGTTTCTGCTCCCATTCATGCATCAGCATGAATGGCGTTTTGCCGCCCGCCACCCGCCCCTTCCACTCAACACACAGCTTTTACCCGAAATGCATTGCAGAAAAAAGTCCCTAGACTTGATTAACTTGCTATCTCGTCTAGAATATTTACGTTACCTACATTGCCTAGTGCTACTATCAATCCATTTAGAAATAGAACTTAGAACAGCATTAGAAATAAAATATTAAACCAATAAAACCATACATGTAGGACGTAGGTAGTAAGAATATTTTTAATTTGTGGTTGAAATTCATACACTTTTGTTACTTGTCGTAGTTCTCTACCGTTTCAAAGGTATAAGGTTAAGCTCTATACATTTTCCACCCACGCTGCATAATTTGCCGCTTCTGACGTGGGAAAATTTTCCTGATTGCAAGCAATCTTGCTAAATACTGTAACGAGCTTTATTGAAGCTGTAAAATTATATTACCTTAATTAAATAAACTATGAGAAAACACCTTATGGCAATTTATAATGATCGTTAAAGTGAAGCATGTTTAGGTGAAATATGATCAATTACATTCCCAAGCAGGTTTTATTCAAGATCGAGAAAGTGTAAATAAATAACCTTATCATTATCACCTATTTAAATAGTAGGACCTATATTAACTTAAGTAAATACCTAGGAACTAAAGATTTGTACGAAAACAAAATTCGTAGGAACGTAATTATTTACTTTAGCAATTTAATACAAATTGAAGGAACAAAAACGTATTACCAGAATTAAAAATAATTTATTGTGTTTTATTTTTTTTTAATACCTTTTATTCAAGCGTTGCTCATTCATGCTGAGCAGTGGGGATACGGGTTATTGTCTGAACAAAATGCCCACTTGCAAAACTTTTAAATAAAAGTAGGTACCGGCTGAATTCACACCGAAAACGATCCCCGAATAATCACGTCACATTTAGTCGGCGGCTCTTAATTAGTTCATCTAAATAAGGGCCGCGCTATCCTTATCCCTCTCCAAGATGTATTGTATGCACAATAAGGGATAGCACGATTTCACTTCCAATTTCTCGGACATTTTCGGACATCGTTTATTGCAAGGGTTGACGTGATTAGGGAGCCGTTCACTAATTGTGATTGTAATCACCAATTGGCAACCCTGATTCTAAGTTCTTCGTAATCGAAGAACAGGGGAGATATATTTTAGCAACAACTAAGACACAGTCTTCATGAAAATCGTTACATTTGTTCTTTAAAAAACAAATAAATTGTATAAAGTAAAAAAAAAACTAAAATGTAGAGATTAGTAATAACTATCAACTGAGAAACACAGTCATTCTACTTTTTGTGCAGTTAACAAATAATTACATAAACGTATAATTAAAAGGCATCTGAACGCATTGAACGGCTGATTGATGAACATTTAACGAGCCTGTTTCTCGGCCTTCAGACTTCTAGTAGGTAATTATTTAATACTGTTGGCCCAAATAAAGTCTTTGGTCAAAAAAGAAGTTGCCGCTTTGACTGTATTTTTGTGAAAATAAATAGTAACCTAAAATTCTAACTACCTATTAAGCAACAAAGCAAGATTGAACGCTGAGCTGTTATTTTCCATCTTGTTTATTGTCTAGAATAGATATAGAGTAGGTACCTAGTAGTTTATGGGTACATATTTATGTAGGTACCCATAAACTACTAGGTACCATGCAGCATGTTTTTTTAAGATGTCCGACCAAATTGTAGGCCGACATCTTAAGAAATTACCACCTTAACAAAAATGTACATAATTAATGCTCATAATTTTTTTTTATGGGACTGACCAGCGATTGGCCGTAGTCTCACCTGATGGAAAGTGAAGACAGGGCCTAAGATGGAGCTCACCGGTTCAGTCATTATTCACTCTTGCCTTAAAAATACCGAGATGTACACCGTGTCCAAAAAGTTCGAATACACTTTGGAGGTCTTATAACTTTTTTGTACGAATAGTTATTGTAGTGAAATCTGTATTTTATTAAAGCTATACTAATATACAAAATATGCTGCAAATATTTTGGACTAACTCCACCTCTTACCTATTTTACTAGCTGACTACATTTTTCAACTCAATCTCACGCGGCACGCACCGCTTTCAAGGTTATTTCGTCCCAAATATGCTCGATATCTTTTTTTTCACTGTCCATATTTGCTATTTTATGATAATGTGACCTACAAGTGCCTACAAGGCATGTAAAAACATACCAAATCAATGTAATAAACGCAAATCTGGAGAATGGAGTGGCCGTTTACTTTCGGCAATATGATCATCGAAATTAGCTTTTCTCAAAGCTTGAACAACGTTTGCACTGTTTTGAGCACAATTTTGTGAGAAAATAATTTAATTTTTATTCCTAAACACAGTTTTCAAATTTTCAGGAGCGTTTTTCGACGAAAACCTCTGATTTATAATTTTCATTATTAATGTGCGACTTTATCGGTAAATATAACGAAATTTGGCCCCACATATTTAACTGAACCCCACACTACCACCAATAGTTCCCTCTGGAGTCTGGGAACATTAACCTCATGGTTTAGGCTGTTTTTTATACTTGCTGCTCACAAACGACCGTTTTGGGCATTGTAAGGCTATTTTAATTCAATGAGTTTCTCGTCAGAGAATGAACTCCTTCCTGCGTGCCAGGAATGTATTGAGTTGGACTATGTACTCTAATTTTCTTGATTGCTACGGAAAAACGATGAACTTCACGTTTATTGTAGCTATGATATCCAGGATCCACCTCCAAAATACCACGTAAGGATCTCCTCAAAATTTTCAGATCGGCAGTTGATTTTTGGATAAAGCGGCTTTTGTCCTCTAAACTCGCACTCTCACGATATTTAGTATTTTAATGGTTCTAGCTGCGTAGCTGACCAGATTTTTTCCTGTCTTCTAAAGAGGAGCTATTTTAAGACCTTCTCATTGTTGTGTAAACGAGATTGCGTTTGATTCCAAAAAGTTTTACCGCCTTGAAAAAATACCTTTGCAGTCGCCATTACGAAATTTTGTACTAAATTGTTAATCGAAAGTACTTCATTGAAGAGTGAAGACAAATTTCAAGTCCTTGGCGTTTTTTACTATTACATTATGTTCAAGTTAACTTATTCTTTAGATTAATATAATAAATGGATGGCCTGCAGCCTGTATGCCTTCAGGGTCAACGCAAAAATATGTGTATTCGAACTTTTTGGACAGGGTGTATATAATAACGCAACGTCATCACTAATTTTTATTCCTTTCTAAACTAGGCAATTTGTGTTATTAAACCGAAATACATCTGGTACGCACGCTCCGTTGATCACACTAGAAAGGCTAAAATTACATTCATCAGAGCGTTGTTAGGACACGGACAGACACACGTCCGTCAAACAATTCTCCCTCGATATACATCTTGACGGAAGTCGGCCATTACCTTTGGCAAATATCGTTTTAAATCACAGCCAGATCTGGCATTAATCAATGAAAGTACATGGCTTCTTCCGTTCATTGTTTGGGGGTAATGTGAGTAAGCTATTGTTTCTATGCGTTGACTTTGATGTTAATTGAAAGTAGGTATCAGAGTTACATTTTTCTAATAGCATTTAGGCCACTATTATAATATTTAATTAATCAAACTAGTATTTAGTTAAATGTAATTGTCGATATAATAATTTCGACTTCATTTAGACTCCACCTTTCCAAAAGGAAATGCGGGAGTTCATGTAAAAAATATTGAAATCACTAAGGTGTGCCTATAATATTTATGTGATGAGTTTCCTCGATTTCTCCAAGATCCGATCATCAGATCCTGACCTGATTACAATGGGTCCAAATCAGATCAGCCATCTTCAAATAATCGGTGAACATACATTTAAAAAAATAGCAAAAACTAAGATCCCGACGAGTTGAGAACCTCCTCCTTCGAAATCTTGAAGTCGGTTGAAAAGAAATTTATCCGTACAGATCTAAAATATTTATGAGACTATTAGACCTTGATTGTATTTGTATAAATGACCCGATTAATACATAATATATCAGGCATTCAGTAACAAGGATTCCCAGTGTTATCTCTATGCGTGGGCATGCTTGTTCTCTAATGTTGAATAACAATTGTTTTACGCATGAAATCATCCGGAAACGTCGGCTTAGTCGATGTTTATAAAACTTGATATTAACCGCACAAAGTAATGTATACAAAATTTTATAATCATGTGAGCTCACCGGATTTCTCCGTTAAGTCGTGTAGCGCGTCGGACTACTTTCTTTGAAGGAATTCTTTCCTAAATATTTATACAATACCAACCTTAACTTTCGTACTTAGTCAAGTGTGACTGAATAAATTATAAGGTTGCATAAATATGTAGAAGGGCTTTAATTTGACCTGTACTGACCTTCCCTAAAAACTGCTTATCTTAATGTGACACAAGAGAGGCCTTTAATGTTATTCGTAGAAATGAATGACAATTATGTACTTTTATATGTGCACTTTTACTATTTAGCATTTTAAAATGTTTGTTTTTTTTTTGTTTCAGGTAAGATAAATTGACGTACTATGTTAACCACGCTAAGAGAAAATTATGCCGGAAAGTTGTTTGACTTATGTAAGTATTTTTAAATAAGAAATTAGGTACTTGTTTCTCTAATAGCGCAAGAGTTTAAAGATTATAATTATTGAGAGAAAGTATAATTACATCTTTAATTTTTAGTAGAATTAACTACAGGTGTGGAAGATGTCGTTAGCAGTTGTGTTCTTCACTTACTGAACCTAAGTACCCTCGTAATTGCCATTTGCATAAGCATTATACGTTGATTAACCTAACTATGTATAATACTATACATACTTATCATACCTACTTATCATACCTACATAGGTACTCATCTTAAATAGTCAGTTTGCTTATCTAAGAATTACATGTAATTTACATAACATAACACACAAAGCAATGAAAAAATTTAATGAACATCAATATACGATCATTTATATAGATGACATGACACATTCAAAATATTTTTATGCATTTCACCTCAACGGCTTATCGGTAAATCGGGTCCACGCGCTGATACTATCAGGATGTCGACTAACTTCCTCTGTAACCTTCATATGTAACTAAATTTAGTTGGAAAAGATACCTTTATTAAGCACATAATAGAGTTTAACTTTGTAAATCATTTCAATGGACCATAAGAGGTTGGGAAAATCGTATATATTCGTACACGTGAATGCGTGTCGTACGCCTTAAGCCCGTCTTAGCGGTGTCTGATTGACGGGTGATCTGATAGGAATATGGTTGTAATATTACGATGCATCCTGATATTTCAAGAGCCCTCGTGATATGTTATTAGTAAATATATTTAGTATTAAATTTATCAAGTACGATTCGCTTTTAAAACCGAAATATAATTTAGTTACTTATAATGGTTTTTTTCGGTTCGATCGATGCCATGTTAATCATTATGATTGAGATTTATTAATTTTATTATAGTCGCAATGACCTATGGTACATCCATAGTGATTCTGACTTTATCTTAAGCATTCTAGTAACTTGTGGAAACAAAATTATGTTAAATACTAACGCGATAAAGCTCATCACGTGCTTAGTACCTATTCGAGAAACTTGTCAAGGAAGTTCCTAAAATTTGGTAAGGCGTTATCTCGCTTCATCCCTCGTTTTTTATCCCGTTCTGGTTTTTCGTTTTTATTAATATAGATAGAGAGATATGTCCCTACTGGTAATAAATATTGTATGGCTACATTTTACCTTTACGCCGATATTTAAGGATATACATATATTTATTTTAATTATTTTTTATTTTATTTTATATACATTTTAAATTAAACTCATTCTTCAATAGACTAAGTTTAAGTTTTCTGCTTACATTCTTTGTAAAAGCTTGGCACACCGAGCGATGTTTGCAATTTACAACGTAATAGGTTTATTTATTTAATTGTGTACGACATAAATATTAATCGTCTATCGTCCAACGTCGAGAAACTCGGCGGGGGCCGGCGGGATTATTTATGTATTGTACCTACACATGAGGAACCTGACTAACAAACTGATTTAAATACTGTGAAGTAGGAGGTTTCTTGTTAATAAAATAAATGATGTGAAACTACTTTGATGTTTTATTTACAAGATAGGACTCGGATGGCAACTCATGCGACTATTTGTACACTTACGTGTCTGGGTTCATGCATTCCACCTAGAATATAAATACACGGTGGGGCCTGTAACTAAAGCAAAAAATTTAAATGTACATTCTTCTCCTCAAACTACGCAACGTTTGTTTGACGACTTTGAAAAAAAACTTGCGGTTTGAATTTTATTACATTTTAAAGTTAATTCGAACACGCAATGTACTATGAAATTGATTATGTCTGTAGAGTGACTAGACTGACAGGCGATGTCAATTAGACGGAGTTTTAAGTACATTGAAAATACTATTTACTTTGTTTGAAAAAATAACAAACTAAAAACTTTATGATTTTAAAAAGTTGCTACACAAAAGTTGTCTAGTTTGAGGACTAGAATCTACGTTTTAATTTTTTGCTTTAGTTACAGGCCCCACCCTATATACACGGTGCCCGTGAGCATTGCGAGAGATTTTACATTATATGAACATTATATGACTTTTGTTGTAAAACGCCAAAAAAAAATTTTTTTTTTACTTTTTTTGAATGCTGTTCTACATAAAAACTAAATGTCATTAGAAAAAAGTAACGGAAAAAGTAAATTGCTACATTTTTTCTCGTAAAAACTAGTCCATGCAAAGTGTTTCTTAGGTCTTTGATATCAGTCAATAAGAGATGTCTAGACTATGCCCCATACCGGTGAGATCGCCATCAAAAAATCATTTTACACTGAGAAACAATTCAAAATGCAATTTTTTGTAAGTAGTATTTACTCTGAAACTATGGCGAATTTCGAAAAAGTTTATAGGACATTTTGTTCTCTAAATATGATAATGAATACACTGTTAAAGTCTCTCGCAATGCTCACGGGCACCGTGTATTATAATGCTTAACAACGTCGGTTAGCACAACGACAAAGCAGTGACGCTTTTGTTATTGCTTACTATAAATATTATTTTTATTTTACCTGTGAATTCCTTTAATTGACTTTCCGTGTATAATATTTTGTATAACTGTAAGTTAAAATCTGTTGGTTCTCCTTAAAATAAATAAATAAATAAACGTTTTAAGGGATTGCATATAGATACGTTGGGCGGTAAAGTATTACTCCTTGCTGGTTGAATCTCGTTTTCTGCACAAAGGGCCTGCCACTTTGTCACTTATATAAACTCAAACGGCGGCTGACCTCCTGCCAAGCGAGCATGCTTCAGGAATGCCTCAATTGTACTTAGAAAAGAAAGTGTCGTAACTTAGCAGAACACCGTGCCACTGGTGCACGTTGATGCATTTTATAACTCTCCTTTCTATGCGGTGGACATTTAATACGAATTTACGTTGCGTTTAAGCCCTACGATATACCATTAAGTCCACAACACACGACTTCATCCGATTTTTCTTCAGGCGCATTAAAAACTAGTGTGTGTATTTAACATATTACTATCTACTGGATTTAAAATAGTGTGCACAGAGTTTTTTATAAGACTAACTAAATATAATAATATTGAGTAACCTTATGAAAAATCTCCAAATTATGCCATCATGTGGTCAGTAGGTATACTTAAATTTCATATAGTTGGCCGTTTATGTCAATTGTTTAGCCATTATATACACAACTCGCGTCTCATGCACCGTTCCAAACGTATGCACTTTCCAACGGTTAACTAATAAAGACCTATAGGGAATTGCTGAACGCATACGATAACGCCTTGTCAATATTAATATCCGAGCCTATTCATCAATTTTGATCACGTTTCAATAGCGCTTTTTATAAGAACTAACGGCTTCTTATAGGATGATAGTATGTAGGTCCACCTACAATATTTGGGTCGATATTTTGGCACCCTTTCACTTATTGTTAAGTATGCCCATTTGAGTAGTGTTATAAGGCTTATTACTACTGTAAAATTTTTCTAACAACCAATATTTGACGGCTGTCATCCACATACATATTTTGCGTTTTAGGTTATAAATTGTATGGAAATGACAGCCGTCAAATATTGGTTGTAAGAAAAATTGTACAGTAGGTCAAAGGATAACGTGTGGTGTGTGATATAAATTTCCTATAATATTTGAATTTGAAGTATTTGAACACGAGCCCTATGCGGTTAAGTATATATTTAGGTACATACCTTCTTAACCGGTAATTTTAGTTTAAACAAACAGGCTATTTTTAATCTTCAGTACCTACGCGTTAAGGGGAACACTAAATAAAACTTGTATATTTTAGTACCTGACATTGACATTACACATTCCATCAATGATTTGTAAAGCCATCGCCGCACGTGGGTGCGTTAACCTGTGGCCATCGGTAGGCTATTGTTACCACCCTTGTCTCTATTATCGAATGCCCCTAGTTTCGTAATCGTATGTTGACAGATTTATTTTTGTTTAACCATGGCATTTCGTTGACAAAGAGATGGCTTTAAAGTGCATTGCGCGCTTAATGGTTTTCTATTGAATTTTAGAATAATGCATTTGAGGTTAATTATATATTGACGCCTTTCACATTTCCTTTCCGATGCCTAAAATACCGTGAAAACTATATAATAAATAAGTGAAGTATTCAAGTGTATTGGTATTTACCTACCGTTACAAGCTCAAAAATAGGAACGGTTAGAAAATGTTGGTGATAATAGGTATTAATTAGTAACTTAGCGTGGTAGCTTAGGTAGATTCAACTACAATTACAATATTGTAACATTAAACAATATACAGGACGTAAATATAATATCTAAAGAATCCCACCTTGTGACTTACAGCAATTCTTGGAACGCGTGATGTAAACTTCCCCAATAAAAATCTATTATTACCCTTTCGACGTGTCATTGACCCGCGAATGTCACGTCATATTTAGTAAGTTGCCCATGTGCCTACGGGAGCTCTGACAGAAGTTATTTTAGCCGCTGCCATCTGCTGCGCGTTTTCCTGCTCACGGCACGGGCCGTTACTTATGGTATAATACCGTACGCATGTGGACGATCAGCCGATAGACGCGGCGCGTTATTCCTGAAACTACGGTTGTTAATTTCCTGTTCGAAATCCTGAATCGGTACATTTTATGTTGGTAGGTACCGTCAAAGACATTCATACGTTATCCGCATTATGACTGTGTATATAATATATGGGTATAGGTAATGCAAAAGTGCGAAACTATCAATGTACCTCGACAATGGGTCCGTATCGTATCGTAGGCGACTGCACAATCCCTTCCTGTTAGTTGATTACTGCATTCTTATCAATATACAGTAAGCCGGGGCTTACTGATAGTTTTATCTATTTTATCGTTGTTATTGCACATTTATGCAAATATTTACAGATCTTAATTACAGCTAGCAAATCTAGAATTTGAATCACACAGTTATTGTAAAGGATAATGAAAAAACGCTGTTGTAACATAACGAGTTATAAAATATGTATATTAAAAAAAATCGAAAACATCCTTAGGTTATTTGTCTTCATAACGTTTGTTTACAACTGTTAGTAGTTTTCACATTAACATTTCAAAATTTCAAATAAAAGGCTTGACATTGGGGCTTATGGTCGTGAAAGTAAATAATTTTAATAAAAATAGGTAAACGTTAACATCATGATTACTTATATCGCTTGTGTTAATCGAAAAATAATTGCGTTCAATTACACTGTGCGAGACGCCAGTTAACATGGTAGGCTCTACGCGTACGCACAGGCGCCTTTTGACATGGATACATAAATTTGATCCCACGATTCGATCCCATCGCTGTAATTACTGGCAAAGTCGTGTACTTAATACAGGGACTTCCGACGATTATCCATACCGCCCGACTCGATATTATGGGAATTGATTTTATTGAGAAATGGCTAGCCAAGGCAATTTCGTAATGCGCTTTACTTGTTGCTCGGTTAACTTCTCGGTGTTTATTCCCTTTGATATAGGGTTATTGTGTATGCCTTTTCTTATTAAACACTTAAACGTACCTAATGGCCGTCTTTTCGTCTTTGATGTAGACGTGTGCGCCGCCATAAAAATCCGCGGCGGCGGCGCGCCGGGAATTTTTGGCGGCGTGGCTGCGCCACGCCGGCGTCAAGGTCGCATTTGGGTATGCTCGCGAGGCTCACGTTTCGCATTAAAAATATGTTAAATAGCAAATTTTTTTTTGAAATGAGTAACATAAAACGATATAATAATTAAGGGTGTTTTTTCTAGTACACTTCAGTCCTGCCTATTTTTCGGAAATCGCTTTTATGTTGATGTTTTTATAATTGTGATAAATTAAGATCCTTTTAAAGCCAACTCCATCTAAAGCATGTACCAAGGCCAGCTACCATGAAATGTGACAAGCTAGACGGTCCTGTTTTGCGCGAGCTCGCCAGAAGGTTGTCTCTCAAGATAAAGAACGTTATAAGGGATCCTTTTGAAGATACAGAGACAACATGGAATGGCTTCAAGGCGGTTGTGTCCGAAACAGCGAAAGGAGTCATCCTCACTCCTGGGAGCCAAGCAAGATGGAAACCCTGGATTTCTGATGCTACCTGAACTTATTGAGCGACAGACGACTCTCAAAGAACAAGGACTTAACACAGACATAGCAAGAAAGGAGTATTCCAGGCTACATACTTGAGTGAAAAGGGCATGCAGACGCGATAAGAATAATTCAATCCATGCTTTGTGTGACAAAATCGAAAACCATACTGCAACTGCCCATTCTAAAGACTTGTTCTAGAAAGTCAAACTTCTCACCCGCGACTATAGCTACTAGCTACCCGCGACTAGAAGCTGGCAGATAGTGGATACTGATGGAAACACTTTATCAGTCCTGGGAAAAGTGTTGGCTAGATGGAGAGACTATTCGGAACAACTCTATCGAGAAGTTCCGAAACGTCTTTTAGTGCGGAATGACGCTGTGCATCCACTAGAGACGGACATACTTATTTCCGAAGTGGAAGACGCTATCAGACGGCTGAAAGTTAATGCCGTGGGTACTGATGGTATATGCGCTAGTCTCCTAAAGAATCTAGGTGGCGAAGGTACACAGTTCTTACACCAGACTTGCTGCAAAGTGTGGAGAACTGGCCGTGGCCAGTGGCCGAGAGACTGGACTGATTCCATGGTTATACCTCTCCATAAAAAAGGCTAGACGCTAAAATGTGACAACTATAGAACTTTGCCTATTAAATCGCATGCCAGTAAAGTATTTCTTTACATCATGAATTCACGATTGACAAAGTTCCTGGAGCGGCAAATACTTGCAGAGCAGGCTGGCTTTGTGTCTGGGCGAGGGACACGGGAGCAGATCTTCATCGCGCGCCAGATCATCGAGAGATGTCGTGAATGGAACAAGCCATTAGTCCTATGCTTCATAGATCTAAAGCATTCGACTGTGTTTGATGGAAAAACATGCTGTACGTGCTCCTGGAGATGGGTGTCCCTGCTCATTTAGCTCACCTTATTGAGAACTTGTACGCCGAAAGTACTGCCAGAGTGCGCATCGAGAACACCTTGTCTGACCAGTTCAAACCGGAAATAGGAGTAAGACAGGGCTGTATATTGTCTCCAAAGCTCTAATATCTACGGCGAAGACATCTTACGTAAGGTCACCAAGAACTGGGATGGTGGCATATCAATTGGCGGCAAAACGATCTGCAATCTACGCTATGTTGACGACACAGACACAACGCTCTTGGCTTGGAAGCCAAGAGCGTTGTGTCTGTGTCGTCAACTCCTCATTGGAATGAGGAGGAGATGTATTGTGTATTTTGTTCCGGCGAATAGAAGCGGAGAGCATCGAATTAGGACTTCACGTCAACCATGCCAAAACCAAGTTAATGTTCGTAAACCGGAAACAGTACTAACTAGCACTGAAAGACCTAGAATGCGTCAGCGCCTTCACCTACCTTGGCTCACTTATATCTAGCGATGGTAGCTGTGAACGTGAAATAATCCGGAGGATTCAAATAGCGAAGGGTACTATGACTCGGTTAGATAGGATCTGGAGAGATCGCGGCATACAGAGGCAGACTAAGGTTAGACTTATGCGTTCCCTGGAGTTTCCAATTTTCCTATACGGTTCTGAAACTTGGACTATCAAGGCAGATCTGAAAAGCCGTATCGACGCGTTTGAGATGTGGTGTTGGCGACGGCTTTTACGGATACCTGGGACTGCGATGCGCACTAATCAGTCCATACTAGAGGAGCATAAAACTACGGTTGACTACGACGTGCCAGGGCCACATACTAACGTTCTTCGGACACCTCTCTCGACGCTCCTCGGATAGCCTGGAGAGGATCATCATGACGGGAAAAGTTGAAGGCACAAGACTAAGAGGCCCTCCCCCTGCAAGATGGTGTGGCCAAATCACTGCACCCATGCAATTAAAACTGCAAGAAGCCATGCGCTTAGCGAGGGATAGAAGCCTATGGAGGAACCTGGTCTTCAACAGAAGGACATGATCCTTAGCTCTGAGGGAACGACTAGTAATGATGAAGATCCTTTTTGACTCGCAGTAGGTCCAATCATATCATTCCGTATTAAGGATCAATCCTGCCACCGAAAACACTTCTTTTCTCAGGATAATTTAGTTGATGGTACAATTTTGATGGCAGATTTATTATTTTCGTTACTAATCTTATTCATTAGGCCATTGACTTCATATTTGTTAGGTGAGCGGTTAAATCATACTCACGAAACTCAACGAATTTACTAAAACCTAACTATTTCAATGTGTAGATGTTTTCATGGTTTAATTCGTCAATATACGTTGTTAAATTTTCAACTGACTTTCCTTCATCGGTAATTGTCATTGGCTAATTTTTGCCAAATTTTGGCCAACGGCGTGGATTTTGAAATCCGCGGCGGCGGCGGCGGCGTGGGTCCCACGGCGCGGCTACGCCACGCCGGCGCGGCGCACACGTCTACTTTGATGGAATTTTCATGTTTGGTGGCACCTCAAAATATCGTACTTCAAATATTTTTGTTAAAATTACATGGACGTATGTACTTACGTACACCTACTATATCGTGAAAGTTTTAATATTCTTCAAGTCTTAAAGGGGGATGGGCAGATTTGTATGGACTCTGGCCTAGAAACCAATAATGACAAATACAGCCTTGGCTAGAAGTGTTGAGCATAGCTCTTTTTTGTTTACAATTTTGATGTTAAGTATTAATTCTCTATCATAACAATGTACGATGACGTAAAATGTTATTTTATTGATATATCTAGAAAACTTCACTTAATAACTTTCAAGGTACCTATAAAATATGAAATGTGGAGGTCCCAAAAATGCGAATCTAAGTCGGTGCGACAAATTGCAAATATTCTATGCAGTTACTACTCACTTCAACAAAACATGCCTGCTCAGTTTGAATTAATTGATAAAATAACTTCAAATAATTTTAAACAAAAAAGAACCGACTTCACTAAGCATCCACCTTTCCAACACCAAATGTTCGATCTGCTGTAAAAAATACTCAAATCACCATAGGTGTGCCTATAATAGTTGAAGAGTTCCCTCGATTTCTCTAGGATCCCATCATCAGATCCTGACATGGTTACAATGGGACCAACTGTGAAGTATACGCTTTCAAACAAAAAAAGAATTTTCCAAATCGGTCCAGCCGTCTTCGAATAATCGGTGAACATACATAAAAAAAAAAAAAAAAAATAGCAAAAACAAAGATCCCGACGAATTGATAACCTCCTCCTTCGAAATCTTGAAGTCGGTTGAAAAGAATAGTCCGTTTCTGCAGCCTTGTTGGCCGCCATATTGAATATCCCAATTCCGGTCATATATTTTTTGCTGGCAACCATATGTAATATAACAATAATTTTAAACAAAAAAGAACCGACTTCACTAAGCATCCACCTTTCCAACACCAAATGCTCGAGCTGCTGTAAAAAATACTCAAATCACTACAGGTGTGCCTATAATAGTTGAAGAGTTCCCTCGATTTCTCCAGGATCCCATCATCAGATCCTGACATGGTTACAATGGGACCAACTGTGAAGTATACGCTTTCAAACAAAAAAAGAATTTTCCAAATCGGTCCAGCCGTCTTCGAATAATCGGTGAACATACATAAAAAAAAAAAAAAAAAATAGCAAAAACAAAGATTCCGACGAATTGATAACCTCCTCCTTCGAAATCTTGAAGTCGGTTGAAAAGATAGAAACGCCGCCGGTCCAAACTTTCGAGTTTTGTATGAAAATCGCAAGGGTGCTCAACACTTCTGGCCAAGGCTGTATATCATTGGAAAGGTTTTTTCATATTCTACAACTTTTTGTATGGCGGAAAATCTTGAACCACTCGCATCTCATCAATTCATATTTCTTTATAGCTAAATTTTCAGCCGAGTTCTGTTCTTGTACCTACTCTTTTTCCATTCGTGCGGAAGGCAGACATCCACCATTGTTCGATAAAAATATTCTGTTTAAATTGTGTTTCAATATTTCTTGTGTGAAGTAAAAATATTTTATGTGTGAAGTAAAAATATTTTTTGTGTGAAGTAAAAAAATTATACGAGTTCTGCAAAAGTGATTGTTTTACTATCAAGTGAACCAGAATGACACAAAAAAACATGAAAACGCATAAAAACAAAAACATGTCATAACATAATCATGGACAGTTATACAACCTTTATAATCTGTAGAGCGATACAAGAACTTAGTATCAAAAACCTACATAGTAATGTAGCATCTTAAACTACTTTTATGCCTCGTTAACTTTTTTGACACAAAGATTTGGGTCTACCTGTCATAGTAAACGTTTTGGAACTTAGAATAAGTTATCCAGTGACATAGCGCTTGATCTTATTGCCCACCCTCCTTTATCAACATTAAGAAAACACTAAACTATTGTTGTTCACTGACTAGATGTGTTAACAATCTAATTCATATTTATACATAAGTATTGTCCTAATTAATTTGTTATCAATTATTTGCTTTTGTCAGGAACTCCCTTTCTGAAGAGTCTGTCCTTTAATAGGTTATTCATATGTCAGTTCGCTGACTCAGATTTGTATCGAATCATTGTAACTTTAATCTGCAACGCAACGTGTAGCGAGACGCGCAAGTCATCTCCGATTTGAGATAACACATCAAGTCTGTAACCGCAACCATTTTAGCTGTCATGAGTAATTAGTGGCGTACTGGTTCTGAGAGAGTGTGCTCTATTTGTTTTATGTTCTGCAGAAATTATAGAAAAATTGCTCGCTGTCATAAAATACAATTTGCACTAAGTAATGTTTGCTTTTGTAAATTGACGTATTGTGTCTTAGTACCAGGGATGATGTGTATCACATCGTATAATTACTCGTTTCGGCACACGTGGCGTGGGTGATGCTCCACAAATAGTAAGAGGTGGTTATTTTTTTGGTTCGTTATTATTTTTGGCGTTTACGCATGTCAGGGTAAACCTAGTAGTGATAGTTATTATCACGTCCATCCATCTTTTTGCGTAATTCATCCATTTGTTTTACTCTTAATAGTAACTGTCTGGTGGTAATCTACATACCTTTACTTGTCATGATATGGCTTCTAAATATTTACGGTATAAATTATGTGTAACATGTAAACTTAAATTAAAATTCACCAATCATTCCTATATCGTAAATATTAAGGCGATGGCGATGACAGCCTGAGATTCTCCAAGTTATTTAGCTTGATTAAGGTAAATTAGGCACACAATTTAAAATTAGAGAAAAGGAAATCATATTTAAAAACTTAATTAATCTACACAACCTATTAATCAATGGTAGTTGGACATCTGGGCAGAAATAGTCTCGCCAAATGCCCAATTAAAGGTACCGAGTACATTTGCACACAACTTCGGAATCTCGCTCATCTGCCGCTGCCGTCTCTGCGTGCAATCCTATTACTTGAACCGTTTCGATTGCACGCTCTCCAACGAAGATAAATAGGTCCGGAATCATGAAACGACTAGTACATAACCGCCGATGCAATCCGCTGACAACAAACGTGACGTTCGAAGTTAGATATCGCAATGAAGCTGGGAAACACACGATGCGGTTCTAACGAGAACGCTGCAATTTCGCCAGATATTCAAAGACATCCATTGAGTAATCAATAATTAGAAATTCATCCAGCATGCATGCATGCACAGATAAAAAATTGAATTTTATTTTCGCACAATTTTTCTTACGACGTCATATAAGGAGTGGTCCGGAAAAAAAGTAGCCGTGTCTTTTTTGATTTATCTTTTTATTTTGTGCCGATTTAGAAGCAGTGTTTATATTTAAATAATCTCTAGATACAATTATACAAAACATAAATACAATCATACTTAAATAAAACAGCGTTTGGAAGTTTTCGCCTTTTGTATTCCATCATACACATAGTTTTTTGAACAGCGTCTTCTGACAGAATTTTTGAGGTGTTTCTCAAAAACATTTTTTTTCTTATAGTTTGATTTGATGAGCTATTTTATACCTTAATAAATTGTCTTTCTTCAATAGGAAACTTTTTTATCTGGCTTCATTTTAAGGTAGTTACAGTAATTTTTAATTAAATGTATTTGCCTTTTTTCATAGAAAATTATCTCCCATAGAAAAATCTTTGTCAGAGGTTAGATTAGAGAGTCTTCCTGACTATCCTAGCTAAAATACAGTTAATTAATGTAGCTTCTTGGTAAGATGAAATTCTGAAAAGCATAAAACGGGTTGTGGAAATGGAAATACAATTGTGGCATTGTAGCGGATGTCGATTGAAGATTGTCAAATTATGTTGTTCAAAAGGTTACAAAGTATGTTGAATTAAAAACGCGAAAACTTAAATATGCTCACATATTCTATTATGATTGTATTTTTATTTATTAGTATTGTATCTACGGATTAATAAAATAAATATACTGCTTCAAAATTAGCACTAAATTAAAAAATACACAAGATTGTACACTGCTACTTTATTTCAGGACCACTCCTTACAATTTAATTACTATTTAAGAGGCTGACAACACCCGATGACCTTCAAATTGACTTTACTTAAACAGTGTTTTAGCTATAACTACTTGTTTTGAGAAACTATATGTTGTTATTAGTTATATTTGAAAGAACTTCGTTGATTCTGAAACACGATTGGACGAAATCGGCTCGATAGAAAATAATTCCAAAGTTACATCTTAATATTTGCTTTAAACAGTCGTATGGCTTTAGTTTCTTGACTTATACGTCTGTAACTCAGGACAAAATTCCACCACACTAATACTAAAAACTTGGTTGTTTTATATTTCTCAATTAATGCGTGGTTTTTTTTTAATTCATCATTTTGCAAAATTTTCAATTAGCTCCCATACTAATCGTAACACAGTGTTTCTCTTTCACTCGCGCTGAAAAAGATAGGGAAGGAATTTAGCTGTTGTCAGCCCCTTAACAAAGATCGGATACTCGGATAGATATTTAGGTACCTAAAGTATGGCGGCGTGAAACGGTAAATAGATATTTAGACGGACTCAATTTAATTTTTCTAATAAAATCCCCGGGATGTCAATATTTTGTAACAAGGCTTCCAAAACGCATACTATAAAGTAAATACTTTAAAGTATTTATATATATATATATATATATATATATATAATAATTTTCTGCGAATAATTTCGTTAGTTGAATGAGTTGCTCATTCAACTAACGAAATTAATATAATTTTATCCTATTAAATAAAAAATACTGATATGAACTAGAAAGTTATTCCGTTAAATTGTAAATGTAAACAATTAGACGGTCAATACGTGAACAGACAATCTACCAATTTTCTGCCTGGTTTTTGCTAACTTTAGGTAAATGTCTATCCGATTATACGATCTCTAATCAATCCTATGTGAATTTTAATTAAGAGGTAATAGGTACCCACTTTTCATGGGAAAGTAAACATTTAACTATCATGCTTAAATTACTCTATAATTTTAGACGATTTGCCTATAGGGCTAATAACCATATGACGTTTTGTTACAGACGTTAATTCTCGTATTCGTTTCGCTTGCTGACTTCGTTGTAGTAGCGAACGATGTCCGACACGACATGCAACAATACACAAATGCTTTATATTCCTTTGAAAATTACAATGATAGCAACCGCAGTCCATTGGTCTGCACAATGAAACCTGTGATGTTACTGAAAGTTGTCTCCAAATGTCTCCGCAACTATCGTGATCGGTCGTCGGCTCGCTCTGTTTATTGGCAATCACGTTCTACCATTAGCTGGGCATCTAATAAAGATATAAATTACGAAAAGTTAATTAAAACGCTTATCTGCTGCGACACGCCCGCGATCTGGTTGGCTCGCTTATTTAGAAAATTGAATGATTTATCGGGGAAAGGCTAAGGAATCAGTTAGTAAGACATCGCTGATACGACTTTGATGGATGCTATGATGGTGACTATCGATTCGTTATTAAATACATGACGTGAGCCTACGCTTGATTTTTAGCCAAGTCACACATGAAAACTGTTCAGGTAAATAATTTTAAACTTTCTCTTAGAGGTTACGAATAAAAATCGTGTCTGTGGATTTCTGTATAGGTAGTCAATACGTGTATAAAAAGTGCGAACGCAAGTTGTAGTATCTTCTTTACACGTATAATAAGGACACTGGAATGGAACCACCATTTTTCGTTTTTAAATTATATTGAATAAGAACGCTGCCGACGTAGAATTACCTGTATAAGACGTGCAGAGTTTAACAGTTAAAAAGTAAGTATTTTAGGTGACAGTAGTTGGTGTAATGTGATGTGACTACACATGGAACCTGGCATTTGTAGTGACACTCGTCATAATCGCGCCACACACGCGGCCCCGTGAGAATTGCGAGCGCGCGCGCGTCACGCCGCCGCCGACCGTGTCCACGCCGGCGCATAACGGAAGAGCGTGACAGTCATTGTGCTAATGCACTTTCGTATCTATCTGTTAAATCTGTAGGCTGGCGAAGCAAAGAAATAAAATCAAAAACTTATCTTCGTAAGGACTCGCAGTATTAAGCTAGAAACTAATTGGTATCAAAAGTACTTCAATCAAAATTGAGCACTGACTGCTATTCATATGAACACCCCGTAATATTACATGTATAAGTAGGTACTGATTACGATTATTCAGAATAAAAACCAAGTATCAATACTTTCCCTTTAATGAGCAGTGCATAGAAGAATATAGACTTACATCACCCATCGCAGCAAAGGTGAAAGAGGCAAGGGGTTTGCACAATCGGCTGATTAATGCACTCAAGACGCCGTGAGTTCGCAATGCAACGTCACAGAAGAGTCCTATTCAGTACATCGATTTTGCAACAGTAAATAGATAGCAAAAGCGTTGATTTCACGACAGCTTGACGGTTTAGAGTGTACGGCGCAGTTCCATAGTTTAAATGCCGGGAAGGCAATCTTATGTTTTCAACTTTACTAATTCTGAATTGGTTTGCCGAGAGCTTTCGTAGTAACAAGGCGAACCTCTGACCTAAGAAGACACGACCTTTGTGACTAATGTTTCATCGTAAATAATTGTTTTCAGCTTACTTAATTGAACATTTTGAATTAATCGGGCCTGTTCCCTGGAAATCCGCACGAATTATGTTAAATTTTTATTCATTTAGGTTGTTACGTTTTACCATAATTTTATTTCAATCAGCTTTTTCATAACTAGTGAAAGTAATTAACTTTATCTTTACAAAAAATATTACAATGAAAAAAGCTGCTTTGTTTATTCTAATCGTTGTGCCTAGAAAAGAAGCTCTAATGATACGTATATAATGCTGCCGACAGCACGGCGTTCGAGTGACGGCGCCGAGTGCAGACAGCGGTCATTAGCGAGGGAACTGCACCCGATAGATTTATGATGAAAACTGAACACCCATGCTTAATACCCATATAACCTACAAAATGTTCACTTTGGATAAAATAATCAAAATCAGTGCTCATATTATTATTATTAATTATGGTCAAAACCTTAAAAAGCTCGTTGGTTACTAAATAAGTATTTTTTGACGCGACGCGCCAGTTAATTTTCAAACTTGACAAATAAACATAATAAACATTCCTTAAAAATATTGCTTTTACCGGCCTTATTATTATTATACGTACACTTACATGAATATTCAGAGCAATGACACATAGTTTCAGTGACCGCGAGGCAACCGGATAGCTCGTAGTATTTAAAGCTCCTGAAGTGATGAGCAACCGCCCTGTGCAACCCGAACTAACCCAACTTGGACTGGAGCGGAAATAGAGGGGGTGGGGGACAAGAAAATTTATTTATCGCGAGGCAACCGATTGAAATAACGATTGCCTGAAAGAATGTACCCTGGTCATATAACAAAATTTTAATGCCATCCTTCTTGGCTGGACTGGTTCCCTGTACGAGAGCAAAGAATAAAATTAAAAAAAAATTGTCAGGCAACCGCTTGAAAATTAGCATGCTTGTTCTTCATCACATACAGATCTACACCTTCAGCAATCAGACACCTATCTGATTGCTGAACAACATATATATATACTGTCACGAGCTCTAAGAACTAAAGCCCTAACCTAGCTGAATCTACCTTATCGCCAGTTACCTTAGGTCCTTATTACACGTATAAGAGTCTTCTCGAATCGGCCAGTGATCGTCTATTCCTCTACGTTGTGTTTGAAATAACCAGGTTCAGCACAGTAAAGAAAGCTCGCCCGTGCTCTGCCCGTCCTTCACCATGCTTCCTCATCGACCTCCTGTTTTTTAAAGATTGTATGACAAACGGCCATTAAGTACCCCTAGACCTATATGGGAATATTTTCATGAAGATTGTCTTTGTACGATGTCAGTTAGTCCGAGTAAGTATAGAACAATGAGCTTAAAGCAGGGAGGATACGTTCAGTGTGTCGATTTGTCTTTACTCAGTCCTTTTAGCTATTTGTATTGTATGTCATAACATAAACCTAGAATTGATGGGCCCATTAGAAGAATACCTACCTTGTCGCTGTGAAGTGCTGTCATTATTAAATAGGTATATATAGGTCTCATTTAAGTATCATCTTTATATTACCGCTGTCTATATATACTTGCCTAGTTACAAAGTCAGAAATACCGGTTTCGCAGAAAGTCCACTCTAGCACTCAAAGGTTAGTAAGGAATGTAGTTAGGGACACAGGGAGGGCCTTTAACATTAGATACACACAAACACATCAAATAAAATAACTTTGGTTAATCGGGACATTATATAGTATTTAAAAGATTAATAAAAATAGGAATGGAGGTACTTAACTTATAAAAGCTGGAGTAATCCTTTATGTCCATTTTCGTTACGTTATGATACGCATTAGCTCTGCTTTACACATTTAAATACTTAAAATAAATAACTTTTCACGCGATCTTTGATTGCACTCATGATATTGACAGTTATTTCAAACAAATTCCAATGTCAGTGATTTTATATTTGAAATTCTGAGAGTATTTATTCTTCTAAGGCATAGACAACAGTAGAAGTATAAAGGCAGATATACACTATATTACCAAGCAGTTTGGGTTCCTAAAAATATAAAGTAAACCTAAAATATAATTTAACAATTATAATTATTTGAACGGGTACGGACGGCCCGTTACAATACCTCGTTTAAACTTAAGAAGTAATTTGATATGAACGCAACATAAATCCAGGTTTGTTCGCGTGTACTTATCGATTACCAGCGCCAGCGCTACGTTTACAATATCGGCACGCGGAATTCGAATTCTCCGCATATTTCCCATACTGGGAGAAATAGAAACGAGCAAGTAGTAGAGTGTGAAAATGCCACAGCCACCGACTCCGATTAAATAAAGATCCATTTATTATCTTCAATCAACCAAATACTTTCATTAATTGCTATTTCTCGAACGTGACCCAGCTTCACGGACGATGAAATAGTAGTTTCGTGGAAAATATTTTAGTTTGCTTTAAAATAAATAATACTACTTCCTTTAAATTTTACTCTACCTCTACTGCTGCTTTGTATACTATATGAGTTTTAAATCAAAGTTTGTAATATTAATATAAATATGACATCTATTTTCAGTTTGTATATATTAGTGTAACTACTTAAAAAAAAATTGCAAATAAAAAAATATTGAACAAAATAATTTGATTTGCTTCAAGATTTATTAATATAAATATGTTTAAAATAATGCTAGGCAGAAAAGCTTTGATGCCAGTAGACAGATTTGTATCAATATTTAGTGGCTCGGGGTAGGCAAGTTATTCAAAAAACGTTTTATGTAGTTGTAAACATGGCCCCACATTTTATGATAACGCCAATCTTCCTTTGAAATTAAGATGTTTAAAATCCCTCTATGTTAAAGTTCACCTTCACACGTTGCTACCAGGGCATCACGGAGCGAAGACACGCCGGTCATAAGTCAATTTCGTGATTAGTTCTTGCGGTTTAAGGTTTAATCGGTCGATGTGGATCGGAGCGGCGATGCGCGCTGTCCGCGACTCCGTGTGATGGGATGACAGATCTTAATGGATGAATTGCATTACGGAATCAAATGATTGAGACGTGATTCTGCTTTTACTGTTACGTTGTTCATGAAAGCAAATCATGAAGTACGTGAGAAAATCACTGCATAACATTATTTTTCCTGCTTACAAATACATAGGTTGCTTATCGTAGGTGAACACCGTCCCATATTATCTAAGGACTGTGTACGATAAAATCCGGGCACGCATGATCTAGTATATATTTTTTCGGATTCACATATTCAAGCTGTTCTTTTATTTTAATAATCTGTAATTATAGAAATATATAATAAAAATATAACCATTTTACAATTCTGTGAGTTTTTGCCGAATATATTCCATCATATCTTGAATTTTTTGTACAGGCGTTTTTTGATAATCTTCACTCACTTCCTGCTACAATGTCAGAATTGTATTTATATTTTCACAAAATGTTTTATGCTCATTAGAATGTTATCTTCCCAAAAATATACATTTTGAAACTCTTTTCTACTTGAGGTAGTCAGGAAGACTTTCTACTCCAAACACTGAAAATAGTTTTTATATGGGACGCATTTTTTATTTGTACGTGAGAAAATCACTGCATAACATTATTTTTCCTGCTTACAAATACATAGGTTGCTTATCGTAGGTGAACACCGTCCCATATTATCTAAGGACTGTGTACGATAAAATCCGGGCACGCATGATCTAGTATATATTTTTTCGGATTCACATATTCAAGCTGTTCTTTTATTTTAATAATCTGTAATTATAGTAATATATAATAAAAATATAACCATTTTACAATTGTATGGGCTTCTGTGAGTTTTTGCCGAATATATTCCATCATATCTTGAATTTTTTGTACGGGCGTTTTTTGATAATCTTCACTCACTTCCTGCTACAATGTCAGAATTGTATTTATATTTTCACAAAATGTTTTATGCTCATTAGAATGTTATCTTCCCAAAAATATACATTTTGAAACTCTTTTCTACTTGAGGTAGTCAGGAAGACTTTCTACTCCAAACACTGAAAGTAGTTTTTATATGGGACGCATTTTTGGTCAAAAAGTCAATCTAAAGGCAATTAGAAAAATGTTAGGTAATGTTAGAAGATAATGTAATAAGGTATAATTTGATTTATCTAATTCAAAATAAAAATAAAAAAAATAACAGGAAATTTTGGTAAACACTGTCAGAAAGGTAAACGTGTATAAAAAATAGAGGCACTGTGGATTATGTCATCAGTCACAAATAATGTAACGTTATATTATGTTTTAGCTTGATGACCAAAAATTATTACTAAGTAGTGTTGCTTGAATATGCATATCCAAGAAAAAGATTTACCATGCCCGATGCGTGCTTGGATTTTATCGTTCGTCTTTACTACAAAGATAATATAATACAACCTACTGTAAATTGTCTTTGTATTACCTACACCTGAAACCTTTGACTGTCTAATAAATAGTTAATTGAAATTCAAAGTAATCAGGTATCTATTGTAACGATTACGAATTCCTAATCTTTGAATAACCATGCAATATAATGAAAAGGAAGCTCATAAATATGACATTAGTGTATAAGGGCCATAGCTTTAAAACCCATGCACGTTAGTACTTCTTGCGAAATATGTGTGTAACATGTGCATTCAATAATGTGAACATGCCTTTACTAGAATATTCATAGGAGCACTCGGAGCTTCACGAGTTTGTAAACTTCGAGTCATTTGCAATGTGCAAACCTGGCATTAAAGAGTTTACAGATCTTACTACCATGGCTACTGGGACAAGAAAAAGTTAATTTTGCCACAAGTGTAAGGCCTAATTCGGTTTGCCATTGTGAGCCCGTCAAATGATGTGAAAGTAACCTTGAGGTCCGCGGGTTAGCTGCCAACATTAAAGTTTTTTTACTTCCGTTTTTTTGGCAGTTGATGAATCGACGTTTTGTTCGAATTAGCGGTGTTGTAGAAAGTTTCAAAATACTTTGACGGTTAGTTGCTGAAGTTCAAAATTATGTGGAAGATTGTATGTATGGTATATAATAATATAACTATTTAGCCGTAAAATACTTATAAGGTGCAATCCCGTATTCGAGATTGCCCCGGTGCACCATAAATAAAATTATGACAAACAAGTATACTGTCTGAAGATACGTATTCACTCGAATAGGATACGAACAGGACACTTGTGCAAATAATGGTTTACCCAACCGCAGGTTTCGTCATATTTCATGGATTTTCCTAAACGGTTTTAGGCACGGTCTTATTTTGTGTAGACAGTTGATCTAGTTATTGCGTCTTCCTCATGTTAATCATACCTCTGTTTTTCAATTAGTTGGGTAACAATGTAGGTACCTACCTACCTACTGAATTATATTAAATTTCCATTAGACCATCCAACAAAGAAATTGAAATGTTACAAACATTTTTTTTACTGCGGAAGGCTTCATTAGATTCGTCTCGGTTATGGGATGGGAGTGACATAGGGTCATACCTAGTTGGGTTTTTAACGTTTTTAATTCGAATTAATTAACATATTTTCTGACTTTTCGTGTTAAGGTTTCAATAACCTCGGAAGTAAATATGCTTGCTGCCATGAATATGCCGCGCAGCGGTTGTGAACATTTTCCGAAATAGACGTAGACGCGATGCTATAAGCTTCTAATTTTATAGTGACGACACGTCCGGCGAGACTGCAGCTACTGCAATGCATTACGTATTAACTTACGTTGACAACTTCTGGAATATGTTAAGTTTGAGTAGGAAGACACTGGGATTAAATAGGTTGTATAACTAATACATGTATGTCGTGTATAAGATATGTATATGGACATGGAAAACAGATGATTTTCGTATGTTTACCAGATTGACCTCCAGGTATTGAATATCACAATGATGAATATATTTTTAATCCAGTTATACATACTTAGTTAAAGTTAGTAATTCTAATGGATATAATGTATTTTTTCAAGAAGATGACTTGTTTTAAAGGTACATGTTCAACAAAAATTATGGAAGTTCTTGCCATATGGTAACTTAACAAGTAGATTGCCATATAAAGTTTCTTTATTGTTTTATTTTGGACGAATAGAGCAAGACCTTCGTGACTACCTTTTCGGCGAGAATGTTTTTCGTGACTACGCTTACGTAATTTGTGGAAATGGGAACATGCCGTGATGTGTGAAAAGGTACCTCTTGTAAAAAAAGATATCTGCATGACTAGAACGGAATACTTTGCAAATAATTTCAGCATCTGGTTTCATTATATATACATCAATCATTATATGACTAAACATACTGAAACTAAGTAGTGTGTGTTTGTGTTTACTGAAAAGGACACAACTTAGGGTGCCGTGTCTGTATGTGTCAGTCTATTAAATTCAATACGAATCTTACTTAGTTCAACAAGCTTTGCCCAGTTTTCAGAAAAAAAAACGTAATACGTAAGCCTTTTTTCATCAACAGAGGTTAGACCGAGTCGTGAGCACTCGTTTCCATTGAAGCCAATAAGACGAATCGTGTTCATTTTTTGCAATCATTCACCGGTGAATAAGTGAATTTGACTGATTTTGTTTTTATGATTCTATTCGGGACACTTTCTATAATAAGCATAATACATTATATAATGATAAAAAGTGTTACAGTATTGCTTGAATGAAATGAAAGCAAAAGTGCCACGGAAAATTGTTGTTAAAATGTGGACGTGTTTTGATTTGTTTTTTAAAGCCAAACTGTCATTGTGAGATAACTTTTAACAGTAGCGAATTGTTTGGTTTTACAAGGTTCTGGTCTTATAAGGAGTTGAGGTACTGAAATCTAAAAATTTTAATATATATACATGGTTTTATATATTCGTCGGTGTTATGTTGTTCAGCCGTCAGCAGTCCGGCACAGCGACTATACAGCTCTTAAACAATATCACAAAATAAAGGTTTTTGTTTGTGATATTGTTTAAGATCTTTGTGACTGGGATATGTGGTACTCAAATATGCGACTAATAAAATTTGATGGGCCGGGATATCGACTAAACGTACCGTCAGTCGCCAAGTGCTCCGTGCCTGCCTCGGCAATCACCAGCAAATTTCTCGAAAAATCACGAACCTTGTCTGTTTTTATGAGAAGTAATACTATTGTATATTCGAAGTATATAATCTTACCTACTTATGTACATAATAATCACAAACTAGGCATTACTAAGTCTGGCCTCGATTTGATAAAGGTTATTTAATTTGTACCTAAACAGTGTCAAATTTTGTCACACATACAGGGTGTTTGGTAACCGGATGCAAAGCCGAAAGTAGGAGATAGTCTAGGTCATGTAGAACATTTTTAGCCATACTTGTCTTAGACAAATGTTATTAGTTTTTTTTTAATTTAAATTTTCAGATTTGTCGGAGAAAACTGCAAAACTTCAGACTAAATCGATAATTAGTACTTTTTTTACTGCAGGTAGATTTTTTTTTGTTTTATTTCTTATTGTGCAATGTCTATCAAACACTAGAAAAGTGATTTCAAACATCTGTGTCTAAAGAAAACAAGTTGACAGCGATTTAAAATTTTAGTTACATGAAAATGTAAACGATTTAAGTGATTTCAAAGTACGATAAAAAAAAAACTAAAATAGCCACGAATTTTCAAACCATTTTAAAAACATGCTTGGCTTTTACCCTTTTATTTAAGCTATCAAACACGACTGTAGCTACTGTATCCTTGAAAATAAGCCACCTAAACCAACTGGGTAGCTAAAATGTTTCACTCTACTTGTGATACTTGTGGTAGTTGTGGTGACGAATCTCATTATGATTTTACAATAAAACATTGGTTCTGAATACTAAGTTGGCGTTGACTTGACATTTGACTTGTTTTAAAAGGGTTAAGTGTACTGGACAAAACTACCACATGCAATTTTAACAAACAAAGGCTTGCGGCGGTGAGAGACAAAAGAGACTGATAGCGGCAGGCGGTGAGCGGCGTTAAACAAAGATGATCGGTTTTGTGCTTTATTGACAAAGATAAACTGATTAGCTACATGAGTATTTGTGCAAAAACTAGTAATTTAGTCTAGTTACAACTTCAGTTGCGATTAGACGTTCATTGTGGTTTAATTTCCCGCTCTCATCTCAATTTACCGTGTCAAGTTGTAGCTGCCGTAGGCGCTCCTTCACGTGTAATTACGACTTCTTCATTGTAAACATGGAGTTTACGAACGAAGAATACGCCGACATTATCTACATGTACTGCAAAGCTGACAGTAATGGAGCGATGGCCCGACGGATGTACCAAGAGCGTTTTCCAAACCGGAGATTGCCTAATGTGAGAGTGTTTTACAATTCATTCCGAAGGCTACGTGAGAATGGTATTGCTGTGCAACATGGAGGGAATCCAGGACGTAATCGCCCTGAAGTGGAGGAAGACGTTCTACAGGCATTTGCAGAGGATCCGAATACGAGCATCAGAGTGGTAGCTCGTAATCTGAACTTGTCCACATGGAAAGTATGGGCCACAATGAATCGTGAGGGAAAATATCCTTTTCGCGGCATCGGAGTTCAAGGTTTGGACGAAGGAGATCCTGCACGCCGAGTGGACTTCTGCCGATTTTTACTCAATGCGGATATCGAAGACCGACGTTTTTTGCGAAGCATTCTTTGGACCGATGAATCGAAATTTTCCCGGGAGGGGATCACAAATTTCCATAACCTACACCAATGGGCTGACAAAAACAACAATCCACATTGGAAAAAGCAAGTGTCCTTCCAAAGAAGGTTTTCCGTCAATGTGTGGGCTGGAATCATCGGCAGAGTCCTTATTGGGCCACATTTTTTGCCAAATAATTTAAATGGGGCAAATTATTTGGAATTTTTACAAAACGATTTGCCCAGGCTTATTGACGAAGACCAGCTGCCCGGTGCAGTGACATTTCAACACGACGGTTGTCCCGCCCATTACTCTCTGGCTGTAAGGGAGCATCTGGATAACTGTTTCCCGGACGGTTGGATCGGCAGAGGCGGACGAATCCCTTGGCCCGCTCGGCAGGGACCGGAACCGGTAACCATTAAAGGGGTATTAGATTGGGTATTTGATAGAGTTGTTTTTAAAAACCCTATCAATTCGGTAAGCGTATCGTTTGACTTACCCGAACGAAAGGCTAACCATGTCAATACAGTTAATTCGGGTAAGTGGTTACAACCCAGCATATGGTTTCCCTATCAGTTAGGGTTTTTCAAATGCGATTAAGCTATTTTAAACTCTGTGACCAATACATTTGGCTTATTTATTATTCGAGCACCCTACGAGCTAAGCGCTGCCGGGCGGCACGAGCGAGCCTACAGACAAACAAGAATCTTTTTGCGTATGTTTTCGTACTTACGCCTTTGATCTAGACGCTATTATTGCTTGTTAGTGCGCTAAAAGATCGTTGTGTGGTGCCGGTGTTTTTGTTCTTGCCATTCGAGCGTGACGGCTCGTGTCGATTGAATCTTAGACCCAGGCTTATAGGAATCAAAATCAAATGCATATTGTGAAGTGTTAAAATATATAATTTTGTGTTATTCTAGTTATAGGTAGTACTTTGTTTCAATGGCTCCAGCAAAATGTGACGCCGTTCACCGATACTTCTAGTATAATGAAACGATCAATATCAGTCATTGTTGGACACTCAAGAATAAAATGATTATTTGAAAAAAATATCGTAAGAATAAACTTATGTTGATTGTATTCCCGTTAAAATTATTCAAAATAATTTCGTCGGGACTAATTCATATACGAGAAAATGTAATAAAATAAATTAATTCTTAACAGAATTATTTAATCATGATTTTTATTTTAAATAATGTTCCGCGTATAAGAATGTATTCTGGGTTTTTCGGTGTAAGAAAACATCGTGTGGAAACTGGACCTAATCCCAATAAGGCGTAGTTTCCCTTATGCCTAGCAAAAATTATATCTGTTTTAAAATCCACGGTAGGCAGATATACTCTTTTCACTTCTCATGCTCGTAAAGTTCGACTTTAAATCGTGCGTGGACGATATAAAATCGCATTTTAAGCTCTAGGGCATAAAGTAAAATTTTCTTCTAAGACCAAGAATGTGGCTCAACAGCCAAACAGAGTCAAAATATATTGCACAATTTAATTGAACAGTAAAATTTCGTAAAATACTGAAACTTGTTCTTTTATTATATTCTTGTACTCAGATAGAATAAGCTTTCTGGCCCAGACAATTCCTATTGGATGGGTTTTTTTTTGTGTATAGATCAAAGTGTCAGGAATTGATACCAATAAAATTTATAAGTAAATATTGGGCGCTAAGATGCCAAAAAAATGGTAAAAATGGTAAAAATCAGTTTTTCGATTCTTGAGGAAAAACTACGGCTCCGACAAAAAATAGTTAAATGTAACAAATGTGCGCTATAAAAAAACATAGAGAATGAGCCCCAGTAGAGCAAAATCTGTTTAGAGGATCGTCCGCAATGTGAAAAAAATTAACCAGTCTAAGTTGACCAATGTATAAGAATAATTACTAGGGCAGAAGAGGTCAGCTAAACATAGTTATTTAATTTTAAGAGAAATTAAGCATTATTGCAAATGGCACCTAAAATATAAGAATAGCAGAATTAAAATACTTAAGTATAGTTTAAGTTAATCATTAATTTTTTTAGGTGCCATTTGTAATAATGCTTCATTTCTCTGAAAATTACACTTCCAAGTTTAGCTGACCTCTTCTGCCCTAGTAATTATTCTTATACAAAGGTCAACTTACACTGGTTAAAACACGTTTTTTTTTGCAAATATTGTAAATTCAATAACTCGCGTTCCGAAAGTTCTGGAGAGCTGAAATTTGAATATGATGTCGGTTTTGTGGTCCTTTAACTACAGTTAAATGTTCAAATGAAAATGATGTAAACTTTTTGCAAACCGTCGAATTTTGCAAAAAGTGACCTTTTTTTAAATCGACTGGGAGGGTATTTTAATTTTCGAAAACCGTTATAATTTCGATTTCTATGCATTAAGGAGGAGTTGAACTACAAATTTCCAAGTTTACAAATCATTTGACAAAGAATAAAGTTGTTTAAATAATCTATGAAGTTCAGGCACTTTTTGCGCGCACGGCGGCGACGCACTATGGCCCAAACGCCCGATCTAGCTGGACAAAATTATTTTACACTCATAGACTAAAATTGACTATTTTTATTATTATTTTGCTATAATTCATGTGAAAAAAAATTTCACCAGTGTAAGTTGACCTTTGTATAAGAATAATTACTAGGGCAGAAGAGGTCAGCTAAACTTGGTTGTTTAATTTTAAGAGAAATGAAGCATTATTACAAATGGCACCTAAAAAAATTAATAATTAACTTAAACTATATTTAAGTATTTTAATTCTGCTATTCTTATATTTTAGGTGCCATTTGCAATAATGCTCCATTTCTCTTAAAATTAAATAACCATGTTTAGCTGATCTCCTCTGCCCTAGTAATTATTCTTATACAAAGGTCAACTTACACTGGTTAATTTTTTCACATGAATTATACCAAAATAATAATAAAAATAGTCAATTTTAGTCTATGAGTGTAAAATAATTTTGTCCAGCTAGATCGGGCGTTTGGGCCATAGTGCGCCGCTGCCGCGCGCGCAAAAAGTGTCTGATCTTCATAGATTATTTAAACAAGTTTATTCCTTGTCAAATGATCTGTAAATTTGTAAATTTGTAGTTCAACTCCTCCTTAATGCATAGAAACCGAAATTATAACGTTTTTCGAAACAACATTTTTACAACATTTTCATTTGAACATTTAACTGTAGTTAGAGGACCACAAAACTGACATCATATTCAAATTTCAGCTCTCCAGCACTTCCGGAACGCGAGTTATTGAATTTACAATATTTGCAAAAAAAATGTGTTTTTTTGCGAATTGCGGACGATCCTCTGGACCGATTTTGCTCTACCGGGGCTCATTCTCTTTGTTTTATAATTGCGCACATTTATACATTTAACTATTTTTGGTCCGACCCGTAGTTTTTCCTCTAGAAGCGAAAAACTGGTTTTTACCATTTTTTTGGCACCTTAGCGCCCAATATTGATCACTTATAAATTTTATTGATATCAATTCCTGACACTTTGATCTATACAAACAATTTTTTTCCCGTCCAATAGGAATTGACTGTACTTTTTATGATTTTTCCGCTAATTCTATCTGAGTATTGCTATAATTATTTGAATTGCGTGTTTTCTATAATTAAATAAATGTAATCAAATAAAATAGGAGTTGATAATAGTTTAGAAATGCCCCGAAATGTTTTGATGACTTGGCAGAAAATTTCTACATTCACATGTTAAAAATTCAAAAAAATATATTAAAAAATTAATTGGTTGGAACCATATTTGTTTTCATTGTAATATTTTTGTTAGAACTTGAAATTGTTTTACGATTACCGATAAATAATTTCCTCGCAAATGAAGTGAAAATTTGAGTGTAGCCCTCGTCCATAAAACCCATTTTACACTCGACTTTTAAACGCCTCGCGTAAAATCGTACGTTTTATGCACTTGTTACTACTATAATAAAAATAAAATAAAATAAAAATGAAATAAAAATGGAAATAAAATGAAAATAAAATGAAAATAAAATGAAAATAAAATGAAAATAAAATGAAAATAAAATGAAAATAAAATGAAAATAATATGAAAATAAAATGAAAATAAAATGAACATAAAATGAAAATAAAATGAAAGTAAAATGAAAATAAAATGAAAATAAAAACAAAAATAAAAACGAAAATAAAATGAAAATAAAAACGAAAAAAAAAAACGAAACGAAACGAAAACGAAACGAAAACGAAGCGAAAACGAAACGAAAAATCGTACGTTTTATGCACTTGTTACTACTATAATAAAAATAAAATAAAATAAAAATGAAATAAAAATGGAAATAAAATGAAAATAAAATGAAAATAAAATGAAAATAAAATGAAAATAAAATGAAAATAAAATGAAAATAAAATGAAAATAAAATGAAAATAAAATGAAAATAAAATGAAAATAAAATGAAAATAAAATGAAAATAAAATGAAAATAAAATGAAAATAAAATGAAAATAAAATGAAAATAAAATGAACATAAAATGAAAATAAAATGAAAGTAAAATGAAAATAAAATGAAAATAAAAACAAAAATAAAAACGAAAATAAAATGAGAATAAAAACGAAAAAAAAAACGAAAAAAAAAAACGAAACGAAACGAAAACGAAACGAAATCGAAACGAAAACGAAACGAAACCGAAACGAAAACGAAACGAAACGAAAACGAAACGAAAACGAAACGAAATCGAAACGAAAACGAAACGAAAACGAAACGAAACCGAAACGAAAACGAAACGAAAACGAAACGAAAACGAAACGAAAACGAAACGAAAACGAAACGAAAACGAGAGAAAACGAACCGAAAACGAAACGAAAACGAAACGAAAACGAAACGAAACGAAAACGAAACGAAAACGAAAACGAAACGAAAACGAAACGAAAACGAAACGAAAACGAAACAAAACGAAACGAAAACGAAACGAAAACGAAACGAAAACGAAACGAAAACGAAACGAAACGAAAACGAAACGAAACCGAAACGAAAACGAAACGAAAATAAAACGGAAAAAAAATTAAAATAAAACGAAAATAAAATAAAAAAAACAAAAAAAAACAAAAAAAATTAACAAAAATATTATACACTGATTTTTTTTTATATAAAATGAAAAAAAAAATTATATACACGGTGAATCTGAGTATCCCGACAGATTTTAACCATAAATTCCTGATAATTTACTGATAAATAACTGACTGAGACTAAAATGTCGTATAAACTTTTCTGGAATTAGCCTAGTTTCAGAGTTCTTCTTCTTTGTCGTTACACTCTTTACAGAGTGGTCGTGGCCAAAATGTACTAATTTATTTCAATTGACAGTTTTACCAATAACATTTATGTTTTTATGTTCAAAAGCATTTTAAAAATCGGAAAAATAAAAAAAATTTTTTTTTGCGAAATCGAACTAAATTCGTAAAACATTTATTACTCCTTATGACCTCAGGAATTTATGGTTGAAATCTTTCGGGTTACTCAGATTCACCGTGTATAATAATAATAATAAAAAAACCAGTCTATCTTGAATTTTAAAACAGATATAATTTATACACCCCGAATAATTAACCGAAAATAACTACCATGACTATTTTTCAGTAAAAAGTATATAACCGCCATCTTGGATTATAAAACAGAAATAATTTTCGAAATTACATCCCCTAATTATAAATATTAATTATTTGTAACGGGGTATTTACCTCGTACCCGAAATATCGGGTACCCAATAGGCAATAACGCTAATATACATGGTAAATACCCCGTTTCAAATAATATTTATAATGTGAATGACCATGTGAGCTTAAAAAATCGTATATCCCATAATTAGCTGAAAACGACTACCAATCCCTACGCCAATTCATGGGATTAGGTTGCCAAGCAGACCATAGGCTCAACTGAGCCGTGGCAAAAGCCGGGACAAACAGGACAAAAGGAGGATGAATACTGGTTTGTGTAAAATCGATTTGAATATGAATAAAAATTGTGTTTTTATTCTTATTCAAAATAATTATTGCCCATCTCATCAGTACGTGCGAACTATGCAAAAATAAACTGAACGTAAGACACATTTCTTTAACAGAAATTCTTTAATGGAAAGTTGTGTACGTGAGCAGAGGACTGGACTGTGAGTGTGACTTTTCCAGAATGAATAAACGACAGCAAATCTTATATTTACTAAATTTGTTCCGCCGCCACCTCTCCTGTTCCATTTCAAATGAGAAAGATAGAACCGCCTGCCTGCGTGGAAAAGAGACAGGAAAAGGGTAGCCCTATGATAGGGTAAGCGGTAAATATTAAAGCTATCTTTACCCCATTCGACTCGGAAACCACATTGAAAAGGGTTAAGCCTATTCAAAATGATTTCCATATCGATAGGGTAACCAAATGATAGGGTAACCCTATCATTAGGGTAAGACTTTAATAGGGTTACCCTATCGAAACGATTAATCAAATGAAGGGGTTTTCCGGTCCCTGCCGCTCGGTCACCTGATTTGACACCATTGGATTTTTTCGTTTGGGGCCGAGCTAAGGAGCTAGTCTACACACAAGAGGTCATTAATACCGTAGAAGAGCTGAGGGAGAGGATAGAAGCGGCGTTCGAAAGGATGAGGGAAGAAATGATATTCGGAACAACCACCACAGAAGTAAGAAGACGGGCTCGTGCTTGTATTCGAAACGGCGGGTCACATTTTGAAAACGAGCGATGATGTGTAATTTTAATGTGTTGATCGTAAAAATAAATAACTTATCTTTTATGCTTTTGTTTTAATTTACCCTAAACATTCCCTCTTATTAGTACAGGTAGCCTATTTTCAAAGATAAAATGGCTTGAGACATGATTGTCTTATCGCCCGCCGCCTGCCGCTATCAGTCCCTTTTGTCTCTCACCGCCGCAAGCCTTTGTTTGTTAAAATTGCATGTGGTAGTTTTGTCCAGTACACTTAACCCTTTTAAAACAAGTCAAATGTCAAGTCAACGCCAACTTAGTATTCAGAACCAATGTTTTATTGTAAAATCATAATGAGATTCGTCACCACAACTACCACAAGTATCACAAGTAGAGTGAAACATTTTAGCTACCCAGTTGGTTTAGGTGGCTTATTTTCAAGGATACAGTAGCTACAGTCGTGTTTGATAGCTTAAATAAAAGGGTAAAAGCCAAGCATGTTTTTAAAATGGTTCGAAAATTCGTGGCTATTTTAGTTTTTTTTTTTCGTACTTTGAAATCACTTAAATCGTTTACATTTTCATGTAACTAAAATTTTAAATCGCTGTCAACTTGTTTTCTTTAGACACAGATGTTTGAAATCACTTTTCTAGTGTTTGATAGACATTGCAAAATACGAAATAAAACAAAAAAAAATCTACCTGCAGTAAAAAAAGTACTAATTATCGATTTAGTCTGAAGTTTTGCAGTTTTCTCCGACAAATTTTTAAATTTAAATTAAAAAAAAACTAATAACATTTGTCTAAGACAAGTATGGCTAAAAATGTTCTACATGACCTAGGCTATCTCCTACTTTCGGCTTTGCATCCGGTTACCAAACACCCTGTATACAAAATTAGAAACCAGCATGTGCTATAACAAAAATATACTAATTTATTACTCATATATTTTCATTACATCAATGTACAATTTTCTATATATATTTTATTACACGAATTTATATTTATTTATTGTTAGTGCGTATAATTATTCCGCGGGCCTTTACGGCGACCTATCTCTAACCTGCAAAGTTAACTCTTTTCTATAAGAGCTTCTTACTGACAAGGATGTCAGGATACACTTTTTTTTTCTTTTTTGTTTGCGTTATTGCCTGCGTTGTAAGGTTGATTTTGCAGTCGCATGTTTAAGTTGAAGGAAGAGAGAGTAAAGTAAGGGTTCCAAAACGGGTCAAAGGTAATTAAAAAGTAATAATAACTAACTCTAAGTGATTAATCTATCACGGTTACTGGAGCGATGTTGAATCAGAAGTAGCTTACAAAGTTATAGACGGTGTGGAGTATAGGCAGTTCAACGGAAAGGCCTATAGAAAGTAGTTATCTTGTCGCCATAAGTTGCTAGGTCACAGATGTCTTACAAACCAAGCTCATCTGTCACTTCGTTTACCTAGCATAAGTTTGGTAACTTATGGTAGGTACAGACTTTTTTGAGGACACAGGGACGTTTATACTTCTGCACTTTTTTCTATTATTATAAGGCAAAAACTCACTATCTCATGATGATGATGAATATTAATGTAGGTACAGGATATCTTAAAAGTAGATCTACATATGAGATCCTAATGTCCTATGATCCTAAACTAGCGGCTACTTAGAAAGGTATAAGCGAGCGTCAAAAATGTGTATTTACCTTCTTAAACTACAATTTAAATCTAGATCCATTTGCTGGATCTAGTTCAAGAGACTCTTAGCCTGTGTCTCATCTCAGTCTCATCTTCCTGCAGTAATTAGGTACGTAATGGGATATTTCCCAGCACGCGCGACCGACCGGCACACATACGCGACACGGACTCTCGGTCTCTTTGAACTGCTTGGCCGTAAATTTGCGACGCTCCGATGCTCGTTTTTTTTCTGACTAATCTATTGACACCGACTCATGCCAAGTGTGTTGCACTCCGATTCACCAGGAACTACGGAGATACGTTCCATTTTCTTGAAAAATGTTAGGTCTCGGCACTCAATAACGATTTTCAAGTTCGGTAAAGAAAGGTGACTGTTGTAATTCGACGGTTAAATTGGAGCTTACATAAATCAGGTAATACACAGGAAGCTCCATCTTTCTAACCGTTCATTTTATCTTGAGCATTATCTTTATTATCAGCGCAAAACGTCGGTCAAAACGTTGCCTAACATTTCTTTTCACACTTTCCCATTAAAATAGGAGCGTTTCAATCGATGATTGTGTTGTTCGCTTCCGTTCGGTCGTTTTGTTCTTTCCGATTCGTTCCGCTGGACTGGCGATCTTAGTTTTTGCAAAGTTGACTCTCCAGTTAAGAGTTGAGCAATTCAATGTACCTTGTTACCAAACAATGGGAAGTATATCATACAATCGACGATTACATTTGCATCTTACATTGTGAGATAGTGGGTAGATTTGAAAAGCGTGATTTGCAGTATCTGTGCGGTATTCTTTATGCAAACTCTACCTGTTTTCTTATTCAAATCGACCCTAAGGTCCTATCAGTATTTCATTATTTTATTATCTACGTACTTTAGTTATGCATAACATTACTTATAGATGTAAATTGTCGCTATCTTAGTCGACATACGACATATCTCTCTTGTGCATCAAGTATTGCCACTTTCAAATGATTGATAAATATGATATGTAAGCATGTTGGAAAAGACTAATTTGAATGTCATCACATTCACACATAAGTCGCTGTCAAACGTTAATCTATCCATCAAGCTGAAAGGATTAGCATACGCTCGGCAAACTGACTGTTTCCATGAATCATCGCGTACAACGGTTGTTGACGGAGACTTTCAATTTTTATTGAGAGGCATGTGTCCGTCAGCTTTCTGCATGCATTTAGTTAAGCACATTAGAGGGTTCTAAAGGTAATTTGCTGTAACCCTTGCAATTTTGAAATTATAGAAAGTGAATGTAGTGGTATATAGTTATATTAGATATTAATGCATAAGGCATACATGACTTTATTTCTATTTTCTTATAATTTATATTGTAATAATTTTTCGCAATAATTCTACTTCAATGAAATCTAAAATTTTACATACATATTGTACTTTGCAATAATACTTTTCAGAAATAACGTGTCTAAAAACGCCTTTCACAAGTCGTTGATATACCAATAAATAGCTACCTTCTGGTTCTGAATACAGATAAATTGCATGTCATTTAAATTTATTTAATTGACGTTTAAGCAGTTGCAATCGCAAGTGGCGATTCCGCATATCACTTTAGTAATGTCGTACCCTAACTTCCCGGTAGCCACAGAACCCTCTGTTTCCGATGGCAACTTGCACTTAACAGTTTTTTTGCACGGTTCTTTGTCCGTCGCGATTCAGAGCGCGACCGGTACGGTACCGTTTCTTGCGCCGCCGCTGTGCTCAGCCAATGCTCGCCTGCTGATTACCCGATGCCGACTGACCGGAACACTCTAATGAGTTCATTATATGCGACTTTGCTATTATCTTTTCTATCAGCATTTGCAATACCCACGTTACTTTCCTTTATGCTGGTTCTGACAATGGTTTGATAACTGTTCAATATATCTATACAGCTTTACACCTTATTGTGACAAAATACTCAAAAGTACACATTTCCTAGAATTTTTCCAGATTAAAAAAATGTCTTAAAGCTGCTGAGATTTTGTATCTTATTCGTAATGAATTGAATAATTTTCCCGTCAGATAATACTTTTTTAAAGGTATTGTATAAGTTTTACTATAACTTAGGCATTTATTGATAAAGGTTAAAGTACGCTTCACACACAACACCCACACGAATCTGCCGTTGAAATTAATTTGTTTTCTTTAATATAATTTTTAACTAAACTGTGACATACGTAAATGGATATTGATTATTTTCTTTATTTTTGCAGGTACGTAACATCGCAATATCAGACCGTTCGATTGATTGGTGGGTATGTATTTATAGATACGTGACATTCTGCACGATCGATGGTATTATTTCTAATGAAAGAAATGTTACGTTACGAGGGAGAATCTGGGCTACTTCACATACAAAAATACATTCCCTGGTTCACTTAAAATATATGTGTAAAATGGAATGTATATTATATAACTACAATTAGTTGCCGCCAAGGAGAAATAGGCAAAATAAAATATTTAAGATTCCAACTGAAACATGTAGTTGAAGCCTGTAGGTATGTGTCACCGTGGTGTCACCGCAGTAACTTGGTTTAGCGGAACCGAGATACCCAGGACTCGATAGTAAGGAGTGGTCCTGAAATAAAGTAGCAGTGTACAATCTTGTGTATTTTTTAATTTAGTGCTAATTTTGAAGCAGGATATTTATTTTATTAATCCGTAGATACAATACTAATAAATAAAAATACAATCATAATAGAATATGTGAGCATATTTAAGTTTTCGCGTTTTTAATTCAACATACTTTGTAACCTTTTGAACAACATAATTTGACAATCTTCAATCGACATCCGCTACAATGCCACAATTGTATTTCCATTTCCACAACCCGTTTTATGCTTTTCAGAATTTCATCTTACCAAGAAGCTACATTAATTAACTGTATTTTAGCTAGGATAGTCAGGAAGACTCTCTAATCTAACCTCTGACAAAGATTTTTCTATGGGAGATAATTTTCTATGAAAAAAGGCAAATACATTTAATTAAAAATTACTGTAACTACCTTAAAATGAAGCCAGATAAAAAAGTTTCCTATTGAAGAAAGACAATTTATTAAGGTATAAAATAGCTCATCAAATCAAACTATAAGAAAAAACATGTTTTTGAGAAACACCTCAAAAATTCTGTCAGTAGACGCTTTCCAAAAAACAATGTGTATGATGGAATACAAAAGGCGAAAACTTCCAAACGCTGTTTTATTTAAGTATGATTGTATTTATGCTTTGTATGATTGTATCTAGAGATTATTTAAATATAAACACTGCTTCTAAATCGGCACAAAATAAAAAGATAAATCAAAAAAGGCACGGCTACTTTTTTTCCGGACCACTCCTTACAATTAATTCCAATAATGGAGTTATTGCTCGATAAGAGAATAATGATCCAATAACTCTTCCGTTTTATAAAGCCATCACATACGTGGGCGTGGACGTGAAGTATCAGTATCAGCCCAGAACCCGAGACGCATTGCTCTAAATGAACCATTCCCGCGTAGCTTCCAGCGATTACAACGTAGTAAATTAGCGTTTGGCATTTAATTTGCCATTACACAGCAGTAGGTCTTGCCGGGAGTCGTAAAACAACGCCTTTATGTCCATGCACCTATTCCGACCTCTAATATCACGTGATTCATGGCGCTGGTGCCCCATGCCTAGGTAGTGCTGTCTTCCAACTGGGGTCCTATTCTCGCATTCAAATCCAATAAAAACAGGATAAGGCTTTTCTACATAATACATTTAGGTCTTGAGTAATGTAATTAATTCTATAGGTGCGGCTCATTATTAAACATATTATTTACGTAATAATTACAAGCTAATCAAGTGCGTTAATCATAAGTTTATAACCATTTGGTTAATTCACATTGACAGACCGAACTTGAAGAGTAGCTCCCAAATCAACTCTGCATGAAGGTTCATCCACAAATTCCGTCACGTTTTCATGATTTTTGACCCCTACCACCCCCTTGTCACATTTGGTCACATTTTGTATCCTTCCCGCCTGATGTTGACCGTCACATATTCATCGATTTTATTTGAATGAAAGCATAATTTAAAACCTCAAAGAGCGTTTCTCTTATCTTAATTCTATTAGATCCTCTCAAAAATTGCTCCTAAAAGTGCCATCTTCATCTTCCAAATTTAATAATTGCTCATTTACGTTCCAGGCCGTTCGTTTGTGGAATTCTCTCCCTCTCAACATTAAACGCGCGCAATCTATTGGTAGCTTTAAATCGCAACTTAAGGAATACTATTTATCTCTTCCTTAGGTTTTTAAGTTGACACTGTTGTTTCTTATTGTGTGTATTATATATGTATATATGTACGTATATGTATGTTTATTTTGTATTTATTTAAGTATGTATATTCATATGAATGTGCTGTGTTATCTATTTCGTCTCTTTTGTTTCTATGCACCACCTACTGCTTATTGTTTTTCTCTAGTCTCCACTACCCAAAGGTTGTCTGGAAGAAATCGCTCATTAGCGATAAGACCGCCTGTTGTTACCTCTACCTAAATTTATCTAATTGTAAAATTTGTGCTTGTAACTGTATGAGGTGTGCAATAAAGAGTATTTATTATTATTATTATTAAAAATATTATACTCATATTCATAATATATTAAATGAAATCAACACCAGGAAAATAACAACACACGATATTTGTAAATGTTACATCAAAAAAATTGATACCTCTTCTCCTTGTCCCAATTTGTTGATCCCCTCCCTACACTTTAAGGTGTGACGTAATTAATGGATAGGATACCCACCTCCAAGTCCGCCATTTGTACTTTTTTGTTATTATTGTGCAATAAAGTTTAAAATAAATACTTACATAAATGTAGTGGAGTAGTATTGACTATTGCCTATAGAGTCGGAAAAGCTTGTGAATCACTCTGTTATGTAGATCTATATATATCTACATAAACTTTCCAAACAATAAAATTAAATGACGTTTATTTACACCTAACACTCACTCACTTATAGCGTGATTTGTTTTCTCCAATCTAGTGGATAGGTACTAAATGTGATGGTGTGACTTTGGCAGCTTATTAAAAAGTTGTAACAAATTTATGGGTGGTTATTACTAAATTATGGCTTTCTCGAATACCTTCTAACGGTCTACATACAATATTGTTAATGTGTTACGATATGGCTAGGTGAAGCCATAAAAGATAAGAAGTTTGTAACCTCGCGTAAACTGGGCTGATGATTTAGATAGGTGCTCTTCTATAAAAGTATAAGTAGACTAGCTTTTTCCCGCGGCTTCGCCCGCGTGCTATAAGTACTCAAAAAGAAGGTTCTCCTAATAGACTGGTATGTTTGTATGTACCACATTTTCCCATTTTAGGGGTTGAATTTTCAAAAAACCTGAAAGACGTGTTTACTAATTTATCGTTAGGAATACTCCTGTGAAGTTTCGAATAAAATAGTCTAACAAATCTTGTTTCGCCATACAAACTTTGGACCCCCATTTTACCCCCTTAGGGGGTGAATTTTGAAAAATCCTTTCTTAGTGCACCCCTAGACCTTATAAGGAACCTACGTGGCAAATTTGGAATCTCTAAAACCAGCGGTTTGGGCTGTGCGTTAATATGTCAGTCAGTCAGTTTCTTCTTTTATATTTATATATAAGTAGATGGTTACAGCATCATGAAATTGCTTTCAGTTTAGATACTAACTTTCTAGCTGTCACTTGACTTAATTCTGAAATTAAATAACGTCTTATAAGGTAACCGAGTCATAAAAGATGTTAAATGAAGTTCATAATGCTTGTTACTAATAACAATTATACATTTGACAACTTACAATTCTGATTTAAAGCATGTACCTAATTGAACCTTATCTTAGGAGAAAATTTATTTTAGGTAGTACATCATTATCATTATATATAATAAAACTAAGTTGAGAAAATGTGCGTGCCGATAAAACTTAAAAAGGAGTCCCAGCACGATAAAGGGACTTATATAGTGTGATAGCCCTTTATTCCCCCTCGAACAAGAAAGTTCCCGTTTTAACCTAAAGGGTGTGTCTTTAAAGATATAAGGGCTTTTCCAACCCTTCAACTCGGAAAGTAAGTGTAGTGGCGCCATCTGTTGTCGAGTAGTTGAACTTCATTCATTGTCCAAAGTGGCGCCATCTGTTGTCGAATAGTTGAATTTCATTCATTGTACACAATATGGACTTAAACGAACGATTATTCCCAAACTTTCTCGAATATCCTAGCGCCAACTTTCTCGAATATCCTAGAGCCTAGCTTTCTGAATATATAAGAGCCCGGTGTCACCCGCCAGAGTTAGTTTGATTTGAACAGCGAAACAAGCGATTTCGAAACGAAAAAGAAAGAAATTATCTGTGTGTGAGCCTTTATTTTGAAGTATCACGTGTGAGTATTTTTAATAGTGTGTTTAATTAATTCTCGATTTCGAAGCGAAGAAGAAAAAAGTTATCTGTGAGCCTTTATTGTGAAATATCAAATGTGAGTATTTTTAATAGTGTATTTAATTAATTCTAATGGTTTTTTTTTTTTTTCTTTTAATTGTAATTTCCTTAACTTTCAAGTAGTCGCGCGGCGTTGAATCGATGCCTTCTATATACTTTGGCCGTAAACAAAATATCGCGCGACCGCTTGAAGATTAATTTTTTTTTTTTCTTTGTCTCAACGTGCTCCACGTTTACGTAACAATATATTTGTCTATAAAATGTTCATTTAATTTATATTTTACAGAATACAATGCCTAGACGTAAAAGAGGTGGAGATCTTGCCAGTTCTGCAGCGAAACGGCGGAAACAAAAAGAAAATCGAAGAAATGAAACGGAAGAAGAGCGCGAAGCACGTTTACAAAATCAACGAACCAGAATGAGCACCCTGAGAAGCGGAAAAAGCGAAGAAAGAAAACAAAATAAAAGTATTGAAGAATCGAGCATTTTAAAAGATAATCTAACAAAGGAAGCATTCCACTACGAACCGACGAAGAAATATTACGATCATAAATATGTTGTGATCGGAAAAATGAATAACATTTGCCAATTTTGCCACGCGAAAAAATTCAGTAAAGAAACACCAGGTCTCTGTTGCATGAATGGAAAAATTCGATTACCACCACTGGAAGCACCTCCACAGGAATTTCTACATTACATGACCGGGGAAACACCAGAATCAAAACACTTTCTTCAAAATATAAGATCATACAACTCCTGCTTTCAAATGACTTCTTTCGGTGTTACTTCGACTGACACTAATAGAGACAAATTTGAATATGTATTTTCAATTCAAGGGCAAATTTATCACAAAATTGGATCGTTACTACCAATGCCTAACGATGACTATAAATTTCTGCAAGTATATTTCATCGGAAATGAAGAAAACGAAATTGATCAACGATGTACAAATTTTATTGGATTGAAACGCGAAATAATCCAAGATGTACAGAGGATCTTACACAAATACAATCAACTGATTTACATATTCAAAACAACACTAGACCGCATGATTTCTGATGACTATAAAATTGTAATTCGAGCCGATAAAAGACCACGTGGAGAACACGAACGTAGATTTAATGCACCTCAGATAGATGAAGTCGCCATCGTAATTGTGGACAATGAAAATACAAGCCGTGACATAATTGTACAACGAAGAAGAAAAGGACTACAACGCATTGCAGAGACACACCGTTCATATGATGCTCTTCAATATCCGTTAATATTTCTGCACGGAGAGGATGGTTATCATTTCAATATAAAACAAATTTATCCTAAAACAGGCATAGAAACAAACAAAAAAGTCACTTCCAAGGAGTTCTATGCTTACCGCTTAATGATCAGAGACAATGAAATATACAATCACATTCTCAACACTCGCCGTTTATTCCAACAATTTCTGGTAGATATGTACGCAAAAATAGAAGAACGGATGCTTTACATAAGACTGAATCAGAAGAAACTACGCACAGAAGAATACATCCACCTTCGAGATGCGATCATAAATGACGGCAATATTGACGATATTGGAACAATGGTAATCTTACCCTCATCATACATAGGAAGTCCAAGACATATGCACGAATATACTCAAGATGCCATGACCTACGTAAGAAAATATGGACGACCTGATCTCTTCATAACATTTACATGCAACTCATCATGGCCAGAAATCAAAAAACAACTAAAATTCGGACAAACCTCCATGGATCGACACGACATGATAGCCCGAGTTTTTCGACAAAAACAAATAAGATTTATTGAAGTCATCACAAAATACCACATCTTTGGAACCGTTAGATGCTGGATGTATACAATCGAGTGGCAAAAACGAGGATTACCTCACTCACACAATCTCATATGGCTACACGATAAAATTTATCCCACGGATATCGACAAAATCATCCAAGCTGAATTTCCCAATCCACAAAATGATCCGGAACTATACAACATAGTAGTGAAAAACATGATTCACGGACCATGTGGACCATTAAACTTCAATGCGCCATGCATGAGTGATGGAAAATGTACAAAAAAATATCCAAAACCATACTTGGACGATACAAAAACTGAAGATGACGGCTATCCCAAATATAGAAGACGATCACCGAAAAACGGTGGCTTCACAGCAAAAATACGAATACAAGGCAGAGACGAACTGGAAATAGATAATCAATGGGTAGTACCATATAACCCACTACTTTCCAAAATGTTCCAAGCACACATAAACGTTGAATATCGCAATTCAGTAAAATCTATTAAATATATATGTAAGTACGTAAACAAAGGTAGTGATATGGCAGTATTTCAAATAGTCCATAATAGCGAACAAAATAATAGAAATGATGAAATCCTCATGTACCAAATGGGAAGATACATCAACAGTAACGAAGCAGCGTGGAGGATTTTTAGTTTTCCCATACACGAACGCGAACCAGCTGTGCAACATCTAGCAGTACATTTGGAGAATGGACAGAGAGTTTACTTCACAAAAGACTCGGCTAGAAAAATTGCAAGCGAACCACCTCAGAACACAACATTAACAGCTTTTTTCCAACTTTGCCAAACGGATCCATTCGCAAAGACGTTACTGTATGTCGACGTCCCTATTTATTATACGTGGGACAAAACAAGGAAAATTTTTCAACGACGAAAACAAGGAATGCCAGAAGAGGGTCATCCAGAAATAATGAAAACTAACGCAATAGGTCGAGTATACACTGTACATCCAAACATTGCCGAATGTTTCTATCTCCGAATGTTGTTACACGAAATACGGGGACCAACAAGTTTCACAGATCTCAGGACTATTGACGGCTACATATGCCAGACTTACAGAGAAGCATGTCAACGTTTAGGATTATTGGAAAACGATAACCACTGGGAATTAACACTACAAGAAGCCACACTCACAGCTTCAGCTGAACAAATTCGAGAGTTATTCGTCATAATTCTAACAACATGTAACCCATCAAACCCAAAACAGCTATGGGACTCTTTCAAAAGGAATATGAGTGATGATATATTGTACCAAATCCGACAAGCTAATCCAGAACTGACTATAGAATTCAATGACGACATCTTCAATGAAACACTCATTCGCTTAGAAGATAAAGGTTTAGCAATAAATAACCAGACCTTAGTAGAAATTGGAATGCCAGCACCACAAAGAAATACTTTCAGTGTGCTAAACTACGAAATTACAAAGGAAAAAAGCTACAACGTCAATGAACTACTTGAATACATTGCTCACAACAAACCACTCCTCAATGACAATCAAAAAAAAATGTACAACGTTATAATGAACCGAATAAATAACAACACTGGTGGAATTATTTACTTGGACGCACCAGGAGGCACCGGTAAAACGTTTCTAATAAATCTAATACTGGCGGAAATACGTGCTGAAAAACACATCGCACTGGCACTAGCATCATCCGGCATTGCAGCCACACTTATGGAAGGAGGACGAACTGCCCATTCTGCCTTACAACTATCATTGAATATAGCCGAACAACAATTCCCGGTATGTAAAATCTCAGGAACATCTGGAAGGGGTCAACTTCTAAAACATGCTAAAATTATCTTCTGGGATGAATGCACCATGGCCCATAAAAAATCACTAGAAGCCATGGACAGAACATTACAAGAATTACGAAAAAACTCTGAAATGATGGGAGGAGCTCTACTCATACTCTCAGGAGATTTTCGACAAACACTTCCAGTTATTCCCAAATCAACACCAGCAGACGAGATCAATGCATGCTTAAAAAAGTCACATCTCTGGCCGCAAGTACAAATACTGCAATTAACAAAAAACATGAGGGTTGAATTATCAAAAGATGAAACAACAGCACATTTTGCTAAAATACTTTTACAAATAGGCGAAGGTACATATCCTACTGACCAAACGACCGGCCTCATTGAACTCAATAGTGATTTCTGTAACATAGCCACTACTGAAAACGAACTAATCGACAAAATTTATCCAAATATTATTCAGAACTATACCAACGTAGAGTGGTTATTTCAAAGAGCAATTTTGGCCACTAAAAATAATATTGTTGACGATATCAATTTTAATATTCTAAAGAAAATACCTGGTGAAGAGAAAGTATATAAATCGATCGACACGATGGTATCCATTGAAGAAAGTGTCAACTTTCCTACTGAATTTCTAAACTCTTTACAAGTACCAGGAATGCCATTACACTGCCTTCGTCTGAAAATTGGATCTCCAATCATACTACTCAGAAATCTCAACTCCCCAAAACTATGTAATGGAACGAGGATGATCGTAAAACAGCTATCGAATAATGTCATTGAAGCTGAACTCATTTCTGGAAAGAACAAAGGACACACAGTATTTATACCTAGAATACCACTGATCTCTTCTGAATTTCCATTTCAATTTAAAAGATTGCAGTTTCCAATTAAATTAGCCTTTAGTTTTACAATTAACAAAGCGCAAGGGCAAACTTTGAAATATTGTGTCATCAACCTCAAAGAATCCTGCTTCTCTCACGGTCAGTTATATGTAGCTTGCTCAAGAGTAGGAAGTTCGAAAAGTTTATATATATATACCCCGGACAATAAAATGAAAAATGTTGTTTATAAACAAGTAGTGTAAATAATGAGAAAATGTAAATACATGTAAATATAGAAAATGTTTTCAAAATATATTTTTTACTTTTTACGTCATAGTATGTTTTTTTATTTCATCTACCACGTAATCTCATATCAACTCCCGAGCGAAGCCGGGTATCATAGCTAGTAATAAAATAATATTAGTAATTGTCCTTGCCCACGTCTTACCTTTGTTGTCTGTACATTGGTTTGTTATGAGCATATTTCAATTTGATGAATGAATAATCAATTTCAGTTTCAGGTTCAATACGAAACAACAAGAACATTTTATGTGGTCGATAAATTGCAAGACTATATTTGCAAAAAATCGGGTTTAAGTGAGCTAAATTTTCCGTTACTTTGCAAGTAACCAGTTTCTGTTGGTAACTTTATTATTCAATAAATTACTGGACCATTGGGTTCCAAACCTTAAGTAATTATTCATGGAAAAGAGTACACCGAGGATTCTAACATTATCTGCACTTAATATAATTATCAAAAACAAAAAATTGCTATACCCAGACTTATTACTTTGTCCAGGTTCAATGAACAGATTTAATCAGACATTTTCATGGAAATATAATATCTGCTAGTTCTTTTTTGTCATGCGAATGCGAGCACTAATGAAAAAGTTTTGCGAGCCTACAGGGGTTCTAAGCATATTTGCTTAGTTAGAACCCCCATAGCTCTTGTCGTAATGATGTTGTACTTCTAAAATGGTTGATAAAATAATCAACGTAATGATAAAGGACCCCGCAGCAAACATAGGGAAAAAGTGGTTTCAGTCAAATCGCATGAAATTTTAGTACGATGTAGATTATTTGTATATAAGGGCGCAACTCCCTCAGAAGTACACTGTCAGAAATAATCAAGTTTATATTATTATTATTTTATGACGTGTTTCTTAAAATCGATACTTTGAATTGACTCACACAGAAAATTACTGGCGTTAAATATGATCTTAATAACGTTTCTGTCACGTTGAAATCGCATTTTAGTAGTTATTTATATTATGCAAAAGTAAAGAGAAAGATTTTACGAAAAATTGGTATGTTACATATGTTTTGTATGAAACAACTGTACTTCATTATTTCTAAAAGTATACTTCTGAGCGAGTTGTGCTCTTATAAAAAAATAATCAGGACACTCGAATCTACATCGTATTAAAATTTCATGAGATTTGACTGAAACCACTTTTTCTCTATGTTTGCTGCGGGGTCCTTTGTATTAATAGGTGTACATATTCGGTAATAATTATGAGATGTAAAATTATGAAGATACTTGCATAGTAATCAGTTGTGCATACATTTTATTTAGACCGTTTGACAAGCAGCACAGCACCTTGAACCTTATTTATTTTACTAAGTACAAATTCACTTTCGCATTTACATATATTTCATATTACTTAGTTTCAAGCCTCGATAACGAATAAAATTTCACTGCGAAAAGATTAAAGCTTGCGCAATTAGTCGGTACTAATTGGACATAAAGTTACATTATACATTTCAAACGACGGATATAAGTACCTGTATAAAAAATCTTTTATTCAAAATAACAATCGCTATTTATTTGATAAAATAGCAACGTTAAATGCACACAACAAGGTTGATTTTTCAAATTATCTCTTGTGTTTAGCATATGAGATTCGAAAAGAACGCTTAAATGCATTTAGAGACCTCTCACGTCTTTGCGGGTACATACCTATACATTATTCGCGAGGCAGTTAAAACGCAATATGTTAGCAAATCAACGGGTGACGGATAATTCCCACGTCGGGGTAACCTCGGACGTGTTAATCACAGGGGCATTAGTCTGACCCCCGGCGCCAACTCTCGTCTCACTTAGCTCGCAGGTTGAACCAGCGGGTCAGAGGTGACTGGGATAGACAGGCGCCAAAACTTGCAAGTACCAAAGGAACTGGATCCTTCTGTCGACTTTCTTTTATAGAGATGATGAAGATGAAAAAGATTTTTTTTAATTAAATTGCTTTCAAATCCAACGTTGGGTGCCAACGAGGCCGTTATAAATAATGTGCTTCCTTAGAATAATTTATTTAGGTACCATGACGTTAATTACTCGTAAAAAGTGTTTAACAGTCGTGTTTTATAGATATCGTCAAATATTGCAAGTTTTCGCCTATACCAAACCGATAATTATTTCGCATCCGTTAAATATAAAACAGAAGTTATGTGCCAGGAAGTGAACTAAATAGATAAATTAACGTGAAAACGGATTTGATTAGCGATCACCTACAAAGAAGTGGCTGCTGGTTAATCATCTTCGTTACTTTCCAACACGAGCATGCCGGTGCAAATCATAAATCTTGTAGGTACCGTGTTTGTTATCATGATCAAAATATTTCTCCGACACCAAGGAGCAGCTCGCAGATTGTCAGCGGAAGCCATTGATAAAATATCACCTAATTAAACTGGACATGTTACATGAGCGAGCAGCCTTTCTATTAAATTATTAGTTTTGACACTCGACAAGAGCCTGTCACTTTTTATGGCTCACGGATGGCAGAACAAGCATTTAAATTAATTTAAGCCGTTTAAATAAACACTCCTATCAATTAAAGTACCAGAGGTACAATCGAATAAAATCGATGGTATATCATCTCGTGGACCGGATGCGGTTTACGATCACTGCGATATTTTATCACAAACTGTATTAATAAAATGAGTTCAGAAATTGCTTGTTATGATTATTATAATTAGTTGCCAAGTTACTAAATATCTTACAGGTTACAGTAAATTTTATACTATAAGACTTATGGAATAAAGTTAAATTATGTGAAAAGAAGCCAAGTTGGTATTGTCGTAACTAAGGTCTCTTTCTAATTGCTTATTAATAACGTCGTTTAGTTATCTGTACACAATACACAAAATCGGACGAATATAAATGGTAACAACTGGCGCTTAATTGGTATTAAATATATAGCGCATTCTTATATAAGTATCCATACTAATATTATAAACGGGAAAGTATATGTGTGTGTTTGTTTGTTTGTGTGTCCGTCTTTCACGGCAAAACGGGGCGACGAGTTGACGTGATTTTTTAAGTGGAGATAGTTGAAGGGATGGAGAGTGACATAGGCTACTTTTTGTCTCATTCTAACCCCCCACTTCCCTAAAATGGGGGTGGAAGTTTGTATGGTTTGTTACCCCGAACTGAACGCGAGCGAAGCCGCGGGCAAAAGCTAGTATTACATAAAATAAGGAAATAAGTTTTTTATGAGGTATTGAGGAAATCGATCAAAATAGATAATAGGTATCTACATGCCACACCCAAAATGCTTATTTCCATTTATAAATAAAATTCTGTTTTCCTAATTCCGAATCATGAATTTCAAATGAACCTTATTAAATTCTAAGAGAACGTATAGGCTATACCAACTTTTCACTGCAACATACATACAGCCTAAAATCGGACGGACTACACGTTGAACGACTTGGATACAAAAGCGCATACATCAGACTTGTAGCTGGCTGTCAGCCAACACTGCCAACAGTTCACAAGGTTGGTTATTGATTGATTATTATACATACGTTGATGTATAGATACTGTCTCAAGACAAGGGAAACGTTACATTGTAGTATGTACAGTCGCCATCAGATAGATCGGAGCGGCCAAGGTGGTCACAAATATCTGAACAACGTCTCTAGTGTCAAGGCGATAAAGTGCATGTTCAGATATTTTTGAGTAACTTGGCCGCTCCGATATATCTGAGGGCGACTGTAGGTACCTAGTGTTTTTTTTGTTTCGGCATTGGATTGAAATTTTTGTGACATTAATTTTCTATTAAATGAGTAATAAAAAAATCTTTATCTACACTCATATTGTAAGTTCTCTAAAACGTGTTCGAAAACGGTAGGCAATGGCTAGCATTACCACGACCGATTTTACTATGATAAGCTTTTTATCCGTAGCAGTAACGTAATTTTAACTTTTCATGCTCAATTATTGATGTGCTATGAGTTTTGATAACATAATGTACACCTGCACCCTCCCGGGGATCCGCCGACAGCCCGACACGCGCCCGCGCGACCGCCGGCACACGAGAGTTGGCCATTCTATGGTTTCCAAATAAGGCATTTAGAATAAATAATATGAGTGTAGATAAAGCAGTGTATGCAACTGTACGTAATTAGGCCTTAAAACACTCGTGTGATCTTATTATGAAATTCGCTTGCGGCTCATTTCATAAAACCACACTCATGTTTTAAGGACCCTTATTACGTAACAGTTACATAAACTACTATTTCATAGTTCCCTGCCATTATTACCGGTATCTGTATTGTCTGTGTTACCGGCAAATGTTCATAATTCAGTCTTGCTTTCACAGGTATCTAAAAAAATATCTTCCTGACATCATTACAGCTCACGAGTGATTTTGAGAATGGTTGGCCCCTTCTATCGCCGGGTCACTACCATCAGTGCTATTATCCATTAACCTTTGGCTTTTTCCTTTTTAAAGTGGTTGGAATTGAATCTCTTACTATATATCTAATTCATTATAGGTACTTATAGGTCATTGAATAATAGTTTTTAAAGAAGACATCTTGGGAATTTAGTTAGAGATACATCACAATTATTATGAAATATTAAGTATTATTTGTGGCGTTTTCCTGGCCTTAATAATAAAGCTCTGCTGATCTAGTTATTTTATTAAACATATCAAGTTAATGATTTCCAATTCATAATGTATGAAAGAATCCATAAGTTAGTGTTTTATGTGAGAACTGTTTCGTGGTTCATTCCGTGTCATGTTAACGTTAATGAATTAATCATCTACGTTAACGAAAACTACATCTCTCGATATTGATCAGTGAAGTAGAATTGATGATTTCTATCTGACACCAATGGGCCCGTATTGGCAATGGTAAAAAAAGACAAAGCATAGGTACCCTCTTATACCTACTCTGAGATGGTGCTTGTATTTGCTCTGATTTTTTGTGTCCCTGTTCTTATCTGTACGAACATGTTTATTTTGGCATTAATTAGGCCAGTTCTTGTTTGCACCTATACTTTTAACTATCCTTATATTTATTAGTTAATTCTTCTTTCAACCTTCATTACTACAGTAACTTCAGAAACGTTGATTCCTGGCAAAAAAACACAAGAGAACATATTGACTGTTGCCTCCATCAACAAGGTAAACAGTCATATCGATTGAGACCAAATTACCTGGCCCATGCCCATGCAGACATTAGTTTGTCGAAAAAGCTATGTGTGTAAGACACGTAGTCCATTACGTTTCTATTACAAACGCTTTCTTACTACAAACATGTTAGAGAATCGATGGAAAAAGTGTAAAGGCTCAGCAACAACATTTTCGGGTTTTATAATGGAGGTGTTCGGTAGACTCGTACCAGACATTTTGTCACGGGGTTAATAGCCTCGTTTCGTGCCTTATGTTAATCTGCCGAATGTTCTTATGTTAAACTGCATTGATTTTCTCGGGAATATTCTGTATTTTTAAATCAAAATTAGCCCCAATAATACTTAAATAAACAAATTAAAATAATAAACGCGGCGTATCGAAAAAAATATCCTTTGGAAGTACCTAAGCAAGTTTCGTATAAATATTTTCATGTTGTAAAAGCGTGTCACAGCGTTTTCTTCTTACTAGCTTATATTAAAAACGGTTTAATTTTCTTCTCCACATTTCGTAAATCTTCTACTTTCTTTTTAAGTATTTTACCGCATAAGAGTGCTCAACGTTCCCGTGAAAGGATTTTTTCATTTGCGAGCTAGCATTTCTTTTAAGAGGAAAAAATGTGATGACAAGATTTTATGTAGGTACCTTTTAAAACGAGAATAGTGTTAAATACTGACAGTAGTGCACATTTTTTGGTCAATTAAGTATTTTTGTTTTTGTTATTAGCAAATAATAAAGCTTACAAATACATTTTTAACATTATTTTCGAGAAAATTTCATTTACGATCTAGTATTTATGATGACACAGTGAATATTCTGAAAGCAAACAAAGAGCCGTTGAAGGAGTGCAGCCGTTTCGGTTACTTCGGTTAGCACCCTTCTCTAACGTCGGGAACCTAAAAGCACGCTTTGTCTACGGAAAGTAAGACATGATGCACATACCTACTGGAAATCTTATTTTAACCTTTAACTGCTAACCGTTGAAAGCAGGTGCTAAAAAGGCAGAGGTTTAATTTAAAAAAACATCTCACTGGCTTGTTTGTGGTTACATGTAACTTGCTAATAAAGTGGAGTGCCTTTTTGCTTATCTTTGGCTATCTTATCTTATCTTATTATATAGGTAGGTAAATAATAGTTGACCTACTCTAACTTGGCGTTTAAATGTTACTCACTTTATTACTTTGTAATCATGTGCTTACCTCCTACCATATCATGTATACGTATAGGCATGGGGCTGTTTTTTTGTCTTACAAGCGCTCGAAATCAAAATAATTAGGTTCGAAATTAGTTAATCGCATACAAAGGTATGTCACCATTATTTTCGTATAAATTTAAAAGTTTAAATAAACACAATTTTAAGTCCATATCGGCGTCACCATTTCGTCGTTTTAGACAGTTTTAAGTGTCCGAGTCGACCGCTCGAACCTCAAAAATCGCCCCCATGGAAAGACTCATTCATAATGACAATAAACCGACCTACGTGACAAGAGGAGAAAGTTTTATTTAACCGCAGGAAGTTTAATAAATACAATTAATAATTTCAAAATATACATTACTGTCACGAGATACGCAGCACTACGGCGTGCCCGCTTATAACAAAGCGTTATACTTACGTTTTAAATATATTTAGAACCTTTCAACCGGGCGTAGTAAGTTAGTTCAGTACAACGAGGTTACTGTAGCATTATTGAGATTATTGTATGATTAGTTGAAATGGAAATGCCGGTGAAAGAACATAGGACGCCGCGTAATTCGAGCCCAGCCGGACAGAGAATGTGTAATTTCATCCAATTCGTTTTTTACTAGGTATTCGAGCGTGCAGCTATTCTATATCTCGCTCACAATCGAAAGGTGAGACTGTGAAGAGATTGGTCAATTATAAAATTACTACGTACTTACTCTCGTTCACGACTCGGATTTCTACATTTCCGCAGACGCCTGTTGAGAAATTTAACGTTGAAAATAACACGTAGCTAGTCGTCGGGTGACGTGAAATAATGCAGCTTTCACGTGCGCTGACGGATTTAGAAATAAAAGTAAAATTATATTCAACGTCTCCTAGTTAGCAGGTAGATATCAGCGCTTAGCCGAGTTGGTCTGCAGCTCTCGCTTCGTTATTGCATTTTATTAAAAGTTTGCTCCAATGCAAAGTTTCGACTTTCACAATGCAACGAAACCAGTACAATTGAAAACGAAGATTAACAGCCTGATTTTAATTGCAAGCATCCAGTCATAAGATAATGTATGACTATATTCAACGGCGTACGGTTTCAACTAACTAGGTAACTGTTGAGAGATGATTAAATTAAATACGTGCATACCAGTGTCATCTACCTGCATATTACGCTGCAATAAGGCGCTAATCACTGGAAGCTGGATTCACACCTGACTGGTTTTTGCATAAGTTGATAATGAAACGTTGCGTTTCGAGCGCGCGCGTCGCGGGTGCCCAAGCGAGAGACAGCGGCAACGTCGTGCTGCTCCCTCAGCCGTAACCCTCATGATTTCCATATGCCTTGGCATTACAATTAATGGAATACCAAGACTGGTTACTAATACAATAATCTCTTATGCAAATGCGAACGAGATCACATTGCTAAAAATAAATGAAAAAGCTTTCGTACTAAGGTAACTTGTTTGCTTAAAGGCTGTGCACCAAACAGTCTGTTAACGTCAACGTTATCTTAAAAAAAAAATACGAAAAGTTTGACAGCTACGCCGCCATATTTAATCCGCTTCGTCCATTTTTAGGGTTCCCTACCCAAAGGGTAAAAAGCTATTACTAAGACTCCGTTGTCCATCTGTCCGTCTGTCACCAGGCTGTATTTCATGAACCGGGATAGTTAGACAGTTGAAAATTTCACACATCACATGATGTATTTCTGTTGCTGCTATAGCAATAAAATACTAAAAACCAGAATAAAATAAATAATTAAGGGGGCTCCTATACAAAAGACATGATTTTTTTGCCGTTTTTATCTGTAACCAGGCTGTATCTCATGAACCGTGATAGTTACACGGCTGAAATTTTCACAGATGGTGTATTTCTGTTGCAGCTATTCCAATTGTCTATGTAGTTTGTATTTACCGCTCGATTAATATAATCGTCAATAAATATAGTCTACTTGTATCTAGGCTCTCTTTCCATCTAGTATCTTGTTTCGAAAATAACAGTCAACCAAGAAGCTCTAAGTCCATTGCGGGATGTATAAACAAAAATACCATACTTAGACAATGAAAATATATATAAGAAAAATACAGAAAAGTAACCCTACCTACATAAAAGATTATTCAGTAGGCCTATACTCTACTTTTGACAAAGGTTTATAGAATTGTATATTTTGATGTATGTTTACAATGGACCGTTTATAGCCTGTCAGATGGACGCAAGACCCACGCGCCGCAGGGCCCATAATAAGGCTTTGTCTTGTTGTCGTTCGTATCGTGTGATACTCGAGGAACAAGACGCAATCTGATAACGCAGCTGGTGTAAATCTGGTGTACGTTTGCGTGTTTGTACCAGTTCTTATCACTACGACAATTCCGAACCTCCCAGATAGGTTATCTACTAGTGCTTTTACTTATACCTAAATGGGTAAATCAATACGGTGCCCCGAGCGTTATCTGGCCATGAGGCTTACAAATTAACTATGCAAATAGAGTTTTCTTATTAATGGCCAACGTGGAAAGGTTTAAACCATTTTATTAGGGCTCCGTTTTTAAATATGTAAAAACCAAAGTACTCATTACATTGACTACGCCATTACAGAGGGCTTACTCTGAAGCAATGACATTTATGTAAGTATGCCGTCAAAATATTCCTGCTCTCTCTTGTAAAGAGTGAGAACAGAACCACCCATCTAGTGATGTAGTACAGTAAAGATACGGTTGCGTCAAACATTAATTTATAATAGCCTGATTTTTTTAAATTCATTCTTATGGAATACTAGCCTTTTCCCGCGGCTTCGCCCGCGTACTATAAGTACTCAAAAAGGATACGATACTCATGTTGATTTTCAGACTTTGTGACCACATTTGCCCCTTTTAGGGGTTGAATTTTCAAAAAACCTGAAACATGTGTTTACTCATTTATCGTTAGGAATACTCCTGTGAAGTTTCGAATAAAATAGTTTCACAAATTTTGATTCGCCATACAAACTTTGGACCCCCATTTCATCCCCTTAGGGTGTGAATTTTGAAAAATCCTTTCTTAGTGCTCGCCTACCTAGACCTTATAAGGAACCTATGTGCCAAATTTGAAATCTCTAAACCCAGCGGTTTGGGCTGTGCGTTGATATGTCAGTCAGTCAGTTTCTTCTTTTATATATATAGATTTATAGATAATATATGCAAAAATCCTACCAAATTTTCACCCGGAAGTAGTTAAATAGGAAAAAAAATAAAAACAATTGTATATTATAATTTACAATAATATCAATTATTTTTATTTGTAAATATTACGATATTTAAGTCTTCTTTCTGTTTAAAGCGAAAAACAAGAGACCGTGTCCATGTAAAACCATATAAATAACAAAATGTACGGCGCGGGCTATATACTCGTATATCCTAATTCGTTAGAAACAAGTAGTAATAATTGGTAGTTTGTTCTTACACATTTTAAATGACTTAGAAACGATATATTCATTAAAATCCTACAAGAAAAACGCTTGTAATATGTGTGTACATATTTGTGGCGGTTAGCGAATAACGATATTTTGTAGGATTTCATTGCGTAAATAATACTTGTATCATGATATATCCGTTACACTAAAAATATTAGCTACTTATTATTAATTATTTCCAATTCCCCATACTAGCCGCCCGTAATAAAATGACTGTAGTAATGTCTTTCATTACGTTTGTAAGTTATAAGTGGCGGTAGGCGGCTTCCATTACGAATAGTGCGATGACAGCTTCAGTTACGTACGTACTGGTCTAAGAGCTGGCCACGTCAGATGTGACACAATAATGAGAGCAATGAAACCTGTCTAGTTAGACTGCTTTACCATCCTTATTGCTAGATCCGGGCATCTGGCAGCTTTTAATGGGTGGATGTCAGAGTGACAGACCAACAAAGTTTTTAAGTTGGAAAAAAGTAATACCAAAAAAGATAAAAAATGCCAAAGTTGTGTAATTTACAGAGGACAGGGCCTATATTTTAACATTAGATTAAAAACCATTGTCTATTATTGCGGAAACAAAAACAGTAGGCGACTATCTAAAAATTGCATTTTACATAATTTGGCACTACTTTCGCCCAACAAAACCTTCTGGATATGGTATAACCTAATTAATTACATCATTTCCCATAATATTTCATTAAATCCAGAACTCTAGGATTTGTTTTCTTCAAGTTATATGCATTCTTTGACCTCCACCACTTTACAGCTGCCAGATGTCCGGATCTAGAAATAAGAATAGTATAGCAAACTAACTACATGGCTTTCGTTGCTCTCATTATTGTGTCATATCTGACGTGGCCAGCTCTCCGTCTATACGAAGCTCAAATGCAAACGATAAATCGTGCTATTATAATTCTACACTTCGGAAATGTTTCCCATAGTAGGTAAAGTTATTCAGTGTGATATAAATATTCACTTTTCAGAGTATGGCGACGTTAAAAACAATACAATACAATACAATATTCTTTATTGCACCACATAAAGAAAAAGAAGTACAGAAACAGATTTAACAAAGTAAATAACGGTAACAACAGGCGGTCTTATCGCTATTAAGCGATCTCTACCAGACAACCTTAAAAACATACAGTAACAAACGATAATTAGGCCATACAAAGGGAGGTATATGTTTCTAATTAAAAATACACGTAAAAATTTCTTGAACGTACCAATTGAACCTTTAGCCAATACCTTGTTATAAAAGTTAAAATTTAATTACAAACTATTGAGCATAAACGCAACGATATATATCTTGGTCGATATATTTTATGTTCGGAGTGTACGAAGGTGGGATTTATAAATGTGAGGTGCCCGCCCACATAAACAGAAAATTTCCCAATTAATTAGTTATCCGGGTTGTAAAGTAAATTAGTCGCTAAACGTTTTAGAAAGTAGATCAAACTTTTATGCAGTAAGTCGTAAATAAACGTTATACGTCGTTGACGTCACAATATGAATCGTCGGGAAAGTGCAAACCGTTTGTACAGCTAATGCATTGCCTTTCATTTGCAAACGAAGTTTTCTCCTGTCGTCGCATATGATAGAGTTACGCGGGCTCTTATTACTGTGGGTATCATTACCGCGGTCTCATTACTGCGAGCATTTTTAGAGCAAAACCGCAGTCAGTAGAGGCGTAAAACCATTACTCGAGCGACCGCCTGCGATATCGAGCACTACGTCGTCGGCGGCGCACGCGCCTAAATATAGTTCGTTATTTATTCCTCCTTACTATAAACTTCAGAGTATGGTAATTTAACTAATAAGCCCTAAGCTCCCTAACCATTGTTTGTTCATAATTATCATTAAGCATGCATATGGTTAGTTCAAAGAGAATGTAAACGTTTACTTTTATGGAAAAACAAACCTTCATACTCGCAACGTTCCCTTTTAAAACAGAAGAATGTATTATTTTATTATCTTCCGGCCGGCCTTTCCCTGTCTTGTGACAGCTGTTTATTTTTGTAGCTGAACCCCGTCTGCGTTGTTTCTTTTAGTTGCGTGTGGCGCATGTACCATATATGTATATTACTATTAAGCAATTTGCTCTCACACGCTTTCTTCCCGCAGCTAATTATAGGAGCGGAGACGTACGGTTTGTTTACAAGATTTATAATTAGAGTTCGTGTGAGCAGGGCTGTAATCATCGTCGAAGGATAGCTGCACTTTGTTGCTTCGAGTATTGCCCGACGCATCAACAAACACTGTTTTCAATCAAATTCTGTTATGATTTCCGTGGTCAGGTGATTGGCAGGGACGCGCAGGAATGAGCTTAGGAAGGGTTTGCACTAAGATTGCAAGCTGGAAGCGCACCATATCTTCCACTATCTATATTTATATTGAAGTAGGTATTTATATTTCTTCACTAGCACGGTTAATACCAATTACACTCGCTTCAAGATGTTATTGGCGCGTTTTGCCTAAAGTTGTTAACAATAAGACTAGATTATCAATAATCATGTGCTTAGGTATGTGGTAGTCTAAGACTGTCACTGAGATAAGAAAGATTTAGCTGAAAATGTACTATCAAAATAAAGTCAAAATTCAAAAAAAAAAAACAAAAGTCAGTGGTTTGTTAGTCAAAATTAGTACTTTATGTAGAAATCGTTAGCCTGATGAGTGATGACCCTAGGACGCATATAACAGGGTTGGGACGTCTGCGAGCCACTGCTCGTAGTGTATAGGAGATCTAATCTATGACAGCCGGGTCGCACGCGCCATCCCGTGGCTGCGCCTTCGGCCCCCATTACGGCTTCAATCTCACAGATAACTCGCACGTCGAAGTGTGCTCTTACGCGACGCTTAGTTGTAATCAGGGAACTTGATAGCGGACTAACGGAATGATAAAATGACCAGGAATTTCCAAATTGATGCCTATTTTTAAATTGTTTTCAGGGAGGTTTCATGTTCGGCTTTGGCTACGTAATTTTTTGAAGACTAAAGAATGTGTATAAAACATTCCTTTTCACTACTGATCCTTCATCGAATATAAAAATTGGTAGATAGATGTGTCAGAAGAGGGTATCAAATCTAAATTACATATTACCATGATTTCATACAGCATATTAATGATAATCTATCACTCTGTCACAAGAAGCGCGTGCATTTAGAGTAAGAATTTGTAAATAATTGACCATCGAAAATAGTACATAGTGACATATTACAAATTCTTATTTGCTGCTGCTGCTGCTGAAATCCCAAGACGATTTATTTACCATCAACGTCACCATTGAAAATGTAAAACATTAGGCTCACCTACTTTATTATTCCATTGGTTGAGGCTAGGACAAAATACAAATACCCTATACAAAATTAAGCAAACTGCTGAGATAAACAGGGAAGATGGAATATCACAACATAATTTACTTGAGGCAAACCCAATCGTGTATAAACAACATATAATAAGTTCGTGATGTTTATGTATCAGAGCATTCAGAATGTTTAGTTTCAATCTCGAAAACGGTTTACTGTATAGTACGGGAGGCTATTTATCTACCTGCAGTCAATGTCTAAAATATTGTTTTTTTTTTTAATACCACGACGGTGGCAAACAAGCATACGGCCCGCCTGGTGGTAAGCAGTTACCGTAGCCTATGGACGCCTGCAACCCCAGAGGATTTACATGCGCGTTGCCTACCCTTTAGGAACCTATACACTCCTTTTTTGAAGAACCTCATACTGTAGCCCACATCGTGTTCTTGTAACACCAATTTGATGTATGTTTAATGTGTATGTGGAAACTTGGAAACAATAATCTCAAAGCTCCTCGGTACGGTACGGGAATGTGGGCAGTTTCCGCACCGAAGAAGCATTGATTCCCACATCTAAGTAGGAACGCGATCATGAACAATAGGTCACCTACTCATTTGCTATCGCAAATGTCACTGTCGCATTTGTACCAGTTTGGTTAGTACATTTATGTGATAAGATTCTCGAGCGCTTGTTGGTAAGTTTAGTTTACAAGTCTAGTAATTAAATCACGGATCAATGAAAAATCATTTTTTAATACGTAGGGGAAACTGTTCTACCTTGTTGTACGAGGGTTGCTACTTATATGTATATCCGGAAACAAAAAAACAAACAAACGTACACGGCTGAAAATGGTTTTATTGTTTTTCAAAGTATTCCCCTTGATGATCTATGCACTGGTGTTGCGTTAAACCACGCCGAAAATCATAATAAATCATAGCACGAATATTTTCACGAGTGAGTTCCATTCTTGCTGCGAGATGACATTTAAAACCCGTCAAAAACAAAACACGAGCGTTAATAAGAAAGAAAAAATATACCGGCCAGTACTTAAAAAAGTTCAAATTTTACCATGGAGGTCAAATATGCTATTTAAGAAGATTGTAATCCCGGTTTCCGGATATATAAATAGCAGCCTATGTACATAGTTTAACCTAGGTCAGTCGACTTTTCTCGAAACCTACTTTCTTTTAAATAATTGTAAATGCCACTTTTACCCTTATTTGTGAACCATTCAATCAAGTTAGTAATATTTTTTCATTCGAGACAAAACGAAAAAAAAAAAAAAAAAACAGGATTTTGGCCACTTAAAGTAAATATTTTCGATTTTGGTTTTGGCCTGTTGTTCTTTCATCCAACAATGTTTAAGCAGTTTATGATATATAGGCTATTTTTGTTTAAAACAAGTACCAAATGGTAATTACAGCTAATTATTTTGTCAAATTTATGTTTAGTTACGAAGCTTGTAAAGTAATAACTAATCTACGTTGCACCTTGGACACCTAGCATTTGTTGTACTTACCTTGGACATAATCTAAAATATTTGTAGGTGGGTGTAATGTTTTTTTAATGTATGGTTCTGCGTTCATTCTATCACATCATAAATAATCATAATTTTAAACTACATTTTTTTTTATTAAGTATCATTCTCAATTACAAAATATTTTCGCTTTATCGTATTCATATGTGTATAACCGAACATAATAATATGTTTTTATTCAGCTAATAATCTTCCCTAAGGAATGTTGGTGTCCAAGGTACATCAGGGGTTTTTACCTTGGACACATTTCCCTTTTTTCCTAACAACCTACCCTGTCGAAAGTTCGAAACCAGTAATGGTATTGTTTCTTTTACTGTTGTATAATGTAGCTTAATAGTCAATCTTTAGCAGGCATGTTTTTCGAAAAATCTAATACAAAAAAATGTCCATGGTAGAACAAATTCCCCTACAGTTGCTCAAAATGAGGCGAGATTTGTTCCGAACTGTCAATATTTTCATAGACATTTGGTGCTAGCTCTTGTGCATTTAATGTGACAAAAATATGTAGACACGACTCTACTACAAAGGCTTAAAGTCTTGTAAATGTATCCATATTTTCAGACGTGACCGTACAATTTAATTCTAGTTACTGATTAAGTAATACACAATAGGATTTATCCACGTCCGAAGAGCGTAACGTCAGTTACCACTCACTGTTTTATTAATGGTACAAATTCGAGTGAAAATATATCTAGGGATAAATGTAATTCTTATCTAGAGATAAATTATCGTTCAAATTTTCGTCAGAAATAAATAAACAATCAATGAAATTGTAACTGGCGTTACATTTCCATGGAATCGCCCTGTTAATACGACAAAAGGAAATAGTTCCTAATAGCGTTAGTACTTGAACGAGCAAACATTACGGCGTTAGCAAGTTAAGAAACTATCTTGAATGGCTCTAATCGTACCTCGGCACAAGTGCTTCCACTTATAAAACCGCACATTTGCGCTTCGGAACGTTATCTCGCCATCTTGCAGCGCCGCATTACGAACACAATTTGCAGGGAAATTTATAAACGCGGTGCAATCATGGAATGGGCTGGCTTGCAGTGCAATAATTCCCTAGCCGCGATAAAAGGGACCATCAGATATATTCGTACCTAATTGGTGTCAAGCAACAAAGATATAATACGCTATGTTACATGTACATAACTATCATATCATTACCTACTCATGAATTCGCTATAACTGTATTAAAATTTGCTTATATTTCGAGGAGGTACTTACATACCGTGTAGGACCTCTCTGCAAAATGAAACCTAAAGCTGACCAGACACTGTCTGTAATACAACGTGTTCCGGGGAGAAGTGACCGGCCAAAGTGGGTTGATTACTTACGTAAAATTATCGATAAAAAACATTGGTTGACAGGTATATCGACAAGAATTTTTTTTTACTGTCTTTCTTTTTTTTTCTTGTAGAAACGGCCGACTTGTTGCACTATTTTTGAAATATTTTGGTTGTTTTGAGTTTATTTGCCATTCTGTGTTCAATTATGTTTTAGAAAATACCATGCACTTTAATATTAACACATAAAATAATAATGTTTATTGGACATTTTTCGGAGTTATGAGCTAAACAAATAAAAAAATAACCATTTCTTTGTTAAAATTTCAAGTTTATCCTTGGCATTCACCTCCGTTTTTTTATTTTTTATTTATTCTTAGAGTTTGAGCGGATAAGTAACAGTAATAACAATTAAATAAAAAAAAAAGAATGACAAATAAACTCAAAACAACCAAAATATTTCAAAAATAGTTCAACAAGTCGGCCGTTTCGGCAAAAAAAAAGAAATGACAGTAAAAAAAATCTCTTGTCGATATACCTGTCAACTAATGTTTTTTATCGATAATTTTACGTAACTCTAATCAACCCACTTTGGTCGGTCACTTCTCCCTGGGACAGGGTGTATATAATGACATTATTTCTCTACTCATCCTTCTCATTTTTCATATATATAGAAAAGGACGGGTACAGAAATAATGACATTATTATTGACAATGTCTGGTCAGCTTAATATTGAATGGGTAATTTATGCTGTTCTGTTAATATTAAACAATAAAAGCACCACTATAATAATTATAAATATTATGATTTTGATGACAAAATGGCTACTGAATGGGCCCCGCAGGATGGCCGGAGCAGAGGCAGACCGAAAAAGAGATGGCGGGACGACCTGGATGCCTTTTGTAGCGACTGGCGGGAACATGCACCAGGCCCTGACGAGTGGCGGAAGAGAGGGGAGGCCTTTGCCCAGCAGTGGGACATACATAACATAGGCTATTAAAAAAATATATGATTTTATGATTGGCCTGAATACCTACATTAGACGTCTCAACATTTACGAAGCAACTAACCCAACTTTAGGTTTTGCCAACATAATATAATGCAAACGATTTTTTCTAGTTTCAAAATTGTTTAAAACAATCGATAGCTCAATCCCTTTCATTCCACATTCAGCTTTTCCGACGTTAAAACTTTGCCTTTGTAATGATTTTTATGGCTTTTTACTATCAAGCTATTGATTTGTGGTTTCGTGCATAGACAGGGGGATTTCTGGCCCACCAACATGCATGTTGCATGAACCAGGCTATAACGGACCTTTTGTCAGAAGTAATAAAGATTACACAGCGATATATTTGTCTGCGTATAACGGAAGTGCCCTTCCCATATCTGCATACCGTCATTACTTAATGATGTCCGCGCGTGTCCAGTTACAGGGGAACTAATGCATGCCAGATGAGGGTTGGGTATTAATAATAGGCTGATTTGATTTCAACGGTAGGCAGGGGTTTAAATACATTAAATTTAACTGTAAAATTAATTCGTAAGGAGAATGTAAAGTTCCCAAACCATATTACCAACCAATGTTGACTAATCTATTGTTTATGAAATAAAACAATTAAAAACGGATTTTATCGCGTGTATTGAGTTTAAATTACATCCCGACGTTTCAAACACTTTACAGCGTTCGTGGTCAACGGGTCGACTCCGTCGTCGACAACGTCGGGATGTAATTTAAACTCAATACACGCGATAAAATCCGTTTTTAATTGTTTTATTTCATGAATAACTATCGCGGCAACCGAAGACAATATAATCTATTGTTTATTAATTTCCAGAGTGCCCAACGCGCCAAAGAGCTGCATTGCCGAGATCTTCAGCTCGGACGCCGTGGACAGCAGCCCCGTGAAGAGCGCCAGTGTGCGCCCGCGCGCCATACGCGACACGCCCACCCGCCCGCGTGATACGCACTCCAGGCTTTTTGGACAGGTGATTTCTTTATAGTCCTACTAATTGCAATTCCCATTTGGGATAGCTTTTTTTTTGGTCTTATGTGAGGATAGGCTTGATGAGCAATAGGTTTTCTGTCACACCTGGCTCGAGCTCGACCTGATTACAACAATAAAGCGCCATTCTTTTGGAAAAGGTACACACTACTTGAATACAATACTGAATCTGTATAACTTATAACTGGTAAATAAGGATTAAACTGATGCAGGTGTTGCCAGCGCGAATACTGATAAAGACAAGTGCAAAAAACTGATGAACTACTTAATACATTTTCAGATCCCATCAAACCACGGCACTCCCATGGTGACCGACACCATCCGCAGTAACATCAAGTTCGGCGAGCCGACCATGAACGGAGGCAGCCCCGCGCACTCGCCCAAGCTGAACGGCAGCGTCTCCTCGACGCCTAGCCGAGGTGAGACGGACGCCGGGGATCACTGTGAGTTCATTCAGTTCTAAGCACGTTTCGCACGGCTGCATTGGGATTGGCGGGATTCATACTTACAGAGTTCAATGTGGAATGGAATACTGGTTGTTTTAATTAATCGTGTCGATGACCTATAATGCCTTAAACTACAATTAAATTTCAATCAAAATTCAACAAATTTTTCAATGATTTCGGAATTCTCCTTCTACTGGAATAACCCGAATGTACATATGAATCGAATATCGAAACTTAATAGAAAACCACACATCTCATAAACTATAATGGCAGGCAAAAGTGCCTTTAGATAAAATTGCTTGTAGTCCTATATCTTATTCTTGAGTTTTTAGAAAATAGTCGAAATTTCCCTATATCTAGGTAGAAATCTGAGTTATTTAAAAGAGAAGAAGAGGGAGGCCTTTGCCCAGCAGTGGACACCCTTGCATGTCTTAAATAAATAATAATATACAATAATTAGAAGAACGGCTTACTTACCATCTAAGAAGGCTAGATATAATATTGAATGATTTTTCTCCCAAGAGAATTGGAATTGTTAACTGTTTAAAAACATTCCAACAAACTAATTTAAACGATTGCGGTAAGCGGTATCGATAAAATCTCATATAGTCGTAAACTGCCGCTGTTCAATTGTTATAAAATAACCGTTTGTCGGCCGATCGTAGGTATCCATTCCACATTAGCCCATCTGCAGTCATACAAGAATCTGAGCTCAAAGAAACTATTTCGGATCGTCAGTATGACTGTGGTTAGGGACTCCATGAACTGAATAGCACTTTGACAAAGCACGCCAGGAACCGAACCGACACGCTTCTAACCATACTCGACAGTAATTAATAACAACTTAAATTAATAATTGACACACATTTGCAATGAAAGGAGTTGGTTTTTAATACTGAATTAAGCTTCTTTGAATAAGAGCATGATTGCACAATATGCATTGTGTAATCAACGATGCCCTCACAAAATAACCTCACTAAACACCATACGAGTGCATGTGAATATCTTTTAACTAACAACTTCTCTTGCTAACTATTTAGGTACATATGTTTAGGAAAGGAATACGAAAGGCCATGGCAGGGTAAGGGAACATCTTGTGCCTTAATATCTTTTGAGGCTGATTTTTTTTGTGATGATGGGCTCTGCTGTTAGTAACTCCTATACAAAATTACAGCATTCTCCTCTTCTTACTTTCCAAGAAAAAAAATAATTAAGAAAAATCATTTTTCGTGAAAATTTCCGCTTCCGTAGATTGAATTAATTCGTGCTTTAAACATATAATACACATACCTGAGACGGATAATATGTCACTATAAACCGCATAACATTCCATAGACAAAAATTTTTTTTCAAGGGTTAACATTTTTCATTATTTTTTTTTCATAAGTTCTGAGAGAGAGACACCTCCAATTTTTTAACACATAATAGCCTTTTTGATGGCCTATAAAATTAATTAAATTCAAGCATATAGCATTGGTGCATAGTACAAAAATTATTAAAATAAAACTTGGTAAGTCCCTGTGACGTAATAAAAAAGAAATAAATTCATATTATATTAAACCTTTTTTTAAAGTTTATAAATGATTTATCACTGGCCTGATATTAAAGTACTGTTTCTGACATCATAATTTTGACATATCGATAAAAAGAAAAACTATTGTAAATGGAATAATCGCAATACAACAATCCTGGAGTGCGATCATGCAAATGATGCAAAAATGAATCTTTATTCATTTTGCTTTACTAAAATTAAAAAGCAAATACAGGATTCGCTGTTTAGTGAAAGTTGTAACGACGTTGTTTCGTTGGAGGAGGTAACTATCATATGTTTTACAAGAACTATTTTGTATTCCAAAAGCTGTCTAGCCTCGATCAAAATAAATGAATATTATTGTTTGAATATTATACCTCATTATTGTTTGAATAAATGAATATTATACCTCAACGATGCAGCAATACTTCGACAAATCATGGACGATCCTAATGGACTTTGTACTCTAATGCAGCCAGGAGATATATTTGTACTAAAGCCTGTCCACGAAAAAAAGTGGTCGGTGTTATAACGACAAATTAGAAAAAAAACTAAGAATAACAATTTCATGGGCTATTTAAATTAAAGTTTTATTAGTGTTCTTTAAAATTAATAAACCTCTTGTTTCACAAATTAACACTGGTAAAATGCCCTGACTTTGCTTCGGACTCCTTCCATCAATCTCTGTACATCACTTTCGGTCACCTTTTTACATGTCGTATCCCACATTCTTTTGAACTGTTGCTCATTTGTAGCAATTTTACCACTATTTTTCAATTTTCTTTTCATTATTGCCCAATAATGCTCTACCGGCCGGAGTTCTGGGCAGTTTGGTGGATTTGCTAATTTCGGCACAAAGGAGATATTATTTTCAGTGTACCATTCTAAAACAGATTTGGCATAGTGTGAGGACGCTAAATCAGGCCAGAATATGACAGGCTCGGTGTGGTTTCTTATAAACGGCAATAAACGTTTTTTCAAACACTCTTTCGTGTAAATGGATTGGTTAATCGTACCCGTAGTAACAAACGATTTGCTTTTTTGACCACATGTACAGATGGCTTGCCAGACAAGGAATTTTTTTGCAAATTTATCAAGTTTTTTTGTTGTAAATTTTTTATCGGCATTCCCTCTTTGATTTGCCACATAGAACTGCAAACCTGGTAATTGCTTAAAATCTGCTTTTACGTATGTTTCGTCGTCCATCAAAATACAACCAAACTTCGTCAAATATTTTGTATACAACTTTCGAGCCCGGGTTTTACATAATTTATCCTTTGTAGCATCGCGATTAGGAACTGTAGTTGCCTTGTACGATCGTAAACCTGCACGCTGCTTGATTTTTTGGACATACGATTTCGATACCTTACATTTTCTGGCGACGTCGCGGACAGAGAGAGTTGGATTCTTCTTAAAATGCTCGATTACTTTTTTTGCCTTAGTTTTATCAGCAGGACCGCGTTTTCTACCCGAACCACCTTTTCTTGAAACAGACAATCTGGACTGATAATTAGCCAATACCTTTTGCACGGTTGACTTCGGAACTTTTAATAATTTGGCTAACTTTCCTTGCGATATACCAACATTTTGGTTGTAGGTGTACACGATCTTTTTTCGGATGTCCAGTTGGCTAGACGACATTTTATAAATGTTACGAATTTATAAACTCCAAATAGCCCTAAACGATAGTTTATTCTTCCCGCTATCTAACAATCAAAGTGACAGATGTCAGTTGTCTTTTATTTTATTTTATTTTTTTATTAAATGCTGACCACTTTTTATCGTGGACAGACCTTAGATCGCGGTTTCCGAGACGTCGTTCCCTACTTAGAAGCTAAAGGATTCAAAGTTCTAATGCCAGCCCTCAAAGGTAATAGACAACAACTCACGACCGTTGAAGCTAACGAATCTCGCTTTGTGACAAAAATACGTTGGGCCGTCGAAGCAGTCCATGGAATGCTAAAAGAAAAGAACCAGCTACTCAGCCACACTTTAGACAACAAAATGTTGCCAACGATTAAAAGTTATTATCGCATTGCATCATTATGTTTGAATCGTTATGGCCAAAAGAATACATTAGATGACTCTACGACGGAAATGATTTTACAAAGAATGAATGAAAAAAGACATGAAGAGAATGTTTTAGTTAAAGAAGTCGAAGAACATGGATGGCTCCGAAAAAAATTACCATTACAACAAATAAATAGTAAAGAAATCTTGGATTTTCCAGAGTTGACGGAACAACAGCTAATAATTTTTTTTTGTGGTACATATCAAATGGGTCAAGCTGTGTCTTATTTAGGAGAAATGATTTTGGAGGATGGTACTATCAACATGCAATTTGTCAAAGACCAATCGAACATCTTAAAAATACAGGTTCAGTCTAGACACATGTCCAGAAAATGGTATCGTTGTTTTGTGGAATATATACCAAATTGCAACGAAATTGACGGTATTAAAAACTTCTTCTGCGAGTGTGCATGCGGATTACGTACAGTCAGCTGCTGCTCCCATATTGCAGCAATAGTTTATTATTTATCACATGGTAGATTTTTAACTAAAATACCTAGACCAGCCGAAAAACTGAGCAATCTCTTTAAAAAAGGCCTAAGTATTGTAATTAACGAAAATAGTGACGACGACGATTAAGTGAAGACTTTTTTTGTTATGGTGCACCAATGCTAGACGCTTGAATTTAATTTATGTTATAGGCCGTCAAAAAGGCTATTATGTGTTAAAAAATTGGAGGTGTCTCTCTCTCAGAACTTATGAAAAAAAAAAAAATGAAAAATGTTAACCCTTGAAAAAAATTTTTTGTCTATGGAATGTTATGCGGTTTATAGTGACATATTGTCCGTCTCGGGTATGTGTATTATATGTTTAAAGCACGAATTAATTCAATCTACGGAAGCGGAAATATTCAAGAAAAATGATTTTTTTTTAATTATTTTTTTTCTTGGAAAGTAAGAAGAGGAGAATGCTGTAATTTTGTATAGAAGTTACTAACAGCAGGGCCCATCATCACAAAAAAAATCAGCCTGAAAAGCTATTAAGGCACAAGATGTTCCCTTACCCTGCCATGGCCTTTCAACATCGATAAACAACATACGAGTACATACATAAATTAGGAACTGTAGGAACACAACGTCTAATAGGATTTGAAAATGAACTGTAAAATAAAATCATTCGCAATTTGTGACACTTGCACATAGTTTTGATATTTCGAATGAAAACAGTGTGTTCTGTAAATGGTCAGCATCGTTCACGCCGGCCAAGAGGAATCCAGTGACCGGAGACGGGGTGCTGCTGCAGCCTGCGCGACGCCGGCACCCGGCCGCCGCCCTGCGAGGTGCCCACCCCGACCTCGAGCCCAATCCCACCCACCGCTACTACACCACAGACTGGCCTCCCAAACCTGCCCAATACTACGTACACTCAACATCCAAGCCCAGTCACACTTGCCGACAGACCCCTTACACTTTACTTGGGCTGGAATCCGATGACCCTGAAAGAGAGCATCCTATACTAAACGAAGATTCACTGTCTCCCCAGCCCGTGTTGGATAGACATTGGCCACCTTTCCCCGCTCAGCATTATTTGGAACCATCAGATAAAAAAACTCCGTATCATCCACTGCCCCCTTATGCTTTTGTCGGAATGACATCAGCTCTTGGTGAAAGGCCAAAACCGGATTACAAGTATGATCCCGTTCCGACCCTAGGCGGACTTGTTGATCCCTATATTCATGCACAAGCACATCCGCCTCCAAGTCTTTTTAGATACGAACGCGATGGTCCAATTCCAGATTTTACTCTTTTTGAAACTCCCAAGCCACCAGGTCCGTACACCCTAACAGGTTTTCCTCCCATTTTCCCAAAACACGTCCCCGGATACCTCTTCGATTTGAAACGGCATGCTGAGGACTTCAGACCTAAGACGTACTATGTAGACTATCTCCGCCGAAGACAGATGGGTGGGTGTTTAATTGACCTTAAGACTGAAGGAATGCCATAAATGCACCACTCACCTGATGAGACACTCGATCAGGGTATTTTGTGAAACGAAGCTTTTGTTGATTTTTAAGTTTTTGCTCTAACTTGATCAAGAAACGGTTCAGTCTGTTTGTGGGTATGTCGGAGTAGACATTCATTTTATTGACAATATGGTCAAATAAGTACTTAACTACCTAAACATTACTTAAAAATAATCAAACAGACAGGATTCCTTCAAGTCTGCGATTAAACACTCATGCCGTTTTATTTTTGTGCTTCTTCGTGATCTTCCCTAAGAACTAGTTTGCAGTTGGTCATGCAATTTATCTTAGTTAAGCGTAATTGTTCGTTTTGTAACAGTAATTAAATAGCAGGCGTCGAATAAAAAAAATAATTGCTTGTGCCTGTAACGTATTTAATTGTTTATTCATAGACGTGTAAATAGTGTCATGTAATAGGTTGATGCATTATGTAATTTCTTCGCCTATCTTTCGCACGCCTTATCGTATTTTTGTAGTAAATAGTAGAGTGGAGATTGAGTCAGCTGATGGTGTAATGATAATGTAGCTTTAAATATCATAATAGCTAAAATATTTTTATGATTCACAATAAATATAAAAATGCAATTACCTACAACAACATTCCTACTAAAACTTGTTTAAATATTGATACCTATGTATTTAGGTATAAATATAGTTGTTGCTGGTTGTATTTTATAATTTTTTTATTGTTCATACTTTTCATTATGTATTGGATTGAAAAGTTTACTAACAAAACTAATTATATAGAGTATAGAAATCTGAGCACCGGTTCTTTCTTTGTATATTTGATGCATAAAGTCAATCCATTCCATATGAGATTTCTTTATAGGTACGTTAATAGACAAACTTGCGATATTATCTTTGTCTTCTCTTTCACATAATTCTCTTTGAATTATAGGTAGCGCCAGGAAAGATAAGGTGAATGATTACGCACACAGCTACATTAGGTACTGATTGCCAAAAAATTGAGAGAATGAAATGAATGAGTATGAATGAGAATCGACCCTTATTTATCATTCAGATAACTCCTAATTAAAACAGAAAGTTGCGAATATCATTGCGAACATAAAATTATACAATACACGAGATGTGTTTTATATAACATCCTAAAAAAATCTTAAATTATTACCTAAAGGAAATTTGCCAATCTTGCAGTTCACTGTTGAACTTGCTATCGGCACGGAACAAGAGCAGTTATTTGTGTGCGTGACCTCAACTAACGTGGCGATACCTATACATAGGATACATAGCAAAATCTTAGTTTATCGATAGTATTTAGGATTTCCCTGACCTGTCAGCTGTAGTAGGTATTAGATAGTTTCCGTTTTCTTAAAGGTAGCTGTCCAACTATACGGTAAATATGCACATGTAAAATCATATGCATGTAGTAATTACTGTTTTATCTTTTCTTATATACATTTTATTCTTCTAACCGTCCCCGAATAATGAAGAGGAATAAAGTAGATTTTTCCTTTATCTAAGTTACAGTAATAACTGTCCTCCGAAGTCCTTTCAACAATGAAAACCTGATGTATTTTGAATTAGGTAATAATTTTATACCTGACTTTACAGAAGGCAACCCGATCACCGGTGACGGCTACAAGTCGCTGAACGGGCAGATCAACACCGTGACGTCACTAAACGGCAACAGTATCATCAACCATAACCGTGTGCCGCCCGGCGGGTTTTCCTCCGGCCTCTGGTAGACTGCCCCCAACTCTCAAAATCGACTTACTTTTTACCGTCTACCCACCTTGTCATGAAAAGACGAACATTTTGTGAAAAAAAAAATTTCAAATTCATCAAGAATTCCGTTAAAGGTTTGCAATGAAATTTAATATGGTATGATATCCGTAAACACAGTAAACCCGTGTCGTTCGTCGTGTTTTGCTCGGAATTCTTGAAGGGAAAATAATATTTTTTATGAACCATACTGCAATTTTCATGCATTTATATTAATAATTCCATTAATCAACTAAAATTTATAGATCATCTGGATATGACTTGTATCAACATAATTTTCAGATTATAATTATAAATCACATCGTCCATTTAAAACGGAGAGGGTATATGTTGTTAAATAAATCCTTAGCCTATCCCATAAATGTTTACTTTTCGAATAATTAAGCATAGATATGACTATAGATATTTTTGTAATAGTAACATTATTTGGATAGATATATGCTATAGTTTCGTAGTGTGGGACCTTTGAATTGATAATAACTATTAAATAGGTACGTCAATAACAACGCTTGGTTCATTTATTTTGCGGCCGAATTGTTGATTAAATATTTATTATATTTTCAAAGGTCAACGCAGACTTGATTGTAAGAACTTGGAATTTATACTCTTCACACTTTTATTAATTATTTTAACGCATTGATATTGTGAATTAGGAGTGAGGATACGTATCAGCAATATACCAAAACGAATAGTGCCTTGTTTGGAGAAGGGGTGAAAATCTAATAAGAATATGTGTGAGATTGAGTAGGCATTAACGTAAAGACAGTGATTGATTATATTATCTATATTTCACGGTATAGAAATAGTAATCATACGGCACTCGGGCTAAATCATACAAATTAAATTATGTCTTAACTTAAACTTTAATATTTGACACTAATTAAGAGTCCTTAATCTCGTTTGTTAAATTTTATTATCGTATTACCTAATTTAAATAGAGGGTTTATAGATTGCATTTATTTTGTCTTTACATGAGTTTATTTTTTTTAGTTTATTTTCTACGCGTTTAGAAATAAAATGTAAGAAAATGTAATTGAATTTTGGTAGATTATCTGTTAACAAAATTGGTGATTTTAAGGACCATAGTTTTGTAGGATAATAAGTTGTGGTGATGTTTGCATAAGCCGTAACCACTTAGTGTAGGCATATCAACTTTGTAAAAACGTTTTAATATTCTATCTAACCTGAACGCATAATCACAGGCCTAACTATAACAAAACTGTTAATAGATAATAACCATTATTTCAAAATAAAGTTTTTTTTATTGAAAATACCTGTTTCATTCTTGCATTTCACCTATACTATGTCTTTGGCGATACAAACATTACATCATCATCATCAGCCTATTTTAGTCCACTGCTGGACATAGGCCTCCCCCAATGAGCGCCATAGCGCCCTGTCTTCAGCTTGCCGCATCCAGCATCTGCCTGCAGTCTTTCGCAGATCGTCATCCCACCTTGCCAGAGGGCGTCCTACACTACGTTTGCCGAGTCGCGGTCTCCACTCAAGAACACGTTTACCCCAGCGGTTGTCGGTTCTTCGCGAGATATGGCCGGCCCACTGCCACTTCAGCTTGCTAATTCTTTGAGCTATGTCGGTAACTTTGGTTCTCTGTCGGATGTATTCGTTACGAATCTTATCCTTCAGAGAAACTCCGAGCATAGCTCTTTCCATAGCTCGCTGAGCGACTTTGAACTGGTGGACCAGCCCTACCGCGAGTGTCCACGTCTCAGCTCCGTAGGTCATTACGGGTAGGACGCACTGATTAAAAACTTTCGTTTTCAAGCATTGCGGTATGTTTATAGATTGCATTTATTTTGTCTTTACATGAGTTTATTTTTTTTAGTTTATTTTCTACGCGTTTAGAAATAAAATGTAAGAAAATGTAATTGAATTTTGGTAGATTATCTGTTAACAAAATTGGTGATTTTAAGGACCATAGTTTTGTAGGATAATAAGTTGTGGTGATGTTTGCATAAGCCGTAACCACTTAGTGTAGGCATATCAACTTTGTAAAAACGTTTTAATATTCTATCTAACCTGAACGCATAATCACAGGCCTAACTATAACAAAACTGTTAATAGATAATAACCATTATTTCAAAATAAAGTTTTTTTTATTGAAAATACCTGTTTCATTCTTGCATTTCACCTATACTATGTCTTTGGCGATACAAACATTACATCATCATCATCAGCCTATTTTAGTCCACTGCTGGACATAGGCCTCCCCCAATGAGCGCCATAGCGCCCTGTCTTCAGCTTGCCGCATCCAGCATCTGCCTGCAGTCTTTCGCAGATCGTCATCCCACCTTGCCAGAGGGCGTCCTACACTACGTTTGCCGAGTCGCGGTCTCCACTCAAGAACACGTTTACCCCAGCGGTTGTCGGTTCTTCGCGAGATATGGCCGGCCCACTGCCACTTCAGCTTGCTAATTCTTTGAGCTATGTCGGTAACTTTGGTTCTCTGTCGGATGTATTCGTTACGAATCTTATCCTTCAGAGAAACTCCGAGCATAGCTCTTTCCATAGCTCGCTGAGCGACTTTGAACTGGTGGACCAGCCCTACCGTGAGTGTCCACGTCTCAGTTCCGTAGGTCATTACGGGTAGGACGCACTGATTAAAAACTTTCGTTTTCAAGCATTGCGGTATGGATGACGAGAAGACTCGGCGTAGTTTCCCAAATGCTGCCCAGCCTAGCTGGATCCTCCTTTTGGCCTCCTTCTCGAAATTGTTTTTACCTAACTGCAGGATCTGCCCAAGGTAGGTGTACTCAGAAACAATTTCAAGAAGGTGGCCATGTACGACGACCGGTCCCGGATCAATGTGGCCATTGATCATGACTTTGGTTTTATCCAAATTCATGCCAAGACCGATGCGTCGCGAGGCTGAAGCTAGGCCGTCCAGCATCCGGGTCAGCTCCTCTAGCGACTCCGCCATTACGACTATGTCATCAGCGAATCGCAGGTGTGAGATGTAATCGCCGTTTATGTTTATGCCCTTACCTTTCCAGTACAGCGTCTTAAACATGTCTTCCAATGCGCTTGTGAACAGTTTCGGGGATATGACATCTCCCTGTCTCACCCCTCTGCGCAATTGGATGGGTTTAGACTGCTGGCCCTGTACTTGGACACTCATAGTGGCAGCTTCGGAGACACATCTCAGCACCTCGATATAACGATAGTCTACTTGGCATCGCTGTAAGGATTCCAGAACAGCCCAAGTTTCCACGGAGTCAAAGGCCTTCTCATAGTCCACAAAAGCGAGACACAGGGGCTGATTATACTCTTCGGACTTCTGTATAATCTGCCTCACTGTGTGAATGTGGTCTATGGTGCCATATCCTCCGCGGAATCCAGCCTGTTCCGGTGGCTGGAACTCGTCGAGTCTTCTGGCGAGACGATTCGTGACCACTCGTGAGAAAAGCTTATAGACGTGGCTCAGAAGTGTGATGGGTCTGTAGTTTTTAAGGAGGGTTTTATCACCCTTCTTAAAAAAGAGCACCACCAAACTCCCGCTCCACGCCTTAGGAGTTCTCCCACTGTGAAGGACGGTATTGAAGAGGTTCTGCAGCTCGTGTATAACAGGAGCTCCTCCTGCCTTCAGAAGCTCTGAAGTAATACCATCCTCACCGGGGGCTTTTCCATTTTTAAGCTGCCTCAGAGCTAACACGATCTCGTCTTGACTGATGTCTGGCAGTTCGTCGGTATAGTGGCGTGTCAGGGTGGCTCTTGAATCATGGTCGTCTCGTCGGGAGTGGGGGGCATGTGCAGAGTACAGCCGGCCATAAAAATCCTCTATCTCGGCGGAGATCTCCGGCTTCGACAACACGGTCCTCCCGTCGTGCGTTTTTAGCTTCGTCAGGTGGCTCCTGCTAAGCTGCTGAGTGAATACTTTGGACCCTCGGTTTCGCTCTATCGCCTCTTCAATAAGGCGTGTGTTGGAGCTCCGAAGGTCGCGCCGTACCATCTTCGCAATTCGCTTATTCAGGTCTGACCTCTCTGACGAAGTCGCTTGGGTAGTCTCCCGTCTTCTTGTCATCAGCCCCAGAGTCCAGCCACCTTGCCGTTAAAGTCCCCCATAACAACGTTGAAGTGAGCCTTTGTGGTGTTGTGCAAGGCTTTGGATATGTCTTCATACATATCCTCCACTTCATCATCCGAGTGTGCCGAGGTCGGTGCGTAAATCTGAACTACCTTCACGCTATACCGCTTGGAAAGCCGAAGGATCAGGTACGCTACCCTGTTCGACACACTGGAGATTTCTTGAACGTTGCTAGAGAGGGCCTTATTGACGAGAAAACCTACGCCACCCTGGGATGTTTTATCACCCTCGCGAAAGTAGAGAAGATGGCCTGAGTCTAGGGTTACGGTGTCCTCCCCCTCTCTACGGACTTCACATAACCCAAGAACATGCCATTTAATGTTCTCTAACTCCACTTCCAACTGCGCTAGATGATGGTCAAGCCTCAGAGTGCGTCCGTTGAACGTAGCCAGGGTCAATTTAGGAAGTGTGTGGTAGCCTGTTGTAGCCCGGGGATTCCTAGCACCCCCTGCCCCGCCGTTACCGTGGCCGCTACCATGGCCAGGAATAGCGAGGCGGCCGGGAACTGGGGGCCATTTCTTGGCTGAACTTATCATAAAGGGGTAATGCCCATAATCCCCACGCTGGGCATGCGGGTTGGGGATCGCAGTTTGGTGGTGGGATTTTTCTGCAGGGGCGCTGCTGCCCGCCCCCCGGTATGTCCCTTAGTCGCCTCTTACGACACCCACGGGAAGAGTTGGGGTGGAGCAATTCTAAGCCGGCACCACACGGCACACCTATGACTTACATGTCACTATGGAGCCACGTAGTTGCAGGGGTGCCCAATCCCGTTTGCTACATGTGATCGCATCTAACTCGGCTGGATCTGCCCACCCAAGGCGATAGGTAGAGACTATACATATATAGACAGCCACAGTCCTTCTTGAACTTCAAGAACTTCTTGCTACTCCCAAGTCTGAACCGCCATCTGAACGGGACCAACCCAAAGTTTCCGTAGTAATACCGTAATAATAGTAACGCTATCAATTACTAGATTGTACATTATACGGCAGGTTTGGTTAGTCTCGTTCAGATGGCGCTTCAGACATTGAGCCTCAAAAAGATGTTAGACTGTGGCTGTCTATATAAATGTATAGTCCGTAGGTAACTTACTGCTGCAATTCTAGCCAGCACTCGGGGCAATACTACGTTGTATGGCCATCGAAAGCCAATAAGTACCAGCTAGAATTGCGGATAGTTTTGTGCCAACTTAGTGCGAAAGCTCATAATGATTATAATCAAAACACGCCCCTTTATTTTGCTTCTAGTGTAGCAACGCCGTTAAAGAATTCTACTTTTTTGTAATCAGTAGGTACGGTCAACCTTGTAATGACAGTTGCCCGTGGCTACGTATAAACGTAACCTATTCGCTACCAAACTAGCTATAGTGACAAGGTTCTAGAGTGGCCTAGGAATCAAATTGGTTGACTGTACCTACGCACTTTAATATCTGCATAGAGCCTTAAATTGATATATTTGAATGACAACTCGCGACACATCCAATTCAAGACACATGTTACTTACTTTACAGAAATAGTATAGTATTACCTATGGCAATCTATTTAACTGTAACTACTTTTAAGGTTTAAAAGTTTGCGGTTTCAACCTTATTAAAGAAGAAAACTAGGTTACATTATTTCATGATTTACTTACCTACATACATAAAATATGCAATAATATTTAGTATCAATAACTTTACACATCTCCTTCACAATCTTGATTCACCTTTACCCTCTGTGGGTTTCTAGAATTCTCTTTGGCTAGCGTTTTCTCATCCCTTGCGGGCGACTCTATATCCACTGTGACAGGACCGTCGTTTTCTATGGATACCTGCATATATGCCCCAAATACACCATCTGAAATAAAAATATCTTTTAGGCGGGTGTTGGGTATTTTAGGCATAAAATGTCGGAATTCAATACACATAAATATATTATAAGCTGAGTGGTGGGAAATGTTGAATAAAATGTGTTATAAAACTAAAACTTATTCTGTAATTTTTGCAGTTACTTTTATCAGCATACTCTAAACCACCAATATGTAATAAAGAACGGGAGACATAATCAACCCAAATAAATGGCCCCACAACAGTGCTGTAAGAACGACACATACAGCATTTCTCTGACAGTCTCATTACGGTATAACACTGGCGGGTTACAAATTTTCACAAGCCATATTTTCGGTAAATCTTGTTTGAGACTGTACCTCTACTATTTATATCCTATTCCTAACTCAATGCTCTAAATGAATTAATACACAAATATTTAAAATTATTGATGATTTTACATAAACATAAAATAGCAATATGGCAAACAGCTATAGCAGCATTGGTAGCTCCAATCTATTAAGATTTTATATTCTTTTATAAAGTAGTTATGTACATATGTATATTTTACCTTTGATTTTATCTGGGTTATAATTTTTCTTTAACAGTTCTAAAAACTGTTCATAAAACTTTTTAGACTCATCACCTGCCATTGCATTATGAAAGTCTGGTTTATTACCCTAAAAAATAAACAATGATTTAAAATCAAAATTACATGTAAATAATCCTAAAACTGCCACTTTATTTCTGGTTGTCAAGTTATTCAGAATTTAACCTTTTCACACATATGTACATAAGTATAACGTCAGCACAGTCGCCATCAGATATATCGGAGTGGCCAAGGTGGTCACAAATATCTGAACAACGCATCAATTGTCAAGGCAATAAAGTGAATGTTCAAATATTTTTGAGTACCTTGGTCGCTCCATAATAATTGATGACGCCTGTACCTAACTGTGAGATCTGTATGAACATTTTGGACATCTAATTAGCAAAGTCAGTAAAAGCAAAGCTCAAAGCAGATGGGGCTGCAGGTAATCAGCTCCACCTGTTAGGTGAACCCAATCTACACAATGAACACAAGGAGCAGTTTTAAAGATCAATTTTCTCTTTTTGTATTGATAAAAAAATCCTAATGACATATGCTTAATCAACATCATAAACCACTCCAAGGGTATTAAGAAGTATTAATTTATTTCATTAAAAATATCAAATACAATAATTACAAATACAAAATAATACAAACATGTACTATTCATATTAATACTAAACTTAACTTACATTAAAATATAACATTCAAACCAAATAAAGAAATAAATTCAATTCAAATACAACCAACCTTCCAAGTATTGTATAAAGTGAACTGACTGACACATAAGACTTCAAAATTCTTGTCTACTACACTCTTGCTCCATCGTTTGTCATTATCATCATTAAATAGCCTAGCACTGAGGATCTTACGGACTCTGAAAAAAAATGAGTCAGAAAAATATTAGTGTAGGGTCAGGGAGGGAACAGTCGCTCGGTGGGAACAGTGACTCGAATGTGCTGTGCGAGAAACAGAAAGAGCTTTATGTCTGTCCTCTACATCAATCGGAACCGTTCCGTACCCGACCACGTACGAACTAGTTAGTGAGGCGCTCCGGCACCATGCGAATGTGTTATGGTGCGTTTTTGTGTTTAATGCTATCAAAATTACATTTCTAGATCAGTTTCACTCCTCTTTTTTCTTAACTCGTACGAGATTTTCAATTACTTATGTTATTATCGAAGAGTGTGTCTAATCTACTTAGTATTGGCTGATAATTCAAGGCCCCTAGGTGTTTGTTTGTGTTTTTAATTTGAACTAAAATACAAATTGACGCCAAGGTCAACAGACGTTCGTTTTGGAAAAGTACACGGTGGCTCGCGAACCACTGTGCACCTTACAGAGTTGGACTAAAATTTACTTGAATATGAATAAGAATAAAAATTCTTGTGATTATTACTCGTAAAAGTAATTCATGCACTCTTTTTTTTGAATAAAATGAAAGTGAATAAATCATGCCACATTTAGGTAGGTACCTATTTTAAATCAAGAATGAAATCAGGAACGATTATTCCGGGGGTTGTGCTTACCTATTCTAATTACCGTTTTATTCAACAAAAATGTTATTTGTTATATAATTTAGGTTCGATTCCTACGTACCTAGCAATTGTGTACTGTTAGAACTACTGTTTACAGGGCGTAGTATACAGTGACTCGAGACACTGTGTACTGTTAGAACCACTGTGTACTAGCGGGTCCTAGTCACTGTGTACAGCAACCGGTACACAGCGGCTCGATTCCCAATTTCTAAAAAAGAATGGATATATCTTTTTTGGTGAAAGTAACAGCAAATATATTTGCAACATATGAAAGTGTAATAATGCACGGTGCTCTGTGCTTGCAACAATTGGTTCAGGGATTTATATTTTTCATGCAACAGCCTGTTGAAAAAATCCTAGCGACTGTTCCCTCCCTGACCCTAACAACTTTACATAGATACTTATAAAAATAATTTGCTCTTGTAATGGTATTCAAATTATTAAAAAAAACATATACAGGAGGTGGCATTATATAAAAAGCATATAAAAGGTATTAAGTAAGTTTTAAACAAGTTGATTTTAAAACTTATTATTAATCTAAGTAAGAATTAAAGTTATGCATGCACAGGACTATTGAAACTGACAATTATAAACCAGTATTAGACATTGCAATTTGTAGGGCCCAATCTGTCAGGTTAGGAGGTGTAATAAGAGTAAGGGCCCTTAGGCAGCTAAAGGAGGGGCAGGGAGAGGCAGGGTACACAACAGATTGGGCCCTACAATTGCAATGTCTGATACCTGATTTAAACTGTAAAAAAAGTTTTTGGATGTTGGTAACGTCTCTACTTACATGTATTCCATATCTTTCATGTTATCATTCTTTGAAATTCCAATTAGGACACATAACCCCTGTTCTATATTACTCACAACTTCACCATTAACTGAAATGAACACATGACGATGAGTAACATAAACCTGTATGGCAAATGTTTAAACGCTTTCAATACTAGGAATACCATAAGATGGTGATACTAAATTGATATTATTCAGAAAAAAAAAACAAAGTTACCGGTAACTTTCGCGTTCATAACACGCTGTATTAATGCCTTCATGATTGGTATTTTCTGTGATAATCTTAAGTTTTTATTTGCAATAAGCGGCAGTAATTTTTATCGGTAAAGTTACCGATGCCTTAAGATGGCTAAAATGCTTATTTGAAACTTTATTTAACAAAAATTGCGATTACTTTGTACTACCATATTATTCTGCGGTCCTGTCATATTGACGTTTGATTAAATAGAATTAGAATGACAGCTATTTAGGTGCGTTCACTGTTTCGATTGCTGATTGGTGAGCCTAATACAAATGATTTTTTACGCTTGCAATAAATAAATGTTATCTTCATAATTTGGCTACTCGACAATAGATGGCAGTGTTTACTAAAAATAAGTACAACATTAGTTTCGACCGGAGAGTTAGCGCAATAATTGGAGCATTTGACCTGACAACGCCTAGTAGTATTTTATGAGTACGAGTAATAGAACATTGATTTTGTGTGTGAGACTTACTACTTTCACCCCCTCTATAAGCGCTCCAGGGGTGAATTCAACTTTTGAATATCTTTTAAAAGAATCATTCGAATATGACAAAACTGTGGTAGAGACTTCATTTCCTTATCTCCAAGCACAAAACTTTGAAGCTAATAAATAAAATTCTTATGATATAAGAAAATATACACCTTTTCACCCCCTGTATCTTTACATCTGTAAGACTTACAGATGTATTGTGTATGGAAATATTGTAGACAATTTTATCTTCTTCATACGTTCCATAGAAATTTTAGGGATACTGATAACCGTTTAAGCGCCAAGGTTCAAAAACGGACTTTTGGCACCTTTGAACCAAGATGGCGGCCGCGCCCTCTCCCCCTCAAGGTCTCAAATCTATTATTTTAATTACCACCCTATAGCCTACCAATAACCATTACAATATTTTCTACTCCACCTTTTGTAAGGCAATGTATGGAGATGATTCCCCAATGATTGGATTAAGTATATATTTAATAGAGCCGGACAGTCTAAGAACTTTTTGAAGCTCCAACTCTGATCCACCATCTGAACGAGAACAACTTAAAGATAACGTACAGTAGTAATGCTACTCGTTACTAGATGGCACTGTAGTGCAAATGTCATTTCCTCTTACATTTTGAGTATCTTTATCTCATTTTAAGTTCTATTAGACTGTGGCTATCTATATATTTTTTCATTCTAAATATTAAGTGAATTCAATATTTACGCCTAAAATGCAAAATTATACTGACTACAAGATACTTATTATGTGACCACTATACCTATAATTTGGCAATAAAAATGGTTTGATTGATTGATTGATATCCTCACCATAGCAAAGACCGCCGTGTGGGCGTGTGGTGCCTTCATCGAGTGCATCGCCCGTTTACCACCACGCCAAGCACGCTGTTGAAAGTTCGGATGACATAGACTATAGAGAAAGGCCGGATGTGCAATGCGACCAAGTGAAGTGACTTTAAGCCCTTAGAGCCCTGCTACACTTTACTTTTTTTAGTGTCCTAACTAGCATCCTAATTAGGATCCTAACTTTTTTCAATAGTAAATTTACTTGCAGCTAGCAGTTACACTTGGCTGAAATTAGAAACTAAATCATTAAGGAACCTAACAAGGACAACTGTAACAGGGTTTTTAGCTTAATTTGCCCTAAGGCACATATTACCTATTATATAATCTGTGCCTAAGGCGATTATCAGACTGGCGCCGCAATTGGATGCGGCGACCGACCGACGGTGTGCAAGCGTGACAGCGCTGCTTTACACATGAACAGCCCTATCTCGCTCGTGCACCGGCGCCTCATGCGGAAACCGCAGCGGTTTGAAAGCCGCCTAAATGTTAAGTCATTACAGATCAGCGACTTTAGGTGAAAGGGTTATTGGGTTGCAATAAAAATTCAGAGCAATATACATTTAAAAAGACTAGTTTAATTCCATTATAATTCTAATTAAACCATGAATTAAACCACACAATAGTTTTTAGGTAACATTAACATACAATAAAAGCAATATAGTTAATAATATATACTTTTGTACGAACGTGGTATTTTTCTTTTCTCATGAGATCAAAAACCTTAAATGTGTAGCCTAAGCGCCAATAACGTGAAATTTCGGTTTATCTTCTGATTGGTATTCGACAAAGTTAATGGTTATTTTGAGGCATTTTTTATTTTTTATTACAAGTATATTTGCAAACAATAAGTAAATTAATTGAAACTAAGTACCTATATATTTTTGTGAATATTACACACTCTAACGTAAGTAGGTAGGTATACTTATTATCTTACCTACTGTACGTGTAAAATGAACACAGTCGTTGGTGCTTATGGTGCTGCTACACTGAGTGGATATTAAATTATAAATCACAATTTATCAAAGTTATCATGACATTAAGCGGATTCCTTTTGTTACACTGTGTTTTATAAAATTTTATAAAACACAGGCAGGTTTGGCGAGGTTTACAGGAATATGTATAATGTTTACATTAATAAATAAATAAAAAAAAACATCAGTGTAGGACCATCATTAGATCTGTGCTTTTGTGGAAAACCACTAGGTTCCTACAAAATAGGTAATAGTAAGGTGATTATGCTAGTTTCCCGTCCAGTGCCAGTTTACCATCCACTGGATAAAACTGCTACAAACATATGGGAAAAACTTTTTAAGGTCAACAAATTATATATACACGAGTATATAGTTTATTTTTTAGTAGATTTTTTAAAGTTTAAGCTTTAATTTTGGAAAACCTTGAATTTAAATATATAAATCAGTATGGGAGGAAAATTTACAAGTGTGGACGAAAACTAGCACAATTTTCTAGGTACTTAGGTACAGTTTGCTGATACTTGAATAAATTACTAGTACAACGCCTTTCATTGAATAACTTTCTTACAAGCTTATAGCACTTTGTGAATTTAAGAATCAGCAAACTAATACTGAAATAAGTAGATTAGTACTCAACGTCAGACTTTCTGCAACACAAAAAGTCTATACTTAGTTAAATTATACTAAGATATGTTGCGATCAGTGCGAAGTATAAAACAATCCTTATGCTTCTTAAAAAACATACATTATAATCATAATATACCTACCTAAAACTTAAGAGTATTAAGAATACCTTTAAAGTCTTCGTATCGTAAAAATTTCACAATATCTAGTCGAAATCGTTATGAAAAAAATGCTCCGAAAGAGTCAGGTTTAGGAACCCCTTTTGCGAAATATAGGTAAGTATAAGTAGGATTTAATTTAAACAAATTTTGTATAAGTTACTAGATAACACGATAAGAATTAGGTACGAAGACCTCTCTCAACAACGGTTCTAACTTAAACAGCCTCTTACTCTTATGTTAGATACAACCTCAAATGAATCTTAATGCTAGACCTACGTAGAAGAAGGATCCTCCATTAGCCACAACATTATAGTTAAGACACCTCATTTAAATATTATTGCTGGAAGGTTCACTTTATTTTAACAAATGTCCATAATCGAAGCCCATAAGAATTGTTGATTGTTACAACTTCCTTAATGACATTAAGAAATATTGTAGAATATCTAACATTAAAACAGAGTTTATTAATAGCCTATAATTATACAATTCTAAGCAGAGTTATAAAACTCTAAGAAAAAGCTAGCATTAGATTAGGTACCTACCGTAAACTCAGGTAGATCATGGTACCGGTAAGGCACCCTCATTGGGGTAATTCCTATAGGACAAAAGTGGCGGGTAATTCCGAAAGTTGACTCTTACTACAATGGGATACGAGCGATATTTCGTCGATTTTCGGAATTACACGCATTGCGAAATTAGCCCAACGCACCCTACGTTAATCAAGTGCAATCCTAGGTATCCCAACTGGGTGTAGGTATCTTATATGCACGAGCAGATTAGTTTATTTTATGGAGCGGAGTTAGGGTATAATAATCAAGCAAGTAGCGTATTAACTAAGCTCAACACGTGACACACCTGATGGCAGTTTTTGTTACAGTGACTACGGAGACTGAACACATAAAACAGTAGACTAAGTTTTCTATACAATTTTGCAGAATTGCGCGAAATGTTTGTATTTGTAATACTGTTATGATTATGTTACCACTCGATTTCGCTGTCACCTGGAGTGCGATTTTTGAATCTCACTGGTGATAGGTATCAAAGTCACCGGTGACTAAAATTATCACCGATGACTTTTATGTCACCATTTTCCAAAAGCCGTATTTTGAAAGTCACACGCTGTTTACCAACATGCAGAAATTGTACAATGTCAAATTTACAATTTTACAAATTTTAAGTTTCGTAAGCCGATAATATTTTTTAAATTTCGCATTAGTCATCGCAAATGCTTGCTCGTGATGAATTCTTTCTACGACGCCTACCGCAGCTGGATTATGTTGACGGTGAGGAACGTCGTCGTCTTCGTCGCTGTCTGTCATCGCCATCATAATGTACTGCTCCAGGCTTGCCATTTTTAGGGTTCCGTAGCCAGAATGGCAAAAACGGAACCCTTATAGTTTCGTCATGTCCGGCTGTCCGTCCGTCCGTCCGTCCGTCCGTATGTCACAACCATTTTACTCGGAAACTATATATAAGACGTATCTTAATAATATTGAGACATAATGTGTATTTTGTATGCCGCTATTTAGTTATGTAGTAAAATTGCTGAAAAAAATATTTTTAGGGGGGGGGGGGGGGGGGCGCTCTACACATGTAACTAAATTTCAAAATATTTTTTTACCAAATATCAACATGTTGCACACCAATCGATAGGTCTTTAAAATTAACATTGAGGTTTCTTTAAACAATTTGTGATTAAGTGAATATTTTCAGAAATAATGGCTTCGAAAGTCAAAAAAATAGCGTCCCACCCTGTAACTTTTGACCTGTACGTCCACAAAATATCAAAAAATTTGAGAAGATGCGCAATCACAAACTTTCTACGAAAATTGTATTGAACATTATCGGTTAAGCCATTTTTGAGTTATTTCCAAAAAAACTTCTTCAATAGGCATCAGATACGACCTTTTGGCATTAGTTTGGTTCTTATTCCATTGAAGCTACGGAACCCTCCATTATGCGTGGTCCGACACGCACTAGGCCGTTTTTTATATTTTCAATAAATCGTCGCAATCACAAATGTCACAATCGAGCCCCGCTGCTAATTCTTTCGAAAAACATACTTTGGCGTTTTTGGCAGATATCACATACGTCAACTGTCAAAAACAATCGCATGGTGATTTCAATTACGAGTGGGTAGGGGCACTCGTAAATCGATATCATAGGTATGATAAATGTAAGTCACCGATGAGTTTCAAAAATACGTACTTTCGGAAATCACTCACATCGGTGAGAATTAGTCACTTGGTGAGATTCAAAAATCGCACTCCTGGGGCTTGTCTCTTCAATCCATACACTATAAGGTGAGAAGGGCTGAAGCCAATTATGTTAAAATTTTGATTAGATTTTATATCGAGCATGATTTTTGTAATAATGGTGTACCTACAATATGTTAGTAATTATCGATCGAAACGAATACTAGTGACATTGCCATTTTAACTTAGTTAAATAACTTTTAATCGAATATTTGACATATCGGCCGCAGCTCAACTCATATCAATAGACTTCCAACAATTATGCCACATCAGTAATTATTTTGAATTTAGATGCTAATAGAAGGATAACAAATAACGTAAGTATAAACCTAAAAAAATTATAACTTAAATTTACCATAACAATAGGACATTTTCATAAACTGAAAATATTTAGACGGTTCATGTATTTACACTGAAACACACACTTCATTGAAGTCATATTTAAAAAGTTGTTTAATTAGTTGGTTCAACTTTTAACGTCAGACTGTTACTATCGATTTTCGGAGGCTGCGCCTGCGCTTGCTGCGCAAGTTTGTAGGCGCGGAAGTGTTCCATGTACCGCTGCTTGTTTTCAGGGTTATTCATGATTGACGCGACGAACTCTGATGTTTCTTTTTGTAGAGCTACTATCTTTTGTTGGATTATCCTGTTTTTGTGCATTAGGGCGACTGTTTTCCAGGCGAGCTCGAGGAGTACTCGGCTTTGTGCCCCGTTGTGTCCGGCATCAGGGTGTGGTGGCGGTTGGCAGGGCCTTGGCACCTCAGGCGCCGGCGGCGACGACAGCAGCTGCAGCCGCTGCATGCGCCTTGCTTCTCTTAGACGAATAAGGTTTGAACCTGAAAAAAAAAGAAATTGAGCCTTTAATTAAAGTCACTCAAATACTATGTTAGGCTAGTCTTGCCGCTGCTTTTTTTTTTACAAATTACTGAAAACTACCTAAACCATCCACTGAATCAAAGATAATTAAGCTTATTTATTTATTTACTTACTTATTTATCTATGACTATAAAGACTGTATATACAGTAGTCAAATGGAATCAAACCGAATACATGTAGGTATTCAGGAGTGCGATTTTTGAATCTCACCAAGTGACTAATTCTCACCGATGTGAGTGATTTCTAAAAGTAAATCACTCACATCGGTGAGAATTAGTCACTTGGTGAGATTCAAAAATCGCACTCCAGGTAGGATCCAGTGGTCAGCCAGGCACCAGTGTTCAGCCTGATGTTGCATCATTTATTGGTCATAAATATATACCAATAATTAGATTAAATGAATCATGTGTACTTAAATAGCAGCTCCGATTCCTCGTTGTTTAATATGTAATGCTACAGAAGCGGCAGGGGATCAGGGGGAGAAATAAATTAATTCATACAGGTCGATGGACAACAGCAGTAGTGTCATATCCGCCATACTTTTTTAATACGCGTAGTGTTCTCTTAATCCCTAAGAAAAAACATATTTTTATTAATCCTGATTGACTTTCATCAATATTGAAATTATGTATTGAATTATATTAAAACTAAAAAAAAAACCTGGTTTAATGGTTTTATAAAATTTAAAAATAAATTGAGGGGGTTGACTATTTGGATACCACTTTTATACAAAAGATCCTATTATTAGCCTCCCGGGGCTGAACACAGGGTTTTTCCTAATAGTATGAAAACCCAGTGGTCAGCCACATTTTATATTATTTTTTACGCGGCTGACCACTGGGTGTTGTGGATCCAGTATTCAGCCACTATCTGTTGGGTTAAGAGGATTTTTAAGGATGCAGGTAGATATTTGTATGAGGGTATCTGAATAATATTTCAGATACTATTCATATAATTTAGTTGATTTTTACTTAAATATCTCATTCTTTTAATAGTTGAGACGGCTGATTACTGGATTCATCGAGGCTGTTTATTGGATTTTAAAGGCTGACCACTGGGAAAAGGGGCCATGTTTTGTTTAAACTTAAATATTTTTTTATGAAAAGAGTGTTAGTTTTATACGTATATTGTTTAAAAATAATGTGGTAAACTTTACTATCCGACGAATGCTGTAAAAAGGTCAACTGTTCAAACTTCAAAAATTCGTTATGAGGCTGACCACTGGGTCCGCTACCCTACCCTACATACAGTTTTTCAACTCAACGAGATTCCTTATTATTAGCATCTTCGGTTTTATGGGGGCGCATTTAGTCGTTTGTAGTAATTTCCTTTCCAAAATTGTATACCAAAGAGATATTGTATTATGACTAAGATAGATGAGATAATAAATGCAATTCTAAAATTGCTGTGGGCGGCGCTGGGCCAATCAGGCTGATCACGTTGCCACAACGTGGCTCCGCGCATGTGCCAGCCAACGTGCACGCACACTAGTCAAATGTTTGCACATAGTTAGATATCTACGTAAGGTGAAATGGATCGTACATGTGTGACATCATTTTAATTATTTAAAATTGCGCTAATTCCGGTCGTAGGATAATATGAACCGGTCAATCTGTTATCGCTTGTTTTTGTTTGGATTATTTCGAGTTTGGCAGATTGTATTGTAAACATTGGTACAGCAGAATACATAAAAAACTCGATTTTATATACCTATACAATATAGCATCACATTCATACGTGCATTGTATTTGTAATTGAAGATTAAAGACCTTTACATGTGTAGTAGGTTTGGCATTACCAGACTATAGTTAAGCACATTTGTGTTGTAATATGAAGGTCCTACTTTGTCGATACACAAAAGACTTCATTTTTTTTTACCAATAGATAGCGTACTTAGGTATATTGTGTATTTTAGGTAGTACTAAGTAATAACTCCATATCGATATATTGGGACCTCTTTCCCTCCACTGCACATTTTATGAAACGTTACGAATCCTTTAAATAACGAAAAAGACAAGCTAGATATTAGACTCTAATATTAGAATATGAGTCAACTATATCTTAATTACGTAATTGTTGATTCCTACAAAGCATACGGTCTAGGTTGTACCTACTGCGACAAGCAAGTGAACCAGAGTAGAGCTGTAACCTTCAACTGTGTAGAGTTTGTAGGTCAAGTTACCTACAACGCCACACAAAATTTGCAGCTGCAGCACGATTGTTAGGAACAAGTATCCACTGTATTGTTGTGAACAAGTATTGAATTGAAAATAGATGTCATATACTTCAGAAAAAGTGACCAAACCCTCCGGTGTCCGAGGCCAGATTTGAACTGGCGTCTTCAGCTTTCGCGGCTGACGTCCTGACCACTAGACCACCCGGTCACGGCGGAACTTGACAAATTTTCTCATGTATATGCAATCTCTGAATTTGAAACGGCTAGGCGCCGTTGACCATACTCTAAGGGCATGCGCAGTACGTGCTTGCACCTCCTATCCGAATCTCTTACGTGATTCTGGTATAGCGAGAGAGATGGTGCTGCCATCTATGAATCTTGAAGCAAATCAAATTATTTTGTTCAATATTTTTTGATTTGCAATTTTTAAGTAGTTACACTACTATATATAAACTGAAAATAGATGTCATATACTTCAGAAAAAGTGACCAAACCCTCCGGTGTCCGAGGCCAGATTTGAACTGGCGTCTTCAGCTTTCGCGGCTGACGTCCTGACCACTAGACCACCCGGTCACGGCGGAACTTGACAAATTTTCTCATGTATATGCAATCTCTGAATTTGAAACGGCTAGGCGCCGTTGACCATACTCTAAGGGCATGCGCAGTACGTGCTTGCACCTCCTATCCGAATCTCTTACGTGATTCTGGTATAGCGAGAGAGATGGTGCTGCCATCTATGAATCTTGAAGCAAATCAAATTATTTTGTTCAATATTTTTTGATTTGCAATTTTTAAGTAGTTACACTACTATATATAAACTGAAAATAGATGTCATATACTTCAGAAAAAGTGACCAAACCCTCCGGTGTCCGAGGCCAGATTTGAACTGGCGTCTTCAGCTTTCGCGGCTGACGTCCTGACCACTAGACCACCCGGTCACGGCGGAACTTGACAAATTTTCTCATGTATATGCAATCTCTGAATTTGAAACGGCTAGGCGCCGTTGACCATACTCTAAGGGCATGCGCAGTACGTGCTTGCACCTCCTATCCGAATCTCTTACGTGATTCTGGTATAGCGAGAGAGATGGTGCTGCCATCTATGAATCTTGAAGCAAATCAAATTATTTTGTTCAATATTTTTTGATTTGCAATTTTTAAGTAGTTACACTACTATATATAAACTGAAAATAGATGTCATATACTTCAGAAAAAGTGACCAAACCCTCCGGTGTCCGAGGCCAGATTTGAACTGGCGTCTTCAGCTTTCGCGGCTGACGTCCTGACCACTAGACCACCCGGTCACGGCGGAACTTGACAAATTTTCTCATGTATATGCAATCTCTGAATTTGAAACGGCTAGGCGCCGTTGACCATACTCTAAGGGCATGCGCAGTACGTGCTTGCACCTCCTATCCGAATCTCTTACGTGATTCTGGTATAGCGAGAGAGATGGTGCTGCCATCTATGAATCTTGAAGCAAATCAAATTATTTTGTTCAATATTTTTTGATTTGCAATTTTTAAGTAGTTACACTACTATATATAAACTGAAAATAGATGTCATATACTTCAGAAAAAGTGACCAAACCCTCCGGTGTCCGAGGCCAGATTTGAACTGGCGTCTTCAGCTTTCGCGGCTGACGTCCTGACCACTAGACCACCCGGTCACGGCGGAACTTGACAAATTTTCTCATGTATATGCAATCTCTGAATTTGAAACGGCTAGGCGCCGTTGACCATACTCTAAGGGCATGCGCAGTACGTGCTTGCACCTCCTATCCGAATCTCTTACGTGATTCTGGTATAGCGAGAGAGATGGTGCTGCCATCTATGAATCTTGAAGCAAATCAAATTATTTTGTTCAATATTTTTTGATTTGCAATTTTTAAGTAGTTACACTACTATATATAAACTGAAAATAGATGTCATATACTTCAGAAAAAGTGACCAAACCCTCCGGCAAGCACGTACTGCGCATGCCCTTAGAGTATGGTCAACGGCGCCTAGCCGTTTCAAATTCAGAGATTGCATATACATGAGAAAATTTGTCAAGTTCCGCCGTGACCGGGTGGTCTAGTGGTCAGGACGTCAGCCGCGAAAGCTGAAGACGCCAGTTCAAATCTGGCCTCGGACACCGGAGGGTTTGGTCACTTTTTCTGAAGTATATGACATCTATTTTCAGTTTATATATAGTAGTGTAACTACTTAAAAATTGCAAATCAAAAAATATTGAACAAAATAATTTGATTTGCTTCAAGATTCATAGATGGCAGCACCATCTCTCTCGCTATACCAGAATCACGTAAGAGATTCGGATAGGAGGTGCAAGCACGTACTGCGCATGCCCTTAGAGTATGGTCAACGGCGCCTAGCCGTTTCAAATTCAGAGATTGCATATACATGAGAAAATTTGTCAAGTTCCGCCGTGACCGGGTGGTCTAGTGGTCAGGACGTCAGCCGCGAAAGCTGAAGACGCCAGTTCAAATCTGGCCTCGGACACCGGAGGGTTTGGTCACTTTTTCTGAAGTATATGACATCTATTTTCAGTTTATATATAGTAGTGTAACTACTTAAAAATTGCAAATCAAAAAATATTGAACAAAATAATTTGATTTGCTTCAAGATTCATAGATGGCAGCACCATCTCTCTCGCTATACCAGAATCACGTAAGAGATTCGGATAGGAGGTGCAAGCACGTACTGCGCATGCCCTTAGAGTATGGTCAACGGCGCCTAGCCGTTTCAAATTCAGAGATTGCATATACATGAGAAAATTTGTCAAGTTCCGCCGTGACCGGGTGGTCTAGTGGTCAGGACGTCAGCCGCGAAAGCTGAAGACGCCAGTTCAAATCTGGCCTCGGACACCGGAGGGTTTGGTCACTTTTTCTGAAGTATATGACATCTATTTTCAGTTTATATATAGTAGTGTAACTACTTAAAAATTGCAAATCAAAAAATATTGAACAAAATAATTTGATTTGCTTCAAGATTCATAGATGGCAGCACCATCTCTCTCGCTATACCAGAATCACGTAAGAGATTCGGATAGGAGGTGCAAGCACGTACTGCGCATGCCCTTAGAGTATGGTCAACGGCGCCTAGCCGTTTCAAATTCAGAGATTGCATATACATGAGAAAATTTGTCAAGTTCCGCCGTGACCGGGTGGTCTAGTGGTCAGGACGTCAGCCGCGAAAGCTGAAGACGCCAGTTCAAATCTGGCCTCGGACACCGGAGGGTTTGGTCACTTTTTCTGAAGTATATGACATCTATTTTCAGTTTATATATAGTAGTGTAACTACTTAAAAATTGCAAATCAAAAAATATTGAACAAAATAATTTGATTTGCTTCAAGATTCATAGATGGCAGCACCATCTCTCTCGCTATACCAGAATCACGTAAGAGATTCGGATAGGAGGTGCAAGCACGTACTGCGCATGCCCTTAGAGTATGGTCAACGGCGCCTAGCCGTTTCAAATTCAGAGATTGCATATACATGAGAAAATTTGTCAAGTTCCGCCGTGACCGGGTGGTCTAGTGGTCAGGACGTCAGCCGCGAAAGCTGAAGACGCCAGTTCAAATCTGGCCTCGGACACCGGAGGGTTTGGTCACTTTTTCTGAAGTATATGACATCTATTTTCAGTTTATATATAGTAGTGTAACTACTTAAAAATTGCAAATCAAAAAATATTGAACAAAATAATTTGATTTGCTTCAAGATTCATAGATGGCAGCACCATCTCTCTCACTATACCAGAATCACGTAAGAGATTCGGATAGGAGGTGCAAGCACGTACTGCGCATGCCCTTAGAGTATGGTCAACGGCGCCTAGCCGTTTCAAATTCAGAGATTGCATATACATGAGAAAATTTGTCAAGTTCCGCCGTGACCGGGTGGTCTAGTGGTCAGGACGTCAGCCGCGAAAGCTGAAGACGCCAGTTCAAATCTGGCCTCGGACACCGGAGGGTTTGGTCACTTTTTCTGAAGTATATGACATCTATTTTCAGTTTATATATAGTAGTGTAACTACTTAAAAATTGCAAATCAAAAAATATTGAACAAAATAATTTGATTTGCTTCAAGATTCATAGATGGCAGCACCATCTCTCTCGCTATACCAGAATCACGTAAGAGATTCGGATAGGAGGTGCAAGCACGTACTGCGCATGCCCTTAGAGTATGGTCAACGGCGCCTAGCCGTTTCAAATTCAGAGATTGCATATACATGAGAAAATTTGTCAAGTTCCGCCGTGACCGGGTGGTCTAGTGGTCAGGACGTCAGCCGCGAAAGCTGAAGACGCCAGTTCAAATCTGGCCTCGGACACCGGAGGGTTTGGTCACTTTTTCTGAAGTATATGACATCTATTTTCAGTTTATATATAGTAGTGTAACTACTTAAAAATTGCAAATCAAAAAATATTGAACAAAATAATTTGATTTGCTTCAAGATTCAAGTATTGAATTATTAATAAGCTTTCATTAAAAGGAAATATGTATTATGGAAAATAATTTAACAAATTTGATTTATATTAATCACAGCTTTGCCTATCCGTTTAACTGTTTTTTAATATTATAATTATTATAAAACTTAACGGAGTCTTAAACACTGTATACATGTAAATTTTAAAAAGCTCCTAACTCTAGGATAGTGGCCTCTAATGATAACCGACAACACCCAGAAGATGAACGTCTGGGTAAAAATCGTTATAATTTAATCCTGACCTATGTACCTACACTTTACAAGCTTAAAAGTATTTTTGACTGAAAATGTAATAATTTCCCGTGACTGACATTTATCTACACCCTAAAATAAATGATCCAAGTAAGTACGAGGTGGGGTCGTGAGATAGAGCTCGCTGAATCTACGCATTGAGACAAAATCGCTGTTTGTATATAAATATTATTTATGATGGCACTTTAAAACTTAATGATATACTTAATTTAATTGCATATAAAATTTAATAAAGCCTCTACTGAGGTACATGCTTTTGCTCAGTAAAGTTTCTAGATAAATCCTCTACCTAACGTTTAAGTTATTAAGACTAGCATATTTTAATTTATCTATATGAAATATTAACTGTCAATTTATGGTTCCAATACTGTGTGATTATTCCAAATGATGAATGGCGTTCAACTTTTAGGCAAGGGTCCGTTTTTTCAAATGTTTTTATAAATTCTCATAGAAAAGAGTTTAGGAATAGTTTATTCTAACATAATATTATCATAGAAAAAAATTACTTTAGTTGAACAAAATAGATTGTAACATACGCAAAAAATACCAAAGGCTCTAGTCGCTTAATAGATCATTTAAGGTGACTTCACCCTATTGTAATAAGTAAATTAATATGAAAGCGCACATTGTTGACATCATTCAATCCGTGTACTTAATTAAATATTGCCGATTATGTCAATATCAAGAGTGAGATGAGGACAATCTACGTTTGTGGGGTGGCGGTTGTACAACTTTCCTATGATAATAATGCAAGGAAAGGACCTAGTAGTAGGTAGTAGCATGTACGAGTAGTAGTATATGTTGGAAATACAGCCACGTTATGTGCAAGCGTGCGTTCAAAAAGTGGCCAACAAAAACAAACGACGCTCAGAACGTACGGTACAGCCACGTGACCTGGGTTGCCGTAGGAATTTTTACGAACTACATCTGCCATAGCGCATATAGTGTAGTATGTTTGTGTGAGTCCATGCATGTATCTATTTCTGGTGATATATTTTAAACTATTTGGAAATATGTTGCTTATTACGCGGATCTTCGGTGTCATACGTAAAAAAAAAACGGCGAAGTGCGATTTGGATTCGCGCCCAGAGGGTTCCATGTATCACACAATTTTAACAATGTTTTTTTCTTGCGACTCAAGCTTGGTTGGTATGTAAGTAAACCAAAACTAAATCTAATCATCAAAATTTTAGGGTTAGAATTTTCTGTGATAAGTTCGGGTAGACCCGGTAATTGTTCGCCTGTTTTCGAAAAAAAAAAGATTGCTTATTTTCAAAAAGATACAGAGGGGTACAGTTTTTACTGACCTAGGTACACAGCCACACCAGTTAATTTCATTAAATTGTTTTTATTTTTATTTTTGAACTTACCCCCCAAAAGTGGCCCCTCGTATTCTAAATTCTTTGATATACGTTGCATGTCCGCCTTTGAATCGTCGTTGCACAAAATTTCAGCTATATGATCTAGTCGTTTCGGGGTAAATAGGCTAGACGGACAGACAAACAGACGGTCACACCATAAAATTCCTTTTTAACATTTTGCTCCGGAACTCTAAACACTGTGTTTGCATGTGTTGCATAACGAATACCAACTTTTGTCCGGAAGTCATTGTGGATTAGCTTAATAAGTAGTAAAATGATATCGTGATTTCTTTAAGTTAGTCATAATATTTGTATTTATTGGAAGTTATTCGACGTAACAACACACTTAAGTGTGTCATGACTGGTTTGAAAGTTTACGAAAGTTTCGTGAACGGATGAATGTGTATGTGTATTGACCCATTCTTCGGGCAGACAATGGAAAAAAGGTCAATAAGTTACACAGCCGCCTCGAGGTAGGTATAACGTTGTTTACCCACGAACCAAGGTGAGACGAGGTGATATACTTACATAAATATAATCGACATTTAAGTCAGCTGGCGAATTTTAAAGTGAATTGTTCTGCTGCCGCGAAAGCTATACATAAACTGTAGATAAGGTACCTGACATATATGCACCTACGGTGTAACAAAGCTATGTTTAACGGTTAGAATGTGAATAGTGAGGCTCGTATAGTAGAGACAGTGTGACAGCTAAAATGCTTGTTGTGAGGGAGTGCTAAGTAATTTGGTACCGTAACTAACACTAGGGAAGTCTAAGTACTTTGTGTTAGATTGTGTTATAATATTTATTTATATATTTACACTATAACTCAAACAAACAAAATTCCTAAATTACATAATCCAAGTAAGTAATCAAAAAGTAATTTAGCTCATAACAAATTCCCTTTAGGCAAGAGCGATAGTGAAGGTGGCCGGCTATTTGGCGCATTATTTATAGTGAATGTTTGCCGTCCTATAACTTTAGGAAGAGTTTAGGTTTACACTATTGGTCTCTGTCGGATGATATTCATAAGTAGTTCAAGAAACGAGAAAAGGAAAATAGCTAAGATTTGTGGTTTATGCCTGAAATATTTTTAACACATATTGTTTCAGATCTCTACAATATACATAGAATTATTGTAAATATTTACAGTTTAGTTATGGCACTATAAAATTCCATGAGCTCATTTTGTTTTAGGTTTGCTAAATCTACATTTACCTTAATTGTTTAGCTATTAAGCACTTATAAAGAACAACCATGGTTTCATTGTCCATTCATACACATAAACTTTTAGTAAATATTTTTTTTATATTACGGTTTATTTCTTATAACTATTACGGTGAAAACTAATTTCTTTAATAATATTTCGTCATGTGTCAAACGTCTTTTTGCATGTTTTTTGCCTAGAAATGCCATGTTTGTTTACCTTATTTTACTTTTCTATTGAATTCAGGTATGTATATATCAAAATAAAATGGCTCTACTTTATATACCACACACCTATTTAAAAACATGTTTATTCTAAAATCAATAGCAACCAGTGTCATCCTTATCGCTGACCGGAGGTGCAATGATGCGTCCATGTTCCAATCGCACTTCTCTGTAGAATGTTAAATAGCCGAGTAAATATAAATACCTACTTATAGTGTTGACTTTTTGCTTAAACATATTAATCGTCAATAGTAGACAGTTGTATACTTATTGGTAATGTATTAAATGACCCTCCTAGTCCTTCTTTATTATGGAATTAATTTTAAACAAAATAGTGTAGTCGGTGTGGAGAAGGCTTTAGATATTTAAGTAGGTAGACCGGACCAGGAATACTTTAGCAATATCTTACAACAATTATCTACAGCGATAGTACCGAGGCCATAATACCTAAGTCTAGCTCTGCAAGTAAATTATCTACTACTACAAACGCTGCGAATAAAATCAGTATGTGAGTCAAGGATGACGTCGTCGCGGGTTGAACGAACTTTCGCCGGCGCGCGGCCACAGCCGTTAGGTAGCTATAACGTACAAATACAGAGGGTCCTCTTTACACTGGTTACATAATGGGCCCTTCTTTACAATTACTAGTTTCTGCAGATGCTACGATTTTATTTACAACAGTTGTATGTTTACATAATTAAAGCACAATTAAATTTATTTCAGACATATAAGAACGGATTTGACTAAGTTTTGCCCTATAAGACTTTCTGTATGTTCGTTTTGTGTTATGTCTTAGCTAGAACGTGACCGAGCTACACCGAGGCTGCACGAGGAATCTCTTTTCGATTTGAATTAAGCAAAAAGCATTAGAATTTCAAATTAATTATTCGTGGTTCGAGGGATTGCCTAGTTTGTAATTCCAGTTTCTTTGTGAATTGAATATGTTAATATGGAACGGAAATGACATTACTTATAAGTATATTGATTTTGCCAGACTTGTATAGTTTTTGACATATACACCGTGGGCCCATATAACTAGACAGATTTTAACAGTGTATTCCTGATCATATTTAGATACTAAAATGTCCTATAAACTTTTCTGGAATACGCCTAGTTTCAGAGTTAATACGAATTTTAAAAATATAGATTTTTTATTATAACTCAGCACAAAACGCTTTTCTAATGGCGTTGTTGCCACTATTGGACATAGTTTACACGTCCTTATTGACAGATATCAAAGTGACAAGGAAAACTTTGCAGAAACTAAATTTTTACAAAAAAACATGTACGAATTTGTTTTAGGCGATAATTTTATTAATAATATTTGTTAAATAAATAATAATAATTAAATAATAATTACAAATAAATAATAAATAAACTAAGGATAAGGAAGGCCCGTATTCTAACTTTAAAACACGTATAGAGACGATCCAACTTCAATACAACTCCAATGCATTAACAACGCAATACAGCTACGGCATAAACATCTGAATCAGAAATATCAGAATTTGCTTGAGAAAAATTCCAACGCAGTTCCAATACAACTTCAATATTGGTTGGATGTTTGTTGGAGATATGTTCGAGATAGGTTGTGTGCTTATTGTATTTTAAAATTAGAATCCGGCACCAGTTCTACCTAATAACTGCTACGTCTGCAACTATAATAATAGACTAATCGTACCTAAGAGAACACACCCACTACCATTACCATCATACCTACATTGTATGATTTGTAGGTACAGTCGACGTCAAAGATATGTTTACATTTTGCATCTTATTACAAAGGAGTAAAGTGCAAAGTGTAAACATATCTTTGACGTCGACTGTACCAGGAAAATATATGTTTATAAATTTTATAGATATCTATTATTTTATGGTACCTACACCTGGCATAATAAGTAATAAAATTCCTAGGTATAATATAATGCCTAGGAAAGTAATTCTTAGCCCTGCTGATTAGGTTTCTGGTTAGTCTCGATAAAGAGTTCATGTCCTAGTTATGAAATTAGATGGAATATTATGTATAATTACTACTATAAAAACTTACTTAAGTACCTAGTAGTATGTATTATTGAAGAAAATGAACAGAAAAGTAACAAAGTTTAGATAATTACCGATAATGTTTTTGTATACATCTAATGTAAACAAAACAATTAAAAAATACTCATGACGTTTTCTTTCTTCACGGTCGTTTTCCATGCTCTCTAGATTTAATGACACCATTATTATATTATTATAGTTTATGTGCGGTAGGTCAGTGCCATAACTCGGCAAAACCAGGTTAAAGCCAGTTAAATTACTAAGCTGCAAATCTAACCCTGAGTTACTTGATTCACTAAGCCAAAACACCAACCTTTTTTGATTTTTCTTGTTCTCTTCTCACACATGTTGTCAAAATATTGTTCACTCACAAAACAAACACTGGCAGTTTACAAAACTTGTATTGAATATAAATATTCGCAATAACAATTGAGCGCGTGTAGTTCGTTGGAGTAACTGACGTGGAGTGAATAAAATCGGTACTCGGTACGGTAGGCAGGCGCCCAGTGTGATCGTATCGTATCGTAGCGTCTCGTAGCCGTAGCTCGGCAGCGTTCTGGCGTTCGGAGCGAGAAAGAATGTTGGGGTTGCTGGCTTTTCAGTTTTTTCTTACATAAAGGAGATCGTAAATTTTTGATAGGTGATCTGGCCCAGATTGTTTAGGACCGTTTAGGAATGTTTCTGACCTTTAAAAAATCGTCATAATTTCTAGATCAGGACGGTGGTAAAAATATTGCGAATTCTAATGGGACAATTGAAAAATCATGCATTTAAAACTTTAATCTGACAAGGACAATATTTGAAAGCGTGCTTGCCTATGATTTATATATTAATGTAAAAAAGTACCAATTTTTTAAAGATAATGTACAAAAGCGGACTTAAAAACAAAACGGGAATCATGATGAAATTAAAAAAAGTCATATTTTGATCGTATTTATAGTTCCTGTATTTTAGTAAAGAAAGACGGCTGTCAAACCATCGTTGATACTATTAACTGAACATTCCTAACACCTATTGCGAAGGGATAAGGTTTACCACCGTTAAGTGCCGATACCACTAGTATCTGACATTGTAAAATTGAAAAAAGATGCGTTTCGTTATTGAAGGAGCATTATATTATGCCATTATGAAACCCACTTTTAATATTCAAACTCCGATCAAAAATGCAAAAATACGCATTTTCAATCTTTAGGCGTTTTAATACAGTTGATTTCTAATTTAAACTTCCGTATTCGTATTCTTAGATACTATTTTAATATTACAATGTTCTAACTTACCGAACAGTATCAAAACGCAGATTATGTAACGGTAGACATTGACAGTTTCAAACCAAAAAAACAATCCGTTTCAGGCCAGGGTTAAGTTAAACTTTATGTCAATGCCATAAAGACGTTAACCACTTGTCTTGCTGTATTTTAATCGCGGAAAAATCAACATAATGTGTATTTATTTAGTATTTCTAATTCCCATTTCATTTTTTTGTAATATTTTGTCTACTTTAGTAATAAAATGAGTATTTATTTTACATTGAAGTACAAACTGTATACGGTTTATATCAGGTGGCCCAGAATTGACGATCTCCTTTGTCTGGTTAGAAATTAAATCTGTATAATAAAACAAAAGAAAACATGAACTTACGAGCTCGTAGATAATACTATTGATTCGAGTCAAACTTTCATAAATATCGTAAGATTTTACGTAAGTTTTGGCATAAAAACGAATTATTGGAAGAATTCGTTTTAATAATTGCAAAAGAAAATTTTATTCTAAACTGCAACAGGAACCTATCTACCCCAACATTTCGTGTGAATTTGTGGAAAGTATTAATCTAATTGGAATCATTTGAGGTTCATCTACCATGAAAGCATGCACCGTATCTATAATATGTCATTGTTATGCTATTAAAGTTAAACATTGCAAAGTTAAATGCACCCAATAAGTAGTTATCTTATCTTACCTACGTAAAAGTTTAATTGAATAACCTGATTTCCTTACATATGTAATTAAAATAATGGAAAACTTATTTTTAAATGTAAAAAAAAAAATAGTTATTTATTTCGATCAGCAGGTTTTGGATCCAACCAGTTCACCTAACAATGAAACTTATTTCTATAAAAAACTTTCCAACTTCCAGTCAAGTTAAATAAATAAGTATTATTTTCCCCATTCATCGGGAAGTCCCAGTTTTCCCCGAAATGGCAACTCGAGCGCACGTTGCAGAGCCCGCGCCGCGTGTGCTAGCGCCTGTGCGCACGCACGTGTCGTCTACACGTTGCCACGTAATTCGTGAAATAGCCCGATGCGACGCTATGATTACGTTTACACTAAAGATCTACGAGCCCCGATGCAAAAGATTTCGTCTAGTACAAAACAACTATCATATTTATTATTGATAATTATTACACGTTTACTTTTTAATGATTAATATTAATAATAGTATTTCAAATGAGGCCAATAATAGTACATTTTAATGATTAATATTGTTTAATGGAAGCACTAAAATACTTTCTTGGTGAACTAAATAATTTTATAAAAACCAATGTCTAAATTAATTTGTGCTTATTGCGCTTCAGACCTCGTATACTCTTAATAAACCCCTGTGATGTGACCCTTTTACTAAAAAAACGGCCAAGTGCGAGTCGGACTCGCGTACCGAGGGCTCCGTACCAATATGACGGTATATAAGTAAAAGTTCACCCATCACGACAATCGAGTCATAGCTACGCGTTCATGAGGAAAGGGGTAGTAACTTTAAAATTATTAAAAATATTTTTATTATATGATGTAACAAAAAAATTACGGTTTTCGCAATTTTTCCTTTATCTGTGCTATAAGACGTTGCTTCGTACCAAATTTCAAGATTCTGAGTTCACGGGAAGTACCCTGTAGGTTATGATTCCCTTGCGAGTTTCGAAAATTTGCGGTATAAACGGTTTCATAATGTATCTTATGATTGCGTTGGCTTAGTGGTTTGATTTTTTCACAGCTCCAAGAGACAGTAGACCTGAGTATTTGATATAAATTTCAGCTTGATACCTCCACGCGTTCCTGAGAAAAAGGGTCTTGACAGACGGACGGACGGGCGGACGGACGGACGGACAACAAAGTGATCCTATAAGGGTTCCGTTTTTTACCCTAAAAATGACCCACAAACCACATACATTACGTATAACTAAATATAAATGTATTCTGCATAAATATAGGTACAACAGTTGTATAGCTACTTTACCCTTTGAATTTGTATCAAAAATATTTTAAAGAAAATATCGTATTTTATTAATTAATTATCAGATAAGTATTACTTGTGCTTTAATTGTATTAGTGTAGGATATTATCATGCATGATCCAGATATTATAATAACATTATTAAACGATGTTAAATTTTGACCTAAAACCAGTTATACCGTACAATTGGGAGAGCCTTAATTAGAAAATGCTCTGAGTAGAAAACTTACGCATTGGGGACGTAATGCTATCGGATATATTTTCTAAACTTAGATCGTGTCACGTGCGCTCTCGAGATAAGTAACGTGATGCATAATTAGATTAAAAAATAAATATATACTGTTACATCGTTACAGTTACAACGAGCAGCTATTGAAAATTAATGATTCAATTCGCGACACGTGAAGTTTGAGGAACAACGATCCTCACGTGGAGAGGTCGATACAAATGGATGAGCTTATTCTTATTAAGTACCTATCACATTTATGACTTCCTCTACTAATATTATTAACGTGTATGTGTATATTAACTGTGTTTGTCTGTTTTGTGCTTCAATCGCTGATAGATTATATGAAATTAGGTATGGAGATAGAGATAGTATGATTCTCGCGGAATAGACTAAGCTTAGGTAGTTGGTCACACTACCTCATCGGGTAGCAAGATTCGGGACATACGAGTCATGACTTAAAAAGTTATGCCTTTTTTTGTTAGGAACTTGATGTGCCAAATATAAAATTTAACGTAAGTTAATTTTATTTACCTCTGGTATGTACTTTTATTGTATCGGTAATTGGTGAAAATAATAATAATAATTTCATTATTTTTGATTTTGTGAAACATAGATATTGTAAAATAACGGATGACTGTTATTAGCTTTTTTTAAAATATATAATAATAATAATAATAATAAATACTCTTTATTGCACACCTCATACAGTTACAAGCACAAATTTTACAATTAGATAAATTTAGGTAGAGGTAACAACAGGCGGTCTTATCGCTAATGAGCGATTTCTTCCAGACAACCTTTGGGTAGTGGAGACTAGAGAAAAACAATAAGCAGTAGGTGGTGCATAGAAACAAAAGAGACGAAATAGATAACACAGCACATTCATATGAATAATATATACATACTTAAATAAATACAAAATAAACATACATATACGTACATATATACATATATAATACACACAATAAGAAACAACAGTGTCAACTTAAAAACCTAAGGAAGAGATAAATAGTATTCCTTAAGTTGCGATTTAAAGCTACCAATAGATTGCGCGCGTTTAATGTTGAGAGGGAGAGAATTCCACAAACCAACGGCCTGGAACGTAAATGAGCAATTATAAAATTTGGAAGATGAAGATGGCACTTTTAGGAGCAATTTTTGAGAGGATCTAATAGAATTAAGATAAGAGAAACGCTCTTTGAGGTAGCGGGGAGTTGCAGGGTTAAAAAGTATAGAAAAGAGTAAAGAAAGTATGTGAGAGTTACGGCGGTGACGGATAGGGAGCCATTTGAGTTGAGAACGAAAACTAGAAACATGGTCGAATTTGCGTAATCCGAAAATGAACCGAATGCAGGCATTTTGAATACGCTCAAGCTTATTAAGTTGCTCCTCGGTTAGGTCTAAATAGGAGATATCTGCATAATCAAGAATGGGGAGAAGTAACGACTGAGCAAGCGCAATTTTAGTAGCATTTGGCAGGAAATTCCGGAGCCGTCTGAGAGACCCTATGGCAGCAAACATCTTCCTGCTCACTTCACTCACTTGAGGCACCCATGATAGACAACGATCCATGATTACGCCAAGATTTTTCACTTGGTTGAAAAAAGGAATTTGGATACCATCGAAGACTATCGGAGGGAGCCTGAGAAAGTCAATTTTGGAGATTTGTTTAGCGCTACCCATCACAATTACCTGTGACTTTAGGGGGTTTACTTTTAAACCGTAATTTTGACTCCAATTTGATATGCGGAGCAGATCAAGATTCGTGACTTCTATAACTGAATTGAGATCGCTATGCATACCCTGCGAATATATTTGAAGGTCGTCGGCATAGAGGTGATACGAAGAGGAGAGATCAAGAGTTATGGAATTAATGAAGATAGAAAATAAAAGAGGAGACAGCACACCACCCTGTGGAACACCAGCTGATGTGCTGCACCAGGAAGAACACGAAGAATCTAGTTTTATTCTTTGCCGACGACCAACCAAATAGCTGCGGAACCAGTCAATCGCTGCAGCCGATATGTTAAGAGACTGTAAGAACGCGAGCAAAATGTCAAAATCGACCGTGTTAAAGGCATTACTGAAATCTAGAAGTGCAAGAACTGTAAGCTTCTGGTCATTCATACCCAAACGGATGTCATCGGTAACCTTGACAAGAGCCGAGGTAGTACTATGGCCCGGACGAAAACCAGATTGAAATGGGTTTAGGAGGTCATTTCTATTCAGGAAGGAAGTTAGTTGCTGATGCACTAGCCGTTCGAGGACTTTGGATAGGAAAGGAAGAATGGAGATGGGGCGATAGTCAGAGAAGGAACTGGGGTTTGGGTTTTTTGGGTAAAGGAATAATATTGGCATCCTTCCACAGACTGGGAAAAGTACTTGATGAAATGGAAAAATTCAGAATACCGGTGATAATAGGAACAAACAAATCAAGGAGAGGGAGTATCATATTTCGGCTAACACAGTCAACACCAACGGCGTTAGAAGTGATATTCAATATACCCTTCCTAACATCACTCTCACAGAAATGGCTAAAATAGAAAGAAGAGAAATCTAAGGCAGGAAGTGATGAAAGATGATGAAGTGAGTTAGATTTCTTAGGACCACTGAAACAGGTGGACGATGAAAAATGCTGGTTAAGCTGGTCAACGCTAATATTGTTTAAATTGGTTGCCTGTTGAGATTTGCCAACTCCGAGACCTTTCAAAAATTTCCACACTTTGGCTGGATTTCCTATCTTATATAATTATGCTTCCAAGCGTCTTACAATGAAAGAATTAGCTAGTGTCGCCCGACAGAATGCATAAGCTGAAACATTATGCAGTAAGTCGGTTTAACGAGCCACTATGGAAGCATCATGTTTTCTTAATGCTTTCGTACTCACGTGTCACGGCTGTAGTAGCATTTTTATGGGGACAGTCATTCGATATTATTGGTATCGGTTCAGAATTTGACGCCAGCGACATATGTGACCGTAGTTGCCAAAATGTATGTGTTGCATCTCTTTCGTTAATATGACTAAGACAAGTGATGTAGCCAGTTGCAGTATATCTCCACATGGGTATACTTTTTATTTAATTTTCAAATTTTTCACGTGTCGAGTCTAAAAGTTTGGAATAGGTACTACAGTTTACCATTCTATCGAAAGGTTAGGAGATACAGGTTGAATATTTAATAATGGCTGGCAGCTTTGACAAAATTGTTTTTTCACTGTAAATAGTGTCATGTAGGTTGTCATTGTCAAAGTATGTCACCTTATGTCATGTCATACAAATTGATAAAGTAGGTTGATAGGTTGACATGACACGACACCTGTAGAGATGTGACAACAGCGAGTGTAGAGTTAACAATTCAATAGAATTGCAAGGAAAGCTAAACATACAAATATAACATAACATAAATACTCTTTATTGCACACCTCAAAATAAAGAAACACATAAAATACAAGTTACAAACAGAATAATCAGAGATAAATATCTTTAGAAATAATTAACTGATTGAAAAATACTCGAGATGAATTAGCAATAATAAAAATCGTTTGGGGTGTCTGAGGTTTTTAGTGGCTCAAGTAACACGTTGTATATATATAGAATACCTATATGCGTTTCTACAGTTTGTATCTAAATATTATATGCTGGTACTATAATTTTGTGTGAGATTATTCCCAAATATTTAATGACAAATACCATTTCAATATTCAATTAGATTGTGTTTCAATCAAGTGTTTCATATAAGAAAATTATTTACCTGACAGTTACACAACAAATCATAATTGTACGTTCTCATAAGCTCACACCTGGGGCCTATTTCTCGTACGTTACAAGTCTTGTAATACAAGTGTGTATCTATGGTAACGCTTGTATTTCAATACTTTTTACAAGTTTCCGTTTCACGTAAATGTATAATTGTTACAAGAGGGGCGTTAAAAGAGTTTTCACAAGTGTTGTTTTTTCACAAGTTGACAAACACTAGTAGATATTATATACTAAAATAGTCATTTCGTTCCTCAAAAGCTGTACTATATACTTGTAGCTTGTGACTTATCACGCAATAATGAGGAGTCTCTATAAACTGCTAATATGCGTTTTTGGTACAAATCGAATAATAAATAAATGAAGATATTGCATTTTTAAGATCTCAAATGTGTAAGTTTTTAATGCACTTCGTTAAAATCAGTAATGTTATTTAATTTTAGCTTTTATTTTCCAAATAAAACAGTAAACTCATTCCTATGTAATTATTATCATTGGGAGAGAACCGGTAAGTAAATGACCAATAACATAATAATTTTGTAACGAATTCACTCGTATTATAAAAAATAAAATACCTACACTGAAGCTTGTAAACATTCATAGAGTGACTGACGAAACTGAGTATGATTTTATGATTTTACACTTGTACTTGATAATTTTGAGAAACGCTTTTCATTACTACTTGTATTATTATACGCTTGTATATTCCGAAAACACAAGTCAGCCATTTTGTTGAGGAAGATTTGATAAGATTGATTGTCGCTTAAATTCAATAAAGTGTCGTATATTCATTTGGTGGTAATGTGGTCTAGCGACTCTTCAGATGATGAAGAAGTGATTGTGGTGAGGAGGCCACGAGTGTATAGAGACAGAATAAATTATACTTACATGGAAAATACTTTTGAGTACAATGAGAGATTTCGACTTTCAGCAGAGAAGCTAGAACATCTAAGAAATGTATTAGGTCAACATTTGGCCAGACTTACTAATAGAAGTAGAGCACTGTCTGTCGATCTACAGCTGCATACTGCTCTTCACTGGTTGGGGACAGGCATGCAATACCACGCAGGAGGAGACATGCACGGAATTAGTAAAGCCAGTGTTTGTAGAGTCATTCACAACTTTGTTGCCGCTGTAAATGAAACTTTATACCTCGAATATGTGAAATGGCCAGAAAATATGCACGCAGTAGTTGCCAAATTCTATGCCATAGCCGGAATGCCCTTAGTGTGTGGTTGCATGGATGGTATTCTAATCGACATAGATGCACCTACCATACACGAGGAAGTTTTTGTCGATCGACATGGCAATCATTCGATCAATTGCATGGCTGTGTGTGGTCCGGATTTAAAATTTTATTATTCCTACGCAAATTGGCCGGGGAGTACACACGACGCACGAGTTTTGAGGAATAGCATGTTGTACAATCAACTGGAAAATAACTGGAGACCTCTTCCAAATGGTATTATCCTTGGTGATTCTGCTTATCCCGTGAGGAATTGGCTGATTCCGCCAATTATTATGAATGCCAATGATGAGGCAAATGCAAGATTTTTAAGGGCGCATAAAGCTACACGACGATTAATTGAAAATGCCTTCGGTGTGTTGAAAGAGAAATTTCCATGTCTCAACCACCTTCGATTAAAACCTACTAAGGCCTGTCAACTATTTCAATGCTGTGTGGCACTGTGTAACTTTGTACGGGATCAAGCTGAAGATGAGGATGATATTCAAGACGCAAACGAAGATGAAGAATATAATTATGGTAACTTCGAAAACGAATTAAACCAAGGGGCGCAAAATGCTGTACAAAGAATAATAGGTTTCTTCAGAAATTAAATTATTGTATTATTCACATATAAGTAGATTGTTTAAGTGAGGAATAAAAAATATTTTACTATAGGTACATTTTTATTCCCTTTCTACTAAAGTAATATATTAATTCAAACATAACCCTAGTCACTTATAGCATCCAAAAACGCATGGTTTCTAAAACATAATTAATTATATTTTTCATGTCCTCTATATGATGGACACAGAAATCATTTAGATTATCTTCGGCTTCGGCTATCTCAAGCCAATCCTGTTCTACCCGCTGATGATATAGGCAGGCTTTGGTGCCCGGTGATATATAAATATTATATTTGAGGAGAATTTTTCCTTTTAGTACGTTGCTAATATGCTGTGGTTCATACCAGCATCCCCCAAAAATGCAGTCATCGTTATGCTCTGGCGTTCTTTTTAATGCGGGCATTTTACCTCAGGCGAGGCGTAGCTAGATATTTGAAGGAAATTTTATTACGCTGTAATAGTAAACACCAACTTTGTATCCAGTCGTCATAAATAAAGAGCAATATGACACGGACAGTTTAGCTTTTTTTTTTTTTGTTGGATGAAGTTGTATTTCAGTCAGTCCGGCTAGGATGGAGCCATAAAGTTCTTGTTTTAAAGTTAGAGTGTATACTTCCGCCACAAAGTGAGGCCGAAAGAGAAGGTAGTCTAGGGGACTGTGTCGTCTGTGTCACGTTTTGACTAAGGAGGTAAAAACGTCATCAGACAATTAAAATGTCTTTTTCTTAAAATGGAGGTCGCATGTGACAATTTTGTAACGAGTGCGAGTGAAACACCGCTCTCTAGATTATGCCCTCTATCGGACCGTTTTTACAAACTGTTGTTATGCTCGGTATCGGTAACAAGGTTTAACTGTGGTTAGGGAAATAGAGTAAGCGTAATGTCCGGTTTCCCTCATGGTTCGGGATGGGTGCTTTATATACATTCTACGATACTTTTTTTTCCAGTCATATTCTATACCTACTAGTCGCGTTCCTAAACTTAAATTATTCGAAAACATTCCAATTTATCCTAGTCTTCTGGCTTTGAAAGATGAAACAGCATTTTGTGAAAATTTTTGTATTTTATATGTGGGAGTTACTGTTAGGTAAAATTTATAATCCCCCTACTGTACACTATTTACTGAAATACCTATTTGAATTTTTTTTAATGTATTGTAAACTATTCATAGCGTAGTTATGACAAGACCCCGGTAGGAATTCTCCCTATATACGAATTCATATTGCTTTCCTATATGACTTAAATGTCTCTCTCATAGATGTAATAAAATACTTTCTTTTTGTAATATTTATATTTAAAATACATATCGTGCTGCAACCGTTTACGGGGCATTACTCGTGTCATCGCTTCCAGTGTGATCACTGGACACGTAAAGAGTTTGCGTCCCGTCTTCGTTTATTGACACATTATCTTGTGTAATCAACAACACACTAGAACAGTGCCCTTGTGTTGTATTTATTTTGCTCATAATTTCATTAGTGTAATGAGAATGAGAAACATTCAAACGCTCTTCCATTTCGTAAATTTCCAATTTCATTTTGTAATTTTGGAGCTCTATATACTCCAACTGTACTTTGAGTTTTCTCTTTTTCAAAGTAAGCATCTCATCGTTTTTCTCCTGTGCCTTTGATTTATCCGTGACATGCCGCTTGTCTGGGAATAGAATGTAAATATATGTACACATCAATCCGCTACCTAAACTAGTACAAAATTGTACTTAATTATAAACCATCATATATACTTACACTTAACATTGACTTTTCTAATATTATGGCAAGGTACGGTGTCGTCAACTTTGGAACTGTGGCCTATTTCTTTTTGTTCAATATTTTGGCTACTTGCCATTGTGTCGCGTATGCCTAAACCTTCCAAAATTGGCGAATCTTCACCTATTATTTCCATCACAATCTCGTCCAGTGGGGTAATTTTTTTGTTTTTGCCACCTCCAGCGCCGGTTGTTTTAGCATTGTCTTTTTTAGCCTGAAATTCAATGTGTATTATAAACGAATGTCGCTAGCCACGTCAGTCTATCAATCAGCCTATCTGATTCTATAGCCTTAACTTTTATTATTAAAATATACGGGCAGACTGCACGACGATGTATAAAGCCAAACATTAAAACGTAGTCGATACGAGTGGAACTCATAACTCTCATAACTCATAAGTATTTTTTTTTTCACTTACCAATGTCGCCCGTTTGATATTGGACCAAAATACGTCTCGGGCATACGAAAACTCTTTGTCTTTTGCAATCAAACCCAAAGCTTTGCCAAATTCACAAATTTTTCTCCACTCTTGAACTTTCATATCCTTTGTTAGTGTATCAGAGAATTGACCAAAAAGAATATTTTTGGCGTCGCGGATTTTTGTCAGTACCGCAATTTTGTTATCTAATTTTTCCATTTTGGCACAAGAAATATATAATAAAATGCATTTATTGACCAAGGCGTTAGCGTATTATATTCTTCTCTTATTAAGATTATGATGCATAACAGTGACATTGACATTAAGATAACATTTATAATGGCCATCGCATTTCCTTTTTGCATAGTAAACAAACCTATTTTCTAACTTTATACAGCCGCCTTGTAGCACTTGTAGAAATCATTCATACGAGAAACAGAATTAAAACACACTTGTACAATGAAATTTTAATTGTAAGCTTGTAGACTTGTGCACTTGTAACGTACGAGAAATAGGCCCCTGATAAAACCTTAAAGTAGATCCATTTACGTTTGTAAATAAATTGCATAGTGCATGTAACCTGCGCGCAGACAAGCCGATTAGAGATGTGTTTGGAAGCCAGACTTTAGCAGCGTGGCAGGGAGGTAATTAGGCTTACGATACCGCCACTTATCGGCCGTTGAGCACGTTTTTCCCCTGACGACTGTAATAAAATAACCAGGGATCGTCGACTTTTTAACTTTAAATATAGGACCGAAAATTTATATTTACATCGTAATCATCGTATTATTAGATTGTTAACGAAAGAATTAATTATTTTTGTATAGGTAGAGTACTCGTAAGTACCGATTTCTAGTCCCTTGATATCAGGCGCAGGTTACAGGGGGGGGGGGGGGGGGGCAACAGGGGCAATTGCCCCCCCTGAAACGCAAACCTCCTATACTACGGGGCCCATAGGTGCGGACCGCGAGATTTTTTTTGAAGGCGCCTGCTTGATATCAAGGAGTAGGTACATATCGTATTCTGTCGCGTTATATATATTCTAAATAATGAAAGTTTTGCTTATAAAGATTATTCGTACGTACATTTAGTGTTTCAATAACCCAATGCTCTAAGAAGTGTACACAAGTTACATCTTTATTGTAGCTAAAATATACTATCTATTTTATCATCCATTCAGAGTCAGAGCTTAGAAATATGTACCCCTATGGCAAAAAATAATGTCGGATAGTTCAATAAACAATACAAGTTACCCTATCAGATTTCAATAAGCGTACCAAACAAACTGATTCTGCTCTTATCACTTTATATTCAACTAGCGACCCGCCCCGGCTTCGCAACCGATAAAAAATGGTTATTGTAGGTTATCCCTAAGAGATAGACACATACCATCGTCGACTATTTTTTAGACCTTTTTAAGGTGTACAATATTGTAGTACATTATTTTTATCTATCTCGTTGGGTTTAGCCAGCGTTTGCAATGTAAGCGCACAAAATGTGTTTATTTACGACATCACATTAGAAACCTCTAAAATTATCAATGTTTCTCTACTATATTATGCATGTATTATACATATAAACCTTTGCCTTTAATCACTCTACCTATTTAAAACAATTGCATCAAAATCCGTCGCGTAGTTTTAAAGATCTAAGCATACATAGGGACAAACAGCGGAAAGCGACTTTGTTTTATACTACGTATGTAGTGATGTTTGATTTTTATTTTAAAACCAGAACCAATTTTAATATAAAAATAAAATTGATTTACTCTCCCATAAGCTTTCACCACACCACTTATTTAAATGCCATGTGCGATAAAAATATTTCTTGTGAAGAGATATATCTTTAAAAAACAATATTTCCGGCGGGTATGCTTATCCTTTCCTTGTTGTATGACACGTGGTTGCGGCAGGTCATGGTGCGGTCACGTTGACTGGAGCATGGGCAGTATGCTGATATTGCCGATTGTGTGAAGCTTCCACGACACTGAAGGGCAACATGTGCAGGATTTGCACAAAAGCAATTTAATACCGGTCTATTAACTCGGAAGTGACTCTAATGTAGGTGGGTATTGTAGGTAATGCACTATAACGATAAGGTTTTAAGGTATTGCCTTTATATTAAAGAAAAGCTAGGTACTTACTTAGATCCCAGAGCCGTCCAAAAGGTGTCGAGAATTTTTAGTCTGTGCGACTCCGACATAACTTCCGCGCTGTCCCCGTGGCGCGGAAGTATTCATAACGGATTTTCCCCCGTAAAAAAGTACTTCATCATCATCATCATCATCATCTCAGCCGTAAGACGTCCACTGCTGAATATAGGCCTCCCCCTTGGACCTCCACACGTACCGGTTGGAAGCGACCCGCATCCAGCGTCTTCCGGCGACCTTAACAAGATCGTCTGACCATCTTGTGGGTGGACGTCCTACGCTGCGCTTGCTGGTTCGTGGTCTCCACTCGAGCACTTTTCGGCCCCATCGGCCATCTTCAAGTGCAATGTGGCCTGCCCATTGCCACTTCAGCTTGCTAATCCGGTGGGCTATGTCGGTGACTTTAGTTCGTCTACGAATCTCCTCATTTCTGATTCGATCACGTAGAGAAACCCCGAGCATAGCCCTCTCCATAGCTCGTTGAGCGACTTTGAGTTTTGAGATGAGGCCGATAGTGAGCCGTAAGTCATCACTGGTAACACACATTGATTAAAGACTTTTGTCTTGAGGCACTGAGGTATGTCGGAGGAAAAGACATTACGTAGTTTCCCGAACGCTCCCCAACCGAGTTGGATTCGGCGGTCGACCTCTTTCTCGAAGTTGGACCTACCTAATTGGACTACTTGTCCTAGGTAGATGTACGAGTCAACAACTTCGAGTACCGAGTTCCCAACAGAGACTGGGATGGGCACAATATTGGCATTTGACATAAGTTTCGTCTTGTCCATGTTCATTTTCAAGCCCACTCGTTGTGAAACTCGGTTGAGATCATCGAGCATCATGCTGAGTTCCTCCATCGACTTTGCCATGACTACGATATCGTCGGCAAACCGAAGGTGAGTGATGTATTCGCCGTTGATGTTGATGCCAAGTCCTTGCCATTCCAGAAGCTTGAAGGCGTCTTCCATTACGGCAGTAAACAGTTTTGGAGAGATAACGTCGCCCTGCCTTACGCCTCTTCGCAATGGAATCGCCTTCGTACTCTGCTCCTGCACTCGGACCGACATGGTGGCGTTACTATACAAACACTTCAACACTTCGATGTACCGATAGTCAATATGGCATCGCTGAAGGGACTCAAGCACCGCCCATGTTTCCACCGAATCGAAGGCTTTCTCATAGTCCACAAACGCTAAGCATAATGGCAAGTTATACTCTTCGGTCTTCTGTATAACTTGCCGCAGCGTATGGATGTGGTCTATGGTACTATAACCTTTTCGGAAGCCGGCTTGTTCGGGAGGCTGGAAGTCATCAAGTCTGTGTTCGAGACGGTTCGTGATGACCCTTGAAAACAGCTTATAGACATGGCAAGTTCTTCAATAGGCTGTTATCACCTTTTTTGAAGAACAGCACCACCTCGCCTCTATTCCATGTTTCAGGCGTTATGCCCTCGGACAAGACGGAATTAAAGAGCTTCTGGAGGACTTTAAGTACCGGTGTTCCACCCACTCTCAGAAGCTCTGAAGTGATTCCGTCTTTGCCCGGCGCCTTGTTGTTCTTAAGCTGATTCAGGGCCATCCTAATCTCGTACAGACTGATGTCCGGGATATCTTCGGTATAATGTCGGGACAGCTTGGCTCTTGGGTCTCCTCCCAAGCTGTCAACGGGCTTTGCGATCGGAGTGTATAACTGTCCATAGAACCTCTCGATCTCGCCTAAAACCTCTGCTTTGCTCGACGCTATGCTGCCATCATCCCGTTTCAGCTTTGTCATCTGGCTTTTCCCAATAGACTTGTCCTTTGCGAACACTTTGCAGCCTTGGTTTCGCTCAATAGTCTCTTTAATACGGTTAGTATTAAAGAGACGCAGATCATGTCGCAAGGACTTAGATATCCGCCTATTGAGCTGCCTATATGACTTCGCGTCATCGGGAGACTGCAACTGTAGCGAGCGTCGTTCAGCCATGAGGTTTAAGGTTTGCTCGGTCAATTTCTGAGGTCTATCTTGACGGCGGGGTCTAAAAAACTTAGACCCTACTGTGTGGACAGTTTCCACTAACCCGTCGTTGATTTCGTCCACTGAAGCCAAGTTATCAAGGCAGGCAAAGCAGATAGAGAGCTCGAGTTGAAAGCTTTCGGGGTTTTGAACATGGGCTCGAGTAGGTCGGAGCGTAGACTTCATCAGGCTGGACCTTTCAAGTTTAATATTGGTATTCAGTGAGCCTCTTAGGATTCGGTGATCACTACCGGTCTTTATCCTATTGATCACAGAGACATCACTGAATATCCGTTTCTTGTCGGTCATGATGAAGTCTATCTCGTTTCTCGTGGACCCGTCAGGACTCATCCAGGTCCATTTCCTGTGAGGCGGCTTCTGGAAGAAAGAGTTCATCATGAAGAGTTCCTCTCTCTCCAGAAAGTCGGCCAGCTTCTGACCCCTAGGGTTCCGTTGCCCATACCCAAATTGCCCCACTCTCAACTCATCCCCGCTTCTCTTGCCCAACTTTGCGTTGAAGTCCCCCATAACAACAGTAAAGTAGGTTTTTAGAAGTATGCATGGCCCTACTTATTACGTCCTCATACATAGCGTCTACTTCATCATCAGAGTGTGACGAGGTTGGTGCGTACACATGAATGACCTTCAACGAATACCTTTTGGATATTCTGAGTATTAGGTATACCCCCTGCTCGATACACTGTCGATGGTTATTATGTTGTTTATGAGGGACTTGTGAACAAGAAACCCGACACCACCTTGGGACTGTTGGTCGCCCTCCCGGTGGTAGAGCAAGTTACCAGACTTCAGGGTTGTCGTGCCTTCCCCTTCCCTACGAACTTCGCACAACCCTACAACGTCCCAGTGTAACCTGCAACTGAGCAGGTCTTCCAGCTCGAATATCTTTTCGTCAGTCCTCATAGTGCGTATGTTGTGCGTTACCAGGGCCAGTCGTCGTGGGGGTGGATAGCCGGATCTTTGCCGGAGATTCTTAGCACCCCTGACCCCGCTGATGTCCTGACCGCTACCATAGCCAGAGCACCGCGGGTCGCCGGAAACTCGGGGCCGTGGTTTATTTGTGCTCTGCATGATGGGGGGTTAATGCCATAATCGCCACGCTTGGCAGGCGGGTTGGCGATCGCAGTCGAGTACACCGAATTTGAGGGACGCTGCTGCCCGTCCACCGGTGGTCTTGGACGTAGTTTAAGGACATACCCGGGTCCCGGATGTAGTTTAAGGACATACCCGGGTCCAAAAAAAGTAAAAAAGTACTTACTTTTTATTAAAGGGATGACAACAGCTAAATTCCGGCCCTATTTTTTTAAGCGCGAGTGAAAGAGAAGCACTGTGGAACGATTAGTATGGAATCTCATTTAAAATTCAGAAAATTAACGAATATAAAAAAAACTATGCATTAATGGTAAAATATAAAATAATGAAGTTTATAGTATTAGTGTGTTGGAATTTAGATCTTAATTTCAGATGCAGAAGTCAAGAAACTATAGACATAAAATCGTGTATCGTTTTAACAAAGTTCTTTAAAACATAATTAATATTTTTCTTACTTTCCCAAAACAAATAGTTACTGCTAAAATACTGTTTAAGTAAAGTCAATTTCAAGGTAATCGGCTGTTGTCAGCCTCTTAAAAGACATGTTCCCCAAGGGACACGTTTTTCCATGAACTCGTGATACAATAGTCTCGATCTCTAATTCCAGCAATGACTGCACACTGCAAATAAACGTGCAATTATTTGTATTTCATTTTTTATCATTTCCATGTGTTCGAATTATTGAAACTAGAATTAACAATCCTAAAGCTCCTTCACAAACCGCAAAAACTAAAAATACTATTAATATATACCCTAACTTATTTTTATAGATTTTTGTTCGATTTTAACTCAAATAAATTATTATATGAAAATTATTCACGATGCATAAATAAAACTTGCTTAAATATTGACACATTGCGCATACCGACATAACATAATAATAAAATTGTATTGTTTAGAAATAAAGGAAAAGTAGAGAAATGTATTGAGAATTCACCGATAACAATGCGCATTTGTGGTATTGTTAGGTAGTAAACGTTCTGCTTAATACAAAATTATAGTATGGGGTAGCGCATTGTTATCGGTGAATTCTCAATATAACTTCTGTATCCCAGATAGGCTATGCATGTAGTCGTTTTCTATACAAATCCAGTACCGGAACCGGCAATTCCCGGTTCTCGCCTATCCAAAGCAGAACCGAGAGCATTCCCTAATCCTAGAGTCGCGAGTTCGAGTCTCGCCTGAGGCAGTGGATTTTTCTACTTTTCCTTTACTTCTAAACATTGTGGTATCGTTAGCAGACGTTCTGCTTAATACAAAATTAAATGTTGTATTACCTAGTCTTCTTAAAAGTGTAACTATAATTTCATACATAGTTTTTACTTATTTTTCTGTAATATTTTTTTACATGCGTTTTAAATAGGCTGTAGTTTAGGATCTTAAGGGAAAACTAACATTTAAATGTAATAAACAAATATGTACATATATTTATGAAATAGGATTCGATTTAAATATAAACCGTCATAGGAGTTTAGGAATATGTTCAATATATTGGCATACATAACGCTTTGTTTTGTTAATGTGGCCTAGAACACTGCGGACACGTGATATCTAATACATTATGTACGAGGTAACCGTTACATAACGCAGTATATCTACAGTTTTGCATTGCTGTAAACAAAATCATAACACCAAAGTCTAGTTTTTGCGATCTAATATTTGGTACGGAGGTAGTTACATTTTGTTTTGGATATAATTTGTATTTTTTTTGTAAGTTTGTTTGATATAAAAAAAAATGGGTATTTTGCGTATTTCGGGACCTGGTGATAGAGGTGAAATTAGGCACGCCGGTAGGAATCGGGTTCTATGAAAGTTCCGTCAATTATGTGAATTAATGTTATTAAAAACCGGCCAAGAGCGTGTCGGGCCACGCTCAGTGTAGGGTTCCGTAGTTTTCCGTCCGTCACTGTAAGTGTCCCCACTTAAGAGTTAAAATAACACCGCCATCAGGATATGATATGAGCGTTCCACGTACATCGACATCTATCGGCAAATGAAGTAACCTATTGCGAGCGAACTTAAAGTATGGAAGATGATTTTTATGGGATAATTCTTTATTGCGTGAGCCGATTTTCACCGTTTTTACTTTATTTGAAAGCACGTCATTTCATTGTGATTTTGTAGAAATTACAGGTACAATAAACACCTGCTTATACGGTTAAATTACAAACTTAGTTCAGAAATTATATTGTAATTTTTTTTCAAAAACTATTCAACCTATCAAGTTCAAAATAATTTTCCTAGAAAGGTTTTATAAAGTTCTACTTATGAGATTTTTTCCATATTTTTAAAACTTATGGTTCAAAAGTTAGAGGGGGGGGGACACATTTTTTTTTACTTCTGGAGCGATTATTTCCGAAAATATTAACATTATCAAAAAATGATTTTAGTAAACCCCTATTCATTTTTAAATACCTATCCAACAATATATCACACGTTAGGGTTGAAATGAAAAAAAAAATCACTCCCCACTTTACGTATAGGGGAGGTACCCTAATAAAACATTTTTTTCCACTTTTTATTTTAGCACTTTGTCGGCATGATTGATATACATACTAGTACCAAATTTCAGCTTTCTAGTGTTAACGGTCACTGAGATTATCCGCGGACGGACGGACGGACGGACGGACGGGCAGACATGGCGAAACTATAAGGGTTCCTAGTTGACTACGGAACCCTAAAAATGGTTTACCACTCATGTTCGACACTCCCCATTATTCAAGAGCGTCTCATAATCGCTGGCGTCGTCAGACAGCGCAACAAGGCACGTTGCCCGTCGCTGCTCCGTCCAACGTGCCGTAACACGTGCACTCTGAGACATGCATTAAACGTCACAAAATACAATGCATCGTACCCGGATAAACTGTGAATTCAGCCCAGTACTGACGCTATGCATATCGTGCCGCCAAACGTGTTCGCCCACGTGTTATGCTACGAGTACTTATGTTTCGCTAAACGAGCTGCACACTCCGAGGAAAGATCGTTGTATTGCATACTTATTAGAGATACTTAAAGGACACGTTACTTGTAACTAGTGAATTTTGTATTATGTCATTGAATCTTTGACTGACTTCTACAGAAAATGGCTACAAAGAAGGATGATGCAACAAAAACGGTTGATATTTATTTTTTCTTGCTACGAGTATTTTATAAATTAATAATTATATATGTCATTAATTTACTAAAGTTATCATTTGATTTATTATTATTTATCATTTACGATAGGTAGGCACTAACGCTTTTATTGCTTAAATATAATATTGAATTTGTACAGTAAGCCCCGACCTCCAAATGGTTCCTTGAGCAAAATAATGACACATATTATTATTACCTACAACACAAGTCACGTGCGAGCGAGAGTTATTAATGTATATATTTATTTATTTTTACAACAATTGTTACATTAGATCAGATATCGATAATCCGGTATGGTTTGCCTCGACACTCAACTCCGCAGTATGTACCTACGTTATATAAATTTGCCTACATAACCTACATTAAGCTGTCTTCATTAGGGTCAGGGAGGGAACAGTCGCTAGGATTTTTTCAAGAGGCTGTAGCATGAAAAATATAAATCCCTGAACTAATTGTTGCAAGCACAGAGCACAGTGCATTATTAAACTTTCATATGTAGCAAATATATTTGCTGTTACTTTCACCAAAAAAGATATATCCATTCTTTTTTAGAAATTGGGAATCGAGCCACTGTGTACCCGTTGCTGTACACAGTGACTAGGACCCCCTAGTACACAGTGGTTCTAACAGTACACAGTGGCTCGAGTCACTGCGTACTACGCCCTGTACACAGTGGTTCTAACAGTACACAATGGCTACGTAAGAATCGAACCTAAATAAACTTTATAACAAAAAAATAATTTTGTTGAATAAAACGGTAATTAGAATAGGTAAGCCTAATTCCGGAATAATTGTTCCTGATTCATTATTCATTTAAAATAGGTACTTACCTAATAAATGTCGCATGATTTATTCACTTTCATTTTGAAAATAGATGTCATATACTTCAGAAAAAGTGACCAAACCCTCCGGTGTCCGAGGCCAGATTTTTCCTGAAGTATATGACATGTATTTTCAGTTTATATATAGTAGTGTAACTACTTAAAAATTGCAAATCAAAAAATATTGAACAAAATAATTTGATTTGCTTCAGGATTCACTTTCATTTTATAAAAAAAGAGTGCAAGAATGATTTTTAATAATAAAAGAACTTTTATTCTTATTCATAATCAAGTAAATTTTAGCCCAACTCTGTAAGGTGCACAGTGGTTCGCGAGCCACCGTGTACTTTTCTGAAACGAACGACTGTTGACCTTCGCGCCATTTTGTATTTTAGATAGAACTAAAAACAAATAGAAACTTCGAGGGCCTTGAGTTATCAGCCAATACTAAGTAGATTAGGCACACTCTTGAATAAAAATATAAGTAATTAAAAATCTCGTTCGAGTTAAGAAAAAAGAGAAGTGAAACTTACCTGGAAATGTAATTTTGATAGCATTCAACACAAAAACGCACCATAATACATTCGCATGGCGCCGAAGCGGCTCACTAACTAGTTCGTACATGATAGGTTACGGAACGCTTCCGATTGATGTAGAGGATAGACATAAAGCTCTTTCCGTTTTCCGCACAGCACATTCGAGCCACTGTTCCCACCGAGCGACTGTACCCTCCCTGACCCTATAATTAAGTCTTGGGGTGCTAATTAGTAAGTAATGTAAGTATGGCCCAGAAATTTGCGTGTGGCTATTAACAGATTTTATGGAGAGAGCACAGCCTCTTATTGATATTATCAAACTATTACTCTATCAATACGGTTAATTTGTCTATAAAAAATAAAACAACACTTGCAAGCAAATACCTAAGGAGGTACTAGCCTTATCGACTCCTTTAGGTAGGTATCTAATATGTAAGTAGGTTTGCAAGTCAATACCTGCTTAGTATATGAGTATTTAAAGCAATTAAAAAGGATTAAACTTTCGGATATTTCGAACTTTTTTTATCGTCGAACGCTGATTTTAATTAGTAAACACACAAACCAAAAATAATATTATCGATAGATCACCTACAGATAATTAAATTTGTATGTAGAGTGAAGAAGTGAACATACTCGCACACCGAATAGTTCCCGAGCTAGCTCGGCGGTATTCAGTAAGTTTGTACTGGCTGACACTCGTAGACACAGCAAGCCACTGACAGCGTGCACCTCCACGTGAGTGTTTACACGAATTGTACTCGGAATTCCACAACTGATACGATACGCGCCTCCTTTCGCAACTTATTTACCTAACTAGATATGTTTTATTTATCCGCCGTTCAGAAATCAGTTTAGAAGTCTGTCACTGAAAAAATCGTCTAAAGAGGTCGTGCTGCTCTTACACAAAAAATAATTTCATAAATTTTCAACAGGAAACGAGAATCCGAAAATTTTGGAATTTTTACATTGTCGGATTCCGCCAGATCAAATACATATTATTAGGGTTTCGTAGCCAAATGGCAAAAAACGGAACCCTTATGGATTCGTCATGTCTGTCTGTCTGTCTGTCTGTCCGTCCGTATGTCACAGCCATTTTACTTGGAAACTTTACGACGTATCTGAATAAAATTTACACATAAGGCGTATTTTGTATGCCGCTACTTAGTTATGTAGTTAAAATTATTTTACATGTTTTTTAAAGTGGGGCATTCCACTCATACAATTTTTTTTTTCAATGTTTTCAGTGTTTGTATTTGATTGAATAACATACTATGTAGTTAAATTTGAAAAAAAAATATTTTTAGGGGGGCGCTCCATAGATGTAACTAAATTTAAAAAAAAAATTTTTTATCGAATATCAACATGTGATACATAAATCGATAGGTCTTTCAAAATAACATTGAGGTTTCTTTGATTATTTTGTGATTAAGTGAATATTTTCTGAAATAATCGCTTCGAAAGTCAGAAAAGTTATGTAGGGCCCCCGTAACTTTTGAACCGTAAGTTCAAAAAATATGAAAAAATTTGAAGAGATGCCTTATCATATACTTTCTACGAAAATTATTTTGAACATTATCGGTTCAGCCATTTTTGAGTTATCTTCAAAAAACTTCTTCCATAGGCATCAGATACGACCTTTTGGTATTAGTTTGGTTCTTATTCCATTGAAGGTACGGAACCCTCCCATGCGTGGTCCGACACGCACTTGGCCGGTTTTTTTTAAGATTGAATTGGTTGAATTGTAGGTAGAACTTTGTAGTAAGATTCCGACAACTTAAAAAATTACCACTATACGAAGTTCAGGAGAGTCAGGTCAGGAGCGCGATTTTTGACTTTCCAGCGCTTGAAATCAAAGAAATAAAGGTCAAAATTAATCAGACACAAAATTCTGTTACCACTATTTTAGCCCGAAGGTAATAGTTAAAAAAACACGATTTTTAATAACTATCTGTCATGTTTTTGAAATACCAAAAATCGCGCTCGTAATCCAAAAATTTCCCCTCATATCTTAGTAACAAAGTAATAAGACGAGAATAACACCTACAAGATTAGATAGTAGATACATAGGTAGGTATGTATATACAAGTGTGGCAACTTTCACTGTCTGTAAAAAGGGAGCAGCGTAATTTCTGCCTTGCTATTTAATAAGTTGTGTAAAAAAAATATTTGTGGGATAGGAATTCCAGATAAAGGTACTTATTTAGTAAATTTTGACCAGAAATGGTAACCGGTATTGTCAATATAAATAAAACCCCAAAATATAGGTAGCTCAATATTTCGAAACAGTTTCATGTTAATTACGTTTGACTCAATAATGTATGTAATGGAAAGGAAATAAACGGTATTTTTGTATAGACAAAATAATGGTGTGCAATCCATGAATTCCATGATTCTCATATTCTGTTTACTGTTTCTGGTTCTTTAGATAGGTTGTGTATTTATGGTGTAAGTAGGTGGAGTTATAACTCAAAAACAACTGAACTAATTTTATTCAATATAGTTTCCATTGAAAGTTCTTATTATGCCTACCTATACCTTTTACAAAAGTTACAGGGGGCGGGGGGGGGGCACTTTTTGAAACTTTCGGGGCTATTATTTGCGACACTATTAAATTTATCCAAAAATAGTTTTAGACCTTTCTACCACTTTGTCGGCGTGATTAATGTACATACCCACACCAAATTTCAGCTTTCTAGTGCTAACGGCCACTCACTGAGCTAAGCCGCGGACGGACAGACAGACAGACGGACATGGCGAAACTATAAGGGTTCCTAGTTGACTACGGAACCCTAAAAAGAGGTATTTTAGAACAACCGTTTTACGAGATGTCGCCGGTTTCTCTTTTGTTGCCACGCCATTAATTATCTTATAGACTTTCATTTTATCAATGCTTAAAGAATGTTGTAAATCTTGTAATGGTGTGTAAAAGACTGCAACGCGAACGTGAGAGGCTGATGTCACGTTGGAGAACACGCTGGCTGGAATACAGCATGTTGACAAAATTCAAATTACAACAATGATTCATTTTTCCTATTTCATATAAATTATTTATATTTTATAACATTTATTTACTCGATGGCGTAGTTAAGTAGTGTTGTAGCAAAAACGCGCGTATAAAACACGAGTAAATGTTGGGCAATGACGACAATTGCGAATCATCATGCAAAATCTTAATTGAGTGGCAAACTTCTTAGTATCGTGACCATATTCTAATTATCAGTGCGAAATAACGAGCTCTCGATAAAATAAGTCCAATACACCTGGTCCACAATGTGAATATGTGTACAAAAATTGAGCTTGACTACAAAGTTTCTATTGAATAACATCACGTTGTGCTACTGTTGCTACACTATAGGGATGCCTGTTGTCATGAAATAAACTAGTAGTCTGCCTCGAACTGAGAACTCGCGATTTACTTGCAAACGAGTTGACCGATATAACAAGACCTTTAAGAAGATCGTTTCGCGCCTTCTAGCTCCATAACCCCTTGATCGATTCTGCTCATAAACGAACTCTCAAATTGTATTATTTGTGCTACCATCGCCAACACTGTTAACAGACCATTTGTAACCCCTACGTAACCGCAACGGCATAAGGTCTATGGATGGTCAGTTAAGTGTGTTGCTGTTTGTGCAACCTCAACAAATTTCATAAAGATCAAAAAAACTATACTAAAGTTATCGCGGAACAGCTATTCAAAATCAAACAGCCAACGAAATTCAAAATCAAACAGCCAACGAAGTTCAAAATCAAACAGCCAACGAAATGCACAGAGGTAGCCAGCTGACAGTTCGGTTGTGCGAAGTTGTCTGTAAGAACTTCACTTCGCTTACGCTCCGCTCGTTCGATAAACCAATCAAGTTTAGGTCACCATTTTTCATATAAATAATTTAACAAGCCTCAGTTATCTTATCAACTAGAAGATGTTTTTTATAGGCCCCAGTTAGTTTAAATGTGTTTTGTTAATCAAAAAACTAATGATATATAATAACTATACCTATATACTATACTTGATGTCTGTGAATATGTGTTTTGTAAGGTATTGTACGTACTAATGAAATAATATGTTTCTTAAACACATGTTTACATTCAAGAAAATAACTACAGGTACTCATTATGAGTTTAAGTCCAGTCACATCTTCGACACCATATGGAAAAATGAATTTTATTTATAGGTAAGTACTTTTGTTTTAGAGTTAATTATGTAGTTACTTATACATACCTGAGTGTTCTTAATAGGTACATTATTAAAAAACTTTACTAAGTATGTAGGCAAAATTTGTGTTAAAATACCTCTTGATAAGTTTTTGAAAATGAGAGTACCTAAGGTTTACTTGCGATAGTTCTTCACTGCTATAACCTGAACCCTATTAGGTAACTTTTATCTTTAACATTAAGTCATTACCTGCAGAGACGACAGCAGAGCGTTTACTACATATCGAGCATGAGGACGTTTACCTTACTTATTCGAAATCAGTTTTATTACAAACCGACCCGACTGATAAATATTGTCTTTATCTCAAAATATTATTTTCCGTAGCCTATATTATGTCATGTCCCTGTGCTGGGCAAATACCTCACCTTGCTTCCGCCACTCGTCACGGCTTAGTGCGTGCTCTCACCAGTCGCTACAAAACGCGTCCACAAAGTCCCGCCATCCCCTGCTTGGTTTACCTCTGCCTCGATTAATTTAGCTCATCGTTCCTGGCGCATAGGGCATACATGTCCAGCCCAATCTACTAGGGTTTGGCAGTCTTGACACCCCCATCCGAGATACCACTTCTGAAGTGCAGTATACTTAATTTTAAATTTAATATTTGTTTAGTTTTAAAATGTCAATTTTACACTGCACCGCGCCTCAGCTTGTAGTCAACGCAGCTTTAATCTAATATCACAGATAACTGAAGTGTACTTAAACCATTAAGATCCCAGTCATGAAAACTGACCAAATCCATTAGCTTAGCACATGTATGAAAACGTGCTTGTAATTCACGTTTTACCAATCCAACTGGTCCCTTTGGTGATTTTGGTGGATTGCCAATACACGGAGTAATTAAACAGAAGTTTTATAGTATATCTATATAGCCAGTGTGAATTTTGTCAGCCCTACGGTCGTCACGTTGCGGGCGCGTTGTGATTCCGGCGTTGCACATGCCAGACCACGCGCTCGCCGGTTCTTAGGAACATACGCTCCAGATTATATTATTATTACATGTGCCATAAAATGTATGGATTATTCCACATTGTGGCGCACGGATTGAGGTAATGGAGTGGTATGGCCTCCAAAGTTTTTATTTTGTCCCGCATGGTACAGTCGAGTTTTAAAATATAATATTATGTGAACATGACCTTAAGCCGATAAAAACAAGGTTGTAGGTACTTATTCATATACTTTTGTCTGTACCAACTGTACTGTACCAGTCAGTATTAATATTAATTATACTTATACCACACAAAATAAACCATTATGATCAAACTTTCAAAGTCTTCATAATATCAAAATACATCTTCATTATCACTATTAACATCAGAAATTCAGTATATACCTACCTACATTTCCATCTCACTGTTGGATCTGTACTTATCCAACAAAAGGTTGGTGTATTTTTGAAAAGTTGGGTTATAAATATAGGTAGAGCTAGTCTAATGCGGGTTGGGATTACTTTTTCGCAGGTTTCCTAGGCCTACAGTACATGTAGGTACTATCGGGTTCATAGTTGCATACCCAATTTATGAATGAATTCATTGATAATTTGGGTATGCAATTATGAACCCGATGGTAAATACTAGTTTATATCATACTTCAGCTAAAAGTTTGTGGCAATATCTAAATAGTTAATTATCGCCCTATTTTTTTTTTGTCAAATGCCGACTCTCTTACTCGGAATATGCAGTTAACATCATTTAAATTACCGTATGGTATGTACTTGATATACTCATATGAATGTGCTGTGTTATAAATTTTCATTGCACCACCTACCGACTGCTTATTATTTTTCTCTAATCTCCACTACCCAAAGGTTGTCTGGAAGAACTCGCTCCTTAGCGATAAGACTGCCTGTTGTTACCTCTACCAAAATTTATGTAAGTCATTGCATAATTTGTACTTGTACTTAAATTGTATGAGGCGTGCAATAAAGAGTATTTATTATTATTATTACTCGAGTCTTAAGTCTTTTGTCTCTTTTGTCTCTTAAAGCTGTGAAAAAATAAAACTTATATGTCAACACCATAACAAAAACGAAATCCATTTATTTCGCCTAAACTTAAAAAAGATGACATTAGATTTTCATTAGCATTTTACTCATATGTACAGTCGCCATCAGATATATCGGAGCGCCCAAGGTGATCACAAATATCTGAACAACGCCTCTATTGTCTAGGCGAGAAAGTGCATGTTCATATATTTTTGAGTACCTTGGCCGCTACGATATATTTGATGGTGACTGTACGTCAAACTCATAAGAATACTCGAAGTGATTAATCGAACTGTTTGGTTACGTCATTGAAAAACACCGACCGAATTACAGTACTGCCGAAACAAATTAGGAAGTACCGCCAGGAAAATATTGATATTTAGGCAAGTAGTAGGCCAATGTATGGTCCATTCTGAGAAAAAAAATCTAGAGGTGTCATAACTTTACAACCACATAAAAAAGTTTCTGTTTTTTTAGGGTTCCGTAGTCAACTAGGAACCCTTATAGTTTCGCCATGTCTGCCCGTCCGTCCGTCCGTCCGTCCGCGGATAATCTCAGTGACCGTTAGCACTAGAAAGCTGAAATTTGGTACTAATATGTATATCAATCACGCCGACAAAGTGGTAAAATAAAAAGTGGAATTTTTTTTTTTATTAGGGTACCTCCCCTATACGTAAAGTGGGGAGTGATTTTTTTTTAATTTCAACCCTAACGTGTGATATATTATTGGATAGGTATTTAAAAATAAACAGGGGTTTCCTAAAATCATGTTTCGATAATGTAAATATTTTCGGAAATAATCGCTCCAGAAGTAAAAAAATATGCGTCCCCCCCCCCTCTAACTTTTGAACCATAAGTTTTAAAAATATGAAAAAATCTCAAAAGTAGAACTTTATAAAAACTTTCTAGGAAAATTATTTTGAACTTGATAGGATAAATAGTTTTTGAAAAAAAAAATACTAAATAATTTCTGAACTAAGTTTGTAATTTAACCGTATAAGCAGGTGTTTATTGTACCTGTAATTTCTACAAAATTACAATGAAATGACGTGCTTTCAAATAAAGTAAAAACGGTGAAAATCGGTTCACGCAATAAAGAATTATCCCATAAAAATCATCTTCCATACTTTATGCTCGCGCGCAATAGTTTACTTAATTTGCCGATAGATGTCGCTGTACGTGGAACTCTCATATCATATCCTACATGGCGGTGTTATTAACTCTTAAGTGGGGACACTTACTGTGACGGACGGAAAACTACGGAACCCTACAGTGAGCGTGGCCCGACACGCTCTTGGCCGGTTTTTTTATGATAAACAGTATTAGATTTTTCGTAGTGATAAATATGCTTCATTATAAGAGGTTATTTACAAAGAACCAGAGTCCATCTAATGTAAGGGCCGATTTACTAAAGAAAGCCGGCTATACCCTTTAATGAAATGCTAACTTAGGTATGCTATAACTGAAACACGGCTCAACTAATTTTATTCAATATAATTTTTATAAAAACTACTTATTAGGCCCAATCTTCATGGTTTTATTCATATTTTTTAGACCCACGATTCAAAAGTTAAAGGGGGTGACGCTTTTTTTAAACTTTCGGAGTTATTATTTACTAAATTATTGATTTTTTCCAAACTTGTTTTAAAAAAACCCTTTTCTTTTTAAAAGACCTATCCAACGATACCCCACACAAGGGTTGAAGCAAAAAAAATCACCACTCTTCATGTGTAAAATATATTTTTAGTTTTGGTTATACCATTTTGTACGCGTGATTATTATTATAACACATGACTCATGCCAAATTTCAGCTTTCTAGTATTAACGATTATTGAGCTAAGCCGCGGACATACGGACATGGCAAAACTATAAGGATTCCTAGTTGACTACGGAACCTACAAAGTAAACCAGCATTACTCAGCCTACAATCTACTCCTACTCCCTAATTCAATTGCCCGGCGCAGTTTGAAAATTGAATGTCTTTTTCATAATGCATAGACATTGAACATCCATGGAAGTGGTTGTAAATCTAGTCTCAAGGATGTTTATCAATGAAATTTTATATTGGTGCGCGTTTAGTGTTTGGTTTGACTTATAGCCCTTATATGCCAAAATATTTGTATTAACAAGTACATCTCTATCCTTACCTAAGAAAATTAAACAAACACGTACTTATTACCTAAATATCTTTATGTGGCCTGTAGGTATATTTTAGGTCACGGTCGGATTTGCTTTTCACGCCTAAGAATGAGCAATGACTTTAGTAGGTACTTATAAACTGAAACAGATGTAGTAACTTCATAAAAAGTTGTTCATATTCTTGAATGTACGAGGCCCATTAAAACACTTCGCAACTAACGCCTTAACGTAAATCAAAATATTCAAATAAAAGTAACTGATTTGTTCCCAGTTAATTTAGAGTTTAATTACTCGCAAAACAATGCACCTAATTTGAGGTGTGATCAATTTTCCCGTGTGCGCTGGAAATGTGCCGCACGTGGCACGCAGTCACGTGCGGGGTGGGCCCTGACACACTTAGTGCTGGGGCCGTTGACTGTCGCTACGCTAAATGCATCTGACTACTAGTGTATACACTTGTACACTGATAGCTATTAACGACGCATACCCGCTTCGCAACAAAAGTTACATATAAGGCCCTAGTCTTAGTGCCCTAGACGCTAGTCGCCAATAGTTGACTGACACCATGCAGTAACCTTTATTGCGAATGACGTAAGCGTAAAAAAGACATGTACTGGGACAGTGACAAGCACTTGGACGTTTATCTTAAACAAATTAAAACCGGCGAAGTGCGCATCGGCTCACGCTAACGCAAGGTTCCGCACGTGCTCATGATAGCTAATAAAAAAGCAGTATGATACATACATGTTTATATTTATAGTAGCTACTTACATATATATCAGCACGATATCTAAACATCTAAACTTACTAATTCTATAGAGTTATTAGTGTTACGAAGCCAACCTAACATAATATAATTTGGAAATGTTGAATCGGGCATACAATATACGTACTTGGGCTGTCCCTGAAGATTTCAAACTTTATTAGGTTCCTTAATTAAAAAGGAACTGTTTTTACTCATTCAACACTAAACATGACATGTACATTTTCGTAATGCTTCTGCATTTACATGTACATACAACTTTGCGTTGCGCTATGCGCGTAGCATAGCAGTGAATCCGTGTTGTAAGTCTTCCAAAAATATCACGGGTGTCTAGAGATTATCTAATTATAAGGTCTGTGCGAGCTTTCTTTGCTGGTAGCTCAAAGTAAAATTTCTGTATCTTCTCCAAAAGTGCTTTTCTTGGCGAGATAAAATTACATATAAGTATAAGTTGTGTGTATTTGTGTGTATTATGTATATTATTAAATGTGTAGTAGTTTTATATCTATGTACTATGTGTATGTATTCTAGTTTATATATTTTATGTGTATATATTATTATTTTAGTGAATCGAGTAATAAAATTACTTTTCGTTATTAATTTCATTAGATGCACCGCCTACAATCTTTTCTGTTTTGCCCTAAAGGTTGACTGGTAGCGGATGCCTTATGGCATTAAGGCCGCCTTTTGTATGTTAAGTTTTCTTATGTGCAATAAAAAATAAATAGTTTTTCTACGAGTGCTCAAAATAGGCAAGCCGGTAAGAATTGAGTTCGATGAATGCCCTACAAGCTGCTGCTTCTACTTATTCAATTTAGTAGCCTCAATTCCGGTGGATTGTGCCGGTGCCCGGGAAGAAGGACGTTGTCCTTTGTCGTTGATAATTCGGTCTACAAAGTCTCAATTAAATCATTACAGTCGACGAGTAGAAAAAGTCGCTTTCGCGTCTCTCACGACTGCTAACTACTCACGTTGTATGTGTCAGGGCTAAAGGCACGCACCACGTAACGTGTCTCGTGACGAATATGGCTCTGTAGTGATCGTAGCTTTATTATTGTTATGGCGTTATTACCTAAGGCAATTGTTCCATTGTGGCTCGTTCGCAACGCATTCAGGCTACTACACGTGGGATGCGTGTCGAATGCGCGCCCCACGTGTCTTTAACTCGTGACGAATGTAGCATTAATGAAAACAATATATATCAATATATATGGCATAGGTACATCGTTTTAATTTATGTATTTTTAATATATTCCTATCATTGAGATGTAATAACGTTTAATATACAAAAAATGGAGAGAGCAGTAAGTATTAGTTAGGTAAGTACTTATATGTGTCGGTGTGTCAATAGTGACAATACAGGTGATTACGAGTATTAAGAACCTACCTACTTACTTATACATATACAATCACCACTACTGCTACTACTAGTATGTACTGTCACCATCAAAAAGTTCGCTAAATTAAATTTTATTGTAAGAGAATCTCATATTCGCTTTCACTGTAATAAGTAGAGAGATCCCCTCTCTCAGGCAAAACCTGTTTACTAAAACTATTAACTCTGTATCTAAACTTTTAGGCACCTTTTATTAACAGATTCAGATTAACACTGGCTGTTCCTTTTTTTACTACATACAGGCTAAAAAGTAAAATGTAAGAGTAGATTTACCTAATTGTTAATGATTCAAGAATACATATAATAGTGTGGGAAATCTACCGGGTCGTTGTATGGAGACCTCGCATTAATTCCTCAGTCGATTATTCTTTTGCTAGGATGTAGTTATAGGTCATAACAAACACAAAACACTATTTTTCCAAAAAAAAATGGTATTTTTAGAAAAATGTACAATAAGCTTAATACTTTGTACTGGAATTTTTCTTAGGGTATATTTTTTTCACTAAACTAATTATTTTGATTACTCAACTGACAGATACTGTCAAAAGTTCAAAAAAAAAATTCAAATAAAACTGTCACTTTTATTCAAAAGTAATTGGTAACACTCGTCATTTTGTTTGGAAAATTTCTCAGTCAGGTTTGTAACAGTGGGTGTTACGTTAATCTTATTTTAGCATAATATTTACGAATATCCAAAAAAAAATTCTAAAAATAAAATTGTTATTACAGTATATTTCATAAACTTTATGAAAAATTCCTCAGCCTGGTTTCGTTTTTTATTCACGTAAGGTAGTCAATTCAACAGCCACAACCGAAATTTCCAAAAAATATTCCACATACAATTCGTCAAATCTCGAAATGAAAAATTTGTCTAGCCTTTTAAAGCGAGTGAGTACGCAGTAATATGTCGTCGTTCTTCAGCTATTGAGTCCAGTTTAGCATGCGCGGCTACGACTCAGCTATGCTTGCGTCATAGTGAAAAAAGTGGAGTAAGTTACTTCAATTATATAATTGTCTAATTTCATATTTGTACTTAACCCGTATCATTATTAATTTAATAAATATTTTGATGGCGTATTATTAATTAAATAATTTAGTATTTAATTGACGCATCAGAGTATCATTGCCTCACTAAATAGAACACCATCACCACTACTCGCCAACAGATGACGCTTGTAGTGTCATAATGCACACAATGCAGCCGCATGCACCGATACAACTACGCTTCGACACTAGTCACGCGCCTACCAACAGATGGTACATTGATCGAGTTATATAGATGCCGCTAACGTTTGTTCAACGCAGAAACATGACCGTCGGCGCATTGCCGAGGACTTTTTGAGAAACGCCCTACCGGTCTCAAGGTACGCACACTATATGCCTCAACCAAGTTTAAGCATTTTAGTGTTGTGACACTAAGCCACTAGGCCAGTAATTTGTCCTAAGGGCACACCCTTAGGACAAATTACTGGCCTGGTACACATCTACCTAGCTGGGTAGTACTCGGCAAAATCACTAGAGAGAAGAGAGTACATGTAAATTTCAAAAACATTACATGTACAATAATGCCAGCCTGGCAACGCAGTTCTACTACTTCAAAAAGTAATGGGGTCTAATATAAAACCAAGCCGGTGTGCCGGAGTTTACTAACAACATGTCATTGTGATCTTATGAATATTAGATGTTTATATTTTTATAATAAAAAGAAACAGAAAAAATAACTTTGTTTCTGCATATAGTTATATGGGATTACAATGTTAACTGTAGAGAACCCGGGATATTGCGGTATGTTTTAATTTTCAGTGGCTTTATAGTCTAAGTTTTCAACGGCCTCCTAGCCCAGTCGGTAGTGACACTGCTTACGAAGCAGGAGGTCCCGGGTTCGAATCCTGGTCAGGGCATTTATTTGTGTGGTTATCACAGATATTTGTACCTGAGCTATGGATGTTATGGATATATATCGTCGTCTAGTACCCACAACACAAGCCTTATTGAGCTTACTGTGGGACTAGGTCGGTTTGTGTAAGATTGTCCTATAATATTTAACCCTAGAAGTTAGAAGTGTTCAAAATTTGGAGCTTGTCGGACCGTTATAAGTATTTTAGATATACGATGATCGTAATCAGTGAGTCAGTGACAAAATTAAGGAATTTTGACTTGCAATAGTTCTTAAAGTATATAGTGCAATTCAATGATATTGGAATCTTCCTTGTGTTATCGATAACAGAATTAGAGGAGGGTCGAAAATGGCCTGAATGGCTTCGGAAAAAGGTAGGTTCGGCCGTGCCTTTGTTTTGCTCGACTTGGCAGGGGAACTGCCGTGCCCACAGATCTGGTACGCGCGACTTTTTGTCGTCGCCCCCCGCCTCCCCGCTAGAGCGATAACCATAGATTTCTTCATAACGGGTATATCAAGACATATGCGAAACAGCGCATTTGCCAGATGACTAAAACTTTTTATTTTACCCAAATTTAAACATAAGTTGTACTTATAAATGACGCTTAAATAAGATTTATGTCTGTTGTGTAATTCACCTGTGACAGCTGTATTTTTTCTCTGTGTGTAATATTTAATTATTTCTTTTGTTATAAGTCGAAATACGAGTAGATGTCATATGCTTTCGAAAAAGTGACCAAGTCCTCCGGTATCCGAGGCGAGGCCAGCAGGCAGCATCTTTTTTTTGGCATCTACCTATGGTTGATATAACTATAAACATTATTAGACATTCAATGACATAACATGCAATAGAATCAACATTATTGTACGCCAAACACTGGCCATTGTCATGTGTTATTTCGTAGGTACAATAAATTATTTGTATCCGTATGGATCGAAGCGAATACTTACTCCGAAGACCGGATAACCACTTATCCACTTACAGCCATATTCATAAAAAGTTAGGAGCTCACTGATCGGTCGCTCAGAGGTAGGTACCAAAATTCTTGATGCATAAACGCGTATTAACGTTAATCTGTCTACGATCGACCTCCTATAAAAGCCAAAAGTTACGAGCCCGTGGACCCTCCTTTATCCGCATATTAAGTGACAAGATGGCCGACACAACATTGAACAGCTGATTTTGAATTTTGATAGGAGCTACACAGTACAGAAATCGAAGAGATTTCTAACAGATGGAGACTTCTGTTAATAAGTTTCTGTGTTTCGATTTAATTGTTAATTAAGTAAATAATTGTAATATCAATAAATAGTCCAGCGACATCGGAAATGGGTAGGAAACAAATATCTAGATTTTCGACGAGTAACCATCGTAATTAAATGCAAGTAATGTCAGTAATTCAGGTTATCAAACAAGTGAATCGCCGGCGTCTGAAGTTTCAGGTTTCAGTGCGTGTGTCTTAAAATAATAATCTGCCCTATCCTATGAGGACCTCGTCACTTACAGAAATCAAGTAGAAGAAGTGCTGCAATAAAAGTAGTAAGTTCCTACCTATAAGCATATTAGTTAGCTACTTATCGTTCGAGGCGGTACCTATCTTAGGTTACCTACGTATTTTTTTTACCTACTTGTGTTAATAACCATATACACACACACATTAAATAGTCGAATATTGCTCGACATGTTTCGCTCCATAACGAGAGCGTATTCATGTGTCATGAGCCATTCGCGTGGCCCTCCGCGGCCGAGCGCTCTGCGCGGCGGCCGAGGAGGCGAGAAATACACTAATTTTCAGCATCATTGTCAAATGTAGTTGGTGTAATGGCTCATGAATAAGCTTCTTGTTATGGAGCAAAACATGTCGAGCAATATTCGACTTAAAAAACCAGTGTTACCCGTTATTTAATATAGGTACTTATCTGAGTCTCACGAAAGTTTTGTGTTTAAAATTATATTAAATAGTATATTTGGCCAGACAAGGGAAGTAGATATAGGTGACATACTATTATCGAAATGAAAGTTTTGCATAATATTGCAATCAATTAAAACAACTTTAGGTACTTGATTCCAAGTAAAAGACTGTAGTAAAATTTCACAAGTCAGATGTTTAGATTGCAATAAGAATAAAATAAAATAATGGTAGCATGGTGATTTTTTGGGAATTAGCTCATATTGAACCAGTCTGAATAGAAGATGATGCAATAAGAATCAAATAAAATAATGGTAGCATGGTGATTTTTTGGGAATTAGCTCATATTGAACCAGTCTGAATAGAAGATGATGATCATACTTAATTACTTTTTACACACCGTCTTAGGGCTTCAGGGGTAGATCTCTACACCTGCAGTATCTATGTATATGTACTTGCTAACTTTCAATCCTTAAAACTAAACATAAGTTTCTTTATTCTAAAATAATAATGTGGCCTATCTGGGTCAGACATAGACCCCTTGATAGCAAAAAACCCAGTACAACACTACTATTATATCCAGATGCTGAAAAGATTATGCAGTAGTGACGGATGAAGAAGTGGTTGCAGCATTAGTCAACAGGGCAGTAAACAATGCACATCTTCAAGGTTTTATCCAACGCCACTCACAAGGAAGGTAACTATTTCCACTAACTGATCAACTCAAACCTACAGCATACCTCACTCAAAGTGTCAAACAAAGATTGCCTGGCTTGCACCTAATGCAGCTATGGTGAAAAATGTAATAGTAACAATATATGATATTGAACTTTGTCGCAGCATTTGTATACATTTTTCATGACTTACAAAAAGGTATAGGTACTATCGGGTTCATAATTGCATACCCAAATAATGAATTAATTCATTGATAAATTGGGTATCCAATTATGAACCCGATGGTACATATAATATAAGATATGTCAACACTTTCACTGCTATGAACCCGATGGTACATATAAGATATGTCAACACTTTCACTGCTATTTCATTGTAATCGGTTAAATTCAAACCTAACACCTTACCGGCTTAGTTAATTATTCTGCTGACTGTACACATCTTTAACACCAACGTTACAGTCATGATCTCTGAGTAGTCATAACATGTTCTGATTTCTGATATACAATATATGTCAATGATCACAAACAGCTGCTGAAGTTTCCAGTAAAAGGAGAATAAAACATCAATACAAAATTTTTATTGAGATAAAATAAGATAATTTATTCAGTAAAATCAAATGTCCCGTTTAATAAGAAAACACAAAGCCGGAGCATTTTGGGTTTCTCTGTCTCATTTCCTTTTGTTTCAGTGTGATTGCTGAGGTGGTCAGGCTGGCTGCTGGGGCATGCTGGCCCATAGTGACAGTTCCTTGAAGGAAGTGTGTAGGTGGTGCTTGTCCATGCCCACTTGGCCTTTCAGAATCTGGAAATAAAATAACAATTTTGATTAAAGATATTTTCAAATATTTTATGTAATTTAATTTTAGTGTACTGCGGTGACCATATAAGTTATTATAATTTTGTTCATTGTCTTTTTACCTTTGCAAATAGAGAGTATTAACCGACACCAATATTCATAAGGCTGTACAAATTGAAAAAGAGCAGATCTGAAAACCACATTTAAATCTGGTTGTATCTAAATGCTGGTAGACAGAGCTAAAGACCCAACTATGGTTATTCTGACAGGCAGTTGTAGGCCTTTCATAAAATAATAATGTATATTTTGCACTTATAAAACTATGGTTTTGGCACTACTAAAATATTTAAAATATTTACATAATGTATAGGTAACCAATGTACAGGTATGTTGTAATAGGCATCAATTTCAAATACTACCTACCTTCACTAGTAGTGCAGTCCTGTTATTTGTGTCTATATGAAACTCTGCGCCAACCAAGTAAATCCACAACACACAACTTGTGGCAGCAGCTGTCAGGCTTCAATTGATCAGTGACCACTCTTATTTCTTCTCGTTTCTGTTTCTTGAGCTATACAACCATTCTCTGAACGCCGGTATGCATGACATCGACACTGTAAGCTTAGTGTACTGCGGTGACCATATAAGTTATTATAATTTTGTTCATTGTCTTTTTACCTTTGCAAATAGAGAGTATTAACCGACACCAATATTCATAAGGCTGTACAAATTGAAAAAGAGCAGATCTGAAAACCACATTTAAATCTGGTTGTATCTAAATGCTGGTAGACAGAGCTAAAGACCCAACTATGGTTATTCTGACAGGCAGTTGTAGGCCTTTCATAAAATAATAATGTATATTTTGCACTTATAAAACTATGGTTTTGGCACTACTAAAATATTTAAAATATTTACATAATGTATAGGTAACCAATGTACAGGTATGTTGTAATAGGCATCAATTTCAAATACTACCTACCTTCACTAGTAGTGCAGTCCTGTTATTTGTGTCTATATGAAACTCTGCGCCAACCAAGTAAATCCACAACACACAACTTGTGGCAGCAGCTGTCAGGCTTCAATTGATCAGTGACCACTCTTATTTCTTCTCGTTTCTGTTTCTTGAGCTATACAACCATTCTCTGAACGCCGGTATGCATGACATCGACACTGTAAGCAGTAAGAAATGGGTAAGCACGCTAAGTAATATTCAGTTCTTCAAGTTCTCAATTAACATTTGTTTATAAGTTTTATACTGAGAAATATGTCTGACATGGGCAGATACTTTTGTAAATGGTCCGAACCTAGTTATAAGTCAATTAATTAACTGATTTTCTTACCTTATTTTGATTACTAGTCCAGTGATTCATCGTAGGTAACAACACATTCCTACTATTACATTTCATTTGTTTACTGTCTCTCTTCTTCACTATAGGTAGGTACATTAATTTTATTCATATTTCTCGACACATTACACAGTCATTAATCTAAAATTAGTTACAAAAGTATTTATCCAAACCGTAGTAACATGCAAAATACGTAATAAAATTTAACGCATTTCCCGCTACTACCGCTGTCATGTGTCATGTTCTGTCAAATTTTTTTTTTAATTGCGATGAAACTGGGTTTTTGTCTATGATTTTGCCAAAAGTGCCAACATAACGCGTCTAATCTTTCAATAAGCGGTGGATCAGATATGAGCAGGATAATATGTGTTTATAAATCAAGCATTTTTAAAAACCTCAATTAAGGCTAATCGGCGTATCACCGGGTTCGACGATCAGACGCCGATTAAGGTTTTTTTATGAATATGGCCGTTAGTCTCCGCTGGCAATCTACTAGCAGTAGGATGTCGGGTCGCCCCCCCAAACCCGCAATACAAAGAGGCGATAAGTTGAGACAGATGTAGCCTAAGCCGGTCTCGGCTAGAAGTTGCCGTTTAAGATCGTGGCAAGTGCAAAACATTTACGCGAGCCCTACGTCCCTAATGAGGGACAACAGGAACAAATTTTCGTCACCACAGTTACATTAGTGACCGATTGAATAAATCTTTTTGTAAAAATCTGTTTCAACTTAAACAAAATCACAATTTCCAAAAATTTACAAAATAGTTTTATTTGTTCCATATGACTAGACCCCATTTTCAGTGGTGAAATTTTATTGAAAATGCTAGGGTTGGCATAGCACATTTTAATATTGTTAACATGACGTATATATATTTTGATGTAAGCTATATACTTATTTTATTTATACAGGGTGGAAAGATAAGTCGGGCCCTGGAGGGAAACTACCTTAAAACCTTGAGATAGCTCAATTCGCTCAAAGGAAACATTAAATAAAAAATATTGAACAAAATATTTTGATTTGCTTCAAGATTCATAGATGGCAGCACCATCTCTCTCGCTATACCAGAATCACGTAAGAGATTCGGATAGGAGGTGCAAGCACGTACTGCGCATGCCCTTAGAGTATGGTCAACGGCGCCTAGCCATTTCAAATTCAGAGATTGCATATACATGAGAAAATTTGTCAAGTTCCGCCGTGACCGGGTGGTTTAGTGGTCAGGACGTCAGCCGCGAAAGCTGAAGACGCCAGTTCAAATCTGGCCTCGGACACCGGAGGGTTTGGTCACTTTTTCTGAAGTATATGACATCTATTTTCAGTTTATATATAGTAGTGTAACTACTTAAAAATTGCAAATCAAAAAATATTGAACGAAATAATTTGATTTGCTTCAAGATTCATAGATGGCAGCACCATCTCTCTCGCTATACCAGAATCACGTAAGAGATTCGGCCAGAATCACGTAAGAGATTCGGATAGGAGGTGCAAGCACGTACTGCGCATGCCCTTAGAGTATGGTCAACGGCGCCTAGCCGTTTCAAATTCAGAGATTGCATATACATGAGAAAATTTGTCAAGTTCCGCCGTGACCGGGTGGTCTAGTGGTCAGGACGTCAGCCGCGAAAGCTGAAGACGCCAGTTCAAATCTGGCCTCGGACACCGGAGGGTTTGGTCACTTTTTCTGAAGTATATGACATCTATTTTCAGTTTATATATAGTAGTGTAACTACTTAAAAATTGCAAATCAAAAAATATTGAACAAAATATTTTGATTTGCTTCAAGATTCATAGATGGCAGCACCATCTCTCTCGCTATACCAGAATCACGTAAGAGATTCGGATAGGAGGTGCAAGCACGTACTGCGCATGCCCTTAGAGTATGGTCAACGGCGCCTAGCCATTTCAAATTCAGAGATTGCATATACATGAGAAAATTTGTCAAGTTCCGCCGTGACCGGGTGGTTTAGTGGTCAGGACGTCAGCCGCGAAAGCTGAAGACGCCAGTTCAAATCTGGCCTCGGACACCGGAGGGTTTGGTCACTTTTTCTGAAGTATATGACATCTATTTTCAGTTTATATATAGTAGTGTAACTACTTAAAAATTGCAAATCAAAAAATATTGAACAAAATAATTTGATTTGCTTCAAGATTCATATAGATGGCAGCACCATCTCTCTCGCTATACCAGAATCACGTAAGAGATTCGGATAGGAGGTGCAAGCACGTACTGCGCATGCCCTTAGAGTATGGTCAACGGCGCCTAGCCGTTTCAAATTCAGAGATTGCATATACATGAGAAAATTTGTCAAGTTCCGCCGTGACCGGGTGGTCTAGTGGTCAGGACGTCAGCCGCGAAAGCTGAAGACGCCAGTTCAAATCTGGCCTCGGACACCGGAGGGTTTGGTCACTTTTTCTGAAGTATATGACATCTATTTTCAGTTTATATATAGTAGTGTAACTACTTAAAAATTGCAAATCAAAAAATATTGAACAAAATAATTTGATTTGCTTCAAGATTCATAGATGGCAGCACCATCTCTCTCGCTATACCAGAATCACGTAAGAGATTCGGATAGGAGGTGCAAGCACGTACTGCGCATGCCCTTAGAGTATGGTCAACGGCGCCTAGCCGTTTCAAATTCAGAGATTGCATATACATGAGAAAATTTGTCAAGTTCCGCCGTGACCGGGTGGTCTAGTGGTCAGGACGTCAGCCGCGAAAGCTGAAGACGCCAGTTCAAATCTGGCCTCGGACACCGGAGGGTTTGGTCACTTTTTCTGAAGTATATGACATCTATTTTCAGTTTATATATAGTAGTGTAACTACTTAAAAATTGCAAATCAAAAAATATTGAACAAAATAATTTGATTTGCTTCAAGAATTATGATTGATGTCATATTAATCACTTAATTGTTTATTCAGTAAAAGTATGGATTTCCTGAATAATCTTGCTAAATTTTCTCAGTTTCTCAGTCTCAGCGACGCGGAAATGGTTACGAAATTTAGTATAACTGTGCAATAGATACCATTTTTTTCTAATAGGTAAGCCTGGTAAGCGTACCTATTAGATTATAGTTTTCTAATAAATAAATAAATTTGTTTTTTTTTCAGTAACATGATACAATTGTGCAAATGCATATACATTTTAAAGTAAGATGACTAAGATTCGTGTTAAAACGTGTTAAATCGTATATATATGACGGTTCCTAGGATGAAATGGTCACAGTATTCAAAACAATTATGACAAGTGGAAAAATATGGCCAAAAAATGAATTGTATTGCAGAAGCGATAACCAGACATCAGAGTTACGGAAATGTTACCTAATGAAAATACCATCTCAACGAATGTAACCTATTTATCATGGAGCGGTGATATAATTGAAAATTATGTTTTTTTTTTTAATATGTCACATGTTGTACTCGAAATAAAATATTGTGTGACAACCCTATGATTCAATATCATTAAATTTTCACCACTGATAACGGAGTCTGCATATGACACATCTACACAACACGCATGCATTTTAAAAATGTGTCAAATATATTACAATTGGCGTTTTTTTTTATTTACACTGTGACTAGGCGTTTAGCACCACTACAAATTATATCAATTAAGGTAAAATTACTAACAGTATGGGGGTATTAATGTAGTATTAATGTATATTTTAGTAACGTGCAAAACCATAAAAGTAAACTTTTTCTTTGAGTTTATTAAAGAAGATAACGAGAACGCTGCGCATGGCCCCTCGCATCCCCGCTCCCGCGTCCCGCGTCCTGCACGTGCGCATTACACTAACGAGTGAAATATTAGGTATCTTTATTTGTGACATGATTTAACTTTTTAATACGCAGGATATTTTTTTGGATTTTTGTACAGTCGCAAGAAAACTCTTAAAGGAAATATAATTTAAAAAAAAATATTGACGGAGCAATATTCTACTGCGAATAAAAAGCAAATTTTTATACTGAAAAAGTTTGATGATGAAATTTTTGGATTTTTTTTTGTCATACGTAGAATAAATACATTTAATGTCACTTCAGTAAAAAAAAAAGACGGAGCAAATTTCCGATGTGAGTTACACAAAAAAAAAATTTTTTATAAAAAAATATGTTCAGTTATGGATTTTTTTTAATATTTTTAACATTGGTTACATACATCAAGTCAATATTTCTAGTGCAATAAAATTAGACTGAGCATTTTTCCAAATGTAAATAGACGATATAAGAGTTTAGATAAAAAAACCTAAGAAGGACAATAGGTTTTTTTTGGAAAAAAATATATATACCATCTACTCCTGACACTTTATCATGCTGTAAAGTTTTTTTGGACTGAGGAGTTATGTGAGGTCAACCCCTCTATTGCCTGGCCTATAATACCAACAGTAAGATACAGGGATACTGTTTCGTCAGCGGTGAATGTCTTACAAACAATTAAGATTGAATTAGGTCTAGTTTTTTTATACTACCACGGTGGCATGGTTCCGCCTGATGGTATGCAACTACCGTTGCCGACCCTTAGAAAGGAGGATTCACTGTGTCGACGGCTAAATAGACAAGCCGGTCTCCCGTCGTCAACACACTGCATTCTTATAGAGCTCTCTGGCGAGCGAGTCGACTTTCACTGAGCTGTGCCCTACCACACATAGGGAGATGTATTCGCAGTACCAATACCTCTCTTTTGTAGTTTAAGGACATACCCGTGTCCGAACGTAGTTTAAGGACATACCCGGGTCCGGGATGTAGTTTAAGGAAGTTTCTACCTACCTAAAGTCCTCCAAGAAGGTATTGCTATCATAATGTTAACTTCTTTTAGCGATAACGCGTTCTGCGAGTTTGTGACTACCTATACAAACGAGTATACTGTTTATAATACGTATAGTGCGACTACACGTTGCCTACACGATACGTTTGTTTCCTTATCGTGTCGCACACGTGAATAGTGCGCGTGAGTGATGTCATCGAGTGGACACGTCCGTCCGCGTCATCTCGTAGCTAACTAGCTAGTCTATCACACGATGTACGTCAAAACACTTTCTATTGTGGGTTATTAATTGCTTGAGGCAAATTATGACTCCTTGTGTCTGTTAAAATCTTAAGTCCACCGAAATAGTGGACAAACTTATACAACGGCGATATCGTCAGGGTCAGATTAACTATTAGGCAGACTGGGCGCCTGTGTAGGCGCAGCATATCAGCTAGGAGCTCTGCGTCCGCACAAAATTATCTTGATCTGGATGAAAGACCTAATGCTCTTCAAACAGCTGAAAAATGACCTTTTTTTCTTTCGTGTCGAGGTTTCTCATATAGTGGTAGCCCATAAAGAAGCAATATTGACAGCCCTGGCTGTCGCGTCTCTCAGGCCTGATTCTGAGCAGGAATACGTGCATGCGGGGCATCCCAAAAGGGCCTCGAGAATAGGGATGATGACACATGAATTTGAATGAATTTCGTTATAAAATTAAGTTGAATGGATGCAAAATGGTCAATTTATCTCAATAAAGTAAAAAATAAAATATATCCAAGATATCAGGGTTCAAAATTTCAAAATTTTACGGTTTTATTTAATTCAATTACATAAATAAAACAATGACACCATTCGATTTCTCACATATAACTGTAAAATAAATTGTATATGGCAACCATATACAAAAACGCAATATTTCACTGTAAAAATAGAATTTTCATAATTTTTCCATACTTTAAACAAGGCGACTATGCAACCGTGATGTCACTATTGCATATCATTTTGTTAGGAGCGTTTTTAAAAACAAAAGCGAGTATTAGATTTTAAATCTCATTTTTGACTTTGGGTTGCTTTAACGCAATTGACCCCATATATACATTCCATCCTCACAACAAAACGAATCGTTTGACACCATACATGAAAAAAAATCATCATGCCTATTACATTGCGTTAGGCCCCGACATGGTTAAAGCCCCGGCAGGCTGACTGCTGCTAAGAGACGAGTCAATCAGTAACTGTCAATTTCAAGGAACTTGAAGAATAGGTACCTACAGCTGTTATTTTATTAAACACGATAAGAATACAATAGGAAATACACTGAATTTATTGATAGATAACAATATGAATACAACAGAATATTAATCTATACACGGTGAATGAGTTACCCGACAGATTTTAATCATAAATTCCTGAGGCCACAAGGAGTAATAAATGTTATATGAATTTAGGTCAATTTCGCCAATAAAAATATTTTTTTTTTTTACGTTTTTATGTTCAAAAGCATTAAAATATTAATGCTTTTGAACATAAAAACATAAATGGTATTGGTAAAACTGTCGATTACAATAAATTAGAATATTTTTTTTTCGTAAAAAATAGTTTACGTAAACTATTCCTTGGCACTTTGATATCTGTCAATAAGAATGTCTAGACTAGACCCCATAAAGTGTGAAATCGCCATCAAAAAAGCGTTTTGCACTGAGTCACAATAAATAATATTTTTTTATTTAATTGGTAGTAACTCTCAAACTAGCCAAGTCCAGAAAAGTTTATACGACATTTTAGTCTCCAATTATGATCAGGAATCTATGGTTAAAATCTGTCGGGTTACTCAGATTCACCGTGTATCAAAGTGAATATTATAGGATTTTAGTGTTGCAGGGTTAGTCGACATGCGTAGGCGGCACCATCATCAAATCCAAGCCACCTGGTAGCTGTACTTATGGTAAGAATACAATTCAACTACGGTTCCATAAAACAAATGTAATCATGTAGAAAGTAGACGTGTGTGAATCATTCATTTCATTCTAAACAAAAATAATGTGTAAGTATTTTTAATTTAGACTTAACCCTGACCGTAATATCAGGTGGTAATAAACATTCAATAAAGTTGTTTGAATACAAACAATTTTAATCACGTTCACGTGTCTACATATAGGCCGTTTGGTTTTGTCAGGTGACTAAGAGTATCCAAATAGTTTGTGTATAGAATAATCACTTTAATCAATAAAATTATTCACAAATGTCAACTCTTAATATGTTCTACGTGCTTAAATAAATTACACTTATTTCAATACATAATTAAAATGAACGGTCATGTCAGTGTAAGTCATAATTAGTCAAAATATATTTAAGAACAATTCACATTAAATATTATAATTTATAACATTACATACCTAATTTAAAACTACCTTCAAATACGAAACACAACAGTCAAAAATTATTAACAATACCTATTACTAGTCAAAAATAACCTACAATAACATTACTACAATTAAATAGTTTTATAGTTACAATCATCATAATTTCTTAAAAACCTACCTACCATAACTATTTCCCCCCACAACTGACACTAAGACCTAAAACCCGCTCTGCGCCATACCTGGTCCAAAGGTTCTCATCACGCTCGCAACGTTTCCACGCTGTATGGCGATGGAGACCTGTTGAACCAGCCAAGACCCAGAACGTGGGTTGTTACCCCTCTCCTTCAACCGCCGACCCAGATACCTAAAGAGCTGGCACGCCTCGCTGCACCAGGGACCAGTTGTCTCGACGGCGACAGGGACGAAATCGTAACCCACTTGCCGCCTACTTCGCATTCTTATTCTTCGCCGCAAGCTCTGCCGCCGAGCCAGCCGACCAGACAGTATGTCTCAGATGGGACGCAGCAAACGTACTAACACAAGTCGCATCCCATAACAGACACCGCCCTCTGTGCCAAGGGACCAGGGTCTTTTCCCGTCTGACCGACACAAACCTGGTGGCTCTAGATTACATGGGACATTGGCCGCTACCATTTCCCGACGAACAATTTCATTTATAGAGTGGTGCCTAGGGAAGCGACCGTTGCGTAAAAAAGCCACCAACCCGATATCTTTAGTCCGGCGAACACCAAGACTGCCATACCGAACAGGTAAGGACGCCTGGAGCCACTGATTCTCACTTAAATTGACATTAAGTACCGACTCCAAAGCAAGTTTTAAAGTGTCATAGAGTGAGACGTTCGAAATGTGTACACCATGCGAGGCAGAGCGAAACAATTTCGCAACAAAATGAGGGAGATATGTCTAGCGAGATGAGCCAAATGCTCCTGCACATTCGAGAGTGCCTGCCTTTTGATTGATAGTACAGAGCTGACACACTCGGAATATACGGGAGCACCTAGCTGCTGGAAAGAAGATTTATCAATGTGCTTCATTCCAGGCAAAACTGCCTCAAGCTCTGAAAGAGCTTCTGTAGATACATCTCCACAAGCGAACAACTCGCACTTGGATGGATTAATTTCTAAGCCTATGGTTTTCAAGGCAGGTATTAAGGTCTTCAAGCTGTCAACGATGACATCTAGACTACCCCCAATGACTCCGTCGTCCAAATACCACACGTTTAAAAGTGCATTTATTGCAGAGATTATTTTTTTGCATGGCTAACTATTAAGCAAAATATAAGAGGCCCCGGTGGGTCGCCCTGCTGAGCACCAACCTGCGACTGGATGACATCACCCAAGTAGAAGAGATTACTCGGAGAGGCATAACACTGGTAGATGAAGGGAAACATTGAGGGGATTTCTCTAAGACCTCATTGAGAATGGTGTCTCTTTCAACCGTGTTGAAACCATTTTTGATGTCAATCTTGATCATTATGTCCACAAAGCCTTGGCGTTCTGTAGCGAAGAGACGAGTGGCATGGATTGCCGCCTCACAACCCGTATTGTACGTGTGTATTAATTAATAACTGATAAATGATAATGTGAGTTTAGGTTCAGGTTTGATAAAGTTTATTTTTAGGTTCAACTTTGTTTCTAATGTTAGTATCACGTGTACGAAAATTGGTTATAACCACAACCCGTGTTTGCTGTGTATGGCCTCAGTGGCGAGCTTCCAGTGAACGTTTGGCGGCGCGTGCATCGTTAGGGTACGTCGTGCTTAAGAGTCCGGTAACGATTTGAAAGCGAAAATCGCTAATAATGAAATAAAGCACATGAATTGCATTTGATAAGATAGTTTGAAGTCATGTTGTTGCAATAAAATACTTTTGGAACACATTTATTATTATTGAATACCCGAAAACTCAATTCTTGCAGAGCTTGTTCAGTGAGGCCGTTGATTCGAGCAAACTTGTTGCTTGATTTTTTATTATTATTTGTCATGCCCTCCAATATGTTTAATATTATCTGATTAAGGCGCTAGGCGCTGATTGTGGCCGAAACCTGTTACTTTCTAAGGAATATATCTCAATAACGGGTCATTCAAAAATTTTGAAAAAAATATATGTTATTTACCATTTCATGTCACACATTGTCAACGTTTGAATAACTCGTGTAACGTATAGTTTCTCCGTTATGTAAATGTAACGAAATGTCGTTTTACGGTTAATTTTGCTTATATCTACTGAACGGCTCATTCGATTTAAAATATTGTTGAACTAAAAAATATATACTACAGAACACAACAAACTCAACGTAGGATATTTAAATTGATTAAATTTTCTTAAACAACTTGATCATACTTCCACATTGCGTGCGTTATTAGCTCGAAAACGGCGTTGATGGCAGTCGTGAGCTAGCTTTGAGACGAGGAGGCTGTGTCGCTCGTCGCTCCGTGCTTCCCTTGTATTACATATACTTGTGCTTGGCCCGTGAGCAATAATATCGGACTTACTGTGCCTAAAGACTAAATAACTGCAGAGGGTTCATGCGGTACGGATATAACGTGTCTTCCCGGAATCAATAATGTATAGACGTTTTATCTTTTAAGATAATGTACTCGTATGCATGTTTATGTACGTTCGTATAAAAAGTGTATTTTATTCAGATTATAATACAAGTAAAAAACAAATGAAATAAAAATGGAGAAAAAACAAAAATCATGAATCTCACATTGCTCTGAAAACAAATTTGGTCATGTAAGTAAACTAAAATTATTATGTTTTAGTAGACGCATGCATCACGCAAAATAGGCATTAGTCGTCGAGTTGCGGAAATTACTAGTACTGCAATACAATAGACTAATAATTAATTTAATAAAAAACTCCAAAGAACCGAATTTATTTAAACATATTTATTTAAGAATACCGTGTACTAAACGAATGTAATATGCGTTTTATTTTAAGATTAAACACAATCTTTTATGTTATACTTTATACTAATTTATCAAATCTAGAAATTGCGAAGTAAACTGCATAGGATTGCAGATAAACCGGCCAAGAGAATATCGGGCTATGCTCAGTGTAGGGAGCCGTAGTTGCCGGCCTGTTACAATACATCCATTCAAAAGGTAGTCTATAAAGAAATATTTTGTGGCACTTACGTTATTTTACTATAGTCATAACTCAAAAACGGCTCAACCGATTTTATTCCATATAGTTTTTATTGAAAATACGTGATAAGTATTTCAATGGCCTCACTTCCAGGAATTTTCCCAATTTTTTTGGACCCACGGTTCAAAAATCAAAGAGCATTTTAACTTTCGAAGCTATTATTTACGAAAGTATTCGTTTTATCCAAAAGTTGTTTAAGGCATATTCTTCTTGAAAGACCTATCCAACAATGGGTTTCAGATACTTATTGTTTTACCACTTTGTAGGCGTAATTAAAACACATAATTACTCATACCAAATTTCAGTCTACTAAATATCACTGAGCAAAGCCTGATTGAGAATCTGATAAAAACTGCTGATATTTAAGAGTTCAATGTATGTAAGAATAAAGGAAAAGCTTTTTTTTATACCACGACGCTGGCAAACAAGCATACGACCCGCCTGATTGAAAGCAGTTATAAAGCCTATGGACGCCTGCAACCCCAGAAGATTCACATGCGCGTTGACTACCCTAAAAAAAACTTTACTATGTCGGTGAAATGCAAATAAATACAAATTTTATATTAATTATCAACACAAGTGAATAAATAAATTACTACTAAGGGTTAATACTACCTATTAAATATCTTTAAAAAACCGGCCAAGTTTGTATCGGACCATGTATAATGTAGGGTTCCGTAGAAAGTAGTCTCTTGGAGATAACTCAAAAACGGATGAACCGATAATATGTGAAATAGTTTTCGTAGAAAATTAAGTACTAAGCCTTCTTGGTATTTTTTCATATTTTTTAGACTTACGGATTAAAAGTTAGATGGGAGCTATTATATTTAGACTTTCGAAGCAATTATTTCTGAAAATGATGACTTAATAAAAAAGTTTTAAAAATACTCCATATATATATATATATAAGATATTTTTAAAGCCGTATCGTACAACATGTTCATATTTACAAAAAAAATATTTTTGACATTTAGTTTGGCATATGTATGTATGGAGTGCCTCACCTAAAAGATTTTTTTAGCAATTTAGCCAGAAAACTAAGTAGCGGCACATGAAACACACCTCTAGATAAAATTTCAGTAATATATGTTTTATAATAAAAATGGCTGTGACATACGGACGGATAGACGGACATGTTTCAAAAAACTTTTAAGGGTTCCGTTTTTACCATTTTGGCTATGGAACCCTAAGAAGTGTTTGCGCTGTGTTATATTTTAAAGATCTAAATTTAATGGGCTTACAGCTCTCATTTGTATGACGATTTCGTGCACAAATACCGCTCCTTACATGTGCATTTTTACTAATCGCAACTCGCAACAGGCTTAGTTTTGTTAATTTATCGTAATTAAGTGAATTTTTACGGTTAATATTTAAAATCGCAACAAAAATATAACCATCTATTAAGCTCATTGCACAGCAAAAAACATCCAAATTCACATGAAAACACCGCTTTGATGTGTTTTCATTCAGTTATTTTTGCTGTACTAGTCAGTATTTTTTTATTTTTTTCTGATATGCGGAATATTTTTAACCATATTTCGTAAATTCATAAATATTTTGCCGCTCACTGTACTTCAAATTCAAAATCTAGGTTTTCATTTTTTTACATAAAAATCTACTAATCGAGATCGTTATTACTTATCTTATTTAGTAGCATTCCTAAAAAATGTCACCGTAGTACTTAATCACAGTATTCAAATCACAAAACATCCACAAAAGGATTAGGTATGATTATTATAAATCTGCCCGCGCGCCTCTGAGTAAAGTCATATTCTTTGAACATAATTGCGGTGCATCGCGGCGGATTTACGCACGATCGCAATGAGAAGGGTACGCGGGTGGCGCGGGTAGAGAGCGCCCAAACGCTCAAGGACACTCCGGCGACAATCGTCTTAAAGCATAATTCCAAGTTTATTTATACATTTTTTTATATTAAATACTTTAATACATTCCCAAAAATATCACCAAATATTTCGGCAATCTTAAATAATACTCTTGCTTAAAAACATGTATAAAAATTAAAAAAAAAACTGTTCCAGTTATTCCTTACACGACTCATTTTCTAACGTTTAATGTAGTAGTTTAACATCATTTTAATCATTAATAATTTTACTCTTTTCCCCTCTCCAAGCAAAAATCGCGTAACAGCTTTTAGATTAAGGTGAATTATTTATAAATTAATCAAAATATCAATTATTTTAAACGAAAAAAAACCGACTTCATTTAGCCTCCACGTTTTCAAGAGCAAGTGTTCGAGCTGCTGTAAAAAATACGGAATCACTATAGGTGTGCCTATAATAGTTGAAGAGTTCCCTCGATTTCTCCAGGATCCCATCATCGGATCCTCTGTCTCACCTCACCTGGTTACAATGGGACAAACTGTGAAGTCTCTTTCAAACAAAAAAAGAATTTTCCATATCCGTCCAGCCGTCTTCGAATAATTGGTGAACATACATAAAAAAAATTACAAAAAAAAACAAAGATCCCGACAAATTGGTAACCTCCTCCTTCGAAATCTTGAAGTCGGTTGAAAAAGAACCGACTTCACTTAGTCTCCCCATTTCCAAAAGCAAATGTTCGACCTGCTGTAAAAAATGCTCAAATCACTATAGGTGTGCCTATAATAGTTAATACTCTTCAACACAATAGGGAACTCTCCCTCGATTTCTCCAGGATTCCATCATCAGATCCTGACCTGGAACCAACTGTAAAGTATAATCTTTTAAATAACAAAAAGAATTATCGAAATCGGACCAGCCGCCTTTGAATAATCGGTGAAAATACTTTAAAAAAATAGCAAAAACAAAAATTCCGACGAATTGGCTACTTTCCTGGGTAAAAAAAATATGATTCTATTTAGTCCGTCAGTTAGATTATCAAAAAATATTGGACACGTATTTTTTATTTTGTCAATCAAACAAAAATTGGTGAAGATATAGCCCGTTAAAGTTCCGCGTGACGTCACATTATACTAAAAATTGTACTAAAATGTGACGTCACGCGGAACTTTAACGGGCTATATCTTCACCAATTTTTGTTTGATTGAAAAAATAAAAAATACGTGTCCAATATTTTTTGATAATCTAACTAACGGACTAAATATTTTTTTTTAGGAAACTAGCCAATTGATAACCTCCTCCATCGAAATCTTGAAGTCGGTTGAAAAGTGTTCCACTTACCACTTATGCAGTTCAAAAAGATCTTTTTAAATATATGTATCGAAACGTTGAGCAAAATCGAAATCGAAAGAGAACTTTACCGGACTCTTAACAGGGGATTTACTTAAGCCGCACGCCACTCGAGCGTTCGAGAGTCCACTAACTTTGGAGCCTAAAATAGAAATAGAAATAGAAAACATTAATTCGCGACAACAACACCAACAACATGCAAACAAACATACTTAATCAAGAATAATAACTAGGTAATTATAATTAACGCACGAATATGGTTGCCACGAAATGGTCCCGACTCAGCATGGTGCTAGCCTAGGAGGCCAGCGCTGGTCTTCCGCCGGGGCCACACGTGAGCAAATAATTAATGCAGAGGCCGGGAAAGAAGGGTTGTATTTTACAAGGAACATAACGACAATATTTTATTGGTCGTGAAAAGGGCTTGTCAGCCTGAAATTCAGATTATGACACTACACATAATGAGAGCAACGAAACCTCTCTAGTTCCGGACAGCAGCGGACTGGCAGCTGTTTATTGGTGGAGGTCAAACAATGTAACCGGTACCTACAATAATACAAATCCTATGTTGGGGAAAGTAGTGCCAAACGACGTATATATCTAATGTAATTCATAGTTTGTCGTCTACTGTTTTTGTTTTGCGCAACAATACGCATTTTATTGTTTTAATGTTAAAATATAGGCCCTGTTAAAATATACATGAGACAACTTCGGCAGTTTTTACCTATTTTGGAATTATTCTTACCCAACTGAAAATTTTTGATGGTGTGTAACCCATTAAAAGCTGACAGATAACCGGATTTATCAATAACAATAGTATAGCAATCTTACTAGAGGGGTTTAGTTGCTCTCATTAATGTGTCATGTCTGACGTGGTCAGCTCTTAGTCTATATTCCTACCCAGCTTCGCTAAGCTCTTCTTTCCCGGCCTCTGCAGTAGGTAATGTAATATTATATATCAGGCTCTTAAAGTGATTTTGCCTATAAAGCGGCTAGAAAGTTATACATTAGACATTACCGTCCATGGGAATTTCTCTTTTCAATTTGAATTTAAAAATGAAAACTAGAGTTGAAGGTAGCTATTTCTTTGGAGAAGCTTAATCTGGACCTTGTTAGTATTGCATGCTGGGCCAGAGAAAACTGCCTTGTACTTAATCCCAGTAAAACCAAATACCTTATTAACCTAAAAAGTAGTCATTGCTTTAAATCGAACATTAAAAAGTTTATGCTTTGTCACCAAACGAGGAAACTTGTAGAGTTGACACTAGTTGTTTGTAACACGTACCGCTAGGTTATATTCCTTTTGCGTTGCTGCGTGAGTTTTCCGTGTAATCAATTGTCTTTTTGCCCGCTTTCTTCTGTCGCTACGTTGTATTCTTTTAGTTATAGGCATGAAGTTAGATTGTCTTCTGATCCGTGGTTATAGATAGTCTTCTGAGTCGGATGTAAGCCACCATTTTTAGGAGTGACAGGAGCGTATTGTTTTGTGCTATGCTATGTTTCACGTGTCTGCCGTTGACGCGGGCGCTAGTGGCTATGAAGTTATAATGTTAGGCCAAGGCATGTCCGGTCAGATACTCGTACGTGGTCACCAGATTGTTGCGTTGTAGTTATAAGTTAATATTATTTTTATTTTATTAAGTTTTTAATTTCTACTGTTCTTTTGCTTATTACTGATGTTTTTTTTATCATAGATTGTACTACTTAGCCACATATGTTTGTTACCTGCCGTGAATTTATCACCGGATGGTCTTTTCGGAAAATCAGCGCTGACTAACCATTTCGTGACACTTGTCTTTTTTTTTTTTATGACATAGAAGGCAAACGAGCAGACGAATCGCCTGATAGTAAGCAATTAACGCCGCCCATGGACGCCCGCAACACCAGAGGGGTCACAAGCGCGTTGCCGGCCTTTAAGATGGGAATACGCTCTTTTCTTGAAGGTTTGATGGTCGTATCGGTCCGGAAATACCGCAGACGACAGTTCATTCCACAGTTTTGTTGTGCGAGGCAGGAAGTTTCTCGAGAAACGCACAGTTGAGGACTGCCAACCATCTAAGTGGTGATGATGGTAATGCTGTCGCGTAGGACGATGGCGGAAAGAGGCGGCAGGGATTAATCCGAACAATTCCTCGGAGCACTCTCCGTGATAGAGGCGATAGAAGATGCAGAGCGAGGCTACATCTCTACGCAGCGCCAAGGAGTCAAGCCGATCCGTAAAATCCCGGCAACCGACAATTCGAGTCGCTCTCCGTTGGATGCGGTCCAGAGGGAGAACAATTCTTACTCTACAATTATCTGTAATTTATTGGTTTTTTTCTGTAATGTCACGAATAAAGATATTTCTATTTGACACGAACTACATATTGAGCGCCAAAGTATTTCGCCAGAGATAGGTGTCTCTCATCCCTTGATTAAAAATCTATTCACTGGCAGCAGTTCACTTTCAAGCCGTGTACGTACCTAGTAGCCTCCCACGTGCAACTTTAGACATTCCTATACACGCAGCTGACGCAGCCTGGAAGATAAATGATCTTAGAATAATTGGACGATACGACTTTTTTATTTATTCGCACTAGATCTAGGTCTCACGTTGAGAGGTTATCTGAGGTCGCATTGCAGGCTTAGAGACTCAGGAGACAATAGGGATGGAAATAACCAGGAATGCAAACAAAAAATACAGGGGCTCTAATCAAACTCTTTCAGTTAAATGATAATATTGTTATCTATATATAGCTATATTGAATTGTATCGGTATCTCGGTACAGTTAACTAAACAGCAGGAGTCTTTATTTTTTCTTCTTAACACGTGATATTTAGATCGTTTTCACACCACCTATTCGTATACGAGCTTTTTATTCCCTGCTAGGAGGGAACAAAGGGGCACTTTTCTATTTTAGGTGTTTTAGGACTGGTGACCTTCTAGTGTATCTCACTCACCGCTGGGCTTCAGCCATTGAGAGTCAGGGAGAGGCATTGGCAGTCAGCCTTGATATAGCTAAGGCGTTCGATCGGGTTTGGCATCGAGGTCTTCTGTCGAAGTTGCCAGCTTACGGCCTTCCCGATGGATTGTGCAGATGGGTTACCAGCTTTTTGTCCGGCAGAAGCATACGAGCCGTAGTTGACGGTAGTTGCTCCAAAAACATGGACATAAACGCTGGTGTCCCGCAGGGCTCCGTGCTATCCCCAACGCTGTTTTTGCTGCATATCAATGATATGTTGTCTATCGGGGACATTCATTGTTATGCAGACGACAGTACTGGGGATGCCTGTTACACGGGCCGTGCCAATATCCCTCGATCCGTTGTGGTAGAGAGTCGTGAAAAACTTGTGTCTTATATCGAGAATACTCTTTCTGGAATCTCGGTGTGGGGTCAGGACAACTTAGTCCAATTCAACCGCACAAAGACACAAGTTTGCGCGTTTACCGCTAAGAAAACCCCATTTACTGTGGCCCCTCAGTTCGAAGGCACAACCCTTACAATGTCAGGGAGTATTGGGATCCTCGGAGTCGATATTTCCAGTGACGTCCAATTCCGTAGTCACCTTGAAGGGAAGGCCAAGCTGGCATCCAAAAAGCTCGATGTGCTCAACAGAGCGAGGAGATACTTCACTCCGGGGCAGAGACTGCTTCTATACAAGTCGCAAGACAGACCCCACATGGAGTACTGTTGTCACCTTTGGGCGGGAGCACCTGGATACCAGCTTGGGCCCTTTGACTCGGTACAAAGGCGCGCTGTGCGGATCGTCGACGATCCCAAACTCACGAGTGATATTGAACCTTTGAGTCTAAGGAGAGACTTTGCCTCCTTATGTGTGTTCTATCGCTTGTACAATGGGTTGTGCTCCGAAGAACTGTTTGATATGATGCCCACGGCAGCTTTTTATCACCGCACCGCTCGCCGCCGCCAGGGTGTTCATCCTCACACCCTGGAGCCTAAAGGGTCGCGCACAGTACGGTTCAAGAGGAATTTCCTCCCACGAACGCTGCGGCTGTGGAATGAACTCCCTGCCGAGGTTTTCCCAGCGGGCTACAGTATGAGGTTCTTCAAAAAGGAGTGAATAGGTACCTAAAGGGTAGGCAACGCGCATGTGAATCCTCTGGGGTTGCAGGCGTCCATAGGCTACGGTAACTGCTTACCATCAGGTGGGCCGTATGCTTGTTTGCCACCGTCGTAATATTAAAAAAAAAACATTTTTTTTTCAGCAAGTCCGTCATTACCAACAAATATCTAATTGAAATCAGGGATCACATGTAAAGTTAAAATAAATACGATTCAACAATAATATTTTTTATTTTCCTCTAAATCCTCGGAATCAATAAAGCACAGACGTTTTATCTTTTAAGATAATATACTCGTATGCGCGTTCATGTACGTTCTTATCAAAAGTGTATTTTATTTAGATAACATTACAAATTAAATATTTATTTAATTAATTGAAATAAAAAAAGGTGAAAAAATCAGAAATCATGCATCTCATAATGCTCTGAAAACAAATTTGGTACACTACAATTATTATGTATTAGTAGTCTAATGCATCACGCAAAATAGGCGTTAGTCGAGTTGAGGAAACCTCCTAGTACTACAATACAAAAGACTAATAATTAATTTAATAAAAACTCCAAAGGACCGAAATTATTAAAAAATATTTATTTAAGTACTTATTCCGTGTTATAAACGAAATGTAATATGCGTTTTATTTTAAGATTATTAAACACAATCTAATGTTATACTTATATAATTTAACAAAATCAAGAAATTGCGAGGAAAACTGCAAAGGATTTCATACAAACCGGCCAAAAGCATGTCGGGCTATGCTCAGTGTAGGGTTCCGTAATTAATTGCCAGCCTGTTACAATACATCCATTCAAAAGGTAGTTTATAAAGGGATATTTTGTGTCCACTTACGTCCTTTTACAATGCGTTGAGTCATAACTCAACCGATTTTATTATTAGTAGTTTTTATTGAAAGTGACTATCAGGCCTCCCTTCCAGGAATATTTCCATTTTTTTGGACTCACGATTCAGAAATTAAAGGGCATTTTAAACTTTCGGAGTTATTATTATTTACGAAAGTATTCGTTTTATCCAAAAGTTGTTCAAGACTTATTCTTTTTGAAAGACCTGTCCAATAATACCACACCGATAGGGTTGGAGCGAAAAAAATATCATCCCCACTTCATGTGTACGGGTGTTTAAATTTTTTTTTAGATCGTGATTAAAACACATACTTATACACATATTTCAAAGTACTAACTATCACTAAGCAAAGCCTGATTGCGATTCTAATTAAAAATTGCTGATATTTCAATGTAAGTAATAAGAATAAAGGAAATAATAATAATAGTTTAAAAAACTAAAAAACACGCTTTTAGCACGCACTAAAAATTACAAAATGTATTGTCATCAGAACTCAGAGCGTGTGCAAAATTTCATCCTAATCGAAGACCGGGAAGTGGGTCAAATTAAGATTCCAAGATTTTCTTACATACATAGTTAGTTACAAGTGAAGCTAATAAAAGCGTGTTAAAAAAGCTTCACTATCTCGCTGAAATGCTAATAAATACAAATTTTATATTAATTATCAACACAAATAAAGAAATAAATTACTACTAACGGGTAATACTACCTATCAAATATCTTTAAAGACCGGCCAAGTATGTTACGGACCCACGCATAATGTAGGGTTCCGCAGAAAGTAGTTTCTCGGAGATAACTCAAAAATGGCTGAACCGATAATATGTGAAATAATGTTCGTGTAAATAGGTAGGTACTAAGCCGTATCTTCTTGATTTTATTCATATTTTATGGACTTACGAATTAAAAGTTAGATGAGGGGGGGGAGGTAATTATTTAGACTTTCGAAGCGATTATTTCTAAAAATATTGACTTAATAATTGATGTACAAAATGTTCATATTTGCAAAAAAAAATATTTGATATTAGTTTGGCTTGTGTATGTCTGGATAGTGCCATTCCTTGAAGTTTTTTTTCCAGCAATTAAGCTAAAAAACTAAGTAGCGGCACATGAAACACACCTCTGCATAAAATTTCATCATCATCATTTAAGGCTCTACAGCCCGGGGTGGGCCTTGGCCTGGTCGAGCAGCTTTTTCCATTCTGGTCGGTTCATGGCTTGCTTTCTCCAACATCCAACTCCTAACGTTTTGAGGTCTTTCTGAACGCCGTCCAACCACCGGAGCTTAGGCCTGCCTTTACCGCGGCGTCCGTCTGGTTTACCATGCAGTAGTTTTTGGGGGGCTCTATGTTCATCCATCCGCGTGACGTGTCCAGCCCAGCGTAAACGGCCTATCTTTATGGCCTTGATGATGTTCGGCTCCCCGAATAGGTCATAGAGCTCATGGTTATACCGCGATCGCCAAAATCCATCCTCCAACACACCGCCAAAAATCCTCCTAAGTATCTTTCTCTCAAACACCAAAAGGCGATTTTCGTTCTCTTGACTCAATACCCAGCTCTCCGAGCCATAAGTTAGGATTGGTCGTACTAATGACAGTAATTTGGACTGAAAGTATTTTGACATTCCAAAATAACTTGTATTGGCGGCCATTATTCTCTTGCTGATTTCGGTAGACACATCATTTGTTTGTGTAATAATGGCCCCAAGGTATGTAAACTCTTTAACTGTCGCAAATGTGTAGTTGCCTATGGTGATGTCTGGTTGAAGTTCGTGGGAGTCCTTCGAGGCTCTGAGGTATTTGGTCTTCTCCATATTAATTAGCAGGCCGGCTGACCTGGCTGATTTTTCTAGAGCAAGGAACGCACTCTCCATTGCTGGTATTGTTCTCCCGACCAAGTCCAGGTCGTCTGCATACCCCAAAATTTGAACGGACTTATAGAATATAGTACCCGCCGTTTCTATTTTAGCATCGCGGATGCATTTGTCCAGTACTATGTTAAAGAGGAGACATGAGAGGGCGTCACCTTGTCTTAGTCCTTCATGAGTGCTAAACGGTTCTGAAAAGTCTGTCTGAACCCTGACCATGCTCTGTGAGTTTTGCATTGTCATTTTAGTGAGGGAGATAAGTTTCGGTGGTATACCAAATTCTTTCGGTGGTATACCAAATTCATAAAATTTCATCAATATCTATTTTATAATCAAATGGCTGTGACATAAGGATGGACGGACGACAAGACGGACATGTTTCAAGAGACTTTTAAGGGTTCCATTTTTGCCATTATAGCTACGGAACCCTAAGAAGTTTTTACTCTGTGTTATATTTTAAAGAACTATATTTAATGACTTTACAGCGCTCATGACAATTGTATGACGTTTTCGTAGACAAATGCCGCTTCTTACATGTGCATTTTTAGTATTCATAACAACCTTAGTTTTGTTAATTTTTCGTAATTATATAATATTTAAAATCGCTACAAAAAAATAACCATCTATTAAACTCACTTGCACAACAAAAAATCTAAATTCACATGAAAACATCGCTTTGATGTGCATTCCGTTTTTTTTCTGTGCTAGTCAGTTTTTAGGGTTCCGTAGTCAACTAGGAACCCTTATAGTTTCGCCATGTCTGCCCGTCCGTCCGTCCGTCCGCGGATAATCTCAGTGACCGTTAGCACTAGAAAGTTGAAATTTGGTACTAATGTGTATATCAATCACGCCGACAAAGTGGTAAAATAAAAAGTGGAAAAAAATGTTTTATTAGGGTGCCTCCCCTATACGTAAAGTGGGGAGTGATTTTTTTTTCATTTCAACCCTAACGTGTGATATATTAAAGTAAAACGGTGAAAATCGGTTCACGAAATAAACTATTATCCCATAAAAATCATCTTTCATACTTTAAGCTCGCGCGCAATAGTTTACTTAATTTGCCGATAATTGTCGCTGTACGTGGAACGCTCATATCATATCCTACATGGCATTTTAAATTTTCAAGTGTCCCCCTTACTATGACGGGCGGAAAACTGCGGAACCCTACACTGAGCGTGGCCCGACATGCTCTTGGCGGGTTTTTTTTTTCTGATATGCAAATAATATTTTTACCCATATTACTTAATATTTTGCCGCTGACTTTGAAGTACTTACTCAAATTCAAAATCTAGGTTTTATTTTATTACATAAAAATCTACTAATCGAGATAGTTATTATTTATCTTATTTAATAGGTAAGTAGCATTCCTAAAAATATTTATCACCATTGCAGTACTTAATCACAGTATTCAAATCACAAAATATCCCCAAAAGGATTATACCCGCGCGCCTCTGGGTAAAGTCATATTCTTTGAACATTGTTCCGGTGCATCGTGGCGGATTTACGTACGATCGCAATGAGAGGGGTAAGCGGGTGGCGCGGGTACAGAGCGCCCAAACGCTCAAGGATACTCTGGCGACAACCGTCTTAACCAGCTAGGTTAGGCTTCAGAATGGTGTCAAAATTATACCATAAAAGAATTCGGCATCCCCGATTTATACGAAAACGATACCAAACTTGGCCTAGTAGGTTAACTGATGTAGATATCAAGATAAAGTTGAGAGCCTCCCCCCCCTTAAAAATTTACAAAAATCTTGGTGGCTCCACTTCTCAAATCCATCCTTGGGTCCTAAGGAATAATCACGCCGAAGGAAATCTCTTGTTCACGAAAAGCCGTATTTTTACTGCTACAACTGCCACTAATCGGACATGTGTATGTATGTGTCACATTATTCACATAGGAGCAAAACTATTTTCACTTTGGGCGTTAACACTTGATTCCGTCACTATGCTCAGGAGTCTACCATTATAGACTCCATCGCTTCGTTTGAGATTCAATTTACGCCCTCGCCGTAAATATTTCATTTTGCTCCCTTGTTATTTTGCTCCCTTGTTGCTACTATTTATCAATTGTTATCAATTAAAAACAAAACATATACGTCGTGAACAATAACAATGTTTTCAATACCAAGTAAAAACAATCAGTGGATTGTACTGTACTAGGCGCCTTTAGTTTTCACGATGAGTCATCCATTTTACTCACCCGATCACGTTGTCCGGCATGCGCGCGCGCACGCGGTGTCTCTGATTACTTCCCAAAATAAATCGTACATAGTGTACCTACCTAACCCAACAGCACTAAGTAGTCAGATAAGAATATATGCGATCTTGTTAAACAAATATTATTGAGGTTAGAGTAAGTAAATAGAACGAGATAATACGTGAAGCAGTAGCCGAAGATACAATCAGGATAAAACACTGATGATGTCGATGTGAGATGAGACGGAAGATACATAGGTAATTGGAGCTGGTCTAAAAAGCTATGTTCATTATTCACAACTAACTGCGACAGCTAATTCCAGTATAATTATAATCATAATCAATTAGCGCTTCTGTACTCTAGCTTTTACGCGAACCAATATGTTTACAGTATAATTCCTATAAATACCTATGTCTAATTTTGATTAACCTAGCTACGACGAAGTAATGATACTATTATCGATAACGATGCTTTTACCGTTCACCTCCATTTTTAACTGATTTGACTTTCTGTATCATTAAGAAAAATACGGTACCTGCCTATCTGCTTAACCATTTACCTAACTAGTCCTGCGTGTCTGCATTTCATTTTTATATGCATTTTGTATATGGTCTAGTCTACCTAATATGCTGAGATTAGTTTATTATTACCGACCTTCGATTTGCAAACGTCACATTTACACAAATAAATTGCCTAAAAATAGTTTGTTGCATTTAATAATAAATTAATATGTCTATTTAAATAAGTAAATATGTCAATAGTTGACCAGTTTTTTACGGGGATAGATAATGGACGAAGTCAGTGGCGGAATGTTAAAATATTAATTGGGAAGCCGTTGCTAATTTGACTATCCTTTTCTTCACAAACCGCTTGATAATGATAAGTGATCATATCTCTGAAAATCAGGATGGCCAGTGGGAATCTAAATCTATACGAGTATATTGCTTCAGCAGCGTCTACGGGTTACGGGTATCTATATCAACTCAACCGATGTTAAAATAATAATAATAATATATACCTTAAATAGTACATTTCAGTTTTAAAGAATGATGAATTAAGATGCTATTGAAGTTTACGTACAACATATGTATACTAGGATTGAAGTTAGCAGTTAGACATACATACAATGTCGCTGACCCCGTGTCGTTTACAAACTGTACACACCGTCACTGATAAAGGGGCATGTGATTATGTCCGGTAGAAATAAAAACCTACCGCTCGTATGTACCTCATATCAATTATTTTATTTATTTATTAAGGACCGTTTTGAACGGACGAGAATTTTTACGCAAAAACATAACTTTTTTTAATTCGTTCATTATCAAAAATATATATATTTTACAATTATTATTAAAGAACAAGTAGGTAGGTATACACGTATACGTGGAATTATCTCTATTCTCAACGTTGATGGTACCATACAAAATAAAATAGTAACGAAAATAGGGTATGATTGATTTTATACCAAAATCTTCAATCAGCTATTTTCCAAATGATTATTTTGTTTAAAATACTAACTGGTAGAAGATACAATGTTTAGAAGGTAATGCAAGAAAAATAACTAGGACAATCAAACCATTGTTTCGGGATTTCCATTGTCATGTTATAGATTATATCTTTATTTAAAGTAAGTTTATAAAGGAAAAAAAATGCGTTCGATTTATATTATTTATGAGCGTTACTGTTATGTTATGACCAACTTCTCACCCCAGAGTCCACAGACTACACATCAGATACTGCATTTGTTTAGTGGCTTTATTATTTTACGAGCTTCTCGAAGCCATCACAAGTAGGTACTTACCAGTAGGTGCAAGTTTAGGGTATAACAGCAGATTTTTTTAATAGTATAATAGTCGTTTACCCCTAAAAGGTTTCTTATTAATAGGTAAACATCTACAGATTGCTCGAAACCGTAACGAAATACAATTAAGGACGTTTTTTTTTTTTTTTTTTTTTTTTTTTTTATACCACGACGGTGGCAAACAAGCATACGGCCCGCCTGATGGTAAGCAGCTACCGTAACCTATGGACGCCTGCTACTCCAAAGGAGTCACATGCGCGTTGCCGACCCTTTACAAAAAGGAGGATTCACTGTGTTGACGACTAAAGGAACAAGAAGGTCCCTCATCGTTAACACACTGGGTCCTCTTTGAGCTCTTTGGACGAGCTCTTTGAGGACGTCTGTTTAGCTGGCAAAAAAAGCTTAATAAAATAAAGTAGATAATAATTGTACCAATATTCACACGCTTAATAAAATGGTTGTCACTGCCGTGTCCTAACTAGACTGCAATTTAATATGTCATTTATTATCATTCGAACCAAATAATACGTTAATAAAAGGAGATCGTCAAATTTTGTTAGGTGATCTGGCCCAGATTATTTAGGACCGTTTAGGAATAATTCATACCTTTAAAAAATCGTCATAATTTCTAGATCAGGACGATGGTAAAAAATTTGCGAAATCTAATGGGAATATTGAAAAACCATGCATTTAAAACTTGAATCTGACAAGGACAATATTTGAAAGCGTGCATGCCTATAATTTATATATTAATGTAAAAACGTACCGGTTTTTTAAAGAAAATTAACAAAAGCGGACTTAAAAACAAAACGGGAACCATGATGAAATAATAAAAAGTCATATTTTGATCGTATTTATTGTTCCTGTCATGAACAATAGAAGGTAAGGACCGCCATCTTATATAGGGGAAAGGTCGAAAAAGTGTCCAGCTGTAAGCGTAAATAATAGTTCCAAATCTCTCCGGGTGGCGCTAGGGTATAGATGAACGTATGAAATGAACTTAGCAGTTATTGGCGGCGTGAAGTGCGCTGCGTTTAAAAATTCAGTATTATTGATAACTAGAATAAGTATAAAACCTTACCTAAAAAAAATACTGTCAGATTACGACAGTGTTGCCAGAGCACTAACAGCTAAAAGTACGGTCGTGTGTCAAAAAATGTACGATTTTTATTTAGTTCTACAAAATCGCCACATATAAGATCAGGGTGGTTTTTATTGATGTACGGGTTATAATTTAGCTATTTGTCTCTCATTCTAACAAGCATATGCGTTAGAATTAGCTTTACACTGAAATTGTAAAGGTAACTTCTGAGAACCACGATCAGCGCCTACCGCGAAAGTCGTGTATCGAAATTTTTGTTTTCTCCCTGTCTATCGCACTTGCTTATACGAGCAAAAGAGATGCAAATAGCGAGGTTTTGAAGTTGGCAGTAGGCCTCAGGTAACGATATTAGTCGAGTGCTGATGCCTATAATAGAATGTGAATGGAGGTAAGTACCGGCCAACCCGCACGAGGACACAGATTAGTGACTACACATTTTGGTGACGATTTCTGCTACTTTCATCCTATATTTCTGTGACACAGTCTAGTGGCAGTTGATTTGACACGTGACGTTATAGTGGTATAAAATAATTATGATTGAATACAGTGACCATATTTAGGTAGATAGACCATGATGACAGTATTAACTAGAAGAGTATTAAATTACACGCTCGATATTCACTACGATGCACATTCTATATCGTTAATTTTAGGATTTACGGTTCATGAACTAGGATCAATACGTCTGATTGGCGCTGCAAAGTATAATTTTAGTATGCTTTTGCCGGTTACGCTATAAAGTACGATTTTTAGTACGGTTTTCGCCGGGTAGGCCAAATAGTACGGTTTTAGTACTGTTTTCCGCAGGGTACGTTAAAGTTACGCAGAGGTCCAAAATAGTACGTAAAATCGTACCAAAAGGTACGGTCTGGCAACACTGGATAACGAGGATAGTGACTTAATTGGTGACGTGATATGTCATATTGGGATCTGTCATAGCGGGTATTTATTTATACAAACGGCGTTTTACAAAAAAATTATAAAGTAAAATACAAAAATATATCGAAAACACGATAAAACACTACTTATAAAAAAACAAAACGTGGTGGCAAGGCGCAGGGTGGCGCATCTAGGCTGCCGTAGGTCAGGGCCGCAGAGAAAGGAACCGCCGGCTTTACGCGTTGTGTCCAAGATTACCGCCTTCTGTATCTGATCCGATGATGGCGGTAACCTCGTGAGTCAAGCCTAGATACTTGCTGGACGTCCTTCTTGGCCTTCACGAGGTTCTCGTCACATGGGACAGAAAGTCGACCGACTTAGCCCGGCGCTGCGATCGATATATCAGCACGATATGCTTATCGGCTACAATAGTCCTGGCGGTGATTATAGATCGATTGCAATTGGTTTTATTGTTATAAAATTTATAGGTACCCGAATAGTACAATAATGGGAAAAAATTGTGCCATAAAAAGTTGTCCAAGTGGGCGTAAAGTAAAAAAGAAAATAACTCAGTCCCCATCATTTTTTCGACCAACGGTATGTAATAATTCCTCCTATAAAATATGAAATTTTTACTTTTTTATTTATCGTAATAAATTAACATTTTTAATTGATACTCTTTTGTTAATATTAATTCACAGACTCCGGCAAAATTAGAAAATTGGTAAAGGTCTTTAGGAACTGCTTTAAAATCAACGGATTTTATTTGTCACCTTCAGTTCAAAGAAGAGCACATAAAGATGTATGAAAAATTGTATATAAAAGGAGAGCTCACAATTATTCCTACAGAAAGAAAAACCCTAAAGAATGAAGCTTTGCCCACGATCAAGCATCAGTTTATTTCCTTACCGATACATGAACTCCAAGCACGTACTATTCACGTACAAGAATTGTCCGAATCATACCATAAGCAGCACCAAGTACAACAAATGAATACTGCTCAGTATTCATTTGTATCAGGAAGTATTACAAAATCAAGAATCTCCAAAAAAATTAACAAATTGTAGTGAAATGTTTTTAGAGAAACGAGGAGTTATAATAGTGGATGAGATGAAATTAAGCGAAGGCGTTTATTTTGATCCTCAATCAATGAAACTTAATGGTTTTGTTGATCTGGGGCAACACACTCCAGAGGATTTGAAAAATACATTAGCGGACCATGCTTTGGTTTTCAAGTTTGTGCCTTTTCGAGGTCGATGGGTTCAAGCCTTGGGATGCTTTTTGTCTTCTTCTTCTTGCAAAAGCGCACCGCTGCATAAATTAATTTTAGAATGTATTGTACTAATGGAAAACAGCGGAATTTGTGTTGATGCTGTTGTGATGAATGGTGCACAGTGGAACCGAGGAGTATGGAAAATATTTGGTGTAAACGAAAATAACGTTAGCTGTGAACATCCTTGTGACAGCTCACGACGGTTATGGATGATATCAGATTTTAATCATTTAGTGAAATGCTTTCGAACATCAACTTTGGATAATAAGCTACAAGAGTTCAAGGTAAAATAAGAGTAAAGTGGTCGCACAACAATAGGTTCGGCACGGCCTCAACTCGAGGCGTTCAGTATTCTTTATATAAAAGCCTATACTATAACGTACACTTAACGACATCAGAATTGTATCTACCGTTTCGCCTCGGCACATGCTGAGCGGCGCGTCGTCAACTCGCCGTAATTAATGGTACTTATGTCGTCACTTTGCTACTGGTATGATGACGGCGCACAGACCGCCGTCACCTCGCTCTGACGCTACTGATGGACTAAGAGCTGGCCACGTCAGATATGACACAACCGAACCTGTTGATGTGCGATAGAGCTCGTGTAGACGATGCCGCTCCCGCTCCGCCACCGTGCAGATACGGTATCGGCGCAGGGCGGCATCGACTACACGCGCCTTTAAAACTTTATAATTATTTTATTCAAAAATGTGCCGTAAGGTTAACTTTTACAGGTAAAACCTTTTTAAAAAAGTTCAACAGCCATACAAAAATAAAGTCAAAGGTAAAGTCGAAACACAACATCGGTATTTTTTATTTATGTAAGGTAATGATGGTACCGAGACTTTTTAGTTCTCTCAAATAGCTTGCGGTAAATTCAGAAGAAAAATACACTTCAAACTTTTTAATAAAAATATATAAAGGCGGCAAAGCTGAGCGTGTACCTCGGATATAGAAAATTTTAGTTTCGACTACATCTGTATCAGTATTGACAATATTTCAAAATTTCCAAATTTTATAAATCGAAAACCATTTCGAGAAATACACTTGTAGAACACAAAAACCATTTTTTTAGATTTTTTTTAACAGTATTTTTTTGGAAAAATCACCAAAATATGTAAACCGGGAAATGACGTCACACCGCTGATTCAATACTACCATTATGAAAAAACGTTATCTTCCGGGTTTCTGTTTGACAACTTTGACACACACTACTGACAGAGACGACAGGACAGCTGACAGTTCATTCATTCGATTCGAATATTTGCTTGTAATTTACGTTTCCTTGGATTATTTTAATTATCTGCGCGTTGTGATTTGTCACGGACCCTGGACTGCTTTCTTCTACGACGACCACAACTCGCTTTCTAACAGACCCCGGATTGCATTCTTCTACGACGACCTCACGATGGAATTCAGGGAATCCTCGGAAAATACCCCGGTTGGGGTATTGACCAATACCCCTACAACGAAGCGGACACGAGAAACTCAGAAAGATTTGTCAAAGCTGACAGCAGGAGCTCGCCGCGTGTGAGTTTTTGCAAAGTTCGGATAAATATAAATTGCCTGGCACACGAGGTACTCGTACCAAAGCTTCGTTATCTTCGCGGAGTTCTTATGTCCAAACTGGCAGAGGCCTTTATTAAGTGCAGCCTGTTCCTTTACTATTTGTAAACGAAAACAGTATAGATGTGATGCTGACGTCCCAAATCTTCAAGAGTTTCTCCAAGAAGCAAACAATCATAAAATGGATGACTGTTTAGTTATGTAATATTTATGAACCAACTGTGCACAACTTGCATTTTTGACATTATGTTGAACTTCATGTCAGAATCAGATTCACTTTACATTCAAGAGTTCAAAGATAACAGCTGAGGTTATAACACTTGTTGAAAACAGCACCAAAGATCAAGTCAACAGCAAGGTGTGGCACTAATTGAGCCAGTCAAGATTCACCGCATCAACGCTTTATGAGGCAACAAAATGCAAGACAGATGGAGCTCTAGTTCATACAATAATGGGGGTATAAAGTTCTCAAAACAACCGCCATCAAGAGAGGTGAAAGGCTTGAAGGGGTGGTTATTAAAGTAATTGAACATGATTTGGGTGTTACAATAGAAAAAAAAGGTGCTTCTCCAAACGTAATCTGTGACGATTTAGTTGTCAAGTTGAAATGTCCCTTTACAGATTAAACTGAGAAATTATATCAATTAAAATGTCACGAGCAAAAGTTGTTTCTGATTGTGGTAAATAAAATACAATTTATAGGAAATAAAGTACTTATTTTATTAGTATGAATATTTATCATTTTTAAACCTGTATCCTAAGTAGATCCTTAAGTACTTTCTGATGACTTGTCGATAATAAGTTAAATATCTTTCCTGTACTTAGAATGCTACTACTGGAGATGTAAAATTCACCAGGTCTTAATCAGGGGAGAAAAAAAAGGTATATTATGATAAAATTATTTTAATTTCGTTCAGTTATTCAGTAGGCGGATACCATCATATACCTAGCACATCTGTGGTGGAAACATGATCTAATATAAAATATACTGTAGCATGACGCTACGTATCGTACGACATCTGTCGACTTTCTTTAGAACTTCTGAACTTCTGTGTCTAAGGCTAGGTCACGGTTGATATATAAAAAAAGCGTACATTGTGATTCACGGCATTACAGGTAGATGGCGCTTATATCAGTCCGTATTTTGTAATACGTCTGGCAGTTATAAAATTGAGATAATACTCGCGCTAATTTTGAATGTGAATTTTTGAGGTATTCCAGATTGTCAAAAAGAAAAAAGTTGATTTTTGATTGAGTCTGTCAGAGCGCCGTGAGATTTTGGAAAGAAAAAGAGATAATCTGGATTTGGTCTGGGGTTTTTGCTATAATTTGCTTAGTTGCATCGTGGTGAAGTGCGATTTATTTCAAACATTATATAGCAAGTGCTATTAATACATTATTGGAGCAAAAATAAAACCAAAACCATTGCCGGGCAAAAAAGGCCATATAAATTATATAGCAAGTGCTATACACTGGAACCGCCTGATCCGGAAGGATTCCGGAAGGCGCTTGTGGATGCCGGGCCGGCGGGACGGTCTGCAGCTGCCGCGATTTCCGCGGGTTTCTTCGCCACATCATCGGAGAGTTAGAGTCCGCATCCAGCGGGCTCTCCAAGTGAGAAAAGGAGTTCAGCGAGCTATTGGGTCCGCCTAAATCAAAGCGGACACTTGCCCACGAACTCTTTTTAATTTAAAGCAACAGCTTTAGCCATCCTGCTTTCGAGAGTATCAAATTATTTACATTTTTGTTAAAAACGTTATAAATCGGATTCCTTTTGGAAGGACTGTATAATATGTGACATCGAGTTCAGGCTTCATATTTTTTTTGTAGCTTCTACTCGCCAAAAGATAACTCTTCACCAAATTTTAAGTTGCGGAAACGCTTGGTTTGCGAGATAAAAAATAATCAAAGTTCCATATAAAATTCCGATTTTACACCGCCATGACACAATATTTTGCAGACGAGAGGGGGGGAGTGTTAGGTTCTGGCGCTTCGCCGGCCGCTGCCGCGGCACGCTCGCTTCGCTCGCTCGGCTCGCGCGCTGTAGGGTCGCAGTTCTACCTAACACTCCTCCTCGCTACGCTCGTCGTCGTACCTACACCGACCTGCCTTAGAGTCTGTCTGAAACTACTTTGAACTAACCTAAAAAGTTCCTACAAAGTGTCATGTCGTATCCCCCGCCCACAGACCCCGCCAATTCTATTTGCGTTTTGTTTTACGCGTTTTAATAAAATCGTACCATTTTTGATAATTATTAATCAACAATTTTCCACAAAATAATTCTTATAAATTAAAAGAATCATTGAATAAATATCATGTAACTATTATTGTACACAAATAAGTCGAAAAAACTGTATTTATGTAAAAACTGAACATAAAACAAATCATCACGTTTTAGTTTTTCTCAACACGTTTAACGAAACGCAAAATATTGTGTCATGGCGGTGTAAAATCGGGATTTTATATGGAACTTTGATTATTTTTTATCTCGCAAACCAAGCGTTTCCGCAACTTAAAATTTGGTGAGGAGTTGTCTTTTGGCGAGTAGAAGCTACAAAAAAAATATGAAGCCTGAACTCGATGTCACATATTGTACAGTTGAGCCTTCCTTTTCTTTGTATCCAGTATTTTTGTGCCATAATAGTTTTTTTTGTTGTTTTGCTAAATTCCTCAAATTCTAATTGCCTCGTTTGACGGGCGTATAAAGACCTGGCGAATCATCTGTCACCATCCATATCACCCGCCTCATTAACCCATTATTTTCCTGCAGCCAAATTATTACTAGCCGAGTCTTTATTTTTACTTACCGGTTTTGCTAACTATTGAATGTGTAATGTCCTTGTTTAGGTACAGTTGTCTTCATTTTTAAGTGAAGTGCTAATATTAAATATTTTTAATTATTGTAATTTAATTACATTCTGGCCACTAGGGAGGTTGTTGAATGTGAAAGTGAAATAGGTACAGTTGTCTTCATTTTTAAGTGAAGTGCTAAATTTAAATATTTTTGTTATTGTAATTTAATTGCATTCTGACCACTAGGGAACTTATTGAATGTGAAATACCCTTATTTAGATGCCGTTATTGTGATTTTTACGTGAAATGCTAAATTTTAAATAATTGATTATTTTTGCTAATATTAAATATTTTTACTTTGTCGTCAAAATTAAACGTGTTAATGCAATTAAGAAGTGTTTTACTGCAATACATTCTCACACAAAGCCCCCCCTGCATACAAACTTTGTATGCAGGGGGGGGGGGGGTCTTTTTTGCAGCTGTACGGTCAGCTTCCCTCAGCTGATGGTGCCACTTGGGCCCCGGCGTCCCCGAGTGACACTTCTTAAAGTTAAAGCAATAGTTTCGGTACACTGCCTCTTTTCTTTTGAAGTCCTGAGTCCTAAAATGTCCTAAAATATTTGTTTGTTGTCCTAAAATTTTTGTTTGTTTGTTTTGTTTTGTCACATCCTGCAACGCTTGTTTAAATATTGGTAGTCGATGTTTTAGACGTGCTTTCACTTTCATTGTTTTCCAATACAAAAAGTTTTCCATATCTTCTTCCAACTGAAAGAAACGGACACACGATTAATAATATAGCTAAAAACTCTTGTAGATTCTAAGAATTCATTAAAATAGACACGCATTGTACTCAAGCTTCAAGTGATCTTCGCAAATTAAAAGTATCCTGGTTGGTAAACGATGTAAACCCGCTGCGAAACACCACTCGGCTTTGTTTCCCTCGAGAATTGTAAATAACCGGGCTATAAAGATGTGTTGCTTTTGCAAGTTTTCATTAGGTAATATTTAATGCAAGGTATTTTCAACAATCCTTGAAGATATCTTTCGAAGTTAGCGGTTTGATTTTATATTTTAAGTTTTGACGTTTATCTTGTGCTTAAAATGTCAAACTGTTTAAGCGCACTCTGGTCACGATAGCGTGAACCATAGGGTTTTTTACGTAAATGTCAATCAATGTAACTATTTCAACGTTTTTTTAGGTGTATGAAACACAACATGTGACGTCATTTAGCTGAGCCTTTGACGAATGTTACATACGCCCTTTCTGCCGAAGTAATAATATAAACGGATTTTTCCACTAAAAGACATGGATTTTCGCAAAAACAAAAATATACGGGTCTCTTAAAATTGTGTGTTCTTTCGGGCCAGACAATAAAAAGTAGCACTCAAAAAAATGAAATGTTGCAGCGTAATTATACCGCCTATTTTTCGGTCCGGTACCTTTACTTAAAACGGTCGACCTGAGCGATATCATTATATAAGGGTTAAAATGTTATTTTATCAGGTACCCTTATTTTAAGGTACTTTTTCGTTTTATACCTTTAGTTTAGGTTACCGCTCTTTAGTGGTTTTTCAGTCCCTGGTTGTAACAGGCCGGCAACTAAGGAACCTCACACTGAGCATGCTTGACCCGACATGATCTGGGCCGGTTCTTACTAACTAATAGGAGAAATAATTTTTTCAGGCAATTCTGGAGTTTATACAATTTCTTAGATATTGGGAAAAGCTAGAAAAAAAAATCCTGTGTCGAGGAGTACTTTAGTAGGATTAAAAGTAACATTAAGGGCAACTCTTGAAATTTTGGATATGCTTAATGTCGGATGTGATTACAAGTATTTGATGACAGCAACGCTATTTCAAGATCCTTTGGAGGTAATTACACTAAAAAACATAATTAATATTTCCTCGCTTCTTTGTTCGATATAATTAAGCTTATATATTGTAGTATATTTAATCTGCTGACAACCTACGCACGGTTAATTTTTTTTTTTTTTTTGATAACATTTATCCTATTTTTGATTGAATAATTGAATTTATACTTTGATTCCAGAGATTTTTTTCCGTAATGAGATATTCATGTGGAGGAAACGATCACCCCGATCCTAAAATGTTTGCTCAAGTTTACCGACTGGCGTCTTGTTTTTCCCTTATACGCCCTCCTAAAGGATGTAATGTTTCTGGCAAGGAGTTGCTGAAGAGTTTACTAGGAGCTAAGGATGCTTTAACATCTTCAAACACGGATAAAGAGTCATGGCTTGAAAGCCTTGACAATATGTTAGATCGTACTGAGCCATTCCTGCAAGGTTCTTCAACGGATCAAGATCATGACTACAATGAAGCCGTAACCAGTGATGCCGTTCAATCTTACATTGCTGGCTACATTGTTCGCAAGTTGCGAAAAATAATTAAATGTGATAATTGTTTACAATCAATACAGATTAGTCCGAAGGAGGGTAAACTATTACTACGTAATGACGTTATAGACAAAATGGATTTATATGGAGGATTAATTTTTGCAAGTGATGATTTATTCAATCTTTCTAAGATTTGGCATACACACCAGTTTTTACGAAAGATACAGATCTTTCAACATTGACGGGAAACTAGTCATATACAAAGGAAATATATTTCTTTACTGGCTTGTAAATATCAAATGATTTGTGGTCACAACATATTATTTTGAACATTATCGATATAGGTAGCCATTTTTGAGTTATCTTCAAAAAACTTCTTCCCCTCCATTATGCGTGGTCCGACACGCACTTGGCCGGTTTTTTTATACATATTAAAGATTAAATCATTACTTTTTAGAGTATGACTACACATGGAATAAACTATCTAATAGAAGTTATGTAGTACTCCTTAAAGTCTTAACCTATTTTATGGGTTTTTAAAAGCTAGTCGTAGACAATCGTATACACTGTGGTACACACACACTACTGAATGAATCATGTCGGCAACTAGCCGACAACTTGACATATTGTCATGTTATCTGGCTATCCGCTGATAACTTGATAACCTGTCAGTTTATCATTTTATCAAGTTATCCGCCGACAGTAACCATCATAAGCCTGCAGCACGCCTATGATGGCAGATTTTATCAGCGGATAAGTTGATATAAATCTGATAAAATGACAGTTGCCGTCATTAATATGGTAACTTTATCCGTTTTTCATTTGACATCTGATAGCGGGATAACTTGACATATTGTCCACTGTACGCACGCATGTTTTTTTGAATGTGTGTGTCTAAAAAAATATCGTTTACACTATGGTTATATCAGTTTTTCCACTTTTGACAGCGCCAGCTGATAATTTGATAATGATCATTTTTTGACAGCAAAACTTGTTAATTTTATATAGGTGCTCATCGGACCCCGATAAGAGTTGTCGGGAACTAAAACGTATGAAAATTCTTCTTTTTGTCATTGATTTCTAGCAAGTAGCTGTTTTTTGAGATGTAACAAAATCTACTTTTTAGAATGATTCTATGCTTACTATGTTATTGTTTTGTAGGAATGGCGGCATTTAATTTTTTTGGCAGCTGCTGCTGCCGAAGAAAAACAACAGAGAAAACTTCATAGAGAGCTTCATCGTAGAGCTTATAGGGATGTCTGTAATCCATTCGATATGCCTGACGAAGTTTGGCACATATCATCCTCCTAGCGTTAAACCCGGCTTTAGCCACGGCTCATTTGAGCCTTGGGTGCGCTTGGCAACCTAATCCCATGAATTGGCGTAGGCATTAGTTCTTACGAAAGCGACTCAGAGGAGAAACTAGGCCTTATTGGGATTAGGTCCGGTTTCCTCACGATGTTTTGCTTCACCGAAAAGCGACTGGTAAATATCAAATGATATATCGTACGTAGGTAGCGAAGAACACAGTGGTTTGAACCCGAGACCTCCGGATTGAAAGTCGGACGTCTTACCGCCCGGCTTCAGTTTGGCACGTAATTATACAATGAGAGTGACTGAAAACTTCAGATACCCCAAATAATTAATCAGTAGTGATTCTTTAAACAGTTAATAATTGCGAAATATATTCGTATGGTTAGTTCTCCTTGCAGTTTTATTCAATTGTTAACTGTATACATTCGCACTTTTTGTGTCATGTCGATTTTTGTTAAGTACAACCGTATACCTAGATACCTACTGTGCGTACAGTGGAACTCTTTACAGTTTGGATTAGAGCCTGTCTGGAAATAGAAGTGCCGTAGAATGTATGCGTTCCCAAATAAACCACGTACCTGTACCACAAACTCTAACAAGGAAGTATTTTTAGTTTATAAGCAGGCAACTCTTAATTAAAAAGGTTAGGATCGGAAGAAGATATGATGACCCTTTTCACAGGCAATTTTACGTGTTTAGCTTAATAAGCGAAATATTCACCATGAACGATTATTAACTTTTTTGTTTGATTTCAAACTCACATGGTCATTCACATTATAAATATTATTCGATACGGGATATTTACCATGTATATTTGTGTTTACGAGCACCCGATATTTCGGCGCAGTTGCATGCACCATCATCACGGAGTAACTAACGTTGCAGCGAGTTTTAGTAGTCTACCCACACACCACACCGTAGCGATCTACCCTCTTTCGAGTTCGCTTTTTTCGTCCATTGTCACTGCTACTACTACTGTCCGCGTTCTCACTTGTAACTCGATCACGATTGTGACACACAACACTTACAGTATCAACTCGCGCGTTTTTTTGCGAAACAGTATATTTTGGATTATACTTATAGAACTTCCGGATCACTGGATACCAGACACTTGATAGACGAAACCCATCTTCCCGGTTAAAATTCTTATATTTAAAAATTGGCTTGTTTGACCATCCTGGGTATGTAGTGCCTTTCGGTCGAAAGTATCTTTGTTCAGCATAGTTTTCAAGTTATCGTGGTACCGCTGTGGTCGGGCTGGGGTAGGTACAGGATCCTGGCCCGAAAAACCCCATTCAAAGAAGATTTGGTGAATGCACAAATTAACTAATATTTAGGTGTCATCTAGTGTCTTAAATTCCATGAATGTGTTCCACATAGTAATCACGGTACTTGTACCCCCACCCGACCACAACGTTACCGCGATAACTTGAAAACTATGCGGTACAAATTCATGACATTGGCGGCACTAAAAAGCACCTAAAAATGATGAAATTGTGTTCACCTTATCTCGTTTGAATGGTGTGATTGGGCCAGGATCCTATACCCCCGCCCGACCACAACGGTACCGCTATAACTTGAAAACTATATGGCACAAATTCATCTGACTATAAGCACTAAATAGCACCTAAATATGATGAATGTGTACAATCGTTATATTCCAATATCTTGTTGTGGTCGGGCCAGGATCCATGACACGGAAAATGGGACACAATAACGAGAGCTAAGAAAATGCTAGTCATTCGCAGTAACCGAGCGCAGTGGGTAAGTGGGCGCAATGCGAATATCTTAGAAGCCAAATGAAGGAGATGGCCGCATATGATCCGATTGGAGGCGCAAGAGGGGCGAATCGGTTGCGATGACTAACTGCGCTGCACAACGTTTCATTAAGAATATTTTTGCAAAAATATTAGTTGCCTCATTTCAAATTTTTTTTGCATTTTGGAAAGCCTTGTTATGTGAAAAGTTGCTAGCTAAAAACAGTGAGTCTATTAAATATCAATTGACTGTATATTTAAGTGTTCGAAAATTTAAAGTTAAAATCGTTGCGCAAATGTAGTGGCGGTAATAAAAAATTTCGCTTTCTTGGGAAAGCCTGCGCGGGTAAGTGTGCGCATTTTCTGTATGAAAATGACTCAATTTCATGACAATTTCAACAGATCTTCAGACTTATTAGTTAATTTTAATTACTTAACTGTTAATATTTATAAAATGTTTATTTATGGTAACGAAACAAATGCAAACACTTATCCTGAATACGCCTAGGTACTTACCCCGTAATGGTAAGCACATTTACCCGCATTAAGGGTCAAGTATGCGCATTCCGGTTTTTCCTCATTATTTTTATTCTGCTTCAAAAAAAGCTACTGTTTTGATTATTATTTTCATAAATACTCCAATTGTTCTTCTAATACTATTTTTTTTATGAGGTATGAAGTCAAAGACAAGAGTGCGCATAGTTACCCTGAATGACTCTATCCTTATTTTTAGATCCTGGCTTCTGTCAGTTATTCATCGGTGGAGGCTTAGATAAATAAGTAACTAAGCTTATTAATCTCTCTCTTTCGCATTATTTTTTGTACTCAGGTATGATAAAATAAATATATAGGCCCTGTCCGCTATGAAAGAGACACCTTTTTAACTACTTTGATGTTCCTTTTTCTCAACAGATTTACTGTCGTGTAACTCTAACCTCCACCGATGATTAGCTACCAGTTGCCTGGATATAGTCATAAGGATAGTATAGCAAACTAATAAGAGGAGTTTCACCGTTCTCGTTATTTTGTCACAATCTACTCTTAGTCTATTATTTTAATAAAGACGATGTGACTTGGAAGTTTTGTGCAAAATTGTGCTAAGTGTGCCCAAATTGTACGTTTTAACAGTGGATTTATATAAAAATAAAAGACAAGAGAACATAATGCGCATATTTGGTACAGCTCGCCCAAAACTTGAGGTAGGTACATATTCAATTATTCACATCATCTTTCAGAAATAAAATTTATTGATTAGAACCTAATGATCCTCCTAATACGTGGGTGCTGCAGATATTCTCAAGTATTTTTTTAACAGCACATACCACGTTTTAGGGACAAAGTAAAATTATTTAATAATATTAAATGCTGTGTTTATTGTCTATGAAAGCTCTCGGCTTGGCGTATTTTCTTGACACGGAACTGTGGTTTTTGGCGTTTTACACACGAAGACACGAAGTTGCGTGATGAATATTTAACTCTTACATATAGATAGAGTTGCTTTTTAATTTTCAGGTACTTAGGTAATTCTGAAAAAATATAATTTGTTATTCCATTTACTTGTGGCAATTATCAAAATATTTACCAGTCAATCTAAGCATGTGTCGATACGGTGTTTTTTTTCTGGAAAAAGCAGTGCAATATTCGCACAAATATGGAATAGTAGGTAACATATAAATAAAAGAAACAACGCTAGCAGCACCGCTTTCTCATGACTTGTAAAGAACCGACTGATAGAATAAAAATATTACTAAAATATTTTGGTAATCCAATCGTTATGTCGTAGGATATGAACTAAATAAATCAAAGAATGAGCACCACAGTCCGTCTAGAAAAGTTGCCGTATTAGTTTGTTACTATGCGACAATACAAACATACATACATAAATACTTACAAAAATCATAACCTTCCTTCGGCGGTCGGATAAAAATAGAACGGACAGACGAATAGACAGACAGACAGACCTACACGACATGACATTTTTTTCTTTTTGAGGTATGGATTTGGAACCTCAAAAACAACGGACAGACGGACGTACGGACGGACAGTTAGACATCTACTATATGATTCTATAAAAAAAGAACGGACAGACGGGCAGACGGACGGGACGGACGGACAGACGGGCAGATGGACGGACGGACGGACGGGCAGACAGACATCCACTACATGATCCTATAAAAAAAGAACGGGCAGACGGACGGACGGACGGACAGGTGGGCAGATGGACAGACGCACGGACGGATGGACGGACAGGTAGACAGACAGACAACCCTCCACGCCATGAATCTATAAGGGTTCCGTTTTTTCGTTTTGAAATACGGAACCCTAAAAAGAACGATTATACTGACGCAGGCACGGACATATAGATAGACGGACAGACATCCAAGACATGATCTTAGAAGGGTTTTTTGTTTTTCAGATTCGGAACCCTAAAACAACATACAGCCAATCTCCTTCATTTATAATTTTGAAGTCTGAAAACTACCTATATGGAAAATCTTGCCTTCATTCGGTTTATAAACGTGCATACCTACATATCTTATATATAGTTATACTGTTGATATTTGATATTTCCTTATAAAACGTTGCGTAGACGTTACATAGAGTCGGACAGACAACCACACAGTCTAAACCGTTGATTATTGAAAACATCACCGACAAAAATATCCTTTATTTTTCACTTCTATTCCCATAGAATTCGGTTAGTCGCTACATGTGAAAAAAAAATGTATTACGATATATTACATAGGTAGCAATACTTTTATTTACATCAAATAAATAAAAAGGACAAACAACCGAATAGAAAATAATGCTAATCCTACGGTTCTTGAGATGGGAAAGAAAACCCCGCTATAAGTCGAACGCAAGGACAGACGGACGGACAGACAGACATCAAGAGCTTAAAAATATTGTAAATTGAAGTGACTTTTCATTTATTGCTCTTTGATTATGGAACTCTAAATAAGGAACAAACATTATTTATTTCTATTCTGTTTACATGAAACGGTGATCATTTTCCGGAGAGTTCGGCTGACATCACGGATTGCATTTCCTACGATGCAGAGTAGCATAAACTAAAATGCACTAGACGTTTTGATTGCTCGCATGATGTGTATAGTCATTTTCAAGAGAATTTGAAATTAGTTAGGTCTGCATTGCACTATTTACTACCAGCTTGTTTACTCACTTTAATAAACATATTGCTTACTTTTCCTTTTTTTTACGACGCTTTAATTGCATTCTAGTAGCCATAGCCTGAAGAAGTTCACAGTTTTTCGTGCGATAGTCTGAAATGAAAAGAAGTTGATGATGAGAGAATAAAATATCAAGTATCGGTATCAAGCAAAACCGTAATAAGAAAGATACTTAACCAACAAACTAATATAAAAAACGCATAAGAAGCCTATTCTAGCCTTTTGATGGCTGTCGATATCAGAGAGCTCAGAGAGGTGCTTGCTATGGGAAAAACACATTGCTCGAGGAACCGATGACTTTGGAGGCGTCTTCTTATAATGCTTATCTACATTTACTTACCCTCATATTGGGATTGTTTTATTTTATTTCTTGCTATTTTACTTATTTTGGGTACAAGTATTACTGATATTTTGCTTGGTGCCGAATTATAAATATAAATCTCTAAAGAATAAAAAGCACTTCAGATAAAAATATTACATTAATTATTATCTTTTTACTTTTGTTATTATTGACAAGTACGAAAGCAATCGTGCTAAACCTTAGAGAATTCAACCCGGATGGAGTAGCCATGTCTGTCATTTTCGATACAAAAAGTTTGCCGATTTTTGCGGGGGAGGGGAACGTCAAATGTATGGCTATTCGTACTTAACGTACAAATAGCTACGTCAGATAAACGCCAGTCCATACATGTGTATGACCACTGGTTATATGTTTTCGGCAGAGGGGAACGCCTGTCAATAGGAGTCGCTATTGTTGGTTGGTTGGTTGAATTTTCAAAGTGCTAAACCCACGGACCAAGAGAGAAACCGGACATTACTCTATTTCCCTAACCACAGTTGAACCTTTTTACCGAGCACTACTACTGTGACTAGTAATAAGTAGTAAAACCGGCCAAGAGCGTGTCGGGCCACGCTCACTGTAGGGTTCCGTAGTTTTCCGTCCGTCACAGTAAGTGTCCCCACTTAAGAGTTAATAACACCGCCATGTAGGATATGATATGAGAGTTCCATGTACAGCGACATCTATCGGCAAATTGAGTAAACTATTGCGCGCGAGCATAAAGTATGGAAGATGATTTTTATGGGATAATTCTTTATTGCGTGAACCGATTTTCACCGTTTTTACTTTATTTGAAAGCACGTCATTTCATTGTAATTTTGTAGAAATTACAGGTACAATAAACACCTGCTTATACGGTTAAATTACAAACTTAGTTCAGAAATTATTTTGTATTTTTTTTTCAAAAACTATTCATCCTATCAAGTTCAAAATAATTTTCCAAGAAAGTTTTTATAAAGTTCTACTTTTGAGATTTTTTTCATATTTTTAAAACTTATGGTTCAAAAGTTAGAGGGGGGGGCGCATATTTTTTTACTTCTGGAGCGATTATTTCCGAAAATATTTACATTATCGAAAAATGATTTTAGAAAACCCCAATTCATTTTTAAATACCTATCCAATAATATATCACACGTTAGGGTTGAAATGAAAAAAAAAATCACTCCCCACTTTACGTATAGGGGAGGTACCCTAATAAAAAAAAAATTTTCACTTTTTATTTTACCACTTTGTCGGCGTGATTGATATACATATTAGTACCAAATTTCAGCTTTCTAGTGCTAACGGTCACTGAGATTATCCGCGGACGGACGGACGGACGGACGGGCAGACATGGCGAAACTATAAGGGTTCCTAGTTGACTACGGAACCCTAAAAACGGTCTGATAAAGAGCATAATGTAGGGGGCGGTGTCTCACTCACACTTGTTACAAAATTGTCACATTTGACACATATTGACATTTTGATTGTCTGATGACGTCATTACCTCCTTAGTCAGAATGAGACACAGTCCCCATCATAACTCTCTCTTTCGGCCTCGCTTTGTGACCGAAGGGTAATACTCCAGTTTAAAATGATAACTTCATGGCTAAACCGTGATGCATTGATCGTATTATCTCGGCCGCACAGAGAGTTCTAAACCAGGAGAGGCCCTGAGTATCATTTCCCCTCTGTCAAAAGTATTGGCGGAAAATCTAGTACATCTATAAAAACTATTTCAATAATCGATGTCACGCCATTTTCGTCATCGCTGTCAATGGATAACAAGCTCCGTGAAAATGCCCTTATGCGCTGTTTTTGGATGTAAAAATATGTCATATTTCGTCTAGTTTTCAAAAAGATGAAATACCATTTCAGATGTAAGTACAGTTTTACATTATTTATCATTACTTTCGTAATAAAAGATTTAACCTAAATCGAAAATCAAGCTTCGTTTACAGAATCGATTCAAAGACAATCGTTTTCTTTCTGACGGGCAGTAACTATTTGACGTTTGACACTTCTCCATATTTAACGCGCTTAAGGATTGCTGTCTTCTATATTTTGTTTGAAAATACAATCAAAAATGATCCTTGGCTTTTTTGTTTGACATTTCCAAAGACTGCATCCAATAATGAACCATATGTTAACATTAGTACAGTCGACTATCTATTGCTCCATTTAGTGTTATGAAGTATAAAAAGAATATGTCAAATATGTTTGGTGTTTTCAAGTCAAAGGTACATCTTTGTCGGTTGTCAATATAGCGTCGCTGCCATAAAAAAACATTTAGAAATAAACTGTATTAACAACCGACAATGATGTACCTTTGACTTGAAAACTTCACATGCGTGCTACCTCGCCCCCCTCAGATTTTGGCAGACTTTTTTGTTTGGAAAGATGAGGCGAAGCGTACTCCATTTATAGAGCTTTATGCGGCCGCACGTTTTTCTCGGAGCTCGGGGTCTGCTACAGAACCTAATCCTAAGATTTGGTATACACACCAGTTTTTACGAAAGATACAGACCTTTCAACCCTGACGGGAAACTAGGGTTTGTTGGGATTAGGTTCGGTATTCCTACAATGTATTTCTTATAAACTTATTTAGATGTGATATTATACAAAGGAAATGTATTTCTTAACTGGCTTATAAATATCAAATGACTTATGGTCACAACATATTATTTTGAACATTATCGGTTTAGCCATGTTTGAGTTAGCTACAAAAAACATCTTCCCCTCCATTATGCGTGGTCCGACACGCACTTGGCCGGTTTATTATACATATTAAAGATTAAAGCATTACTTTTTAAAGTATGACTACACATGGACTAGACTATCTAAAGGAAGTTAGTACTCCTTAAATTCTTAACCTATTTTATGGGTTTTAAAAACCTAGTCGTAGACAATCGTATACACTGTGGTACACACACACTATTGAATCATGTCGGCAACTAGCCGACAACTTGACATATTGTCATGTTATCTGGCTATCCGCTGATAACTTGATATGATAACTTGTCACTTTATCATTTTATCAAGTTATCCGCCGACAGTGTCCATCATAAGCCTGCAGGTGAAGTTAAACTTTATGTCAATGCCATAAGGACGTTAACGACTTGTCTTGCTGTATCTTAATCGCGGAAAGATCATCATAATGTTTATTTATTTAATATTTCTAATTCCAGTTTTTAGTAATATTTTGTCTACTTTAGTAATAAAATTAGTAGTTATTTTACATTGAAGTACAAACTGTATACGGTTTATATCAGGTGGCCCAGAATTGACGATCTCCTTTGTTGGCACAATTGGATTGGGGAAATCCCCATATTCATTAGACAAAGCATTCCCCCACTCAACAACATTAGTTTGAATAGAATACCAATGACTAAAAACATGCATAATTTCCCTATTAGACGGAGAGCTGGCCACGTCAGATATGACACAATAATGAGAGCAACGAAACCCCTCTAGTTAGTTTGCTATACTATGCTTATTTCTAGATCCGGACATCTGGCAGCTGTAAAGTGGTTGAGGTCAAAGAATGCAAATAACTTGAAGAAAACAAATCCTAGAGTTCTGGGTTTGATGCAATATTATGGTAAATGATGTAATTCATTAGATTATATCATATGCAGAAGTTTCTGTTGGGGGAAAGTAGTGCCAAATGATGTATAATGCAATTTTTAGTTAGTCGCCTACTGTTTATGTATCCGCAATAATAGACAACGGTTTTTAATCTTATGTTAAGATACAGGCCCTGTCCTCTATAAATAACACAACTTTGGCAGTTTTTACCTATTTTGGTATTACTTTTTTCCAACTTAAAAACTTTGTTGGCCTGTCACTCTGACTTCTACCCATTAAAAGCTGCCAGATGCCCGGATATAGCAATAAGGATGGTAAAGCAATCTAACTAGACAGGTTTCATTGCTCTCATTATTGTGTCATATCTGACGTGGCCAGCTCTTAGACCATATGTATACTTGCATCATAAAGCTTTTTCCATAAAAGCTCATAATTCACTAAATCAAAAGCTTTTGATAAATCCATATACTCGTAGCAAGCATAAACAGGTATATTTCTAGTAGTGTAGTATCTAACAGTTTCCTTCATGCATATTATGGCACTGTCAGAGGGCAGACAGACTGAGCAGTTGCAAGTATTCATCAAGCTCAGCATTTAGAAAACTGTCAAACACTTTAGATATATAACAGTAGCAAGTGAAATTGGTCTGTAGTTATTTATAGACACACCTCCCGTTTTATTCTTAATGATAGGAACTATTGTCTTTGTCATTTCACTCGGGACAAAGAAGTGAGTCAAACAAAACAAAAAAAACCGGCCAAGAGCGTGTCGGGCCACGCTCAGTGTAGGGTTCCGTAGTTTTCCGTCCGTCACAGTAAGCGTCCCCACTTAAGAGTTAATAACACCGCCATGTAGGATATGATATGAGAGTTCCACGTACAGCGACATCTATCGGCAAATTAAGTAAACTATTGCGCGCGAGCTTAAAGTATGGAAGATGATTTTTATGGAATAATTCTTTATTGCGTGAACCGATTTTCACCGTTTTTACTTTATTTGAAAGCACGTCATTTCATTGTAATTTTGTAGAAATTACAGGTACAATAAACACCTGCTTATACGGTTAAATTACAAACTTAGTTCAGAAATTATTTTGTAATTTTTTTCAAAAACTATTCATCCTATCAAGTTCAAAATAATTTTCCTAGGAAGTTTTTATAAAGTTCTACTTTTGAGATTTTTTTCATATTTTTAAAACTTATGGTTCAAAAGTTAGAGGGGGGGGGACGCATATTTTTTTACTTCTGGAGCGATTATTTCCGAAAATATTTACATTATCGAAAAATGATTTTAGCAAACCCCTATTCATTTTTAAATACCTATCCAACAATATATCACACGTTAGGGTTGAAATGAAAAAAAAAATCAGTCCCCACTTTACGTATAGGGGAGGTACCCTAATAAAAAAAAAAAATCCACTTTTTATTTTACCACTTTGTCGGCGTGATTGATATACATATTAGTACCAAATTTCAGCTTTCTAGTGCTAACGGTCACTGAGATTATCCGCGGACGGACGGACGGACGGACGGGCAGACATGGCGAAACTATAAGGGTTCCTAGTTGACTACGGAACCCTAAAAACGTTACAAGTACCCGCGTTAGGTGTGGACCTGCATGCTGAAGATGCTCAAGGCTCAAACCGTCATAGCCAGCAAACTTCCCTCTCTTCATACCTTAAATAATCTGGGCCACCATTGCAGCAAAGATTCTGGTGACACAAGCCCTTGCCATGACTGTTCTAGCACTTAATAGTTATTATTTAGCATGCCCATTTTACTATTGGGTGATAATTAGGACAAACATCTCGTCAGGACCCTCTTCACGTTTGCGGGTGGTATTCACTATTTATGTAGGTACTAAATTGGTCCTTGAAGTAATTCAAAAAGGTACCTCACTGAAAATTTCCCATTTACAGAATAGTTTAATCCCCACGTCTCTTGCTTTGTCGCTGCAGATAGACTAAGTAAAGAACTGACCCCGTCTGATAAGATCCAATAACGAGAGCAATGAAACTCATTTCAATAATTAGTTTGCTATACTTTCGTCACATTCTTTCTTTCCTTCCTTTTGTCGGCCTCCTAGCCTAGTCGGTAGTGACCCCGCCTATGAAGCAGGAGGTCTCGGGTTAGAATCCTGGTCAGGGCTTTTATTTGTGATTTTATTTATTTATTCCTAATATTAGATCCGGGCACGCTCTATTCTTCAAATGGTTTACATTCTCCGACCTCCATCGATTAACATCTGCCAGGTGCCCGGATCTGGATTTAGGAATAGAATAGAATATCTGACGGCGCTAGATCTTCGTCTAAGGGTGATTGTATTGAAAGTAGCGTAGTAAGTTTGAACTCTTTTGAACGCAGCTTAAACTTTCAAGACTACCAGCAGAAAGAGATGGCAATATCAACGTACCTAACGTCATTTTATTGCCACATATACTTATATTATGTGACTCCAATTTTGACTATACATATGTACATGGCTTTACTAGGTTAATAGCCGATGGATACTTTTACCCGCGTTGAACACTGTTTGTGTTTCAAGTTCAAACGAAAGAACTCCGTTTCGCTTTGCTCGCTGGTTCAATAGTTGACTATCTCATACAAAGATTACCCGTAGTCTGTGAAAATGTCAAAATTGGCAATAGAGACTGAGACCGATTAAATAAATCCTGCGACGACGGCAAACCTCGGTAAAATAAATGGGGGCTCGTCTTTCCACGGAACCCCAAAATAATTTAAAAATTACCCATTCAACAAGGTTAAACGAGACAGAGTCGAAAACGAGCATCCTGTTATTTGCTCGAACGAGTATTAAACAGTTTTGACAAACTGGTAGTCAATTGCATACACGTGAGAGTGCGAGTGGGCGGGACCTTTGGTTCGGGAGCACGTGGACGCAGCACGTGATGCGTACGCGCACGGCTATCGACCTTGTTTGCTATAACTGTATACAAAATACTTCTTCTCTTTTACAACTATAAATAAATTAAAGTCCGGCTTATAGTGACCATTGGTAGTTAGTACTAAGTATATAAGCCTTGTTAAACCCTGCGCAATATCGTATTTTCTCTTCAACATTACTCGTATTCAGAAGAGCCGTAAGGCGGCTTTCACACTGCTGCACTTTCCGCATGCGACGCCGGTGCGCGAGCGAGGTAGCGATCTGCATGCGTGTAGCACTGTCACGCTTGCACACCGTCACCGCATCCGGTGCCAGTGTCATAATTGCCTAACAGACACTGGGAAACTCATTCAATTGTTTACTTATATTGTTTAATTTACACAAAATACAAACTGGTTACCAATGTAATAAAATGACCTACTAATCATTAAAGGGTCGGCAACGCGCATGTGAACCCTCTGGAGTTGCAGGCGTCCATAGGCTAGTATAGTTTGGGTAATATTTAGTACAAATACTAAAAACACGGTACCAAGTATTTTTGAACTGCTAGCCATATTGATCGAGGTTATAAGGTAAGTAATCCCAGTGAAAAGTGCTTCTGCAGCAGCAGGGCAGAGATCAGCACTACTTACCGGTGAGCACCAAGGTCTGCGACAGTCGAATTCACTACTAAGGACTAGTTTAACCCTTTATAGGGCAGGGGTCTCAAAAAAGACCACCTGTAACATCATCTTTTTTTATTTTTTTCTTGTACAGAATTTTTAGGACTATTTAGGTTGGCGATGAGGCTTGAATTCAGGATTTTTTTCAGTCTTTCCCGTTAAAGGGTTAAACGTTGATTTCATGTTACATTTATAATGAATGGTTTCAATAAAAAAATGCTCTAGAAGAGATGTCAAAATATATTATAAAATTACCAATTTGATCATGGTAATGATAGTCAATCTTAATAATATGATACTGACTGTACTTATCTTTATTTTATTTGTGCACATGTTTTTGAATTAAAACAAATATTTAATGGTGAAGTTTTGATTGATCCGTTTCGCCTCTGAATATGGGGCGTATCGGGTATTTTTATTTTAGCCTCCTTCTTTTTTAGTTTTCACGACGAGAAGGAAACGCTGATTTTTAATTAGACTTTTAGTTTATATAAATCAATAACTCTTGTATATAGAGTGATATCAGAGATTATAAACAGCCAATAGACAGCCACAGCCACAGTCTAAGTACTTTTTGATGCCAAAGTCTGACGCGCCATCTGGACGAGAGCAACCCAAAGATACAAAACTAGTACGGGGAAATGACTCTTGCTCTCGTACAGATGGCGCTTGAGAGTTGGGCCTCAAAAAGTTCTTAGACTATGGCTGCCTGTATTATTTCTGTAGTATCTGTTAATATTAATAAACAATGTAAGTATCTCATTGAAAACTGTATTTATTTGATATAAACCAAAAAACTGACCCGATTCGCCTCGGTCTACCCTAGCCTAGGAAAGATATTACAATAGATATATAAGTTATACCAGAGAGTATACATATATTGAATACCCTCTGGTTATACGCTCAAAGCAATTGCATCTTAATGCAAATTTAAGGAAAGTGCCATTTGTGATATAATAATGGTGCGCGCAGTATGGAGGTTAACGTTCTTTATTTATTTCCTGATCTCTGCTATAAGTATTGTACAAAAAATACCTACGATTATTAGTGAGCACTGAGAGTAAGTACCAAGCCAAAAAACAATCACACAAACACAATACCAAGCCACAATGAATAAACTGATCTAGTGCTACTGGCTTGGGCGGTCGTACTACCGTACCTAGCTGCCATCTGTTGTCGAGTAGCTATATTAACTCAAACGTAGTCGCCATGAACGCTATGAAAAGAATAACTGGTTATTTTAGTCTACGCTGTAACCGTAAGATGTCGTAAAAAATAAAAGTCTTTTAATGTAATATATCCAATCGTTTTCACAAATTAATCATCGCATAAGGTGCGTTGGAGTAAGATTGGACGGGTTTTAGACGAGGTAAGTAGTGTTTTCTTGAAAACTCCATTGTACAAACGACATGCGGACTAGGTACAGTCGCCATCAAATTTATCGGAGCGGCCAAAATACTCAAAATATCTGAACATGCACTTTATCGCCTTGACAATAGAGGCGTTGCTCAGATATTTGTGACCACCTTGGCCGCTCCGATATATCTGATGGCGACTGTACATGCTAATTAATAGTAGTTTATGTAACTGTTACGTAATAAGGGTCCTTAAAACATGAGTGTGGTTTTATGAAATGAGCCGCAGGCGAATTTCATAATAAGATCACACGAGTGTTTTAAGGCCTAATTACGTACAGTTGCATACACTGCTTTACCTACACTCATATTATATATATTAAATTAAGTGTTCGGAAACCATAGAATGACCGCCATTGTACCGTCATGGCCAACTCGATTGTGCCGGCGCTCGCGCGGGACCAATCGAGTTGGCCATGGCGGTAACATTATGTTATCAAATTCGATGTTCCAAATTTGAAACTCATTGCTTAACAATATTTGAGCATGCAAAGTTAAAATTACGTTACTGCCGCAGATAAGAAACTTATCATAGTTAAATCGTTTGTTGTAATGCTTGTCATTGTCTACGGTTTTTGAACGCATTTTAGAGTACTTACAGTATGAGTGTAGATAAAATAACAATAACGAGCAAACCATCAACTCACAATGTTTATAGCTGCACTTCAAAAGAAGTTACAGAACGTGGGATAAGATTGAAATAAAAAATCTGGCCAAGTCCGAGTCGGAACTCGGGACACCAAGTGTTTCGTACCACAAGGTTAACAAATAATCCTCACCGTGTGATCTTAATAGGGTTTTTATGTTATACTAGCTGTACCCGAGGCTTCGTTCACGTGCGTTTAGTAGGCTTTACCACTTTTCGTTACCCTCAACAGTCCATTGCTAAAAGTTGCCTACGCATGAACATGTTAAAAAGTCAGTGCAGTAGTTTACTAACGCAGCAGCAGCAGAGACTAAGAGAGAAATCAATGATCAAGGGAAGCGTATAAGCGGGAAGATCTGCCGAGCTGAAGGCAGAGCTCCCCGTAGAGCCGAACGCCCGAAGCGTCGTAGTAGAAAATGCCTCTGCAGTAGCTGGACAGAGATCGAACACAAATTAATGATTAATGTCATCAAGTGAACCGGAGCGTGGAAAGTCCGACAATAAGGCAGCATTTTCACTAAGGCGGCGATGAGACGAAACGTGCGAGAACCAACCAATAGCTTTGTACTTTAACGCTTTTAAGGCTGCGTTTCCACCGCGTAGAACTGAGCTGTACGAGGATAAACAAATGAAGCGATTCTATTGGTGTTTCACAAACACATTCCTCGCAACGCATCTTCCCTCATCTCTGGTGGAAACGCAGTCTAACTAAGACACGTGACCGTGAACAATGCATTGCTCTTGGTCGATTCCCGCATGCCCACACTTATCTCCAATCATCTCTGCATTAAAAGAAAGGCAGCCTTAGTGGTAAGGCCGAAAGCTGAGCTCGACGTAATGTCGAAGGCCCCAAGCATCCCAGAGCCAAAGAGCTTCTGCAGTTGCAGGTGAGAGATCGAACACAACTTAACCCCGCCTATCCCGTGGTTAACTATATTAATACTCTTTTTGCTCCGTCTTAAACATTCAACCTCACTATTATTGGTATGAAAAGAAATCGTCCCGTGTGTTTTTTCTTTGTGCGGCGGGCTCGGCGAGCGGAGGCTTTTACTAACTGTTATTGAAGTGCCTTATACACGAACCGGTATAGGGTACTTAAATAACAGCCCGCCCCCCGAACCCCTCTCTGGAACTTGTCACACAGTTAACTTTATCGATACTCGTTTTGCTCCCGTCTTAAAACTTTAACCTAACCATTTATGGTATGAATAGACATCGTTTAGTGTGTATTTTCATTGTGCGGGGAGGGGAAGGGTGGGCTCCACCCCCCGAACCCTCTTTTGCCACCTATCATGTAATAAATTCAATCAATATTCTATTTCTCCCGTCTTAAACATTCAACCTTACCATTCTTGGTATGAGTAAAAATCGTTCAGTGTGTTTTTTCTTTGTGCGGGGGACTCCGCCCCCAAGCCCCCCCACCCCCCACCCTTGTACTTGTCGCGCAGTTCACTCTATCAATACTCGTTTTGTCTAAAACATTTAACCTAACCATTTATAGTATGAATAGAATTCGTTTAGTGTGTATATTCTTTGTCCGGGGGTCCGCCCCCCGAGCCCCCCTTTTACCGCCTATAATGTAGCAAACTCTATCAACATTATTTTTCTCCCGTCTTCAACACTCAACCTAACCATTTTTGGTATGAATTAAAACCGTTCATTGTGTTTTTTCTTTGTGCGGGGGGCTCGGAGAGCGGAGGCTTTTACTAACTGTTATTTAAGTGCCTTATACACGAACCGGTATAGGGCACTTAAATAACAGCCCCAGTGTAAGGAGCCCCTTGCACTTACCACTCAGTTAACTTTATCGATACTCGTTTTGCTCTCGTCTTAAAGATTTAACATAATCAGCTTTTCTTTGTGCAAGGGGCTTCGCCCCCAAACCCCCCTTTTACCGCCTATCATGTAATAAACTCTGTCAACATTCTTTTTCTCCCGTCTTAAACATTCAACCTAACCATTTTTGGTATGAATTAATATCGTTCAGTGTATTTTTTCTTTGTAGCCCCCCGAGCCCCCCTCATACACTTGTCACTAAGTTAAATTTATCGATACTCGTTTTGCTCCCGTCTTAAACATTTAACCTAACCATTTATGGTATGAATACAAATCGTTTAGTGTGTATTTTTTTTTGTGTGGGGGGCTACGCCCCCCGAGCCCCCCTTTTACCTCCTGACATGTAGTAAACTCTGTCAACATTCTTTTTTCGCCGTCTTAAACGATGAACCTTACCATTTTTGGTATGAATTAATATCAATTAGTGTGTTTTTTCTTTGTGCGGGGGGCTCCGCCCCCCGAGCCCCCCTTTTGCACTTATCACTAAGTTAACTTTATCAATACCCGTTTTGCTCCCGTCTTACACATTTAACCTTACCATTTATGGTATAAATACAAATCGATTAGTATGTCTTTTCTTTACGAGCCCCCCCTTTACCTCCTGACATGTAGTAAATTCTGTCAACATTATTTTTCTCCCGTCTTAAACATTCAACGATACATTTTTGGTATGAATTAATATCGTTCAGTGTATCTTTTCTTTGTGCGAAGGGCTCCGCCCCCCGAGCCCCCCTCTTACACTTGTCACTCAGTTAACTTTATCGATACTCGTTTTTCTCCCGTCTTACACATTTAACCTAACCATTTATGGTATGAATAGAATTCGTTTAGTGAGTCTTTTCTTTGCCTTAGCCCCTTTTTTGCCACTTATCACGTGGTTTTTTTGTGCCTAAACTAAACTACGAACTTTGTTGTCAGATAACTAACTGCTGCTCAGTGACGTCGTAGTTAATTAGACAATCCTGCGAGAGATAGCGTTGTGGTTCATTTAGCTCTGGGCATTTTTTCGACTTCCGTTTTTAGGGTTCCGTATTTACCATGTTTAAATACTTTTTATTAAGAATATGAAAAAACCTACTACATTATTCATGTATAATGTCACCAAATAAACCAATATCAATTTGTGACTTGAACTCAGCGTTATAATAATTGCATTTACCATACTATGTTCTACCCGCTAAAACCATAAAGTCAATATTATTTATAGATATCCGTTCAGCCGTTTTTATGCCAACTGGTAATATATAAACAGACAATCGGACAAAAACACAAACAGACAAAAGTTCTAAAAATCGTCGAATACTGATCTGTTATCGATTTTAAGAGCTACTTATTAATATTTTTGCTAATATCTCCAATGTACAGATTTTCTACTCTCCTTTGATTTATTATATGTATAGAATAGATAGATAGATACATATATGTTAGGCGGTTGTATCAAATTATTGAAATGTGGTCGTATGAACTCAAATATTAAATAATGAGTCTTACTAAAGTCTGTTCGGAAAGAGAAGTGTAGTGGTTTATACTGGAACTCATACATACTACGACTCTCCTCTTTCCGGATAGACATGGGGTAATCTCTTAGAGAATTCAACCCGGATGGAGTAGCCATGTCTGTCATTCATACACAAAAAGTCTGCCGATTTTTGTGGGGGAGGGGGACGTCAAATGTATGGCTATTCGTACGTAACGTACAAATAGCTACGTCAGATAAACGTCAGTCCATACAAGTGTATGAGCTGGTCATATGTTTTCGGCAGAGGGGAACGCCTATCAATGGCGACTCCGGTTGGTTGAATTCTCTAAGGGTATACTCTATACTGTCAGGTGACAACTAAATCTCACAAATTGCAAAAAAAAAAGAGTAAACTAAAATTCGCCTTGTTTTGTTACCAATACGGTTCATTACGGCTATAAAATTATAAACTTGTGGTAGTAGGCAATGTGTGAATTTGTTTGTCACCCGACGACGTGCGTTGCTTCAAGGCCTGTTCGAAATTTAAACTTATGTTATCTACTATCTCATAAAAACAAGAAAACAGCAATGAAGTATTCAAAGTTCTATATTCAAAGTAGGACGACAAACTTCAAAAATAATTTTCCTTGGGTAGGAAGGCTCGTTCGATATTTACACTTATAACCGTTGAGTAAAGTTTAATTTTGAATGTACTATTTTTCTCTTATGCTTTTAAATATACAAGATATCTCTACAGGGTGATTCATGAGACGTGAGCAGGCTTAACACTACGGATTCAGTTAATAACAAGCTATTGTTTGATATCAGTATTAGTGTGATAAGCCCAAAAAAAATAATTTATAGTAAAAATAAAAAGTTCAAAATTATTTACGACACGCATGGTCACTCTACAGTTAGAATACTCCGTCGAGTACTGATATTCTCTTGTTTTTCTGTGATATGTGTCAAATTGATGTCTGGTTACTTTGGAAACATCGTATCTCACTTAATTTGACAATTATTTTTTTCATAATCAAAGTGCTGTCATGATTGTTAAAGAGGTTTTATCTTTATTGATTTGTTTATGTAGGATGACCATGATTACAGAAAATAAAATTTCTACCAAACAAAATAGGTTTAAAAAATTTAAAGGCGTTATTGTTTCACTTAAACATGATGGCGGCCGATTAATTATCGTTAACTAAGTGTGTAGGGTTGTTCCTGCTCACGTCTCATGAATCATCCTGTATACTCCGCTTAGCACGTTATTTCTTTGAAACCTAAGCTGCCAAACAGAAGGGGTGCGGGAGGGGAACACGCAACGCTAGACAGGGAACGCGCCATTGTTCCGTCGGGCGTAAGAGAGAGTCAGGCATTAATGGTTGCCATGGAGACGTAGTAACTTTGCTGTCACTTACAATAAATTAGTGTCTCACTATAGGGTGAAATTACTGCGAGCGTGGCAGCGGGGGTCGCCCGGCTATGCGGGGTCTTGGGTTATTAGTCTATGTGCTTTTAATATATAAATCATAGGAAATTACCACTGTAAATTGACTATAGGTACATATCGAGTCTATAGTAACCTAAGGTCAATCCGTGGTCTGAAAACTGTTGAAGATAGGTCTACCAAATAATTATGCCGTCATCTGCAGGGTCTGTTTAGTGGACTATTCAGTTCTCAGTTCCTAGTTAGCTATAGTTTCTGAAAAAGTTTTTTGTATGAAAAACTGCATTTTCAAATGCGTTTTTTATCAAAACTACTGCTCGTAAAATGAAGTCAAATTCAGTCAGCTCTCCTAATTTTTTGTAGGCTTTCTATTGGTACCCCACACGATTCTTACAAATGAAAAATAAAATTCACTTTCCCCCTTAGTCCCCCTAAACTTCCTCATAAAATTAAATTTAAGCAGTTAAAGCTTCGGTACCTTGTTACAGCCGACATTTTCTATACTTATTCCAAATTTCAGCTTTCTACGTTAAACCGTTTCCGAAAAAGACGCGTTTTACCGATTTCGGCGACCGGAGTGATCCCATAAGTGTTTCGTAAACCAAGTATTGGTACGTAACACTAAAAAAATGTTATTCATATGAAGTTATTTATACAAAATACAAATACATATAAGTACTTACTTATAACTAGTTATCCTTAGAGATGTATAGGGTCTCCAAGTGTATATTTGGAATCTATATATGTAAATTTTTATAATTCAAGGAAACGAAATAAAAGATTGTTTGACAAGAAGGGTCTAAAATAGGCCATGTTACCACGGGGTGGTTATTTTCCCGAACGACGTGAGGGATAATTGTTCGAGTGGTAATATGGTTTTTAGACCAGGGTTATACATAGGTATTATTTTTCACTTCAATTGCGAGAACATAAAAAAATAAGAAAAAATACTTATTATTTATGCACAATGACTAAACTAAGGTGAAATTATGGTTTGTCTGCTTTTAGGGTTCCGTAGTCAACTAGTTTCGCCATGTCTGTCCGTCCGTCCGTCCGTCGGCGGATAATCTCAGTGACCGTGCACTAGAAAGCTGAAATTTGGTACTAAAATGTATATCAATCACGCCGACAAAGTGGTAAAATAAAAAGCGGTAAAAAATGTTTTATTAGGGTACCTCCCCTATACGTAAAGTGGGGAGTGATTTTTTTTTTCATTTCAACCCTAACGTGTGATATATTGTTGGATAGGTATTTAAAAATGAATAGGGGTTTAGTAAAATCATTTTTTGATAATGTAAATATTTTCGGAAATAATCGCTCCAGAAGTAAAAAAAAATGTGTCCCCCCCTCTAACTTTTGAACCATAAGTTTTAAAAATATGAAAAAAATCGCAAAAGTAGAACTTGAACCGACACACTCTTGCCCGTTTTTTTTATTTTTTTAAGTTCTTTGACACAGATGCAAAATATAAACACCGCGAATACATGCCACAGACGACGGTTAATCTAGCTTTATAGCGCTTCCAAAGAATGTAAATCTTTTTTAATGATTGTGAAGTAGAAACTTAAAAAAAATTCATGTTTTCAGAAATAAATTGCGTTTCCTGAATGGTCGATTTTAACATTGCTGTATTCTGATTAGTTTATAGTAAATGCAATTTTTTTTAAGGACTTAAATTATTTAAACAGTATAACTTTAATTATTTTAGCAGTATATGTTCCGATTAAACCTTCGATATGGGTTGGATTTAATGAGGTGAAGTGTTCTGATTGGTCAATTTAAAATGTTTTGTAAATCATGAATATGTGTAAGTACATATTTTTCCTAGGGGCTAAATGTACTACTTTAGTCCGCCTTGGTAAGCATAATTGACACACTTTTTCAGCATGAGAACTGAAAATTTTTGAGAGAGCTCGATTCTGACATTTTAAACTTTGAATAAAAATAATTATGATGTTTTAAAAATAACAGCGATAGGAATTTAAAATCACGATTATTTAAACTATTCATTTCATGCAAAAATAATAGCGACTAACTCTTCTGTGCGATTGTTTTCGTGCTTAATTTCTTTGAAATCGAGCGCTCGAAAGTCAAAAATCGGCGCGCCCTGTTCACGATAATGACGCGTATCTCAGCCATCGCCGCAGCCGCCCTTAACCTTTTCTTTCGGAAAGTGGCCAACCGTATTCTAACTTTAAAACACGATCCAACTTCAATACAACTCCAATACATTCACTACGCAATACAGCTAGCGCTTAATGTATTGTTTATGTATTTTGAAATTAGAATACGGCAGCCGATCAACAACGCCACCATAAGCAAAGATTTTAAGCGGGCGTGACAGGTTTCAAACTGGTGGGTTCTATAAAAACTAGTCACGTTTAGCCTGGTGAAAAACTACATATTGTGTCTGTATGTTAAAAGTGTGACGTCAGCCTATAAATAACTAAATTACAATATTTAACTGACATAGAGATGTAAAGGTCTCTAAGCATTAAATACAATTTAAAAAACTTAGGGACGTACAATATCCCTAAGTGTCTATGTACCTAAAAAAATATAATAAAACGAGAACATTACCTCTTGCATCATTTATATTGGACACCAGTATGGATGACGTAGTTCGACGAATGTGTAGGTAATTAAGGTGTTTTAATTCGTCGAACTCAAAGTTTACGACAGTCGCATTTTATGCAAACTAAGACTACATCACCAAACCAATAATCAAAACTGGTACTTGCATAACCTGTGACTGTTCTAATTGTCATCGTTTTTTAATTGTTTTAATTAAGTTTTCATCTTCGGATGGCAATTAGGTCGGAGCAATAGTAGCCGGCACCCAGTCACCGCGCGACAACCGTGACCACCGCTACGAGCGGCCCGGGAACCGACGTCTTAGTAAAAAACAAAACAAGCATAAAACAAATAAAAACAGCAGTAAAAGGTGAAAATAAAGTGGATCATTCGAAACCTCGAAAATTTAGTGTAGGCTTAAATCTCAATCTAAATATTTAATTTGGTAACTACTATGTTACATGGGTCTCTTCTGACACATTTTAAAACGAAAGGATAGAAACAAAAACGTATTTCTAGTTAAAGTTTGAAACCATAACTATTCCAAAATAGCTGATATCTTCTGTGTACAGTAACGTTTACACTTTTAATTTATTTTAAACTCATAATAATAATAAGACCAAAGTATACAAAACTAAATAAAACTTTTATGATTTTTCACTAATGAATATTTGTAGACCATTCGTAATTAATTTATTGTATTGTTTATTTTACTGATATAATATTTATACTTCCTAGTTTGTCGGTTTACATGTGCACATGATTTTTAAAATAGACATTGTGTAGTTTTAGGAAGTACCTACTAATGACTCCGTAGCGACAAAGTGTTACCTTTTTCCCTGCACTGACACATATTTTAATGCAAAACCCGTAAATGCAAAAATACTGATTGCTTCTGAATACTAGACGTTGGTCCTGAGAGTCCTGAGTTTGAATATAATAACATTTATAACAAACTAATCATAGTATTGTCCACTAGTTAGCATCGTAGACGTTTCCTCGATAGTATTTAGCAGGTTTTGTATCTTTGTGTAATTTGTATATTGTGGAACAAGATTAACTGGCCCCGTAGCCAAGATGACAATCGTTTGCAGAAAACGAAACGAATCGCTACATGCTCTCGCTCACTCTTCATTACTACGATAGAGAGACGCATAGCGTTTCGATTCGTTTTCTACAAACGATTGTCATCTTGGCTAAGCCCCCTGGAGTAGTTAAGTGAAAATCTATGTTTTGTTTATGTATACGCTATATTATACATTAGCTTACTATTTTTGGTGAATAATTAGGATATATTTGGCCAATAAATGCGATTAAATCTGTAATGGTATTATGACAGGTTCTTGCCATAATAGTAATAATAACAATTCAATAAATGTGTTTTTATTTCATGCTATTTTAGTTATTGTTATTGTATACTCTTTTTAAGATACAGCCCGCTGATCGATCGACCAACAAATGGGCATAAGTAGGTACCTAATAACTCTTAACGAAGGCTTAATAATAAGATTGCGGTTGGCACATTCGGGAACGGAATCCTTGAACGGAAGATCTTTCTAATATTTATATATCTTTCTAACATATAAAATATTTTTTTGAGGTCATAACCTGACGTCTTACTACTAAAATTCATCATAAATATTATTATCATAATATACAAATTAAAATTAGTACTTACGCACATCTTCAAAAACTTTACATTACTTAAAAACTTTTTAAATTCATATATTAATTATTACGAGTAAGCTCTTGTGCTTAAAATAAAATATCATGGCTACCTATTTTGCATATCCACATTAGCGAGATAACTTAAAGTTTATCCACTTTTTTAATTCCTAGGAACTGAGAAATTTTCTAACGAAACCAGTAATTTTTGTAAGGCATTTTTTGTCAAGCAAAAAGGAATAAATACGTTATCAACCGGTGCTGATCTATCATTAATCATACCTAACGACACAGTCTTAATGAATGTGCTATATTTGGACATTTTCAAATTACCTACTTATTCTAAGTATTTATTCATCTGACTAACCACGAGAGTCTACGTAGGTATTGTAACTGTAATATCTGGTATTTAACATTTTTATCGACTATTTAATTGTCAGTTTAATTGGGTATTATCATCCGTACATGGGGCTTTAATAAAAATTTGAAAGCGTGCACTGATTAAAAGTCAATACGAGTACTTAGGGGGTCATCGATAATTTCGTGCAATTTAAGGAAAAAACACAAATGTTAGGAAAAATTAGGGAAAAATACTTTCACGGTAATTTAATAGTTCACACCTACATGTGTTCGATTTCTTTTATTTGTACCTTACCAATTTAATGCTTTGCTTTGGGCTAAAACAAATGTATAAATTTCTTAGATGGAAGGTTTAAATGCATTTATGAATCTCACTCAATAAATGTAGATAGTTGTTTCGTAGAACAAGTGAAAAGTGACCGATAAAAAGGCTTCTGGTATGTCCCTTATTAATCATGCTCTTAGTGTCTAGCAATGTTTTATGCTACGAAATATTCAATTAAAACGTGCATTCCGAATAAAAGGTCATATCAAAAAAATATACATATTAGGAGAGGCTAGAGGCTTTTCGGCCGTCATACGGAAAAAGGGCAAATGTAAATTTTTTTTTTGGAACCGAGTTGTATACTTATATATTCGAAATCAGTAATAAGGCGCATCTTCTAGTATTTTAATTTTTTGACTAAAGCGGACACAACCCTCCCTATATTGTTACATCAAACAAGACGTACCTGCGAAATAAAGCCCATAATACTAATAAAAAAACCGGCCAAGTGCGTGTCGGACCACGCATAGGAGGGTTCCGCACCTTCAATGGAATACGAACCAAACTAATACCAAAAGGTCGTATCTGATGCCTATGGAAGAAGTTTTTTGGAGATAACTCAAAAATGGCTGAACCGATAATGTTCAAAACAATTTTCGTAGAAAGTATATGATAAGGCGCATCTCCTCAATTTTTTTCATATTTTTGGACCTACGGTTCAAAAGTTACATGGGGGGTTTTTCTGACTTACGAAGCTAATATTTCAGAAAATATTCACTAAATCACGAAATGGTCAAAGAAACCTCAATGTTATTTTTAAACCTATCGATTGATGTGTCACATGTTGATAATTGGTTAAATTTTTTTTTTTAAATTTAGTTACATCTATGGAGCGCCCCCCTAAAAATATTTTTTTTTTCAAATTTAACTACATAACTAAGTAACTGCATACACAATACACCTTATGTGTAAATTTTATTCAGATACGTTTTATAGTTTCCGAGTAAAATGGCTGTGACATACGGACGGACAGACAGACAGACATGACGAATCCATAACGGTTCGGTTTTTTGCCATTTGGCTACGGAACCCTAAAAAGACGTTTTTCTTTACTAATACGAAAAGACACATCCAAGCAAAAGCGTCTTGTTTATTTAAATGTAATTAGAAGAATAGTCGTTTCTGCGTAGATGTGCCTTTTCACCTCAGTATTACAACTGTAGTACCATCGCCCACACTGTTAAAACTGCCCATTGGTGGAACTTATGCCTTTTGTAATAAGGTCCACCGATGTACAGTTAAGAGTGTTGCTGTTTGTACCAGACGCAAGAACCAGAAGAGTATTTTCTACTAAGTAAGTTTTGCGTCCCGCAGTCGAGGCGTTACTAGTTAAAATATTATGGTGTTGGCGTCGTGTGGAATACGAGTAGATAAGTTGGAAATAAAAGAAAACGAATTTAGAAGTTTTAAGTATAGTAAAAGAAATGAAGAGAAATGAGGTTTGTTGAGAACACTGTCAATCTAACTGTATTCATCAGAAAGTGACAGATGTCTATCTCGACCGCGAGATACTGTCGATACACTCATGTGCTAGGCCTATAGCTACGAGATGACACATTTATATAGAACATCATAGAAGGTAGAGTTGAAGAAGAGAGGAGAAGCTGGAAAGCAAAGTAAAGCATACATGGGTTAAGTAAGCGAAAAAGTAAACGAGTTGTCGTATCCGGCTGTAAAAGAGAAGATAAATGACAGAGAGGCATGGAAATTGATCCACCGATAATGCCCTAGCTCTTAAATATATGATGATGGGGAATATACTACCTAGTCGGTCCTTAAGTTCTGTCACAAGGGTTTTAAGCGATAAAATATAATACAAAGCTTTTATTTAAAAAAAAATAGACCTGATTAGAAAGCTTATTTCATACAGATTAAAATATAATATGATTAACTTATAATCAAGATCGCATATTTTATAAATCCTTGTAAACTTGAAGATTGTTGTCAGTCCCAAACACGCGCATGATTTATGAAAATTGTACTTCACAAAAGTTGGTTAAGATCATTGTTATAGTTGTCCAGAGTTACAAATTGTTATTTTTATGAAAGTAGATGATTAAAGCATATTTTAAAACCAATGCATGCATGGCCCAAACCAGTAACTACTACAAAATCATCTAACATTTAGAGGACACAGTTCAGATAGGAAAGCATATCAAACGTTTTGTGAAGCAATCAGATTTGGATTTTATTATTATTATCTTATTTTAATTAAACAATACGTACACTGTATGTCTCTCAAGCTGTTTTGATATGTCTCCTTATAGAACTACGCATTATTGTGTATCTTTAAGATATAATATTACTGTCTTGAAAAAATAAGTCCCGCCGAGTTTCTTGCCGGTCGTAAATAATACTTCTGAGGTCAGAGGTGTAGGGTTAGAACCGGTGGTAGTTTTTCTTTTTCTCTCTGACGTTCATAAGTGCATTGTAATGTGCCTAAATTGAAGAATAAATATCTTTTATCTTTTTTTTTTATCAATATTTATTGACTTACAAGTCTGTGCTTCAGCTATTCTTCTCCTGAACCTCAACGTATTTTTCAGTTTTAAGCAAACAACGATGATTTTGATGCCATACATCAAGGTAGTCTTCCAAAATTGTGTATACTAGCCTTCTTGTCAGTCAGACCCATGTTAATTATATATTAAAATGAAGGTAAAAGATCAAGCTAATGCAGTATGCAAGACTGAAGCCTCTTAAAATTGAATAAAAATAATTATGGTCAAAATCAACTCGAACAGGGCGCGTGTTTTTGACGTGGTTTTTTATTGCGCTGTTGTTATTGTTGCTGTTGAATGTTACAGGGAATTGTGTAAAACTGCCACAACTATTTGCCTTAAATAATATCGTAAATTAATCAGTGTTAAATAGGCTTTTTAACCAAATATTAAAATATTAGGCAACCTCTAACAGTTCCTATTTTGCCAGTCCAAACCCTAGTGACAGAATATTCACTGGTCTTGCATGACCTACCTGACGCCGCCTATCGTTATGATCATGTAATTACTTGTGGTTTGTATGCATTTTTTTACTAATAGTTGCGGTTACGAAAGCAATTAAAACTAATTTGGAACTGGCTCTTCAAAAATTACTCAATGAAATGTAACTAATGATAACGAATCAATCATCAGATGCATTAAAGCGGCGCCTTATTAAATAACTTGCTTAGTTATTTAAATAATATATAATGTTAATTAGTTACATAAAGCAAGTAGGTACAAAGTAATTAGTGAAACCTTTAAATTGATGATGACGGAAAGTCTGTTGTTTGTAAATCCTTTGGTTAGCTTATTATTATAGCCTGTTAATTATTTAAATTTAATCCAAAAATGATAGTAAATTTCCATTCATCAGTCAATACGTTGCAGTTATCGTGCGGTAACAGGTTATTGCCCTTTACTTTCGTTATTAATTTTCAGCACATGGCCCTAATACATTCATCAAATCATGTCTGTTACCTACATACTTTTAACTTGAGCTCTCGGTAATTACTTACTGATTTTTTTTACGAAAATAAATTTTATTCTATATAAGTTTCCTTATTAAGCACCGTACAGAAAATAACTTCAAAATGTTTCCATATATTTCATACACGCGGTAAGAAGTAACGCGATCGTGGAAACTTTCCGCCTTCACGTTAGTACATAATAATAGGTAAAAATACAAAGTCTTTTAACCAACAGAAAAGAAATAATATTTTCATGTGTATTGTTAAGAAAAGAGTCGTGTTAATTTACTGCTGAGGGATATCAGCGTCTATCTAGTCAGATAAGACACATCTTCCTTCTACTTTATCTGTTAAACCAAATAATTACGTGTAAAATAACAATGCATTCTCAAATTGAGAATTTCAATGTTTATATTGCTTTAGACTTCTAATCCATTACTGTAACACTTCAGTTAAGAGGGCTTCTAGTTGTAATAAATAATTTTCCGTTAAACTTATCGTAATGAATTTATACCACAAAACTTGACAAGTAATATTTACCTGTCCTTATTTCATACGAAAACGATACCATACTGGAGATGGAGCATATACAAGTTGTAACAAAAATGCTGGGGCGCCCTTAAAAGCATCACCAGCGTTTTTGTTACAATACGACACCAATGAGGGTTTCCGCGGTCGAGTTTTTCACTAGATGGCAGCACCGTGGCGACAGGTCTAGCTGTCACAATCCACCAATCATGTTTAACCATATATTTTTTGATTGGTAGATTTTGACAGCTACTGCCAAAAAGACCTGTCGTCACGGTGCTGCCATCTAGTGAAAATCTCAATCGCGGAAACCCTCATTATGCGCATAATTGGTGTCGTATTGTAATTAGGAACATGCATGATTTTTTTGGAAGACGTCATTCGATTCTATTTCCCTGTAGATTCAAATGTCTGTAATAAACCTACTATCTATGATAACTAGCCCTGAAACGTCAAAAACGTGAAAATACGTTAGGCGTCTGCGCCGCGCGTCAAAGCGCCCCATACAAAAAGTGTGAGGATTGTGACGTCACCGACCACAAAGTTGCAGAAAACTGTTTGGAAGGAACAAGTTTTTGGGAGATTTTTGTAATTTTAGGCACGAAAAAATGCGTTGCTATATAGTTGTCGTACATTTTTTTTCTTGTTAGAACATAAGTAATCGAACTGAAGTTTCGAAAATACATTTGAGGTATAAAAAAAATGCATAAAATTTTAAGTTTTTAAACCGCAATATCTTTAAAAAACTGTTAGAAATTATTACGGATTTCCACTTATTTATATTTATTTGGGGTTGTTGAACGTGTTTATGGAACAAATTCAATTAAATATTTTTCATGCATGTTCTCCATTATGAAAAACTAAGAAAAAATTTCGCGAAAAAAAAAATGGTTTTATATAGAGGGTTGGCCGACTGGGACGACGTGTCCCATCCAAAAAAATTTTTTTTCGATTCCAAAAATTTTTTTGCTTCTTTTTCTAACTAGCAAAATGATATCAATTATGCCCTTAAACGGATCACAAGTATTTATGTGATTTTGGTACCGCGATTTTTTTTTGTTCACTCTTAAAAATATGTTTTATGTATAATTTTTAGAATGGGAAATAGATTTAGAATGAAACTATTTATTTCGTATTAAATTTGTATACAAAAAATATATTGAAATTCATCACCGATATGTAATAAAATAGAGAACAGGATTGTACATCCTCAAATCTATATAATCAATTAGCCCAAAAAAATGGCCCTACAATAGTTCTGTAAGAATGAGTCGTAAAACAGTTTCTACTAATTTATTAACCACTAAAGTCATAAAATATTTTTACATATTTAACCGAGAACCACTGTGTCGCTCGATTCCAAATTAATAAGACCACGTTCTGGCTTAAATTAATGACATAAGTATTTTCAAATGTGTCAGAAGAGCCCGCCTTAATATTGTTATTGCAAATATAGCCTAGATTACGGTAATTGCTCGGTAAACTTGTCGAGTGTGCAATAAAATAAGTATGTTTTGTATGGTTTAGTTGCACAGAATAGAACAGGTTAAATAAGTCAGACGCTATTGAAAGTGCGTATTATTATTGCGAAGTGCCGCACTCGTTGGAGCGAGCGACAAGATGACACAAACACAGATACGGGAAAGCAAATCACCGATAAGCAGGACGAGAGTTGTCGGGTCACAGGTAAGTTTGTATATACATGTAAAACATAATCATGTTTTACAAATTTAAATATTATAATTTAGTATTAAACAGGTAAATGATTTAAAATTTGGTACCTAGTTAAAATCTTACGACACTTAAGGAATTCTTCTCAGTACCTCAATAACTCAGTACTTTTCTAAGGTATCGAGCGACACAATAGACCACAGAATAGATGACCTAGCATACCTCAGGGACTATATGGACTATCAGGGACTGCAGCCAGTTTTTATTTTGTATGTGAAAATTATTTTTAATACTAAATAAAAACCGGTTTCTTCTCCTATATAACCAACGTCAAGACCTAAAGTAAAGGATACTCACACTGTAATATACTAAGAGTGATGCGATAATTTTTAAAATGATTCAAAAGCGACCATTGTTTAGTATACAGCATTTATACGCAAGTTTAAGAACCTCTATTTTTGAATTTACCGATTTCCGGATCCGGAATATAGCAAAAAAAAGTTTTTCAAAATGGTTCCTATAAAAATAAAAACATTTCTGTTACAAACCTTTATTTTAATATTGCATATTGTATTGTAATACCAATCCATACCAAATTTCAAGTCAACCCGACCACTGAAAGAAGATCAAATTTAAGTTCAAGTTCAAGAGTCAGTCATGGCATCGGTAAATATTCGGAAATTTATTATTATTAATTGATATATTATTATATATAATTTACCATCGCAGTCATGAATGTAGTGCAATTCATCGAAGCAAAATGATTACCTACTGTATTTTAGAATAAGTTAATAAAACCAATTTATTTCACGTCCCTTTCTTAAAAAGTGAAACAGGACAGCTTTTAATCAATACGAACCCCGGTTTGACAAGAGTGAAAATGCATTTTCCGAAAGTGGCTAGTGATTAATTAAATATCGAATTTTCTATCGACATCCTTATGAAGCAATTTACATTTTGAATGATTGTAAAAAAAGTTAAGAGTGTTAATTCTTTATTTGTACCTTTCTTATTACATGCAAACCCTTTTCATTTATTCTTATCGCAATTAGATTATTATTAATTATAGTTTAAAATGTAGAAATGTAGAAAAAATAGGTTACAATAAACATTATCAAAATTATATTAAGTATTAAAATAATGCCTACACTACAGTTATATATATTTTTCTACTCCAGCACTTCTATATGCCAATTAAATGACTGATAGTGGTATCTAAAACTACATCATTTAAGTGAAGGCGCTAAAGTCTATTTGTCTATAGGTACTTTCTATAACTGCTAGCAGTCACACAAAACATATTGTGCAACTGTTTTTGTTTTTTTAATACACTGACTTCCAGGTGCCATGTCTAAAAAGGGTTCGTTCTTGTTTACAATATAAATTATATTTTCAAATTGATATATACTTGAAATTATTTTTGCACAAACTATGATAAAAACATTATCATGTCTTTTTTAAAGTATTAATATCTTAAATCATTTAGTTTTCATATTTATGAAAAGCATAATAGTACTTTAATGTAAACTTTTGCATTGAGAGTTACTTGAACGAAGCCATATTTTTTTGCAATTGAAAACCAACTCGTGGTCTGTCTATGACATTTAGTCAAAAAGTTAATATTTAAAAAGTTTCAACACAATGTACGGCTTAATTTTTGTATTTAAACTCGTATATTATGTTAATATCAAGAAGTTTATGTTAATTTTCATAAAATAAGTGACAAGAAAACTTCACAGTGAATATCCGAAGACTTCGGCACAAAAGTAAGAGTTATTAGTTGATAGAAAATTCTTAAAACAAAATTGATTTATGTACTCGTGATACTTAAGAAGTTTAAAATTATTTATTAATTACGTTTTTGCTACTGTCGTAGAAAAAGTTTCGTGTGCAACGGTACATAATTAGGTCTTAAAATTCTCGGGTCTGTTATTACAAAATTCGGCTTCGCCTCATTTTGTAACTTCGACCCTCGAATCTTAAGAACCCTTATTATGTACCTGTTGCACAAAATACTATTGTAATATTTCTCAATAACTTAACGGTGGTACAGTAGATGAAGATGGGGAGGCTTCATACTCTTTTTTCTCAGAGCCTTGTAAAACAAAAACTATCAGCTATTTTTCAATGAAATTAATGCAACTTTATTATTTCTCCATTTATGTGCCTATAATAATCGCGTATTTCTAACTTGATACATTGCGACTTGGCCCAGCTATAACGAATTTCCCAAAAAAATTGAATTGTTCTAATTCACTTCATCACGTGGGGTAGCTTCTTACACTATTCGTTTCTCCCCCGGATTCATTATTTTACCAGCTACTTCGCCTGTTTCAGTCACCTTTTAGACATATCTTACTGACCTGTTTTTGCAGTTATGATATTCTTGATTTTAAGTTACATGGGGTGCATCGTGCATTCGAACAGTATGAAATTACATACAATTTGAGTGGAAGGTACCCAATCCAACCGACCAGAAAAAAATGGTTACTATAATCCCAAAACTATTGTTAACATAACAATCTTTAGCATCTATTTACAAATAATACTAAAACATTTTTTCTAATTCCATTAAAACTTATTGGAAACAAACGCTTTCAAAGGAGAACTCAAAATTACTTTCAAGTCGCGAAAACACATATGAACTCTTTTTGGCAGTCTTCTACTGCATTGCCATTACTTTTGGAAGGTAGCCTATGCATTTAAGTGGCACACTTTTATATTACAAATATGAACGCTTCAGAATGTTGGATAGCTGAGATATGACCACTGTACGAAGGCTCCCAGTTTATGAATCCAGCTTAAATCCCCTACGTCATTTTTTTATCGACATAGAATTATAAAATATGTTGAGGCCTCGCACTATTGACACAGAATAACTAATAGTACTACCATCTATTGTAACGTCAGTACACAATCACTCCTGTCAAATCGGGCTTTGCACATCCACAATCTAGGACTAAAAGCTCTTTTAGAATGGAAATAAAAAATACTTACGTCTTTTTAGTTCTATTGGCATTACAAATCTATTAACTACATTAAATATTGCTTTGCTATTCCGCGGTATAATAAAGTGCTAGTTGATTAGTGATAACCCGTTATACCTATTTGCATATTTTTGCATGTATTAATGTTCCCACCCTCCCGCCGCAAAAATAAATACGCAAATAAATACTACAAACCATCACCAATAATACCAAATTCTAACACGTGTTTTGTCTCTCTACGAGGCATCTTCAGGAGCTGCTGGAGATGTTGTCGACCTGACGTACCTATTAATATGGACTTCCGCAAAGTAACGTCTGATTTCATAAATTAATTACAAATCAATCTTGGTTGACCAGAGGGCTGGCCAATACTTTGCACAGCGTGCAGCGTATAAGTATCACTATACAACGTGGCAATGCGGCCAGCCTTCTGGGCCCTACCCATTGGCAGCGATTTAGAGGATATATTTTATTTGTAGGTAGTGTTTAGTTTATAGTTATTTATTACTTTTTTTATTGTTTTGTCAGTTGGAATGTAATTATGTCTTATTACAAATCTATTTTTAAACTTATTATATAAGTAGTTATTTAAAAATTGTTATTTTTATAGTCCTACGCGTATCTTTTTATAACTTGACTTGTGTTGTAAATCTTTCGAGGGTAATTAATTCAATTGAATAATTAAATTTATCAAAGTCAAAGGTTTCCTACAACATAGATAAATATTTTTTAAGCTGAACTAGTTTTTCTGTTTTGATCAAGTTCCATATAAAATTATACTCATTTCATTTTTCTATTGTATTATTTTTGTCCAAAGTCTACTACTCTACTTAAAGTGATATTTATATAATTTTAACGAAAAAAAATATTAGTGTATCTTTAGTATCCAATAATGAATTTAATTAATTTTACTTTAATTGTCTTTAAAGAACATAGTAATAAATGTGAAGCTTAATACGTTCTTGCAAATGTACCGATTGACATTTTTCTATACACGTATTAGGGTAGTAACACTTTTGTATAAATATGTCGAGTGCTACTTTATACGTAAGGTACAAGTTTATAAAATATTGTTATTTTAGAAAGCTATTTTTCTAACATAGCAGTTGTACCTACCCTTAATACGTATGGCATATTAAGACCAATTTCAATCACCTATAGATGTTACAAATGAATAATAGATAGCGGGGGCAGCTTGTGGCGGGCTGACGGTGAGTGGCGACACCGCGGACCCCTATTCCAGAGGGCCCTTTCTATCTGGCCCTCGCCTCTGTGCTTGCCTTAACTGGCCGGCCAGAGTGGCGGCGCAAGAGCGGGACCTATGCTCCAGGTTGGAAGTGTAAAATGTCATAACGCCGGCGGCCTGCTGAACGGATTACCGGGATCTGGCTACCGCAGACTCACCTCTCGACAACCTCACAGCCCACGCACCGGTGTTGCCCTTGAGCCATCTTTGATGTCGCTTTTTACGGGGGCCCATCTTGCGGCGGGCGAGTCACCGTCTGCCGGAAATAAAATTGGATACCGTTTTATTAGGCAGGCGTCCGGTTCTTCATCCAATAGGCCAGTAGTTAGTCCATACTTTTCACCCAATAGCCTAGTACATTTTAGACTCCATTAACTCTCAATAGTCTTTACATCACGGCGGGTGCTGTCTCTGCGTGCGTCCCATGACACGGGTAGGGGCAGCATCCGCTTAGTGTACCCCTCACTTTTCATTAAATTGTCGAAAGGGCCTCTGCGCGTTGGCTTCGGCTCCGCATATGCCTCTCAAAGGTCCGAAACACAATTGTTCCGTGGTCGGGAAAGAAATACATAAATATTATACGACAATTTTGACCTACTCCCGCGGTAAGCGCAATAATGCTTGTGTTGTGGGTACTAGACGATGATATATATAATATATAGATATAGATAAATACATAGAAAAAATATATAACTCAGGAACAATTCTGTGATAAACACACAAATAAATGCCCTTACCAGGATTCGAACCTGGGACCTCTTGCTTCGTATGCAGGGTCACTACCGACACCGACTGGGCTAGGAAGCCGTTAATCAATGAATGAATGTAGAGAGTATTACGAAACGAACTGAGAATGAAGATTTTCTATGTTCTATGAGTCGCCTTCTACCTACAGCAGCGCACAGTTTCCTCCACTTACCTTCATTTTCTAATAGGCATAAATAGGTTAATAGTTCATTTATAGATGTGAAATGGTAGAAGGCCTGAGGGTCAATGCTCCATCAATTCCGTTCAATTTAGCAATGTATTGTATTGACAGATGATGCCAACCACTCTTGCCTAATAAAAATATTAGTATTGTAGCACACACGATTCAAGTCGTTCTGAAGGTTCCTTCAGAACGACTTGAATCGTGTGCTAAGTCATATTAGTAGCATCAACAGACTTTTTTATTATTATTTTTTAAATGAGATGGGAAAAATTATAAAAAAGAATTAGGCTGTAGAATTAATTAAGAGTAAAAAACTCACTTTTTCATCGTATAACTACCCAACCGACCGACCATGTGACAAGATTTAATACCAAAAACTGAAAAATAGGGAATTATTACATGAACTGAGTTTTAAATCGAAATTGTAAATGCTGTCAACCTTACAAATTACAAAACCACAATTGTGTAATAATAAAGAGTTGCACAACATAAATCACTAAATCTGCGTAAGGTATATTGGGGACATCAAATTCAAAGATGTCCAATATGTCCATCAAATATTGATGGCCCGCGCGATCCCGCCCCGACGACTACTGTCCGCAACTTTCGTCACACGTTCTCGTCACGTAGGCCCCTCGTTTTTATTGCAAGACATATACATAAATTGTTATTTTTTATCACTTAGTAACAGCAGCATTTACACAAGGAAAAGTTGATTTGTTTTTACAAAAACAATTTAATGTGGTTCATTTAAATACGCAAAACTACAAGAATTATTCCAGTGTTGTCACTTGTCACCAACACTTCCGTAAACAAACCAAAACATTAAGCAATAAAAAATAAATAAACTATTTGTGTAAGTTTCGCTTTACCTATTAAATTGTTGGTTTATTCATATGTAACTTCCCTAATTTGGGCGAAGAAGCCCTTGATCTAACAACCAGTACAAGAACCGGTCGCGAGTGTCCATCGCCTTGGTTCTATTAATTGACCTCTAATAGAATAGACTAATCAGTTGTATGTTTGATGCATACCGATTGTTGTGTAATTTAATCATAATCAAACATTCACTGTTAATCGCTTCATCGGCGGTGAAAAGAAAGTCTAATATTACTTCATTAAGCTCATCGTCCCTGTAGGTCGTCAATTGTTTAATGATCTATCCGCCTGCCGGTCTTAATTCTTTAAATATGATTCATATAATCAATATTTAGTAATGGAATTAAATCATAAACAATAGAAACATATAATAAAACAATATAAAATAAACAATAATAAATAAGAAGAATGACCTGGACATCGCGTGAGTGAATAGCGCATGACGGCCTATGAATACTATTAATACCTACAAAGTTTAAAGTGTCTAGAGTGACAATATTAATTTAGTAGACTTTCAAAGTCTACTAAATTAATATTGTCAAGACTTTGTTGCATGTCTACTACTTATAATATCGACACGACAAGACAGGGAAGTCATGGGGACTATTGGGGACCTTATTACTAAGTCATAGAAAGTGAAAGCCTATGTTAGATGCTCACAAGAGACGAAGATACTGCACCAGTAAACGCGACACATTACCTTGTAAAATTTCATTTGTTTTTCAGATGCTAGCATGCCTTGCACTGGACCTGCTGTTGGTGGGGCTCGGGATGTCCATCAGTTTCGTGACGATGGTCCTGCCAGAAGTGCTGGATGCCAAGGAAGGCCTCTCCATCAACGAGAAACAGGCCTCTTGGTTCGGTAAGACATGACCAGGTTATTTATTATAGAAATATAGACATCTAATATTGAAACGGTCACGATGAAATATTATTACAGAACTCCCGTGGGGATATGATATTTATTTATCGTATAGCATAAATATGTTCTCTACTTAAAATTCTAAAATATTTGAATCTAGGTATGCAATTGCATCCGTCGTATAATAAGTAATTTGAGATCCGCCGGTTTCCCACTAAATTTGGTGATGGGACATTCAAATATAATGTGGTGTACCATCTGATCTGGATAGCCACACTGGCATTCTGCAGACTCACACCATCCCCAGTTGTACCATAAAGATGCGCAATTTCCGACGCCTGTTCTGATCCGGTTTAAAATGCACCATATCCGTCGACGTTCCTCAAACCCTACTGGTCGGGCCCTTGCACTGAGCTCAAACAAGTCCCTAGGTAGAGACCTGGCCTCACATTCAGCTATCCACGATTGTGTCGGGTTAGCCTGTGGTCCTGAGTCGTGGAACTTCAAAGCAGGGGGTTTCCTGGACTTCAGTCTGAGGGTCTTAAGCGTGTCGAGGTCTTGATGGATGGGCAAGTTAGTGTTCGCACGAATCTTCGCTATTTCACGATCCAAGCACTTTTCTCGTCGATAGTTTGACGGTAGGATGTGACTGAGCGCTGGTAGCCAGTGAGTGGGAATGGGTTTGAGGCATCCGCTGATAAGGCGCAACGTGTGGTTCAGCTGGACGTCGACCGCAGAGGTGTGTGTGCTGTTCAGCCACACTGCTGAGCAGTACTCAGCGGACGATTACACTAGTGAAAGCGCAGTTGTTCGGAATGTGGCTGCGTTGGCACCCCAGGTGGTACCAGTAAACTTCTGAATAATGCTGTTCCGGGTCTTCAGTTTTGCCGACAGGCTGCTCAGGTGCTCTTTGTAGTTGAGGCTTCTGTCCAAGGTGACTCCAAGGTACTTCGGAAGGAAGTTATGGCGGAGGGATTTGCCCCTGAATTCTACATTCAGCTCCTTGCTGGCTTGTTTGTTGCACAGGTGAAACCAGGATACCTAGGTCTTTGAAGTACTGGGGCTCAGGCGCCACCGGGAGAAGTAGTCGTCCAGTAGCTCCAGGTCCTTTTCCAGCGTACGCTCTGCAATCTCCGAGCTATTCTCCTGTATCACAAGAGCCAGGTCATCAGCATACATAAATTTTCGCGATGCGGTCTTAGGCAGGTCGTGGATATAAAAATTGAACAGGAGCGGTGCAAGTACGGAACCCTGAGGGAGGCCATTATTCAGTACTTTATCTGAGCTGCTGGATCCGCCTAAGTGAACTTGGAATAGCCTGTTGCCGAGTGCGTTTTCCAGGAGCGTATAAATTTTGATACAGGGTACGACTTTCAAGAGCTTGTACAGGAGAGCCTGGCGCCAGACGGTATCGTACGCAGCTGTCAAGTCAACAAAAACTACAGCAGACTTCTTTTTACTCTGGAAGCCGGTTTCAATGTGCGTTGTTAGTGACAAGACCTGATCGGCGCAGCTTCTATTTGGCCGGAAGCCAGCCTGCTCTTGAGGAATTGCGGCGTTAATGGTGCTGGATATGCGGTTGTAGATAATACGCTCTAGAAGTTTGTAGACAACGCTCAAAAGTGCTATTGGCCTGTAACTATCGGGGATGCCTTCTGGTTTCCCAGGCTTCAGTATGTAGTGTTGAATGAACTCCGGGAAGAATTCATCAAAGCCGCTAGCCTTATTACACAAGATGTGTTTAATACCTAACGAAACTTCGTCCACCGAGACAGGGCCGCTAAAACTGTCGTTTGATTTTGTTGTCGCCTTGAGTTTCTTGAGCTCAATACGCGTAGCCCGAGTGTGTTGTTTGTGACTGGGAGCGTTCGACAGTTTGCGAATCCTGTCGGCCAGTTTGTTCGGATCCAATCCAGCTTTGATTGACACCTTTGAGAAGCAGTACCAGAGGACAGGCGATTGAGAGTATGCCAGGCTTTGCGACGGGAGTGTGCAAAGTTCATGGATTCCACTGTTCGCTCCCATCTTTCCCGTCGGGCGGTATCCAAGGATTCAATCAGCTTGTTGGCAGCATCTCGATCGCCATTTTCGTTGAACTGTTTCCACAGTTTCTCTGTTTCATCACTCCAACCTGGGATGAATTCCTTACGGTAGCCGCGTGGAATGTATGATTTGGCTATGCTTTTGACTAAAGCCAAGAAACGTTCGTAATTTTCAGGCAGTGGTGGAATCCATCTAATACAGGTGTCAAGTTTGGCCGCGTGACCGTTCCAGTCCGCCTTCTGAAAGTTCCAGCGTGGTACAGGGTATGATTCAACCATCGGTATTTTCAAGCCTATGACAACTAATACTGGGCGGTGTTGGGAGTGAGGGAAATCCGCTAACACATACCGCTCGGCGGCAACCGGGGTACCATCTCTTGCCCTTGTTGTGAATACTAGGTCCGGGTTGCGGTCGCTTCTCCATCGAGCTGATTTAAAAGTCCCTTTGCCTTTGTTGGAGACGGCTAAAAAGGTGTTGTACCTATCGGCCCAGTCCATGATCGCCTCTCCGAGGGATTGAGTTCTATGGACACCGGCTTGGTTTTTCATAAGATTTCAATACTTTATATACTAGTGACTGGTTCTTAGAATTAAAACTTGTCCTGTATATTTAGATGTCTTGTTTTTAGGTGTTATATTTAGAGTTATATTTATCCCATCAAAAACATAAATGTGAAATGAGAGCCAAGTTCAATACGTTATATATGCCTTGGTTGTTGACTCCAACGACAAAATAAGTGAAATCTAAATGGGTGCCAAGTTCAATGATCAGTCCTGAAGTTTATTTATAACAACATATTTTTTTATAACAATTCAAAATATAATTTCTTTTCAAAACTTTGGCTCTCATTTCACATTTATGTTTTTGATGGGATATCATTACTTTTTGTATAGAAATTATTAGTAGGTTCTTATTCGTAATAAATAAATACCAAACTATAATTGTTTGTTGTGTTTTTTTTTTCAATGTTTTCTTGTAGCTCTGAAATGTTTGAGAGAATTGCCCATTCATAAGTAATGATCTTACACTATTGATTTGCGCTAAATATTGAAATAATAATTAATACTAAATCCCAGTTAATAACGTAATAAATACGAAAGTCGACTATACTCTTAGTTATAAGTAGTACTAAAACTGATATGTTTGGTATGGATAAAAAAAATAAGGGTCGCATTCTACTCATTATATATTCACGTGAAGATCTTAAAATGCACATAAAGACAGACTGTCATTAATTTTGTTACTAATTCTTACATGACAGGCACTACAAGTAAGAGTTCCTAATCGAATCAATTAATTGAAAAACTATAAGAAAATGATAAAAATTTACTAATTTCTGATTTGTTTCTTTGTACTCACCCAACTACCTATCTGGATGCTAAATTTGAACTTTCTAGGTCATCTGAAACAGGGTTAGAGTTTTGGTCTATAGGTCAATACGTGATAAAAATGTCGATTTTTGGAGGTTAATATCTAAATAACCGTTTGTGGTGTGTTCATGAAATTTGGAGAACGTACATATGTATGTATCTCGCAATTTTCAATATATGACCCAAATTTGACATGTTTATGTGAAATAGTTTTTGAGTTATGAGGGGGAAAAAGTGGCTCCAAATGGTTCATGCAACACATTACACACGGCGCTGCTCGCCAGTTCTGTTATACTTGAACTTGGCTTAACACGCTACCGCGTGTCTAGATCTAGATTTTCTTAATGAAACTCGTAACGCAATAAGAGCAACTGCCGTATGATAAAAATAAATTATCATTATTTATCTCGGAAGTTTTTAGAACAGGAACTTTAACTAGGATAACACGATTTAATCAAACAGGAAGAAAGGTCAGTTCTTGTATATTGCTAGAATTTCCATAACGCCAAGGCAATAGTATAATGTAGCATTATTTTACAAATAATAGTTAAGATTGCTTTTATCGAACCGGAGCGTAAGCGAAGTGAAGTCCTTACAAACAACTTCGGCTACTTATTGAAAGTCCGTATATGAGCAGGATCGATCAAGGGGTTGTGGAGCTAGAAGGAGAAAAAAATCTTTAGAAGGGTCTTGTTATATTGATCGTTTCATTTGCAAAATCGCGAGTTCTCAGTTGGAGGCGGACTACTAGTAATAATTGCAACCATTTACAAAAATTGATTTGATGATATGAAAAATTTACATTTACAAACAAACGAAAACTGAACCGCAAACTAATCCAGATTATCCATTGATTAGGTAACCTGAGTCCAATATTATGTTTGAGTGCGCAAAGTATTCTTAGGTGTCAGTTTGCTTCCGGTAGTGAAGCCATGTCAATGTCTTCTATGCTTGGCCTGGTTTGCGACAGACCTCGAATATCTAATGAAACCAAACACCTGGCTCTTAAGCTATGATTTCAAACCTTGATACACATAGACAAAGAGCGAGCGTCGGAAAAATGCTCATATTCTTCATATAAACTATTTTCATACATTGTCAGACTAATACGTGGATAACATAGTTTTGAACAGTTGTCACTAGAATTTCCACAATTTACAACACAGTAGATTTGATGACACTTTGTTATGTTTGCTGTATTACTAACGGTTAAAGTGGTATTTTACTTTGGGTACTATTCCTTCATAAGAAAACCTCACACACACACACTTAAATTGTTTATATATTTAGTAGAGTTGGCAATCGCAAGTATAAAACAAATAAATCATGTGCTTGTTTAGTGATTATAATAGATAGAGAAGAGTGGCTAGCACGTCAGATATGACACAATAATGAGAGCGACGAAACTCCTGTCATTAGTTTACTATACTATGCTTATTTCTAGATCCGGACATCTGGCAGCTGTTAAGTACTGGAGGTCAAAAAATGCAAACCACTTTAAGAATAAAAATCCTAGAGTTCTGGTTTTGATGCAGTATTATAAATAATTAGATTATATCATTGCCAAAACTTTCTGATAGGGGAAAGTAGTCCAAATCGACGTATAATGTAATTCATAGTTTGTCGCCTACTGTTTCTATATATTTTTTTTATACTACGACGGTGGCAAACAAGCATACGGCCCACCTGATGGTAAGCAGTTACCGTAGCCTATGGACGCCTATTTCCGCAATAATACTCAATGTTTTTGTTCTAATGTTAAAATACGAGTATATTATTATTATTCTTAATTGGGCTATCGATGTGCCGCGTCGACCAGATTTGATCTATTGTGGCAGCCCTTTATAGTTCATTACTGATTCCCGTTGCATCTAGAAATTTCCAGATTCTTTGGGCTGTAATGTGTTGTACCTCATCAGGTTGCAGTACATGTCCCTAGGTGGGTACTTCTTTTATGCATTAGTGGTCCGCAGGAGCAGAGGATGTGCCAGGCTGTTTCCTCTTCTTCCTGGCAGAACCTGCATACTGAGTCCTGTTTCTTACCCATAAGAAACATGTGTTTGTTCAACTTACAGTGGCCTGTCAGTATTCTGGTCACTGCACAGGTTTTGTGTCTTTTGAGCCCTAACAGCTCTTTAGAGGTTTTGTTGTCGAACCCTTTGATTAGAGCTTTCGAGTGTGCTTGTCCTTTGACGAGCTTCCACCATGCGTTTACTCTCATTTTTTCCAAGTTATTTAACAGAGAATATGCCTCCCGTTTGGTGATTCCACAGAACGGTTCTGGGCCGACCAGGGGTGTGTCCGCGCCCTTTCTGGCAAGTTCATCCGCTATTTCGTTGCCGTCAATGTCGGAGTGCCCTGGTACCCACCTAAGTGTAATTTTGTTGGAGTTAGCCAGTGCATTAAGGTTATTTTTGCAATTCTGGACTAGTTTTGAGTTTGACTCAAAAGATTCTAGTGCCAGCAGAGCAGCTTGGCTGTCTGAGTTGATGTAGATATGCTGGTGTCTTAGGTTTCTATCCAGGTTGATTTACGCACATTTGTTGATGGCGAAGACTTCAGCCTGGAAGGTTGAGGCCCTTTTGCCCATGCTGACGCTAGCTCTGTGCTTGGGCCTCTCACCATAGATCCCACATCCTACTTCATTACCTTTTTTCGACCCATCCGTGTACCATATGTGGCTACCCTCTTCGACATACATTTGGTCTTTGGTCCATACGAGTATAGGCCCAGTCCCCTATAAATAACAGAACTTCGGCAGTTTTTATCTATTTTGGTATCACTTTTTTCTAACTGAAAAATTTTGCTAGTCTTTCACTATGACCTCTAGCCATAAAAAGCTGCCAGATGCCCGGATCTAGCAATAAGGATAGTATTGCAATCTTACTAGATGGGTTTCGTTGCCATCATTATTGTGTCATATCTGACGTGGCCAGCTCTTAGTCCATAACTGTGCCAGTATAGAAAGATAACACTATTGTCTGGAGTACTGATTGCCCGTGCCCATGACCTATATAGGTCATTAATGATTTTTTATTACTGCAAGGGATTTACTAAGCGTAAATTTGTGAGAAAGTCTACACTCTCACCGTGTGCTTAATATCTAGGTCACTTTTAAATTTGATGAAAAATAATTGAACCAGTTCTCAATAATGATAATGAACAGTTAATACAAGCATTTTTACATACAGTTTATATTCCGTCCATCCAATTCCCATGAATTAAAGTTAATACTTGAAATACAATTACATTAATGATGTTACAAGAATGGGTAACGTAAATATGTACATATTTTATCAGCACTAAGTTTAACATTTTGTTTCTAAAGTGTTATTCGGCAGTTTAAGGACCGGTTGCACCAAACAGTATGTGTTAACATTAACATAACGTTAGTCAACGTCATCGATGATGTTGACGTTAACATACTGTTTGGTGCAACCGGCCCTAAGTCTCTACGGTATTCACCATTCTACTAACTTACCCCCTTATTCATAAACGTCTACTAAAGTTAAGGCGCTAGGCGCTAATTGTGGCCAAAAACTGTTACTTTCTAAGGGATATATCTCAATAACGGGTCATTCAAAAATTTTGAAAAAAATATATGTTAATTACCATTTCATGTACAACATTGTCAACGTTTGAATAACTCGTGTAACCTATAGTTTCTCCGTTATTTAAATGTAATGAAATGTCGTTTTACGGTTAATTTTGCTTATATCTAGTGAACGGCTCATTCGATTTAAAATATTGTTGAACTAAAAAATGTGTACTACAGAACACTACAAACTCAACGTAGGATATTTAAATTGATTAAATTTTCTTAAACAACTTGATCATAATTCCACATTTCGTGCGTTGGTAGCTCGAAAACGGCGTTGCTGGCAGTCGTGAGCTAGCTTTGAGACGAGGAGGCTGTGTCGCTCGTTGCTCCGTGCTTCCTTTGTACTACAAATACTTGTGCTTGGCCCGTGAGCAATAATATCGGACTCAATGTGCCTAAAGACTAATAACGGCAGAGGGTTCATGCGGTGCGGGCATAACGTGTCTTGTCGGAATCAATAGCGCATAGACGTTTTATCTTTTAAGATAATATACCCGTATGTGTGATCATGTATTTACGTTCTTATAAAAAGTATTTTATTTATATGACCTATATTACAAATTAAATAAAGAAATTAAATAAAAATGGAGAAAAAACAGAACTCATGCATCTTATAATGCCCTGGAACAAATGTAGTCTTGTAAGTACACTACAATTATTATGTATTAGTACTTATTCTGATGAGTCACGCAAAACAGGGGTTAGTTGTCGAGTTGCGGAAACCTGCTATTGCTACAATACAATGGACTAATAAGTAATTTTCGGAGTTATTATTTACGAAAATATGCGTTTTATCCAAAAGTTGTTTAAGACTTATTCTTTTTGGAAGACCTGTCCAATAATACCACACACTATCGTGTATCGTATCAATCGCGTAATTGGAGTGAAAAAAAATCACCTCCACTTCATTTTATTTTTCTGATTTTGATTTACCATATTGTCGGCGTGATTAAAACACATACAAATTTCAGTGTACTAACTATCACTGAGCGAAGCCTGATCGAGATTATAATTAAAAATTGCTGATATTTAAGAGTTTAATGTAAGTAAGAATAAAGGAAAAAAAGCTTTACTATCTCGCTGAAATACATATTTATATTAATTATCAACACAAGTAAATACATAAATTACTAATAACGGTTAATACTACATATCAAATATCTTTAAAAGACCGGCCAAGAGTGTATCGGACCACGCATAATGTAGGGTTCCATAGAAAGTAGTTTCTTGGAGATAACTCAAAAATGGCTCAACCGATAATATGTGAAATAGTTTTCATATAAATAAGTACTAAGCCGTATCTTCTTAATTTTTTTCATATTTTTTGGACTTACGGATTAAAAGTTAGATGGGGGGGGGACTATTATTTAGACTTTCGAAGCGATTATTTCTAAAAATATTGACTCAATAAAAAAAGGTTTTAAAAATCCTCTACTTATATATACTTAAGATATTTTTAAACCCCTATCGATAGATGTACACAATGTTCATATTTGCAAAAAAAAATTGTTTTGACATAAAGTTCGGCATATGTATGTATGGAGTGCCTCCCCTTAAGGTTTTTTTTTCAGCAATTTAGCTAAAAACTAAGTAGCGGCACAAGACACACCTATGGATAAAAAATTTTCAATATATATTTTATAATAAAATGGTTGTGACATACGGATGGACGGGCGAACAGACGGACATGTTTCAAGAAACTTTTTTAGTTTTGTACATTTTTCGTAATTATATAAGTGATTTTTACAGTTGATATTCAAAATCGCTACAAAACAATAACCATCTATTAAACTCACTTGCGCAGCAAAAAAACTAAATTCACATGAAAACATCGCTTTGATGTGCATTCAGTTTTTTTTTCTGATATGCAGAATATTTTTACCAATGTTTTGCCACTGACTGTACTTCAAATTCAAAATCTAGGTTTTATTCTATTACCTAAAAATCTACTAATTGAGATCGTTATTACTTATCTTATTTAATAGGTAAGTAGCATTCCTAAAAATATCACCATTGCAGTACTTAATCACAGTATTTAAATCAAAAAATATCCGCAAAAGGATTATAATTATTATAAAGCTGCCCGCGCGCCTCTGTGTAAAGTCATATTCTTTGAACATCGTTCCGGTGCAGTGTGGCGGATTTACGTACGATCGCAATGAGAGGGTAAAGCGGGTAGCGCGGGTACACAGCGCCCAAACGCTCAAGGACACTCTGGCGACAATCGTCTTAAGAGGCCTCTGATAATCGTTTGTCCCTCTCCGTCCAACCTAAATGAGGGAAAGGGACAAACGATTATCAGCGATCTCTTAACTTTAGTGGGCGTTTATGATTTTTATGAATAAGGGGGTTAGTTATTAGCGGATTGTGGCTTTCGATACTGAAACTGAATCCAAAGGACTGGGCATTGTGTAATTTGTTATATTTTATTATACCATTACTTTCAGGTGGAATGGCGTTCCTCTGCCAGCCGGTCGGGAGTATATTCTCCGGTCCACTCCTGGACTACTTCGGACGAAAGAAGGCCTTATTCCTTGTTAACATACCTCACCTCATCGCGTGGCTACTCATGTACTACGCCTGGAATGTGCCTTCGTTGTTTATTGCGAATGCGTTGTTGGGCATTGGTACGGGCATCATGGAAGCTCCCTCCGTCACATACGTCGGTGAAGTTAGGTGAGAAAATTTACACCTTTTTTTCTTAAGTAGGTACCTACCGAAGCGTTTTTTGCTTCTCGGCAATATATGAAGTTCGGCTATTATCGTTTTCTTCTTCTATATAATTCAAATCAAAGAATTAGACTTTAGTAAAGATTCAATATCATATTTCTATTTTATTATTCTAGAACGAGAGTCCACGACACTAAATTTAGTTCGATATGTCTCCTAGATGATATATATACACGGTGTAACAAAAATGCTGGTGATCCTTTGACCATAATTAGTATCGTATTCTAACTATTAAAAACTACGAAAAAAAATTTTCACGCAAAAAATAAATTTGGTTTTGTATGGAGACTCGGCCGGCTAGGATGAAGTGTCTCATACAAAAAAAAATCTTCTACTTTTTCTTAGTCGCAATACGTTACCAATTATGCCTTTAAACGGATCACCACTTTTTTTGTTACACTCTGTATAATTAGTTACGTCTTCAATAGGGGAACACGAAATGGCGGTGCAGGGCCACGATTCGACATGCCAAACTGTGAAACGTGGATGTCACACTTGTATCGCTAGTGGATAGAGTGATATCCATCTGTCCACACGTGTCCACACCTAACTGTCAAGCTGTCAGTAGGTCTCGTTAGAGCGTTTTGTCTATGGCTATGGCCACCATTTTAGATATCACTCTTGAGTGATTCCACCCCAAATTTCAACTGTCACAAAAGTGTGATATCATAGTTGTCTCGCAAGCGACTGTCAGTTATGCCATGTCAAATCGAGGCCCTGCAATGCAAAAACCTGGCAGCGTATGTAAAATAAAAATCTGGTTTCTAGTATGATGAGTCTCCCAGGTTTCCTTTGTTCCTCGAAGCACGGGAGGGGTAGGGCTATACGATAATGTAGTGCTGCAAGACCAAGTGCTTGGCCTTATCAGTGGCACCAGCATCAAAAGATTGTAGATGTATGCCAAAACATAGCGCCTGATCTTTTTATAACAGTCTCTTTAAAACGGTCAACTCATACTATAAACCGGATTTTTTATTGCCAGGTTTTTTGCATTGCAGCAGCACCGCCATTTCGTGTTTCCTTATTGAAAACGTAACTAATTAAATAAATATCTTCTAGGAGACTTATCGAACTAGGTTTAGTGTGGTGGCCTCTTATACTATCCCTTTAAAGAGCACTTAATAATACACGATTTGGTTGAAAAATCTTTTAATACTCACTAATCCTTGTCCTTCATCATTTTTACCATTGTTAAACTTAATGTTTACTCTAAACGGACATACTCTCATAAAAATGTAATTATTTTTCAATTGCAGTGACTCATCAGTAAGAGGGATCCTGACGACGCTGACCAACAGCTTCACCTCGACTGGCATGTTCCTGTCCTACCTGCTGGGCACGGTGCTGCCGTGGCGGCAGGCGGCTCTGGTGTCGCTCACTATACCACTGGCCACCATGCTAGTCGTCTTATTTGTAAGTATACTTACATGTAGTGACTCGTCAGTAAGAGGGATCCTGACGACGCTGACCAACAGTTTCACGGCGACCGGCATGTCCCTGTCCTACCTGCTGGGCACGATGCTGCCGTAGCAGCAGGTGGCTCTGGTGTCACTCACTGTGCCACTGGCCACCATGCTAGTCGTGTTATTTGTAAGTATAATGTACATGTAATGACTCATCAGTAAGAGGACTCCTGACGACGCTGACCAACAGTTTTACGTCGACTGGGATATTCCTATCCTACCTGCTGGGCACGGTGCTGCCGTAGCGGCCACTGTGCCACTGGCTACCATGCTAGTCGTGTTATTTTTAAGTATAATATACTCGTCAGTATAAGGGATCTGACAATGCTAACCTTCACATCGACCTTACTTGTCTCTGTTCTACCCTGCTAGGCACAATAGTGCCGAAATGGCGCGACTATTAATTTGTTTTAACCCCTTTGAATGAGTTGACGACAGATTTCTTCGCTACTTATCTACAATTAATTATTTACATTTTTTTATCTGTAGTGGCTTTATCAATAGATATCAGACGTATCAGGAAATGTAAAATGTAAAAATGCTGCTTTAACGATAGAACTTCTATTGGGCTTGTTCTTATTCAATATTTTTTACTAAATACACTTTAGTTACACCCATATATGTGCCCCATTCACCTTTGTATCATTGTGCCCCAGGGTAACTTTTTAAATATAAATTGAAATTACATAAAAACTGAAAGAGTCTGAATTTAATGAAACATTTTATAGTGTGATTTAAAACCAAGTCTCATTATATAGTGAAGATGTACTTCTTAAAAAGAAGTGCATTTTTTGCGATTAAATTTCTTTTTAAGAAGTATATCTTCACTATATAATGAGACTTGGTTTTAAATCACACTGTAAAAATATTTTAGTCAAGACCTCCAAAAACATACGGCCGAGTGGAGGTAAATCTCTGTCAGTTTGTTGGTTACATCGGAAACTTCTAAATGTGAATCAATAGCAGTCATCTTTTAATCCATAACTCTGTGAAGTATTTTAAAACGTGAGATACGCGTGATACTACTAATTACGAGCATTACGGAATTAATAACCTTACTTCGTCAGATTACCTTGATTTAATAATCAATCACGTTAAGGACTCAGTGTCAATTTACATAAAACAACAAACGCAGGAAGGTAAAAATGAAAAGCAAACAGTAGGTTAATAACTTTTAAGTTTTATTTCAATACGTTTTTGTTTTCAATTGACATTATTTTTGCGCGTACCTCAATTGTGTATGAAAATCGTCTAATACATTCTCTAATACCAGCAGATCAATTATACAATGTGTTTAGATACTTTGGATAGGTAGCCGTTTTGGTTGTTAATTTTGATTGAGTTGTGTATTAATTTTGATTTGATTTGAGCGATTGTGGTAAATTTTCTGTGCCATTTAAATTAAGATGTATGCCCTAGTTCTTGAACTGCCTCATAACACATTTTTACATATGAGCGACGGACATTTGGACTGCCATAGTTAACTTTAAAGGGGCGCAGTATAATAATTATTATACTGCACTTAATAGTAAAAAAAATAGTATGTGAGGTGACTTGATAAAATTCAGCTCCATTATAGCTTGTATACTTACTAAATTCCCCTAGATTTAAAATCCAACCTAACATGGGCTTGTTGTACCCAAGAATATTCCATGATCTTACGGTAACGAACAACTCACTTAGCACTTTTTGTAAATTGAAACCAAAGTTCAGGTCTCCATGTTTTTTTGTTTAAGGTACCCGAGACCCCAATATGGCTGCTATCCAAAGGCAGGCAGAAAGAGGCCCTGCGGTCACTTTGTCAGCTGCGAGGTTGGTGCCAGCCGGACGACGTTAAGGACGAATTCGACCAGCTCCTCAAATACAACGACGCTATCCACCAATGTGTCATATGCCTAAAAGAAGACAAACCTACTCATGCATGCGAACATATGAAGGCGCCACTCATCAAAAGGATTATCCTTAAATACAAGCACGTTTTTCTTGTGAAAGAAACTATGAGGCCGTTCACCCTGGTGATGGCTTACTTCCTGTTCTACCTGTTCAGTGGTCTCATGCCAATCAGACCGAATATGATTAATTTCTGCAAGGCTTTAGGGATGAAGTACGAGACGAAAACTATTGTGGTGAGTCTTACGCCAAAGAGGATGTGTAAACAGTGTAAGAACTTTTTGAGGCACCATGTTTGGTAGCTTTACTAGATAGCGCTATAGAGTCCCATACATTATGCGGTTACTATGGTTCAGATGGCGCTTCAGAGTTGACGCATAATTAGGGCTGCCATCCGTCCGGGTTTCCCCGGATTTGTCCTAGTTTGGAGGCCGTCCGGGGGGTTTTAAGAAAGTGTCCGGGGAACACTTTTTATGTGAGGAAACACCAAAGCAATTGTTTTTTTAATAATATTATTTTCGGACACGTCCGGGGAAAAATGCGATTTACGCCAAATGTCCGGGTTTTTTTAATCTTTGTCCGGGTTCGGCGAATTTAGAGATGGCAGCCCTACGCATAATGTATGGGGCCGTACAGTGCCATCTAGTAAAGCTATCCAGATTAGAGCCTCAAAAAGTTCATTCATAGACTGTGCTCCTCTATTTATATATCCTCTTTGCTTATGCTATAATAATACAACTAGTAACTAATTAATATCCAATCACATATTCTTAGTTATTGAGGTTATCAATGGTTTCTTTTATTTTAAATGTTGTATATTTCAAATTGAAGTCCAGAACGTGCGATTGTTAGATCTTTTACTTTGTGCTTACTTTATTTTACTTAAGAGTCCGGTAAAGATTTTTTCCGATTTGGCTTAACTTTTTGATGCTATTTTGCAGTAACTAATAAAACTTCAATTAGTTTGTATACGTTTTTTTAAAGATCAATTCTTTTTAAACTGCATAAGTGGAACACTTTTTCGATCTGTAATCTAGCAGGTATTTCGCGATTTTTGCTTGAAGAGGTAAAAAAAGTAAGAGTATTATTGATTAAAATTATGTTGAACTAGTACGTAAAAGATACAATTAAAGCCTGACCAGAAATATATGATTATTGTCAAGAGGGCGCTATGACTCTTATTTATATGGTTCAGTTCAGTATAATCATAGAGCGTACTATTCTCTATGGTATAGTGACATCTTGATTTGTTTACCTGTCAGCTCTGATGTTAATTTGAAAATGTTTTACAGCTAAATAGTTTCATTTCCCGAGCCTATTATTTACAACAGTTCATTATATACACTATTTATAATGTTTCGCTCTTAACTGAACTGAAAAAATGGATAATTTAGGGATTTTTGGTCGATTATTATTTAATATTCAAAACTTAATTATTATTCAAGTAAATTGCCACAATGACAGTGACAGCCTATCATGCACTCACACATGCATAATCATCCTGTCATTAAAATTATTGCCAGTGTAAGAAATTAGTTCCAATGAAATTCCGCAACATGGCGCATGATCATATATTTCTGGTCAGGCTTTACTTAACTCGGAAAATGAGTCATCTAAGGAATAAGTGAAACAGATTTTTCATTTTCATATATATATTTTAAGCAAGAGTATGTTTACCTAGAGCAATTTTAAGAAAAATTCCAGATGTTTAGGTAATATTTTTTGGGAATGTATTAAAATATTTCATAAAAATAATAATGAAGAAATAAACTTGACTTTAAGCTCTAATCAAATAATATGAAACATATTAGGGGGCATAAAATAAAATCAAGCGACAGGTTTGCACGGATCAACGTCTTCACCAAATAAGCTCTTTGATATCTGCTTATCCTGAAGGTGGACCTCTACCATACAAAAATTGTGATTTTACTATGGTGGATATTTTGTATGGTATATTTCCTTGCATAGTCACTGATATTGCGAATCTAAGCACAAGGTAACCGCCCCATACCTACTCGATGTAAACGCCACAGAGTGACTTGTAGATTATTTTTTTAATTTCTGTAGACAACACAATAAAGTTAATGGCTAAAAGTAGGTACATAAATTACGACACTTAAGTAACAAAAAAAATATTTTTTCTTTCCAGGTTCTAGTCGGTGCAGTGTTCATCGTCATGAACCTGCTAACAGCAGTTATAGTTAAATTAATCGGCAAACGTAAGCTAGTCATCGGCTCAATGATGGGCACAGCTCTGTGCAGCCTCTTCATCAGCATATATGCGGGGACGAAGTTGCCGCGAGACCTCTTCTCTTACGAGCCTCACACGTTTCCTGAGCCGACGGACACTCTGCCAGTAGTGCTCTTCATGGTGCTAGTGTGCTTCACAAGTCTGGGGATACCTTGGGTGGTGTTATCTGAGGTGTTTCCTTTCAGGTAATTATTTAGTCACTACTCTATTAAATTTAAACTTTCGTGAGACATACTATCACTATAAAATATAACGGTTACACTCACGTCACTTTAGTCACTTCGCGCGACATGTTTCGGAGAGCTTAGGTCTACATCTTCAAGCACTAAGAGTGCTATTTTGAACCGGCCCGTAGCGTGCTGTTGCACGACGACGACTTAGTGCTTGAAGATGGAGACCTAAGCTCTTCGAAACATGTCGCGCGAAGTGACTAAAGTGACGTGAGTGTAACCGTTATATTTTATAGTCACTACTCATTTATAAATATTGTTAGGCCTAGGATCGGCAGAAAATATGAAAAGAGTCACTGAGTCTGTGTTCTAAAGTTGTGCCCACTACGGCGCAACTTTAGAACAAATAAAAAAACATTGAGTAACAGGAGATGACATCCCTGCGAATTTTTTTGTCCCAAAAGTTGTAGTGAAAATCATTACAAGTCTATACTTACTCTTTGATCCAGTCATAGCTGTCAACCGCCAAATATGGCGCACAAAATTTGTTCTAGATGTCACATCTAGTAGAATACATAATAAATCAATGGAAAAAAATCCCCGTTTCTGCAAAACTGAATGACACACTTGGCTTGATAGATCTTCTACGAAGTTTATATTTACTTTGATTTTGACAGTTCCGAGTGCATTTTAAAATGACCAGACATACTATAATGTACTATGTAATGAACAATGATAAATTAAATGAAACCAGAGACTGTAGAAATTATTGGCTTTAAAAAAATAATTACCTACCTATTTATATTTCGCTTTCAGGAGTCGAGGAATGGCGACAGGCCTTGCAGCAGCGAGTAGCTACGTCATGCTGTTCGTTGCAACTAAGACGAACTACAATATCGAGTTAACATTTCATCTTAGTGGAGCATTTACAATTTATGCCATATTTGGCTTCCTTGGTAGTTTATATCTATACTTCTACCTGCCAGAAACAGAAAACAAGACATTGTTAGAAATAGAAGCCTTTTACAAGGGAAATCGAAAGATCTTCGCTGATGACTTTTTGATCAATACTTTCAGAAAGAAGTCGAGTAACGATGCTAATGCTCCTATGCTAGTCAATTAAAGGTGTATAAAATATTAAAATTATAGTTAAAATTTTAGGTTTATAATTTGTAACCATATCAGTCCAAAAAATGTATGAGGCATAATGTGTAAAATGTCGATATGTAATAAAATAGTTTGATTGCGTTTCTAGGTGTGTTATATTATAAGTTAAGGTTAACCGTGACCAGAGCGAGTGGTGTTTTATCAATAATATACACGTTTTTTAGTTGCACGATGCACATTTTTATGAATCTACTCAATAAACTGGTCGCTTGTATCCCGGTTGATCTTATGTACATCTGTGTTATGTATTTTTATATCTCGTATGTAACTTATTATCAAGACAAGATAAGTTTAATAAATTTCAGAGTCGTGAAACGTTTTTTATTCGGGAAGCGATTGGCTTAGCCAAGTATTTTTTTTTAATTTTATTAACCACTCGAAGATGATACAGTGAGCTGCATAGAAAAATACCCCCCGTGCATACAAACTGTATGCAGCATGGGCCTTTTTCTCTGCAGCTGACCATACAATGGAAACTATGGTTAAACCGCCAGTCCGTCTGTTTGTCATTGATTTCTCTGATCTGATTTGCAGACTGAGTTATGAGCGTCTATATAAAAATAAGTGAATGTTTGTTTTATTAGGGTTCCGTACCTCGAAAGGAAAAAACGGAACCCTTATAGGATCACTTTGTTGTCCGTCTGTCTGTCTGTCTGTCTGTCTGTCTGTCTGTCAAGACCATTTTTCTCAGGAACGCGTGGAGGTATCAAGCTGAAATTTATATCAAATACTCAAGTCTATTGTCCCTTGGAGCTGTGAAAAAATCAAACTTAAAAGCCAACGCAATCAAAAGATACAGTCGTTTATGCTGCAAATATTAGAGTTTTTCGGCACTCGCAAAACCTACGGGGTACTTCCCGTGAACTCAGAAACTTGAAATTTTGCACGAAGCAACGTCATATAGCATAGACAACGGAAAAATTACAAAAAGTAGAATTTTTGAGTAAAATCATACAAAAAAATATTTTTTTAAATTTTAAACTTACTACCTTTTTCCTCGTAAACGTGTGGAGTTAATAAATTGAAATTCATGTCAAATACTCAGGGCTATAGGACCTTTCAGATGTAGCAAAACCAAACTTTTATGTCAACGCAATCAAAAGAAATAGCAATTTAAGTTGCATATTTTGAAACTGAGTACAGTCAGCATCATATATACCGTGGCTGTTAAGATACCCAAATATATTGTCACATCCAGAGTAGTAATTAATAATAACTCAAACAAAGTAATCTAATTCTACAGACCATTTACCGTTTACAAAAATACAGGAGCACTCACGAATCCTAATACTTGACAACAGTCAAGCCGGCAATAATACCGGTACAACCACACCGCCACTGGTTGCGTAGCAGCCAAAGTATTCATAAATATGTATACAACATGAAATCAAACTTTATTCCGGATGCAATAAGGCTTATAACGGTTACGTACCTTAAACTTCTTAGAACTTTCAATTTTGAGCGTTCATTTTGTCACTTACATTTGATACGTTGTACTGACATCAATATGTTTTTGAGCTCTATGTCATTAAAAATAAAGTTAATTTTTCTAGCGTGTCCCGTAATTTTGGATACTTTGAATGCTACGATACCGATGGTGTTGTGGGTGTTCCAGTGCTAACAGCGGATTGGAAGTAACCAAGTATTAGGCGTTGTGCATGCTCCGGTATATTTGTACTCGTCGGATGGCCCGAAGAATTTGATCACTCTGGACGAACCGGTATTAATGGTTATTGTAGATGTTGCGGTAAATTTGGAAGTATTCCCTGTCACTATCTATTTGATGCTGACTGTACTTGCAAGAAACTCAAAACCTAAAGGGTACTTCTCGTAAACTCAGAAACTTGAAACTTGGCACGAAGAAATGTCATATAGCACAGACAAAGGAAAAATTACGAAAAGTAGACATTTTTAGTAAAATCATTCAAAAAGTATTTTTTTAAATTTTAAACTTACTACCTTTTTCCTCGTAAACGCGTAGAGGTATTAAATTGAAATTCATGTCAAATACTCAGGGCTATAGGACCTTTCAGATGTAGCAAAACCAAACTTTTATGTCAACGCAATCAAAATAAATAGCAATTTAAGTTGCATATTTTGAAACTGAGTACTTGCAAGAAACTCAAAACCTAAAGGGTACTTCCCTTAAACTCAGAAACTTGAAACTTGGCACGAAGAAATGTCATATAGCACAGACAAAGGAAAAATTACGAAAAGTAGACATTTTTAGTAAAATCATACAAAAAATATTTTTTTAAATTTTAAACTTACTACCTTTTTCCTCGTAAACGCGTAGAGGTATTAAATTGAAATTCATATCAAATACTCAGGTCTATAATACCTTTCAGCTGTAGCAAAATCAAACTTCTACGTCAACTTTTACTTATATACCTACAGGTTTGTACGGAACCCTCGGTGCGCGAGTCCGACTCGCACTTGGCCGGTTTTTTTTGTACACTAACACTACCTACACTATTCTTTAACATCAAACTAAATTTGTTAAGTTACAAATTACTCTTATTATTTTTATTTATTTTGCAGTTATTTCGTCAGTTATCACTATTTCCTGATGTTTTATAAAATCCCGGAATCCCGGAACTTAAATAATTAAAATATTATTTTTAAGAAGCCGACTCCATACTTGCTGAGCGTTTTCCGGAAATTTGTTAATTGTAGGTATAAAAGCATCCGAATTACCGATGCCTTAAATCATTTAATCTATTTTCTGAATTATTATTTTGTAAAAAACTATTCGAGTACTAGTTTATAGTGTTACTGAAGTTATGGAAAATCCATTTTTATTTTTATTGCCGGTTTTCAAAGCATATCATATGACCATAAAAGATATTTCTTAACGAAAACGCTTGCAAAATAAAATGTGTCGGTTTTGTAAAATCTTCGCCGAATATTGGCATTTTGACTTTTATCTTAATCAACATAATCAGATCATTATGCGGATGTAAGGATATAATGCATCCTATATTCGTAACATTTGTATCATATCAAGTCTGAATAAAGTCTTCGTAAATAATCAGCGGGTACAGTAACTTGATTTGAATAGTTACGAGTAGGTATTATGATAGAGAGGTTAACTGTCAGTAAGTATAACCACTTTTACGCTTCATTTTGATTTTTTACACTAATACCTGTTTTATAAGTATTAGATATTAAGCCATAAATAAGTACCTATTTACTATTAAAAATATATTTATGTGTTTCAGCCTTAATGATTTTTCGCTGGGCTTCGACTCACTTAAGTGTAAATATCATTTATAAATTATTTAGAATAATTAGAATCAATTATAAATTAAAACGAATATTTAGATGGCTAAGATAAGTACGTACAGCAGACTGCTTTTACGGTATAACTATTATAAATTAAGAAATTAGGAAAACTACGAAACGGCTGAACCGATTTTGATAAAACAAGTCTCAAATAACTTGCTAGGGAACCTGCTTTCAAATAAACATTTAAATTGGCTCAACGGTTTTAGCGCTACGGTACACAAAGCGGTCAATCCTATAACAACCACTTTTTGCGTCGAGGGTTAAAAATAGAGTAGTCACAGTTATAAAAATGAAATAAGTAGGTATTGTAAAAGTTTGCCAGACTACATAAAAGTGGAAACTGTTTTAGGGTTGAGCTAACCAACCACTAGTAGTTCCTTATTCATGTAATTGACGCGCCAAAAAAAGAACAAAGTTTTCGCTTAGGTACTTATGCATACTTTATCATCGATATTGTTGATGTGATTGGCTGTCGAAACCACAGAAAGTACATTAAGCTGGAAGAAACAAATGCTCGTATTGCGTGTGTCAAATTATGAACTCGCTACTTTACTACTCCCAGACATTGTTCGCTAAAATAGAAAATTGAAAAGATCGATTTTTTTTTGCTATTAACATGCATATCAAGTACGGCAAGTTTCGTATTGGGGGTGCTTGCTACTAGCTTAATATTGGTTTTGTGGTTGAAACTATCAGTAAACCCCAAATTTGCTAAGGATGAACAAGACCACTGCGCCCTGGCGGTGGCGTGTGTGCACGACGGTGCAGCGGTGTACGGCATTGCTCCTGACAATCGAACTGCGCGCCTCTTTCTCGACACCTGCGATGTTCACGAGTACAATTGTGACCATAAAACAAGTGAGAAATGTCTTCTTCATACCTAATTCGACGACTGGTAGTTACAATCTCCACAGGGAAACTCTCTGAGGTACCTGTTTTTCTTGATATCTGTTACGTGCATAGTTGCATACATCCATAGAGTGCAGTTAATATTAGAGATATTGTTCGTTTGTTAGTCTAATTGAATCACTCTCTTTCGAATAAACAAGAGCGATAGAGACGGATATTTAAACGACATTTCGAATTTCTAAGTTCGCGGTAGGCGCGCAGGTGTGGTATTGAAAAAAGAGCATGGGAGCAAATTTTTCATGGTACGACTTTAGTGGTTAGGTACCGGACGGTTTTAGGTACGACTTTAGTCTTCTTACGTGCTACACTTTATGGTGCTACCAACTAGAATCAATATTTGACATATACGCCCTGTAGAACATTTGTTCCAATTTTGTTATTATCTTTAGGTTGGACATGGCAGTAGTTTTTATACATATTATTATCAACTACCTAAACGAAAAAGATTTGCTTTGAAATTTGAAAGCTTTGAAAACCATCGGTATATTCGAATAGAATTCGAACTCGAACTATGAAATGTTATTTTTAAGATTACAGGTCGTGCGTCGAGCCACCTATAACCGACGGTGATAATCTCAGAGACACCATGATTATGAAAATGAGGCTATCTAAACTTTTACATCAGCCCAGATGGACGACGACTACAAGGCCGATCCAGAAAGTAAAAATTCGTACCATAAAGAAAAAAAATTAAAACGAAGTGATCAATGTCGAAAAACCACTCTTCTTGTAGAAAAGACGACTAACATTCAGTTATTATATACATACAAGTGCTAAGATTTAGTCAAGAACAAATCTTGTTGATTACATTAGCAAATAAATTATTTTTTTATTCTATTTTATTTATTTTTTATAATTATCCTAACCTATGCATAGTTTTTAGTTATGTGTCAAATTAGACACTTCGCCAGATGGTATATAGGTGTGTGGTATATGTATAAACATGTTCATAAAAATCACCAACGATTCATATGTTTTAAATCACGCAAGGAAAAAAGGCGAATTGCATTGGAATATAAACTTTTACGACATTATCGTACATTTAATATCATATTTTTTATTTTATTTTTATTACTAATAATACATGATATTTTTCAATAACAGGATTTTAAATAAATAAAGTTACATTTCGAATTTTAAAAAGTCAACTTTTTCATCGAAAATTTCAGGATCATTTTTCAACTTTGCAAATCAACAAATTTTTAGACTAAGAGAAACCTTATCACAAGTGAAATCTGATCCATAATGTTAAATATTCATCAATGTTTCCTATCTCTATTTTATTTGAAGATGCAGTAGAGGAGAAACAATAGAAAAACATTATTGCAAGCGAAACTTCTAAAACCGGACAATGATACAAACTGTTATTACCGGTAATAAGTTAATTAAGGAAGACCGGGTATGGTTGTATGTGTACTAAACAATGGATTAAGTATTGGTGAAATACGGAAGGACGTAAGCCTTTGTGATTCACTTATTCATTAATGGAGTATTATTTCATGGCCGCTGTGACAACTAACCCGTAAGACACCCATACCCGGTCTCCCAACACATCAATGACAATGTATTTTATTGTGTTTTTATTTTATGAATCATGTTTTATATTTTTTTAAATATAATTATGCAGTTTGGACACATAAAATGACAAAAACTATAGGTAAGATCTACCGGAGTGAAATATATGGGATATAAAATGAAAATTTGACTTGTATCGTTAGGTATATATGAATAAGTGCCGCTGCAGTATATGTAGTAAGTATTATACCAACTCAATTTGTTAATCAGTATAAACTGAATGGAAATAAAACATAAAATGATAGCGATTGACCTAGATATCCATGCACCACGAAAGATCTAAGTATTCCTGAATGAACTGATATTATGTTACTTACCAACTTACATAATTAGTAATTTTAGTCAAGGTTCGAATCCAATTTTATATCGCTATTTAAATGAATGATTAACTTGTAATCTTTTGGAACATCTACCATCTCTTGAAACGGATGATGATCTGTGAGATTAAAGTTGAAGTAGTTTATAAAACTTCAGATAAAATAGAGTCAATATTGGCACATAATTTTACGTCTTGGCATATAATCGTTATTAATCTTTTTCTAAACATCTCTTAATTTACCATATTTGTTGGTAATACCTAAGCTATATTCCTTTTCTTTCAGTTATAACCATTTGGGGCTGGACTCGGGCGCATATTTCAAACGTAAAGACTCGTAACTACCAATTATTTTGATTGAACCTCAAACACATTTTTATTAAACTCAGTCCTTATACAGAGTGTAATCGTTAAGTGTAGCCAGGCGATTACTCCGTAAATATAAGAGATATTAGAAAATATCTAACGAATATCGAAAGTGCGTCACCTAATGAGCAAAATTACATTAATAACTTTTTTAAACGGTTTTATTTAGCATGACCCCGTATATTTATTTATTTGTATATTTATACGCATCAAATCTTGCAATCGATTTTTCGACCATTTTTACTTAACAGATTTCGATGAAATTTGGTATGCGTATCAGGTCTCCGTGACAATAACTTTTAATAATATTTTCAACCTTTGATCTTCAAATCCTGATGCTGCAGAGACACTGCTTACCTTAACCGAAAGTCGTACACATCTGCTAATTTAACTATATTGTTGTTGCTAGTAAATAAATCCTTAGTGACTTAATATTGACCATCAACTCTTCAGTTCTGATGCTTCATAGTTACTGCCTGCCATAACTGACCGGGTGGAGACTGTGTCAATTTAATAATAGTGCTCTAGATTTAGGTAGAAATATTTACGTTTCAAAATGACCTCCAACTCCTCGGTCGTGATGATGCAAGGTTACAGCCTGCCATAACTGACAGGGTGGAGAATGTGTCAATTTAATAATAGTGTTCTAATTTTAGGTAGAGGCATTTACGTTACATATTGATCTCCAACTCCTCAGTCGTAATGCTACAAGGCTACTGGCTGCCATAAAGGACCAGTTGGAGAATGTATGCATTTAAAAATAGTGTTCTAGTTTTAGGTATAGGAGCTTACGTGTTTTATTGATCTCCAACTCCTGAGTCGTGACCGCTAGGACACTTAATTATTGGGTATTGTCCGGTCCATGTCATGCTGCTACTGAAGCAATTCTCGCCGTGACGTACTCGGCCTTTTAGCTTCGCATAGATTGCGGCTCACCCTCGGGCCTTCGGCCCTCGGGTTCGCTAAGACACTTGACCGTTGAGTTTTATCAAGTCCATGTCATACTGCTGCTGAAGCAATTCTCGCCGTGACGTACTCGGCCTTTTAGCTTCGCATAGATTGGGGCTCACCCTCGGGCCTTCGGCCCTCGGGCTCGCTAAGACACTTGACTGTTGAGTTTTATCAAGTCCCATGTCATGCTGCTGCTGAAGCAATTCTCGTTGTAATGTTCCGATCGTATGCAATACACGGTACTCGGCCTTTTAGCTTCGCATAGATTGCGACTCACCCTCGGGCTTTCGGCCCTCGGGCTCGCTAAAGCATTTGACCATTGACATTTGTGCATTCCATGTCATGCTGCTGCTGAAGCAATTTTCGCCGTGATGTACTCGGCCTTTTAGCTTCGCATAGATAGCGGCACACCTTCGGGTCTTCGGCCCTTGGGCTCGCTAAGACACTTGACCGTTGTGTTTTATCAAGTCCAATGTCAAGCTGCTGCTGAAGCAATTCTCGTTGTGATGTTCCGATTGTATGCAATACGCGGTACTCGGCCTTTTAGCTTCGCATGGATTACGGCACACCCTCGGGCCTTCGGCCCTCGGGCTCGCTAAGACACTTGACGGTTGAATTTTTTCAAGTCCATGTCATGCTGCTAGGACACTTTGCCATTGTGATTTGTCAGTTCATGTCATGCTGCGGCTGAAGCAATTCTCGCCGTGACGTACTTGGCCTTTTAGCTTTGCATAGAGACCATTGAGTTTTATCAAGTCCATGTCATGCTGCTGCTGAAGCAATTCTCGTTGTGATGTTCCGATCGTATGCAATACGCAGTACTCGGCCTTTTAGCTTCGCATAGATTGCGGCTCACCCTCGGGCCTTCGGCCCTCGGGCTCGCTAAGACACTTGGCCATTGAGATCTGTCCAGTCCATGTCATGCTGCGGCTGAAGCAATTCTCGCCGTGACGTACTCGGACTTTTAGCTTCGCATAGATTGCGGCTCACCCTTGGGTCTTCGGCCGTCGGGCTTAAGACACTTGACCATTGAGATTTGTCCAGTCCGTGTCATGCTGCTGTTGAAGCAATTCTCGCCGTGACGTACTCGACCTTTTAGCTTCGCATAGATTGTGGCTCACCCTCGGGCTTTCGGCCCTCGGGCTCGCTAAGACACTTGACCATTGAGTTTTATAAAGTCCATATCATACTGCTGCTGAAGCAATTCTCGTTGTGATGTTCCGATCGTATGCAATACGCGGTACTCGGCCTTTTAGCTTCGCATAGATCGCTAAGGCACTTGACCATTCAGATTTGTCCAGTCCATGTCATGCTGCTGCTGAACCAATTCTCACCGTGACATACTCGACCTTTTAGTTTCGCATAAATTGCGGCTCACCCTCGGGCCTTCGGCCCTCGGGCTTGCTAAGACACTTGACCATTGAGATCTGTCCAGTCCATGTCATGCTGCGGTTGAAGCAATTCTCGCCGTGACGTAATTGGCCTTTTAGCTTCGCATAGATTGCGGCTCACCCTCGGGCTCGCTAAGACACTGCACCATTGAGATTTGTCCAGTCCATGTTATGCTGCTGTTGAAGCAATTCTCGCCGTGACGTACTCGGCGGCCTTTTAGCTTCGCATAGATTGCGGCTCACCCTCGGGCTCGCTAAGACACTTGACCATTGAGATTTGTCCAGTCCATGTCATGCTGCTGTTGAAGCAATTCTCGCCGTGACGTACTCGGCCTTTTAGTTTCGCATAGATTGCGGCTCACCCTCGGGCCTTCGGCCCTCAGGCTCGCTAAGACACTTCCCCATTGAGATTTGTCCAGTCCGTGTCATGCTGCTGTTGAAGCAATTCTCGCCGTGACGTACTCGGCCTTTTAGCTTCGCATAGATTGCGGCTCACCCTCGGGCCTTCGGCCCTCGGGCTCGCTAAGACACTTGGACATTGAGTTTTATAAAGTCCATATCATACTGCTGCTGAAGCAATTCTCGTTGTGATGTTCCGATCGTATGCAATACGCGGTACTCGGCCTTATAGCTTCGCATAGATTGCGGCTCAGACAATTGACCATTGAGTTTTTTCAAGTCCATGTCATGCTGCTCCTAAAGCAATTCTCGCTGTGACGTACTCAGCCTTTTAGCTTCGCATAAATTTTTAAAATAAAAGAATACAGTCCTTTAAGTAAATGAAGCTATTTCAAGGATTTAGTTCCCCTCCAGGACCCATAGATTTTTCCCACACTGTATACGTATATGTACCCTATAATATACGTAGGTACCCAACTTAATGTATACCTACATCAAGTTGGGTACCTCTACTTTAAACACACGAAAGGTCACATACAATTAATATAATACCACTTGAGATGTCATCAACTCATCACATATAGTTTTCCCACCACATACTACGGTCAATAGGGCTGGTTACAAGTACAAAAATTTTACTAAAAACTTAAAAATAAATTAACGTAAAAAAGTTTTAAGTTAAACGGTTTTATTACAATCAAATGTTGTACCAAAAAGTAGAAAATAAAAATTAATACGAATTTTAGTCCCACATACATTGCTTCCTGTAGAGTAATCATGTAAGACGGATAACAGACTAGGCATCTCGAGTCGGATGCTAAAGGCCCTATTTGTCTCTATATCAGTGGGTTAAGTCATAATCGGAAGCTTTTATCAGACTAAAATAAAAACGCGGGGCGTTGGTACGACAAAACAATTAGGTAGGCAGGTAAAGCTACCAATGAACGAAAATCCTGTGATTCAAAATCGTAAATACATGGTAAAACAATAATAGAGAAAATTATAAGACCTAAAAATCATGAAAATCAAGTGGAGAGGCCTTTGCCCAGCAGTGAAGGGCACTCAAGTCGACTAGTAAATAAAAAATAAATAAGAATTGCTAATGCTAGCCCTTATACAAATTAACTCACCATATTTACTTAATTTCACATTTCATTTCGCAAACTAAATATCTAAGTACTCATTTTATAATTTATATATACATATTTTTAATACTACTCGTAGTACTCTCACACTAACGCCACTTCCAAAAACATTAAAACATAGCTACGTGACTGATTTTAGATTAAATAGTCTGCATTACATACTTAACCCACTCCACCTTATATTAGACGCCCCACGATTTTATTTTAGTCTGATAAAAGCTTCCGATTATGACTTAGTCCACTGATATAGAGACAAATAGGGCCTTTAGCATCCGACTCGAGATGCCTATTCTGTTATCCGTCTTACATGATTACTCTACAGGAAGCATTGTATGTGGGACTAAAATTCGTATAAATTTCTATTTTCTAGTTTTTGGTACAACATTTGATTGAAATAAAACCGTTTAACTTAAAACTTTTTTACGTTAATTTATTTTAAATAAAATCAGAACTATCCCAAACATTAACTTCAAACCCTCCCTTACATTTAATACGACGTTCGTTAAAAGACTAGTTTGTACGGTCTAGTCATTTCACCGTTATCAAATTATTCATGAATTGTTTTATTATTTTGTTACAGTTTATTCGTGCAAATAATGAATCTCAAGCAGTTTTATCTCTTACGGCACCGACACGTTCTACTTTGAGAGTGAGTCGTCGTAGGTACTAGCTGTATGGGAGCGTTTAAACTTAATATTTTTAATATTAATACTTCTATTTCAAAAAAGTTATTAATGCAATTTTACTTATTGGGAACGCACTTTCGATATCAGTTTGAAAATTTCTAATATCTCTTATATTTACGGAATAATCGCCTGGCTACACTTAACGATTACACCCTGTATAGGCTTTTAAAAGAGTAAGGGCCTGTTTCACAATCTCCAGATAAACTTATCCGACAGTTAAAATTATTGCTATCCTTTTCTCAAGTCATATAAAAGAAAAGGACAGCAAACATTTATCTGACAGATATGCTTTAACTGGAGATTGTGAAACAGGCCATAAGTATAAGATATTTAGATAGTTAGTGGACAACATTTACGTATCAATCACCCAAAAACCATAACATTATAATTGTACAAATGGAAATTACATATCTACTAGGTAGTAGGTTTATAATTTACTAACTAGGTAGTTACAGTAGTATACATTTTTGCAACTAACAACGCATATTATAACATGAGACTAAAGAATGTGTAGCAGATGAAAAGTTAAGTGTGAATTATCAGAACCTTGAATACTTGCTGTATAAGGTTTACAATCTTTGCTTTCAATTCTTCCACCAGATACTTTTCATTTGCACATGGACATGTTACTTGTGCAGCATACGCATTGTATCATTCAAGGACGGGGACTACTGCTCGCTGGCGCAGTCTTGTCTGCATGACGGCGCCGAGGCCCGCGGCATCGACGGAGATGGGCGCACCGTGCGCCTGTTCCTCGACGCCTGCGACCTGTACGAGTATAACTGCGACCATGGCACAAGTAGGACTCGCCTTGTATTGTGTTGATAGCCTTGTCCTGTAAGGGGACCACTGCTCGCTGGTGCAGTCTTGTCTGTATTACGGCGCCGAGGCCCGCGGCATCGACGGAGACGGGCGCACCGTGCGCCTGTTCCTCGACGCCTGCGACTTGTCCGAGTACAACTGCGACCATGGCACAAGTAGGACGTAGGTTCAAAACTTTTGGCTGAAAGGTTCAAGCACCTCAATTATTAATAAAAATGGCAAGTGTGTCATGTCAGTGGATATGCCTAGGTTAGAAGTACAAAACCACAAATTATTGAGACAAAGAAAGCAATTACAAATTACTTTTTCAAGGGAAGTCAGACTGTAATTAGTTGTACGAACCTGGGTATTTCAAGTTTAATATTTTTTCAACGCAGGTTTCAAACTGGTAGCTGTGACCAGCCCGTGCACAGAAGATGAACTTACAGTTACAGAAGCTGCTCAAGTGGACTCTGATCAGTGGACTCCTGAAAAAGCGGATTATGATAATACCGTGCAACCTGACGATAACAATATTGATGACGACGAACCAAAGAAACTACAAAAAATACATCTAAAAGAGCCGCAGCCACAAGCCGGGAAAAACGCTAGGAGGAGGAATCAGCAATATTGAAGTCTTAGAAAACGTGTAACATATTGACCTCTGTGAATATAAGTAAAAGTATAATAAAATCCTCTTTATTGCACGCCTCAAAACAAGAATACAGCACACTAAATCTATTACATATGAAGAGAGGCAAACAATAGGCGGTCTTATCAATAATAAATGATCTCTTCCAGACAACCTTTAATTGGATATATTATTTTTCGTTAAACTGTCAAGTGTATAAAATTGTTGTTTCCGCCGCCATATTGGAATCTCAACAATAAATTGATTGTATCTGAATTAATATTTGGCCCGAAAATCTGGTATTACTGCTAACTTTCACAAAACTTAATGCTCTTTAACTTTTCCATGAAACGTGTGCATGTGTACGTGTGCACAAAAAGTGCATAGTTTATGAGGTACTTATAAGCAAAAAACTGAAAAAAGTCACACAATTTCAAAATTGTTGTATTGTTAGAATGTTCTCGATCGCACCCATCCTAGTTAGCTTTGGTCGTCTTGGTCTGCGAAAAATCTCTAGCGTTGCCCTGCCGGCGTTCCTGTCCTCGGTGCACAGTACGTTATCTCTCACTGGTAAATACTAAATCCGTCACTTTGTGGCTGTGAGATAGCGTACTTGTCCGAGGCTAGGGTCGCCTGGGAAGGATCCGTCTTTCAACAAAAATAGCCAAAAACTTTGAGACGGACCGATCTGCCAGCGGGCGCAAAAATACCTATTAAATTCCGCTACAGCTCCACCTGATAAGGCCCGCTTATTAGCGATCTCCGAAAAAGAGTCAGGGCACTCCGCTAATTACCGGATTTTTTACGTGGAGGAATGCATTTAGGCATCCCGCCTAGCTGGGGAACTATGACGGGTATGTTGGACTCGTCAGCACGGCCGACACTACCAACTAAACTACCCACGGTATGCCCGTCGTGCAGCGTTGGTGACGGTGACACGGGAACGCGTAAGCATTCAACCGCGAACATCGCCTGCTGCGACATCCGAAGCCGTCCCCTCCAACCTCCACGCCGAGAGCAAGATGGAAAAACCACGGGTTCCCAATACAGGATAGCGGCATTCATGTCCCTCGCCCGCCTCCTCCAGCGAACACGCAGGAGTTCTCTCCCTAAACGAGAGTACTCCCTGTTCAAAAAGTTAAGTCACTAGCTCATCCGGTCCTCCGGTGACCGTAGGGCTGGCTGATTCCAGCCTTATGGGTACCTTGCCAAGTGGCAGCGATATAGGGAACATTTGTATATAGATATATTTTAGGTACGGTCAATGCCAAAAATATGTTTATCTACACCAATATTATAAATCCTCTATTCCACGCTCGGAAACCGCATGTAATTACCATCATTACTGCAACGTTAACAGTGTGGTTAAAACGTATGAAAATTCATTACCTACGGTAATATGCCCTCCTCTCAGCCTGCCGGCACGCGCCCGCGCGACCGCCGGCACCATCGAGTTGGCCATGGCGGTGCAATGTCGGTCATCCTAATGGTTTCCGAACACTTCGTTTAGGATTTATAATATGTGTGTAGATAAAGCAGTGTATGCAACTGTACGTAATTAGGCCTTATTACGTAACAGTTACATAAACTACTAATACACTTTAGCACCTTACTCCTTTATGGTTGCAAAATACATATTTTTGGAGTTCACTGTACCAATAGTTTTTAAGTTAGGTACGAATATAGCGTGATAAGTTGTAGGTTTTCTTAAGTCATGATTTTTTTTTGTTGTATTTAATGATGCCCCTATTTTTTTCTTTTTTTATTAAAAAATAATGTACTCAGAATAACGAGAGCTCTTTCGATTTTAAACAAAAATGTGCCACCTATTTTTTTGTCCGTTTGATTACGCTTTTCATACAACCTGCTAGGACCGTAACAAACAGAACTAACAATAAAAGACTATAAAAAATTACAGAATTTTTTTTATGAAGTCGAAATAGCTCGTGATTTAGAGAAAAAAAATACTTATAATTTATTCAAAATATTTATTAAAAACAATAAGGGACAACTTTAAACAGAATAGTACATTATGATACAAGTGTGCTAAGTTTATCATTACATACGAAGCGATATTGAGCGCACGAACGCATGTGAGTGCGCATAAGGAAGCTGAGCTTATGTAATGATCAAGCACACGCGTTTCATACGACGTTTTTCAACACACTTGCGAAGAAATAACAGAATAGTATAATTAATAACTTTTGATAAATACATAAATTGTCAGAATGTTTACAGGATAGAGGTACTTACAAACCTAAGATAATTAAATTTAACTAAACTTTTTTGTGATGTTATTGAGTATCTGGAACTCTTTTTCAAATCATTTCATAAAATTAATCACATTTATTGTGCAATAAATTATAGTATTTTTTTCGTACGTATTGCTCACTAGATTTTTATGATGACATTTTACTAGTATGTATCACAATTTTGAAATATATCCAGAGGTTAAATTAACGCTAAAGTTGTCTTCTTATTCATTGAAAATATAATTTGTTTAAATTAATAAAACACGACGAGAAACATCTAACAAATAAACAATGATTTGATGTTAACTTATAAATGGCGCGCAATTTACTTTTTTGGATGTAGGTACGTGCAGCTTGAAGCAAAGGCGCGGACGTATAATGCCAAACAGCCAATATTAAAACAGACAATTCGTGTTTAAAACGTAATTTATTGTGTATTACGAGTAATATAATAAGTTGAAGAGATTCTTATTCGCACAGTGAATCCTCCTTTTTGTAAAGGGTCGGCAACGCGCATGTGACTCCTTTGGAGTTGCAGGCGTCCATAGGTTACGGTAGCTGCTTACCATCAGGCGGGCCGTATGCTTGTTTGCCACCGTCGTGGTATAAAAAAAAAAAAAAAAAAATCAGGATTGTGTAATTTGTATTCTATCGTAAATGTGTATATTTTTAATATATATACTTTTTTTTTACTTTTTTAGAATGTAAACTCATAAAGAGTTAAAAAAAAGTAAAGGTAATACCCGACTAAATTACAACGATTCGTCTGCGTACGTACAACTTGGTACTAGAGTACAAACGTCACTTGATCGGATTATTAAATTATTCCACTAGTTGGATAATTATTGTGAAATGCACGCGTGTTTAATATCTAGGATTATGAACATAAAAGCGGTGGAATGAGAACCTCGTTACGAGCAGGTGTGTTGAAAATTCCTATATAGTTGTTTACAATGGTACAGTAAAGTTCTTATATATCTGTACACACGGACGTTCAAAAATATGTGTACACGACCTTGTACCCATACAAATAAGGTTGTGTTCATATATTTTTGAACCTTGGTGTATATATATATATTAGAGAACTCCACTGTTGTACAGGTTGGTACGGTCACGTCTGAAAATATGGATACATTTAATGTGACAAAAACATTTATCCAAGACTTTACGCCTTGGTAAGAGAGTCGTGGCTACATATTTTTGTCACATTAAATGTATCTATATTTTTAGACGTGACTGTACCTGAAAACAACAAAGCCTATTCTCCTTAGGCAATTTTAACAGCAATTTTGCGGCCTTTAGTAGTCGCGTACGGAATTCGTAGGCTTTTGAGATTAATCATAACGAGATTATGGTAAGTATCCATAAGGTAAGGTAGTATGTATCCAAACATATCTTAATAAATTATGTAGGTAGGTACTTGTGTTTCAACTGTCTATCAATAAAACATCTCGACTTTAATATAAATAGTTAGTTGTAGTTATATAATGTAACATCAGTGTATTATCTGTGCCAGTGTTGTAAAAAATTATGAAAATTCATAACCTCATCGATTTTGGTAACGTAACGAAAATCTAGCCCTCCTCCCCGTCGTCCCCGACCGCGGTTATCCTCCTCCCCGACCGTTCGCACAATTGAGTTGGCCATGGCGGTGCAATGGCGTTCTAATAGGTTCCGAACACGTCATCTATATATATAAAAGAAGAAACTAACTGACTGACTGACTGACTGACTGACTGACTGACTGACTGACTGACTGACTGACTGACTGACTGACTGACTGACTGACTGACTGACTGACTGACTGACTGACTGACTGACTGACTGACTGACTGACTGACTGACTGACTGACTGACTGACTGACTGACTGACTGACTGACTGACTGACTGACTGACTGACTGACTGACTGACTGACTGACTGACTGACTGACTGACTGACTGACTGACTGACTGACTGACTGACTGACTGACTGACTGACTGACTGACTGACTGACTGACTGCCTGACTGACTGACTGACTGACTGACTGACTGACTGACTGACTGACTGACTGACTGACTGTAAAATGGGGGTCCAAAGTTTGTATGGCGAAACAAGATTTGTTAGACTATTTTATTCGAAACTTCACAGGAGTATTCCTAACGATAAATGAGTAAACACGTGTTTCAGTTTTTTTTTGAAATTCAACCCCCAAAAGGGGCAAATGTGGTCACAAAATCTGAAAATCAACATGGGTATCGTATCCTTTTTGAGTACTTATAGTACGCGGGCGAAGCCGCGGGAAAAGGCTAGTTTAGGATATGTAATATGTGTGTAGACTGTAGATAAAGCAGTGTATGCAACTGTACGTAATGATTACGTAACAGTTACATAAACTACTATAGTACGGATACCAAGAGTAGCCTATGCGATTTGTTGATTGATTTCTTCGTTAAATATTTCGTGTACATAGCGCCATCTATCGTATATATGTTTAGTTAGCGATCATTTTAATTTAAACACATTGGCAGTTCAATATTTGCAGTTAACGCGATATCGCGAAGATATACCGTATGCAGTGGCTTTAAAGTTCAAGTAAATGACAACAGATGCCGCTACGATAGAGCTGCTGTTCAAAATATATAACGAGGGCATCGTTTAAGGCGAACCAGTAATATACATATTATGTGTACAGTCACGTCTGAAAATATGGATGCATTTAATGTGACAAAAACATGTATCCAATACTTTACGCCCTGGTAATAGTTAGGGTCGTGGGTACATATTTTTGTCATACTAAATGTATCCATATTTTCAGACGTGACTGTACCTATTCTCTATTTGCATAGTCGTTACAAAGTAAACAGATCCCGAGGACAAGTTGTATTACAGGTCAAAGTCGAATAATAACGTTTTGGGAACTATAAAACTGCAGGTAAAATACAGGCTATTATCTTTAGCGGAGACAACTGGGGACGAATGCGATGCCACAACCACGGCAATGACACTATTTGGCGACCTTAACTTAAACTATATCCTTAATAACTATCTTATCGAATATTTATCGCCTGGCATCGTTGCTATAATTTACGTAAAAAGAAACAAAAGTTAACTAACTAATTCGTGACTAATTATAGGTACTTACACTATCATTTAAACCATGTAGGGTAGGTACGCCCAAAGCGGGTAAGCTAAGGGAGATGTGAAATATAACTTATACAAAAAAGTAGGTAAATATATCCAGAATACGACATTCATTACGACACGACAAATGATCATTTAATAAAGTACTCGTAAACGAAAAACACAACAAACTCTCACACAAAAACCACTAAATAACTTTGAAATAACCGTTTTTTCCTTATGGGGAGATCTATTAAATCAACGGCTAAATGACTTAAATATCTACAAAACTGCCAATTTTATAAGTTTCTTATATCAAGTTCAATATCTTATATCCATCCTCAATCCATGTTCAATATCCATAGTCCTCTTGAATTGAAACTAATGAGCCTCGTGAATATTTAAATTAAAATTCTTCAAAAGCTCTACAAAATAAAAACCAAAAAAAAACTGATGTTTTAACAGAGATACCCGTATTCATGTTCTTAACTACTAAAAAGAAGTGCACATATCATAGGATCACACCTTACTATATAGTAGAAGTGGATAGTAAGATTTTTTCCTACCCGTTTTGCCCGAAAGCATATTTTTAAATTTAACTGCCATAAACTCGAAACATAATGCTGGTAGCGCCTGACTTTACGAAATTACGAAGCACATTACTCGCAAAATTATTACACATAATTTACAAAATTGTTTTCACACATTCGTGAAACTAGCATATATTTTTTAGATATTTTATTGAATGATATTTATTATGGATGGGTTACTCTCTAACAAAATGAGCAAAGAAAATACTTCCAGAGTTATATCATAACCTAGCAACGATTCCGTTATGTTTATCTAATTTGACAATCGTTACATCTTCGCAATCTCATTGTTAGAAAATTACAGTTTGTTTCTTTCTCACGCGGGTGACAGGAGCTCATTGGGTCTCTTGCTTGCCGGCGCGCGACTAGCGACAATAGTTTGAATTCACTCATTTTAAGTGCTTCACTTTTGGAGCATGCATATAGGCCCATTTACACATTGATTAGTGTTAAGTACGAGTCCATACATTTTCTACTTGTGTTTAGTAACAAATGTATGAACTCGCACTTAACACTAATCAATGTGTAAAATGGGCCTTAACCCATAATATCTGTTGTAAAGACATCAAAAAATAATGTGTATGTCGTACCTTTCCAGCATTTGAATCAGTGATTAGCGAGTTTCCTGTGATTGGTAGACATTTAGGCTATTTTTTCGCACTTACACATTACTAATTAAAAAAACAAAGCTCCCGACGAATATGTTGCCTGACGTTTCGAACGTGATGACGTTCGCAACTACAGTCTTCCTGCGGCCTGAATTAGCAACATCGGGCGAAATATAACTCAGATAGGTCTACGCCATTACCTAAGTCACGTTTTAATTATTAAAATAATGAACTTAAAAGTACCTTTGAATATTAATTAAGTATACCTATATGATTTTTCTAGATCATAAACTAAGTATACGTAAAGTTTATAAGCCCGTCATTCTGTCTACAATCTTAATCACGCTGTGAGTAACATTTAAAGACAATGTTGATGTATTTATCTTTATCCCTGTTTTAATTGTATTGTTGTACTCATCCTACAGCAAATTTACATTAGAATTATTCCGTATCCGTCTGTACAAATATGTCTGATTTTTTGCATGGCACGTGCAGAAAAATGCACAAAGTTTTGCTAAGTAAAAAAATAAGACAAAGGCCGAAATCTTGTGTAAATAAATTGTATGGCAAAGCGGAAGCTATTCAATTCCACTCAAAATTGAGAAAACATTATACTTTAAGAAATTGCTATTTCCGTAAAGTTTTTGTTTGGAAGAGCTATCGTACTTATTCACGAATGATGAACCGGCTGGCGGGTTTTTGGTTTTAGTGAAGTATAAAAACCTAAATATATCTCAGTTTAAAATAAAAATTTGTAGAGGTAGGTATGAATAGTTGGCAGATATCAGGGTTAAACCGGATTCTGCCGTATATCTGAATCAATGTTTTAATGCCCAGGGGATTTTTTTTATTTGATGATTGTATCATAAATATTGGAAGAATCTAAGATACTGAGACAAATGTGCTGTGTCGCGACAGTAAACCATCGCAGCTGAGTAAACGTGGCTGTAATATTTTGTTTAATATTTACAGTGAGTGCATAAAATACAATGGTTTACTTATAATAGGTAAGTACTGTTAAAAGGAGTTTATAAGAAATGCTATACTTCAGAGCATCTCTTAAGTACTCCTACTCTACGAGTTGGCTATATTTTGGCTTTTATGTAAGTTCTTAGTATAACTAGGTAAGGTGATCAAAGAGTCAACAATTACTGGAGTTTGTTCTGATCAAATTGCGATCTCTGTACCTCAAGTGTAATCGGTTTCACTAAACGTATCGTAACGATTGCGATTGCGTTAGGTCTCAATTTGTATGGGATTATTAACAGCGCGCCAAGCAGAACGTATTGAAAACTAAACCAAAAAGTATACTCGGTGGGTTAGTTTCCGATACGTTCCACTTGGGGCGCTGTTAAATAATCCCATACAAATTGAGACCAAACGCAAATGCGATCGTTACGTGACGTCAGTGAAACCGATTATAGCGATTATACTTGAGCTACTGAACACTGACTATTACCTGCATATACTCGTACCTACAATACGTGTGATAACGATGAAAATAAACATCCGTGGATGAAACATCTCAGACATGTCCTGTTATGATTTCCCCAGAACTATGACTACTTTGGATCACTATAAATAGCATGCTTTATAGATAGCATAGTTAGTGGATTTTAATATTAATTTACTCAATTAAAATGTACATCTCTCATTTACCGAGACATAACTTTTACATTTGCAAGGAAAGTTTAAGTTTACTCGATAACTTTCGAGGATCTTAGTAATCAACCTCCGTGACGAGGGCTTGCAGTTTTCTTCAGCAACACTTCGACAAACGAGTATATTAATGTGACCACCAACGGCACCAACCACCATACGTGTCTTTCCACCATATCAATTAATGTGTTGATGTACCATACGTATCGAAACACGACGAGCATAAGCGACTTAGCTAAATTAATATGGGAACAATTTTATATACCCCATTGTTAGAAAACTAATAGGTAATAACCGATTAATATTTACTACTTAGGTACCTAACTAACTAACTATATTTCGATCTTAATATTGTATTAAGATAAAATGCCTACGCGACTGTAGGTTCACATAAATGTATTACAACCAATAAAATATATAGTTAGATTGTTAGCAGTAGCACAGATAACCTATAATCTGTGTTGTTAGTGGTTACTATCCATTCCATTCATCCATTCATAAATAATAGTTTACTGTGTCTTATGGGTTCATAAGACACAGTAAACTATGATTTATGAATGGATAAAAAATATCATAAATATTTATCCTCATACATATATTATGTCTAGAATACCTCAATTGTACTATTTGTTCTTATTAAACACTAAAACACTGACTAACAGCTGGCAGCGAAATATCATCGCCGTTATTTAATCTTAAGGTTCAGAGTAAACCTTCATAAACGTCGCCGGTCTGCCGTGAACGCCTGTCTTGCTTGCATTCCTATCCAAAATAAATCGTTTCTACCTTCACACTATGACAGAGTGCTCGGCATTTATTAACACTGTTGGGGTGGTTGTACTTTGCTTATGAACATTTAACACAATAAATAGTAATAATTATTTTATAGACTCGAAAATATTTTTAATTAAGTGTGAGTTAAAATGGTGCACAAGTTTAAAATTGAATCTGCAGGAGATGGACCCGCTATAAGTAGATTGAGATCAGTCACATCACAGGTATTAGTTTGCCTATTGTTTATTTACGTTGAGTGATATTTATCTACCTTTATGTATTATGTACATATAGAAACAGCAGCAAAAAGCCAAAGATACCTATATACCTACTTACCTGCCAGAGAAAAACGATTTTCATGTCTCATGCAAAACAAGATAAACAATGAATAATTGTGGTTTCGTGCACAAACAAAGCTGTATTGTATTGATTAAGAAACGGTTAGTGAGAAAAGAGCGAGACGTAGATTAAATGTAATGTTTAACACCACATCACTTTTCATAAATGTGTATTGTGGAGTTTACTGGCCACAGACCATCACGAACACAAGCCTATGGGAATTAACCGGCCAAAACCCTTTAGCCAAGGAGATACTTTTGCAGAAGTGGCGCTGGATAGGCCATGTTTTACAAAGCCCCCTACCTAGCCAGCCACCTACCAAAAACCACCTACCCAAGCAAGGGCTGACTTGGCAAGTCCCTGGAAAACGGGGTAAAGGTCGCCCTCGTACCACCTTTAGGCGCACAGTTGAGAAGGACGCTGCATCAACTGGCCTTGGTTGGACGGAGCTGGAGGAGAGACAAAAGACCGTGAGCAATGGAAATCCCTTCTAAAAGCCCTATGTCCTTGATGAGGGACAACAGAATACCATCATCATCATCAAATGTGTATTAATACTACCTAATATACTATTAAGTAGGTGCGAAGTATAGGAAATGTAGCTCCTATACTAAGTTAACTAAGTACCTACTCAATGTAAGGGCTGTTGTGTGATTTCTTCATAACTATTATGATACACCGATTGTACCCGGAGCGCCGTTACCGTACATATGGTCAAGCCAGGCGGGTTGCATAGATCCGTCTCATTTATTGACTCTGCATATTGTTCATATGACCTGCATAGCACAGCCACGTTTTATTTGAGAAACGAAATGTGTTCTAATTATTTCTAGATTTGAGAAAATGTTAGAATTTGTTGTTATTGCCAATAAAACGTCATTGCCTTTTAATCTACATATCTGATAGTGACAAATAAGTGTTTTAATTATGAAGCATTCCAGTTTTTAAACTAGGTAGTACCTGATATGTACAAGAGAACGTTCTTATCGAAATAGCAATAAAAACTCAATTAAAAAATATTGAGGCGGTTGTTACGACTTACGGTTGTTGCATAATATTATTGTTTTTTTATATTTATTTACATTCAATATTCAAGGATCCTTGAATGTGAACATTTGCATGTTTGAAATTTTATAAAAATGGGTTTGATAGTGCATTAAATTAACATACTTGCTTCGGATCCGCATACGTGTGATAACCGCATTACCTACTTATATATGACCATGTGCCATTTGCATGACCATAACTGTATTAGCATTAAACAAAGTACACTTGACCAATTTTGAACGAAATAAATACATCTTTTGGCTTTCTTGCTGGCTCAGACAGAAACGCACAAGGCGTTACTGTCTTACTTCATCTAGTCTTACAATTATATAAATAAATTTCCAGGTGGTAGCATGTATGTCTCCAAACCTGCTGCTGTTGGACCTGGGGATGGCCATCAGCTTCTCTACAATAGCATTACCTGATCTCCTGAATGCTTCTGAAGGTCTTTCGTTGGATGAACGACAGGCTTCATGGTTCGGTAAGTTTTCACATGATCAAAGCCAAGCAAAATATCAAGACCAGGTTAAATCATCGCAATCGTGAAATCCATTCGATTTCGCAAATTGTCCTGTTTGTCTTACTAGATACTAAACAAACTAAGACGTCTAAGACTACGCCGTTAGCAGAAAATCCTTGCGTTTTTTTAATAAAGTCTTCGTAATATACCAAAGGGGGCGTCCATTAATCGCGTCATATTGTATAGGGTTGGGAGGGGGTCAAGAAAAAATCACCAATGATCACCACAGGGGGGAGGGGGGCCTGGACACATATCACGTGTAATTTTTTTGTTCTTTGTGCTATACTGTATTGTGGTCAATAAAATAAAAATTATCAACTTTGAAATGAATCAATCTGTCAAAAGCAGAGTAAAATTGCACTATGATTGAAAATTATTTTTAATGGCATTTGACATATTATTTTGTGAAGTAGGTTTTTAGGGTACCGTAGCCAAAGTGGCAAAAGCGTAACCCTTATAGTTTCGTTATGTCCGTCTGTCCGTCCGTCCGTATGTCACAGCAATTTTACTCGGAAACTATAAAAGGTATCTTAATAAATATTTAAATATAAGGTGTATGTTTGTATGCCGCTACTTAGTTTTGTAGTAAAATTGCTGAAAAAGATATTTTAAGGAGGGGCAGTACTCCATACATGTAATTATTTGTCTAAAAAGTTTTTTTTTACCAATTATCAACATGATGCACATCACTCGATAGGTCCTTCGAAATAACATTGAGGACTTTTTGTTTTTTTATTTATTTAGTGAATATTTTAAGGAAAGATCATACCGTAAGTCTAAAAAACTTGTGTCCCCTGTCACTTTTGGACCGGAGATCCAAAAAATATGAAAAAAATTGAGAACATTATCAGTTTAGGAATGATTGAGTTTCTCCTAAAAACTCATTTCATACGCAGATACGACCTTTTGATATTACTTTTTCGATAGTAGGTACGAAACCGCGTGGTCCGACACGCAATTGGCCGGTTTTTTTCAATTAAAGATAATTTTATTTTATATGTATACATGTAGTTTCATTTTTTTACCCTTTACGTGTACGTACGTTACGACGTACGGTACGAAACCGCGTGGCCCGACACGCAATTGGCCGGTTTTTTCAATTAAAGATAATTTTATTTTATATGTATACATGTAGTTTCATTTTTTTACCCTTTACGTGTACGTACGTTACGTAAGTAGGTTCACGTGTTAGAAAACTGTACTTACTTTAGTTAGCAAAAAATTACACGTCATATTGGATAGGGGGGGGGGAGGGGTCCTGAAAATATCACCAAAGATCACCATGGGGGAGGGGGGGTCTAAAACAAGCCAAAACCGTATGACGCGATTAATGGACGCCCCCAAAGGAATACCTGTAACACTCTTGTATACCAGGGGCCTATTTCTCGAAAGGTATTAGACCAATATTATTAGTGCACGAACTGTCGAATCGTATGAGTTTCCATGACAACACACTAATGGTCTAAGAGCTGGCCACGTCAGATATGACACAATAATGAGAGCGATGAAACCTGTCTAGTAAGACTGCTTTACCATCCTTATTGCTAGATCCGGGCATCTGGTAGCTTTTAATGGGTGGAGATTGGAGTGACAGACCAACGAAGTTTTCAAGTTGGAAAAAAGTATTACCCAAATAGGTAAAAACTGCTAAAGTTGTGTCATTTATACAGGACAGGGCCTATATTTTAACATTAGATTAAAAACCATTGTCTATTATTGCGGAAAGAAAAACAGTAGGCGACTGACTAAAAATTGCATTATACATAATTTAGCACTACTTTCCCCCAACAGAAACTTCTGGATATGATATAATCTAATTAATTATATAATTTCCTATAATATTGCATCAAACCCAGAACTCTAGGATTTGTTTTCTTCAAGTTATTTTCATTCTTTGACATCCACCACTTTACAGCTGCCAGATGTCCGGTTCTAAAAATAAGCATGGTATAGCAAACTAACTAGAGGGGTTTCGTTGCTCTCATTATCGTGTCATATCTGACGTGGCCAGCTCTCCGTCTATAATAATATTAGTCTAATACCGTTCGAGAAATGGGCCCCAGTAGAAAGAGCTAATAGACATATGTACAGTAAAACTTTCAAACATATCCAAGTCATTCTACCGCTTATCCTACTTACTATGGTACCTATGCTACGTGATCGATGAAGGTTTTCCGTCTGTTTCGGTGACTTGGCAAGCATGTGATGGTTTTCCATGTTAATATTGGCTGTCGTCAGGATATCTACATTAAATGATGTTATTGACGTATTCAAATGACAATCATCGAGCTAAGTAATCGACCGATTGAAGCTTTAGATCGTAAAGTTTACTAAGAATCTCAGGCTTCAGACTTCAAGATTTCAAAAGAGGAGGTTATCAATTGGCGTGTATGTTTTTTTTTTGTTTGTTACTCCATAACTCCATCATGTCAAACCGATTTAAAAAAAAATTGATTGTAAGTATATATATACAGATTGGTTCCGTTTTTGTCAAAACGCAGTTCTGATGATGAGATCCATGAGGAATCGAGGGAACTCCTGAAATCTTAAAGGCACACATATAGTGATTTTTATATTTTTATCAACAATTCCATCACGTTCATTCAAAACAATGACATTTGATGAAGTGGACGCATAGTTCACGTTTCGCGATTTGTCCTCTTCGCTGTGATTGTTAAGCAAGTAATATTGTTAGGAAAAAAATTCGTCAAGCTCAAGTTCTGATGATGGAATCCATGAGGAATCGAGGGAATTCCTCAAATCTTAAAGACGTACATAAAGTGATTTTTGTATTTTTATCAACAAATCAAGCATTTTCATTCTAAACACAACATTACATTAAACACATACGTTACATTTGATGAAGTGGATCTGCTGATGATGACAAGAACGGAACTCTTCAACAACGCATAGTTCACGTTTGACATTTGTCCTCTTCGCTGTGTTTGTTAAGCTAGTAATTTCATTGTATGGAGTCTGAGTGCACCATCTACAATAATCCTTCACCGGCTTCCCCCATTGAAATCGGTTTTTTTTTCTTAAAAAATATTTTTTTTCATTTGTGATGCACCTGAAACTCTTAATATAACTATATTTAGAGTTCCAGGTGCCAAGGTTTTAGTATCAATTTTTTTGTTGTTTTGAGGGTCCAAAATTCTAACTGATAGAAAGGTTTTTTATTAATTCCAGTATCCAACTAGTACGTTAAACATACATATACACTAACTGTTCTTCTTTTTGCAATAAAGGCTTAACTGGAGAGGTAGTGGTGGGAATGAAATGCAGCAGGCATCCGTTTTGTCAGAGTACTTATATAAAAGTATTCAAAATGGCGCACGTCTAAGGTGGCGGAACTCTCATTGATACACTATAGTATATATGTATACTATAGATCTTGATTTTACTTATACATATAGTTAATAAAAAGACGTTTTCGTAAAAACCAACAACACATACGTAAAATAGATGAAATTTACTACTATCATTTCTAATAGCAACCTGTTAGCATGGAAAATAAATATCAAGCAAGTACAAGTCTGACTCGCGCACCGAGGGTTCCGTAAGAATATTTCATAAACGCTTGTAGCTTGATGCAATAACGAATATAAATACCATCATGTACAATTTTCAACAAACCATTAAAAACTATTCAGTAGTTAGTGTAGTGTCGTCCGCTACGCCTCTTCATATGGGGGCAGAGGCTGGTAAAGGTAGAAAAAACTTTTAATAGGAAGAATACCCGACCACATTAAAATTTTTGCTAGGTACCTAACCTGAGTACAAAAGTTGGTATTTCAGGGATAATTATTTATCACGTCAACCGATTTTAGAAATTTATTTCATTAAATTAATAAAAGACACTTTCAGCATGATTTCATTAGAATTTATAGGGTGACCGAGTGAGAGTCGGACTCGTACCCAAATTTTTTTTTTCTTGAGTCAAAAAAAGTTTAAAAAAATTTCGGTTCATCGGTTTCCCAGATAAGGGGGGTTTGAATAGCCAATGTTCACCTTTTTTTTAAAAACTTCATAACTATAGGTACATGTTAAAATTATACAAAAAATATATTTGAGATTCTCCCATTAATCCCTTTTATTTGATATACCACAAAATATGTTTTGCATAACTTTTTTTTTAATTTCTTGTTTAACCCCCCGCCCCCCCACACACACAAATGCCCCCTATGTTAAAAATTTGGCGTTACGTGCCTGCCTTTGGCTTGCTAACTTACATATGTGTACAAAATTTCAGCTCCATCGCTCCAGTAGTTTCGGAGACAATTAGCCACTTTGGTACGGAACCCTAAAAATTAACCACTGTTGTCTACCACGTAACCCTACATTATCTTCTTCCATGATCTGAATTAAACAAAGTTTCTTACTTTTTAGACCAGAGTTTTTATGACCGTTAATTCCATAATTACTCTTTTATCCTAGTTCATAAAAGATTTCATCAAAACAAAGAGATTAATCTTTGAAAATTTATCCAGTGAAATCAGCTCTAACTGGTTTTGGATACGTTAAAAGCCGGAAAGTAAACAGAAATTATTTAGAATGAAATAAAAGTCAACCATTAACTATACTATCTATACTCGTGCTTATTATCGGCCAACTTTCTCCGACACAGTTTATTTCTATAATTCTGCCATACTTTAGCAATCACATTAAGCAGGCTTAAGCAGATTATTATATTCATTGTTTTCTACGATTCTAATCCAACTTACGCGTATCCTACTTAAGTATTTACAATGTATTTTATTATTCTACCAATCACGATTGCAGCTGAGTTACGTAACGAGACGAGACACTAATAATTTTTTCACCTCACTCGCTCGGAAAACCTCAGTTTATTTATAGTGCGAAATCTGCGTGCAAAAGTCTATTTTATCCGCTAGCGTGCAAAAGTCATTTGAATTTCGAACACGATGATTGTAATTCTCTGTGGTGCATGTAACTTTTTTTAATTTATAACTCCTTGTGACTCCGCGTGACTGATATGAGTGCTTTTCTCTTGTTTATTTTGTTTGGATTTCTTATTATTATTGTGTTGTCTTAAATTTTATATGTTAAATAGAGGGCTAAATCAAATATGATTATATTTTTATTTTTTACATTGTTTTTTTTTTCATCTCGCATTTTCCTCGGTGTAGTGAGGTGAAACGTTGTGTGTTCCGCACGGCTGAAAAATTATTTGGCGGCTCGTGTCTTGAAAGCCTCGCTACGCTCAGCTTTCAATTTCAACACTCGCGCCAAATACCAACCACTTAGCAGTCTTGCAAAACAAATAACTATTAAATAAAGGAATACTGGAGAGTCTTTATTTTGTCACACATCAGCTCCGATTTATAATACGTATCTACTTAGCCGTCATAAGTATTTTGTGACAATCAATGAATTTATTTTGTTATAGACTAAAGAATATTTAACCGGTATTTTAAAGTTAGGTTATTTACGTGTGTACTAATTTGTACGTAGGTTAGTATACTACTTATACCTACATACTTTACTCGTACCATCGTGTAAAGTTTATGCGACATCGCCAGTAAGTGTCGTAAGTAATTACACGTGTCTCTTAGTTATTCTATCTACTTTCTTGTGAACAAGTAATATACAAGATGAAATTGTATTACTATGTAAGTATTCTAAGTACTTCATAAACAAGATTCCTATTAATATGGTGAGCGTTGGTTAATTTTTAAATATAGAAACAATTAACGACGACCAAACACCATTGTAGAATGTTATATTTAATGTATTTTATTATAATTTAGTTCACTCATTTCACATATTGTTTGAGTTAAGTTGTAGGAGCAAGTTTTATATTTAATATCAATGGAACGAAGCTGCAGTAAAAAACAACTCTAACAAAAAGTACAGTAATGACCTTTAATGTGAGCGGAAACAACAATTTTTAGATGATGGTCATTCTACAGTTAAAAACCCGAATAAAAAAGGCAGACAGTGTTCTTTTTTAGGGTTCCGTAGTCAACTAGGAACCCTTATAGTTTCGCCATGTCTGCCCGTCCGTCCGTCCGTCCGTCCGCGGATAATCTCAGTGACCGTTAGCACTAGAAAGCTGAAATTTGGTACTAATATGTATATCAATCACGTTGACAAAGTGGTAAAATAAAAAGTGGATTTTTTTTTTTTATTAGGGTACCTCCCCTATATGTAAAGTGGGGAGTGATTTTTTTTTTCATTTCAACCCTAAGGTGTGATATATTGTTGGATAGGTATTTAAAAATGAATAGGGGTTTCCTAAAATCATTTTTCGATAATGTAAATGTTTTTGGAAATAATCGCTCCAGAAGTAAAAAAATATGCGTCCCCCCCCCCTCTAACTTTTGAACCATAAGTTTTAAAAATATGAAAAAAATTTCAAAAGTAGAACTTAATAAAAACTTTCTAGGAAAATTATTTTGAACTTGATAGGATGAATAGTTTTTGAAAAAAAATACAAAATAATTTCTGAACTAACTTTGTAATTTAACCGTATACGCAGGTGTTTATTGTACCTGTAATTTCTACAAAATTACAATGAAATGACGTGCTTTCAAATAAAGTAAAAACGGTGAAAATCGGTAGACGCAATAAAGAATTATCCCATAAAAATCATCTTCCATACTTTAAGCTCGCGCGCAATAAGTAGTTTACTTAATTTGCCGATAGATGTCGCTGTACGTGGAACTCTCATATCATATCCTACATGGCGGTGTTATTAACTCTTAAGTGGGGACACTTACTGTGACGGACGGAAAACTCGGGACCCTACACTGAGCGTGGCTCGACACGCTCTTGGCCGGTTTTTAATAATTTACCGATAATGGCACCCGGGGAATTCCCCTGAAATTCAGGAAATAATTATCATTCTGAAAGAGGTAGGATAAGTCAAAGTATTCGATTGAAATTAGGCACTAGCTAGGGATGCAACAATGTTTATATCATACCTAGGTCATACGCGTCTCTCCTGTGGACATACCCAAAGTTAAGTGGTACTCCATTTCTAGTAACCTGTGTAGTAAAGTCACTAGTTATATATGCATACGAGCTAATAATGATAAATATTGTCCACCGGAGTGACATCTTTTATATTAAAATCTGAGTGAGTTTTTCAATGGTAAGTTTCGAACTCAATGTTTTGGGTTCTGTACCTCAAAAAAGTAAAACACTGAACCTTTATAGGATCGCGCGTGTGTCAGTCTGTCCGTCCATCTGTAACACTACTCGACCGATTGAGCTAAAATTTGGTACACGTCTTGTAAGTGACCCAAAGGTGGACGTATAATGTAAATTAACTTTTAACATGGAGCCACTTTTGAGGGGTAAATTAGAACGTTAATTTTTTTTTGCACACTATAATAATAATAATATGGTGTGACATTATATGATATGAGAGTGCTCTATGTAAGAATCTCAGATATATGTTTTGAAATAATTTTAAGATAAGTGGTTTGGAAGTTATTTCAAACAAGACGCCGGCATATGAAATCAGTATAGGAAATTTAGTATTTATTTTATTTTGTAAATACCTACATAAATTTAATCTTTACAGGGAGCGTAGCTTTCCTAGCTCAGCCAATCGGGGCTCTCATCTCCGGTCCCATGGTGGACTATTGCGGCCGCAAGAAGGCCAATTTCATCGCCAACCTGCCGCATGTGTGTGCGTGGCTCCTCATGTACTTCTGCTGGAACCTGCCCACGCTCTTCCTGGCAAATATCCTGCTTGGCTTTGGGACGGGAGTCATGGAGGCGCCAATCAATTCCTACGTCGGGGAAGTAAGGTAAGACACGTGTAGCTCACGGAAAAACTCGAGATTTAACATAGTTGTAATTTGTACTTGATTTGCCTTTTTTATTTGCATCAAAAAACCCCATTAGTACCTAAGGTGTTTTGTACTCATGTGCTAAGTGCGAATTTTGGCAATTGGTTACTTAAACTTGATATACACACGCCGTGTCATGAATTACTGAATGTGTATTGATTTTGTTGAAGATAAGGTCATCGTCAACAGACACCTGAGTAATACATTTTGAACGTATTATGATATTACTTATTAGTCTTATTACCTTTATCCGTGTCGAATAATCCACGGTATCTCTATTATTTTTAGGTCAATGTCTCTCAATCTATTTCATAACGGCAAACAATTCATATCTGATATCAACAATCTTAGAAAAAAACATTTATTTGTAGATACTTATCTATTCACTATATTTAGAGTTCCCTATTTTACGAATATGTATTTCGGTAAAACTATTAGGTATACATATATGTAGAAAAGTAATTGTAGATTTTAGAACAGTTAACATAAATTTCTGAATACTCGTCACCGTCCGTCCCAGTGACTTGATCTATAAACTTAAGCCTTTCGCAATAAAGGTGTCAACTATTGGTCATTAGCGTATCCAACACTACGAGGTTCAATTGTTTGAATAAACAGTGCTTTGTATACACCGTGGGCCCTTATAACTAGAAAGATTTTAACAGTGTATTCCTGATTATATTTAGATACTAAAATGTCCTATAAACTTTTCTGAAATACGCCTAGTTTCAGAGTTAATACCAATTTTGAAAAAAATCACTTTTTATTATAACTCAGCACAAAACGCCTTTCTGATGGCGTTGTTGCCACTATTGGCCATAGTTTACACGTCCTTATTGACAGATATCAAAGAGACAAGGAAAACTATGCAGGAACTAAATTTTTCAAAAAAACATTTACCAATTTGTTTTAGGCGAAAATTTTATTAATAACATTTACTTTTCATATGCAATAAACATTCAAAAAATAAAAAATAAAATTAAATAAAATTTATTTTTTTGGCGAAATTGACCTAAAGTCACATAATATTATTTCCTTCTTATGGTCTCAGAAATTCGTGGTTAAGATCTGTCGGGTTATACGTGCCCACGGTGTATAATTGGCAATTACTTGCCAGGTGTTAACGTGCCGGAAGTACATAATGCTAATTAAATCGCTAATAACATTTAAAACCCTGTAAGTTACTTTTTAATCTTTGTGATATTGGATGCACGTTGCACGCAAAACATTAATATGTTGAACATTACTAAGTACTAAACATAGGTCTTACTACAGATATTGAATAGTATGGAAATAATTTTGGAAGTAGGTAGGTATGGACAATATTGTCTAGAAACATTTTGAGAATATCGTTGACCATTAAAAAAAAACTAGATAGTACTTTTTTGGGTTCCGTAGACATAATGGCCAAAATGGAACCCTTATACAGTAGAACCCGCTTAATACGATAACGTTTAATACGATTTCTTCCATAATATTTACACCTTTTTATATCTGTTATCTGTCCCTGCAACTTAAATTCCCTCAGAATTGTCCCGCTTTCCCGCCTAAGACGCGTTTTTGGCTAGGTCCCTTCAAAATCGTCTTAAGCGAATGTAGTTTCGTCATGTTTGTCTGTCTGTCCTTATGTCACAGCCATTTTATTCGTAAAGTATAAAACATATAATGAAGAAATTTTATTGAGAGGCGTGTTTTAGGTGCCGGCATTTTTAGCAAAATTGCTGAAGTGGATACTTGTTTTTTTTAGCAAAATTGCTGCATTTTTGTTAGATGAGAGTATCCAGTGAATATTTTCAGAAATAATCACTTCTAAAGTTGAATCAATTCAGCCATTTTTGAGTTATGTTCAAAAAACTACTTTCTACGAAACCCTCCATTAATTATGCGTGGTGCGACACGCAATTGTTTGAAAATAATTTTATACTACTTTCAAAATCACTAAGTATTTACGCTTGCTTATGAATACATATACGCAACACATTTTGATGTTAAAATACGTAAATACATTTTAAAACTTTTAAAATAGATCGAAACTACCACTGGAGTAACTACCCGCTCCGAGCTGCTCTCGGCGCAAAATTCCCAAATGCTAAACTAAATAGACTTAAACTGAATGTCACTTTATTATACTAAACTAATACCTACTACTTTACAACGTATTTTTCCAGCGAACCAACCATCCGCGGCGCGCTCTGCACTCTCACCCAGCTGTTCTCCTCCATCGGAATCTTCGTGATGTACTTCCTGGGCACCGTGGTGGACTGGCGCAGGGCTGCGCTCATCTGCCTCGTCGCTCCTATTCTCTCTATGCTTCTCATTCTGTTGGTATGTATAAAGTTGGGGCCAGACAGCAGATAGCCGTAGATTCTGCCACGTGCCCTTGGTTGAAGCGAGTTGCTGAAGCTAGCGTCTACATGGCTGACAATCTACCAACCGCTCCTGCCAATGGTTGGCAGAGCACGCCTAGCTACCAAGGGCGTTTAAAGGTCATGTAGAATTTGGCACCAACCACTGGCTACATGGTTTAAGATCTCTGTTTTCTGCCAAGGTCCCGTGGCAGAGGGCTGTGGTTGTATGCCGTCTGGCCCTAACTTAAGCCGCTGAGAGTAACCGCCACGGTGTAGAAAAAGAATCAGAAGTGAAATTCAACTACATTTACAATTTTATTGTTCATCTTCTATGACGATAAATTTAGTAGTTCATAATAATCATAATTATTTAATTATTTATCGTTCCTACTATTATCAATAGTAACAATCATTATGAATAGGATGGGTAATGCTTTCGGGGAAACATTAAGTATCAGTTTCTCCACGTCTCCACGCAAAATAGTTACTATTAAGCAATTTATCCTAAAGTTACCATTAGGTACTCCTAATGGTTACCTTACGACAATTTGCTTTAAAACTTTATTTCTAACCATATCTTTGATGTCTGCACATTCTTCTATTTTAGGTACCCGACTCACCAGTCTGGCTTCTAGTCCATGGACGTGAAAAGCAAGCTCTCACGTCGCTGTGTTATCTCCGTGGTTGGACTATACCAGAGAACGTTCGCGAAGAATTTGATGACCTCGTCGTCTATTCTAAGACTCTTCAGCAGTGCGTCATCTGCCAACAAACTTATGATAAGATGCCAACTGACTGCGAACATGACAAAATGCATATCATTAAAAGGTTAGTGAAAATGTTTTTTTTTAATATTTTACGAATTTCCTTGCAAATATCTGACACTACTATAGGTATATACGATTTATAAATTTAAAGGAAACAGTGACCAAGGCTCCGGTAGCCTACAGGTTGGGGCGTCTGCCGTGAATGCAGAAGATGCTGGTTCAATTCCAGCTTTGAGCACCGGAGGCCTTGGTCACTATTTCCTTTGTATATGAACATTATTTAAATTTATGAAAGTATTAATACTTTGATATTAATTAGAAGACAGCTAACCATAGTAAGCGTGCGTAACCGTAAGAGGCAACACAGAAACATCCTGTTTGTTAACCTGAGTGACAATGTCAAGTTTATTGTTCTCATTTATGCCACAAAGCGCATATTCTCCACCGCGCATGATTCTTTGTTCGGTCGTTGCATTGTGTTGAAAGTTAACGACCTCCATTTGTCTTTTACCTATGCCTTGAACACAACGTGTTCTAGAGCCTGTAAATTTTATACGGGCGTATACTTTATTCACCTATAGTATCCAGCAATATGACTCATATAGTGTAATCATTTTGTTAAATAGTGTTATTAATTATGTGTAACGATTTTTTAAAGTCCTACCGGGCACCAATGTACGCTATCCAACTGATTTAAAACTGACATAACTGACATGACGCATCGGTAAGTTAATTGTCATGGATGCATTACATTACGGGCTGAATTATTATGTACTAGCTGTGCCCGCGGCTCCGCCCGCGTGGAATTCGGTCTGTGTTAGTAAGCGGCTAATTCACCCCTAATTTCTCTCCCGCTACCCTGGAGGCGGAACTTGAAGTAAAGTTGACAGATGACGCTAGAGGACAGTAGTCCTAATAAAATATTTTACAATTACCACTAAATGAAAGTACACTCAAAAATGAATACTTTTTTTATCATATTATTTTTTTTGGCATGATTTAAACGACATAGAGTAGTAGGTGTATATCGGACGATACAGGACCACTTTTGTATTTATACGTTCATGTCCACGGCAAATGTCATCCAAATCGATCCTCCCGTCAAATCAGTCTAAGCATGAAAGGTAAGAACAGGCGCGGTTGAAATTGGGGGGGGGTCACAAATGTAGAAATGATTTTTTTCTATTTGAGGTGCACTTGGAGCGGGGAGGGGGTCAATGACCCATGCAAATTTAACTCAATCGAGTGTAGTGGCTACCCCCCTCCCCTCTTTTAGACGTTGAATTTTTATAGGCTACGTATAACCTGGCTGGGGATTTTCTGGAATTGGAATTAGTAATCCTTAAGGGGTGATTTCCGGGATAACAATGCAAAAAAAACCGGCCAAGAGCATGTCGGGCGATGCTCCGTGTAGAGTTTCGTAGATGCTGCCCTGTTACAAAACATCCGTTCAAAAGGTCGTTTATTTGGCGGCGCTTACGTCATTTTACTATTCGGCACTTCCTTTCAATATGCGTTTTTGACTAATAATTCAAAAACGGCTGGACCGATTTTATTCAACATAGTTTTTATTGAAAGTTCTTATCAGGCCTCACCAAATTTCAGCTTTCTAGTGCGAACGGTAACTGAGCTAGACCGCGGACAGACGGACGGACATGGCGATATAACTGTTACGTAATAAGGCCTAATTATGTACAGAAGCATACACTGCTTTACCTACACACATATTAAAAATCCATTGAATTCATTAGAATGACCGTCATTACACCGCCGCTAAAAGGGGGGGGGGGGGCTTTTAGACGTTGAATTTGAGCATGATGAGATGAGAACCGGCCAAGACCATGTCGGGCGATGCTCAGTGTAGAGTTTCGTAGAGGCCGCCCTGTTACAAAACATCCGTTCAAAAGGTGGCGCTTACGTCATTTTACTATTCGGCACTTCCTTTCACTATGCGTTTTTGACTGATAATTCAAAAACGGCTGAACCGATTTTATTCAATATAGTTTTTATTGAGAGTTCTTATCAGGCCTCACCAAATTTCAGCTTTCTAGTGCGAACGGTAACTGAGCTAGACCGCGGACAGACGGACGGACATAGCGAAACTATAAGGGTTCCTAGTTGACTACGGAACCCTAAAAAGAGATAAATAGTAGTTATGTAACTGTTACGTAATAAGGCCTAATTATGTACAGAAGCATACACTGCTTTACCAACACACATATTAAAAATCTAGGGGGGGGCAGGCGTGCCGGCGGTCGGGGGTAATGAATTTTCATACGTTTTTACCATAGTGTGGTAACAGATAAATCAAAATATTTATTTATCAATGTAAGCACATTACACTGCACTAATTAACGTCAGAGAAAAATAAAATACGTGAGTGTCGTGGAACACGCGATTGGAACGAAGTTATGTTATTTAATTTTAATTTTTTTTGGAAATTTTTGAAATTTACGAAATTTATGAAAATTTTTGAAAATTTTGCCATTGTTTACTTTTAGGTTTCCGACTTTTTTCACTTTTATCACTTTGTCACTTCTCACTTTAACTTTTCACTACACTTCACTTCACTTCACTTTATTCTATTTTATATATTTTTTGTTTCATTCCATTTTACATGTTTCTCAATCGTATGGGTGTCGCGTTTTCGTGACGTGACGCTTTTTCGTGACTTTTTTTCGCCTAGCCTCCCATCCGCGAACCGTCCGATAAGGAACTTCGTTCCAAAACTACCACCGGTTCTAACCCTACATACACCTCTGGCCCAAGAAGTATTATGACATTTATGACCGAAAAGAAACTCGACGGGACTTATTTTTTTCAAAACAGTAAGTAATACATTATTAGATCTTAAAGATACATAATAATGCGTAGTTCTTCAAGAAGACATATCAAAACAGCTTGAGAAACAGATAATGTACCCATTGTTTAATTATAAAGAAAAATAAATCCTAATCTGACTGCTTCATAAAACGTTTGATATGTTTTCCTACCTAAACGGTGTCCTATAAATGTTAGATGATTTTGTAGTAGTTTTTTGGTTTGGGCCATGCATCTTTGTCTGTCATATATAGTCCTCGAACCTGGAATAACATTCATGACATTTTCAAATATTTCTTAAGAGCGGGTAAAGGTAAATTTAAAGCATCGACGGGTAACATGTTATAAATATGAACACCTTAACCAAAAAATTACAAATTATTTCAATACCAAATTTCATCTAAATACGTACAGCGGTTATTGGTCGTTTCTTCCCCATGTAAACTTTTTGCATCCGCTTAAGAGGCGATCCCAAAACGCGCGAATTTCTTAAAATGCTTCATTTTCTTCGAAGGCTATGGCTAAAGTACTTAGTTTTTTTTAATGAACTATTGATGCATATAATATTTCATTTCTTTATCTATAGATAGACGGCCATCGGAGCAAATATTAAATTTTAAAGAGTAAAACATGAAAAAAATTGGTCGTCTTGGAAGGCCTTTCCGGATTTTCCAGTTAGATGTACCGTTCATTTCCTAATTACGCAAAAAAGGGTGTCAATTCTTATTCAACTTGAATAAAATTCAATTGAGTATATCATGTCTGAGACGGCCATAAATATCGAAGATTCATCTTGGATAATAGACAAAATACCTCCTGATTATATGCCAGTTTTTTGATGAAAACACGTTTACATTTAATTTTTTCCACGAAAACTCTATGAATATTTTGCCCTAAAAAGATTATCATATGAAAGTTAAACTATATTTCTATCACGATAAAAAATATCATTACCTACTATAGTGGTACGTTTTAATTTAGTATGAATTTTTAAAAATGACCTATAAATCACACTTCACAGGACACTTTCTGTAAGAATCGTATTTTTGGGTTCTTAATAATAATAAATATGGTTCAAAAGTATTTTTTTGTATTACTAATACTTCAAACTATCTTATAGATAGCATTTTATGCGGCTTTTTTCATTAATAGAGTTTTTCGACCCTCTTCAGCTTTATTATATGTATAGATGAAAAAAAATATCCTTATTTTCATCTATACATATAATAAAGCTGAAGAGGGTCGAAAGTCTGTACATGGAAGATAATCGAAATAAAGTTGGCTGGGGATACTTAGAATCGATAACAGAACACGTTCCAACAATTTTTGGAATTTTTGTCTGTTTATCTGTTTATCTGTTTGTCTGTTTATTTGACCGCGCATCACGTGAAAACGGCTGAACGGATTTTGATGAAATTTTATATAGAGATAGTTTGAGTCCCAGGAAAGGATAATATATAGTTTTAATCCCGAAAATCAACCCTGGTGGGGGTGAAAATGGGGTTGAAAGTTTGTATGGAGAATTTTTAACCGATGAAACGATTTAGATAGAAATGAGTATGGAGATAATTTGAGTCTCGAGAAACGTCATAGGATAGTTTTCAAACCCTTGTGGGGGTGAAAAGGGGGTTGGAAGTTGGTATGAGGATTTTTTTACCGCTGAACTGATTTAGATGAAAATTGGTATATAGATAGTATGGGTCTCAAGAAAGGACAAAGGATAGTTTTCACCCCGAAAATCAACCCTAAAGGGGTGAAAGGGAGAGGGAAATTTGTAGGTATAGGGAATTATTAACCGTAGAATCGATTTAGATAAAATTTGGTATGGAGATAATTTGAGCTCTGGACAAGGAAATAAAATAGTTTTATCTCAGTTATCCCTTAAGCGGATGCAAAAGGGGTGGAAGTTAACATGGGGAAGAAACAACCAATAACCGCTGTACGTATTTAGATGAAATTTGGTATTGAAATAGTTTATAATTTGTTGGTCAAGGTGTTCATATTTATTAACCCGTCGATGCTTTAAATTTACCTTAACCCGCTCTCAAGAAATATTTGAAAATGTCATTAATGTCAAAGGGTTATTGCAGGTTCGAGGACTATTATATGACGGACAAAGATGCATGGCCCAAACCAGAAACTACTACAAAATCATCTAACATTTATAGGACACCGTTTAGGTAGGGAAATATATCAAACGTTTTGTGAAGCAGTCAGATTAGGATTTATTTTTCTTTATAATTAAACAGTAGGTACATTATCTGTCTCTCAAGCTGTTTTGATATGTCTTCTTGAAGAACTACGTATTATTTTGTATCTTTGAGATCTAATAATGTATTACTGTTTTGAAAAAAATAAGTCCCGTCGAGTTTCTTTTCGGTCATAATACTTCTCGGGCCAGAGGTGTAGGGTTAGAACCGGTGGTAGTTTTGGAACGAAGTTCCTTATCGGACGGTTCGCGGATGGGGGCTAGGCGAAAAAAAGTCACGTGACCGTCACGAATAAGCGTCACGTCACGAAAACGCGACACCCATAAGATTGAGAAACATAGAATAAAGTGAAGTGAAGTGAAGTGTAATGAAAAGTGAAAGTGAGAAGTGACAAAGTGAAAAAAGTCCAGAACCTAAAAGTAAAAAGTGTCAAAAGTGTCGAAAATGTCAAAAATTTCAAAATTTCATAATTTAAAAAAATTCAAAAATTTCAAAAAATTCAAAAAAATTCAAAAATTTCTTCAAAAATTTCAAAAATTTCAAAAATTTCAAAAATTCAAAAATTTCAAAAATTTCAAAAATTCAAAAAAGAGACTTCTCGAAAAAGTCGAAAATAAAATAACATAACTTCGTTCCAACCAAGTGTTCCACACCATTCACGTATTTAGTTCTCTGACGTTCATTAGTGCATTGTAATGTGCTTACATTGAAGAATAAATATCTTGATCTACATTAATATCATAAATCCCCTATTCCGCGTTCGGAAACCGTATGTAATTACCACCATTATTGCAACCAGTAACGTAACGTCAGTGTATTATCTGTGACAGTGTGGTAAACACGTATGAAAATTAACGTAATGAAAATGCGCCCTCCTGCCCGACCGCCCGCAATAAGGTTGGTAATGGCGGTGTAATGGCGGTTTTAATATGTGTGTAGATAAAGCAGTGTATGCTTCTGTGATCCGAGTCTTTTTTGGATGAAACTGATAGTTTCGTAAATATTACATCTGAAAGTTCAAAAAAGGGTTTCTCCTCAATCTAACTTTTGAACCGTGGGTCCAAAAAAATATAAAAATAATAACGGAAGTGAGGCCTGATAACAACTTTCAATAAAAAAAACATATTGGATAAAATCGGTTCAGCCGTTTGTGAATAATCAGTCAAAAACGCATAGTAAAATGACGTAAGCGCCGCCAAATATCCCTTAATAAATGACCTTTTGAACGGATGTTTTGTAATCACCCCTTAAGGATTACGAGAAAATCCCCAGCCAGGTTATACGTAGCCTATAAAAATTTATTCAACGTCTAAAGGGGGGGGGGGAGAGGGGGGTAGCCACTACACTCGATTGAGTTAAATTTTTAAATTTGCATGGGTCATGGTGCAACTGCGCCTGTTTTTACCTTTCATGCTTAGACTGATTTGACGGGAGGATCGATTTGGATGATATTTGCCGTGGACATGAACGTATAAATACAAAAGTGGTACTGTATCGTCCGATATACACCTACTACTCTATGTTGTTTATATCATGCCAAAAAAAATATAAGGACAAAAAAAGGATTGATTTTTGAGTGTACTTTTATTTAGTGGTTATTGTTTGTTAAATATTTTATCAGGACTACTGTCCTCCAGCGTATCCATCTGTCAACTTTACTTCAAGTTCCGCCTCCAGGGTAGCAGGAGAGAAATTAGGGGTGAATTAGCCGCTTACTGACACAGACCGAATTCCACGCGGGCGGAGCCGCGGGCACAGCTAGTAAAGAAATAAATGTAAATAGGTTCCCTTAGTCCAATACTAATCGCCAGTACAATATACGCCCGTATAAAATTTACACACTTTATATTGAGGGTCATAGTTCACGTCTTCCCAGTAAAAGACATACTAAAAAAACTTTTTACAAAAAAAAAGATGAACCGACTTCAAAAAGTATAAAATAAATTATTATATTATTTATATGCGTTACAAACTGATATGTTTGAAGTCGGTGCCAAGCCAAAAAGTTACAATACCGGTCAAATCAGCTTCAAGTCTGAAAATCACAAAACAGTTAATATGAACGAGGCGTATTTGGTCAGTGAATTGTTCTACATACTATAGAACTATTCTAATACGGTATTGACTGCACGTAGGTTCTCATTCAAGTACAGAAAGAAAGTATAATCAAGTTTATTAAGAAACATCATAAGAATGATGTTTCTTAATAAACTTTTTTACTAGTTTTCGGACTAACCATATCTCGAACGGAGCCCGTGCTTCGTTTTGAATTATTTATCCTACTTCATTTAAGGTGTAATATCGAAGTGTAAAGGAAGTCAATGGCTAGATTGATCTTTCAATACTCAGACACACCGGGTGTGTGGGACCCACCTTTTCAGTAGAAAAAGGAGCGATATTTCAAATTTTAAACCATACATGTTTTTTTTTTTTAATTTGCCGTCTTTTTCTGATTATTGACAAAGTAGACGTGTATCAGAGTGTATAGACATGGGTACCACATTTCATCAAAATTGGATTAGTGGTTTAGACGTGAAAATGTAACAGATAGATTCACATTCACCTTTGCAATGTAAGTAGGTATCGATATGTTTTGTGATTTTCAGACTTGAAGCTGATTTGACCGGTATTGTAACTTTTTGGCTTGGCACCGACTTCAAACATATCAGTTTGTAACGCATATAAATAATATAATAATTTATTTTATACTTTTTGAAGTCGGTTTATCTTTTTTTTTGTAAAAAGTTTTAATTTTTTCATTTTTAGTGGTTATATAATTATCATAATCGGACAACGGATCTCGCAATAATCGGTTAAGATATATAACAAAAAGTTCATAATACCTACTCAATGTAAGGAAAGTTCCACATATCATATGTGGTCTTCATCATAAGGTCCACTCCATCAAATTAGTGGTTTTCGAGAAGAAATACTTGAGTTGCTTAAAAAAACAACCAAATCACCATACATGTGCCTTTAAAAATTAAGGAGATCCCTCAATTCCTCATGGATCCCATCATCAGAACAGCACCAGATTAATGTGGAACTATCTTAGAGGTAGTTCCTTTCAAACAAAAAGAATTCCTCAAATCGGACCACGGGTGTCGGAGTAATCGCTGAACATCCTACATAAAAAAAATCATCATCATTGTCATCAAAACAACCATCATTATGAGGTCCACATCATCAAATTGGTGGTTGCTTAAGAAAACACCCAAATCACCATACATATACCGTTATAAATTGAAGAGTTCCCTCAATTCCTCATAGATCCCATCATCAGAACAGCACCAGATTAATAATGGGACCACCTTGAAAGTAGAACCTTTCAAACAAAAAAGAATTATTAAAATCGGACTACGCGTCTCGGAGTAATCGGTGAACATACATAAAAAAAAGCCAAAACCGAATACAGACCTCCTCCTTCTATGAAATTGAAGTCGGTTAATAATGTACAGTCAAATACAAAGAGATGTATCCACTTTTTCACCTTATTGCGTTGTAATATGGTCCAAAAGTGGATACATCTCTTTGTAGTCGACTGTACCACCCCCCGCGTTTAGGACGCATAAAAAATAAAATATTCGTAATAGGTATCACTAGTCTGATTGAGGTGGAAATCAAAACCCGAGGGTGCGCGGTGCAGTCGGTCAGCGATGCTGAGGTGAAGAGTTGTATGTGCCACACGAGATTGACGTTATTAACTTTGCACCTCGTGCCTTAAACGCCCTCGCTACGCTCATGCTTATAAATTAGTAGAATATTTTGCTACGCTTTCTCGGGATCTCAATCAGCTCTTTCGACATAAACTAAATTTGCTTCCTTCTTTCACACAATGTTTACCCAATTCAAATAGCTATTTATGGAAGGGACTCCACATGTCATCTGCGGTTTTCATTATCGGGTCCTCTCCATCTAATTGGTAGTTCTCGAGAGGAAACACTCGAGTTGCTTAAAAATACACTCAAATCACCATACATGAGCCTTTTAAAATTGAAGAGTTCCCTCAATTCCTCGTGGATTCCATTATCAGAACAGCGCCAGATTAATTTGGGACCACCTTGGAAGTACATCCTTTCAAACATAAAAATAATTATTCAAATCGGACCACGGGTCTCGGAGTAATCGCTGAACATCCTACATTAAAAAACATCATCATCATTATCATCAAAACAATCATCATTATCAGGTCCACTTCATCAAATATGTGGTTTTCGAGAGAAAACTCTCGAGTTGCTTAAGAAAACACCCAAATCACCATACATGTGCCTTTAAAAATTGAGGAGTTCCCTCAATTCCTCATAGATCCCATCATCAGAACAGCACCAGATTAATATGGGACCACCTTGGAAGTATATCCTTTCAAACAAAAGAAGAATTATTCAAATCGGACCACGCGTCTCGGAGTAATCGGTGAACATACATAAAAAAAAGCCCAAACCGAATACAGAACCTCCTCCTTCTATGAAACTGAAGTCGGTTAAAAATTAAGGCTTAGAACCCTCGTATACCTTAATTAAATATATGATAAAACTAGTGACTCTTTTATTTACAGGATGATACTGAAATTTAGATACGTGATGCTATGCAAAGAGACTCTTCGACCACTTCTTCTTGTGTTGTTGTACTTTACATTCCTGGTGATGAGCGGGCTGGTGCCCACGAGACCTAACATGGTTAATGTGTGCGGAGCTCTTGGAATGGCTGACGATGGAAAAAATATTGTGGTATGCATAATTCACTTCATTACAATGGGCGTCGGAATGAACAACCATTTCAAAAACTATTTTCGATATCCTTCATTTAACAAAGACATTTTACTAATACGAAAACATGAAACATAAAGAAACAATATAGAGCACATTTTCCACGCTCACGTCAGTTTTCTTTACATCAATTTACTGTTGTTAAAGTAATTTAACCATGGTCATATCTTATACATTATAATCATAACATAACAATAGCTAATGGCATGAAATGTAAAGTAAACAATGCGAAGGTTTTTATTTAACCGCACAATTAGCTCATGGAAAAGGTAGTTGTTAAGGGATGTGACCTAACATCAAAGGCATGGTTGATTATTTTTTATATGATGAGTGATGAAATACATACTTATGTTAGACTATAGTTTCCGACCTCATGCAATTTTGCTTACTAAGCTGTCAAGCTGTCGATTAGGCAGACTATCCAGAACCTTGGCAATCATACTAAGTGATTTTGTGTAAGGCAAAATGTACCATTTCAACTTTAAAATAAGAATTTTTCGTCTGAGTACATAGCCACATTATTTTTCTTCAGCTTATGGTCGGCGTACTTACCCTTGTCACCAGCATCATTATGATTGGGTTCATCAAGATATTCGGCAAGCGCAAACTGGCGCTTTTCTCCATGCTTGGTGCTGCCATCGCCTGCACAGCTCTCAGCGCCTATGCTAAAACCAACATACAAGACTCCGTCTTCTCCTATGACACCGCTACGTTCCCTGCCACAAAGAGCTACGTGCCGCTCGTGTTGTTTTATATGATTGCTATCTTTAACGGATTTGGAGTGCCATGGGTATTGCTTGGAGAAGTGTTTCCATTCAGGTAAGAATACTTACTTTTTAATGATTCTATCTTCGGTAATTCGAAATAAATATTTATTATTTTCATTGTTACAGGAGTCGTGCAACAGCTCAAGGCATAGCCGCTGCGTTAAACTACGTTGTGACCTTCATTGCGACTAAAACATTTATCGACTTGGAGTCGAGCACACATCTGTGGGGCACCTATGCCGTATATGCTGCATTCAGCTTTTTAGGAACTATATATTTGTACTTCTTCTTACCAGAAACAGAAGGAAAGAGTTTGCAGGAAATTGAATCATATTACAATGGCAAACTGAAAACCTTCGCCGATGATCCCATCATTAATCTTTTTAAGAGGTTCAAGAGATAGTCGTTTTGATTCCAAATTATTTATTCCTTTGCAGAGATCAAGACTTAATTGAATCGTTGGACCTAATGAGGCTTTAAAGATTATTCGGTCGCTCTGAGCTGGTCTTGAAGATTTTGCCAAGTAATTTTTCGAGCAAACTTGTTTTTAGGCATGAATTAATGTGACGTTTCCATTACTTATTCACTAAAGAAACACAGTTAGGAAGCAATCGAAGTTAAGTCAAACCAATAACATTGTTAAATATTAGCGTTGAATTATATATTGATATAGCCTTTTAGCTATTGTTCTGAGTTTCATCTTCTGTTGTGGGTAGGTAGGTACTTACATCCTTGGTTTTCTTTTCTTCCTTCCTTCCGCATGTTGACGTTTATAATTCGTTATTAATGTACAACTTACATTATTAGCTAGCTAATCTATTATCAAAAAAATATAAACAAGTAAACAAACTGTTTGTTGTGGTTTGTATATAAATCAAAACCTATCATTAGTATATAATATATAAAAATTAATGAGTATTTAAAGCCGTACATATCGTTACCACGAGCCAATCTTTCTTCTTCTTTTCTTAGTAGATTACTATACAATATTTTTTTTCCTTAAAGGCACCTAAGCCATAAAATGCAGGTTAATTTAATTACTAAGATAAGACTCGTTACGTAATTACGAGTATATACCACTCAAATTGCTTAACATAACCTTTATACAGAAAGTTACAAAAGGCAAGATGTACCTAAATTTACAGTGAAGGATCTTCGATTTTGGTCATGAACAAAGGAACGTTCAGCTGGTTATCCCACAGCACAGCCAAAAACGGCCGGTCTGCCCTGAACACAACGGAAGGATTGTCGTATGACAATGCTACCACTGCAACTACTGTAGAAGCGGCAGCTGTGGCACCCTGCTCATCTATTGACATCATGGCTGAGTGAACGGCTGAGGAGACTTGGGGCGAGGTGGCCCGGTGAAGACCGATGTTGCCGAGTTCCGACGATGGCGAAAACATCTTTGTAATTCCCATCTGAAAATATATGAAAGTTCTTAAAAACTGATCCTCGGAAGTCAAGTGATGTTTTCTGTACAAAATGAAGTATCTAAAGTATCGTGTAGGTCGCTGAACGTTACAGCATGAGTCATCCTTTATTTGTTAACTTAATTCGAGTTGTAGAGGATGTAGGAGAGAATGTAAGTTGTACGAGTTTCTACTTTGTTTAGGTAGGCTTACCTTTGAAAATATCGGTTGTAGATCAGCAGTACTACGAACAGTGAATTTCGGTATTTCAAGCAGAACATCCTGGCGCCGTAAGTTCTGGTACTCCGCCAGTATTTCACCGTCAAGGGCCGTCAACACAGCCGACACGTCAGCGCCAGGGAGAGGCAGCAACATGACTAGAGAATATTCCTTGTTCTGTAAAATAAAAACCGACTTATAGCATAAACAGTTTCACATTAACATGGAAGTGATTTTCTGTAGAAAGGACGTCTTTTTTACGAAGTGGTTAAAATATCTTTTAAGCTATACATCAGGCCATGTAAACGAATCGTGTATAAAAACTATGAAAAGGGATTTTGTATGGACATTTCTAATTAATGTGACCCGTTTCCTTTGTCTTTCACTACTTTCTACATATGTCATATAGAACATATAACTTATTGTACATTTGCGTTTCCTGTAGGTTTTCCATTGAAAAGAGGAAAGCAGTCTCGTGATTAGTTGATTACCTAGTACGATACACATTTTCTTTGTCAATCAATCTCAAAAAACGTTTCAATAACTCATACCTCAAAAGGTAAAACAACAACAATGGCGTTATTAGCCTTGTCTAAACCAGCCTTGAAGCCACTCCGTAGCGTCATGAACGGCACAGACTTTTTGCTTCCGTTGCTCAGATAAAAGTCCTGCGACGACGTTGCTGAGGGCTTAAACATAGTCTCCCATAGACCCTTGAAGTATATCGCATTGGCAAGCACGAGTTGAGTGTTGACACCGATGGAATCTGCAACATTTAAATATTTACATATGTACCTATGAAGCGGGAATAAACTCGGCTTGATATTAGAGCAGTTAAAAGGGCCGATACTAAAATGATGACACTTTCGAGTAAGAGAAATGAAAATTCATTATTTCTAAAATGTATATTTTGACTGGTTTATCTCGTATAAGTATGGGAATTATTATTCTGCATATCCAGAATTACTGACTTGCGCAGAAAAAAATCAGATTGCACAGCAAAGCGATATTTTGATATGAATTTTATTTATTTTCATCACACTTGCTCGTCAATAGTGATATTACACGCAGGCTTACAGAGCAGTTATGGCCGATTTACCTCCCACGGGCGGAAAAGTTTAGTTTTAAAATATACATAGAAACTTCACGTCAGTTGCGACTAAGGAGGTTTCGTTCCCGCCGAAGGTTTATATCCTATCTTGAAAATTTTGCTACAAACAATTTTTACTGGATATTAAACTTATACGGTAAGTAGGTACATTTAATTGCATTATATTTAAAATGATCATTTTCTTCAGTGACTTTACAATCTCTACACTCAGGAGATCGTCCATTCTGGGCCACCTGATATAAACCGTATACAGTTTGTACTTCAATGTAAAATAAATACTCATTTTATTACTAAAGTAGACAAAATATTGCAAAGAAATGAAACGGGAATTAGAAATACTAAATAAATAAACATTATGTTGATCTTTCCGCGATTAAAATACAGCTAGACAAGTCGTTAACGTACTTATGGCATTGACATAAAGTTTAACTTCACCTGGACTGAAACGGGTTTGTTTTTTGGTTTGGCAGTGTCAATGTCTACCGTTACATAATCTGCGTTTTGATACTGTTCGGTAAGTTAGAACATTGTAATATTAAAATAATATCTAAGCCTACGAATACGGAAGTTTAAATTAGAAATCGACTGTATTAAAACGCATAAAGATTTAAAATGCGTATTTTTGCATTTTTGATCGGAGTTTGAATATTAAAAGTGGGTTGCATAATGGCATAATATCATGCTCCTTCGATAAAGAAACGCAACTTTTTTTCAATTTTGCAATGTCAGATACTAGTGGTATCGCACTTAACGGTGGTAAACCTTATCCCTTCGCAATAGGTGTTAGGAATGTTCAGTTAATAGCATCAACGATGGTTTGACAGCCGTCTTTGTTTACCGAAATACAGGAACTATAAATACGATCAAAATATGACTTTTTATTATTTCATCATGATTCCCGTTTAGTTTTTTAGGCCGCTTTTGTACATTTTCTTTAAAAAACCGGTACTTTTTTACATTAATATATAAATCATAGGCATGCACGCTTTTAAATATTGTCCTTGTCAGATTCAAGTTTTAAATGCATGATTTTTTGATTTTCCCATTAGATTTCGCAATTTTTTTACCACCGTCCTGATCTAGAAATTATGACGATTTTTTAAAGGTAAGAATCATTCCTAAACGGTCCTAAATAATCTGGGCCAGATCACCTAACATAACCAAGTATAACCAAGCTTAGGCACGCTTAGGTACGAAAACTTATTGAAATAGAAAATCGGTAAAAAGGTTTATTTTATTTATTTACATTTTTTATTTCCTCGCAAATGTGATGAAAAACATTGTGTGTATCTCGGGCAGGAAGGGAATTACAAACTCGAGTCATCAAAAGCCCTCCGCCTTCGGAGTCGGGCTTCTAATAAACTCGTTAGTAATTTCCTTCTTCCCACCCTTGGTGCACAATGTACTATTTATTTGTTTTTTTGCTGTCCAAGTCAGTATAATAATCTGGTTATGGTTATTTTTTGTTGTGCCTTTAAATACTAACCTATAAATATAGCGGTACAGTCGCCATCAAATATATCAGAGCGACCAAGACACTCAAAAATATCTGAACTTGCAGTTTATTGCCTTGACAATAGAGGCGTTATTCAGATATTTGTGACCACCTTGGCCGCTCCGATATGTCTGATGGCGACTGTACAACTTAGTTCAAATCCCGTTTATCTTCTTAGCACAGCGTGTACTCAGCTTGAGCAAGAAAATCTTTCGTAGGGTGACTGCTATAGTTATTGAGTTATTGACCCCCATAATATATTGGCCATTGCATTAAACTGACTGCTAGTTATTGGCCATGAAGTAAAACAAAAACAAGAGAAATACAGGTCATTTTGATCCCATGCATTTGAGCACATGCTTCTATGCCTTCTAAGAATGTTTTATCAAGAGTAGTATGAGTAGCCAATTGGTAACTATACCATTCTGAGACAGGATGTCTGTCCCGGGTTAGTGATGAGCCGATCCCAGTTAATTTTCCACATCCAGTAAGTCCTCAGTAACGTTACGGTTCTAGTTATCAAAACTCAGAAATTTGACATGATGGTGCCTAGAGATATTCCCGGGATTCTGTAATCGCATTTTCGTTGCTTCTGAGTCGCCAAAACATATTTCTTACCTGGTGACACCAGGTTGTCGATCTTATCGTTTGTCTGCCTCCCAATCCAAGAGTTTATCTTCTGGGCAGCAGCATTGGAGTTATCAAAGCTGATTCTTGATACTTCGCTGCCAAAGTTCTGAATGGCAAAGTTCTTGAAATTTGGGCTAAGCTGAAACGAGTCTGCTGCAAAAATGCTGCTCGCCGATCGCAAAATGTTCCGTTCGCTACCTCGCTTCTGCAAAATGTACACATGATTTTGTTAGTAATATTATATGTTTTCTATCTATTTAATATTTATCTATTATATACGGGATATTATTATATTTGTAGTGGTGATCCTTTAAAGGCATAATTGGTATCGTAATGCAAATAAGAAAAAGTAAGAGAAAAATTTTTGGACGCCAAAAATTTTTATCTACACTCATATTGTAAGTTCTCTAAAACGTGTTCGAAAACGGTAGGCAATGGCTAGCATTACCACGACCGATTTTACTATGATAAGCTTTTTATCTGTGGCAGTAACGTAATTTTAACTTTTCATGCTCAATTATTGATGTGCTATGAGTTTTGATAACATAATGTACACCTGCACCCTCCCGCGCATCCGCCGACAGTCCGACACGCGCCTCCCCGACCGCCGGCATAATCGAGTTGGCCATGGCGGTGCAATGGCGGCCATTCTATGGTTTCCGAATACGGCATTTTGGATAAATAATATGAGTGTAGATAAAGCAATGTATGCAACTGTACGTAATTAGGCCTTAAAACACATCAATAGTTGAGCATGTAAAGTTAAAATTACGTTACTGCCACACATAAAAAGCTTATCATAGTAAAATCGGTTGTGGTAATGCTAGCCATTGCATACCGTTTTTTAACACGCTTTAGAGGACTTACAATGTGAGTAGATAAAAACAATGAAAGTACCTATTGCAGCAGACAAGAGTTATAATCGCATACCTGATATGTATGTGTAAGTATGTCATAAGAAAATATTAATTGTTCAAGTATCATTATTGTTTTTCGCCTTATTTTTTAAATTTTTTAGATTTTTAAATTTGCCACCTTTTCTGAGGACCACGTCAGAGTAGCCAGATTATATTTACGCCCTACTCGTTTTGATTAGCCTGTATTATGTCGAACTTGTTCTGATAATTTCTCTATGATCGAAAAGCATTAAGATTTCAGAGAACCAAAAATAATAAGTGCAAACATCGATTTATAAATCCAGAAAGGATATTGATGTATAATCGGTGCTGTTCTTAGAGAATTCAACCCGGAAGGAGTAGCCATGACTGACATTTTCTATACAAAAGAAGTCTGCCGATTTTTGCGGGGGAGGGGAACGTCAAATGTATGGCTATTCGTACGTAACGTACAAATAGCTACGTCAGATAAACTTCAGTCCATACATGTGTATGACCACTGAGCATATGTTTTCGACAGAGAGGAACGCCTGTCAATGACGACTCCGGTTAGTTGAATTCTCTAAGGTGCTGTTTGATAAAAAGTGACAGCTTTGCCAAGCCATACTATGTTTCTTGTAACTATTTTCAATTCCTACCCGAAACTCTGTATTCATAAGACGGAATGCTGCAGCGGACTTCTCCGGCGACAATCTCAGCGCATTGGAGACCTGTTCCCGAGTCACGCCCGTCGCGCCAGCTTGCAGGAGCGCCAACATGTTCACCACGGACATCGGGGATACCACGACGTTTGAATGATTCCCTCTTGCACTCTGAAATAGTGAAAAGAAAAAGTAATTTCATTTTTTTATACCACGACGGTGGCAAACAAACATACGGCCCGCCTGATGTTAAGCAGCTACCGTAGCCTATGGACGCCTGCATGCGAGTTGCCTACCCTTTAAGAATCTATACACTCCTTTTTTGAAGAACCTCATACTGTAGCCCGCTGGGAAAACCTCTGCAGGGAGTTCATTCCACAGCCGCAGCGTTCGTGGGTGGGAGGAAATTCCTCTTAAGCCGTACAGTACGCGACCCATTAGGCTCCAGGGTGTGAGGATGAACACCCTGCCGGCAGCGAGCGGTGCGGAAATAAAAAGCTGCCGTGGGCATCATATCAAACAGTTCTTCAGAGCACAACCCATTGTACAAGCGATAGAACACACATAAGGAGGCAAAGTCTCTCCTTAGACTCAATGGTTCAATATCGCTAGTGAGTTTGGGATCGTCGACGATCCGCACAGCGCGCCTTTGCACCGAGTCAAAGGGCCCAAGCTGGTATCCCGGCCCGGTGCTCCCAAAAAATTATCAATGAAAACGTTTTTGTAACTGCATAATTGAGTAACAGCTATATATTTCTATCAGCTATCTTACGTTAGCTTCTCAAGTTTTTCCTAGCTGTAGTTACTAACTGGTTTTACGCTTTTGGCCTTTAGTATATAATAGATACCGCCTCGCAATAGCGAGGCGATACAAACGTGATTTAGTCTCGATTAGCAATGCACGGAGGAGAAGTTTCATAAGTTGCGAAACTTCTATGGAGAATATTCTCTGGAACTTAAATTTAATAAACAATCTTATGGTGTCAGAACCGAGGTAGACACACGCCATTTTAAATATTATGCCTGCCTGGTTTACTAATATGTGGCGTGTAATATTACACAAAATGTTAAAGTTCTCATGGGAACATTCTCACAGAGAACTTTCTAAGTTTCTTTCATGTAATTTCTCGGAAATTCCCGAGAACATTTCTGCAATTTCTGCAATTTGCACATTGCTGGTCTCGATGCAATAGCATCGAGACTAAATCACGTTTGTATCGCCCGAGTAAATAAGTCGCGTAACAAATAAAATATTTAGTAACAAATTGCTTCGTAAAATTTAGTAGTAAATTATTGTAGAGTAGTATTTCATGACTTGGTACGTAATTGTCAAAATTATTTCTAAGTAGGTATTGTTTTATGTGATTTCATCATGTCAGTACCTATAATGAGCAGTCGTTAAGATTTAATTATTCATCTTAATTAAGTAGACATTCTTACAGATGCAGTCATGCCATAATTCTCAGGAAAAAACGAACAAAGCTTACCTTCATCATAAAAATACCAATATGTGAGATAACTCCAGAGACTATTTTCATATCCTGCGTTGTATTCGCCAGAGAACTCTGAAATGGAGGAACGATGTCGGCTTGAGTTGTATATCTGTGGTCAACACCACCGACGTCCGATTGCTTCAAATTTTGCTTAGTGTAATAATCTTGGCTTGATTGCAAAGGTGGTGCAAGTTCTAAGCTCTGTTGGAATTGGGAGTTCGGATTTTGCTTTAAATTCGGATTAAATTGATTTTCATTTTGAGGATTTTTCTGATTTACTGGCAGATTCAAATAGTTGTATTGATTCTGTAGATTATTGGTTTGACTCTGTAAGTTATCGTTTTGGTTGACTGTTTGATACTGGTTCTGTAAATTACTATTTTGATTAGCTGGTTTATTTACGGTCTTAAACCTGTCGTCTTGATTGCCTCCATTGTGTTGGTTTTGTTGTGCTTGTTGAGCTCTCAAGTAGCTGTCATTAACTGGCGGTGCCCTTTGTAAGTTAGTTAATGCATCGTCACCGAGATTTACTTTATTAACATTCGTATTCCTAGGCAAATTGTCTTCAAAATATACCTGGCCAGTTCCGGGTTCATATCCATTGTAAGTCCGAGTCGGTTTTAGATTTTGGGAATCTATTCTTATTGTCAAGCAGACTATTGTCAATAAAACTGAAACAAAACAATTAAAAGCCTGTATTACTTTTTGTACTACTCGTATACAACGATAATATAGCAGTAGATACCACCTAAGAAAGTAAGTATTTACAGGTTAACAAACTTTAACCTAGACCTTACCGAAGTTAAACATAACTTAAACTAGTTTTACTTACTTTGAAGCCTCATGATTTTAGTTACACTGTAATCTAATTTATGTCACGCACTTACTTCGCACATAAATTGAATTATTACTAATTACATTGACTTAAAATTTTGATAGAATATATTATTTTGTTAGAACACTGCGCGCTACATGAGCAGTCTCTGCGAGATCTTGGGATCGACTATAAACAAGACAATTAATTCTGACGAGTGCGTCGCAGCAGCGAAGTTTTCAAATTTGAACTTAGTGTGAAGTTTGCAAGGTGCTTGTTCCAGTGGCACGGTAACGCTGTTATCGCATTATCAACTTAGCTTCCACTACCAATCAGGTTTCCGTCGTGGATTTTCCTCTTAGCCGGTTTCATGTTTCCTTGTTGTTTCGTATGCATCCAATTATTACTATTTTTCGAAATAGTGCGTCACTATGGATTGGGATTTATATTACTTTTACCTTTGTTTAAAAGATCAAATACCTATGTCAGTGGACCCGGGTATATCCTTAAACTCCATTCGGACACGGGTATGTCCTTAAACTACATCCAAAAGAGAGGTATGGGTACTGCGAATGTCATCTCGCTTAAATCTGCAGCAGAGCCCGTATGGGGTAGTACCTCCACCTTACAGAAAACCACAGCCAAATAGCACTAGACCCTACTCATACTCGTAGTGTTGTGTTCCTGCTGGTAAGTAAGGTTGGCAAAGAGCTGAAAGAGGACCCAGTGTGTTAACGATGAGGGATCCTCTTGTTCCTTTAGCCGTCAACACAGTGAATCCCCCTTTTTGTAAAGGGTCGGCAACGCGCATGTGACATCTCTGGAGTTGCAGGCGTCCATAGCCTACGGTAGCTGCTTACCATCAGGCGGGCCATATGCTAGTTTTTGTTATATGTTCTCAAACATTTTTGTAAAGCAAAATAATTAAAGGAGCCCCAAAATTTAAAAATTATACAGTATGATTCATGAGACGTGAGCAGGAACAACCCTACTCACTTAGTTAACGATAATGAATCGGCCGCCATCAAGTTTAACTTAAACAATAACGACTTTCATTTATTTTTTTTACCTTTTTGTTTCTTAGAATTTTTCTTCTCTGTAATCATGGTCACCCCAAATAAATAAATAAATAAAGATAAAACCTCTTTAACAATTATGACAACACTTCGATTATAAAAAAATAATAGACAAATTAAGTGACATGCGATGTTTCCAAAGTAACCAGACATCAATTTGACACATATCATATCACATAAAAACAAGAGAGTATCAGTACTCGACGGAGTATTCTAATTGTAGAGTGACCATGCGTGTCGCAAACATTTTTTTATTTTTAGTTAATAATTTTTTGAGGCGCTAATCACACTAATAATGGTATCAGACAATAGCTGGTTATTAAATGAATCCGTAGTGTTAAGCCTGTTCACGTCTAATGAATCATTCCGTATGTACTAGACACATAGAAAAGCTGGTTTATGATTTTTATTTTTAATATTTAAGTATTCTTGCGAAGCCCCCACAGAGGCTTTGTGGAGCCCTAGGGCTCCGCGGACCACACTTTGAGAATAGCTGGCGTGCTTCTATCAGACAGACAAAGTTACTTTTGCATTTATAATTATAATACTAGGGATAGGGGTATGGATATAAATAATAGGCAGCTGCTGGTTCAATTATTGCCTTTTAATACATTATGGAGTACTTAGTTATACACGTATTTTTTTGTAATCTTAACTACTATTTTAAATTCGAGTAGCCAATCTCCTTTCAATTAAAAACACAAGCTAAGAACGTGGTTTTACTATTACATGCAGGTGATCAATATATTTGTCTTTTTTACTTTAAGGAAGGCATTCATTATTCACCACTCACGACACCTACTTATAAATATTATACATTGTGCAATTAAAGTGCCTACCTAGAACCAGATTTAATAAAAATACTAACTTAGATAAAAATAATGTCATAAATAAAAACAACAAAAAAACAGTTACATTAAAAAAAAGTGTCAAAACCAAAAAATATCGTAAAAAGTTGTATATGTCTAGGGTCATTTCGTTATAAATAATTAGTCATTATTTGCAGATAAGTAGGTATATTATTAATTTAGAAAAAACAAGCTATAAATGTCATGCTCGGTCAGTTTAGCCGAACTCTAATAAAACTTCACTGGAATTCTTAGTATTAATGAATGACGTAATAAAATGTAATTTAGTTTTCGATTCATAATTTTTGATGTCATTAATACTAATTATAGCTTATTATTGTCGCTTCAATTATGCTTACCTACATAGCTGTACCCTCAACTGCTACAACTTTGCCTACGATGCTCAACTTTGCTTGGCTTGAAAAACATGGTCTTCTTCACCAAACAGTTATTTAAATCTTATTCCTGAGATGGGAGAAAGGCGGTCATTATGTCATTGTGAGCCAGGCAAAGCTAAGCATCGTAGGCAAAGTTGTAGCAGTTGACGGTACTAATAATAAATACCATAAAATTACGTCACATTCAAATAAGATAAAATGACAATGATACTAGTATTTTAGCTTACAGAACTAACGAGTTTTACATTTTAAATGGAATCCGTTTAAGTATACGGGTAGGAACAAACAAACCTTTTCTACTCTTATTGTTACCTAAAACTAAGTCACCTTAAATGTAAAAAATACCAGTCAGAAAAAAATACGTAGCTAAAGAAATAATAATTAAAATTTACGAAAATTACTGGTTTGTAAATCATATGTATTAACCAATGCAATCCCCCTAATAATTAAATTTAAGAATGGGCATTAATGTAATAAATATATATTTGACAAGAAGTTGAAGTATTGTAGATGTAGTATATTTTAAGTTCTTATGCATATTAATAATAATGAAAGTGAATTTCCATCGAGTAAAGATTGCTTTTAAAAATGTAAGGTTCATGTCCAGTTCGCAGTATATTTCGGCTCAGAATATGATAGCGGTACTCCTGGTGTCCATGACAGCGAGCTCGTTGGCCGAGCTGGCGATGGTTTGCGCTATGTACTTTGGGGGCAATCCATACTGCTCGAATAGGAACTTGTAGCTGTAGTCCTTCGCGGCCACCGCGCGGACCGCGTGGCGAAGTATGGCGCAGGTGTGCGACATGTTCCCTGCCTTCTTTTCAGCAGCTACGTATCTATAGTACAGTGAGAAAGTCACAGTTAAGGTCCGTTGTCCCATTTAGGTGCTCCACACACTTGAGCGGAAATTAGTCGCTCATAGACAAAAATCTGCCGGATGTCGGAAGAATCCAACTTCTGGTTTCATTTTGTCTTTGGTGACTGAAATTGGGTACTTTCCTGGGTAAAAAAAATATCATTCTATTTAGTCCGTCAGTTAGATTATGAGATAATATTGGACACGTATTTTTAGGGTTCCGTACCTCGAAAGGAAAAAACGGAACCCTTATAGGATCACTTTGTTGTCCGTCTGTCTGTCTGTCTGTCTGTCTGTCTGTCTGTCTGTCTGTCTGTCAAGACCATTTTTCTCAGGAACGCGTGAAGGTATCAAGCTGAAATTTATATCAAATACTCAGGTCTATTGTCCCTTGGAGCTGTGAAAAAATTAAACATAAAAGCCAACGCAATCAAAAGATACAGTCGTTTATGCTGCAAATTTTAGAGTTTTCGGCACTCGCAAAACCTATGGGGTACTTCCCGTGAACTCAGAAACTTGAAATTTGGCACGAAGCAACTTTATATAGCATAGACAAAGGAAAAATTATGAAAAGTAGACATTTTTACTAAAATCATACAAAACATATTTTTTTAAATTTTAAACATACTATTTTCCTCGTAAACGCGTAGAGGTATTAAATTGAAATTAGTAATAAACATACTACAACTTTTGCTTGTTATAGGTTTGTACGGAACCCTCGGTGCGCGAGTCCGCCTCGCACTTGGCCGGTTTTTTATTTTGTCAATCAAACAAAAATTGGTGAAAATATAGCCCGTTAAAGTTCCGCGTGACGTCACATTATACTAAAAATTGTACTGAAATGTGACGTCACGCGGAACTTTAACGGGCTATATCTTCACCAATTTTTGTTTGATTGACAAAATAAAAAATACCTGTCCAATATTTTTTGATAATCTAACTGACGGACTAAATATATTTTTTTAGGAAAGTAGCCAATTCTGTATGGAACCACAGACAAAATTAAGTCGGAAGTTGGATTTTTGTCTATGATTGACTGAATTCCGCTAGGTGGTTGGAGCGCCTTAAACGGGGAAATCATGGAATTGCACCCTATTGGCAATGTAATAGTAATTTGTTTTAAAGTGAGTCTCGTTTCACTCCTTTAAAAGAAGCATTGCGGGGATGCTCCATAAGTTGAGCTTAACGACCATACATGCCAAGGAAACTGTTAATTACGCTTAAAATAATGAAACTTGGCGCATTAACAGATAAGACCTGGAGTGCGATTTTTGAAACTCACCAAGTGACTAATTCTCACCGATGTGAGTGATTTACTTTCGGAAATCACTCACATCGGTGAGAATTAATCACTTGGTGAGATTCAAAAATCGCACTCCTGGAATATTTATGCAAATATATTATAAATTCATTTTATTGTACATTCAGATGTAAGTATTTGAGTAATAACAATGGAAACTCTGAACAGGCAAGGAAATATACTATCTGAAACATAATTATAATTTTTAGGTGTATGTAGGGTTGAGAGAAACTTACGTAGGGCACCTCTGCAGGCGCGGTATCAGCTCCTTTTTCCTTAGCAAAAGCAGAGCGTTCCTTATAGAAGCCGCGGCGACTACCGACGGGTACTCAGTGCAGAGACTCTTGTGGACCATAATCCCGCAGAGGCAGAGGAACGTGGTGGCGACTTCGATCTCGCCGGGCAGCTCCTTGTTGCACCACCATGCGAAGTAATAAACGTAGTCTTGGGGCACCACTGGGTGGCGCGGAAATTTCTGTATTTAGATACCAATTAGTTTACTTTTATGTTCAGTTATTTCCGCAATTGGGATAATTCATACTAGAGCTAATATTTAAATAAAAATAAAAAAAGACAAAAGACCTTTAGTGCGTATTGGGCCGTTCTCCTTTTTCAGCGACAATTTGATGAAATTTTAGATTTTTCAAGCATCAAGGATTAACAAATGTTTCTTTAGCTTTTGTGTGCAGTGGTTTTTGAGGAAATATTGTGATTGTGACAGGGTGGTACTCTGTCACGGTGTTTTGAAAATAAATGTTTATTTTAAATACATACCTGCTAATAAGAGGACTTAACAGATAGTTTTGTATTAATTAGGCAAAATAAAATTTGGACACTTGTTTTCTGTAAAAAATAAACATATTTATAAATTTCTAAACCAGACCCATATCGGAATGAAGAGAAAAGAAATAACTATGTCACTAAAAAAGAGAACGACCTTATTGCGGCGTATTCGAATTTGAACCCGTACATTCTACATACATATAACAAACCTACTATAACATAAACATAAATAGTCTTCATTGCAAACCTCAAAACAAAGAATCACAAGAAATACAAGTTACAAACAGTAAAAGCAGTGACAAAACAAATGGCGATCTTATCGCTGAAAAGCGATCTCTTTCAGTCAGACAACATCTGGGAAGCGGAAACCATAGAAAATTATCAGAAATACGTAGATGTTTGCATATCAACTAAACATTGATAAACTTACACAAATAAAATATTAATATTTAATTAAAAAAATAACATTTTACTATATTCTGCGGTGTACTTAACTAGTAAATAATATAATTATGTACTTAGATACATACTCAGCAAATGGCTAAATAAATAAGTGACTTGGCGACAATAACCGATACCGACACAGCCACTTTTTCTGGTGAACTGTACGTACTTTGCGTCTATTATTTGAGGTGTGCAATAAAGAGTATTTATGTTTATGTTATGTACTCGCCCTATACAATATTTCGTAAGTTGCTTGCAACAGTTGCAATACGGCCACTTCTCCGTAGTAAATTGCATTAGAGAAGTGACATTACAGGCAACGTACGACAGGTGCACTGGACGGTTAAGCTTTTTGATTGATGTATTTTAAGTATGTAATAAAAACCAGCCAAGTGCGTGTCGGACCACGCATAATGGAACATCGAAGATATGAAACCCTCCGTATCTTCGATGGAATAAGAACCAAACTAATACCAAAAGGTCGTATATGATGCCTAGCCTAGGGAAGATGTTTTTTGGAGATAACTCAAAAATGGCTGAACTGATAATGTTCAAAACAATTTTTGCAGAAAATATGTGATAAGGCGCATCGTCCAAAAAAATTTCATATTTTTTGGACTTACGGTTCAAAAGTTACAGGGGAGACATAATTTTTATGACTTTCGACGCGATTATTTCTAAAAATATTTATTAATCACAAAATGTTCAACTGAACCTCGATGTTTTTTTTAAACACCGGACGAAACTGATGTAATTGGATATTTGGTAAAAAAAAAATATTTTAATTTTTTTCTGTAATTTAACTACATACATAAGTAATTGAATAGCGGCATCGGCATACAAAATACACCTTATGTCTAAATCTTATTAAGGACGGACAGACGGACATGACGAAACTAAAAGGGTTCCGTTTTTGCCATCTTGGCTACGGAACCCTAAAAAGGGATTCATTATTTTTAAGAATAATGATTAATAATGCACATACCAATCTAACCAATATGGCCTTCTCCGCCTCCAACAACCTCAGGTGCGTGAAGGCATGGTTGGCGTATTTCACAAGCGTGGAGGCGGGCGTGTGCGGGCCGTGAAGCTTGGTAGCGATCCAGTACGAGGCCGCAGCCACCAGTTGCATATTCTCCAGCGTCACGTTGCCCGAGGACAGCACCGTGTCCAGGTACCACACAGCGGTCTGGATGGTCGCTGGGTTGCCGTCTACACCCTGTATTTGATAATACTGTTTTGTCAGTAAGTAATCTTACTAAAATACTACCGCCAACTGCTAAAACTTTGCCTGGCTTGAAAAGCAGTTATTTATATTTATCCCTACCAAATATATATTTAATTCCTCATAATGGCCGCCTTTCGTCGATCTCAGGAATATGATATGAATAGATGTTTGGTGAAGGAACCCATGGTTATAAAGCCAGGCAAAGTTGAGCATTGTAGGTAAAGTTGTAGCAGTCGACGGTATTCTATAGTTTTTCCGGAAAGCGAACTGTAAGTATATGGAATCTCAGACATTCTACGACACTTCTCTTTCCGGATAAACCTTACAAATGTTAATTCAATCCAAATGCTTGTATGGATCATACACTACTTTATGTTGTCTTAAGTATGGTTTACGCTGTTCCATTCCTCTATCTTCACGACACTTCCGAGTCGGAAGTGAGGTGTCGGAACTTCCGGCACCTCATTTTGTATACAGAACATCACGTGATCTCCGAGGATCACGTGACGCTTTCTATACAAAAAGAAGTGTCCGAAGTATTTATGTGTATGCCCAACAATTATAAAAAGTTGTCCAGATATATTTACATTACCTTAACTTTACTCTAGATTAATACTGACTTTTCAATATAACTTAAGAGTCCGGTAACGATTTGAAAACGAAACTTGCCAATAATGAAATTACGCAAATGAAAAGTATTTAATAAAATAGTTTGAAGTCTTGTTATTGCAAAAAAGTTCTTTGGGTCTATATATATTAATATTTTGTACCCTAAACCTGAATTCTTACAGAGCTTGTTTAGTGAGGACATTGATTCGTGCAATCTTGTCGCTGGATTATTCGTTATTATTTATTATGGTCCCTAATATGTTTTATATTATCTGATTAAAGCATAAAGTACAGTTTATTTCTGTATTTTTATTTTTGTGAAATGCTTTAATACGTTTCCAAAATTATAACCTAAACTTCGGCAATTTTTCATAAAATTGCTCCAGCTAAACATATATACTCTCCCTTAAAAATTACATCAAAATAAAAAAAAGTGTTCCACTTATTCCCCTGACGACTAATTTTCCAACATATTTATGTATTTTACGTACTAGTATAACTTAATTTTAATCAATAAAAACCTTACTCTTGTCACTTCTCCAAGCAAAAATCGCAAAATAGGTGTTAGATTAGGGTGAATTAGTTATAAACGAGACAAGAAAATAAAAAAGCGTTCCACTTATTCCACCAAAAACGAAACGAACTTTCAAAATATGTATACAAACTGATAGAAGTTTCATTAGTTACTGCAAAGTAGTATCAAAAAGTTGAGCGAAATCGAAAAAAAAGTTTACCGGACTCTTAATATAACCTTAATCTAAATTCATATTATTTATATGGAGTATACATACATTGATTTTCATCACCCAGTTGATGATGCACGCTCTCGTTTCGCTTTTCACCCGTGGTATGTCCACTGGCTTCGTTTCGGCTTGCAGAAGATACGACAGGATTTCACTTGAGTATTCTCGACCCATACTGGCCATGTACGACTTCAATACTGTAAATGATACAATATTACTTGAAAACAAATCCATAAGCAGCATTATAAAATTTAGATAACGTGATGTCTTAAGAAATCTTATTCAAGTAATACTGATACTTAATAGTATCAATATTACCTAGTAACATTACTACATACATATATCAGGTGACTGCATCCTCTCACGAACTGTTTCATTGAAATTAAGTTTCCGTTTCGCACGATCATCGTCCTTTTCTCTATTTTCCAGTGGTGTTATACCCTGCAGCTCCCTGCTATGAGGCCTTTTCAAGCTTCGTTTTATATTCTTTACCCTGGCTGGCACTAACGTGTTGAGAGCGGGTGTACTTGCTGACATCCTCCGTTTATTAGCAAAACAATCTTTATCATAGAAATAAGTTTCCTTTTCCTTTGTATCATCATTTTCATCATCACTGCTGACAGTAATGACGCTGGGCTCTGAAATTCTTCTGTTATCGTCTTGGTAAGCCACAAAATTAAAGTCGACATTTCCGCAACCCCGTTCCAGTGTCACGTATTTGGTGTCAATTTGAAAAGGACTTTTTCGTTTATTAACGACGCTTTTGTTTTTTGAATTGCTTGGACCAGCCATGCATAGCGTATTTAAATCGTACCTGGATTTCATACGGTTGTGTTCGTTTGGCCCAGCTAAAGTATTCAAAGGGGGTCGGACACTTAGTTTCTTCAGTAAGTGATTCGGCAGAGCAGGCAGAGGTGACAGGGGTAAAGGAATTCTTGTCTTAGTTTTTACATTTTCTTTATCCTGATGTGTATCCATATTGTATAATTCACTTTAGTTTTTTTTTACACACTTATTTTTACTGCACTTAACTTCTTGGCACGACCAGCGCGACCGTTAATATGTCTAAGCAAAAGCAAAATTATGCCGGGTAGATAATTATTTCACCGTATGTATGGCTACCCTCTTTATTTGTATTAGCAAGTTAACCAGTATTGTATAGCCAGTAAATCCAAAGATGTATCATTTATATTTATTGCAGGTCGTAAGTAATCGGGACGTATATATTTGATTTTATTCAAGGCAGCAGGACCGCAGGGGTTATTTATTTAAAAATTAAATATCCATTTAATTAAAATAAATATAATCTTAAACATGATCACAACTGTCACTAAAATAAATAATAGCTTAATCTAACAACTTAAACCTACGCTGTGTACTTTTCAATTATCAAATGCTTCTGGTTTACTCTCTCATAGATTTAAGATAAGACAATTACAGTCAATTAAATTCACAGCAAAACATCATTAATATCATCATGCTTCATATTAAAATAAAAAAGAATTGACAATAACAAACAGATGACTAACGAATTATATTGATCTTGGATTGTACTCAAAAATAGAACATGAAAAAGATGGTCTCTTTTTATATATTTTTTGTAATTTTATTTAAATTTCGAACGGCGTGGGTGCTTCGGGATCTGTGACTTTGCCGGCAATAACCACCAAGTTGTCGAGGCGATCGATGATGAAGAACATGAAAGGTCGGTCGACGCTGAAGCGACGTGGTTCTTTGATGCTGGACAACGGGATGTTCTTGAGAGACTCTTGCACCGTGTTAGATGCTGAAAAATAAAACGTTATGCTAGTTATGTATTGCCGAACGTAATAAAGATTACTTGTGTTTAATAGTGCAGCTTAGTCTAACAAACTTATGGTACCTATTAGCTAGGGATACACGTTAATGTATGGCGCTATTCATATCTGTCCGCAGACACATCCGACCCCGACCGATCCGACCGATCTGTCGGACGAACAGATTTTTGCGTGTATCCTAGGCTAAAACATTTAATTCGAACTAGTGTACCTATGGGTATTTCCTTTTACACAGAAATAAAAATATTTTGGATGTGGACAGTTTATCCGAGATGTCTGGATGTCGGTCGGTAGCATTCGTGCTGAATGAGCATAAATAAATGAATTCGCCTGCGTGTCGAATATACAGAATTCATCCTTACTTGTCTTATCATGTAAACAAACACTTGTGAAAGATATTATCACACTTTTCTCTAGGGTTAACAAATGTTGTTCTATAATATGTGTACCTATGGGTATTTCCTTTTACACAGAAATAAAAATATTTTGGATGTGGACAGTTTATCCGAGATGTCTGGATGTCGGTCGGTAGCATTCGTGCTGAATGACCATAAATAAATGAATTCGCCTGCGTGTCGAATGTACAGAATTCATCCTTACTTGTCTTATCATGTAAACAAACACTTGTGAAAGATATTATCACACTTTTCTCTAGGGTTAACAAATGTTGTTCTATAATATACTTAAAGAAACTTATGAATTCGACCAAGTAACCACTGAACAATTTTTTTTATATATCACGACGGTGGCAAACAAGCATACGGCCCGCCTGATGGTAAGCAGCTACCGTATCCTATGGACGTCTGCAACTCCAGAGGTGTCACATACGCGTTGCCGAACCTTTACAAAAGAAGGATTCACTGTGTTGACGGCTAAAGGAACAACAGGGTCCCTCATCGTCAACACACTGGGTCCTCTTTGACCTCTTTGGCAACCTTACTCACCAACAAAAACACATCACTGTTAGTAAGGTTTAGTGCTATTTGGTTGTGGTTGTGGTTTTTGATATCATTTCTTATTCAATTTTCTTAAATACTCGAAGTAACGAACGTTAAATATAACCTAAAAAATAACTGACATTACGATGTCTAGTTTGAAACATGTTTGTTTACATGATAAGACAAGTAAAAATGAATTCTGTATAGAAGCTAAAACTATATTGTCACTATTTACCCGAGAGTTGCGTTGCGGAAGAGTCCGTGTTGTCCACGCGGACCGCGACGTGCTGCACCAGCTCCTGTACGAACAGACCCTCCGCTGAAGAGACACCCGACAGCTCTGCGTCGTGGCTGAAGATGCTGCTCACCCCGAACTGCAAAATTAGTTAATTCAAATAAAGTACGTATGAACAATAAGTCGTATGGATAACGCTAAAAAAATCTTTCAATTTTGAAAGTTATAGATGGACCCTAATTGCGTGGTAAAGAGGGCAACTGGGCGGAGCAAGGTGAATATAAATTTACTTCATCGTAAAAAGTGGGTCAGTAAGGAAATTATATATACCTTGTTAGTATATGCATACGTAATTTAGGCTGATTTTCGCTCGTCTCAGATTTTAATATATTTGGGACTAACGAAAGTTTTATAGTCAAAATTACCTTAGCTAGTGCCGCAACGGGCTTCGTAGTGGTCTCCACATAGAATATGGGCAGCGAGACCTGCAGCTCCTCCTCACGCAAGCTGTCCTGGATGTCCTCGAGCGGCGCCGCAGGTAGATCCGCCGTCAGCCGCGTCAGGCCGTCGCGGGTGCGAGGCAGCACGATCAGCAGCGAGTAGCGCCCGCCCTGGAAGAGTCAATTGTTTATTAGTGAAGAAAAAAATGTTACTATTATACGTGAGAGAATAATGGCGGCTATCACACTGTATCACTATGTGTATTCTCGTGTATGTGTATTTCTGCATCGTTCAGCCATCTGGTTGCGATGCCAATGTGATACTGATAACCGCGTAAGTCTTATTATCGTCATTCCGCTAAAGTCTAAATGATATACCTATAAGTAATAATGCGCAGCATACCTGCTAAAGCCAGGATTGTATTATGTAAAGCCTTGGTGTCCCGTTGGCAAGAAGATAGCAAAATGTCTGCCAAAAATTGGAGACTAATGCCTAAGCCCTATTTCACATTATATAGTGAAAGAAATTACTGCAATGTCTACAATTTAACAGCATTTAATACTTTATTACCCATCATTGTATATATAGCGCTGAACTAATGAAAGTCAAATGCATGACCCGCCTATTCGTTAATAGCTTAAGGCACTGGTCCCACCGCGGGCGAGTAACTATGAGCTATCGGCTATTTTCTAGCCCAAGAAACGAACAAAAGATAATCGCTTCCGTGTAAATAAAAGAGAGAGATGTATATTTATAGTTCATCGCAGTGTGAACAGCCAGCTATGAACTATAAATATATATCTCTCTAAAGTCCATGAACGTGCCAACTTTTCAAAAAATCCTGGCTTTATTTGTTAAAAGTACAATTCAAATCACGGCAAGACTATCTACGATAACTAAATAAATTTAAACTAAAATAAACTTAATGACCACATTATGATATTGATTATACTTGCATCATAAGGCAGTTCAACAGCTGAGCTGTCAAGACCAGGGAGGGAGCCGGTCTTGAAGACGCCCTTCGTGCACATCATTTGCACTTGCTTCTTCTGAGTATTGGACGAGTAGAACATGGCTGGCTCGACCTTCATGAAGGGTTGCTTCCATGCGCCGCGGAAATACATCCCGTTGAAGATGAGCATTAGGGAGTTAGACGGGGAGGCTGAAAATAAGAATACTGTTACTTCCGAAGTTAACTTTTATTTTATTTTTGGGTTTTCCTATTGTATTTTACCTCGAATGAATGTCTATTGTTATTCGCCATATCCGTACTCACTTTAAAATATATAAATGTACCTACTACAAATAAAAACTTTCAATTCTTAACCTGTACCTATAATTAGTTAATTAAAAAAATAAGTTGGACTTGTAATAAATGTTCGAAATAGTAACAATTTATAGAAATTATAAATACATACTCTTGCCAGATTTTTTCCCAACAGTATTAACAGATATACTTGATGCAATATCAGATTTGTCATGCAGAACCTGGAGGTGGCTTCTTGCATGATTTCTAGCCTCGACTGCAACCATTGTCTCTTCTTCTTCTCCGGACTCGTCCTTCTTAGGATAAGTTTTTACAAGTTTTATCTTTTCTTTAATATTCTTTGCGGGTTTGTACTCAATTTGAGAAATATCTACTTTCTCAGGTTTGTCTTCAACAGCAAATGAAATAAACTTCTCGCCAGATTCCTTAGGTGGAACAAGATCTACTATTTCTTCGTTCTTATTACTTTCTTCAGCTTTTTTATCGGATACTTCAATTACCTCCTCATCGTCATCTGTATCATTTTTGAAATGATCGGTATCGCTGTATCTCTCCACAGATCTAACATCTGTTAAATAATAATCTTCTAGTATTTTCTTGTAGTCATCGTTGATGGTATAATTTTTATAAATATAAAAGTAGTTCTTTAATTCAGGTTGGTTGTATTTGTACTCATGTGTATTTTTCAGTCTTTCCATGATGTATCGATATGTTTTTCTGATGAGGTTCGGATCATCTGGCAAGTGGAGGGCAGAGACGAGTTGTTCCCGCGTCTGGCCCGTAGCACCTTCGGCAAGTATGGCGAGGATAGCGGAGTAGCCAAGTGGCGAGAAAGCTATATTCTTGTTATCGTCGATGTAACCCTGAAAATTTAAGACGTTAATTGACATGTAAATCACAAAACAGGCAATTTAAGTAAGTAATGAATCAAGTGTCCAAGAGATTGGCTTTAAAACATTAAGTTGAAATGCATTATTTAGTGATTGTATTTGTACCTAACCTAACGTTATTACCATTGATGACAGCTAATTCAGTTTCACATGCAATTATGTATAATTTATTTACGATAAAATACAAAGGAGTTTCAGTCAACTGACATGACATAAACAATTACTTTGCAAAGATTATAAAAGGGCAATACCTGAAAGATAGCAGTAGATAGTTGGTTGGTGGCTTCGCCGACGAAGCTGGTGGTCTTGTGCTGGGCGCGCCCGCGGCGCAGCCATCGCGCACTGCTGAGACCCACCGCGAGGCATAGTACTGTAAATAATTATGAAAGTAACATTTCAAACAGGGCTGTTAACGACAGGAAAATACGGATGTAAATTATGGGTATATAGGATGAACTTCTGGGTACCTAACATAGCCCTACAACAGGGGTCGGTAAACAGCGGCTCTTTGAAGGGTAAGTTGTGGCTCTTTAGATTCCACTTTTTTTTTTAAATCAAATATTACAGTGAAAAACAGAAAACTGCGGCTCTATGAGCTTCCAAAAATTCCATTATTTTCCGACATCAGGCTCTTTGTCAAAAAAGTTTGCCGACCCCTGCCGTACAATATGGAGATAACTTTAATTATATAAATCTGCGATTATCACACTGGCGCCGCACCGGATGCGACGACGGTGTGCAAGCGTGACAGCGCTATACACATGCAGAGCGCTATCTCGCTCGCGCTCCGGAGTCGCATGCGAAACCCGCAGCAGTGTGAAAGCCGCCTTAGAACCATGGTGTATCATGGAAACATCACTTAAATTACAGCTTCTTACTCTAAACACATAATATAAACATCCTAGTGCTTGACATACTAATGTCCAATAGTTGACACCTAGCTTTCACCTTTATTGCTAATGACTTAAGTTTAATGATGACATCACAGATAAGGTAACCACTAGATAAGCCTTACAAGGCGACTTGGGGTTACCACTCGTTGGAGTAAAACGACTAATAAATTGCGCGGGCGTCCGCAGCGTTGCCAGGCGTACGATAATTGTCGTACATGTACGATAATTTGCACCTCCGTACGATGTACGTTCCAATGTTGATTATCGTACGCAAAAGTACGATAATTTTAAGGTTTCAGTGTAGTCTACTACACTTTAAAAAAAAAACTATCCTTTCTATGGCATCGTGTACCAGGCTGATATGCTATTGGTCCATTTGGTCCATTTTGACATTTATCGTCCACTAAGAAATATGACGGACTAGAGCAGAAATGACATTCGCATGTCCCAACTGCCATCTCTTTTTAGTGACCCTAAGGAAAGGGACAGCATGTGGCTTTTTAGGGCTTAAGAAAATCTGAGTTTTGCCATTCATGCCATTGATTGTCAGAAAAAAATCCCCGTCATTCACAAAATTTAAGTTAAAATAACCTTGTAGTATGTAAAGTGCGTGTGTTCTTTTCATATTTCAGCTCATTTCCAATGAAAAATAAGCGATAGTGTCACTTTTATAGATGTACGATAATTTTGCGTCTGGTACGATAATTTTTAAAGGTTGGTACGATAATCCACTTGGACGCACCTGGCAACACTGGGCGTCCGCCGAGCCGTTCAGTTGCGACCACGTTTTAGACCTGCACGTAGTGTGCGTGTATGCAAGATTTTTTTTAAATACGTAGTAAACTATTCGAAATTCTGGCATATTCTAGTGTAAGATGGTGTGGCAAATGTTTTTTTTAACGTTAAGAATCAAAAGAGTTGGAATTACATTCCACTTTTACTTCAAAATATTTTTTTTACTTTAATATTTTTCTAGCCAGCGGAGTTCATTTTGAATTAGTCAATTGAGAAGTAGTTAGTATGCCCGTCTCTTTTTATCATGTTAAGAATGCAATGTGCTATTCCTTTCTTACGGAAGCACGTGTACGATAGTGATGTGCGAATGATGTGTACCGGACTTACATACCGGCACCACGTACTTTCAACTTAACAAATATACGAAGTACAATGGAAAACAGGAGATCTTTGTTTTATTTTATTTTTTACTTTTAGTTTGAGTAGTTGGTAGAATTTAAAGATTTATTCTGTCGGTAGTTTTCCTTTTCATATAGTTATAATAAATATGGGTATTAAGGGTGCCACATGAGCGTTGCTTCTATAAGATACTTTCAATGGGTATCACATGAGAGTTTTTTTAAGTAACTTTTAATTGGTGTCACATGCGCGTTGCTTCTATGAGACATTTTCAATTGGTGTCTTATGAGAGTTGTTTTAAGGAACTTGTAATTGGTGTCACTTGAGCGTTACTGCTATGAGACGAGTTCAATGGGTGTCACATGAGCGTTGCTTCTATAAGACGCTTTCAATGGGTGTTATATGAGCGTTGCTTCTATAAGACGCTTTCAATGGGTGTCACATGGGCGTGGCTTCTATAAAAACGTTTTTATTGAGTGTCACATGAGCGTTGCTTCTATAAGACGCTTTCCATGGGTGTCACACGAGCGTTGCTTCTATAAGACGCTTTCAATGGGTGTCACACGAGCGTTGCTTCTATAAGACACTTTCAATGGGTGTCACACGAGCGTTGCTTCTATAAGACGCTTTCAATGGGTGTCACAAGAGCGTTTCTTCTATAAGGCGCTTTCAATAGGTATCACATAGGAGTGGCTTTACGGAACTATTAATGGGTGTCACATGAGCGTCTAGAAGACACTTTGACTTGGGTATCACATGGGAGTCGCTTCTAAAAGTACTTTCAATGCACAGATAAGGTAATTTCAGATTAGTCTATCCATAAGGCGATTAGGTAAAATTTATTGGTACTTAATACGTTTTTAAAGTAGGCAAATACATATTGCATTATTGTTATTTGTCATCAATTTAGTAAACAGTAAATACCTCAATTAACAACAACAAATTACGGTACGGTACGGTACAGTACCGTTTACTTGTAGTACACATGTCCCATCACTACGCAACCACGTGATAGCGCGCGGTCCTTGAAACGACCAATCGCAGCGCCGCTATTACCCACCCGCCCCCCGCGTCTTCCGCAAGACTTGGTGACTCGCGGCGCGAACAAAATGAGCAACATTATTACTCTATAGGAGGTTCTCTGTGGATGACATGTACTGGGACAGTGACGAGCAATCGGACGTCTATAAAAAACCCGAACTTAGTGGATCGCCAAAATAGGTTCACGTTACTGCGTAATTAAAATTGAAACAGTTGTTACATCATGCATTCAAATATTATATATAAATCATGGTTTAGTAGGTATTTTTATAGAACCTATCCTATGACTAAAATCTCCGGATTATGACATACTAAACAGTTTCAACCGTTTGTCCTAGTTTTACTAGAGATGACAGCCCTAGCTGTAAATATCGTTCAAAGTCGTGAGATGATCGCAGATAAAACACTATAGTAATAGCAAACTGGAGCATGATATCTTGGTACCGTACCTTAAGTCAGTAAAGGTATATATCTAAAACCTACCAAGTCCATCCCGACGTATGTTATGCCCTTGGAGTAAATAGGACTCTAGTTGTTTAGAACTGTACCTACTGGAGTGTACATTTTAACGACCTTGTAAACAAATGCCGATTAAAGATATAAATACCTACTTAAATAACCTGTACGATGTTTTCTGCTAGATTACTGCGTATACATACTTTACATGATAAGTATTATTTAATAAAATATCGCGCTCGTAAATCGTGTAAACTATAATACCAGTTGGCATTTATAAAAATACTAATGGTGCTTTCCAATTATAATAGGTTCACAAACTAAGTTTTTATTTATTAAAATAAATTTATTTATTTGTCTCCGAAAACCAGTTCGTTAAACGCGGTTCGTAATAAATATTTGAGAATGAGGTGTTTATGTTAATGTACTTCTTCTTTATAACAAATTTGCAATGCAATTTTGTTTAACCTAAAAAGCTAGGTAACGTACAAAATGTTTTGTAACAAATAAACTCGTACCTACGTAACTAAATTTAAATTTAAAATAACTACAATCCTTTGCTATTGTGTTGTGTTACACTGAAAGGGAAAGTAAACGATAATTCATATTTTATTCTAAACATAATTGTTACCTCTCCTAAAGCCACTTAAATGGTCAGGGCCGGCATTCGAAAAATAAACACACACACTGGACAGACACAGCTCCAACCCAACTCAACCCAACTCAACTCAATGCTATAGTGTTGTTCAAGATTTAGAATATTTGTCTAATACCTACTCCTTTAAGAAAACATGTTTATTAGAGAAATTCTCGCAGTAATGTTGGTCTGCATTCTCGAGTAAACCAATTAGCACATCGTCCGCTAAACCGACACGACACGACTATAAAGAATTAAAGACATTTCGATATAACTGTATCGATCGCTTTGTCGATCCTATTGGGTCGAGCTAGCGGTACCGATACAGAGCAGATGCATTGCTACCGTATCGCATGGATTTTTAATACTACCTAATACTTTATGTCTGAATGTTAGGTAAAAAGGCACTACTCGTACATAAACAGAACTCTTCTTACATGGACACAAAAACACAATCAAGGCCACTAATAGGGTAGGTACTTAAACTGATGTTTAGGGTTCCGTAGCCAGAATGGGAAAAACGGAACCCTTATAGTTTTGGTCATGTCCATCTGTCCGTCCGTCCGTATGTCACAGCCATTTTACTCGGAAACTGTAAATATGTATCTTAATAAAATTTAGACATAAAGTGTAGTTTGTTTGCCGTTATTTAGTTATGAAATTGCAGAAAAAAATATGTTCAGGGGGGGGCGCTCCATACATGTAACTAAATTTTTACCAACATGTTGCACATCAATCGATAGGTCTTTCAAAATAACATTGAGGTTTCTTTGAACATTTTGTAATTCAGTGAATAGTTTCAGAAATAATCGCTTCGAAAGTCAGAAAAATATCGTCCCCCCCCCCTGTAACTTTTGAACCGTAAATCCAAAAAATATGAAAATATTTGAGAAGATGCGCGTTATCATATACTTTCTACAAAAAATGTTTTTAACTATATTTGAGTTATTCCAAAAAACTTCTTCCATAGGCATCAGATACGACCTTTTAGCATTAGTCTGGTTCTTATCCATTGAAGCTACGGAACCCTCCATTATGCGTGGTCCGACACGCACTTGGCCGGTTTTTATGAAGAGTAAAAGTATAATTTCCAGTCGCAGTTATTAATATTGTAAATTTTCTCATCATTCAGTATGTAGGGGAGACCGACGACCAACGTACACATTTTACATTTGTGCTGATACCACACTCTCTTTTAAATATGCGTAGATAAATCCATCCATATATAAATACCGTTTATGTTCTACAAATTTGTTTCACTAGTTTTTGCATCATTAATTATTTTTATGAATTACAGGAACTTAAAAAAAAAACTTTGTCGGTTGTTAATTTCGACCCCGAGTGCAAGTCGAAAGTAACATGATGTAAGTAAAAGTAACATGATAATGATTATAGGTAATCTATTAGTATATAATGTAGTATGAAATCAACAAAACCATTCTTCTCGGCACTTCTTTAGAAATAATCGATAAAGCTTTGAGAAATCGTCAGGAAATAATTTTAATTTAAGTAATGTAATTGAGTTTTGTCAGATTATGTTTCTTGCTCTATTCGCTTTTGTAGGTTTATTTATACTTTACCCAATCGTAGTTTTAGTGATTTTGAAATGCCTACTGCAAAATAGAAAATTCCTAGATAAAAATATCGTCTAAACCATCAAATCAAAACGTAAGTAGACGCTTTGTTTTGACTAAATCAATAAATGTAAAAGCACACATTTGTTTCGCAAAATCGCATTTGAGTACGGCACTCCCGTCGTGGTCTTAAGTTAGTGTGGCTATCTTATGACGGTAGCAGAATGCCGCCATGACTACGTATAAACCTACAGAGCCTCTGTTACTTCTTACTTGCAACCTACCGTTACGTTGATCCCCGATTTCCCCATCTCAGACAGTGACGAGTACCCAGACTTTTACCTTAATTGGTCCTAATACTCCCAAAAATATCGTTAAATTTATCTATGTAGTTAACTAGAAAACCCCAATTTAAATTAATTCCAAGTATATCTACTTATTTAAATCCTTTAGTAGATATCCGTGAAATTGTATAGCTTATTTTCAGTTTTATTCAAATCCATGGTTCAATTTCATATCCTAATCATAAACATCAAATCAAAAAACTCACTTTACTAAATCCACTAAACTAAATGAACCTAGTTGATCCTCTCTTGACCTACGCCAACGTAGTACAGGTACAATCGAACAAAGCATTAGAAAGCAATGAGAAGCTCCAATCCAAGTTTAATGGCCCACGAGATTGCAGCTGGGACCGGGCTCGCACCAGTCACGGTTGCTCGGAGCAACGGTTCATAGTAAAGGTATTAAAAGACATACTTATAGATCAAACGAGGGAAACTAGATATTATTCCATGGCGGTCATATTCGGTATTCTACAAAACTTTCTTGTAAGATACAAATATTTATTTGGCACTTTGTCATGTGGCATTTTATTATAAACTATGGTCCTAAAATCTTGAACTACCGGACCTTTACGTTGCACCTTTGAAATCTACTAGGAATAGGAAAGGCTATACAACTTTGTCATAACTTAAGAGTCTTAAGACACATATATATCATTTGTCTAGTTTGACTATGTATACATATTTTATTCTAAAATAGCTATGTTCCAAAAATTTTCACTATCGCGTTGCACCGTTGAAATCTACTAGGAGTAGGAAAGATTGTATATAGTAAAGCACGGCACAAGCGCAGGCGGTGAACGCACTTGACTGACCCTGCGCTATTGTACTCTCACAGATGCACCGGTACCGACAGACGGTAAAATAAAATATATGTTTTAATCGGACGACTTACAATTATCGGTGAACTTACTTACGCAACGGATTTTGATGCGGTTTTTTTAATAGATAGAGTGATTCAAGAGGAAGCTTTATACAGCCAGTAAATTTTATACGGGCGTATACTTTATCCACCTATAGTATCCAGCAATAGGACTCATATAATATAATCATTTTGTTAAATAGTGTTATTTTATTAATTATGTGTAACGATTTTTTTAAGTCCTACCGGGCACAATGTACGCTATTCTACTGATTTAAAACTGACATAACTGACATGACGCATCGGTAAGTTAATTGTCATGGATGCAATACATTACGGGCTGAATTATTATGTATGAAAAAAATATCCTTATTTTCATAAAGAAATAAATGTAAATAGGTTCCCTAGGTCCAATACTAATCGCCAGTACAATATACGCCCGTATAAAATTTACACACTGTATGTATAAATACATGCATAATATAGTAGAGAAAAACTGATAATTTTAGAGGTTTCTAATGTGATGTTGTAAATAAACACATTTTTGTGTTGTCGTAAATGATAAACACATTTTGTGCGCTTACATTGCAAACGCTGACTAAACCTTACGAGATAGATCAAAATAATGTACTACAGTATTGTACAGCTTAAAAAGGTCTACAAAAAAGTCCGTGATGGTGAATGTCTATCTCTTAGAGATAACCCACAATAACCATTTTTTTATCCCGTGCAAAGCCGGGGCGGGTAGCTAGTATTTTATAAGTAACCTTGTTTTTTTTTAATTGTAAATATTTATTAAGTATTCAGAATATCACAAAATATTACATGTCCAAGGTAAGAAAAATAACAATCCACTTAAAATAAAAAATTATGTCTAACCTTGATTTGAATTCAGTAAAAAAATCTCAATCGGTTATAATTTTTTCTTGTTCATTTCCTTATGGGTGTCGGATGACTTAATCTAATGAAATTCTTCTAAAGAATATCTTACATTATTTAATTTGTTTAATATGGCATGTCTACAAATAGAGACTAATAATAACGTGTTCCCGTCTGACCAACTCAAAGTTCGTAACACTTGCCATCATGTACAAGTATTATAAGTTATAAACTTGTATCTGTAGTAGTTATAATTTATAACTACTACAGATACAAGTATTATAAAAACATGGTATATTTTAAAATGTCTGCAGACCGTACGCAGCGAGCGCATACCGCCTGAGAAAGCAATCTCGCGGTTTAGTACGAGTACTTAACTGCTTACCACCCGCGAGAGCTATCACTGTACGGGACCGTTCCGGCCAGCACTAGCAGCAAACTTCACTGACTATACCTTATCTCTTTGCAATAAAGTGCTTAATTGTCAATTAACTATTTCGACGATACCTGCGTCATGTATGAGCGGAAACCATTTTGATATAGAATGACAACATAATGTTTACCTACATATAATAAATACATAACATATTTATGGCATTAAAGGTAAGCGAATTAAAAAACAACAGTTAAAAAGTGCGTTGCTTAGGTACATTATTTCTGTCTGTTAGTTTATGATGCGACTATTTAATCTCCTATTCCGAAGTTTTTTCTTCAATTACTTACCTAATAATTTTTTTCTTAATAGAAGGATGAACAACTACCTAAGCTAATGCTTAGGTAGTTGTTCATCCTACCTCATCGGGTAGCAAGATTCGCCATGTATAGCGAGTTGTAACTTTTAAAGTTATGCCTTTTTTGTTAGGGACTCGATGAGATAAACCTGGAGCATTCAGAATGCAGCCAACTTTTCGGGTGCCAAAAAATGACAAAAAATACCTCATCGGGCTGCTAGATTCGGCATATACATGAGGGTGCATCGTAAAAAGTTATGCATTTTTTGTAAGGGACTTGATGGGCCAAACCTGGGGCATTCGGAATGCAGTGTGGCGGCATAGAACTTTAAAGAGGTGCAGTTTAAAAATTGTTGAGAAAAAAATGATTAGGGGGTTTATTTGTTGATAAAATTCATCATACTATACGCAATGATATTTACTATGGATGGGTTATACTTTAACAAAATGAGCAGAAAAAATACTTCCAGAGTTATTTCATAACCTAGCAACGATTCTGTATTGTTTATCTATTTTGACAATCATTACATCTTTGTCACTCTCATTGTTAGAAAATTACAGTTTGTCTCTTTCTCACGCGGGTGACGGGAGCTCATTCGCACGTCCGCATCTCACGCTGGCCGGTGCGCGACTAGCGACAGTTGTTTGAATTCACTCATATTAAGTGCTTCACTTTTGGAGCGTGCATAACCCATCTGTCATTATTATATATCATAGACTGTACGTGGTTAACGGCTCCAACATAGGTGTCTAAACACATTGTATAGTTAAACTCTACGCTCGTGATTCTATTATAGAGTCTTTCGCTTGCTCAGGATGCAAAAGTAGCACTCGAAGTAGATATGAACTGTCTTCTCTTGTTGTACAAATATCTACCCGTCGACTAAATGCTTGAATTGAGAGTTTGTAGACCGAACTACCAGCGCATAATTTTCGAGCTTGTGAGATGCTGAAATGGATTTTCATGCAATATTTATTACCTATACAACGGTCGAGGACAAGTAACGTCCTCCTCCCGCTGCGCCGGTCGATCCACCGGGAGATCAAAGTTGCCTACTAAATTACTAAGTTGTAACTTGTAAGGCATTCGCTGAACTTAATTCTTACCGGCTTGCCTATTTTGAGTATTCGTAGAAAAAAGTATTGTATACAATATTGACATAATTAAGCTTTTCAATCTCGTACCGTACCTTACTAAACGCCGTACTCGACTGAACCTGAACAGCTCTTCATTGTCACGATTGTATAAAATAATATAAATTAAAGTTTTTTTAGGCATGACAAGTGAAAAATAAATTCAATTAAATTATTTAGAAATTTGTTTTAGTAGTGTGTAAAGGGGAAAAAAAGGGGAGGGCTTTGCCCAACAGTGGGACACCAAATAGGCTAACGAAAAAAACCCGGCTTCATGTTAAAAACGCGAATGTATTGAAAGTGGAATGGACGAGAGTTTCAAGACGATAAAATAATGTGAGAAAGTTAGAAACTCCAGTGAAAACTTAATTGTATGTTTCTGCAATCATCACAGTTTCTTGTATTGTAATGACATCACGTACTAGGCTTTAAAGATATCCTGTACGGTGCCAAGAAAAAGCATAAAGGATGTAAGAATCCACTTTCAAATTCAAATCAAGTGCAACTTATTATCGTTTGACGTACCTACCTACTTACCATACAACGTGAAACATAGGTACATGTGAGTATTGTGGGTAGGTATTGATTAATGACGTCGATACCCAAAGGTAAACTGTACATAAATAATAAAAATATGTAAGTAGTAGTTATCGTATATATCTTAGAATTTTTATTTACATCGGAGATCGCGAGATCTTAAAAGCGGAGTTTTGTGAATTATAAACGGACTAAAATAGATATCATATAAATAGAAAAAAGTGATTTTAAAGTTAGACTGAACTGAAGTGACCAATAGGTACACAGTTCCAGGCCTTGGTATTTTTTTTCCTATGTACATACATATTGCGACATCTATTTTAAGTTTATAATTTATAAAATTGTGTGTCTACTTAAAAATAAACGAATCAAAGTATTTATTATTACAATAATTAGATTTGTTCTCTAGTCGGACTGTCAACTTTAAAGGATGCAAGCCGGAAAAAACTATAATAATTAAAACCTTATATACAAGCTGTAGCAAAAATGCAGATGATCTGTTTAAGGGCATAATTGGTACTGTATTCTAATCATGAAAAACTAAGAACAAAATTTTCACGCGAAAAAACTTATTCGGTTTACATGTTTGGAGGGTCGGCCGCTGGGAAGAGGTGTCCCATACAAAATAGTAGTTTTCAATATAAGTGCGAGAAGTATGTCATCTTGCACGAGTACCGAGGTTACTTGGCCCGAGCCGAGAGGCGAGGGTCAAGACTCGGGACGAGTGAAAATGACACTTCTGCACGTGTGTCGAACGTTTTTTAATACAATTGCGAAAAAACTACAATGAAATAAAATTACATTTATATTCTGTCAGTATACGAAAGACAGCTTCATTCAATCGCGCGTTGTTCAAGTAATACTATTGGGTCTCGCATAATACTCCTTTATGCCCAATCGCGCGTAGTTCAGGTAGGTCATTTATAAGCGGGTGTCGCATAATACTCATTTATTTAAAATTCTGATCTGCAAATCATGCGTAAAATCAAACTTTACGCACGATTTGCAGATCAGATTACTTTTTAGCACTAGTGCATAAAATCAAACTTTACGCACGATTTGCAGCTACATAAAGTAAACTTTTTGAGCAATTGTATTAAAAATTATTTTTGGCGTCAAAAAAATGTTTCTCCTATTTTTTCTTACTCGCAATACAATACCAATTATGCCCTTAAAGAGATCATTACTATTTTTGTTACATCCTTTATAAGGTTTTTTTTTTTGCTTTATTATATAAGTAGTATACTCGTAAGTACACTTGAGGGCAATGAAAACAGGTGACTGTATATGAAAATATCTGTACGAAGTGATCCGTTTTTATTGCCAAGGAGCACCTATATGTAGTTGTATTCTGTTCGTAAGGCGTGCTAGTTAATCCTTTTTTTAAATTTTGTTACTTGTGTCTTGATAAAATTCTTAAACAATCCGATCATTGCTTCTCAAGATGAGCTCACACGGCCTTAGCTTAGGTAACTTCCATAAATAGACACGTATCGAGTGCTTCTGTGGCCGCGAATCAATTTGACTAAGTTCGATAATATAAATAAGGTTGTTCGTGGACATGTGACAAATACATCCACTAGGAGCCGAGCGATTAACGATTAAAATAAGAATCAACGACCTCATGTATCTATACGACATACGTATAAATATACCATACATAACAAGAGCTATAAAAGGACAATACAACCGCTACAACTATAACTTTGATGTGTTCTAACATGCATACCTCAATTAATTCTTGTTTGGAAGAGCTTTCCCGCTTAACTAGATTGTTGACTATCAAATTTGGGAACAGATGATATAATTAATATTACATGCTTCATAGGTATCGTAAAACTGAATGTGTCCCTAACCAGCAACCGTTAGCGAAGTTTGATTAGCATCTTGCTATCTGGTAAGGTAAACGTCAGAGTGCTCGTCACTGGCCCCGACATGTTATCTTTAAAGTTAAGTCTTTCGCAATAAAATTGACGAGCTCCTAGGCTAGTCGGTAGTGACCCTGCCTGTTGAGCAGGAGGTCCCGGGTTCGAATCCTGGTCAGGCCATTTATTTGTGTGTTTATCACGGATATATTGTTCCTAAGTTATAGCTATTTTCTATGTATTTAAGTATTGATATACTTATATCCAATATTGGGATTCAGCGCTAAGAGGTATACCTTATACTCCGAATCCAAACCGTGACTAGCAGAAAAGCTACCCTAATATGGTCGGATTTTTATCGCCTGTCACCATAGCTGTCACTGTCACGTTCTAACAAGTACGTATGTGCGAAAGTGATGCATGACGTGATAGGCGATACAATGACAACCATGAGACGCGTTCTGAATAATGCCGTTAGCCGTAACAATCGTTTAGCGTTGACATAAGAAATTTGTCTAATTTTGTATGTATGACTGTCATGTTATGTACGAAGTGACATATGTATAGTTAGGAAGTTCTGTTGCCTTTTGGCAATTTTCTTTAAGCTAGCATGTTAAGCCAAGCCTTAGTAGAAACTTCGCAAGATTTTGATGAGAATTTAGCTCAACATATCAATCTAATCTTTAATGAAACATAATGCACTACATCGTATTCTACTAGATTGGCTATCAAGAACAAATTTTGTGCTCCATATTTGGCGGTTGATAGCTGTCCCTTAATCAAAGAGTTGCTTATACTTTGAGTGATTTTCACTCATATTTCACTAAGTATAACTTTTGGTGCAAAGAATCTCTTAGAAATATCATCTCCTGTTACTCAATGGGTTAGATAGGTAAAGAGCTATGTTTTAGGCACACCATGGGCACACCTGACTATCAGTGTTGTCACAAGAAGTGTTTGACATTAACCGTCAAGTTAACCGAAATTGCCCATAAAGGTCAGGAGCATGAGTGCTGAAAATGGAAGCAGAAACCCAAAATTGTAAAAGTATTGGCTATTGCATACCTTTCGCTGATTCTATATTTCCTAATGTTAGGTAGGTACTATATTTGTATTTATTTATAGGACGAGTTTGGTAAACGCAGATATGTATATACCTAATATCCTTGTATAATATCAGACAACTCACCTAATAGTAATCGCATTATGACGAACTATGATACTTTTTCACACCTGAAAGTAAATAAATAAATGGTTACACTTATTAGGCAGAATAGATACTTACAGTTCTACAGAGCTTTCTTGTATTTATTTATTATATATACAGGTTTTAATTAGGTACGTACAAACTTTTTTTTTCTATAAGTATCAATTTAAGTTAATTTCTTAATTCATACACAAATACTTACTACCTATCTACCGGATTAAACATACAGTAGGACCTTGCTAAAGTTGCTAATTCTTAGCTATCCACAAAAGTCTGGAGAAGGATTTTTTTTTATAAAAAGAAACATCGATTAAGATTCAGACAGGATCCGGTTTGAGAAGGACAAATATTTGAAAACAAGTTTGTAGCATAATTTAGTTTATTTAGGGTTTGAGTTCTTCGCAGAGTCTTTGTTTATTTATTTTATTTTGCATAAGTGAAAATACCTCAATATGCAATAAATTCTAATTTCTTAACTTTCTTTAAAAAGCTACTCTAGTTTTATTTCTTTGTATCTACTTAACTGACAGAGAACACTATTGTTTTATTTGAACTCGTTGTTCAACTGTTTTCTGCTAACATTAAGCTGCCATGAAGTTAACCCGTTAAACCGAACAAACTGACCTACATAATAACTTGCCGTGATTGTTCCGCAATAAAATACTTACACGTCCTGGCCACTTAGAACACTAACGCACCACTCTATTAGTCTAACAAAAACTACAATTTTTTAATTTTTTTTAAACGTCAAAATACGCGGGAATCGTGCAGCCGTGCCCGGAGCGTGCTCAATCGAGAATGACGTGCACGGAAGCTGCTACACACCGTTTTATATATATAGACATTAAACAGTTATGTTTGTGCTGGCTATGAAGCCTCTAGAGCCGGCACGGCTATGGAATAGTAAAAAGTTCTAATAACATTTACCTAATATCGTTAAATTTAACTTACGAGTATCTTTTTGTATTATGTCATGTCTCCCCAGGTGCTTCATTAAAACGGAATGACTCACTAATGATAACACGTAAAATAATGTAATTAATAACAAAGTTATACAGTACACTATAAGGTCTTAAATTACGCTTTTAATAACCGGTGTTATAAAAAACACCTGGCAAGATTATATTTCACATCACAGGATTACCTCACTTCAATTCCTGTTTAAAACTTGATTTTGAATATGAATTATTTGGTAGTAAGTACCTACTATTATTTGAAATTCATATCAGGCTCCATATCTACATTATTTATTTTTTGCATGCAAAATCGAATAAACACGCAAAAGGACGGAGGACTGACTGGCGCCAAAAGAGACGACCCCTATTGGCACGCAACACGGTAAAGTTGTGTTAACGCTTAATTGAATCAAACAGTTAAAAACGATCCGTTATCGATTGTCTTGTCAGAAATCTGTGTTATTGGAAATAAAGTTCAAAGGATGAAACAACTTATTAGTAACACTAATGACATTTCTGGGTCATTGCAGTAGGCAAAAACCTAAGTTAAAGTCAGGTGTAGGCATTTATCTTGAAATATGGTCACGTTGAATATCTTACTTATATAGTACCTTATCTTACGTATAGCAAATTCAAGTTGTTTTAATAACACCTTATAGCAATTATATTAACAGATACGAGAATTCAAGATATCAGCCGGGAAATTAATCGATTGACCATGCCATGCCACCAAATTTACGATCGAAAATGATGTGAAACTGACCCCTTGCTGATTAAATAATTTCAATTAAGGCAATGTTATATTCCCCAAACTGATACCGTTAATTAGCCTACTTAAACATCAACTTCACCAAATTACTTGTCCACATTTTGCCGGAGAGATACCGTACGTGATCCAGAAGAAGCCATTTAAAATTTAAAAATGAAACAAAACATTCCGTGCGACCTCCTTTCTTCGCCATAAAAATCGCGAAAGAAATATACCTATGCGTTTTTAATCGATCGCACGAAACGCGACTGACGATCAGGAATGCAAATTCATTTGTGTTAAATCTGATAAGGTAATAAATACTACGATTAACCATTACAACTACAATTAACATTCGAAACCTATGCAAGATTTACTTACTTTAAAGAACAAACGACATCAACGCGACTGTCTCTCTCTAACTACTAAAATGGTTCCGTATTTGACGAGGAACCCATCGATCGTACGTTTAATTAGGGTAAGGGAAGGATTATCTTCTCTTTCTTAACTTAATCGGACCTACCCTCCGTACGCAGCGTGGCTCAGAGATAACGTATTAAAGTAAATACCTACCTTAAAATTGGCCATGCCCATGCCTTACGTTAAATAAGCACTGCCCTATCTTAACTGCAACCCTGGCTACGGCCCTTATTGACTTCCATTATAATCTCTTTGACATATCCTAACACCGTAACCCTTTAATGAATGTGGCGGATTTAAGAACTTAAAAAAAAATTGTATTCATCAAATTTCGTAAAGATCAGAATAATTTCCTTACTCATGAAATCGATGGATTCAGGCTTGACTCTTGAGGAAGCGGCTGGATTTTCAGCAGCCTGAGTGATACGGAGGCGCGGAGTTAGTGGGCTCTATTCGCTAATCGATATTCGATTATATAACTCGATAGTCGAGCACGAGCATGAACAATACGAGCCCCAACCCAACGCATATTAGATCGTCTAGTCACACTTAAAAATACGATATTTTTTTAAAGACTGCTATTTAAATCCGGATTACGCTACATACAAAGCCATTGAAAGTAGTTTAATGTTGCGTTGTACAAAGTGTAATAATGTTATTTAATTTAGAGTAATTGTATCGTAAAGTTAACATTAAGCAAGCAAAAAATTACGTCTAGTTCATATTTTAGGCAAAATAGGTCGTCTATATAAGATAAAAACTGTTTTTTAAGAAGTTTAAGATTTAATTATATTTCAAATTGAATATAGAATATTCTCTGGCATCTAAAATGACAGATGGCTACATAAAAACGCAATTGCAGTGCAAATTTTCATAACCTTATAATCATTATTCTATCGAGATGGTGCGAGGTAAACCAGTGACTGAAGAAGTGCGGAAAATTATAATTTCCTGTAACAATAACGGCAAATCTACTTACCAAATATCCAAGGAGATGTCGTTGCCACGATCTACAATTCAAACGATTATCGAGCATCACCGAAAACACGGAACAATGTCCTATTTAAAGAAATCTGGCCGTCGACGAATAACCTCCAAGGCAGAAAACAGGATGTTGAAGAAGATTATCAAGAAAAATCGTCGTGCAAGAGCAGGAGAACTTACCGTATTGTGGCGGGACGCTATTAAAAAAAACATTTCAGTCGATACCTGCAAGAGAGTAATGAAGAGAATGGGCTATAGTTTTTACACTGCTAAAGAGAAACCGTTACTTACTAAAAAACAGAAAACCAACAGATTGAAATTCGCTAATAAATACTAAAACTGGACTGTCAATCAGTGGCGAAAAATAATATGGAGTGATGAATCCAGATTTGAAGTCACAGTTGGTGACGAACGAAGTAGTCATTCGGGAAAAAGGAGAGGCATTTCATAAATCCTGGAAACTTCACCTTTCGCTTGAGGCAGTCCTCAAGCGAAAGGTGAAGTTTCCAGCAATTTTAATGATTTGGGGCTGTATGCCGGCACAGGGCGTGGGCCGTCTGCAATTTATAGATGGAACCAGTCACCATCTTAGGGGTGACCCCTGACCGCAACATCAGAAGTGCCATTTTCATGTTCGTTTCCGCGGCCCCCCCGTGATTGATATTCTGGGGTGACATTTTAGCTATCCGCACCGGGTGCCACCCATGCTAGCTAGCGAGAGTTTGCTGCCGTCTCTACGGCAGTTAAAATATAAAAATGCATTTACTTTTCAACAAGACGTTGCTGCATGCCATACTGCGAAGACAACGATGTCGTGGCTGAAGTCCAAAAAAATCCCTACCATGCCATGGCCGTCCAGCAGCCCGGACTTGTCTCCCATAGAAACTTTGTGGTGGAAAATGAAGAAAAGGCTGCGAAAGGACCCTTCTAGATCTAAAGCTGATCTTAAGGAGAAACTTACCTGTGTCTGGAATGAAATAACTACCGAAGAGTGTAGAGAGTTGGTAGATTCAATGCCGCTCAGAATCAAAGCCGTTTTGGATGCAAAAGGTGATACCACCAAGTGATAGACGATCTATTATGCATCGGCTAAACCGAAGACGAACTTTTTTGCGAATATCTCATTTGGCAAAACAATGTTTTTTTTTTATAACTGTGGAAAGTTGTTATTTTTTTCATTCGATACATAAAGTATTATTCATTTTCTATATTGTTTTTATATTACATGATCTTCTAAACATCGCTGTCATCCTGAATTTTTAGGTTAAAGTTAGGTTAGTACATTTTTTACCTGCTAGACGAACTCATTTGCATTGGGGCTCGTATATTTGAAATAATTTTAAACAAAAAAAGAACCGACTTCACTCACTCCACCTTTCCAAAAGCAAATGCTCGAGGTGCTGTTAAAAATACTCAAATCATTACAGGTAAGCCTATAATAGTTAAAGAGTTCCCTCGATTTGTCTAGGATCCCATTATCAGACCTTGACCTGATTACAATGGGACCAACTGTGAAGTATATACTCTTTCAAACAAAAACTATTTTTTTCAAATCGGTCCAGCCGTCTTCGAATAATCGGTGAAAATATTTTTTTTTAAATAGCAAAAACAAAGATCCGATGAATTGAGAACCTCCTCCTTCGAAATCGGTTTAAAAGGAAGTGCATTAAAAGATATGAAGATATGAGCGACGATACACGATGAGCGAAATACGCGGCGGCGGCGCGCCGGTCAAAATTGTTCGGCGGTGGCGGCGAATCGGCGGCGTGATCTTGAAAATGTCGTGTACTAAACTAACAAAACCAATTAAGCGCATTTTTTTTAAACAACGTACCTAGGTACATCTTGGCATTATAAATTTTGTTAAATCGATATATTATGGAGCTCTACGTGGAGCTCGTCCTTCGCTCCTCGCAGGGGCTCGAACCATCGGTCTGTACTTAACACACTTAACCGTAGGATATTCTGCTGGTCAAAAGGTAGGCTGTCGAAGGACGGATCTAGCTACCCTCTCTGGCACGGTGGCAGTAGGATTTGCAATACGAATCTGAAATATATGGAAGACGCCGTCTAATCTGGATCCAGATTTCATACAATTCTGATCCGGATGGAGTACCCTACACTCTAGTTTCACTCTTTACGTATGGCACGCGGTCGCCACTTCTCGTAATTGAAAGTGAATCCTCACTGACTGACGAATTTTAAATGTTTCACAGAAAAAAAACTTTAAATGATCGAAAGAAAATGACACTAAATTCAAGATTGTATACTGAGTATTATAATTCTTAATTTGAAATTTAAGTACTCTTAAAACATTCAAAAAATTTGTTAATACGACTAAGGTATTATGGAGATAAATGGAATGTTCTCAGTCCTGAATTTTTGTCTGAGATCTCGCTGACTAAACCTCAGAATTAGGAATACAATCCTGAGGTATTTCTGAAGCCAGAGTGGTGTCACGCCGTATAGTATTGTTACGAATTACGATGTTTCAAGTGCCAGATTTTCTAGTAGTTTCTCAGTTTCTGCACCTAGATTTAGTAGTGTTAAATCAGATACTCCTCGTATTAGTTGATTTGCACCATGGAAGCCTTGGAAGAATAATAAGTAAGGAAGCGTAATCAACGCTCAAAATCTGCTCCACTTTCCTGGTGCCAAAGTGGGCGGAGCTTGTGACAGCGGTGCCCTAATGTCATGTCAAACATTTTGAAGTTGACATGTCGTCAAAATATTAGTTTTTTCGGTCCATGAAATTTCGGTAATATATCGGTATTAAAATGCCGGCTTGTGCCGTGCATTGGTGTAGGAGCCACACAGGCGCCAAAGATGGTGATATTTCTTTTCATCGGTAAGTAAATCACGCATAGATATTCTCATACATTACGGACTTGGTCGATGTTATGCAATATAAGTTTTGGAAAAGTAAACATAACTCATTTGAGGAAAAGTATAATGAATGTTCATTTATAAGTATTACCTAGTAGTAATAAATCGACAAAACAAAACCCTTCGAATTAGTACCTACTATACTTACTCTGAAAATCATACCATTCTGGCCGTGCCATTTCTAGTATAACTGACTAAAAGGTATGACTCTTATTTTTCATTAATAATGAATGCTATAACTTCATAGCATAGTCTTTAATTATCAAATCTAGAGCAGAGCCCGATTGGGGAACTACCTCTACCTTACAGAAAACCACAGCCAATTAGCACTAGCCCCTACTCATAGTGTTGTGTTCCTGCCGGTGAGTAAGGTTGCCAGAGAGCTCAGAGGATGCAGTGTGTTGACGACGGAGGATCCTCTTGTCCCTTTAGCTGTCAACACAGTCAATCCTCTTTTATATGAAAGCGTAGGCTACGGTAGCTGCTTACCATCAGGTGAGCCGTATGCCTGTTTTCTACCGTTGTAGTATAAAAAAATGGATACAAAATGTAAATTTATCTTTGTATTTCCCTAAGCCTGCTAAAATAAATAGTACACATAAACGAACTCATTCGTTATTTTTTTAGTTCTAAAAAACGAGAAAGCAAAGAGAATTTTAACTATTTATATTGAAGGTATGCTATTATTTTCTAGTCTGGTCATAAATAAAGTTAAAAAATAATCGTTTTTTTTTGCCATAATCAACCTTAATTGTTTAACATTATGTTGCTTGAGCCCAATAGGGTCTCCCTAATGTAACGGATTTATAAAATTGTAAAAAAGTTCCAAATCTTTACTATTTTATGTTAATTTATGCTTATTTTGTAGTATGTAAGTGCCTATATTGTAAAAAAACACTTTCATTAAATAAATGAAAGATGAATAGAAGGCTTTCATATTATTCCTTATTCCAAGAACGATTAAATTTACGTATATTATATAAGTATTGAAAAATGCACTAAAAAATAAATTGTTAATTGATTGCATTATTATTTATTACGTGAATTCATCCACGTCAAACTTAGACGTATTTATTATATACGTTAACTTGACATTTCAGTTATTTCATTTGATTATCTCCTGTCCAATTAAACTTCATTGTCAAATTGATTTTGACCACTCACAACACGGCAACTTTTCTTATTGGTGAAATGGCATGAAACCTTTGCGGAATTAAGGTTAACACAAAAAAATATGCTTAAAGAATGAGTACTTGATTGGTTAATAAGACATAAGACATTTTAGTTTTGTAAACGTGAAAATGGGTTGTGTTTTCACATGAACTTTGCTTGCCTTTACTCGTCTTGATATTATATGTCGATGATGGAAGCACTTGTTACCGGGCAAAATTTTTGACAAAAAGGCGATGATGAATTAGTGTAAGTATATTTTAGGACAACTGGGGGATTTAAACTCGTCACGATTTGTAGTCACTATTAATGTGACATGTTGAGTTACATGTCACATTAATAGTGACTACAAATCGTATTAGTATGACTTACGATAGTTTAAACTTTAGCATGACCGGTTACATAACGAGCCTTTTTTTTTGTTAGTGAAAGTATAACGGTAGTATTCGCTAATAACATATTGAAAAGCGGCATTTACAGTGACGAAAATCAAAAAATGTTAGTGCCCGAAAGTAGTGTCATTCGGCATGGCCTTCGGCGGCGGCCAAGAATTTTTACCGGCGACGGCGCTAATTAAAAGTAAAATAAAAAAATACACATATTTTATAAAAAGTGAAATGCCTTTATGCGGTTATTAATAAGGTTAAAAACAAGACGGAATAACCAGTCCGACGGCTAGTTTTCACTGTGCTCCTATAAATTGCACGTTTCCTGTTTTCTCTATCTGCTGTTAATAAATCATTAAATAATATTATCTAGAGTCTCTGTATACGTTAGGACCCGAAATATAAATAAGAGTTTTATCGACCACTGATAAAAAATGTCGTTATTTTGCCGCTCATTCTTCATTTTCCAAGAGTTTGACCCGGAATTTTTACCACGGCTCGATTGGACCTGAGATCCGCTCTGCAACCTAATCCCAAGAATTGGCGTACGCACTAGTTTTTACTAAAGCAACTGCCTACCGACCTTCCAACCTAAATGGAAAAGGAAACTAGGACTTATTGGGATCTTTTTCCTGACGATCCTTTTTTTTTTCACCGAAAAGCGTCAGGTATTTAAATATCGTCCGGAGGATATTTAAATACCTGACGCCCTCCGGATTAAAATTCGGGCGTCTTTCCGCCCGGCTACCGTGCTTCCGCTCCTATTTCTTAGTATAATTAAAATTAGGTATACAGCCTGTAAATTTTGTACGGGCGTATACTTTATCCACCTATAGTATGCAGCAATAGGACTCATATAGTTATAATCATTTTGTTAAATAGTGGTATTAATTATGCGTAACGATTTTTCAAAGTCCTACCGGGCACCAATGTACGCTATACAACTGATTTAAAACTGACATGACGCATCGGTAATTTAATTGTCATTTACATTGCGGGCTGAATTATTATGTATGAAAAAAATCCTTATTTTCATAAAGAAATAAATGTAAATAGGTTCCCTAGGTCCAATACTAATCGCAGTACAATATACGCCCGTATAAAATTTACAGACTGTATTTTGTACATTGATAAGCGCTCGACTCTCGACTCTCGACGCTCGACTCGACCAGCACGCCTAGAAACTGAGTTTCTAGCATTACCGGATTTAAATATCAAATCATTGCTGCTTGAAGAGGCCACACTATAACTAAGGATACACGCACAAATGCATTAATCTATGGCGTTCAGATCTATCCGGAGATACATTCGTGCCCAATTCCCACCATAAATTGACGAACCTGCCTGCCGAACACATGTGCTCGACTAATCCAACTGGCAGATATTCGGTACGTGTATAATGGGTAGGCTTAGGTAGGTACCAAATATTTAAGTAACCTCTCGTAAAAAATCCCACTTCACTAGGCCACTGAAATCGATTACTATAGACACCCCTCCACTGGAGGGCGGATCACATGATATTCGCACCTTGAGTTGCGGTTGCACTTCGGCCGTTCCTGGTCGAGTGTTAGAAAGGTGCTACACTGATCAAACGATGCCACAGAGCCACGCCGTTATGTTACCGAAATGAAAGTTGTATATAGTAGTGTAAATTATATGTATTGCTTTGTCAGTTTGTAAAGTACCTAGGTATATGTTAAATTTAACTATTCCCGATCCAATCATCGCCCCAAAGTCGATCATTCTAAAGGGCTTTATGGCGGAATGAGATCGCATGCTCCCTCTAACACATAACTTTGTCCCTTAGGTAGGTTGACCCTGCCCCAATGTGTGGCTCGGGCATTCAATTTGAAAAATGTCTCCCTACTCCCATATATAAACAGAAAAACAATAATGTATGTCTTGTCTGTATTGTATTAAATAGCCATCAACCTGTTGTGTCCACATTAGTTAAGCTTTACATTGTCTTCGTCGAATTAAACTCGAATAGTTTAGAAATTTTAACCAGCTGTTAAAACAATGACCTACATAGCTGATCATAATACCTAAACAAAAAAAAGCAGTCTTTGAAAAAAATTGAATACGGTTCTCACTGAAAATGCAAATTGCGGCAACGTTAATATAGTAGTATATGTAGGTAGTCTAGTAGTATCTCACTGTTCTACGTAGATATTAGCAGGGGGGTGTCACTACGCAGTTTAGGTACATTTGGCCGGCGCGCCTCCCGGGCAGGCGTATGGCAGTGGGCTGCCGCTCGGCTCGCACGATTGTCGTGTCACGTGGCGCGAGCGCTAAATTGAAAATACACAATGGCTTCGAAATCTAAACCTCCATCTAATCCGTATAAAATGTACAATATTGGTTGCCCAGAAACAATATTAGGAACTGACCGACATATTTTCAAATGAATACAGCTGTGCCATACCTACTTCCGTGAGAATCAGACATACTATCGTCAGATAAAAATGTTATGTTTACAGAATCAACGTTTGTAATTCCTACATATTTATCTTAAAAATAATAAATCAGTAGGTATAGGTAGGTACAAAAACTTGTCAAGTGACAACCCTCACAGCTCTGTCATAGAACTGCGGCGCGCAAAGAAGATTCACGGTTCGTGCGCGGTTATAAGTTTCAATTTTGCTTGCAGGCGGCGAGTATACCTAGGTATAATTTTATACCTAAATCTGACTTTTGTGAAGGAGTGAATTTTCTGTACGGTAGTACTATTAGTTATTCTGTGATATTAGTGATATTACCAATTACCCCACACTACCCTGTTAGGTTAATATTTTTAAACAGGAATTACCTCTTACAGAATATAAATTATTAATAATTCCTTTCCAATAAACGACTTCACAAGACAGCTTTAAATGCTATTCAAAATATTTCATATTCTAAATATACATAGACAGCCACAGTCTCTTCACACAAGCTCACAGTCAAGAACTTTTTGAAGCTCCAACTCTGAAGTGCTATCTGAACGAGAATAACCTAAAAATACCCAAAATTATGGATGGTATATGGAGGATGTCCATCTCTATGTTACAAGTAGTGTCTGTCAAATCAAAAGGCGTTAAACTGATGGCGCCACAATAGCATTGAGCATACATGTCTAGTCCGGTTCTGCCTACGAAGCAGGGGTCCCTGGTTCAAATCCCGGTCAGACGTTATTTTTTTAAATTTTTAACGGATATTTGTTATTATGTATATTATGATTTCTGATATTAAAAAAATTTAAAATCCATACATAATTGCAACATAATTATTTGCGGAGATGAAAAACATTCTGAATATTTAGTATTATACTTTTGCCCGCGGCTTCGCTCGCGTTAAATTCGGGGTAACACGGTTCCCCTTTGCCCCCCGGAATGCTCCATACAAACTTCCACCCCCCCATTTTAGGGAAGTGGGGGGGTTAGAAAGAGACAAAAAGTAGCCTATGTACCTCTCCATCCCTTCAACTATCTCCACTTAAAAAATCACGTCAATTCGTCGCCCCGTTTTACCGTGAAAGACGGACAAACAAACAAACACACACACTTTCCCATTTATAATATTAGTATGGATGGATATACCTAAGTATTAAATATCGATAATTTCAAAAAAAATAAAAAAAACCGACCAAGTGCGTGTCGGACCACGCATAATGGAGGGTTCCGTACCTTCAATGGAATATGAACCAAACTAATACCAAAAGGTCGTATCTGATGCCTTTGGAACAAGTTTTTTGGAGATAACTTCCAAAATTACTGAACTGATAATGTTCAAAATAATTTTCATAGAAAAGTAAGTGATAAGGCGGATCTTCTCAAATCTTTTCATATTTTTTGAACTTACGGTTAAAACTTACAGGGGGGGGACACAATTTTTCTGACTTTCGAAGCGATTATTTCTGAATCTATTTACTTTCACAAAATGTTCTAAGAAACCTCGATGTTATTTTTAAAGACATAGGTCGACTGATGTGCAACAGATTGATATTTAGTGTTTTTTTAGGGTTCCGTAGTCAACTAGGAACCCTTATAGTTTCGCCATGTCTGCCCGTCCGTCACGTCAATTCGTCGCCCCGTTTTAACGTGAAAGACGGACAAACAAACAAACACACACACTTTCCCATTTATAATATTAGTATGGATGGATATACCTAAGTATTAAATATCGATAATTTCAAAAAAAATAAAAAAAAACGACCAAGTGCGTGTCGGACCACGCATAATGGAGGGTTCCGTACCTTCAATGGAATATGAACCAAACTAATACCAAAAGGTCGTATCTGATGCCTTTGGAACAAGTTTTTTGGAGATAACTCAAAAATTACTGAACTGATAATGTTCAAAATAATTTTCATAGAAAGTAAGTGATAAGGCGGATCTTCTCAAATCTTTTCATATTTTTTGAACTTACGGTTAAAACTTACAGGGGGGGGGACACAATTTTTCTGACTTTCGAAGCGATTATTTCTGAATCTATTTACTTTCACAAAATGTTCTAAGAAACCTCGATGTTATTTTTAAAGACATAGGTCGACTGATGTGCAACAGATTGATATTTAGTGTTTTTTTAGGGTTCCGTAGTCAACTAGGAACCCTTATAGTTTCGCCATGTCTGCCCGTCCGTCCGTCCGTCCGTCCGTCCACGGATAATCTCAGCTATCGTTAGCACTAGAAAGCTGAAATTTGGTACTAAGATGTATATCAATCACGCCGACAAAGTGGTAAAATAAAAAGTGGAAAAAAGAGTTTTATTAGGGTACCTCCCCTATACGTAAAGTGGGGGGTCATTTTTTTTTTTCATTTCAACCCTGACGTGTGATATATTGTTGGATAGGTATTTAAAAATGAATAGGAGTTTTCTAAAATAATTTTTTGATAATGTAAATATTTTCGGAAATAATCGCTCCAGAAGTAAAAAAAAATGTGTCCCCCCCCTCTAACTTTTGAACCATAAGTTTTAAAAATATGAAAAAAAATTCAAAAGTAGAACTTTATAAAAACTTTCTAGGAAAACTATTTTGAACTTTATAGGTTGAATAGTTTTTGAAAAAAAAATACAAAATTATTTCTGAACTAAGTTTGTAATTTAACCGTATAAGCAGGTGTTTATTGTACCTGTAATTTCTACAAAATCACAATGAAATGACGTGCTTTCAAATAAAGTAAAACCGGTGAAAATCGGTTCACCCAATAAAGAATTATCCCATAAAAATCATCTTCCATACTTTAAGCTCGCGCGCAATAGTTTACTTAATTTGCCGATAGATGTCGCTGTACGTGGAACGCTCATATCATATCCTACATGGCGGTGTTATTTTAACTCTTAAGTGGGGACACTTACTGTGACGGACGGAAAACTACGGAACCCTACACTGAGCGTGGCCCGACACGCTCTTGGCCGGTTTTTTATTTTTAATTTAGTTACATGTATGGACCCCCCTAAAAATATTTTTTTCTGCGATTTAACTACATAACTAAATAGCGGCATACAAAATACACCTTATATCCAATTTTTATTAAGAGAAGTCTTATAATTTCCGAGTAAAATGGCTGTGACATACGGACGGACGGACGGACGGACAGACGGACATGACGAAACTATAAGGGTTCCGTTTTTGCCATTTTGGCTACGGAACCCTAAAAATGTCACAGGGAAGCGTATTTAACGCAATTTTTGAATAATTAAATTTTTAGGCACTTACTATATAAAGTTAATTTCATACGCTCAACTATACCTAGCGCCATCCGGAGAGATTTAGGACTATTGTTTACTGCTTACAGCTGGACACTTTTCGACCGTTCCCTTATATGAGATACCAATCCTTTTACCTCTATTATCCGTGCCCAAAATGTAAGAAGAAATGACATTTGCTCTGCAAGTGCCATCTAGTAACGAGTAGTGTTACTACGGTATGCTACTCGTTACTAGATGGGTTTCTGGTCTGAGTTTCAAAAAGTTCTTAGACTGTCCTGATCTATTAAATATATACTCTCTGATGTTAGTAGGTAGTTAGTTATTTTCAGTTAAAATTAATAAGTGACATTTGTAAATATCATCGGCATACAACCACAGCCCTCTGCCACGAGACCTTGGCAGAAAACAGAGATTTTAAACCATGGAGCCAGTGGTTGGTGCCAAACTCTACATGACCTTTATTTAAACGCCCTTGGTGGATGACATACTATTATCTCTTCTGTGTTGGTGGCTAGGTGTGCTCTGCCAACCATTGGCAGAAGCGGTTGGTTGGTTGTAAACCATGTAGCCGCTCGCTTCAACAACTCGCTCCAACCAAGGTCACGTGGCAGAATTTGCGGCTATCTGCCGTCTGGCCCCAACTTTAACTGCAACGCGTTGCCGTCAAAATGCTACAAGATTATTGATTTCTCATACGTCCCATACCCATGACTAAATTGCAACTATCCCAAACATGGCCCAAACTCGTGAGGAGGCATGACATACGGTAGTCTGGTATTTTCTTTTGTTATTTGTTTAATTACCTTCCATAAAAAAGGTTCCTGATTTATTTATAAAAAAACCGGCCAAGTGCGTGTCGGACCACGCATAATGGAGGGTTCCGTACCGGCTATCGAAAAAAACAATATCGCAAGGTCGTATCTACCTAGTTTTTTGGAGATATTTCAAAAACGTCTAAACCGATAATGTTCAAAGATGTATCTTCTTGTAAGGCAAAATTATAGTGATTCAACAAAATAACTATAATAGTGACCACTATGTATGTAAACTATAATTTGGCAATAAATGGTTTGATTGATTGATATTTTCATAATTTTTGTGCTTACGGTTCAAAAGTTACAGGGGGGGACACAACTTTTTGACTTTCGGAGTGATTATTTCTGAAAATATCTACTTAATCAAAAATTGTTCAAAGGAACCTCAGTGTCATTTTTAAAGACCTATCGATTGATATGCATCATGTTGATATTTGGTACACATTTTTTTTGACAATTAGTTACATGTATGGAGTGCCCCCTAAAAATTTTTTTTTCAGCAATTTCAGTACAGAACAAAGTAGCGGCACACAAAATACAGCTTATGTTAAAATTTCATAAAGATACGTCTCATAGTTTCCAAGTAAAATGGCTGTTACATATGGACGGACGGACGGACGGACATGACGAAACTATAAGGGTTCCGTTTTTGCCATTTTGGCTATGGAACCCTAAGAAGGAAAAAAAAGTGAAACAACAAATCAGGTACAGTACAAATCATTTATTTAATTAAATGTTATATGTTCTTATGCGCCGAATAATTGTGCAACATTTTTGTATCCATTTATTTATTACGTACATACACGACATAAGTATGTAAGTACCTAGATTATACAAATGTCGTAAAACAAATCTCTGAGTATTATTGTGATACGTTATATAGTTTTGTGATAGGATACGTTGTGACTATAAAATAATTTGGCTTCAATAAACAATATAAACATGTCGAAGGCATCAACTAGCTGATTTTCTAGCGGCTTACCTGTGATTTTTTTTTGTTTCACCGTGACTGATTGAAACGTAAGCTAAATATATCTATGCGTTTGTTTCAGAAACGTGCCCTAAAACTATTCCGACTACTTTTAACATTGCTCTCCAAAATCTTTTTCGGTGCCACATATTCATCTGGCTCTTCAATTTTGCCTTCAAAAAGAACCAAACCCAGATTATTGTCCTTGATAAAGAACACGAACGGTTTATCCACCGTAAGTTGCACACTCCCCGCCATTAAAGGCACGACTATGGCAGCGGTGGCCGCAGCAGCCACGGTCCCATCCTCATCAACGGATATGAACACCCTGTGGTATAAGTGGTTGATTTGAGTTGGACCACCTTCGATGATTCCAGAAAGGTTGGATTGTGATGAAAAGAGGGTTGTGACTCGCATCTGTAATTTTAAAAGATAATTACTTAGTAGGCGTCGTGTATTCAAAACTTACATATATGATGCTTCGTTAAGGTCGGAGGAACTACATACACCGTAGGGTTAGAAAGAGACTTCCGCTTGTAACCACATCTTTGGCGCCCAACAGCTTTATTAAATAGGCCACAACTCTCTATCAGATAAACATTTAAAAATTCAGACATTTCAAACGCACGATCCGCCCATTTATAGTTATTTACTAATATTATATTCTTAACGGTACAAAGTGAGTTGCCTATTTAATACTATATTAGGTACTTAGTTAACTTACACTCTTGAGTGGTCCGACCATATCCTCGCTATATTCGACGGTGAACCTGGGCATTGAGAGTTGCACGAGCGTCGGTTCCATCGTCTTGGAGATCTGAGGCAAACTCATGTAGGGCAAGTCCCTTATCAGCCCTGCCAGGCCGTTTTGGTCTTGCGGGACTAACAGGACCATAGAATAACGGCCACCCTGAAAAATTTCAGTCTTGTGAGGACCCCCCAAGTAACACATCAAAGCAGTATAACGGCCGTCTTACAGCATATCTGTATGCTTTTAGCATTTTGAGTTCGTTTTATAGTAGCATTATAAACGTTTATAGTGCTGATATAGGTCTTAAAGGGCACAAATTACCCAGCTTGAGATCCTATACAGGTCATTTAATAGCATTGCAGGCGCATTATGTCTGCGCTATTAGCATTATCGTTGTCATGGAAAGTGCCAATCGCCTCAAAGAAGCATTAGTACGCTCTATTAAGTTGCCGGCTGCATTAAAGAAGCCTTAATACGGCCAAAAAACTTGCTAATCGCAGTAAAGAAGCATAAGTACTCTCGATTAACTTGCCAATCGCAATACAAACGCATTATACTAGCATAAGAGTGTAGTAAAATAAACCTTACGTCAATGCAAAAACGTCTCTAATACCGACGGAACAAATGTTATAATACAATGAACGTTGTGATTTAACTACTTTGTCTCGCAATATAAAATGGACGAAGACGGTACAAAAAACTGAATGAGTGACACGTCATATTTGTTTGCATCCTAACAAAATTTATAAAAGTTTTTGACACTTTTACGTTATTAAATCCTTCAAATGTGACTGCGCAATGTAGTTTACTGTAAATGTGTATATAAGTTTCATTGAAAATTTTCACTCGCCTTTGATTTATTGTGGTTTTGCTATAAAATATTATAAAAAGATATGCGTCAAATAAACAAAACAATTGTGTAATCCTCGTACAGAACGAGTTTTGCATTATTAACACAATAGTGTTGGTTGAGCAGTCTTAAATTAAGTAATTTCTTTATTATATAGGTATTTTCCTTGTATAAATAGGTCCGCATGATTTTATTTTTAGGTTATTAATTATTTACAAAATGGCGTTGGTCTATATAGACGGAGAGCTAGCCACGTCCACGTCGGATATGACAATAATGAGAGCAACCAAACCCCTCTAGTCAGTTTGGTATATTATGCTTATTTCTAGATCTGGACATCTGGCAGCTTTAAAGTAGTGGAGGTCAAAGAATGCAAACCATTTCAAGAAAATAAATCCTAGAGATCTGGGTTTGATGCAATATTATGAGAAACTATACAAATACTATACAATATTAAGAGAAATTATACAAAAATTTATGTTGGGAGAAAGTAGTGCCAAACGATGTATAATAAAATATAGTTCATAGTTTTCGCCTACTGTTTTTGTTTCCGTAATAATCATATATCGGGGTTTTCGGTGCGGGAACGATTTGAGAAAGAGTAGAGATAAACAGATAGGTTGAGAGTTAGTCTGAGAAAATATCATATTATGCTTAATGAATAACTACCTCTCTGTGAATAGCTTACACACTATGATACGAGCTATTTTTTCTTAGAGGCATGTTTGTATTGACTATTATATACTTAGTATTTTAAAAATGCAATTGCATATCCGAAATTTATTAACTAGATCTACCTAAGACAAAGACACGGTATAGTAAGTGTCAAATATTAATCTTGACGTCCGATATTTATGAACTATTTGATTAACTGAAGAGGTTGACAATGATCAGTCACTACATGAATTAATAAAAAAATACTTGAAAAAATCATAGGTATATGTACCTACAATATATATACATAATAGTCAGCTATTTCATATAAATTGTATATACCTATGATTTTTTCGATCAATTATTCATTAGGTAGAAACGTGCTAGAGTACATTCTGTTTTTTAAGTTAATGCCTACTCTTTGGCTAATGTCAAACATTCCCGCACCGAAAACCCCGATGTATGGTAAGAATACACAATATTTTTTGGTCTAACGTTTTTTTTTATCGACTTTTGACCAGTTTTGAGTCGATATTCCAACATATTCACTATAGATAGAATTATAAGGCAAACGACTATCGGTTTTTGAATCTTTTATCTCCATTCTGTAGAGCCGGATCTTGAAATAAATGAGCCGTTATTTTTTTATGATATTTTTAAAATATGGTGGTCTAAAAAAACACTTTTATCGATATTCTAATGGTGTAAAGAATCTTACATATACGTAATCTACATATTAGGGTTCCTCTTTGATGTCTCTAAAAACTGTAGAGAGATTTCAATTTTTAACTAATTAAAACAAAATTTATGACCATAAAACCACTTTTTTAGCCTAAACCGGTTCGACTTTGATGTCAAATATCTCGAAGACAATGAATATTGAAGTAAATATAGGATACTATATTGTTTAAAGCCGTTACTGACAATATGATAAGCTATATAAATAATTAGAAAACTAAGGGAATCAGATCTAAGGTCGTTGGCGCCAGGGAACCCCTTAAAATATAGGCCCTGTCCTTTATAACTGAGACAACTTCGGCAATTTTTGCCTAGTTTGGTATTACTATTTTCCAATTAAAACATTTTGCTAGTCTGTCACTGTGACCTCCACCCATTAAAAGCTGCCAGATGCCAGGATCTAGCAATAAGAATAGTATAGCAATCTAACCAGACGGGTTTTGTTGCTCTCATTATTGTGTCATATCTGACGTGGCTAGCTCTTAGTCCAATAGCAGCTCAGTGACCCTTAAAAAATGCCTTATTTATGCCTACAGCATTACACGTGAATAATTATGCTATTAAACAACATTAAGCATTTATTTATGCTATTGTAGAACCTAAGGCACTAAAACCGCTAAAAGCTGTATAGGGGCTGTTCATAAATTACGTCATCAATTTTTGATAGTAAAGCTGCCAAATAAAGTGACGTCATTAAAAAAAATGCGTTTTAAGCTTAATTATAAAATAAAAAACTATTTAGTAGATAATATTTTATAGCATTAAAAGTTTATAGAAACACGACTTTCATTCCTTTTTTACACATTGATGATGTGATCTTCGGAATGACCGCCCCCCCCCCCCCTCCTACGTCATGCTACCATCATCCGATGTCCAGACCCCCCCCCCCCCCCATTTGAAATGACGTAATTTATGAACAGCCCCTTATAGTGAATTACTTGGCTTTATAATGGTTTATATTATTGCTATTATACTGCATTAGGAACGTATTACCTACTTATAAATGCTATTGTACACCCTAAGGCATTAAAAATAGCTGAAAGCTGTATAGCGAATTTACGTGGCATTATATTGGCTAATATTCATGCTCTTAAACAGCATTAAGCATTTATTTATGCTATTGTAGAACCTAAGGCACTAAACCAAACCGAAGCATTAGTGTAGCAAACCAAAACGCAACTGTACAGCATTCAGCTGTACAGTTGCATGTTGTTCGCTGCACTAAAACTAATGGCTAAACAAAATCATTTACATATGCCATTATACAACCGTTATACAGCGTAAAGCATCATAAAATGCTATTGTAGAACCTAAAGCACTAAAAACAGCTGAAAGCTGTATACCGGATTTACGTGGCATTATAATGGCTAATATTCATGCTCATAACCAGCATTAAGCATTTATTTATGCTATTGTAGAACCTAAGGCACTAAACCACACCGAAGCATTAGTGTAGCAAACCAAAACGCAACTGTACAGCATTCAGCTGTACAGTTGCATTTTGGTTCCCTGCACTAAAACTAAAGGCTTTAATAAAGCATTTATACATGCCATTATACAACCGTTATACAGCTTAAAGTATTATATAATGCTATTGTGGAACCTAAAGCACTTAAGTGCTTTTAAACAGTCGAAAGCTGTACAGTTGCGTTGTGGTTTGCTGCACTAAAGCTAAAGGCTTTACAAAAGCATTTAGATATGCCATTATACAACCGTTATACAGCTCAAAGCATCATATAATGCGACAAGTTGCTCGGTGAACGTGTATAAGAGTTTATACGGTCCTTAAGTTCGAAATAAGTTAACAATTCATATGTTATAATGCTTCCTGTGTTACTTGGGCCCGATCTTTATGGAGCTGCCCTTACAATATTGGGTAGCGTAAAAAGGTAAAATATCCATTAAATTAATATCTTAACTATACAAGTTAGTTGCATCATTTCAATTTAGAGCAGTAGATACCTACTAGATTCTTATCATTAGATTACAAAAAAGTAATGATTTACGATATCGAATCAGATAATGAAGTTACACCTCCTTACAAATGTACTTAATAGCTATATATTAGCTAAATACCCTTTTTAATTGCTTATTTATTTCTTACATAACAATTTTATGCATCGTTCTTCTTAATTAGGTACGTCATAAACTTCGTAGTTCCTATAGAAATATAGGCCTACCAGGAAAACGACAATACCATATACCTCGTAGTCTTACGGATCAGTTAGTCAGGACTTTCCCAAGCGATTAATGGCCTGCGTCATAAGACATTCGACGGATAAATATGTTTACTACTTACTGGATAGCTATACACGTAATAAATAAACAAACTTCAAGTTCAAACAAAGTCACTTTAAATTACGGACACACAAAAAAACAGCAACAAGGAGGCGGTTACTACACAATATCTTTGGAGGTCAGGTAAGATTAGTCTGGGCTAGTGCTCCCGTAGTAGAACGTGCGCAATGTGCGCATACCCGAACCGCGAACCGTAAATAAAGGATTAAGGCCCTTTTACGGTGACCAAAATGTCCCTTTTATTTCATTAGATATGTACTGGGAAAAGTGTACAGTACTTCGATTATACTACAGAACATTTAAAGTTATAATGCCAATATTGAGGTAAATAAATAACTGATGATCCTCGTAAGTTTCGGCAAGGATATACCTCGTAGGACAATTAAACAGCCTGAGCCCTCAAGTTGTCAACGAACCCGTAGTTGAGCTGAGCACTGATGTCCAACAGAGCGACTTGCTTCTTGCAGACACCCTGGACGCGGAAGCAGGCAGACCTTGTCGGGCTGCGGTCGAAGGTGTGCTGCCAGGCGCTCTTTAAATTCGGCAAGTACATACCTCGTACGGCAATTCAACAGCGTGAGCTCTCAAGTTGTCAACGAACGCATAGTTGAGCTCAGCACTGATCTCCATCAGAGCGATTTGCTTCTTACAGGCGCCCTGGACGCGAAAGCAGGCAGGCCTTGTCAGGCTGCGGTCGAAGGCGTGCTGCCAGGCGCTTTTGAAGTAGAGGGCGTTGATGAGGAGTATGTCGGATGCGGGAGTGATCTGTGCTGGAAATGGGTATTTTAAAATGGCTTATAATTTTCCGGGTATCTAAAACATGAATCGGCAACTTTTCTAAGGCATATAATAATATAAATTGGCCGTGAACTAATATTTTAGCGACAATATTTTTTTTATAAGCCTCAAACATGTGGCAGCATAATTGCAAAACGGCAGCAATAAATAGCTGACCAAAAAATTAACCGGGAACTTGAAATAATAGGGTGGCAACAAAAATATTAACTTGGCATCTATTATTCAAAGCAGGCCTGGTTTAAATATTTGTTGCCAGCTATTTGTTTCTACCTAATTAACAATTTTTTGGGTATCAATTGCTGGTATCATTTAAATTACGGGAGCACTAAAATTTCAGGAAACTGGAATATTTTTAAGGTTCCGTACCAAAATGGTTTAAAAGGAAGCATGTACTACTCTGTCTTGTCACAATGTCTATTTGCTCCAAAATTACCAGATCGATTAAGCTGAAATTTTGTAGGTTGTATGTCCCCTGGTGCTTTAAGGGGGTAATTAAGAAAATTAAATAAAATGTTTTGCAAACCATAGGGTCATTGATAGTTAGCATCAGGCGGGCGTATGCTTGTTTGCCACCGTCGTGGTATAAAAAAAATGTCTGCGCGACCGGTATGCATTTTGGTTAGGTAATGGTCGTTTTCCACATGAATCTTCCATGGCAATAAATATTTTAAAAAATTAAAATTGTGAGTAATTCGTATTTTTAAATAAGCCTAAGAAGAGGTAGGTGCGAAGACGAGCAAAGGAACAAGGAGCTTAACTGGGATCAAAAGTTAAAGTTCAGTGCATTTGTCATAAAAAAATGCTAACAAAAATATATAATAAAAGTTTTGATCTGTATGGAACCTGTAGTATGCAATTTTCCCTCTCTTTATTACGTATTTTGAATGTTTACATTGAGCACTTTAGCTTTAGGTAATGTAATAGGTAGGCACATGACTACTATCTAGGTATAATCAAATAATTTCATTGAATATTTTAGTCATTTATTTGTTAGTAGAACTACATATACATTATACACCCTTCATATTTTCTATTCACTAGGTAGGTATAGGTATTTAGGTAATACCTACACAAAATGCACCATTCATTATGCTCTATTAACTAGGTTGGTATTTTGGTAATACTATACAAAAGGCACCTTTCATTTTTTCTAAATCATATGTGGCATATGAATTTAGGTTCTAGATATCTGACTATAGATACTTACCTACCAATATTCATAGATCCAAGAAACTTTTTAAGAATCCATTTTATCTTATAATTACAGATCGTGTAAAGTTGCCCATTGTACTAATATTGAATATGTAATTCACTTTAATTTCTTCCTAAATATTTTAAAAGTACTTACCTTATTTTTAATTTAATAGGTAATCGTTTTCGATTAAAAAAAGGCTTCTTAAAATGCTTACCAGTAATAAATTCAGTTTCAATATAATTATTTGATACCTACCTATAGTTAAACAATGGCTATTAGGACATTAAGAAACAGCCCATATTGAAATAATGTACGGCCCCAAATTAGTCGCCAACCTATTAATTTTGGTACCCATTTTTAATTTTTATAGCTACCCAAATTCAATTATTTAGCAGCCTGGTTAAATAAATACATGCCTTTTAAAATTATACCAAACTGACCAACCACGAACCCAATCACGGAAACAGGTAAACTATTATATGAAAGTTTAATATTTCTGTAGGTATTAGATTGAAATCGTATTGATTATTTGATTCATGTGCGCATTTCCGCTAATATAAGTACATGCATACGTAATCTCACGTATTTAACATAAACTGAGTTTACCGAAGTCTGGCGATGTTGATAAGAGCCTCAAATAAAAATACAAATATGATGATCGAGCAATCATCTACTCAGTCATTTCAGTCATGAGTGAAACGACAATAAAGAACGTGCTCGGGTGGAAAAGGAGTGCATTATAATTAAATTATGATTTGTTAAGTATTTACTTATACTCGTACATGATACATACCAGGTTCTATAAGAGATTGTATTAGCCCCCTTGTCTGGTTCCCAACCCAGTCGTTAATGGTGGCAGCGGAGCTCACTGGATTTAGAAAGTTCAAACTGACAACTTTCGTCAGGTAAACTTTTTCAATTATCTTCCCGTATTCTTTCTTCAGTTTGAATTTATTCGATACAAATATACCATTAGCATTTTGAAGTTTGGATGCAGTAGTATTGAACTGTAATGTAAATTATATCTGATTAAGTGTAGTTCAAGTAATAGAATTAGTGGAAGATTTTTGATGTAAATTCTTAGGGGCTCTCAACTATACCTTGATATCTACATCAGTTAAGCTACTTGGCCAAGTTTGGTATCGATTTCGTATAAATCGGGGATACCCAATTTATTTATGGTATAATTTTGACACCGTTCCGAAGGAAAAACATGTAAAATAAAATAAAGAACTTATTTTGAAATTCCCTATGTATATGGATGTAGTAAAAAAACTGTTGACGGTGCTATAAGTTGAAATGGAAAAAATCTAATCAAATTGTTTTTTTCGATTGTGGAATGATATAGTTGCGTTTACACACGACATAAAAGTGAAATTTCCTTGGATATTATGACGCGAAATAGCATAAACCGGAATGCACCATCATTACTTAATTTTTTTTACCACAATAAATGGATTCTTATGCTTCAACCTTATCATTCCACGATAGCAAAAATATTTTGATTCGATTATTTTCATTTCAATTTTTAGCACCGTCAACAGTTTTTTTCACTACATCCCGTATACAGTGTGGAAAGATAAGTCGGGCCCTGGAGGGAAACTACCTTAAAACGTTGAGATAGCTCAATTCACTGAAAGGAAACATTCTTTAATTTTTTTAAAGGGACATAACTGCATTTACAAATTTTTGGAAAAAAATACAGTTTACAAAAAAACTATTTATTTTCTAATTTTTGCCAGAAATAATTTTTATGACAATTGATGCCAATCGATCATATTTCCAACAAGGATAAAAACTTCTTAATACCAACCAAGTTTAGGGCACAAGAGAACCCATAAATAATAATAATAACATTATTTATAAAATTAGTATGGAAAAAAGTGAAAATGAAGAAAAAAACTGTGAATGCAGTTTTAGATTTTAGGAAAAATAAAATAATGTTTCCTTTCAGCGAATTGACCTATATCAACGTTTTAAGGTAGGTTCCCTCCAGGGCCCGACTTATCTTTCCACACTGTATATAACGTTTTAGTTTGACATGACATTTTTTTAATGACTGCATAATAGGGCTCTCTAAAGTAGGCAGAAGGAAATCCTTTGTTCACGAAATGCCGTATTTGACCTTTTTATGGCTTGTGCACACGCAACTAAATTAAATTATTTGTAATTTGATAATGTTAAATAAAGATCGTCATTTGGCTCATAGTTCTTAGTGGTTGTGCCTAACTTTTCTTTTAGTATCAGTGAGGAACATAAATACTCACTTGTATGGCTGACAAATACACATTTAGCTGATCTCTAAATTCATTTTTATTTGGTGACAATCGCAAGGAACTTCGTATTTCAGCCTCAGTGTTGCCACTAGCTCCTTCAAGGAGCATGGCCAGAGTCGACTTAATGCTGGCTGACGAGACCACAACATTGCCGTTTTGGTCTTCAGTTGAATATCTAAGGAGGTCTGTGTCGAAGTAGTTTAAGCGAGAATTTTCTGGCCTCTTGTTATCCATGCACTCCAAACTTTGAAGGCAGGCCAAAACAAACCCTGAAAAATTAGACATTACCTATATTAAGTATATCTAACTTCCTTCTGATATAAAAAGCCAAAGTCCAGTTACAAGAAAAAAATTCTGGTCTTAAATTCAATATTTAGGTAGAAACATAGGTACTTAAAAACTTTTCACACAAATTAGATATAAATGTCGATGCCCGAAGGCAAAAGGACTAATTCTGAATATTTGGATGGGTAATTTGATTTACAGGTTTGTCTTGTAGTAAAAGCATTTAAATTGATTTGTACTTTGATGGTCATTATTATGATGCCTAGAGATAACCGCAACAGATTTATATTGTAGAAACAAGTTTGTAAATAGGGAAGGTCAGAATGCTAAGATTATCTGTCGGTAGGTACGATAAAATATTCGTAGTTAGTAAAAAGGTAAAAAAACTTACCACACAAGATAATTATTTGATGCATGATGATCTCGTTTGTCCTAATTAGGAATATAAATCATTATATCTTTTACTAAATTGAAACAAAACCTAATGTAACATTAAGCTAGATGAGTTTTAAAATGAACCTGTCATAGTCCGTAGAAATATAATGAACACACGCCCTACCGCTAACACGACCACTACTGCACTAGTGTAAACTGTAACAAACAAATCTGACAATGACATTAAGCTTCGTGATTCATTCGTAACCAGTCGGCGTTTTCTTGAAACCGCCAATGTATTTCTTTCTCTTTCGAGCAAGTGGTAAAACACTACCACTTACAGGGTTTTGGATATTTACCGAAAAAGCTCACCAACATTTTTTTTGCATTATGCAAACCGGTTTTTTAGGGTGATAATACTAGCGTAAAAAAATACTGTTCTTATGATTGTCTCTGCGTATGCCCAATTGATTGACAGACGATAGTAACAGGTTAATATCGGTACTTACAATTTTTTTGATGTTTGTTTACTGGAGCCTACTCATCAATTCCTATTAGCTTCAGCTAATAATACTATCGTCAGAAAGCTTCTCTATATGTTCATATGCACTGTCAAACCATAGATCACTGTAATGGACTGTTAAAAAGTTTGACTTCCAGTAGTCCGCAAGAGTCCTTATAAATTAGCGAGAGGGAGGGGGGATTTAAACCAAACTGCTTGATTTAATTTATGACAAATGTTTGTTTTAATTTTCAAAAATAAATCGTAATACTTATTCATGTAGATTATTATAGATTCTATTAGTGAGTCTGAAGTTGAGTTTGTATATAAAAAGGTAATAATAAATGGCACTTAGCGATATTTTCTGTAAATCATATCATAGTCGTCTTTTGTTTTGTCATTTAAAAATATCTTATCACTATAATTTGTCCATTACATACAATACATCAACGTCAGTGTTTATTATTTGTTAGATAGAGTTGTTTCTTATCTTAGCACATCAACTCAAAAGTATCGACGTAAGGCGGTATGCATTTTAAGTCCCAACCATACCAGCGGCGCTACCGAGAACGTCGAAAATCGAAATTTCGTTATCTCTACAGCACTTGGCAATTCGAAAAAAAAGACGCAGATACCGAAATTTAGATTAGCGTAAAAAACAGCACGGTCTCTGGGGGCCGATTTTTGACTTTCGAGCGCTCGAATTCGAAGAAACTAAGCACGAAAATATTCGCACAGAAGAGTTTGTCGCCATTAATTTTGCATAAAAATAATAGTTTAAATAATCGTGATTTTAAATTCCTATCGCTGTTATTTTGAAATATCATTTCATCATTTTATTCAGAGTTTAAAATGTCAGATTCGAGTCCTCGTATCTCAAAAATCACCCCCCAGCTCGCTGCACGTGCCCGTTCTGAACTATATTACAACCGGCAAACACAACGCAAACGATGCCACAATACAGCTTTAAATAATTCCATACATTTAGCCATGTCCAGATTATGCGCGGCAAAGGGAGAGGTACGTTTGATCGCGACAAGCCAGCGAACATATATAACGTATGTGAGTAAGTATGTTCCTTGTTCGAGTTGCCTTGCGTGGCAGCTCGAGCTGCTAGCATACGTGCCGTGCGCTTTGCCTCGCATAATCTGGACACGGGTTTACACCCGACGCCTGCGAGCGTCTATGCAGGGAAACGGAGCCGTGCCGCAAACGATTCTGATGTTGGCTCCTTTAAAAAGCTACTTAACGTTGTAACATTTTCACTTGATTGTACATAATCTGTAACTTATGCGCTAGGCGAGTGTGCTTTGAACTCTGCGGTGGAGGCGAGCGGGTCCGACACCCGTCCGGTAAACAGCAGTTGCCTGGTCGCCTCGTCCTCTATGAAGAACATGAATGGTCGGTTCGCGATCACCTCGCCGGTGCTGTTCTCGTCCTCGCCGAACTTGTTTACTAGTGATACCTCTGCAATGGAAACATTAAGATTAATGATGTTATTCATAAATGGATGAGATCCCTAAAGGGATAAGTTCGTCTTTGTACAAATGTTATGGTTTATTTTTGGCTTTATTATATGAAAATCCATTAAACCATCGTCAGCGATGATCTTATTGAATACTATGAAAGCTCCATGAAAAAGTATTCGCTAGTAGTTCGGTCTACAAAGTCTTAATTTAAGCATTAAATTCGAAGAGTAGAAACATATATTTTAGTCAGAATCTTAACAGCGGAGATTCATGTAAATATAGTGATATGTTTTCAATGACTCGGTATATAAAGTGTGTCATAATTCCTCGACGTCTGAATAGACAAACTCTTCTTAAAGTGGCCATAACCTGGGCATCTACTCTAACTAAATTAGCTGGTTAGCTAGTTTACTAATAATGAAAAAAATTTCAAACCTGTGACTGCGTAAGCAATGCTTCCCAGCTCATTGACTTCGATACCGGTGCGCTGCAGGACCTTCGAGATCTTCAGCTTGTTCTGCTGGGACTGCCCTCTAGCCAAACCGGGGAAGGATGCAGTGTCTTCAAATGCTTGCCGTATACCCAACTAGAACAATAAGATATATAACATCTTGAAAGCGACCGGTTCGATAATAAATTTCGTGAATATCAATAATAGTAATATACCCTTTAAATATTTATGAAAACCGTTTATTTTAGTTTCATGGATTTAACCGGATTTCAAATGTTAAAGGACTGACATCAGCTAAATTCCATCCAAAGAGAAACACTGTATTACGATTAGTATGGGAGCACATTGCAAATTTTGCAAAATGATGAATTCGAAAAAAACTTCGCATTAATTGAGAAATATAAAATAATGAAGTTTTTAGTATTAGTGTGGTGGAATTTTGTCCTTAATCACAGATGTATAAGTCAAGAAACTAAAGACATACAACTATTTCAAGCTAATTTTTAGATGTAACTTTGGGATTATTTTCTATGGATCTGATTTCGTCCAATCGTGTATCGGAATTAATATAACAAAGTTCTTCCAAATATAATAAACATTAACTTTTTTTACTTTCCCAAAACAAGTAGTTATAGCTAAAAAACGGTTTGAGTAAAAGTCAGTTTGAAGGTCATCGGGTGGTGTCAGCCTTATAAATGTTGCCTTTCGCTAACGATATTGGTTCTACAAAATAAACAGCAACATTTTCGAAATCAGTTACGATTGCGGTCCTTTAGAAAATGAAAACGAGATGCAAAAAATATCCTTACGTCTTTCAAAACTCCGTCAAGGATGGAAGTGAAGTCGAACTTAAACTTCGGCAGTGTGACGTCGACCGTGCGCTCGGCAAGGTAGTTCATCTCTGTTCGGAGGTCGCTCAGGGAGTCCATGATGCGGGGCAGGCCCTTCAGGGAGTTCGGCACTACTAGGTACATGGAGAACTTTTTACCCTGAAATAAATGTTTTCATTAGAAAATGAATGTGAAGCCTGACGACATAGTCCATGGGTTCACCCTTAGTTATGGAATGCTAGTTAAAACACAAGACAAAAGAAAATACCACCAGCGATAAAACAAGAAGAGTATGTTCTTGACAATTTATGTGGGATTCCCCCAAATACCTGTTAATGCATATAATATTAAGGTACAAAGTCACTGGTAGGTAACGTGGTCTTCAGACTTATTAAGGGGTGTCCATTAGTCGCGTCATATTGTATAGGGGGGGAGGGGGTCACGAAAAAATCACCAATGAACACCACAGGGGGGAGGGGGGTCTGGACTCATATCACGTGTAATTTTTTTGTTCCTCCGTGCTATACTGTATTATGGTCAATAAAATAAAATTTATCAACTTTTAAATGAATCAATCGTCAAAACCAGAGTAGCGCGCGGATTTTTGCCTTGCAGCTGGAAAATATAATTCTAGTGACGGGATCCATGAGGAATCAAGGGAACTCCTGAAACCCCATAAGACCCAGACAGAAACCAAACGTATAGCGATATTTTTAAATCTAAAAACCAAAAAAATTCATTTAAATAGTGCTATTTAGTGAAATAGAAACTGCTCGTGAAGATCAGAATGGAACTCCTCTACGACAAGGTTTTTGAAGTGAAAAGTTCTTTAGCGGCGCTGTGCACTTTTTGTGATGGGGAAAAAATGTTAAACTCGCGACAGGTCACGTGACCGACAGATTCGTCAGATTGAAAATTCGTAAGACAGACACCTGACCTGATCGAATAAATAATTGTAATAGTTCTCAACTGTTAAAGTTTAATGTAATATAAATTGTCATGTTTGTGTGCGATAGCGCAATAAATGAATATTGTATTTTAGCACATAAATTATAGTTCTTTTATACTGATAATTAAAGCATTTCGTGCCAAATTATTCCCTAACCATTCCAAAATATCAAAAATGCACAACGTTAATATTCAAGTTTTCACTTCTGCCGGCACTCCCGGAGTGCACCCCGTTTTTTTTACGTCTTGGGACTAATTGTTATGAATTATGATTGTAAATAATTTTTAATAGCATTTGAGATATTATTTTATGAAGTAATTTTTTAGGGTTCCGTAGCCAAAATGGCAAAAACGTAACCCTTATAGCTTCGTTATGTCCGTCTGTCCGTCGGTCTGTCCGTATGTCACATTAATTTTACTCGGAAACTATAAAACGTATCTTAATATTTGAACATTAGTTATATTTTGTGTGCCGCTACTTAGTTCTGTAGTAAAATTGCTGGAAAAGATATTTTTAGGGGGGCACTCCATACATATAACTATTTGTTAATTTTTAACAAATATCAACATGCTGCACATCACTCGATAGGTCTTTAAAAATAACATTGAGGTTTGTTTGAACATTTTTTTATTTAGTGCATATTTTAAGAAAAAATCGCCCCGTAAATTGTGCACCCCCCCCTGTTTCTTTTGAACCGGTGATCCAAAAAATATGAAAAAAATTGAGAGCATTATCGATTTTAGAATTATTGAGGTATATCCATAAGACTTCTTTCATAGGCAGATACCACCTTTTGATATTACTTTTTTATAATAGGTACGAAACCCTCCATTATGCGTGGTCCGACACGCATTTGGCCGGTTTTTTCTTTTAAATATTATTTAATTTATATGTATGTACATGTAGTTTCAGTTTTTTACCCTTCACGTGTACGTAGGTTCACGTGTTAGAAAACTGTACTTACTTTAGTTAGCAAAAATTACACGTCATATTGGAGGGGGGGAGGGGTCCTGAAAATATCACCAAAGATCACCATGGGGGAGGGGGGGGTCTAAAACAAGCCAAAAACGTATGACGCGATTAATGGACGCCCCCTAATACTCACAACACTGCAACAAGGTCACTGAACTTCTCAATAAAAGGTACCTACATAGTTCCTTTCGTTTTGATAATTAGTACCAAATATTTATTTAGAAACCTAATGTACTATCGGGTTCAGAATTGCATGGCCAATTTATAATGAATTCATTGATAAATTGACCATGCAGTTTTGAACCCGATGATACATGTGCGGAACAGGCACTACTGAGGCGAGCTCAAGTTCTTCACGGGTTAGCCGCGTCGCGTGTCGGGTGATTACCCGGAAAACTAGTGATGTAGCGAGGCAGCGAGGTTAGTGCTGGGCTAAGCCGTGTGGAACTTGATCTCGCCTCACTACCTATCAGTACTCACCAAATAAGGCATCCTCAAAATCTTAGCATCGTACTTCGCTGACTCTGCATAATAAAACTTGTCTTTCACGTTCATGAAAGGCACTTGTTTTTGCAAAGTGGGGGTTACGTAGAAAGCGCTGTTTTTGGTCATGTTCAGGTTGAACTGATGTTTCCAGGTGCCCTTGAAGAACAGAGCCGTTAGGACCAAAACTATACTTTCTTTTACCTCATCTAAAACATACAAAATACTTAATGAATAAAAAGTACAGTAGGTACCCTCCAATCCTTAGAGCTTGTGTGTAGAGCTGAGGAGTGTAGGTTAGGGTTGCTACCTTTTTTTTAGAGAAATATGTATAGTAGTAGAATTTGTCAAACCTACACGAAAAAATATAGTACACCTTGTTGTAACCTAGACGTGTGCGCCGCCATAAAAATCCGCGGCGGCGGCGCGCCGAGAATTTTTGCGGCGTGGCTGCGCCACACTGATAGTGTTAATGACAACGCCGTTAATTAATACTAATTTATTTAAGGCCACATGACTACCAAATCGCAACCTACCTTCGATATTTTCATATGTATTACTTACCTTCATCGATTAGATTAGGTATGTTCCCATGGGTAAGATTAGAGACCCAACCGTTGATTTGTGCCGCAGTTTCTACCGGGTAGCGGAAGTCCACCTTCTTAAGTTCAGTTTTGTAGAAAGCTTCAGCAATGGAAGAGAACCGCTGTCCTTCCGACACTGTCTTATCTACGTAGATTCTACTCCCAATGTTTAAAGTGTAATTTGGAGATTGTATCTAAACAAAATTAAAGTATATCAATCAATCACTAAAATCGAGAAAAATTGCTTAAGATTAATTTATAATAATTTGGAGATTGTATCTAAAAAAAAAATTAAGTATATCAATCAATCACTAAAATCGAGAAAAATTGCTTATGATTAATTTATGTTTAATCTCAAACGCACATCGTACGATGTTGTATGGAATTGCACATATTTTTATATGGCCGATTTCGTCAATGCTATTTGTTTGCCTCTTAATTACTTTTAAACTAATGTATACTCGCTCGTGTTTAAGCTTTGCATGTTTACTGATTTCCTATAAAATAACAAATAACTTATTCATTTCCAAGCTGCGCTCATAGCGCTACGTTTCCCGCAGCATATGTATTGGTAGAGAAAATGCTTCATAGAGACGTATGATAATGTGTCACGATTAGCAATATACGGGACAAAAGGATTATACAAACCTGGAGAGAAGATATGATGGAAGAGAACTTAGTCCGAATAACAGTCCTGTTGACGTCCAAACCAAGGACTGAGGCCATCTGAGCTTGTGTTGGTCCCGTTGCTGCTTCAAATAAGATAGCCAAGGCTAATTTTAAGCCTAATGGTGAAAGAAGGAGGTTTTCCTCTGAGTATGCTGCCATACGCTGAAATTGAAATATTACAAGATGACATTAATGTTTGTATATGTATATCGTCAGAAGACTGTGTTTAAACGCGCATGATTCAGATTCGGGCTTTGTATGTAATGTAAAGTCCCATTATCTTTCTGTAGCTAAATAAAGACAGCCAATCAGCTATAGGCGGAGAGCTAGCCACGTCAAATATGACACAATAATGAGAGCAACGAAACCCCTCTAGTCAGTTTAATATACTATGCTTATTTCTAGATTTGGACATTTGGCAGTGGTGGAGGTCAAAGAATGCAAACCACTTCAACAAAACCAATCCTAGAGTTCTAGGTATGATGCAATATTATGAGAAATTGTATAAATAATTAGATTATATCATTGCCAAAACTTTCTGTTGGGGAAAAGTAGTGCCAAACGTGTTACACGTGTAACGTAATCCATAGTTTGTCGCCTACTGTTTTTGTTTCCGTAATAATACGCTATGTTTTTTGGTTTATTGTTAAACTGAGACAAAGTCGGCAGTTTTTACCTATTTTGGTATTACCTACTATTTTCCTATTCAAAAATTTTGCTAGTATGTCCCTGACCTCCACCCATTAAAAGCTGCCAGATGCCCGGATCTAGCAATAAGGATAGTATAGCAATGTAAACAGACGGTTTTTGTTGCTCTCTTTATTGTGTCATATCTTCTATATATCTATCTATCCCGAATATTTTTAACCGAGGATTGCGATGCCTTATTAAAGTAAAAATAGATTTCTATATCAGCAAAAGCGAAAATCCTAATCTCCAATCTCCATCCGCTGTTACTTGTCATAGTTGTCATTAGTTTTTTTTTTACCGGTGCATGACCTACGATTTATAGTTAACAAAAAGCTATTGATTTATTTTGTTCCCGAAAACAGTTAAAATCGGTTAGGCTTTTCAGGCTTACCCTGTACAGATATTATTCATAATAAATATCGCAAATTGACCTCCTCGTCCTTACCAGTCTGATTCACTTACTGTTTAAAAATACCAAGGACTAATTGAGGGTTTTACGTTAAAAATTAGTCAGACTAGACTTGCAACTCAATAAATTAAAGTTAATATTTGCATTGTTGAAATGGATTAGTGAGTGTGTTCAGTCCTCGAACTTGGAGGATTCATATTTGCTTCTCCACATTTATTAGGAGTAGCTGACAGACTGTTTGACATTTCCCTTAGATTACCTATTTATTTAATCTGGTGTAGGTTACTGTGTTATCAGATATTCAAAACTAAAACTAACCTTAGTAACCGTCCAGTCAAACGAGTCATAGTCGGCTACCGATGGCACGTAATAGTCTTCAGAGTCCCAATAGTCATCAACAAAGGTCTCATTGACTGCTTGGACTGCAGGGAGTGGGGCAGCGTAGCCACCTGGGGTCCCGAACACACTTTGGAGTATTTGTTGGTCCAGACCACTCGTGTTGCATAATGTCAGTGGAGCTGGAAAAATAATTTAATCGCTGATACTCATAAAGCTCAAATTCAAATGCATTGCCTCAGGCGAAGCTGTGCTTTTATCTGCATTTAAAAAGTGAATACCAAATAAATAGGTAGATAGTAACTATAGTGGTTAGCTAAATTCACATCTCGAGGTTAAGCAAAATATGGGACTTTTTTATGAGATCGCAGCTGGCAGGAACAAGAGATATTTTTCTTAACCTATGACCAAATAGACTCTAAATATCCCCAGAAGCGACCTTTTTTTGATATTGGCTGCAGACGTCGCAGTGCTCGCAGCATCAAGGTAGGTGGTGTACGACCAACTTGCTATAGCCAAGAATAAAAGCCAAAAATAGAATCTATGCCCACCTACTACGACTACTGCGAGTAAAGAAACATCAATATCAAATCAAAATTGTGCACGTAAAATTCTCGCTTCCGGTTTTTTACCGCACCTAAACCAAAGTTTTTACCACTTATAATACAGGGTGTTTGGTAACCGGATGCAAAGCCGAAAGTAGGAGATAGTCTAGGTCATGTAGAACATTTTTAGCCATACTTGTCTTAGACAAATGTTATTAGTTTTTTTTTTAATTTAAATTTTAAGATTTGTCGGAGAAAACTGCAAAACTTCAGACTAAATCGATAATTAGTACTTTTTTTACTGCAGGTAGATTTTTTTTTGTTTTATTTCTTATTGTGCAATGTCTATCAAACACTAGAAAAGTGATTTCAAACATCTGTGTCTAAAGAAAACAAGTTGACAGCGATTTAAAATTTTAGTTACATGAAAATGTAAACGATTTAAGTGATTTCAAAGTACGATAAAAAAAACTAAAATAGCCACGAATTTTCAAACCATTTTAAAAACATGCTTGGCTTTTACCCTTTTATTTAAGCTATCAAACACGACTGTAGCTACTGTATCCTTGAAAATAAGCCACCTAAACCAACTGGGTAGCTAAAATGTTTCACTCTACTTGTGATACTTGTGGTAGTTGTGGTGACGAATCTCATTATGATTTTACAATAAAACATTGGTTCTGAATACTAAGTTGGCGTTGACTTGACATTTGACTTGACATTTGGCTTGGAAAAAGCAAGTGTCCTTCCAAAGAAGGTTTTCCGTCAATGTGTGGGCTGGAATCATCGGCAGAGTCCTTATTGGGCCACATTTTTTGCCAAATAATTTAAATGGGGCAAATTATTTGGAATTTTTACAAAACGATTTGCCCAGGCTTATTGACGAAGACCAGCTGCCCGGTGCAGTGACATTTCAACACGACGGTTGTCCCGCCCATTACTCTCTGGCTGTAAGGGAGCATCTGGATAACTGTTTCCCGGACGGTTGGATCGGCAGAGGCGGACGAATCCCTTGGCCCGCTCGGTCACCTGATTTGACACCATTGGATTTTTTCGTTTGGGGCCGAGCTAAGGAGCTAGTCTACACACAAGAGGTCATTAATACCGTAGAAGAGCTGAGGGAGAGGATAGAAGCGGCGTTCGAAAGGATGAGGGAAGAAATGATATTCGGAACAACCACCACAGAAGTAAGAAGACGGGCTCGTGCTTGTATTCGAAACGGCGGGTCACATTTTGAAAACGAGCGATGATGTGTAATTTTAATGTGTTGATCGTAAAAATAAATAACTTATCTTTTATGCTTTTGTTTTAATTTACCCTAAACATTCCCTCTTATTAGTACAGGTAGCCTATTTTCAAAAATAAAATGGCTTGAGACATGATTGTCTTATCGCCCGCCGCCTGCCGCTATCAGTCCCTTTTGTCTCTCACCGCCGCAAGCCTTTGTTTGTTAAAATTGCATGTGGTAGTTTTGTCCAGTACACTTAACCCTTTTAAAACAAGTCAAATGTCAAGTCAACGCCAACTTAGTATTCAGAACCAATGTTTTATTGTAAAATCATAATGAGATTCGTCACCACAACTACCACAAGTATCACAAGTAGAGTGAAACATTTTAGCTACCCAGTTGGTTTAGGTGGCTTATTTTCAAGGATACAGTAGCTACAGTCGTGTTTGATAGCTTAAATAAAAGGGTAAAAGCCAAGCATGTTTTTAAAATGGTTTGAAAATTCGTGGCTATTTTAGTTTTTTTTTTCGTACTTTGAAATCACTTAAATCGTTTACATTTTCATGTAACTAAAATTTTAAATCGCTGTCAACTTGTTTTCTTTAGACACAGATGTTTGAAATCACTTTTCTAGTGTTTGATAGACATTGCACAATACGAAATAAAACAAAAAAAAAATCTACCTGCAGTAAAAAAAGTACTAATTATCGATTTAGTCTGAAGTTTTGCAGTTTTCTCCGACAAATTTTTAAATTTAAATTAAAAAAAAACTAATAACATTTGTCTAAGACAAGTATGGCTAAAAATGTTCTACATGACCTAGGCTATCTCCTACTTTCGGCTTTGCATCCGGTTACCAAACACCCTGTATAACAATCATGATATGATAATTGTATAAATTACTGTATAAAATTACATGTAAATGGACGAAAGGGTTAAGCTGGCAAACGAATTGGTAACCATGCTGTCATCGTTGTCATCAATTAACGATTAGTAAGGTTTTCTGTTTGTCGTAGGGAAAACCAGATTTTACTCGGTGAAGAGTAGGTACTCGTAGCTCGGAAATATTACGTGATTTGACTTTTGTCTGGATAGAAAATGGAAAATCATCGCGAAAGCACAGACAGGTTTATTGAAGTAATTAGTGATAGAGCCGCCTATTATTTACATAGTACTGGTTTTTAGGGTTCCGTAGTCAACTAGGAACCCTTATAGTTTCGCCATGTCTGCCCGTCCGCCCGTCCGCGGATAATCTCAGTGACCGTTAGCACAAGAAAGCTGAAATTTGGTACTAATATGTATATCAATCACGCCGACAAATAGACCCGTACCGATAAATTATGAAGTTTCGATAATATTAAAGATGCTTATTTTTCACATACAGAGTTCAGGCCATCCAACTTAGCTAATAATAATAATTTGTGTCATCCTAGGTTGTTGCTTAGGTAGAAACTTAGACATTTCTTTTTTTAAACATTATTCGGTAAATAGAAAATTAGAGACCAAAATTGTTTTTTCACTGTAACAGCAAATTTGTTACTGACGCACGCACGCGTTTTGTGTCACTTTCGTCAACGGGAAGACTGACATTCAATCAGCACATATATGTAGACTTTTATAAGCCTATATAAAATTAGAGTTGATCGATTAGGTACTGTGCTTTCTAAAATATCGGTATCTATTATTTGAATAAATTTGTGCCATATTAATCAATGATATTTATTTATTTTAATTTTTCTTCTTGTATGACCCTGTTAACAGTACAATAAAATATTAAAGTTATTAAAGTTTGCGTTAATATTTTTATAAAAGCGTATAGAAACAATGTTTGAAATTTGTGTCGTTATAATCAATGGATTATTTTTATTTTTGAAAACAAAAACTTGTTTTGCGTAAAGGGCATGCGCGCGGAACGGTAAGGCGCGGGCGGGGTGCATGTGCCGGCCAGGGTGCCTAGCAGCTCGTTTGTTTTCTATACATTATTACTCTATACATACATACAGTAATATAGTAATAAGTGCGACAAAGACAAACAGCGACTTTTTAGTCGCTCTTTTTTATTTTTCATAGTAAAGAAAGCAGTAATATAAAACTTAAGTAAGTAAAGGATAATTAATGGTGATATAACGTATGACTACACCGTAGTCCGTAAGGCACTGCAACGGCGGATCTGTGTGCCACGCTAAACCTAGTTTACAATATAAACAGTATTTTGACAAATTGTCACAGATAATTTGTTACTAATAATATGTAATTTATGCATCAAGGCGGTTTGTTTACAGAGTGCCAATCGTGAAACGCGAAAATCGAAATGTCGTTATCTGCCTCTCGGTTGGACTAGCAAAGGGCCGGGCTGGACTTTAAAAAAATTTCAACAGTGTGATGTCATAATAAGGCTATGTTTTTATTAACTTATCGTATAAAACATATAAAAATAAGCAATCTCCTTTAACACATTTTATTAAATCAATAGTTTTGAAGTTATGGGGCCCTGAAAGTTGAGTACAGTTTTGACTATTTTGGTTGAAGTGGTGTCATTATGACACATTTTTTGTCTTATTGTGTAGAATGTGTTAAAATAAGCAAGTTTTATTAGAAAAAAATTACTTTACTCAAAAACTTCAAAGTTACCGGCTAAGTTCGAAGTTTCTCTAAATTCAAAAATGGCCGATTGGACGTAGAACTTTTATATCATTTGGACTTCGAAAAAACCATCGACGGGACGTCAATATTACGTGTACATTTTATCATTTTTCGTATAGAATACGCTAAAATAAGTGTTTTATTCGAGAAACTTTTCTCTAAAATCAAAAGTGGCCGAGATAATGGAGTCTGAACTTGTATATAATATGGACTTCGAAAAAAAAACCAGCGATAGGGTATACTTTTAATGATTTTACCGTATAGAATACGCTAAAATAAGCGTGTTTTATTTACAAAACTTTTCTCTAAAATCAAAAATGGCTGATTGGACATGGAACTTGTATATCATTTGGACTTTGAAAAAAAACCATCGACGGGACGTCATTATAACGTGTACATTTTATGATTTTACGTTTAGAATACGCTAAAATAAGTGTGTTTTAGTCAAGAATTTTTTCTCTAAAATCAAAAGTGCACATTATAATGACAGTCCATGTTTTTTTTCGAAGTCTAAATTATGTACAAGTTCAAAGTCCATTATCTCGGGCATTTTTGATTTTAGACCAAAGTTTTTCAATAAAACACGCTTATTTTATTGTTTTCTATACGAAAAAATCATAAAAAATATACTTTATAATGATATATCGCTGGGTTTTTTTCGAAGTCCAAATTAAATACAAGTTCAAAGTCCATTATCTTGGCAATTTTTGATTTTAGAGAAAAGCTATTCAAGTAAAAAACGCTTATTTTAGCGTACTCTATACAGAAAATCATAAAAAGTACACATTATAATGACGTCCCGATATACAAGTTCAAAGTCTATTATCTCGGCCAGTTTTGATTGTAAAGAAAAGTTTGTCAAATAAAACACGCTTAGTTTAGCATATTCTATACGGAATAATCATAAAAAGTACACGTTATAATGTAGTCCCGTTGATGTTTTTTTTTTCGAAATCCAAATTATATACAAGTTCAAAGTCCATAATGGACTTAAATAAGCGTGTTTTATTTGAAAAACTTTTCTCTAAAATCAAAAAGTCCATTATGTCGGCCATTTTTTATTTTAGAGAAAAGTTCCTCAAATAGAACACGCCTATTTAGCTTATTCTATACGGAAAAATCATAAAAAGTACACAATATAATGACCTCCCGATATACAAGTTCCATGTCCAATCGGCCATTTTTGATTTTAGAGAAAAGTTTTCAAATGAAACACGCTTATTTTAGCGTATTCTATACGGTAAAATCATTAAAAGTATACCCCATCGCTGGTTTTTATTTCGAAGTCCAAATTATATACAAGTTGAGAGTCCATTTTCTCCACCACTTTTGATTTTAGAGAAAAGTTTTTCGAATAAAACACGCTTATGTTAGCGTATTCTATACGGAAAAATCATAATAAGTACACGTTATGATGACGCCCCGTACATGGTTTTTTTTGAAGTCCAAATGATATACAAGTTCCATGTCCAATCGGCCATTTTTGATTTTAGAGAAAAATAAATCAAAAATGGCTGATTGGACATGGAACTTGTATATCATTTGGACTTCGAAAAAAAACCATCGACAGGACGTTTTTTGAGATTTTTGAGATTTTTGAAATTTTTGAGATTTTTGAGATTTTCGTGTTTTTTGTGATTTTTGTGATTATTATGATTTTTGAGATTTTCGATATTTTTGTGATTTTTGAGATTTTTGAGATTCTTCCGAGATTTTTTAAATTTTCGATCTCACTATCACTTTTTACTACACTATTTTACTTTATTCCATTTTACATGTTTCTCAATCGTACGGCTTTTCGCGTTTTCGTGACCTGACGCTTTTTCGTGACGTTCACGTGACTTTTTCGTCTAGCCCCCATCCGCGAACCGTCCGATAAGGAACTTCGTTCCAAAAAACAAAAATGAAACAAAAGTAAAACAAAAATAAACGAAACTAAAACAAAAATTATACGTTGCGTTTTCTACCCATAATTCACGATGCTTGAAATCTTCGAAAATGTACTCAACAGTCTAGTCACAAACAACGCGGTAACGCTTAAAAGGTACGTATGGGCGAGACACGCACGAGTTCATTGCCCCGTCGCCGGCTTCCCGCGCCCTCTTCCTCCGCTCAGTTCCTTAGTCGAGTATGTCAGCTTTATCACCCCGCGCGCGCCTCCGTGAGCAAGTACCTACATCGTAACTACTAAGATGCCAGCGCCTGGTTGACCCATGGTTTAGCTTGTTAAGAAGCGAGACGGGGTCTACTTCTAGTAGTCACTACAGAAGCACGCCGAACAGGCGTGCCATCCAGGTCACGCGCTATAGTTAGGAAGGAAGATTTCCTCTGAACGCAAATCTTGTTTCTGTTTAATTTTTGACGAAATATCATTGATGAAAGTGACACAAATTGAAATATCTACTTTAAAGTCCCTTTTTGATTATTATACTGTGAACTCTGATGACTTTAATAATTTATTAAAACGATAACAGCCTAAAAAAACGAAATTACCAAGAAACTTAAATTTTCATGGCTTAATTTGACACATTGATTTTATTGACGTATTTTAAGGTGATGATATAGTTAATCCTTAATTTATGATCTCTAATATTTTATATGTAGTTTTTTAGCGTTGTCATACTATATCACATTGCACTCGACGTAAATGACACAAACTGGTTTTGTACAACAATAAAACTGTTCTAAATACAAAACAGTTATATTTTTTAACTCTAATATTTTGTTACTCAAGTTATGGCAAGCTAAAAAAGTTAACCTCAAATTATTGAATCACAAAAAAAGCACCAATTGAATATGACACAAAACGCACTGAAAGATTCTCATGTACACACTGTATTTCCAACTTCAATAATAAGTGACTTTAGAATTTTCGAAACTTAACCCTCAAGATATTGCCAGCGGGACGGGGCTAAAAGTGGTAAAATAAAAAGTGAAAAAAATTTTTTTATTAGGGTACCTCCCCTATACGTAAAGTGGGGAGTGTTTTTTTTTTCATTTCAACTCTTACGTGTGATATATTGTTGGATAGGTATTTAAAAATGAATAGGGGTTTACTATAATCATTTTTTGATAATGTAAATCTTTTCGGAAAGAAATAAAAAAAAATGTGTCCCCCTCCCCCTCTAATTTTTGAACCATAAGTTTTAAAAATATAAAAAAAATCACAAAAGCAGAACTTTATAAAAACTTTCTAGGAAAATTATTTTGAACTTGATAGGTTGAATAGTTTTTGAAAAAAAATTACAAAATAATTTCTGAACTAAGTTTGTAATTTAACCGTATAAGCAGGTGTTTATTGTACCTGTAATTTCTACAAAATCACAATGAAATGACGTGCTTTCAAATAAAGTAAAAACGGTAAAAATCGGTTCTCGCATTAAATAATTATCGCATAAAAATCATCTTCCGTACTTTAAGCTCGCGCGCAATAGTTTACTTAATTTGCCGATAGATGTCGCTGTACGTGGAACGCTCATATCATATCCTACAAGGCGGTGTTATTTTAACTCTTAAGTGGGGACACTTACTGTGACGGACGGAAAACTACGGAACCCTACACTGAGCGACGCCCGACACGCTCTTGGCCGGTTTTAATGTATGTATGTACCTATTTGTTATCGAAGTGGGTAGATGGATGTTTATGTAGTTACCAAGGTAATACCTAAATCTCTTTCAATAGAGGTAACCTAAATGAACTGAATCTGCTTAATCACTTAACCTACTACCTATATGTAGGAACAGTCACGGCTGAAAATATGTATACATTTAATGTGACAAAAATATGTAGCCACGACTCTATTACCAAGGCGTACAGTCTTGGATACATTTGGTTGTCACATTAAATGTATACATATTTTCAGACGTGACCGTACCTATTGACAAACGTATACGAGTATATCTACCTAACAAAATCACGATCGGTAAATAAACATACTCGTATAATTCTAAGGAAGATGACCTCTAAAGTCGGATATTTCTGCAATGGACATGGACCAAACCAGTTTCACACTAATTACCTATGTCTAGCTAGCAGGGAACGTTTTTATAACATAGCGTCCAAACGTAACCTAACAATAATTACTTACCTACTGGAAAGACATACAAATTACCTATTATAAATAAATAACTTGTATCTTACTTATTTGTGTCAAGCTCTTCAACCTTTCGACCTGACTATGATACTGTTAATACCACACACATACTTAGTAAGGGTTTATAAGCCAATCTGATTATTATTTGACCGCGCAGTATCGGCGTCTTTAAACGTTAATTAAGACCGGCTTATCGAAAACTCAAAGTAGAATTCGTGCATGTCAAGAGGAAAAAATAAATTGAACGAAGCTCTTCAGCTTCATAAGTGTCTATTATGTGAATGGAATTAAGATTTCGTTACGACCGATTTGAGCGACATCACAACTTTTGTATACATATATTACCTTGCTTGTTTATACATTCATAAACAAACATTTTGCCTTATGTGTACAAGCGAGGGACATGCACTACTCATATATTATGTAGGTAGATAAACTACAACTACACATATTTAACAATGACCCCTGCCTTGGCTGCTTAGAAACAGATACTTACTAAAATATAACAAGTTTTAATATAAATTCCTAATCCTATATTCTAAATGGAACATGATTTCATACACAAGTATTACGAGAGCACGATAAACAAACTTACCGACAAAAAGTATTAAACACAGCTTTATAGTCATCTCGTCAAACCAGGAAAACCACAAGATAAATAGTTAAGTTCAAGGTAGCGAGCGTTAGTGAGCAGTACCGAATATTATTTAGAAACACTAATATTTATTCTAACCAAGTCACTATAAAGGCGATTGTTATGTATTAATGAGCATGTTGTTTATTTATTTTATTTTATACGGAACGTGTGGCCATGATGAAGTGCAGAACGCGACTGAACATGAAGACTAAAAGGAGTGTGTAATAACGACCGGTTCGATGAGTTTGCTGACGTGAATTTAACGGGCATCTTCATGCATGACCCTACCATAATTATCCTTTCTGACCAAGTTCACCACCAGTTTATAAGACCTTACCAATGGACCACCAAATTTCTATTTTATTACGTTGTTATAGATACGTTATATTCCTAAAGATAAGCGGTCACCTATGCATATATTAATCATTATTTCTTGTAAACATTCAAACCTGCTCGAATTCCAGCCAAGTTCATGCACCTTGACATTCGAGGTAGCTGCTACTAAATTTCAAATTTGCATATACCTACGATCAATGATTTAATAATTAATTCAAACTCTTTAGCAATAACAGTGGATTGTTTTTTTTTTAATTCTTCATATAAGAATAATTTTATTCAGGACGCTTGGTAATCAACCAATAAACATCAAATTGTTACAGAAACATTTTAAACATAGCGTCACTGAAAGGGATTCCCTCAGCTTGAAGTTAAGTTAAGGTACCCTAGGGATACCTTAAGGCTGGTCTTCCGTAAAAACCTTTTCAAAAGGGCACAACTTAAAATTATATAAAATGAAAATCTTATTTTAAATGAAACTTATTTATGGTTATTAATTATGTAAAATCTAAGATCAGGTACGAAAGCAGGTATCATAATATTTAAATATTAATCGTAACTAGATACATTGCAATATCATATAAAGAATATACTTTATTATAATTTAATATCTAAAACCACCAGTCCACCGTTACTCAGCCATTTTGTTAAGCTAACAATAAATTTCTTAGTAACATTGGCACTTAATATTTTAGGTTATTTGCTTTTGCTTGCTTTTTAGGGTTCCGTAGTCAACTAGGAACCCTTATAGTTTCGCCATGTCCCGTCCGTCTGTACGCGGTTTAGCTCAGTGTCCGTTCGCACTAGAAAACTGAAATTTGGTATCAGCATTTACCTAGTCCGTGGGTATCAGTATGTGCATTAATCACACCGAGAAAGTGGTAGCATAAAAACTGGAAAAATATTTTTTATTAGGGTACCTCCCGTACCCACAAAGTGAGGGGTAAATTTTTTTCGCTCCAACTCTATTGTCTTGGGTATCATTAGATAGGTATTTTATAAATAATAGCAGTCTTCTAAACCATTTATGGGTACAACTAATAGTTTCGTAAATAATAGCTCTGAAGTTCAAAAAAGGGCGTCCCCCTCCCCCATCTACCTTTTGAACCGTGTCACGTGTGTCCGCAAAAAGTGAGGCCTGATAATTACTTTTAATGAAAACTATATTGAATAAAATCGGTTTAGCCATTTTTGAGTTATAACTCAAAAAGGCATAGTGAAAGGTAGTAAGCTGTAAGTGCCGGATAGTAAAATTACATAATTGCCGCCAAATATCCCTTAATAAACGACCTTTTGAACGGATGTATTGTAACAAGCCGGCAACTACGTAACCCTACTGAGCATCGCCGGACATGCTCTTGGCCGGTTTTTATATTTGAGTTTAAAAGAAGGTACAGATAATGAGTTCCGTATATGTGGCGGAATATTGTTCCAGCACTTTGTGGCGGAATACCTGAAACTGCGACGGAATGCAGATGTGTTGTGTTGTAGACAAGTAAGACGACTAGCACCCCTGACTTGACGTTGAGAGAATTTTAATTTTGCACTTAGATACTGGGACGTTATAGTCTTAACAATACCAAAGAGCATACAAGCGTAATGCAGTGAACGTCGTGACTCCATTTTCAAGAATCTAGTACTATTTATATAACGAGTTATATGAGTTCTCGGCGGTATGTGGAAACAAAATCGAGTAGTAGAAACTAGCATTCTGTACGCGCTGTATTTGCTTTTTGGTGTGGGATAATATACAACCACATATAACTTAGCCTCCCAAATATTCCAAATAAGTAATTACTTTTTGGAAAAGTTATTTAAACATTTCATTTATAAATATCTACCATAATCTACGGTTCCGTGCGGCCTGATCAAAATCTATCTAGGGGCACGGAAGGGGCACCAAGTCGAGCAAAACAAACAACAAAGGCACGGCCGCACCATCCTTTTCCCGAAGCCATTAAGGCCATTTTCGCCATTTTCGACCCCCTCTAACTCTGGTGCGGATAAAGCTAGAAGTCTGAAATTTCAGGGACCCAGAGGCCATAACACAAGGAAGATATATTCTCAAAAATATTTAATTTTAACTTATAATTTAAGAATTATTGCAAGTCTAGGATCCTTAGTTTTGTCACTGACTGACTGACATATGACTGATCATTATAATTCTAAGATATAGTCAACCAATTTGATTCCTAGTCCACTCTAGAACCTTGTCACAATAGCTAGTTTGGTAGCGAATAGGTTACGTTTTTACGTATCCACGGGCAACTGTCATTACGACAAGGTTATACAGTGGCCTAGGAATCAAATTGGTTGACCGTACTTCTAACTGACCCACAAGCTCTAAATTTTGAACACATCTAGCATTAGGGCTATATAGCCACTGAAAATATAAACATATAGTCATAGGGCTCAGCAAAATGAATCTGCATTTTATTCAGAAAGCAAGCAACTTTGCACAGTGATACTAGGGACCAATGTGAATGATTTCATTAGAGGAAATGACAATTTCATCCACTCGATTTCAAGATGGCGGCTGCTTAATTTTAAAAGAACCGGCCAAGTGCGAGTCCAACTCGCGCACCGAGGGTTCCGTAAACACCTATAACAAGCAAAAACCTCTACGCGTTTACGAGGAAAAGGTAGTAAGTTAAAAATTTAAAAAAATATTTTTTGTATGATTTTATTAAAAATGTCTACTTTTCGTAATTTTTCCTTTGTCTGTGCTATATGAAGTTTCTTCGTGCTAAGTTTCAAGTTTCTGAGTTTACGGGAAGTACCCTTTAGGTTTTGAGTTTCTTGCGAGTACTCAGTTTCAAAATATGCGACTTAAATTGCTATTTCTTTTGATTGCGTTGACATAAAAGTTTGGTTTTGCTACATCTGAAAGGTCCTATAGCCCTGAGTATTTGACATGAATTTCAATTTAATACCTCCACGCGTTTACGAGGAAAAAGGTAGTAAGTATAATATTTAAAAAAATATTTTTTTTATGATTTTACTCAAAATGTCTACTTTTAGTAATTTTTCCTTTGTCTGTGCTATATAAAGTTTCTTCGTGCCAAGTTTCAAGTTTCTCTACTCTAAAATTTGCAGCATAAACGACTGTATCTTTTGATTGCGTTGGTTTTTAAGTTTGATTTTTTCACAGCTCCAAGGGACAATAGATTTGAGTATTTGATATAAATTTCAGCTTGATACCTCCACGCGTTCCTGAGAAAAATGGTCTTGACAGACAGACAGACAGACAGACAGACAGACAGACACACAGACGGACAACAAAGTGATCCTATAAGGGTTCCGTTTTTTCCTTTCGAGGTACGGAGCCCTAAAAATGATAAGACTCCAAACGGCTGCACCGATTTTAGTGATGGTTAATCAATTCGTATTAAAACCTCTAATCAAAATCATTTCACAATCACATCATTTCAAATACCTGTGTTTTTACAAAGAAATAAATGATTATGATTATGATAAAAGAAGAAAAACCCATTCATTGGTTTAAGAATAGCGGCCGAATAATTGTGTAATTTTCCAATGTTTTTTTTTATTGTAGTAAAAATAACGACTATAGTATGGTCACATTTTTATATTAACCTCATAATATTGTCTACAAAATAATAAAAAAACCGGCCAAGAGCGTGTCGGGCCACGCTCAGTGTAGGGTTCAGTAGTTTTCCGTCCGTCACAGTAAGTGTAATTAAACTTAAGAGTTAAAATAACACCGCCATGTAGAATATGATATGAGCGTTCCACGTACAGCAACATCTATCGGCAAATTAACTATTGCGCGCGAGCTTAAAGTATGGAAGATGATTTTTATGGGATAATTCTTTATTGCGTGAACCGATTTTCACCGTTTTTACTTTATTTGAAAGCACGTCATTTCATTGTGATTTTGTAGAAATTACAGGTACAATAAACACCTGCTTATACGGTTAAATTACAAACTTAGTTCAGAAATTATTTTGTATTTTTTTTTCAAAAACTATTCAACCTATCAAGTTCAAAATAATTTTCCTAGAAAGTTTTTATAAAGTTCTACTTTTAAGATTTTTTCATATTTTTAAAACTTATGGTTCAAAAGTTAGAGGGGGGGGGGGACACATTTTTAATGTTCCGTACCTCGAAAGGAAAAAACGGAACCCTTATAGGATCACTTTGTTGTCCGTCTGTCTGTCTCTCTGTCTGTCTGTCTGTCAAGACCATTTTTCTCAGGAACGCGTGGAGGTATCAAGCTGAAATTTATATCAAATACTCAAATCTATTGTCCCTTGGAGCTGTGAAAAAATCAAACTTAAAAACCAACGCAATCAAAAGATACAGTCGTTTATGCTGCAAATTTTAGAGTTTTTCGGCACTCGCAAAACCTACGGGGTACTTCCCGTGAACTCAGAAATTTGAAATTTGGCACGAAGCAACGTCATATAGCATAGACAATGGAAAAATTACAAAAAGCAGATATTTTTAGTAAAATCATACAAAAAAATATTTTTTTAAATTTTAAACTTACTACCTTTTCCTCGTAAACGCGTAGAGGTTTTTGCTTGTTATAGGTGTTTACGGAACCCTCGGTGCGCGAGTTGGACTCGCACTTGGCCGGTTTTTTTTTTTTACTTCTGGAGCGATTATTTCCGAAAATATTTACATTATCATAAAATGATTTTAGTAAACCCCTGTTCATTTTTAAATACCCATCCAACAATATATGACACGTTAGGGTAGAAATGAAAAAAAAAAATCACTCCCCACTTTACGTATAGGGGAGGTACCCTAATAAAACATTTTTTTCCACTTTTTATTTTACCACTTTGTCGGCGTGATTGATATACATATTAGTACCAAATTTCAGCTTTGTAGTGCTAACGGTCACCGAGATTATCTGCGGACGGACGGACGGACGGGCAGACATGGCGAAACTATAAGGGTTCCTAGTTGACTACGGGACCCTAAAAATGCTTGATAATCCGTCGAATAGTTTTTGAACTAGGTATACGCATTACAAAAAGCGCGCGAATGCCGGTGCGGCTAAGGTGAAGTGACTTCATTAAATCTGGCATGCGCTAGCATGGGTGGCACCCGGTGCTGATAGCTAAAATGTCACCCCAGAATATCAATCACGGGGGGGGGGTGCCGCGCCGCGCCTAGATGGCACGTGTCACCCCTAAGATGGTGACACCCGGGGCGGACCGCCCCCGCCGCCCCCCCCCCCCCCCTCCCCCAGCTACGCTACTGTAGCGAGGTAACAATTGTTTTAATTGTATTAAATGAATCCGGTGCGTAGCTATAATATTACCACAAAAGAGTCCAGTGATAGTGTTATTAATATAGTAGAGCTATTCCACGTATAACGATCGCCAGGTTATTCTATTCATTATAATAATTTTTAAGAAAAAAAAACCGACTTGAATGGGGGTAGCCGGTGAAGGATTATTGTAGATGGTGCACTTAGATTCCATACAATGAAATAACTTGCTTAAAAAACGCAGCAGAGAGGACAAATCGCCAAACGTGAACTATGCGTCGTTGAAGAGTTCCGTTCTGATTATCATCAGCAGTTCCACTTCATCAAATGTCACTCTTTTGAATGAAAATGCTTGATTTGTTGATAAAAATACAAAAATCACTATGTGTAAGCCCTTAAGATCTGAGGAGTTCCCTCGATTCTTCATGGATCCCATCATCAGAACTTGAGCTTGACGAACATTTGTTCTGACAATTAAACTTGCTAAACAAACACAGCGAAGAGGACGAATCGCCAAACGTGAACTATGCGTCGTTGAAGAGTTCCGTTCTGATCATCATCAGCAGTTCTACTTCATCAAATGTCACTGTTTTGAATGAAAATGATGGTTTTGTTGATAAAAATATAAAAATCACTATATGTATGCCTTTAAGATTTGAGGAGTTCCCTCGATTCCTCATGGATCCCATCATCAGAACTGCGTTTTGACAAAAACGGGACCAATCTGTATAAATATACTTACAATCAAAAAAAGAATTTTCAAAATCGGTTCAGACATGACGGAGTTATGGAGTAACAAACATAAAAAATAAAAAAAATAAAAACATACACGCCGAATTGAGAACCTCCTCTTTTCAAATCTTGAAGTCGGTTAAAAATATAGACATCTACCTAAGCGAGGCGAAGACGATCGGGAAGACATGAAATTAACCTCGTGTAAAGATTTCCCATGCTGTTACAACACAAAGGGAGATTAATTGAGTCAGGCTATTTTCGTGTAAAAACCGCAACGGTTTATTTATTCATACAGATGTACCCGTACACATTGTCAAAAGAAGGACGTCTACAAACTTCCAAGTATTGTAAATATACTAACAAGATCGACCGCACGACGATTCATCTTTCATTATCCTCATCATAGACCCGTACCGATAAATTATGAAGTTTCGATAATATTAAAGATGCTTATTTTTCACATACAGAGTTCAGGCCATCCAAATTAGCTAATAATAATAATTTGTGTCATCCTAGGTTGTTGCTTAGGTAGAAACTTAGACATTTCTTTTTTTAAACATTATTCGGTAAATAGAAAATTAGAGACCAAAATTGTTTTTTCACTGTAACAGCAAATTTGTTACTGACGCACGCACGCGTTTTGTGTCACTTTCGTCAACGGGAAGACTGTCATTCAATCAGCACATATATGTAGACTTTTATAAGCCTATATAAAATTAGAGTTGATCGATTAGGTACTGTGCTTTCTAAAATATCGGTATCTATTATTTGAATAAATTTGTGCCATATTAATCAATGATATTTATTTATTTTAATTTTTCTTCTTGTATGACCCTGTTAACAGTACAATAAAATATTAAAGTTATTAAAGTTTGCGTTAATATTTTTATAAAAGCGTATCGAAACAATGTTTGAAATTTGTGTCGTTATAATCAATGGATTATTTTTATTTTTGAAAACAAAAACTTGTTTTGCGTAAAGGGCATGCGCGCGGAACGGTAAGGCGCGGGCGGGGTGCATGTGCCGGCCAGGGTGCCTAGCAGCTCGTTTGTTTTCTATACATTATTACTCTATACATACATATAGTAATATAGTAATAAGTGCGACAAAGACAAACAGCGACTTTTTAGTCGCTCTTTTTTATTTTTCATAGTAAAGAAAGCAGTAATATAAAACTTAAGTAAGTAAAGGATAATTAATGGTGATATAACGTATGACTACACCGTAGTCCGTAAGGCACTGCAACGGCGGATCTGTGTGCCACGCTAAACCTAGTTTACAATATAAACAGTATTTTGACAAATTGTCACAGATAATTTGTTACTAATAATCAGAGCTCGGATTTTTCACGGCAAAACAAAACACTAGCGTAATTTAGCCAGTGCTTGAAATATTATTTTATCGACACCTATCGAGTCTTACTAGAGTATATGACAGGTATTGCCTCAGTACATTTTTTCTTTTTTTATTCGATGGTACACCTATCAGTGTGAATGTCAAAATTTAAAAACTAACAAACGTGCGAAAATTTCGAAAAACAGGAGACTTACTAGAGCTCAAAATCAATATTTTTGACCAGTCTAAGGTGACCTACTGGGGGTTAGAAGGTTGTGCATTAATTACTGGACATCCTGTATAAGTAATAAAATAACTTTTCATTTTAGCTTTGCCATAGTCGATCAACAAAGAGGTAGGTCTGCATGTACAACTTAGAACGAAGTAACTATACCACCTCATTTAAAATGATAGAAACGACTGCAAATTTCATCTCACATGACATATGACATTCACACTTTAACTGTCATTTCATTACGTATAAAACGTAAATTGCATCTAGGTATTATTTATTTCGCAACGCATTGAATCCGACGTGTTGGATATACGTATAATAACTTAATATTGCAAGGTATCAATTAATACAAAAATGAGTAATGTACAAGATCGGATCAAAACGTGGATTGAAAATCACCCTGAGTTAGTCTATAATGAAGTGACCTCCACTATATACTGCTCTATGTGCGATATGCATCTAAAACTGAAGAAATGCAATATTGAGAATCATGTGAAAAGCAACCGCCACAATTACCGTTCGGGGCAACCAAATAGGAAACATCAATTTTATTTCGATTTAATTATTTTTCTTATTTCATGCAACATACCATGGGCAACAGTCAACAACAATAATTTTCGTCATTTTTTTAACAAGTATTTATGTTGCGACTGCTCTATGACTTCTTTACCGGACGAATCGACCCTGCGAAAAATTTATTTAAATCTCGTGTACAAAAAAACTATACAGGGTATAAGAGAGGTAAACAAAACCAATTATTTGTGGATATCTATAGACGAAACACCAGATTTCATGGGAAAATGTGTGACAAACGTGGTGATTCGGTCTTTGCAAAAAAATTGTTCTAAGCAATTTTATCTTTTGGGGTCGAAGGTTTTAGAGAAGGTAAATGGGGAAACAATAGCAAACCTAATAATAAACCAATTAAAATTTTTGTTTCAAAATTCTTTCAATGATAACGTAAACAATTTGCTTTTACTTTGCACAGATAGTGCCGCATATATGCTTAAAGCCGGTCGTATTTTAAAAGCAACGTTTCCTCGTATGAAACACATTACGTGTTTAGCTCATGGTCTGCACCGGGTTGCCGAAGAAGTGCGAGATAATTTCAAAGGTGTGGATGGGTTGATATCGAATGTCAAAAAGATATTCCTAAAATCTCCAGAGCGTGTACGCCTTTTTAAGGCAAAATATCCGTCCATTCCCCTACCTCCCGAGCCAATTATCACCAGATGGGGAACTTGGATATCTGCTGCGGTATATTACGCTCAATACTATGAGCAAATACGTGATGTCGTCTCCATACTTGCTAATGACTCGGCAGCTATAAGAGCTGCAAAAAAATGTTTTCAAACACGCAAACTACGACCGGAGTTAAATTTCATTCGCGACAACTACGAAGTAATAGCCTCTTCAATAGAACAATTGCAATGTTCGACTTTATCCATTGCGGAATCCTTCCTCATTCTGGATACTGTTCGTTGCTACGTAAACTGGAGTAAACTTTTACCAGTGATACGTAAATTTGAAGCCGTGCTCGAACGAAATCCTGATTACGAAATTTTAAGAGACACATCTGAAAATATTACCCGAACTGATAATGAATTCTATAAATTTGCTCCCTTGACGTCAACTGAAGTTGAACGTACATTTAGTGTACATAAATGGATTTATAGTGATAAACGCAACTGTTTACTCCCAGAGAATGTTGAAAAGATAATGATCATCTACTCCTATCACTATTACCCAAATAAAATGTCTTGTGCTGCTGTGTGTACTGACGTAGATTTTGAAGAAGAAATTGCGTCTGTTTCTAATAAATAGTAACTTTATACAAATGTTTTTATTAGTTTTATTACATATTAATTTTATTTGGTGACTTTTATTTCTTCTAGTTCTGAATTATCGATATCGATAAAATAATATTTCAAGCACTGGCTAAATTACGCTAGTGTTTTTTTTTGCCGTGAAAAATCCGAGCTCTGCTAATAATATGTAATTTATGCATCAAGGCGGTTTGTTTACAGAGTGCCAATCGTGAAACGCGAAAATCGAAATGTCGTTATCTGCCTCTCGGTTGGACTAGCAAAGGGCCGGGCTGGACTTTAAAAAAATTTCAACAGTGTGATGTCATAATAAGGCTATGTTTTTATTAACTTATCGTATAAAACACATAAAAATAAGCAATCTCCTTTAACACATTTTATTAACTCAATAGTTTTGAAGTTATGGGGCCCTGAAAGTTGAGTACAGTTTTGACTATTTTGGTTGAAATGGTGTCATTATGACACATTTTTTGTCTTATTGTGTAGAATGTGTTAAAATAAGCAAGTTTTATTAGAAAAAAATTACTTTACTCAAAAACTTCAAAGTTACCGGCTAAGTTCGAAGTTTCTCTAAATTCAAAAATGGCCGATTGGACGTAGAACTTTTATATCATTTGGACTTCGAAAAAACCATCGACGGGACGTCAATATTACGTGTACATTTTATCATTTTTCGTATAGAATACGCTAAAATAAGTGTTTTATTCGAGAAACTTTTCTCTAAAATCAAAAGTGGCCGAGATAATGGAGTCTGAACTTGTATATAATATAGACTTCGAAAAAAAAACCAGCGATAGGGTATACTTTTAATGATTTTACCGTATAGAATACGCTAAAATAAGCGTGTTTTATTTACAAAACTTTTCTCTAAAATCAAAAATGGCTGATTGGACATGGAACTTGTATATCATTTGGACTTTGAAAAAAAACCATCGACGGGACGTCATTGTAACGTGTACATTTTATGATTTTACGTTTAGAATACGCTAAAATAAGTGTGTTTTAGTCAAGAATTTTTTCTCTAAAATCAAAAGTGCACATTATAATGACAGTCCATGTTTTTTTTCGAAGTCTAAATTATGTACAAGTTCAAAGTCCATTATCTCGGGCATTTTTGATTTTAGACCAAAGTTTTTCAATAAAACACGCTTATTTTATTGTTTTCTATACGAAAAAATCATAAAAAATATACTTTATAATGATATATCGCTGGGTTTTTTTCGAAGTCCAAATTAAATACAAGTTCAAAGTCCATTATCTTGGCAATTTTTGATTTTAGAGAAAAGCTATTCAAGTAAAAAACGCTTATTTTAGCGTACTCTATACAGAAAATCATAAAAAGTACACATTATAATGACGTCCCGATATACAAGTTCAAAGTCTATTATCTCGGCCAGTTTTGATTGTAAAGAAAAGTTTGTCAAATAAAACACGCTTAGTTTAGCATATTCTATACGGAATAATCATAAAAAGTACACGTTATAATGTAGTCCCGTTGATGGTTTTTTTTTCGAAATCCAAATTATATACAAGTTCAAAGTCCATAATGGACTTAAATAAGCGTGTTTTATTTGAAAAACTTTTCTCTAAAATCAAAAAGTCCATTATGTCGGCCATTTTTTATTTTAGAGAAAAGTTCCTCAAATAGAACACGCCTATTTAGCTTATTCTATACGGAAAAATCATAAAAAGTACACAATATAATGACGTCCCGATATACAAGTTCCATGTCCAATCGGCCATTTTTGATTTTAGAGAAAAGTTTTCAAATGAAACACGCTTATTTTAGCGTATTCTATACGGTAAAATCATTAAAAGTATACCCCATCGCTGGTTTTTATTTCGAAGTCCAAATTATATACAAGTTGAGAGTCCATTTTCTCCACCACTTTTGATTTTAGAGAAAAGTTTTTCGAATAAAACACGCTTATGTTAGCGTATTCTATACGGAAAAATCATAATAAGTACACGTTATGATGACGCCCCGTACATGGTTTTTTTTGAAGTCCAAATGATATACAAGTTCCATGTCCAATCGGCCATTTTTGATTTTAGAGAAAAATAAATCAAAAATGGCTGATTGGACATGGAACTTGTATATCATTTGGACTTCGAAAAAAAACCATCGACAGGACGTGTTTTGAGATTTTTGAAATTTTTGAGATTTTTGAGATTTTCGTGTTTTTTGTGATTTTTGTGATTTTTGAGATTTTCGATATTTTTGTGATTTTTGAGATTCTTTTGAGATTTTTTAAATTTTCGATCTCACTATCACTTTTTACTACACTATTTTACTTTATTCCATTTTACATGTTTCTCAATCGTACGGCTTTTCGCGTTTCCGTGACCTGACGCTTTTTCGTGACGTTCACGTGACTTTTTCGTCTAGCCCCCATCCGCGAACCGTCCGATAAGGAACTTCGTTCCAAAAAACAAAAATGAAACAAAAGTAAAACAAAAATAAACGAAACTAAAACAAAAATTATACGTTGCGTTTTCTACCCATAATTCACGATGCTTGAAATCTTCGAAAATGTACTCAACAGTCTAGTCACAAACAACGCGGTAACGCTTAAAAGGTACGTATGGGCGAGACACGCACGAGTTCATTGCCCCGTCGCCGGCTTCCCGCGCCCTCTTCCTCCGCTCAGTTCCTTAGTCGAGTATGTCAGCTTTATCACCCCGCGCGCGCCTCCGTGAGCAAGTACCTACATCGTAACTACTAAGATGCCAGCGCCTGGTTGACCCATGGTTTAGCTTGTTAAGAAGCGAGACGGGGTCTACTTCTAGTAGTCACTACAGAAGCACGCCGAACAGGCGTGCCATCCAGGTCACGCGCTATAGTTAGGAAGGAAGATTTTCTCTGAACGCAAATCTTGTTTCTGTTTAATTTTTGACGAAATATCATTGATGAAAGTGACACAAATTGAAATATCTACTTTAAAGTCCCTTTTTGATTATTATACTGTGAACTCTGATGACTTTAATAATTTATTAAAACGATAACAGCCTAAAAAAACGAAATTACCAAGAAACTTAAATTTTCATGGCTTAATTTGACACATATTGATTTTATTGACGTATTTTAAGGTGATGATATAGTTAATCCTTAATTTATGATCTCTAATATTTTATATGTAGTTTTTTAGCGTTGTCATACTATATCACATTGCACTCGACGTAAATGACACAAACTGGTTTTGTACAACAATAAAACTGTTCTAAATACAAAACAGTTATATTTTTTAACTCTAATATTTTGTTACTCAAGTTATGGCAAGCTAAAAAAGTTAACCTCAAATTATTGAATCACAAAAAAAGCACCAATTGAATATGACACAAAACGCACTGAAAGATTCTCATGTACACACTGTATTTCCAACTTCAATAATAAGTGACTTTAGAATTTTCGAAACTTAACCCTCAAAATATTGCCAGCGGGACGGGGCTATCATGTATTTGAGCTTTTAAGTCGTTGGTCAATCACGCTTGCGGTTTATTAAGCTGATGCAATGCTGGTTGAGTCTCCATAATCTGTAACATACCTAATCGTAAAAACCGCTGTTGACGTGTGAGTCTGCCCCGCCTATATTATAAGCTTAGTTGGTCGCAAGGATGATATAGACATGGATGGACAATATCCATACAAAATCGCGTTCCTTTATTTCAGGTTAAAGCACTAGTGTAATCTATCGGTCACCACAGACACTAAATCCTAGTTTCTAATACTTTGTTCGGCGCTTAACGCTGACAGAATAACTCGACTCCAGACTCAACAGATGGCGCTGAGGCACTTAGTACCGAAAACAAACGAACGCACTCAAATGCCTGTTTCACAAAAAATGCCCTAAACGTTACTTATTTACGTTACGTTATTTATTTAACCTTTATTGCACAATAGGGGCATTCCACGGAAGAGTCCACCGTTGTCCCACGTTGAACACGAATTTTCAGAAAATTGGTAGGTTTTGGAGTTCCTTTTTCTACGACAATAGAGTCAAATTATGGTCAGAATTATATTCCAGTCAACATTGCTCGTGGAATGCCCCAATACAAGAAAGTATAAATGTGGGAATGAATGCATTGTCTACCAGTTAACCATTGGGCCAAAGAGAAACTAATGATTGGTGCAGAATTATAAAGCAGAGATGACGTTTGACGCCAGCTTCAAGAAAAAACGCTGCAAAATGGAGCGTTTGTTTCACTTCACACGGTCGCCGCCGACAGCGTCAACATCAGAGCGATATCGCTTGGAGCGTTTTTTTCGTCAAACAGGCAAGAGTCGCACTCTTACGTGGGGTTAGAGCAACTTTCAACTTTTTTAAAGATAAAAATCGAAAACAAAATGTAATAATAAAAGCCACATATAGGCCAAGCAAATAAGATCTATAAAAAGTGTTTTGAAGAATTAATTCCCAGCAGGCTGGAAATCGCTTTAATACCTTCATGTGATCCTAAATACATGTAATCCGAGTTTGCCCAATCCCAAGAGGTTTGCATAACTTTTTAGCGAAATTGTTGCTCTTTGTCAAGTTTTTGCTTGTAGCTCGAAAACAGTACGTCCGACGGAAACTGTCATCTATATCAATTTATGCGTCGAATGAGTAACTTAACATCTAATTCGGTTCAGCGGTACAGCCGCAATCAAAAGTTATAAACCGGGAAAATGTCTCATTTAATTGAAAAACTCGTATTTTGACTTCCATACCACATATCTTTGAAACAGATGACTCCTGTTGAAAAACCTATAGAATAAAAGTTGTAGAGAATACAATTTCAAGTTATATCGACATTTCAATTTTCAAGTAGTCATTTCGAAAGACTAAATTTGGCATGAATTCAAAATCAGTTTTTTCTAAATCCTTCTGAGTTGCATATTTTCCATAAAATATGAGGTGTGAAGCGTACATTTAATGCATTGTTACAACTAAAAACATTTAATTGCATATTTCTAAAACGTATCTAATCAGAAAACTATTTATACACCGTGTTTTATTTTCATTTCCGGTAATTCCAAGGGTACATTCCTGAGCTTAACTTAAGTATATTTCTTAAAGATGCTAGTGTCCTAATTTGCTCCAGTTCTGAGGTAATCGATAGTTCTTTTTCGTCTTTCTGATTGTGTTTATTTTTCTTTTAGTCTGAGAACCCGCTATAAAGTCATGTAACTGTGACTGTGTGTTAAGTCAATACAATATTAATTTTGTACTAAGCAGAAACATCTGCAATCGAAATTTCAATTATATAATTGAAATAAATATGGAAAAATTCGGATTGGTGTTCCGAAAGGTCGCAAGTTCGAATCTTGCTCGTCGCGGTGAATTTTTCCATTTGTCTTTCAATTATAAAATTTTCAATACAATATGTTTACTTTGTATCTCGGATTGTTAATGTTCGAAATTTCATTGACATGTCATAATGTTCAATTGTTTGGTTGAGTTAATATACAGATTGGGGAATCAATCAATAACTACTGAACCTATTTGACTTAACACACAGGTGCATCATTTTGTAGTGGGTTCTCAGAGTAAAAAAAGGTAATTAAATGTAGGTTTACACAACTAGAAGGCATTAATACAATATCGATTACCTAAGTACTGGAGCTAAGTAGGACACTGGCGTCTTCGAGAAATAAACCTAAGTTAAGCTCAGGAATATACCCTTGAAATTACCGGAAATAAAATAAAACACGGTGTATAAATAGTTTTCTGATTAGATACGTTTTAGAAATATGCAATTAAATGTTTTTAGTTGTAACAATGCATTAAATGTACGCCTCACACCTCATATTTTATGGAAAATATGCAACTCAGAAGGATTTAGAAAAAACTGATTTTGAATAATAGTGGGTGAAGCGAAAGTAGTTTGTCAGGATCGTAGTAAATGGAAATCCGTGATCTCTGCCTACCCCTCTGGGAAACAGGCGTGAATATATGTATGTATGTATGTATGTATGATTTTGAATTCATGCCAAATTTAGTCTTTCAAAATGACTTTACTTGAAAATTGAGATGTCGGTATAACGTGAAATTACATTCTCTACAACTTTTATTCTATAGGTTTTTCAACAGGACTCACCTGTTTCAATGATATGTGGTATGGAAGTCAAAATACGAGTTTTTCAATTAAATGAGACATTTTCCCGGTTTATAACTTTTGATTTCGGCTGTACCGCTGAACCGAATTAGAAGTTAAGTTACTTACTCGACGCAGAATTTAACCCTCTTTAATATTGATATACAAGACATTTTCCGTCGGACGTACTGTTTAGAAAAAGCTGGATGACTACAGAAATCGTTAATTTAATGCTCGAAAGAAGGAAGTTCAGGAATAAAAGTGACTATAACAGTATAAAAGAATACAAAAAGCTAACAAACAAAATTACAACTAAGTGCAGGGAATCCAAGGAAAAAGATACGTTAGGAATTTGTAAAAAAGTTGATGAGTTCATTCAAAAGGGCCAAATGGATCAGGCCTACAGTACTATAAAAACCATTGAGAGGAAACACACAACGAGGAGCACGGCAATTTTGGATGAACAATGTAACATATTAATAAATAATAGCGACATAGTAGAAAGATGGAAGAGATATATAGAGAAACTTTATGAAGGAGAGGGGCTGGATGAAAATGATATAGAAGATATAAGTCTAGTGGAAGAGTGTAAATTGGGGCCAGCGATCCTGAAAGAAGAGTTTGTCAAAGCCTTATCCAGTATAGGTAACGGTAAAGCATGTGGTGATGATCAAATATATATTGAAATGATAAAGTATGGCGTATGTGAACCCATGACACAAGAAATTTTTGTAATTATACAGGGGATGTATGTGACTGGACAGATACCCTTAGATTTTATAGTCAGTAAAACTGTTACACTGCCGAAAAAACTAAACTCTCTAAAGTGTGAAGAACACCGTACCTTAAGCCTTATTTCGCAAGCTTCAAAAATTCTGCTCAAAGTTATTCAAAACCGACTGCGAACTATAATTGAATGTAACTTAGGTCCAGATCAGTATGGGTTCAGACGGAACAAAGGGACGAGAGAAGCCATTTTAGCCCTCAAAGTCATAGTAGATAGGCGGCTAGATGTAAATCTAGACACTCACATTGCTTTTATCGATCTTGAGAAGGCATTTGACAGGGTTGATTGGAAAAAGATGATGGGCATCCTGCGTGAGATTGGAATCGACTACAGAGATAGGAAAATCATTTACGAACTATATAAGAACCAGGAGACCATTGTCGAAGTAGGAGAAGAACGAGAGAAAGCCAGCATCAAACCAGGAGTTAGGCAAGGGTGTCCATTATCACCCCTAATCTTTAATATTTTTATAGAACAGGCCGTTAAAGTAATGTTGGAGTCCGATCTAGGTGGAATTAAAGTCAACGGAAACAAAATTTACTTCATACGTTTCGCGGACGACATTGCGGCATTTGCAGAAGATAGGACCCAGTTACAGCAGTTAGTTAGTAAAATGGATGAAGTCTTTAGCCAGTTCGGACTTAAAATAAATAGTAAAAAAACCAAAACACTCACAGTATCAAAACACACTCTAACAGCAGCAAAGCGCCCAAAAGTTTACACACCAATAGTAGTACAGAACACAACATTAGAGCAAGTTAAGCAATATAGATATTTGGGAAGTTTAATCACCAATGACTCCAGATGCACCGCAGACATAGTGCAAAGAATTGCCATGGCTAAAAGAGCCTTTAACAACAAAAAAGATCTGCTTAAGGCACGAATTTCCAAAAAAGCCAAAAAGCGTTTAATAAAAGTATTTATTTGGAGCATTGCGTTGTACGCGAGTGAGACGTGGACACTCAGACAAAAGGATAGGAAAAGATTGGAAGCATTCGAGATGTGGTGCTGGCGGAGGATGGAGAGGATAAGCTGGACCGACAGAAAGACGAATGAAGAGGTTTTACGTATGGTAGGGGAGAAGCGTAGTCTAATAAACACCATTAGGATCAGAAGAGGCAAGATGCTAGGCCACTTGTTAAGGCATGACGACTTCTTCTTAAAAATTATGGAAGGTAGAATTGAAGAGACGAGAGGCTCTGGAAAGCCTAGGACCACGTATCTCAGCCAAATTAAGAGTGAGGCCTCGTATGAGGAAATCAAAAGGCTGGCTCAAAAAAGAGAGGATTGGAAATTACTCCACCGACAAGAGCATGGCTCTTAAATAAATGATGATGTACTGTTTTCGAGCTACAAGCAAAAACCTGACAAAGAGCAAAAATTTCGCTAAAAAGTTATGCACACTTCTTGGGATTGGGCAAACTCGAATTACATGCATTTAGGACCACATGAAGGTATTAAAGTGATTTCCAGCCTGCTGGGAATTAATTCTTCGAAAAAATTTAATTTTCTTGGCCTAATATCAATCACAAACCAAAGAATTTACCTGTAAGTAACTATCTAATATTACCTTTAACAAGAAGGCTCCTTATTCCCTAAAAGGTCGAAAAACTCTATTAATGAAAAAAACCGCATAAAATGCTATTTATAAGATAGTTTGAAGTATTAGTAATACAAAAAAATAATTTTGAACCATGTTTATTATTATTAAGTACCCAAAAATACGATTCTTACAAAAAGTGTCCTGTGAAGTGTGATTTAAGTGTCATTTTTAAAAATTCATAGTAATTTGAAATTACCTGCTATAGTAATGTTTTTTTATCGTGATAGAAATATAGTTTAACTTTGCAATGGTAATATTTTTAGGGCAAAATATTCATAGGGTTTTCGTGGAAAAAATTAAATGTAACCGTGTTTTCATCAAAAAACTGGCATATAATCAGAAGGTATTTTGTCGATTATCCAAGATGAATCTTCGATTTTTATTTCCATGGCCGTCTCATACATGATATACTCAATTGAATTTAATTCAAATTGAATAAGAATGTTTACCCTTTTTGCGTAATCTGAAAATGAACGGTACACCTAACTGGAAAATCCGGAAAGGCCTTCCAAGACAACCAATTTTTGTCATATTTCACTCGTTAAAATGTAATATTTGCTCCGATGACCGTCTAGATAAAATGAATTATTATGTGCATCAATAGTTGATTTAAAAAAACTAAGTATTTTCGCCATAGCCTTCGAAGAAAATGAAGCATTTCGTGAAATTCGCGCGTTTTGGGAATAAAGCCTCTTAAAGATCAACTGAAAACTCAGAGAAATAAACCAATGGAGTGGTAATTGTCAGGCGCCCCCCTCTGCCAAAACTACTGGATAGAACTAGTGATTTACTTTCGGAAATCCCTCACATCGGTGAGAATTAGTCACTTGGTGAGATTCAAAAATCGCACTCCTGGTCGTAGCGGTTATATAAAACTAGTTGTCGCGCGTCAAACGCCATTCAATGAATGTCAGTCAGCGCGGAACGAACTGAGGTAAAAATGCCGAATCGCTGCTTGTTTTCATGTAAGAAAAGATCTGAATTATCTAGTTTACAGAAGGATAACGTTTCTTTTCATCTGTAAGTATAATTACGTCTAAATATCATCAAATAGTGCACGAAATTAACAAAAAACTAAAAAATATTGTCAATCAAAAAGTGTTGCCACTTAATGGTACTACATCTGCTTTAGGGTAATTTTGAAACTTGACTCTTCATAGTACATTGTACCATCGGGTTCATAATTGCATACCCAATTTATCAATGAATTCATTCATAAATTGGGTATACAATTATGAACACGATTACATCGAGGGGGTAAGTCAAATATTGCAAAGAAGAGTAATCGACTTCAGTGCGGCAGAAATACGTCCGCCACTATGTCATTGTTATGATAGGTTAAGCAATACACTTAAAAGATACTCCGTGGGTTAGGCAGATACCCATTCGGCATACAGCCATAATTGTAAAGCATTGCTCTGTTAAAAGAGCAGTGTGTCTCTGTGTGTGTTGTGTGTTTTTATTAAATTGTTTGTAAACATATATTATTCGACTTTTAAATTATATAAATTACATATTATTTTTTAATCATAAACAAAAATGAAAAGATTAACGTCAGCACTTCAAAGGTAAAACTCATTCACACGCATAGCTTTTTAAATTATATATGTCGTCGAGGACCGTCGAGGACCGCCGAGGGCAGGACAATAAGGTGGTTTGGAACTCAAAAAAACTGACACTATCAGGATAACCTAGCCTAGCACTTAACATATTACGCACGGACGAACGCTAATGAAAAAAAACATAAACACTGGTTTGACGACTGTATTGAATTCAAATCTTTTTAAAACCGTATTATGGCAATAAACTACTACTGGTTCGGAAAGGAACCCCTTCGGAACTGAGAAGAACCAGCGTAAGAAACTCAGAGTATGTGTGCTTGTAGTACGGCACAATAGCTGAAATTTGTCTATGGTCTCAAAAATACAGCTACCATAAACAAATTTCCGTTTTCATAGACAAATTTCAGCTAGTGTGATGAATTCCGCACTGAATCCCGCTCTAATGTGTGGCACCCCTTAAGTGAAATATACTTGTAGATACTTGAAATAACGATATTCCTGTTTAGAAATTAATTTGTTCCTTTATTTTCACCATACATTTTATGTAGCATTTTAATTTTGTATCGATTATACTTTACTTATTATAAGGTACGTTATACACACTTATTCCCTTAAATAGGCACTTTTAATTTCTGACTCTGGTATCACTGTACCTAACAGGTAGTTTTAGTGATGGGACAGCACAAAAACAAATGTCGATATTAACATTAGCCATATACTGCTAATGTTAATATCGACATTTGTTTTATACTTTTTATTTATAATAGAAAATGAAGAAGAGATAATAGAAATAGAAAAACAAATTGGAAACAGATGCCCATTACAATCAAAATATCAACTGCGAAGGACTCTGAAACATCACGATGTCGCTAGTGACTGATTCATCATTATTCATTACAGTGAAAAATTCACTGAGGTGGATAGAGGAACGTCTAGTGTAACTGGAAGCACGTTGGAACGGTAATCTAAACACGTGGGTTCGAAGGGTTCCAGAGTTCTTTGCAGTTCATTGTAAACTTATACTTGGTAAAGAAACAATAATATATAACTAATCTACGATCAATGTTTCTCTGCGTCCGTAGGAAACACCTTAGACAACCCTACACGTGATCCCTGGGTGGTGCTAAAAGAGTAACAAACTTGGCAGCTCCACTGTCCCACCTAGACATCGCAGCAATCACTAGATTTTTTTCATAATCTGCTTTCCCACTACCCTAGGGAAGAAATGCCTATCTATATCCAGTGACATGTAGCCATACGATAAATAAATCTACGATTAAATGTGACATTTTCAAGTCAAAGGTACATCATTATCGGTTGTCAATAAGGCGTTACCATAAAAAAATAATTTAGAAATTAACTCTATTAACAACCGACAATGATGTACCTTTGACTTCAAACGTCACAAATATCGATACTTAAGTATTATTATCGACAGCGTGTTCCTCGCACTACCTACGTTTACTTAAAGATGACATTATCTCGTTCACGGACAGGTTGTCTGTGTCTGTGTTTGTACTTGTGTGAGTATATTTTATGCTAGTGTTTGATTATTTTATCGTGTGCGTGTGTAGCGACGTCAATGGAAAATGCATTACTGTTAACAGTATTTGTGTGCGTTTCCTCGTCTTCCGCGCCGAAATTGGCAGACTTTTTCTGATATAAATATGTGCGCGTCTCGCATCCGGTTGGTTTAATTATCAAAGACTGAAAATGACTAGGACATTTTGAGGCTACTTTGACTGATTTTAAACGGAAAAAAGCGCTTTTCTTTTGCTTTTTTAAAACGACTTAAATCGTTTAAACTCTGATTAGAAGTCTGGAACTAAAAAAATATGAACATTGACAAATAATGTATCTGCATGGCCTTAAGGTTGACTGATAGCGAATGCCATTTAGCATTAAGTCCGCTTTTTCTTTTGTGAAATAAGTTAAATATGTAAGTAAATAAACTGTTTTTTCATAGTCTCCCCTGTATTCTAAACTCACCCGTTTGGCGGTACATGTTATTTTTCCTATTATTTACCGCGAAATATCAATTGGCTCAAACCATGTCTCAACTCATTTGGTAAATAAAGTGGAAATAACAAGGAAATAACACAATTTATGTAGACATATATAATGCACTTTAATTTTGATCTACAAATAACTACATAATTAGCGATAACGCCGTTATTAAAAGGATAATTAATTTATATTCTATGAAAAATAATTTACATACTGGTCCCAAAAAAATATATGCAATCAAGCATTTCTTTACAATAGGTACTTCTCTTGTTTCCTAGAAACGAGTGGACATGAATTTGAAACGTATATGGCTTTCAAATCAAATAATTATAAAGAACAGAAAAAATCAACAAAAATATGTCACAAGGAAATGGCAAAAGAAAATACATATGTACTACTTAATTATCACAGTAATAGAACGATGTAAGTGCCTACAAATGAGCATCTAATGATAGCATATCATAAGGTTCACAAGTGGTGGCAAGATTCATTACTTATATAAAAAGATGCAGTAACACTAAATAAGTTAGATAACTAACACGTCAATATATATTTATTTACATTTTGTTTATAAACATTACTAATTTATAGTTAGCACAAAAATAAATATTCAACTATCGTACTTATCATGCGGGTCCAAAACACAGGCCGAGTAGCCTCGCGAGGAAATTACGTGAAACAGCTCGGGTAGTGCTGATATATAATAATGACAGATGGGTTATACATGCTCAAAAAATGAAGCTGAGGGTTATACATGCTCAAAAAATGAGTGAATTCAAACAATTTTCTCTAGTCGCGCACCGGCAATCGAAAGATGCGGACGTGCCAATGAGTTCCCGTCAACCGCATGAGAAAGAGACAAACTTTAATGTTCTAACAACGAGAGTGACAAAGATGTAATAATTATCAAAATAGATAAATACAACAGAATCATTGTTAGGTTATGAAATAACTTTAGAAGTATTTTTTGTGTTTATTTTGTTGGGTATAGTAAATATCATCAGGGTAGTGTAGCCACGCCTCGGCCGAGGCCGCTTGCACGTTTGGCGGGCGAGGCTCAGTACACCCGTCGCTTCGCGCGGCAATTTCCTTGCGACTCTCGCGAGGCTGCTCGGCCTGAGTGCACCCGCCTATTCACTTCTTAACCCTCTTAGTCTACGCCCGACAATGAAGATTGTCCCGTGCCATAATATTCGTGATTAGTATTCGCGTTTTTCCGCGTCAGATTTGATCCGGTTGCACCCAACTGTGGTTCGTGTAACTGGCCCTTAGTGTCAAATATGCATAACGACTTAGCAAAAAGTTGACCTTAAGTCTGGAATGGTTGAGTCTTATCTAAGTTTTCCTTCCTTAGTCCTGATCTGCTAAAGATGTCTGGAGTACTTGTAAGGAGCACGGTGATTACCCAGAAGTGGAGGCCCAGCTGAAACAAATCAGTTATGTTGAAACAATTGGTTTCAAAATCTTTGTCATACTGGAAAATGTTTTATGTTACGACGTGAATAAAATATAAAATGGATGTTTTTTCTTGTCAGTGTGACTGTTGAGTTATATTGAAGACTCTACGGAAACAAATGAGCAACATTTCTTCAAATTACCTTTAGTAATTCTTTGGTCTTTAACTTTAAGAGCATCCTACACAAGACACCGACCTTCCCCGCCCGGCGAGAGCGCTCGGTGTATCCGTATTCGAAATAGTATAGATTTTCTACGGTCTCTAAGGCTGCAGCGTAGAGTACTCACCATATAGAATAGCATTAACATCCTGAACACCGGGTATCGGAAAATGTACCTGACCCTGAGCGAGAGTCCGCAGAAGAAGCCCACTTGCCGCACTCGTTTAGTTATAAATGTACTTCGCTCTCTAATGCTATAGACTAGAGTCCTCACCATATAGAACAGCATTAACATCCTAAACACCGGGTACCGGAACATCTGGCCGACATTGAGCGGGAGTCCGCGGCAGAAGCCCACTTGCCGCACTCGTCTAGTTATAAATGTGCTTCGCTCTCTAATGCTATAGACTAGAGTCTTCACCATATAGAACAGCATGAACATCCTGAACACCGGGTATCGGAATATCTGGCCGACCCTGAGCGAGAGTCCGCGGCAGAAGCCCACTTGCCGCACTCGTCTAATTATAAATGTACTTCGCTCTCTAATGCTATAGACTAAAGTGTTCACCATATAGAACAGCATTAACATCCTAAACACCGGGTACCGGAACATCTGGCCGACATTGAGCGGGAGTCCGCGGCAGAAGCCCACTTGCCGCACTCGTCTAGTTATAAATGTGCTTCGCTCTCTAATGCTATAGACTAGAGTCCTCACCATATATAACAGCATGAACATCCTGAACACCGGGTATCGGAACATCTAGCCGACCCTGAGCGGGAGTCCGCGGCAGAAGCCCACTTGCCGCACTCCTCTAGTTATAAATGTGCTTCGCTCTCTAATTCTATAGACTAGAGTCCTCACCATATAGAACAGCATGAACATCCTGAACACCGGGTATCGGAACATCTGGCCGACCCTGAGCGAGAGTCCGCGGCAGAAGCCCACTTGCCGCACTCGTCTAATTATAAATGTACTTCGCTCTCTAATGCTATAGACTAGAGTCCTCACCATATAGAACAGCATTAACATCCTAAACACCGGGTTCCGGAACATCTGGCCGACATTGAGCGGGAGTCCGCGGCAGAAGCCCACTTGCCGCACTCGTCTAGTTATAAATGTACTTCGCTCTCTAATGCTATAGACTAGAGTCCTCACCATATAGAACACCATGAACATCCTTAACACCGGGTATCGTAACATCTGGCCGACCCTGAGCGAGAGTCCGCGGCAGAAGCCCACTTGCCGCACTCGTCTAGTTATAAATGTACTTCGCTCTCTAATGCTATAGACTAGAGTCCTCACCATATAGAACAGCATGAACATCCTGAACACCGGGTATCGTAACATCTGGCCGACCCTGAGCGAGAGTCCGCGGCAGAAGCCCACTTGCCGCACTCGTCTAGTTATAAATGTACTTCGCTCTCTAATGCTATAGACTAGAGTCCTCACCATATAGAACAGCATGAACATCCTGAACACCGGGTATCGTAACATCTGGCCGACCCTGAGCGAGAGTCCGCGGCAGAAGCCCACTTGCCGCACTCGTCTAGTTATAAATGTACTTCGCTCTCTAATGCTATAGACTAGAGTCCTCACCATATAGAACAGCATGAACATCCTGAACACCGGGTATCGTAACATCTGGCCGACCCTGAGCGAGAGTCCGCGGCAGAAGCCCACTTGCCGCACTCGTCTAGTTATAAATGTACTTCGCTCTCTAATGCTATAGACTAGAGTCCTCACCATATAGAACAGCATGAACATCCTGAACACCGGGTATCGTAACATCTGGCCGACCCTGAGCGAGAGTCCGCGGCAGAAGCCCACTTGCCGCACTCGTCTAGTTATAAATGTACTTCGCTCTCTAATGCTATAGACTAGAGTCCTCACCATATAGAACAGCATGAACATCCTGAACACCGGGTATCGTAACATCTGGCCGACCCTGAGCGAGAGTCCGCGGCAGAAGCCCACTTGCCGCACTCGTCTAGTTATAAATGTACTTCGCTCTCTAATGCTATAGACTAGAGTCCTCACCATATAGAACAGCATTAACATCCTAAACACCGGGTACCGGAACATCTGGCCGACATTGAGCGGGAGTCCGCGGCAGAAGCCCACTTGCCGCACTCGTCTAGTTATAAATGTGCTTCGCTCTCTAATGCTATAGACTAGAGTCTTCACCATATAGAACAGCATGAACATCCTGAACACCGGGTATCGGAATATCTGGCCGACCCTGAGCGAGAGTCCGCGGCAGAAGCCCACTTGCCGCACTCGTCTAATTATAAATGTACTTCGCTCTCTAATGCTATAGACTAAAGTGTTCACCATATAGAACAGCATTAACATCCTAAACACCGGGTACCGGAACATCTGGCCGACATTGAGCGGGAGTCCGCGGCAGAAGCCCACTTGCCGCACTCGTCTAGTTATAAATGTGCTTCGCTCTCTAATGCTATAGACTAGAGTCCTCACCATATATAACAGCATGAACATCCTGAACACCGGGTATCGGAACATCTAGCCGACCCTGAGCGGGAGTCCGCGGCAGAAGCCCACTTGCCGCACTCCTCTAGTTATAAATGTGCTTCGCTCTCTAATTCTATAGACTAGAGTCCTCACCATATAGAACAGCATGAACATCCTGAACACCGGGTATCGGAACATCTGGCCGACCCTGAGCGAGAGTCCGCGGCAGAAGCCCACTTGCCGCACTCGTCTAATTATAAATGTACTTCGCTCTCTAATGCTATAGACTAGAGTCCTCACCATATAGAACAGCATTAACATCCTAAACACCGGGTTCCGGAACATCTGGCCGACATTGAGCGGGAGTCCGCGGCAGAAGCCCACTTGCCGCACTCGTCTAGTTATAAATGTACTTCGCTCTCTAATGCTATAGACTAGAGTCCTCACCATATAGAACAGCATGAACATCCTGAACACCGGGTATCGTAACATCTGGCCGACCCTGAGCGAGAGTCCGCGGCAGAAGCCCACTTGCCGCACTCGTCTAGTTATAAATGTACTTCGCACTCTAATGCTACAGACTAGAGTCCTCAGCATATAGAACAGCATGAACATCCTGAACACCGGGTATCGTAACATCTGGCCGACCCTGAGCGAGAGTCCGCGGCAGAAGCCCACTTGCCGCACTCGTCTAGTTATAAATGTACTTCGCTCTCTAATGCTATAGACTAGAGTCCTCACCATATAGAACAGCATGAACATCCTGAACACCGGGTATCGTAACATCTGGCCGACCCTGAGCGAGAGTCCGCGGCAGAAGCCCACTTGCCGCACTCGTCTAGTTATAAATGTACTTCGCTCTCTAATGCTATAGACTAGAGTCCTCACCATATAGAACAGCATGAACATCCTGAACACCGGGTATCGTAACATCTGGCCGACCCTGAGCGAGAGTCCGCGGCAGAAGCCCACTTGCCGCACTCGTCTAGTTATAAATGTACTTCGCTCTCTAATGCTATAGACTAGAGTCCTCACCATATAGAACAGCATGAACATCCTGAACACCGGGTATCGTAACATCTGGCCGACCCTGAGCGAGAGTCCGCGGCAGAAGCCCACTTGCCGCACTCGTCTAGTTATAAATGTACTTCGCTCTCTAATGCTATAGACTAGAGTCCTCACCATATAGAACAGCATGAACATCCTGAACACCGGGTATCGTAACATCTGGCCGACCCTGAGCGAGAGTCCGCGGCAGAAGCCCACTTGCCGCACTCGTCTAGTTATAAATGTACTTCGCTCTCTAATGCTATAGACTAGAGTCCTCACCATATAGAACAGCATGAACATCCTGAACACCGGATATCGTAACATCTGGCCGACCCTGAGCGAGAGTCCGCGGCAGAAGCCCACTTGCCGCACTCGTCTAGTTATAAATGTACTTCGCTCTCTAATGCTATAGACTAGAGTCCTCACCATATAGAACAGCATGAACATCCTGAACACCGGGTATCGTAACATCTGGCCGACCCTGAGCGAGAGTCCGCGGCAGAAGCCCACTTGCCGCACTCGTCTAGTTATAAATGTACTTCGCTCTGTAATGCTATAGACTAGAGTCCTCACCATATAGAACAGCATGAACATCCTGAACACCGGGTATCGTAACATCTGGCCGACACTGAGCGAGAGTCTGCTTCGCTCTCTAATTCTATAGACTAGAGTCCTCACCATATAGAACAGCATGAACATCCTGAACACCGGGTATCGGAACATCTGGCCGACCCTGAGCGAGAGTCCGCGGCAGAAGCCCACTTGCCGCACTCGTCTAATTATAAATGTACTTCGCTCTCTAATGCTATAGACTAGAGTCCTCACCATATAGAACAGCATTAACATCCTAAACACCGGGTTCCGGAACATCTGGCCGACATTGAGCGGGAGTCCGCGGCAGAAGCCCACTTCTCTCCCTCCCACCACTCTCTAATGCTATAGACTAGAGTCCTCACCATATAGAACACCATGAACATCCTGAACACCGGGTATCGTAACATCTGGCCGACCCTGAGCGAGAGTCCGCGGCAGAAGCCCACTTGCCGTACTCGTCTAGTTATAAATGTACTTCGCTCTCTAATGCTATAGACTAGAGTCCTCACCATATAGAACAGCATGAACATCCTGAACACCGGGTATCGTAACATCTGGCCGACCCTGGGCGAGAGTCCGCGGCAGAAGCCCACTTGCCGCACTCGTCTAGTTATAAATGTACTTCGCTCTCTAATGCTATAGACTAGAGTCCTCACCATATAGAACATCCTGAACACCGGGTATCGTAACATCTGGCCGACCCTGAGCGAGAGTCCGCGGCAGAAGCCCACTTGCCGCACTCGTCTAGTTATAAATGTACTTCGCTCTCTAATGCTATAGACTAGAGTCCTCACCATATAGAACTGCATGAACATCCTGAACACCGGGTATCGTAACATCTGGCCGACCCTGAGCGAGAGTCCGCGGCAGAAGCCCACTTGCCGCACTCGTCTAGTTATAAATGTACTTCGCTCTCTAATGCTATAGACTAGAGTCCTCACCATATAGAACAGCATGAACATCCTGAACACCGGGTATCGTAACATCTGGCCGACCCTGAGCGAGAGTCCGCGGCAGAAGCCCACTTGCCGCACTCGTCTAGTTATAAATGTACTTCGCTCTCTAATGCTATAGACTAGAGTCCTCACCATATAGAACAGCATGAACATCCTGAACACCGGGTATCGTAACATCTGGCCGACCCTGAGCGAGAGTCCGCGGCAGAAGCCCACTTGCCGCACTCGTCTAGTTATAAATGTACTTCGCTCTCTAATGCTATAGACTAGAGTCCTCACCATATAGAACAGCATTAACATCCTAAACACCGGGTACCGGAACATCTGGCCGACATTGAGCGGGAGTCCGCGGCAGAAGCCCACTTGCCGCACTCGTCTAGTTATAAATGTACTTCGCTCTCTAATGCTATAGACTAGAGTCTTCACCATATAGAACAGCATGAACACCGGGTATCGGAATATCTGGCCGACCCTGAGCGAGAGTCCGCGGCAGAAGCCCACTTGCCGCACTCGTCTAATTATAAATGTACTTCGCTCTCTAATGCTATAGACTAAAGTGTTCACCATATAGAACAGCATTAACATCCTAAACACCGGGTACCGGAACATCTGGCCGACATTGAGCGGGAGTCCGCGGCAGAAGCCCACTTGCCGCACTCGTCTAGTTATAAATGTGCTTCGCTCTCTAATGCTATAGACTAGAGTCCTCACCATATATAACAGCATGAACATCCTGAACACCGGGTATCGGAACATCTAGCCGACCCTGAGCGGGAGTCCGCGACAGAAGCCCACTTGCCGCACTCCTCTAGTTATAAATGTGCTTCGCTCTCTAATTCTATAGACTAGAGTCCTCACCATATAGAACAGCATGAACATCCTGAACACCGGGTATCGGAACATCTGGCCGACCCTGAGCGAGAGTCCGCGGCAGAAGCCCACTTGCCGCACTCGTCTAATTATAAATGTACTTCGCTCTCTAATGCTATAGACTAGAGTCCTCACCATATAGAACAGCATTAACATCCTAAACACCGGGTTCCGGAACATCTGGCCGACATTGAGCGGGAGTCCGCGGCAGAAGCCCACTTGCCGCACTCGTCTAGTTATAAATGTACTTCGCTCTCTAATTCTATAGACTAGAGTCCTCACCATATAGAACAGCATGAACATCCTGAACACCGGGTATCGTAACATCTGGCCGACCCTGAGCGAGAGTCCGCGGCAGAAGCCCACTTGCCGCACTCGTCTAGTTATAAATGTACTTCGCTCTCTAATGCTATAGACTAGAGTCCTCAGCATATAGAACAGCATGAACATCCTGAACACCGGGTATCGTAACATCTGGCCGACCCTGAGCGAGAGTCCGCGGCAGAAGCCCACTTGTCGCACTCGTCTAGTTATAAATGTACTTCGCTCTCTAATGCTATAGACTAGAGTCCTCACCATATAGAACAGCATGAACATCCTGAACACCGGGTATCGTAACATCTGGCCGACCCTGAGCGAGAGTCCGCGGCAGAAGCCCACTTGCCGCACTCGTCTAGTTATAAATGTACTTCGCTCTCTAATGCTATAGACTAGAGTCCTCACCATATAGAACAGCATGAACATCCTGAACACCGGGTATCGTAACATCTGGCCGACCCTGAGCGAGAGTCCGCGGCAGAAGCCCACTTGCCGCACTCGTCTAGTTATAAATGTACTTCGCTCTCTAATGCTATAGACTAGAGTCCTCACCATATAGAACAGCATGAACATCCTGAACACCGGGTATCGTAACATCTGGCCGACCCTGAGCGAGAGTCCGCGGCAGAAGCCCACTTGCCGCACTCGTCTAGTTATAAATGTACTTCGCTCTGTAATGCTATAGACTAGAGTCCTCACCATATAGAACAGCATGAACATCCTGAACACCGGGTATCGTAACATCTGGCCGACCCTGAGCGAGAGTCCGCGGCAGAAGCCCACTTGCCGCACTCGTCTAGTTATAAATGTACTTCGCTCTGTAATGCTATAGACTAGAGTCCTCACCATATAGAACAGCATGAACATCCTGAACACCGGGTATCGTAACATCTGGCCGACACTGAGCGAGAGTCCGCGGCAGAAGCCCACTTGCCGCACTCGTCTAGTTATAAATGTACTTCGCTCTCTAATGCTATAGACTAGAGTCCTCACCATATAGAACAGCATGAACATCCTGAACACCGGGTATCGTAACATCTGGCCGACCCTGAGCGAGAGTCCGCGGCAGAAGCCCACTTGCCGCACTCGTCTAGTTATAAATGTACTTCGCTCTCTAATGCTATAGACTAGAGTCCTCACCATATAGAACAGCATGAACATCCTGAACACCGGATATCGTAACATCTGGCCGACCCTGAGCGAGAGTCCGCGGCAGAAGCCCACTTGCCGCACTCGTCTAGTTATAAATGTACTTCGCTCTCTAATGCTATAGACTAGAGTCCTCACCATATAGAACAGCATGAACATCCTGAACACCGGGTATCGTAACATCTGGCCGACCCTGAGCGAGAATCCGCGGAAGAAGCCAAGTTGCCGCGCGCGGCGCGAGCGCTCGTCCTGTGGCACTTGAACGACGCTGTGCGAGGTCTTCGCGCGGAGAGCCGACAACTCCGACTTGTATTTACACTGAAAAGGATAAATTCTATTAATGACTTAAGTTAAATACCATCAGGGTAATTTATACCGTAAATGACGCCTTGGTATTGATGAGATGAAAAGTTTTGCTTGAGCTTTACCATATGGTATTTATATATATAAATAAGTAAGTAATTAACTAGTAGTCCGCCTCAAACTGAGAACTCGTCATTTACTTGCAAACGAGAGGACCAATATAACAAGACCCTTCTAAAATTTTTTTGGCCTTCTAGCTCCACAACCCCTTGATCGATCCTGCTCATATACATACTGTCAAATTATATGTATCTCTGCTACAACCCCAACAAATTTCATGAAGATCAGAAAAGCGTTACTAAGTATTATCGAGGAAATAAAACTCAAAATCAAAAACCCATTGAAATGCCAAGACGTCCCACTAGCCAGAAGTTGTTTGTAAGAACTTGCTTCGCTTACGCTCCGCTCGTTCGATAAATACATATTCCTTTCATATTCAAGACAAAAGGGACAAAAGTATGATAAACCTGGGCCTTTAATTCTAGGTATTGCACTTATATAATTTAAATTATACCTATACAAACAATAATAACCTAAATAAGATACACACGAATAATAATACCACTATTGTGGTCATTTTATCTTGCCTTATCTCTAAACATCGGTATCAACGTTCAAATTTCGTGGCAATGTACGGTTGGCAGAAAAATAAATACAAACAAATCACTTAGTATTTTTAACCTTTATTTTGTATATGTAAATAAAAAAGCCCCTAAATAGTACATTTCCTAATTAGGGTGGTAAAACAAAGAAAGGCCGCGCAATCGCAATTGTTGCGGCCCAAGCTGCAAGCGAGGGACGTAATTATGCGATCGAGGGCTTTCTTTATTACCTCCCGTGTTGGAAAAATATGTGCACATTTGGCCAGAAAGCGGCTCTATCCGTACGCGTAGCGTGCGGAAAAAGCCACTTTATGTCCAGGTGTGGCATATAATATTTTACGAGTTAGAATAGATCACTAAAATTTGTTCCATAGATTTTGCTGTCAATCTTTGACGTCTGTAAGAATATATCCATTTTAAATGACTAAAAGATCTTTCCACGCTGACTTAGGTAATAGGAAGGTATGTCAAGCATTGAAAATTTTGCACACAGTTTTTATTTACACTTTCTGGTATTTCAGCCTCGTTGTTTTTAGATAGTTGGTTAATTATTTGTACAGTCTTATAACCAGGATTTTTCTTTAATACACTTTTTAATTTAAAATAAACTTTTCTAGCATTTTGATGTAACCTTAACGTTGATATTTTTTTTTGCAAACCATGAACAATGTTTAATGATTCTGCTAGACTCAGTTTTGGATCTTCCAATAATTTTATTGACTTAGCAATTATACTAAAGTGTGTATCGACGAATAGTAACTCAGTTTTTAAATTCCGGTTACGGAAAATTTTTTTTGCTTTAGAAATTGCACTCGCTTCACGCGGATTTAAGGCATCGATGACAGATTTGATTTTATCATAATGCATGTGATAATATGAGGCAGCATTTAACCATGTTCCCCATCTTGTTATCACGGGTCGGGGTGGTAGAGGAATATTTACACACATTTGATGAAATAAATTTGTCCTTGAAGGAGCGTTACGAAATATTTTTTTGATACAGTCAATCAAACTGTTTATGGTCGGGTAAAGACTTCTAATTATCTCTGCGACTCGATTACATCCATGTGCTATGCATGTTACATGAGTCATATTTTTATATTTCTGAACAAGGTTTTTAGCTGCTTTTACCATGTAGGAACCGGCATCCGTTATAAAAAATAATAATTTATCCATGTTTTTTTTGTATTCATCGCCCCAAAGATCTTCAAGGGTTTCCTCAACGAGTTTGGTTATTGTCGAATGGTTAGTCGCCTCCAATACCTTAGAAGCAAATAAATGTGGCTGGGTACTAGTTCCATCTAGAGCTCCGATCAAAATATTTGCCACTTTTTTTCCCACGGAATCTGATGTTTCATCAACACTGAGGTAAATCATTTTATTTTGTAATTTCTCTTTCAATTCATTTTTTTTCTTTTCATACAATTCAGGTAAGCATTTTACTCGTATTTTTGTTTCACTCGGCACAGTAATATCGTTTCCATATTTATGATTTAAAAGGTTTTCTACAAAATTTCTAAATTTAGGATTGTCTAATTTTGACCACGGTATATTCGAACAAATCATAAACTCTGTTAAATCTTTATTAAATTTTACTTGTGCATTATTTTTATGAATTTTGTTGTGTAAATCTGTTTTTAAATGGCGGTCGATACTAGATTTAGAGGGAAATAATTTCGAATTACACAATTTGCAATATACGATATCGTCTTTAATTTCGAAATCAGCATTATCTCGTATTATATCCTGTAAATGGCAGCGTGAATCAGATAATTTATCTTGATGAGATTTTGATTTCAAATGTTTCTCTATATTGTACCTTTTCTTTTTTATATTCATTTCGCAAATAGTACAGCAAGCACCTTCGTTAGTGAATATAAAATCAGTATACTGCGTCAAATCCATTTTCTCAAGTCTGATAGGGAGTTGGGTAAAGATTTATCAATGCTAAATTGTAGTTGTAAGTGTTTTTAAGAACTATTATCGTTGAAGATTTTACCACATATTATTTTGCATGACATTTGTTGCCTATTTGGCATTTAGAATTTTTTTTACAAATGGATAATGAAATGAGTATTGAGGTTCTATGACGTATTAAGAATATAAACCTCTTTAAATATATGTACAGTTTACCAAAGTACGATTAAGAATAAAAATAAATTAAATGTTGTTTATTACTAATAAATAAAACAATGATACCTATGTATTTCTTTTTTTGCGACCCTTACCAAGTGCCACGAAATTTGAACGTTGATACCGATGTTTACTTATCTCATAACATAACCGTCATAACGCAAACATTCCCACGCTTTTGATTTGATAAGGAGAAAAAGTTGCCAAACTATTATCAAACAATTGAGTCTACAGAAACCTATTTCCGAAAATTTGAGGTTCAAGTTTGACGTTCAAATCTCGGATGAAAGGATAGCGTCCCCACTAAACCAGTTCAATGTGAATAAAACCCATAGTGTTTTAATGTGAGACGTTTAGCGTCAAAAACTGGTGGGTTAATTAGGTAAGAGAATGAAGAAAATGGTCCTGTTTTATTTTTAATTTTTCCTGGAAGTCTAATACATTTAGTTCAGAGACTTTTTACCATAGACAGGTTTGACATATCCATAGAATAACCAACAAGAAGTTTTTTACGATTTGTAGCGCGTATCATCACTTGGTTAATGGTATTTGAGCGCAGCCCGCATGCCACAAATTTACATAGGTACATTTTGTTTAGAAATTAATTACATTATTGTAAGAAACATGAATATGAATCAATACCAGTTTATGTAAAATTACATCAAGTTTTAATGTTAATTTAATCCGTTTTCCAATTTGATTACTAAGAAAAATGTGAAAGGTCCACTACCAAACTACCAAATTTTTGATTTGTTTTTAATACAGGTAAAATAACACAAATTCTACAGAATCGCGTAAAAACGTGCGTAAAGGTTATCCGTATCCGTCGTATGGAGCTTTCCACATCAAAATGTAACTTATGTCAACAGTATAAAGTTCCTTTTGATATGTCAAACCATACGTACATGTTTTGTTGTATAATATAATTATATGCTTTCCCAATTCATTCAAAAATAAAGACCAGTTACACCAACCGTCGATAGGTTGCGTTTCCACCAGAGATGAGCGAGAATGCGTTGCAAGGAAATTTTTTTTGTTAAGAACCAATACAATCACTGCATTACCTATCCTCGCACAGCGCAGCTCTCTGCATTACCTATCCTCGCACAGCGCAGCTCTCTGCATTACCTATCCTCGCACAGCGCAGCTCTCTGCATTACCTATCCTCGCACAGCGCAGCTCTCTGCATTACCTATCCTCGCACAGCGCAGCTCACTGCATTACCTATCCTCGCACAGCGCAGCTCTCTGCATTACCTATCCTCGCACAGCGCAGCTCTCTGCATTACCTATCCTCGCACAGCGCAGCTCTCTGCATTACCTATCCTCGCACAGCGCAGCTCTCTGCATTACCTATCCTCGCACAGCGCAGCTCTCTGCATTACCTATCCTCGCACAGCGCAGCTCTCTGCATTACCTATCCTCGCACAGCGCAGCTCTGGATTGGTTCTTAACAATATATACACAATATTTTTTTTTAATATTACCCTTGTTACTCGCATGTTAGTTTTAGTTTGTAAGTACATAGTTTACTTACCTTAGCTTTGTTTTCCCTTATATAGGTATTATAATCTTGCTTTTGGTTCTTAGATAATCACTAAGGAAGAGCGGTGTCCCTTAACACAGGTATTTCCATACTTAAAAAGGGGCACCAACCTGTACTTTGTTAGAATTTCCAACAAATCCTCGCTCATCACTGGTGGAAACGCAGACAGAAGTAAAAGTGTCATCCAATTTAGGTGAAAGGTAATGCATACTAGGGCTTGTGATATACGTGTTACACGCGGAACCGTAGCTACGTAGCCTTAGCACCGGCGGTGCTAAGATCCCGTACTACACGGTCACGTCAAAGATACGTATCCGTTTCTGGATTCGGCTACGTTCCCGCGAATCTCGGCTTCGGCTCCGCTCGGCTTCGGCTCCGCTCGGCTTCGGCTCCGCTCCGCTCGGTTGTTGAAAGAGAGCTTGTGTCGAACGGACCCTTCGCATTATGTGTTATACTCGTGGTCTTTGCATTGATTTGATTCCAGATTTGTACTGGTCTATTATTTTTGCCTCCAACATAATATTTGCATCTTATTATTTTTGATCACTCTTAAAACTTTATTTAAAATGCAAAAGTATGGAAACTGAAATTAAAAACTCGCCCCTTGCATTACATTCGGGGGTCTTAATGACACGCATAAAATCTACACTAAACGTCACGGTCACGACTGGATCCGATCTACGTATAAATAAGATACGTATCTCCGTGTACACGTAGCTACGTATCTTAATTACACGTAGCCGAATCACACGGAGCAAACGGAGCGGATCTCCGTTGCCGAGTAACACGGCAACGGAGATTCGGCTACGGGTACACGAAACACGGTCACGACCAGGAGCACTAATGCATACCTCTAACTTCTCCATCTGTATTCTCAGCATATTATTATCGGCCAGCAACGCGTCAATCTTCCCCTGTCTCTGCACTAGAGTCTGCGTCAGATAATGTATCTTCTCGGTGTCTATGCTGGCCTGGTCGTCGTAGTCGGCCACGTTGAGAGCGCTAGTGTCTGTACTTTGCGAAGCTATCTCTTTCAGACGGGATATCTCGTTGTCCTTTTCGCGCAGCGCTGTGTGGAAGGAGGTGAGTGTCTGATTGGTGTCGGATTGGATGGTATTTAGTTCCTGTAAGAGCGGGATAGATTTAAATAGGAGTATAGAACATGACAAAAATAATTATTGTAAATTTAAAAAATATAAAGCCCCGAAACGGCTGAAGTGATTTTGACCTACGGTGTCACAGACAGATAGACACACATATCGGTCAAACTTATAACACGCCGCTTTTTGCTTCGGGGGTTAAAATATGTGATAAATTAACAGACATTGTGGAGATTTCATTCTTATTAACTGGCAGTACCCTACCTAAATTTTAAATTTAAGCCTTTGAACGCCAATATCCACTAAAGTGGTCGTGTGCTGTCGTGCCTACCACGCCAAGGACCACTAAGATGGTCATGGCAGACGCTGTCAAAGCAATTTTACTGTTGACAGATAAGGTTTAAATTCGTTTCTCACTAGTTGAGATGATGGCGTGTATGCCACATTTTGATGCGAGAGAGAAAGCGTTCTAAAGGTTAATAATTATTACCTTTAGAAAAACATGATATTCTAACGTTTTATAAAAGTTGGTTACGACAGTTTACTTTTTTCTCAGATCGTCTTTTTTTTTATTTTCCTATGTCAGGTTTTCAGAATTTCCCCAGAAGTTAAGAAGGAAACTGTAGATTAGGTCGTCTGATCCAAGACACAGTGTCTATGAGCATCGAGCATCCATATAACAACAAATAACATACGAGATCAAAACCCATTCCGTTTGAGATTGCTTACTTTCCACCATTTGTATCAGAATAGACTATTATACCTTAGTAAGCGAAGCGACCTGCGCGTCAGCGAGCGTTCTCAGACACCGCTCGTCCTTGAGCGCGTCACGCAGCGCAGTTATGACGCGCTCTGCGGCGTCACAGCGCGTTTCGAGGGTCTCGATGTGTTGTTTCGTGCCGTTGCTCTCGCTTCGAACGCTTTCTACTAACTCAGTCAATTCTTCGCGTTCCTCCCTGATGAATAGTTTGACAAGAGTTTGAATTTGATAGGTATAATATTCCACCTTAACCCTTTGACCGCCAAGCATCGGACAGAAAAATCGTGTCACTGACGCAAGAGCAATATTTGCGCGAGCGCACTCGGTTATATTTTGGACGTGATATCACGCGCTGGCGCCGAGGGCACGATTTTCCGTGTGCGTGATTTGACGTCTTTGGCGCTCAACGGGTTAACGCAAAAAAAAGTATGTCTACATTCAAAACACGGCACGAAATAGTGTGATGCTTGCACTGTTGACTTAATGATTATGACAACGAGGTAGAAATTGAAATGCATACAAACCGTCTTCAGTCGTAAATTGACTTTGAAGTACGTGTATTAGAATGTTTAACGAAAAAAGACTTAATTTAGTTAAAGTAAAATAGTAGGGGTTGGCACTAAACATGTGATGTGGTAAACATTTTAAGTCTTGTAAAGCACCTAACAGTAGGCTGCATATAATTTTAAACAAGACAGAACCGACTTCACTGAGACTCCACATTTCCAAAAGCAAATGCTCGAGCTACTGTAAAGAATCAGATCTTGACCTGATTACAATGGGACCAACTGTAAAGTTATACTCTTACAAACAAAAAAGAATTTTCCAAATCAGTCCAGCCGTCTTCCAATAATCGGTAAACATATATATATAGAATAGCAAAAACAAAGATCCTGACGAATTGACCTCCTCCTCTGAAATCTAGCAGTCTGTTGATAACTAAAACAAGCATGTTTCGAATAGATACTTTACGTTCTGACCGCCACAGTCGGCTACGGCCGGCAGCTAAAAATCGTGTCACTGACGCCGCCGACGTCAATAGCCGTCCGTTCAAAAACTATGAAATACCACTCCTAGAACCCTTTTAGATGTTCGGCATTATGACTAAGGGTCTCCCCCCATCTATCGACGCGGATTCGGCCAAAATCCGGTGGAAAAAAGCTTTATGTCCATTGTCCACACAATAAGAGCGAAAAAGACGTCGACGCTTCGGCAGGCGTCGGCCGAGCCGATCCGAGCCGAACCGGGCCTTGTTACCTCTTATTGCGTGGACATAAAGCTTTTTTCCACCGGATTTTGCCCAATCCGCGTCGATATATGGGGGGAGACCCTTAGCTTATCTATTTTTGGCTCTGACGTCAGTGGCACGATATATTGCTTCGCCACCTCGCAGTCAAAAATTAGGCGGTTAGGCCATTTAACTAAAACCTTTCGTCAAAAAGTTTACTCTCAATATTAAACTTCATTTTATGTGCATTGTCACTTTGTGTCGTATGTCAGACGATTGTAGTTAAAAGTTTAAAACTCACTTTAACACTTGCAGTTGTTCCATCAAAATCTTGGTATCCTCAGTCAGGTTGAGTCCCTGTTGCAGCTGCTTTATTTCTTTATCTTTCGAGGCCAGTGTACTCTTAACCCTTGACTTATACGCCTCCCAGTCGCCCTCGAGTCTTCTACACTCTGCCGTAGTTTTTTCTAAGTCGGATTTGAGTTCATCTATCGTGGTTTGTGCGTGTTTCAGATCTTTCTCGGCTTTGATTTGGTGGGTTTCGTGTTCAGATGCCTCTTTGTTGAGCTGTCTTACTCTGGAAAAATAATTAGGATTTTGATAGGTATAGAATGTAATTATAACTAGGTATAATTATATTTTTTTAAACTTGGTATGCACACAAGTGGTATTAAAAATCTATCAACCTCCAACACCGATCAAATAATACTAGGGATACACAATCAGTCCAAAAAATGGCCCTACAATAGTACCACAAGAACCACTAAGGTATAAGACTGGCCGGTTACAAATTTTCATGAGCCATATTTTCAGTAAATCTTGTTCGAGTCTGTACCTTCTTTACATTGTTGCTCGAAGACCTCCAATGGTCGAAGAAAATTATACGATTGACTATTGCTTTGATCACTTAGGTAACTACTAAACACCCTAACTACTAAAGGAATTATGCTCCAAAAAGATAACGTTTTATTTTTTGGTAGCAAGCATTGTTGTTTACACCTTTGTGTCAAGGTCGGCAAATCCCTGGCATTTGCAAAAAGAGGAAATTGAAATGTCAAGGATTTCCTGACCTTGACAGAGAATAATATCATAAAAATTATCATTTCATTACTAACAGTTCCTCTAACTCCTTATTCCTATTCTTCATCAACTCAATTTCCAACTCTAGCTGTTTACAATGCTGCATTTGCCTTTCCTTCTCCGTAACTGTCAGTTCAAATATTTTCATTTTTAACTCCTCAAACTGAGCAGAGAGGGACAGCTTGTCCACTTGTTCATGCTGTCTCACTTGCTCTGCTGTTTTCAGCTTTACAGTTGCTCTTAATAGCTCTGAAACAAAAATCAAGGCTATATTAAATTTATAAAATTGTTATCATTATATGAATATAGAAAAGAAACCATTTTAAGTGACATACGAATGTTATGTATGTCACTCAGATATTGTAGTGATTGACAAATTACATGTGGAATCAAATATTTTTTTATTTCATTTAGTATAAACAATTTGCGCACAAGGAACCCAAAAAATGTTAACTGTATACAGGGTGTTTGGTAACCGGATGCAAAGCCGAAAGTAGGAGATAGCCTAGGTCATGTAGAACATTTTTAGCCATACTTGTCTTAGACAAATGTTATTAGTTTTTTTTTAATTTAAATTTAAAAATTTGTCAGAGAAAACTGCAAAACTTCAGACTAAATCGATAATTAGTACTTTTTTTACTGCAGGTAGATTTTTTTTTGTTTTATTTCGTATTGTGCAATGTCTATCAAACACTAGAAAAGTGATTTCAAACATCTGTGTCTAAAGAAAACAAGTTGACAGCGATTTAAAATTTTAGTTACATGAAAATGTAAACGATTTAAGTGATTTCAAAGTACGAAAAAAAAAAACTAAAATAGCCACGAATTTTCAAACCATTTTAAAAACATGCTTGGCTTTTACCCTTTTATTTAAGCTATCAAACACGACTGTAGCTACTGTATCTTTGAAAATAAGCCACCTAAACCAACTGGGTAGCTAAAATGTTTCACTCTACTTGTGATACTTGTGGTAGTTGTGGTGACGAATCTCATTATGATTTTACAATAAAACATTGGTTCTGAATACTAAGTTGGCGTTGACTTGACATTTGACTTGTTTTAAAAGGGTTAAGTGTACTGGACAAAACTACCACATGCAATTTTAACAAACAAAGGCTTGCGGCGGTGAGAGACAAAAGGGACTGATAGCGGCAGGCGGCGGGCGATAAGACAATCATGTCTCAAGCCATTTTATCTTTGAAAATAGGCTACCTGTACTAATAAGAGGGAATGTTTAGGGTAAATTAAAACAAAAGCATAAAAGATAAGTTATTTATTTTTACGATCAACACATTAAAATTACACATCATCGCTCGTTTTCAAAATGTGACCCGCCGTTTCGAATACAAGCACGAGCCCGTCTTCTTACTTCTGTGGTGGTTGTTCCGAATATCATTTCTTCCCTCATCCTTTCGAACGCCGCTTCTATCCTCTCCCTCAGCTCTTCTACGGTATTAATGACCTCTTGTGTGTAGACTAGCTCCTTAGCTCGGCCCCAAACGAAAAAATCCAATGGTGTCAAATCAGGTGACCGAGCGGGCCAAGGGATTCGTCCGCCTCTGCCGATCCAACCGTCCGGGAAACAGTTATCCAGATGCTCCCTTACAGCCAGAGAGTAATGGGCGGGACAACCGTTGTGTTGAAATGTCACTGCACCGGGCAGCTGGTCTTCGTCAATAAGCCTGGGCAAATCGTTTTGTAAAAATTCCAAATAATTTGCCCCATTTAAATTATTTGGCAAAAAATGTGGCCCAATAAGGACTCTGCCGATGATTCCAGCCCACACATTGACGGAAAACCTTCTTTGGAAGGACACTTGCTTTTTCCAATGTGGATTGTTGTTTTTGTCAGCCCATTGGTGTAGGTTATGGAAATTTGTGATCCCCTCCCGGGAAAATTTCGATTCATCGGTCCAAAGAATGCTTCGCAAAAAACGTCGGTCTTCGATATCCGCATTGAGTAAAAATCGGCAGAAGTCCACTCGGCGTGCAGGATCTCCTTCGTCCAAACCTTGAACTCCGATGCCGCGAAAAGGATATTTTCCCTCACGATTCATTGTGGCCCATACTTTCCATGTGGACAAGTTCAGATTACGAGCTACCACTCTGATGCTCGTATTCGGATCCTCTGCAAATGCCTGTAGAACGTCTTCCTCCACTTCAGGGCGATTACGTCCTGGATTCCCTCCATGTTGCACAGCAATACCATTCTCACGTAGCCTTCGGAATGAATTGTAAAACACTCTCACATTAGGCAATCTCCGGTTTGGAAAACGCTCTTGGTACATCCGTCGGGCCATCGCTCCATTACTGTCAGCTTTGCAGTACATGTAGATAATGTCGGCGTATTCTTCGTTCGTAAACTCCATGTTTACAATGAAGAAGTCGTAATTACACGTGAAGGAGCGCCTACGGCAGCTACAACTTGACACGGTAAATTGAGATGAGAGCGGGAAATTAAACCACAATGAACGTCTAATCGCAACTGAAGTTGTAACTAGACTAAATTACTAGTTTTTGCACAAATACTCATGTAGCTAATCAGTTTATCTTTGTCAATAAAGCACAAAACCGATCATCTTTGTTTAACGCCGCTCACCGCCTGCCGCTATCAGTCTCTTTTGTCTCTCACCGCCGCAAGCCTTTGTTTGTTAAAATTGCATGTGGTAGTTTTGTCCAGTACACTTAACCCTTTTAAAACAAGTCAAATGTCAAGTCAACGCCAACTTAGTATTCAGAACCAATGTTTTATTGTAAAATCATAATGAGATTCGTCACCACAACTACCACAAGTATCACAAGTAGAGTGAAACATTTTAGCTACCCAGTTGGTTTAGGTGGCTTATTTTCAAGGATACAGTAGCTACAGTCGTGTTTGATAGCTTAAATAAAAGGGTAAAAGCCAAGCATGTTTTTAAAATGGTTTGAAAATTCGTGGCTATTTTAGTTTTTTTTTTATCGTACTTTGAAATCACTTAAATCGTTTACATTTTCATGTAACTAAAATTTTAAATCGCTGTCAACTTGTTTTCTTTAGACACAGATGTTTGAAATCACTTTTCTAGTGTTTGATAGACATTGCACAATAAGAAATAAAACAAAAAAAAATCTACCTGCAGTAAAAAAAGTACTAATTATCGATTTAGTCTGAAGTTTTGCAGTTTTCTCCGACAAATCTTAAAATTTAAATTAAAAAAAAACTAATAACATTTGTCTAAGACAAGTATGGCTAAAAATGTTCTACATGACCTAGACTATCTCCTACTTTCGGCTTTGCATCCGGTTACCAAACATCCTGTATTCTTGATCATATTAAAATGTACTCTAAACTATTCTGGTCCTAGTTTCAGAGTTAATACCAATTCTAAAAAATATTATTTTATTGTAACTCAGTGTAAAATGTTTTTATCTTTTTTATTACTAACTATTATCAAAGTGACACGGAACTTCTTGATTTAACTAATTTTATACGAAAAAAAAAGTGCAGATTAATTTTGAGTGTTAGTTTCACCAATAACATATTTTTTATACAGTCTTCTTCTTCAATTTAAGAGCTGGGCTCTTGTCGGTGCAGCTTGATGAAGTTGCCTCCACTTTTGTCGATCCATAGCCAGCCGTTTGGTATCCTGGTACGACACGGCCCCTACATGGACCTTTACTTGGCTCATATAACTTTTCCTTGGTCTTCCTCTCCCTCTTTTTCCATTTATTTTCCCCTCTATGATATTCCTGATGAAGTAGTCATGTCGTAACAGGTGGCCAATCATTTTTCCTCTTCTATTTTTAATAATCTGTAGCAAACTTCTCTTTTCCTTCACTCTTTCTAAGACGGCTTCATTAGTTACTTTTTCGGTCCAACTTATTCCTTCCATTCTTCGCCAACACCACATCTCGAATGCTTGTAAATATTCTTCTTCTCTCTTGTTTAGCGTCCATGTCTCACACGCATATAATGCGATAGACCATATATATGTCTTAACAAATCTCTTCCGAGTGTGTAAGGATATTCTTGATTTAAATAGGTTTTTCTTCTTATAGAACGTCTGTTTAGCCATTGCAATTCTTGCTTTAATGTCTTGAGTACATCTTGAGTCTTCTGTTATGATACTTCCTAAATATTTAAAAGTTTTGACTTGTTCCATATTTCTTCCTTCCAATTTTATCACACTCTTTATATTGCCACTATTAGAGACTTCCATAAATTTAGTTTTATTGATATTGATGTTTAATCCAAATTCCATAAATATTTTATTCGTTGTGTTTATCAGCTTTTCTAATTGAATGTTGTTATCGGCTAAGGCTGCGATATCATCAGCAAATCTAATGAATACCACCCTCTCTCCATTTATTTGAACTCCCTGTTCTTTTACAGATTCCAAAACCTTCAGGATTGCAGCTTCAATGAAAACGTTAAATATGAGCGGTGATAATGAGCATCCCTGTCTGACCCCTTGCTTTATTTTAGCCATTTCTTTTTCATGTCCTACTTCTATAAGCGTTTCTTGATGTATGTATAGTTCGTATATTATCTTTCGGTCTTTATAGTCTAGTCCTATATCTTTCAGCCTGTTCATCATCAGCTTCCAATCCACCTTGTCAAACGCCTTTTCAAGGTCAATAAAGGCTACACTTGTATTAAGACCTGTGTCTAGTCGTCTGTCTAAGATCAATCTTAATGCCAAAATTGCTTCTCTGGTACCTTTCTGCTTCCTGAATCCGTACTGATCATCTCCTAGGTTAGTCTCAATTTTGTCCCTTATTCGATATTGTATTATCTTCAGTAAGATTTTTGATGCTTGCGATATTAGACTAAGTGTTCTGTGTTCCTCACACCTCAAGGTGTTTGCTTTTTTTGGCAACATTACTGTCTTTGTTGTCATAAAGTCTTTTGGTACTTTTCCTTTAGAATACATATTCGCAACCAGTCTGAAGACTTCATCCAGTAGACCTGGGTTGTTAGCGTATTTTATCATTTCTATATAGATTTCATCAGCACCTGCGGCCTTTCCATCTTTTATTGATCTTAGTGCTCTATCGAATTCTCCTCTAATAATTTCTGGCCCATGTCATCCTCAGGCACTTCCCGTTCAGTCTCTATATCATTTTCTTCCAGTCCCTCTCCTTTGTATAGATCCTCTACATATCTTAACCATCTACTCAGGATATCTTTACTATTCGTCAATATTTGTCCATTCTCGTCTGTTATTGTTGTTGACCTGGTTTTATGGCTTCTATGTAGTTCCCGTATAATTCCGTATGCTTTATCATTTTCTCCCTTTTTGATAAGTCTTTCAATCTCTTCACAGTTTTTTTCCATATCTTCTATTTTTGCTTTCTGGCACAGCAGGGTTATGTTATTTGTGATTTTCTTATATTTTTGCAAACTTTCTTCATCACTTATTTCTTAAAGTCCTTCTTTCTACCATTAAGTTTGTAATGTCTGTTGTAAGCCATTTTTTCCTGGGTTTTAATTTCTTCTTATTTGCAGCGGCTTTGGCACTTTCTTTCATTATGTCCCTTATATCTTCCCATCTTTCATTTATTTCATTATTTGATATGTCACTTATATATTTATTTTTATAATCTAATAATTTGTCTCCTATTGAGTTACTATATTGCACATTGGTTCCTTTATCACATTTTAGTTTATTTAGATCTATTCCCTTAGTTCTATTTACTCTTTTGAATTTCTTTGGTTTCATTTTAAGATTGCACATAACGAGGTTGTGATCCGTATTTACATCTGCTCCTGGGTAGCTTTTACACTTTGTTACGTATTTCTTGTGTTCTCGTTTTAGCAGTATGTAATCTAGTTGGTATCTTGCTATGTCACCAGGCATTTTCCACGTATACCGTCTTCTATAAGGTTGATCATATAACGTATTTGTTACTGTTAAATCGTGTTCCTTGCAAAACTGTACCAGTTTTTCTCCTCTCTTATTGCGATTCCCTAGACCGAATCTACCAACTATCTCTCCTTCCTTACCTTCTCCCACCACTGCGTTCAAATCACCCATTATCACCAATTGTTCTTTTTGTTTGTTGGTGTCAATTAAAGTTTCTATTTGGTCGTATACATTTTCTACTTCTTCTTCTGGGTGTGAACTAGTTGGCATATTTTACAGTAATACATATATAAAAATCTAATAAAAAAATATGTGTGAATGTTTTTTTGGCCTCAGGAATGTGTAGTTAACATCTTTTGGATTCCTTGTAAACAGTCAGATAATATGTTTTGGTTAAGTTTTACAGTGAATTTATGTGTTTTAATGATCTATCAGCTGGTCTGAAACTTCTTGTATTTATAAATTCGTGACTTAACTGTAAACTGAATAAAAAAATATCCCTAACTTTGATTTATTAGCATAGGTGTTTGTGCTCAATTTTATTTCTCCAAGCTTAGACTGAACTATGGACTATACCTTGTTCACTAACTACATCATTACCATCCTCAGTCTGCGTCAGCCTGTCAAGCAACTGTGATACCTCTTTGTGTAAAACATTGAGTTCATTTTTCAATACAGTGTTTTCAACTTGAACATCATTTGTTTCATATGCATAGTGTTGTTGATACATCAGCTCTCTACTTGTTGGCATGCTTGATCCTGGAATAAATTATTAGTGGTGAAACAAAAAAAGGCTTTTGGTAATTTTTTTCATATTAGAATTGTAGTGTACAATATAAATACAAATAGCCTTTATTCGCTGACTGTTTGTTACATATATTAATATACTATTTAATCTATTGTTTGTTTTGCATTAGTCAGGTAGTCGGGATTTCTGACAAAGGCCTCCAATATTTTCCACTCTCATATTAGAATTGTAGTGTAATGTGTATAAACTAACTCAGCCCATTAGCAGTCCACACACTATCACTGCCGTGCTAGTCTAAAAAAACCGTATCTTCTATAGAGTTTCATAGTAAGATACGGCTTTTTAGACTAGCACAGCAGATCAGTAATAATGTCATTATTTATATACGCATCCTTTTCTATGGATATGAAGGATGAGAAGGGTGAGCAGAGAAATAATGTCACTATTACTGACAGTGTCTGGTCAGCTATAGAAGTCAGAATAGTATGGAATAAAGCGATAATATCAATTTAACATTGCAAACTTACTTCTACGTCTGATTCCATAATATTCACTGGGCATAATGCCATTTTCATAACTATTTTCATAACTTGTTTTAGGCAGACCCTTTATAGAAATAGTCCTTCTTGTAGGTTTTTTCTTACAATCATTCTCCAATGGTTTCGAAGTCACCATTACTTTTTTAGAGCCATAATTGGGTCTCATATCAGTCATTGATGGAGGCCTTGATGGTGGTATTCGCCGTTTCGGACTTGTTGATCGGTTTCCAGCAATGACTGGAAACTCGCCTTCATTTCTCTTCCTAGTGCCATTGCTTCGTAGAGCGGCACCAGTCTGTTCGTCTAAGTTATTTAGAAGCGTCTCCGCTTTACCGGCGAGGTCAGCCAACCATGCCATTTTGTATATCTACACTTGTCTGAAATAAAAACGTGACTGATGAATACATTTACACAATACAAGCAAAGCTCTCGTATCGTAAACCAAGTAAGACAACAATTTGTAGACAATATTCGTCAGTTGTTTTGATAATATTATTGTTTATCTAAAATCCTACTAAAACCATCAGATCATTCAGATACTTGGCAACATTTAGTGTGAAGAAAATAAATCATTATTACTTACAAATACAGACCAGAGTTCAAATGCATGTCAATTTTAATAAATTTATTTTCATCAATTTCAAAGCCAATTACTCCAAACCAAATCAAAATAAGAATGACATTGACACATGACGTTACACGTAAACATGGATGGCCTAAGGACCATAGCCTAATTATAAAGGTCATTTAAATTTTTGACAGCTAGTCCGAAAAGACCTCACCTACGTCACATAATGATGCCATTCGTTGACATCTTCAATTCAGTCAGGGAGTTTAATTAATACACTATTCATGTTCAAAAATGTTAGCGTGCCGTTACTAAGTTTATTTTGTGTTTTTTAATTATTGTATACCTAAAATAAGCTTCATATTATTTTAGGTAATATAATATAATACTTTTAGTTGGCAATTCATTTACGGCATGTAATTTAATGAGGACTTATTTTTAACATTGTGGCAATACAACTATTTGGCGAGTATTACACTGACAGACGGCCATATTGTATTATCTCTGTTTCTTTTAAACTTATCACGCCGTTTCATTTTTGTCTGAGATTCCCAAATATTTGATAGATATATAATGTATATAATAATAGTTGCTCGTAATAAATATTGGTGTAGTGTAACTGCGTGTAAAACTTCATACCAACGCACTGAATGTGGAATTACGCTAAAATATTTTATAAGTTACGTTGTAATTGTAATGGAATTACATTGTAATCTTTAGTACCATATTTATGAGTTTAATTTCTTTTTTCAATGGCCTAAGCCGTTTAGTAGAAATCAATACGCAAATTTAACAGTATAACGGCATGTCGTTAACTTTGTATAACGGGGAAACTATAAGTAATAGGAATAAATCAAACAGAATAATGATAATATATATTTTTTGGATTGACCCATTAATGAAGAATATACCATAGGCGCACCGCACCACACATTAGAGGGGATTTTAGCTATTCATAGACAAAAGCGGAAATTTGTCTATGGTAGGCTGAATTTTGTATAGACAAATTTCCGCTACCATAGCCCAATTTCCGCTTTTGTTTACGAATAGCTAAATTCCGCTCTAATGTGTGGTGCCCCTTAAAAACTTTAACAGTTTATGGCCGGTCAGGAATTCCATCATAGTGACACCATAAGTAGATAATATTCAATACTGTGCGGAAAATTGTCTATGATTTGTGGAAACCGCGGATCTTCCGCATCATTTTCAAAATCCGCATCAAATCGATGCGGAGCTCATGCGGTTGCAGATGTGGAATAAGTCCGTACAGGAACGTCTCTGCGACGGCGCACGTGCTAGGTAAAGTAACGTAGGTAATTTCACCATTACCCAATCGGAATATTGTTATATTTTCGTGATTCGTCGATCGAGCTCTATGTCCTTGACGGATAGCGACAAGAAATGACGAGTTTGTTTTGTTTTGATTTTAGTGTTGCAATGCTATTGTAGGGCGAAGGGCTTTGTATGATGTGAGTAGTACAAAACTTTAATATTTGTTTTTTTTTTTGTGTACTTATCTTACATCCGCATCCGTATTCCAGGGATGTGAGCCTTTTAATATCCGCATCCGCGGATGTCAAAAAATCAGTATCCGTAATATCCCTGATACAGAGCTCCTTCTTTGACGTTACGAATCATGTTGTCCCTTCTTAACGCATGACAAGTTCTCTTTCTCACTTAGGGAAAAGTATCGGATACTAAATGTCAAATTCAATTTTTTGGTATGGTGTCGTTTAGATATACCCAATGATTTGTTTTTTAATGGCCCGGCATATATTTTGCATTCTTATTATAATGTCTAGTATAATTACTAATAATAATTGCTTACGAAGCAGGAGGTCCCGGGTTCGAATCCTGGTCAGGGTATATCGTCGTCTAGTACCCACAAAATAAGCCTTATTGAGCTTACTGTGGGACTAGGTCGGTTTGTGTAAGATTGTCCTATAATATTATTTATTTATTTATTTATTAATAGAGGTAATCCTCTATTAAATAATTTTCCCTATTTTAACAGTTTGAGGACCGCATCGTTCCCTGATGACGTCAGTGTGGTCACTGACGTCACGAGGTGTCAAAAATTTAACTGACCTGTATAATTAGGCTATGGTACAGACTATGCTGTATTTTTTTAAAGCGAAAGTGCCTGTTGCCTGGCAGATCCTAATTGTAGATATTGTTTTGACATGAAAAGTATTCTATTCCATCAAATTGGTAAACGTAACGGTCTAATCCTTCAACTATCCTAAGTTTAACCTTGTGCAGAAAGAGATAGTCTCAAAAAACTGCTGTAAAGTATTTATATAATTTATTTTATTATTAGGTTTATAAATATTTTGTACCGAATAGAGTTTGGGCTGGCGCACAGTCTTACAATTCGGAAATCAAGATTTTTTTTTATAGTGCCATCTAGTGATGAGTAGCAGAATACTAGTTTTGTTACTAGCAACACAGTAATGACAAAATTAAGGTAATGAAAAAACGTTTGTTAACTGTCAAAATGTCAAAATATGGGTTCTACTGCAATTAATAAATCATAATTTTTGCTAATTATTACAGTATTTTAGTGTATTTACTATGGATTTCGAAAGTCCAGATGTAGAGAAAGATTTTCCAGGATTGTATGCGTCGGAAACTGGGCGTAAGAGTAACGAAAGTGACTGTAAGTTTTGGTACAAACTGCGTATTTTAAACATCTTAAATGTTTATTCATTATTACTCTACAGATTTGTTTGCGAGTTAATATCAGTTAATATTATTAAAACCAGCTACTAACAACTACGAATTCTATTTACGGTACTAATACCTAATATCTGATTTCCTGACTTAAAACATACTGCGAACCTGACTGGTGCATGCATAGACATATAAAATGAGCGTAGTTTAGGGAAAAGGATCCAATCCACAAAAATCCGACGATTCAATTTGAACTTTCTGTCAAAATCATAAGTCATTCATTCAATGACAAAATTTTGAGGATGGATCCTTTTCGCTAAACTACGTCCAAATAAGGAGACGTATGCCGTGAAGACAAAACTGTGATTCCATAATAAGCCGATTTCCTCGTGTTTACGCGCGATATGCACACATACAACTTGCAGATGAGCGGTGATTGGTTCAAACGTCACAGTGTGTGTGCATGAGGCCGCAGGTTGTGGAATCACAGTTTAATCTTTGTGGGATTACATCTCGTTATTTTATGTCTGGGTGAATGTCGTGCATTCAAAGATGAATTATTTAATGGTAGGACCCTCATTTCTTCTAAAGAACCTAAGGCGGTATTGCCTGTAGCTAATGTAAAGTTTTAAAAGGCAGGAAATTGAACGCTTGTAAGTTAATCAATCTTTGGGTACAATGTCTTTGATCAATATTTTATGTAATCAAATAAAGTATAGGAAATGTTCTTTGGTAGAGGCTTTGCTATTTGTAGAGTGATAGCTGCTCCCTACAAACAGCATGACGAGGCCCAACACCGGCAACTACAGGTTGTTCAACCAAACAATGGTTACACACGTTTTGCAACTAATTCTTTATTAGCTGAACAGATTCGTTATTAGATCACCACACAATAAACAATCAATTGTCTTTGATCAATATTTTATGTAATCAAATAAAGTATAGGAAATGTTCTTTGGTAGAGGCTTTGCTATTTGTAGAGTGATAGCTGCTCCCTACAAACAGCATGACGAGGCCCAACACCGGCAACTACAGGTTGTTCAACCAAACAATGGTTACACGCGTTTTGCAACTAATTCTTTATTAGCTGAACAGATTCGTTATTAGATCACCACACAATAAATTATCAATATTACACACTGAACCATGAAAATAAACAAAAACAATAAACTATTTTCAAAGTGTTTCTGCCATGATGAGTTCAACCTGCACTCCCAAATTTTGTTTAATATTTTAGTCAGTGATGACCATGATAAACCCAGCAAGAAGGATCTGTTGGGCCGCAGGAAAGACAAGAAGGAGAAGAAAGATAGAGGCTATGCTGCCTTAGAGGGAGACAGTTCGCCTGAGGAAGACACTGATACCAAGTTTGTTTATTTTAGTCCTAACTAAGCTTATTTAATGAGCAGAAAAATGTATGCATAATTTTTTTTAATAACGTTTACGTTCTACTGAATTATACTCATGAAAATATACCTATTAGACAAAAATATATGTACTTTTTCATTAGGCATTGTAAGCTTTGAACAATTTATATACACATTTTTGCAGTGCAACAGAATAGGTAAAATGTGGCAATGTAATATTGAATTAAAGTGTATTCCACAGAAGTCCTTCAAAAAACAAGAAGACCAAATCTTTTAAATTCCCCACTAGTACTAAAAGCAAAGAGAAACGAGAAAAATCCAGAGACAAGGAGAAAGTTGTTGACGATGCTACCAAGCAGAAAGAGTTGACTGAAAAGGAAAAGAAAAAAGAGAAAGAAAGAGAAAAGGAGAGGGAGAGAGAGAAGAAAGAGAAGGAAAAACGAGAAAAGCTGAGGGAGAAAGACAAGGTAATTTCATTTTTTTTAACATTAGCATAGTTTCTTCATTGTAGAAAGTTGTAGGTAGTAAGTTAAAAAATTGTGCGCTTCAAGCGCAACTTTATGTATTCAATCGCGTGTGAGAATGTAAGTCATACTAAGGGGCAGGTACCCACCTGCCCCAGGCACCCGCCCTGTGATGTACCTACCTTATAGAAATCCTGTGAGTGTGTGTGTCATGTTATTGACCGAGCGTTAGCGAAGGTCTCCGTTTCAGCTTGGGCCGAAATGCTTTCGTATGTCCGGATGTTCTCCTCTACAGGTCGCATTTCTTAACGAATTCCCGTGAGATTTTGTGAGCGGATTCTTTAGTTACGTAAAATTTTTCAGACGTGGCGTTTTTTGGAAATTTTTCAAAATGGTGGAAACAGCATAAAGGCCTTAAGCGCCATTAAGATCCATGACGCTTAAGACCATTTTCAATTCGCTAAAATACAAAGAACTTAAGCGTCATGATGATCTATAGCGCTTAAGACCGTTGTGAGTTCGCTGAGATAATGACATGTGAGTTGTGAGTTTGCAAAAATCGTATGTCAAATCGCAAAAATCGTATGTCGAATAAATAGCCTAATTTTACCTAACAATTAAAGCCTTACGTGGTGCAGTTGATTAACGGTAGTAATCTACATAAGACGACCTCGATCCCTCACTCATGACATTCTTTTTGTATTTTTTTAGTTTAAATTTCGTAATTATGAATAGGGGCATCTACATTAGTTGACTCAAAACCTTAATGGCGCAGGGTGTTCCTGTTAATCTCGAGTGCAGCTAATAGAGGGCGCTATAGTAAAAATAATGCTAACAGTGTTTTTTGTAATTCCTAATTGTATTTTCTCCGTTTTATAAAGAGTATCCTAAACAATTTCTAATTTTTCAAACAATCCGTCTGCTGGAGATGCCAATTTTTGAGCCAAGGAAAAATAAAATTTATGGGCCAAGGAGATATAATATAGGTAGTTTATTTTAAGTTGGATTTTCCACTTTCTTTAATTTGGGTACTTTTTAGGTGATTTTGACTCAGAATCACGAGCTTCTTATGAATAAACTTATTATGACGATAAGAGAATGGAACTAATGAAGAATATATGAAAAAAGGGAGACATTTTGTATCCTATTGGAATCGAAAGACTTCGTGATTTTGAGTCGATATCATCAAAAATTTCCCAAAAAAAGTGGAGGAAACAACATTAAATAAAAGGCAACTATATTTTCTGCCACCACAATTTAGATTTGCCACCTAATTTGCTCACCAGCCATCTCAGGAATAAGATATAAATCGCTGTATGGTGAAGAAAATCATATTTTTCAAGCCAAGAAAAGTTGTTCATCGTAGGCCAAGTTGTAGCAGTTGACGGTATTTATATATGTATACTGAGTTCAAGTGACAAATTCTAAGGTTGAATATTTAAGATGGAAGAAAAAAAAAGTGCACATTGAACGACTTTTTTCATCCAAAAAATTGTTAGGTTGAATGTTTAAGACGGGAGAAAAAACAGTATTTATAAAGTTAACGAAGTACTTAAGGTTAAAGGGGGGCTAGGGGCACAAAGCAAAAGTACACTGAACGATTATTATTCACTAGCTTATGCCCGCGGCTTCGCTCGCGTTAAATTCGGGGTAACACGGTTCCCCTTTGCCCCCCGTAATGCTCCATACAAACTTCCACCCCCGCATTTTAGGGAAGTGGGGGGTTAGAAAGAGACAAAAAGTAGCCTATGTCACTCTCCATCCCGTCAACTATCTCCACTTAAAAAAATCACGTCAATTCGTCGCCCCGTTTTGCCGTGAAAGACGGACAAACAAACAAACACACACACTTTCCCATTTATAATATTAGTATGGATACAAAAAATGATAAGGTTCAATATTTAAGACGCGAGAAAAAAGAGTATTTATAAAGTTAACACCGTAATAAGGATGAAAGGGGGGCTTGGGAGGTGGAGCCCCCCGCACCTAGAAAAAAGACACTGAACGTTTTTTTTCATACCAAAAAGGACAATGGGCAAATTTGTATGGGCACTGTCCCCACCCACCAACAGAAACGAAACATGTCTCATTTAATAGGTCTTGGCAACCTTGTGATTTGTTATTATGACGAGGATTGCCCTTTGTATGGGGTTTTCTTGGAAAACCGTATTTTGTTTATATATATATATGTACGTCACATACATATTATATTTAGGACAGACATCTTCAATTTTCTTTAAGAGTTTTGAGAGTCTCTATATAGCTCTTTGTTTTCCTTTTTTTTAACCAACTTCAAAAATAAGAGGAGGTTCTCAAATCGTCTATATTTTTTTTAAAGAAATGTTGTTGTTTATTATTGCTAGTAACATAATGTTTCTGTAACCTTCTTCTTGTAACTTTCAATGAATTTAACAAAATATATATGAAAACAAAATACGGTTTTCCAAGAAAACCCCATACATATGGTGATCCTCGTTATAGTAAAAAATCATCCGGTTGCCAAGATCTATTAAATGAGACATGTTTCGTTTCTGTTGGTGGGTGGGGACATTTTGCCCATGGTCCTTTAATGTTTAGATTGAATATTTAAGACGGAAGAAAAAAGAGTATTTATAAAGTTAAGCACGTGAAATGCAGGGAACGGGGGCTCGGGGGGCGGAGCCCCCGGCACTAAGAAAAATTACACTAACCGATCTATTTTCCATACCAACATTTAATGATTAGTTTGAATATTTAAGACGGGAGAAAAACGAGTATTTGAGTCATTCCATATGAAAACAGCTGAAGGGGTGTGCTGACTAATTTTGAATTTACTTGAAAAAAATCAGGAATGTACTTTGAGGCATGAAATCACTAAATCCTTGAGATTTTTTTTTCTGTTTTTTTTTTTGATTGGCACCCATTGGAAGTTTGAATAGTTGTCATTTTCTTACTCTCATAAACTAGGTTCGAACTCTGCTTATGGGCTTTTGCTAACAATGATGTTTATTTTAAATTGTAGCTTACTAACCACCGATTCCACAATGAGTTATAATATTTAATCAGTATGCTTCAGAACTGGGTTCTGAGGCACTGAAAATTTGTATAAATATGCTATTTTTCGGAGTTTTCAGACTAAAATTCTGACTTTCCTATCAGACTAAGATACTTAGCTTTTTTTCTGGTCTTTAGAACATGACAATTTAAGCAACTGATGTGAGTTTAAATTATCAAAATGTATTTTTGGTTTAGAAAAAACAATGAAATTTCAAAAAAATCAAAACGGGCCCACTTTAACCGCTATAAAATCTAGGTTTCAGTGTGAATAAAAATTTGAGTTTACCATCAAATGATACATCGTAAGCTCACCTTTACATAGCAAGTAGACTTTATAGTGTTATTTTTGCTTGGTAAGAAGATATGATTTTTTGAAAATCGTAAATATTGCAGAACAGTATTAGTACAACAAAGTCGTTTTTTTATGGTTATATGCATACGTCGTTATCGCGGGAGCAAAAACGATTTGACAGTAGTCAAAGATTATGACAAATAAGAAATAACAGAAGTGACAGTAGTTTCAACGCGTTTGTACCTACAAGTTAAAAATTTATCGATGTTTTTTCTAATATCTAAACTTCGTAATTGACTTGATTATAGTACATACTAAAAAGATTAGCCACGCAATCCTAACGACAACCTCTTCAGTCACCTGTTATTCAAAACAATTTCATTCATGATCGATTTGTCAGGACTTGTAAATAAAGGATTATTTTAGACACACGAAGAGTATTTTTTTCTCAAAAATCAACGTTAGGTACTCGTAATTTTCATAAAAAATTAATCTTCTGTTAAACGAAATTTCTACACAAAAAGACGCACTTTAACGAACGTCGAAAAGGAGCAAGTCGAGTTTGATTGATCATTTCTAGCAAAAACATTTTGCTAGATATGAAGAACTTCTTAGAGGCTAAGACGTGTAGGCATAATATTCTGTTTATAATAAACGGACATTCTGTTATACATATTCTTCAACACATTTGTATTTGCTCCCGCGATAACGATGTATGGTTATATGCCAATAAATAATGGTTTTCTTATCATAAAGGAGTTTTATTAAGTTCTGTCATAAAAGAAAGGGTTAAGGGTGGGTTTAACGGCCTCCTAGCCCAGTCGGTAGTGACCCTGCCTATGAAGCAGGAGGTCCCGGGTTCAAATCCTGGTAAGGGCATTTATTTGTGTGTTTATCACGAATATTTGTTCCTGAGTTATGGGTGTTTCCTATGTATCTAAGTATATATTTATCTATATAAGTATGTATATCGTCGCCTAGTACCCATAGTACAAGCTTTGCTTAGTTTGGGACTAGGTTGATTTGTGTAAGATTGTCCCCAAATATTTATTTATTTATTTATTTATTTTTGTTATAATACATAGACATTAAACGAACCAATCCTTTAATAAAACAAATTCATTACTTTAGTGACGGAGCCGCATCGCAGTATAAAAATAAAAATAATATGGCGAATTTGTGTTACCATGGTGAAGATTTTCGACTGCAAGCAGACTGGAACTTCTTTGCTACAGCACATGGGAAAAGCCCGTGTGATGGTGCAGGAGGCACCATCAAAAGAATAATCCGAAAAGATAGTTTGCAAAGAACAGCGGAAAGTCACATATTAACCCCTCAAGCGATGTTCGACTTTTGTACGGAGCGGATACCTGGCATTACATTCTTTTTAGTGTCAAAAGCAGATGTCGAAGCTTCAGAACCAAGCTTAACCGAGAGGTTCGAGAATTTACTCACGATTAAAAATACTCATACCATCATTTCGAACGTCTGTCGTTCGACACTTTAAAAGCTCGTAAATATTCAACATCACAAACTTTTGAAGTTGTGACAGTTCGAAGGCAGTTATCGAAACGTGGAAGTAAGGATTAAATTAATTTTGTAATTTTCTATTTAAGTATTTCTTTATTATAGTGATGCTTTTAATTTAGTTAAGAAATAAATAATACTTAGGTGCAGTTTTATGTGTTTAAGACACTTTTATTAACTATCTGAAATTTGCATATTTAGCAAAAATAATACTATAAAATCTAGTTGCGATGTTAATTTCAGCATATGATCTATCATTTTGTGGTAAATTCAATTTTTTATTTATACTGAAACCAGGATTTTTCAGCATCCAAAGTGAACACGTTTCTATTTTTCAAAAAAATTCAGTACGTGTTTTCTAATACTATTTAATACATTTTGCCATTTAAAATCAATGTTAATAGTTAGAATTTAACTGTTACTGAAGCTGTGATATAAAAAAAAATCCTAGGTCTAATACAAAAGTCAGGATTTTCATCCGAATACCACGAAAATGAGCCAATGTTTTAAGATTTTTAGTGACACGGTATTTTATGCTGAAGTATTTAGAGGAAAAGTTATAATACATATCGGATAGTATGTTTATTAAAGGCTGATATTCAATTAACACCATTTTTGTACATAATTTCTGAACGAAGTTTCATCATGATTTGTGGGAGTAGGAAAATGACACCATTTTGTACTTTGGATGGGTGCCGATAAAAAGATAAGTATTAAAAAAAAATAATGACAACGGTTTTTATGCTTAAATGTGTCATGGTACATCCTCATTTTTTTTTCATTGAAATCTGTGACCACGCGGCAACAAAAATAATTCGTTTTAGCTGTTTTCATATGGAATGACTCATTTATAAAGTTAATCACGTGATATGCGTAGAAGGGGGGCCCGGAGCCCCCCACATCAAGAAAGAACACACTTGACGATATCTATTCATAGTATTCATACCAAAAATGGCCAGGTTGAATGTTTAAGACGGGAGCAAAAAAGTCACAGTTTCTTAGTTAAAGCCGTTAAAAGACAAAGATATTGGGTTGATTTTCGCACGTTTCCTCTCATGCGGATATGAGAATGCTGCCTTGTCGGGCTTTCGGCCTTCAGGTTCACTTTATGACATTAATCATTAATTCGTGATCGATCTCGGTCCTGCTACTACCGCAGAGGCATTTTCAACTAATGCGCTTCGGACGTTCGGCTCTACAGCGAGCTTTGCCTTCAGCTCGGCAGATCTTATTAGTTGAAATTACTCGCACTCAAAACTAAGAAGGATGATGATACAACCCACAGAACTAGGATTAGGAGTTAGGAGTCTGTTGCTTAAAAAAGGACCTTCTGGTCAGGCCGGGCCTCCATATAACTATGTATGAAACGGTAATTTCTTTTCATTCAAACCCGGCCAGCCGGCAATAGCTATTTTTGTGTGAGTCAGGCAGAGTGTAATTTATAATTTTACTGTTTCACAGTAATATTTTTTGTATGAAATGAATGGTTATCTGCTTTACAAATTAATTTCATAATTACTTATTGTCTGCTTTTTGTCAATTCAGTTTATGGAAATTTATCAAATTGGCATAGTATAAGAGCCCACGACACTGAACCTAGTTCGATAAGTCTCCTATCTAGATAAGATATATGTAATTAGTCACGTTTTGAATGGGAACGAAATGCCAATGCTGCAATGCAAAAAAAGTTTGCAGATGTATGCCAAAACAAAGCGCCTGATCTTTTAAAATATCCATTTTAATAACGTAACATCTTGTTGCACTTCAGGCGCTAGGTTTAGGTTACATAAGATCTTGGTTTTGTTATAAAAAGGTCAGGCGCTTTGTTTTGGCATAGGTACATCTACAATCTTTTGACGCTGCTGCCACTGACAAGGCCACGCACGGACGCACGGGGGCTTGAGCACCGCATTATCGTATAGTCTTACCCCTCCCCTGCTTCGAGAAACAAAGGAAATCTGGGAGACTTATCATACTAGAAATCGGATTTTTTTATTAAAAAAATAAATAAATACGCCGCCACTTTTTTTGGATTGCAGCATCGGCATTTCGTGTTCCCCCATCAAAGACCTGACTAATAAGACATATCTCATCTAGGAGACTTATCAAACTAGGTTCACTGATAGAAAAATAAAATAAGTTAAACAAATATAGCTGCAATTCTATTTTCTAGGTAAAAATAGGATTTGACACATGGCGAAATATTTTTGATGAACCTCGTTTTGTCTGAAATATAAGTAATTGACGTTTATTTTACTAAAATGGTTATTCTTTAAAAGTGCGTGAATGCGTATCGATGAAGATAAATGAGTTTGCTTACATTATTAGAAATTTCTATCGCCCCCGAATTTACTCAGTTTTAGCTATGCTCGCGAGGTCTACAGCTCACAGAGCCACTAGTAATTAGTATAACCAATTGATCCCTTTCAAATATAGGTGACAAGCGCGTGGGCCTAATAACTTGGGTCAAGGTGTCAGTAAAGGGTCCATTAAATTATACTGGGAAGTATATTTAGACCTCATTTAGGAACACAACGCACTACGTGTGGTTTTTGGATAAAATTCGCCTATAGTCCATAGGTGTGAGCGTTTGTCCCGGCTAAATTGAGCCTGGGGTCCGTTTGACAACCTAATAATATAATAAACCTAAAGGTCAGATGGCAGTTATTTTACGCCAATGCATGGGTTGGCGTAAAATAACTGCCATCTGACCTTTCAAACTTGAGGCTAAACTAGGCCTTATTGCGATAAGCTCCGAATTCCACCAGTAAATATCAAATGATAGTTCGTATAAGTTTCGAAAAACTCAGTTGTACAATGCTTATGTACGCTTCTATACATAATAATTGAATGCTGTTGCGCACTTGACTTCGCAAACGAGTCAGAACTCGAAATATGGGTACTAAAGACTGTAAAGACAAGTATAAGGACAACTGCAACAAGCCGTCATTCTTGTTTTATTTGCTTTAAAAAGATAAAATATTTATTATGTTGTAGATGATATGATGTTAAATCCATTACTAGAATTATTTTTTCGGATCACTTTTGATTTCATAAACTGAGAGGCCATACACAGGAGCAACGAAAAATACTCTTGGACAAATACATACGAGAAAACGGTATGTCCATGAGAAAGATCGCTAAAATCGTGAGGGTGTGTGTTTCTGCGATTTAAATTGCATTAAAAAGTTTGGGTAAGACTTCTCTTTTAATGAGAAGTCGAAAAATCGTCGTAAAACTGGCTCGAATAATCGCAATATCGACTCAAAGATACATCGAATAATCAAAACTCACTCAGTGCTTCAATAAGATATGTGGAAAAAAGTAGAGAACTTCTGTAGGAATGGTTCAAAGGGCCAAGAATCGCAACGACTGGGTAGCCCTCGGAAGCAACGGAAGCCAAACCAACTCCAAAATAGGCTGCAAAAGGTAAACACCGTCTTCGAAATTTATATGACACAGTTTTACTTAAAAATGAATAGTGCATAATTCTAAGCGACGAAAACCCCTTAAAACTGGATTTTTTGTTCTACCGGGCCTGTAGTACTCTACTATTCGCAAAGGAGAACACCGGAATGAGAACAAAACGTCAATTTTTTCCGAAAATTTTGGATCTAAGACAATCTGTGGTAGGTAATATGCGAATGCAGTATGAAATCTACGGCGTTCGTCACTACTTCCACGATGACTGCCAATCTTTACATAAAGAAGTGTGGACAAAATTAATTTTGTCACTGATTAGACGCCACAGGGGCTCTACTTTATTTTGGCCCGATTTGGCTAGTTGCCACTGTGCCCCCTGCATCAGATAGTGGATGGAAACCCACGACGTGCGTCATGCTGCTAAGAATATGAATCCGCCAAATTACCCTTAGGTACGTCCCATCGAGGACGTGATGGGCAATCACGAAGAGAAAACTTCGGCAAAGCTTCACGGAAGCGGATTCCGTAAAAAAATAAAAAAAAACTTGGCTCAAGCGTCGAAACTGGTCACAGTAAACGTTGTCCGAATCTGATGAGAAACGTCCGAAGCAAACGACGAAAAGTCGCTCGAAAGCAAAGGTGTCTCAGTCAACACTAAAACGTTTAAAAAGGCTTTCCAACCAAATGCCCAAAACATACTTACGCAAAATAATAAACTTTTAAAAAGTTATTACACATTTCACTTGTCCTTATAATTGTCAATACACTCTTTATAGACCTGTCTTAAAATCATGACTGATATAGGTACTTATGGCTCTGTGTTCGGTGCAGCTTATTGACTTATGCGGTTATAGTACCTAATTATGCAAAAATACTGGTTTTATAATTTGAATGCATAAATAAGTACTTACTCTGCCGTTACATTAATCAAAGTACTTACCGACGATTGAGCGACTTCATATTAGTGCGAAACTATTGTGTTCATAGCTTTAATATCAAATTGTTTCACCAAACTCTCCACATTGTCGCATTTTAAGTACGCTTAGGTAATAAGTATATCAGAACCAAAAAAAATAAGAAAAGTAGACTCATAAACGTACCTATATTATGTAGGTATATAAAACACGTTTTGAGGACCAACAACAAAGGGGTCTTGGGTGGGTGAGTATTTAGTAACTATTGGCGAATTCACTTTTATCGATAAGTTAGATTGAATTTGATGATTACCTTGACGCAAAAAAAGTTGATATTCAAAACAAGGCTCCACATCACACATGGTGTGATGATACTGATGATTAAGTTAAGTATGACAAGGTAGAAATTCAAATGTATACAAATCATTTGTCAAGTTCAACTTATTTTGAAATAATTGTATCCTCCTGACGACTTGCTTTAAAAAAAGTAGTCATAACATATTTGGGGCCTGTACAGGAGGGTAGTCTTGGCTGAGACCATGGAGGATTTGAGTACGATGCTCGATGACCTCAGTAAAGCCTCCGAGCGAGTTGGTGTAAAGATGAACATGGATAAGACGAAAATCATGTCAAATACCCATGTAGCACCAACTCCCGTTACAATCGCAGACTTTACACTCGAAGTTGTGAACGATTATATACTGGGTGTCTCATTCAAATCGGTCAGTATGGGAAAGTCTGAAACTATAAGACATACGAAGATCTGTTCTGAGGAACCATGTCATCGATTTTAATAACAAGAAAAACTGCATTCATACATTTTAAAAAACATCTGTACTCCGTTCGGGAATCGAACCCGGTTGTTTTGAAAAAAAAAACCTACACTATTTCTATTTAGATATCGATTGTGTAGGTCTTAAGCAGTAAACGTCTGTATGAAACATGATGTCTAAAATGAATAAAATGCATTGTTTCCACATACTTTAATTTATTTTAGTAGGTGCTCGAAGTGACCACCGCCTTTTCAATACAATATTCAACACGTTTAGGTAACGATCTTACAATTGCATTTTGTATCTTCATATAATAAAATGCATTTTATTCATTTTAGACATCATGTTTCATACAGACATTTACTGCTTAAGACCTACACAATTGATATCTAAATAGAAATAGTGTAGGTTTTTTTTTTAAAACAACCGGGTTCGATTCCCGAACGGAGTACAGATATTTTTAAAATGTATGAATGCAGTTTTTCTTGTTATTAAAATCGATGACATGGTTCCTCAGAACAGATCTTCGTATGTCTTATAATTTCAGACTTTCCCATATTGACCGATTTGAATGAGACATCCTGTATACTTAGGACATACTGTCCAGTTAGGTAGATCCAACTTCGAGAAAGAGGTCAATCAACGAATCCGACTCGGTTGGTCAGCGTTCGGGAAGCTACGGCACATCTTTTTGTCCAATATTCCGCAGTGTCTCAAGACGAAAGTCTTTGACCGGTCATTGTGGCACTCTTTGGGGGAGGCCTATGTCCAGCAGTGGACGTCTTTCGGCTGATATGATGATGATGATGATGACAGGAGGGTATGCAGGCTTCCACACAATGTTTTCTTTCACCAAAAAGCAACTGGGAAGGTGAATATAGAATGTCATTTCGTACCTGCATTACTCGTACCTACGTACTAAAAACTCATAAGTACGACTCTTTAACCCACGATCTACGGTAACGCACGCCTTACCGGTCGGGCACTAGTGTAAGTATAGTGAAGTGAAACAGGACATGGTGGTACAGTCGCCAACAATAGTATCTTCCTACACGAAGGTCGCAAAAATATGTGACACACTCTTATGGCCCTATAAATAATTTTAAACAAAAAAGAACCGACTTCACTGAGCATCCACCTTTACAACAGCAAATGCTCGAGCTGCTGTAAAAAATACTCAAATCACTATAGGTGTGCCTATAATAGTTGAAGAGTTCCCTCGATTTCTCCAGGATCCCATCATCAGATCCTGACCTGGTTACAATGGGACCAACTGTGAAGTATACTCTATTAAACAAAAAAATAATTTTTCAAATCGGTCCAGCCATCTTCGAATAATCGGTGAACATACATAAAAAAAAAAAAAAAAAAAAAAAATAGCAAAAACAAAGATACCGACGAATTGATAACCTCCTCCTTCGAAATCTTGAAGTCGGTTGATAAGAGCGTGTCACATATTTTTTCACCTCACTACCTCGGAAAGCCCTTTTTTATTCTTTAAAAACAGATAGCAAAACTGCATTTTATTCACAAGAGTGCAAAGAATATTTGAAATCCGAACGTGTCATTAGTAACTTTTTTAAACATAATAACATGTAAAGGCCACTCCAGACAGGACAATCTTCGCCCATCTGATTAAATTGTCTGACCAAATCAGGTGCTGTGGACGCAAACATAATTTTATATTTAATTGTATTCAATTAAAAACATTTAGTGTAAACAATCTTATTACATGATTTTACCATAAAACGCTTAAAATCTTACAAGAAATTTTATTTTGATCGATTCTAATTGATTTTACATATTCCAGTAGTTTTTTTGTACCTATGTTATAGTACTTATAGTCTGGCAAACCATTTATCTCAGTAGAAAAGCGCGGAAAATTTGACAAATCGCGGGTTGGCACCTTTTCCTGAATAATTCGAAAATTGTGCATTGTTTTTGCTTTATCTGTGGCATGTAACTTTTTAATTTTAAAAAGTTAGTTTTGTTTACTTATATTTTTGAGTTTCAGATTGCGTTTTTTATTATTTATTAATGTAATATAATATCTGCCATCACCTTTCAATAAATGTATTAAATCAACGCAAAGACCAGCTGAGATATTTATGTAGGTACTTACGATAGGTGTAATACATTTTGCGTGATATATGTGACTTTGAGGTTATGTAGAGTTTTATACTGAATTACAATTTCAAGTTCTTTCTTTCAGTGTTAAATCGAATAATTGAAGCGAAAACTAGTGCTAAATGAAGTCCAAGATCGTTTGTTGCATAGGAGCAAGCGCTGCATATTGTCACAAAGCAAGAAAACAGTAAAATTTAACAGGTTTAAGCACATTTAAGCACCAAGCATCCCGCTACCTACAACAGACTATTATCAAGCCTTTGCAATGTTTTCCTTCATGTACCTAAGCTATTTATAAAATAAATAAATACCAAAATCTCACGTGCGTTTATTGATTAATCAATTATACAATTCGTACAATAGATTAAATAGGTACATACCCAATATAGTCGTCAAACGAAATGATAAAAGGAAATCATAATAAATAGGAGTATACTAAGTAATATAATATATGTAAATTAACATGACTTATTCATACAGATAACGAAGCTAATCCTGTTCCATTCTAAACTGGAAAGTTGTATTTACTGGTAGATATAAGTAGTTACTCGTTTCCCTCGAATGGCCTTATGATTTTAGCAATCAATGTAGGTAAGTATCAATGTTTCATTCCTTGCTGGATTTCAACTATTGTGTTATGACCGCATAATCATCTTTGTCATTTGTATATGTTGGTTATTTTAATTTCTTCGCACCTTCCTTTTCCTTGAAAAGTCATAAGTATATCAGAAATATCAATTATTTTATTATTCAATGCAGAATTACAACTTTTGAAATGACGCAGGTACAAAAGCGCGCGACAGACGTTCAAACAAACTAAGTTTTGTTTGATGTACATTGCTACTGCGTTCGTTGGCTGGCCAGACTATATTTTCCTCGCTTTAGTGAGGTGAAAAGATTTGTGTTACACACGGCTGCAAAGTTATTTTTACACTCGTGTGTTGCAACACTCGCGACGTTCAGGATTCTATTTTTGAACTACTCGCTTCGCTCAGGATTCTATTTTCGAACCACTCGCTTCGCTCGCGGTTCAACCATAGAATCCATTCGCTAGCTCGTAGTTCAACCCTAGAATCCAATCTCTAGCTCGTGCTTCAATTCCACACTCGCGGTTAAAATACAACTTTGCACCCTTGTATAACAAATAACTATTGCGGCCTTGTAGGAAAATACTTTTGCCGGTGAATGTACCTAGACCCGCAACTTCCTTTGGTTGTTGCATGCTACTAGTTGCTAGTCAGATTAAAGTACATTAAACGAAAAAGTTTAATAATGGCCTGCAAAAAATAGGCATTGAACGTGCGCCTAAAATGGGATAAGAAGAAATAGTAAACATCTCTATGTAAACGGGGTCATTCGAAAATACAAGTATTCGATCACAATAATTGCATAAAAAACACAAATGAAAATATCCTTTATGCCTACTTACATAAAGTTCATGCTGCATCAATTTCACGGCTGAGAAGGTTTCATTATTCATAATTTGTTAGTAGGTAGTAGCCTTGGCGGGACAATACCAGAAGGTTTATTCAGTTGCGCTTCAAAACTGCGTCATGCACCACCTACGGACCGTTTTTACTAAGGTGCTTATTTTTCTATCGATTATAGATCTGTTTTTGTAACGGTTTGTGACTACCCTACGGTTTGTGACTACCCTACAGTTTGTGACCACCCTACCCGAACTTTACGCTCGCAATTAAGGACCTGTTTACACATTGATTAGTGTTTAGTGCGAGTCCATACATTTTCTACTTGTGTTTAGTAACAAATGTATTATGAACTCGCACTTAAGGCCCATTTACGCAATCAATGTGTAAATGGGCCTTAAATGGGTATAAATTGAAGATAGCTACAATTTTGTTACGCGTGTGCTAAGTAATAGGTACCCGGGAGTATTATATACACGGCAGTTTGCAAAAGTTTACAAAGTTTGTACAGATTAGGTAATGATATATAATGATAGGTATGAACTACTTAGTGTTACGAGAGAACACAACGTGTATATCTTTTTTTAGCAGTGTAGCTTATTGTTTTTTTGTTACATGCTACTTACTTAGCTAGTAAATAATGAATATGACTCATGTTTGTTACCTTTAAGTCTAATGCACATCTAACATCGCACTTTAATACTTGATTCTTAATTTAGTTCGTGGGCTCCTCGATGGCAAGAAAACTCACAGCAGGAGGCCTATTTTTTACCCCAACGGGTTAGCAACGCTCATGTGCAACAATCGTACGCTATATTCGTGTTAAACTTATAATGCCGCGAGATGTGTTTATATTGATTAAGTTCCTAGCGTAGTGTATAATGTAATGTGATATATTGTAGCTTTACTTGATTCTAGGAAAAAGAAGAAAAAGCTAAGTTCAAGTTGGAATCGAAAGAGAAACTCAAAGACGAAAAGAAAGAAAAAGTGAAAGACAAAGACAAGGATAAAGTGAAAGAGAAGGAAAAGGAAAAATGTAAGGAAAAGGATAAAGATAAAAAAGATAAGAAACTCACTAAAGTGCCCTCCACTGTGACTTCGGGAGTGCCGTTCGAGGAAATATTTACTTTAGGAGGTGAGTAATAATTTGTGATACTTTTTTGGAAAAGGTACATGGGTCGGTACATTTCTCTGGAGCTGACCGTACTTTGTACAGACTCAATATTTTATTCGAGCAGTAAAGAAAGGCGTAAGCGCCGGCCGCCTAATGGTACCTTTTAATGTAGACTGTCACATTTTTGACTTCAAACAACACAAACTCGCTACTTTAAATAACCCAACCCTCCTGTCAGTTCCACGAATCAGATAAAAAGTAAAACCAAGGTACGAACCTTCTGTCGATATTGTGATGAGTACACAGAGCAATAGTTGTATATACAAGGGTGCAACGTTGTATTTTAACCGCGAGTGTGTTGAACCACGAGCGAAGCGAGTGGTTTGAAAATAAAATCCTGAGCTAAGGAGTAGTTCAAAAATAGAATCCTGAGCGTAGTGAGTGTTGCAACACACGAGACGTAAAAATAACTTTGCAGCCGTGTGTAACACAAATCTTATCACCTCAATAAAGCGAGGAAAATACTACATAGGTACAAGAAAAACAACTGGAATATGTAGAAACAGCCTTTATTTTCGCGTCCACAGTACCTGATTTGATCAGACAATTTAATGAGATAAATAATAGTAGATTGTACACCAAGGGGATAAAGCACTGTTTTATGTCACGGGCGCAATATTGAATCCTGAACGTAACGAAGGACTCCAGATATTAATCCCGAGCGTAGCGAGGGGTTTATGAGTTAATTCCCGAGCGAAGCGAGGGAATTAAGACTGAGTCCTGAGTGCAGTGAGGGGTTCAAGCGCGCCCGTGACAAAAACAGCTTTATCCCCGAGGAGTATACTCTACTTTTCTCACCTCTTGCGAGACAATAAAATAGCTAAGGCTACTAGAAACGGATTTTTATTAAAGTAAATCAAAAGTAAAAACCGGCCAAGTGCGTGTCGGACCACACATAGGAGGGTTCCGTACCTTCAATAGAACCAAACTAATACCAAAAGGTCGTATCTGGTGCCTATGGTTTTTTGGAGATAACTCAAAAATAGCTAAACCGATAATGTTCAAAACAATTTGCGTAGAAAGTATATGATAAGACGCATCTCCTCAATTTTTTTCATATTTTTGGAGTTACGGTTCAAAAGTTACAGGGGGGGGCACAATTTTTCTGACTTTCGAAGCGATTATTTCAGAAAATATTCACTTAATCACAAAATGGTCAAAGAAACCTCAATGTTATTTTTAAAGACCTATCATTGATATATACCAATATATTATATCAATGATATCTATATTGATATTGACCTATGATTGATTGATTGGTCTGGAAGAAATCGCTCATTAGCGATAAGACCGCCTGTTGTTACCTCTACCTAAATTTATCTAATTGTAAAATTTGTGCTTGTAACTGTATGAGGTGTGCAATAAAGAGTATTTATTATTTACTATTATTATTATTGATGTGTCACATGTTGATATTTATTCAAAAAAAATAGTTACATGTATGGAGCGCCCCCCCCCCTAATTTTTTTTTTCAAATCTACATAACTAAGTAGCGGCATACAAAATACACCTTATGTGTAAATTTTATTCAGATACGTCGTATAGTTTCCGAGTAAAATGGCTGTGACATACGGATGGACAGACATACAGACAGACATGACGAATCCATAAGGGTTCCGTTTTTTGCCATTTGGCTACGGAACCCTAAAAATTTATTCTTGATACATTAGTCCATTTTATTCAAATTTTATCTTCAATTTTTATAGAACCTGCAGTTTTACTCCGTATACTGCAGCGTCTTATGACACTCGCGGCATTTGTTTTAGGTATTTAAAAAAGGTGGCCAGCACGATTTTCCGAATAAATTCGATTTTCAAATCAGTTCGACGCGGCGGCGCGGGCCCCGGCTGGCGTCGCGGGGCTGTGCACCGTGCGGACTTTACCAAATTAGACTTTAAGCACATAACAATAAGAACTATGGGAAGTGAAATCACATTATTAACCAGCGGGTTATAATGAGATTTAGTACAACATTATAACCCGGCTAAAGCCAAGGGCTCTATAATGATTTGCTTTCGGTGAGGTTTGCATGATATATAATTTGGCATTGTCGAGCAGGTGGTGTGAAAATAAAATAAAATAAATATTTGGGGACAATCTTACACAAATCAACCTAGTCCCAAACTAAACAAAGCTTGTACTATGGGTACTAGGCGACGATATACATACTTATATCGATAAATATATACTTAGATACATAGGAAACACCCATAACTCAGGAACAAATATTCGTGATAAACACACAAATAAATGCCCTTACCAGGATTTGAACCCGGGACCTCCTGCTTCATAGGCAGGGTCACTACCGACCATTGTCGCACATTGTTTGTTGTTGAGATGGGCGAACATTGTCGTGTCTGCCTTTACATGTTATTATGTTTAAAAAAGTAACTAATAACACGTTTGAATTTCAAATATTCTTTGCACTCTTGTGACTTAAATGCAGTTTTGCTATCTGTTTTTAAAGAATATAAAAGGGCTTTCCGAGCTAGTTAGGTGAAAAGGTATTAAACTCACTTTTACGCACAAACTTGTACCGATACTTATGTATACAAGCGTAGCGTAGCGTAGCGTAGCGTAGCTAATAGTAGGAGAGCCCATGACACTGAACCTAGTTCGATAAGTCTCCTAGGTGAGATATATATAGTTAGACGCGTCTTTAATGGGGGAACACGAAATGCTGATGCTGCAATTCAAAAAAAGTGGTGGCGAATTTTAATTTATTTTTTGAAAAAAAATAAAAGTCCTGTTTCTAGTACGACAAGTCTCCTTGGTTCCTCGAGCGCTTTGTTTTTTCATACATCTACAATCTTTTGATGCTGCTGCCACTGACAAGGCCACGCACGGGGGCTTGCGGCACCGCATTATCGTGTAGCCCTACCACTCCCCTTCGTTTTACTTGATTTCTAACATTGAAATTAGAAATACTAATATCAATTGATTAGCACAATTAATCTTTACACGAAACACATTTTAACATCATGCTAAATTTTACTATTTTCATACATTTGTGTATTATACATACAATTCTATTTATATCCGACTCGAGCAAAGCCAAAGGGTTATTAGTTTAAATATCTATCATATGATTTGGTGTGTTTTTGTTTTGATGCGCGTTTAAACAAATTGTGTAAATTGAAATAGTGCAAATACACAAATTTACTCGATACTCTTGTACCAGTAGTACCTTTGGTACTTATATTGACCAAAGTCAAAGTAGTTATTTTGACGTTATTTAAACTTCCATTAACTTTTTACACGTAATTTTTATTTTCACTGATAACACTGATAAGCTACAGTTTCATTATCTCGTCACGACCAGAGATAACAACACGGTAGGTACCTTAATGAAGTGGTTGTCTTTAACCCTCAAACTCAGTGAAAGTTTAGTGATTAATCAAGTTATGAATCCTTTCGTTAACGGGTATCACATCGATTGTAAGACCCATCTTGTTTCTTTGATAAGATGTATTGTTTTGTTTGATGGTGCATTATTTACAAGATAAGTTCAATGGCCTATCGTCGTTTGAAAGTAGTACGTACGTGTAACTTACGTGAAAGATTATACGGCATTTATGAGAGATAATGAGATTAAACTATTTAATTAATTAGTGCAAGTCTTATAAATCAAAGTAAATCCAGATTGGCCATACATGCCAGAATTCCAACCTTATTCAATGTTTCGATTTTTTACGCCCCTGTATACATTGTTTTAGAAGCGGGGACTATGTTCAATTGTTATGTCAAATTAACTTGCATCCAACTGACACCTTGTCCTTATGATGCTGATGCTGTAATATTTTAGCAACTATTGACAGTTTATTAGCAAGTTCAATATAAAAATATTTTGATTCCTTTGATTGGTATTGGTATTAAATATTAGGTAAATTATAGGCGGAAGAGAGGGAGGCCTTTGCCCACCAGTGGGACACAAAATAGGCTATAAAAGATAGGTAACTATTGCTACGATAAAATGAAACATGGACGTCCTCAGTAGAAATATGGCTCTGATATTGCTGATATTCCCCTGAAAGTTATCCCTTCACCCCTTTCCCCAGCTTTGAATGTGACCCAATACGCAATTTCCCGCTATTTATTTTTTGACATGTGTTGATGTTGAATTGAATTGAACAGACGCAAAACTTTGCTCAGGTTAATAATCTTATTCGAATTAAACCGTGAGTAGATAAAAATAATCTTCATAATTATTAAATTGAATCTGTTTAACTTTTGATAACTCCCTAGAGTATTTTTGTGCATGTCAAAAGTGAGGCGTTGTCCTCATAAATATAATGAATTAATGATGTGACAAATGTCGCAATTAAATTGTTGTTGACTGAATTAATTAACTTATCTTTCCAAACATACATTTTGTACGAGTTTTACTGCCCATGTGAAAAAAAAGCGAATGTAAATTTGCTAAGGCATTGTGTACTTTTCCAACCTTAAAATGTAGGTCATATATGTGATATAGGACGAAAACGATACACTATATCCTTTCATTTTAATGTCAACGTGACTGTATGATGTCACGATCCTCAGCTCTAAGGTAACGACTGATGATGATGATTGTGCCTAACGTCTTCATATAAATACATTTATGCTGAACCGTTCACACATCGCGGTTGGAAAGTCGGTACGGACTTTTTTATTTTATTTTTTATTTATTGCTCAGTAATAAAAATACAGAAACAGTTTGTTGGCGAATGGAATACACCCATTGTACATATATTTCCTTACATTATCTAACTCAACTACTACTTACATCCAAGCACTATGAAAACGGGTTACTTTGTATGGACACTTCCTTAGCGTAGTCCGACTCTATGTTGACTGAAAAATAATTTTAAACAAAAAAGAACCGACTTCACTTAGCCTCCGCCTATCGTTAAGCAAATGCCCGAGCTACTGTAAGAAATACTATCACTATACATGTGCCTATAATAATAGTTGAAGAATTTCATCGATTTCTCCAGGATCCCATCATCAGATCCTGACCTGGTTACAATGGGACCAACTGTGAAGTATACTGTTTCATATAAAAAAAGAATTTTCCAAATCGGTCCACCTGTCTTCGAATAATCGGTGAACATATGTACATAAAAAAAAAGCAAAAACAAAGATTCCGACGAATTGATAACCTCCTCCTTCGAAATCTGTAAGTCGGTTGATAAACTTACAATGTCCTTACTTCCAGTGGCGTTACCAATATTCGGCGTCCCCCTGAACCAGTCGGTGGAGCGCTCGCGATGCCACGACGACACCAGCCTCCCCTTGGTCGTGCGCGACAGTATCGACTACCTACAGGTATGGCCTTTTGACATGTTTGATATTGCACCACTAGCATATACTCCATCAGACCTATACGGGAGATGTAACACAAGGAACCGCGTCTTTCTTTGGTTTTTGTAGTTTTACCGTAAGTTCACAATTTGTTTACAAAACATATGTGTACCAGTAGGTAGGTACCTGCTGTTTCATAAGACGTAGAAGGTGAGCGGCGAATTTTATGCTACGGCACAAATTAATATACGAGAGGATTAATCCTTTGGAGATCATCAAATACGGAGGTTGTCATCTTGATGTCAAACACAAGCAGAATCATGACGAGCGTAACATAATAAAACATGTTGAAATCATAATGATCGTACAAATGTCGTTAACTTACATTTTTTTCAATTTTAGGAAATGCGCTTATTCATTTATTGCGTAACCGAAATACTTATTGCACTTTTATTAAGCGTTTAATCCGTGTGTCATTCAAAATTATAATCAGTACCTAAGGCATTAATCTGAAGGATAGATTGACGTATTAATTGATGAACATAAATTGGCATGGTTACGATAATGATCGACACCATTTTATTAAACATATATGCGTGCATTATCCGAAGGTCATAATTATCTCATACCGGTATATTTTGGTAGTATAGTAGTCCTGAACATTTATAATCATCTTTCGTGTTTACAAATCGAACTCCCAATTATTTCCTTCAATTCATGTGTGCGAGCAAAAATGTAAATCGAATCGTTGCACTAATTTTCTTCTCTATTCCAAAATAAAAAAACCGGCCAAGAGCATGTCCGGCCATGCTCAGTGAAGGATTCCGAAACTAGTAGTTTTATCCAAAAAATGTTTTAAGACCTCTATTCTTTTTGAAAGACATATCTAACAACACCCTACACGTAGTTGTAGGTGTTAATAGGTAGGGTTGGAGCGAAAAAATCACCCCCACTTCATGTGTACGGGAGGTACCGTAATAGAAAACTATTTTTCAGATATAATTCTACCATTTTGTCGGCGTTATTAATGCACATACTCATACCAAATTTCAGCTTTCTAGTGCTAACGGTCACTAAGTTAAGCCGCGGACGGACAGACAGACAGACGGACAAGGAGAAACTATACGTTTTTAGGGTTCCTAGTTGACTACGAAACCCTAAAAACGTAATATAAATATTTCTGATTTTATAATACTTTATCTACACTCATATTGTAAGTTCTTTAAAACGTGTTCGAAAACGGTAGGCAATGGCTAGCATTACCACGACCGATTTTACTATGATAAGTAAGTAAGTTTTGATAACATAATGTACACCTGCACCCTCCCGCGCATCCGCCGACAGCCCGACACGCGCCTCCCCGACACAATCGAGTTGGTCATGGCGGTGCAATGGCGGCCATTCTATGGTTTCCGAATACGGCATTTTGGATAAATAATATGAGTGTAGATAAAGCAGTGTATGCAACTGTACGTAATTAGGCCTTAAAACACTCGTGTGATCTTATTATAAAACTCGCCTGCGGCTCGTTTCATAAAACCACACTCATGTTTTAAGGACCCTTATTACGTAACAGTTACATAAACTACTATTAAATGTTATTACACATGTAATGAACTTGGATTCTGAGTATTCTGATGTATTATTTCTCCTTATAAAGTTAAACTATATTTACAGGGGTCCTTCTCTAGTCTGTGATTGAATTTACATTAAGCACTTGAAACATTTTACCGTAACACAAACAGAATAAAGTCGATATTTCAATACTCACCGCCTATTGGTGCGAATTCGTAACCTCTATATATCCCAGATTTTTTATTTCTATCTTGTTATTGGCAGGCAAACGGGTTGAAATCCAACCAAATATACCGCTCGGAGGCGGACAAGATCAAACTACAGCAACTTCGCAAACTGTACACCGACCGGGAGGTGGCCTTCCCTTACCACTGGGACGTGCCGGTCGCCTGCGCTATATTGAAGGCGTTTATAAGGTACCTATAACCACCTATATAACTATATAACTCTATTGCTTATGTAAATCAGAGTGATGGCTGGTGAAGAGAGATAACAGAAGCAAGTTGGTCGTTGAATGAATGATGAATGGCTGACTTTAAACTAGGGATGTTACGGAGCTTCGGCTCCGGTTCCGATAAACCGTAACCTCCGATTGTTTCTACACCTCCGGCGCCGGCTTCGGTTCCGATAAAATTTAATCGGAGGTTATATAGGACTTCGCAGTGCATGCCTATGCCTACGAGAACAAACAGTACAAGTACTAACATGTTTCGACATGTCTCCCTTGTCTTGCCTCTTGTTCCGGTTTGCTTTCGGTTCCGGTTCCGTGAAACTAAACTTGAAAACTCCGACTTCGACTCCGGTTCCAATACAAGTATTAAAAGTGATAAGACCACCTCCGTAACATCAACATTCCTACTTTAAACATATGTTCATACATTAATGTTAGAGACATGTCGTACTGTTTTTGCGTAATCTCTTCAGTTATGGTGTATCAACTTTTTGTTATTACTGTTTTTTTTAAATCGTTTTACATTTTAGTAGTAGTAGTAGTATAATACTTTATTGTACAACAAAGAAAAATACAACAGAAAGAATACATAATATTTGTACAAAGGTGGACCCCCCTTAAGGGATCTCTTCCAGTCAACCTTTGAGCAGTTGAGGCAGAATTAGAACTGGTAAATATACAAAAACAAAAAATCTGATACTATAATTTTTATTTAACAGTGAACTCCCCGAGTCGATACTGACGCAAGAGCTACACGGACAATTCGAGCAAGCGACGGCCATAGCCGAGCCGCAGCGAGAAGCGACCATGGTAGCGCTCATAGCGAAGCTGCCACATGCGAACCGCACCCTGCTGGGCTGGCTCGTGCGGCACTTCGAGAGCGTCGTGGCTAATGAGCAGGTAGGGATGAACTATAACGAGCGACGGCCATAGCCGAGCCGCAGCGAGAAGCGACCATGGTAGCGCTCATAGCGAAGCTGCCACATGCGAACCGCACCCTGCTGGGCTGGCTCGTGCGGCACTTCGAGAGCGTCGTGGCTAATGAGCAGGTAGGGATGAACTATAACGAGTGACGGCCATAGCCGAGCCGCAGCGAGAAGCGACCATGGTAGCGCTCATAGCGAAGCTGCCACATGCGAACCGCACCCTGCTGGGCTGGCTCGTGCGGCACTTCGAGAGCGTCGTGGCTAATGAGCAGGTAGGGATGAACTATAACGAGTGACGGCCATAGCCGAGCCGCAGCGAGAAGCGACCATGGTAGCGCTCATAGCGAAGCTGCCACATGCGAACCGCACCCTGCTGGGCTGGCTCGTGCGGCACTTCGAGAGCGTCGTGGCTAATGAGCAGGTAGGGATGAACTATAACGAGTGACGGCCATAGCCGAGCCGCAGCGAGAAGCGACCATGGTAGCGCTCATAGCGAAGCTGCCACATGCGAACCGCACCCTGCTGGGCTGGCTCGTGCGGCACTTCGAGAGCGTCGTGGCTAATGAGCAGGTAGGGATGAACTATAACGAGTGACGGCCATAGCCGAGCCGCAGCGAGAAGCGACCATGGTAGCGCTCATAGCGAAGCTGCCACATGCGAACCGCACCCTGCTGGGCTGGCTCGTGCGGCACTTCGAGAGCGTCGTGGCTAATGAGCAGGTAGGGATGAACTATAACGAGTGACGGCCATAGCCGAACTGCAGAGAAGCGACCATAGTAGCGCTCATAGCGAAGCTGCCCCATGCGAACCGCACCCTGCTGGGTTGACTCGTGCGGCACTTCGAGAGTGTCGTGGCTAATGAGCAGGTAGGGATGAACTATAACGAGCGACGGCCATAGCCGAACTGCAGAGAAGCGACCATAGTAGCGCTCATAGCGAAGCTGCCCCATGCGAACCGCACCCTGCTGGGTTGGCTCGTGCGGCACTTCGAGAGCGTCGTGGCTAATGAGCAGGTAGGGATGAACTATAACGAGCGACGGCCATAGCCGAACTGCAGAGAAGCGACCATAGTAGCGCTCATAGCGAAGCTGCCCCATGCGAACCGCACCCTGCTGGGTTGGCTCGTGCGGCACTTCGAGAGCGTCGTGGCTAATGAGCAGGTAGGGATGAACTATAACGAGCGACGGCCATAGCCGAGCCGCAGCGAGTAGCGACCATGGTAGCGCTCATAGCGAAGCTGCCACATGCGAACCGCACCCTGCTGGGCTGGCTCGTGCGGCACTTCGAGAGCGTCGTGGCTAATGAGCAGGTAGGGATGAACTATAACGAGCGACGGCCATAGCCGAACTGCAGAGAAGCGACCATAGTAGCGCTCATAGCGAAGCTGCCCCATGCGAACCGCACCCTGCTGGGTTGGGTCGTGCGGCACTTCAAGAGCGTCGTGGCTAATGAGCAGGTAGGGATGAACTATAACGAGCGACGGCCATAGCCGAGCCGCAGCGAGAAGCGACCATGGTAGCGCTCATAGCGAAGCTGCCACATGCGAACCGCACCCTGCTGGGCTGGCTCGTGCGGCACTTCGAGAGCGTCGTGGCTAATGAGCAGGTAGGGATGAACTATAACGAGCGACGGCCATAGCCGAACTGCAGAGAAGCGACCATAGTAGCGCTCATAGCGAAGCTGCCCCATGCGAACCGCACCCTGCTGGGTTGGCTCGTGCGGCACTTCGAGAGCGTCGTGGCTAATGAGCTGGTAGGGATGAACTATAACGAGCGACGGCCATAGCCGAACTGCAGCGAGAAGCGACCATGGTAGCGCTCATAGCGAAGCTGCCCCATGCGAACCGCACCCTGCTGGGTTGGCTCGTGCGGCACTTCGAGAGCGTCGTGGCTAATGAGCAGGTAGGGATGAACTATAACGAGCGACGGCCATAGCCGAGCCGCAGCGAGAAGCGACCATGGTAGCGCTCATAGCGAAGCTGCCACATGCGAACCGCACCCTGCTGGACTGGCTCGTGCGGCACTTCGAGAGGTTGACCATTTTTAGGTGTCTAACGAACCTCGCAAACTCCCCGATATCTACTGACACGAGTTCCACGGACATCGAGCGTGCTACGGAGCGAGCAAAGCCGTAGCCGAGAGCGAGAATCGACATGGTATCGGTCATAGCGCATCTGCTGCCTCCGAAAGTGTGGAGACCTCGAGATAGTTATTGCTTTAAGCAGGCAGAGGCCAATTTTTTATTTATTTAACTTGTGTAACATAATAAGTACCTGTACCTTCACATAACAGCATACTGGAATCAGGATTCCCGAGTTTGACTAATCTGAACTTATTCCATGAATATGTTTACGTTGAGAATAATGATTCCCCTTTGTTGCAGACCAACAATGTGAACATCCAAACCATAGCAACAGTTATGGGACCGGCACTCAACATGTCGCTCAATTTGATCACCTATTTTATTAACAAAGCCGAGAAACTCTTCTCTGAAGTTTCTTTACAAAAGTAAGTACTAGTACCTGTGATACTGGATTTTTAAATTACTTCTAAAGTTGTGTAGTCTATACTCATAGTTAACTGAATCAAATAGGTCGGTTCTGGAAAATTGCAACTAAATCAAACCCCACCCGATTTGTAACAATAATTTCTTATACAGATACTGAAATCATTTTAAACAAAAAAGAACCGACTTCACTAAGCATCCACCTTTCCAACACCAAATTCTCGATCTGCTGTAAAAAATACTCAAATGCCTGCCTATAATAGTTCAAGAGTTCCCTCGATTTCTCCAGGATCACATAATCAGATCCTGACATGGTTACAATGGGACCAACTGTGAAGTATACGCTTTCAAACAAAAAAATAATTTTCCAAATCGGTCCAGCCGTCTTCGAATAATCGGTGAACATACATAAAAAAAAAAAAAATTGCAAAAACAAAGATCCCGACGAATTGATAACCTCCTCCTTCGAAATCTTGAAGTCGGTTGAAAACAAAGATCCCGACGAATTGATAACCTCCTCCTTTGAAAAATAGTCTAACAAATCTTGTTTCGCCATACAAACTTTGGACCCCCATTTTACCCCCTTAGGGGGTGAATTTTGAAAAATCCTTTATTAGTGCATTCCTAGACCTTATAAGAAACTTACGTGCCAAATTTAAAAATCTCTAGAACCAGCGGTTTGGGATGTGCGTTGATATGTCAGTCAGTCAGTCAATCAGTCAGTCAGTCAGTCAGTTTCTTCTTTTATATATTTAGATATCCCTAATTCAGCTGGACAGACTTGACTACCTCTCAAGGTAACTTCATCAATTTTTTTTTAACGCTATACTTAATAATTCAGATACATTCCCCCCCTCCTGTCCATCCCCGCGGATTTCCCGGACTTGGCGCCGGAGATCAGCGCGGAGCTGCGCAAGCAGGAGTCGCTGCTCAGCCAGATCCACGCCGAGATGCACGCCGGCTTCATCACCAGCGCGCGCGACCAGCGGCTCTGGGAGGCGCAGCGGATTGTCACGCAGCTCAAGGTGTCTTCTAAATATCACTTTTTCTACTCGTCGACTGTAATGCTTGAATGGAGATTGTATAGACCGAACTACTAGCGCATACTTTTCGATAGAGCTTTTATGGTCGCATTTTATAGCATCGCCAACGATGGTACAAAGGATTTTCATACAATATTGTCCTCCTTCCCGACCGCCCGTGGTCCTCCTTACCGACCGCCGGCACAATCCACCGGGAGATAGAACTTACTCAATTGTATAGAGGCAGCAGGTCTTTCGTCGAACTCTATTCTTACCAGCTTGCCTATATTGAGCACTCGTAGAAAAAGTATTGTATACAATAGTGACATAATCAAGCTTTTCAATCTCGTACCTTACTTAGGCCTTAAATATGTCACGATTGTATAATAGTACATTACTTACCAAGGACTGTAAAAGAAAGAAAGCCCGAAATCGCAGGTATTTGTAACCCGAGCCGCAGGCGAGGGTTGTAAATATGCGATAGAGGGCTTTCTTTTTTACTGCCCGTGGTGAGTACACAATTTTACGTCTCCACCTGGCCATAATGCGAGTTTTACCGTACGCGTAGCGTGCGATAAAACTCACATTATGGCCAGGTGCGACGTAAAATACTATTATGTTGCTTCTGTTAAGATTCAAAATAACTTTGAAACAGTTCCACTCATAGTGTTGTGTTCCTGCCGGTGAGTAAGGTTGCCAAAGAGCTCAGAGGACCCAGTGTGTTGACGACGAGGTACCCTCTTGTTCCTTTAGTCGTCAAAACAGTGAATCCTCTTTTTTGTAAAGGGTCGGCAACGTGCATGTGACACCTCTGGAGTTGCGGTATCTGCTTACCATCAGGCGGGTCGTATGCTTGTTTGTCACCGTCGTGGTATTAAAAAATTGGTACATAGTTGTTACAGATTAATTTTGTTTCACATGGACCTGGTATAGGATATAGCAAATAAAATAGCTTACTACATGCGAAATAATAATTATAATAGTTATAGTCATTGAAATGGTTATTTATTTTTATGCTATTTTTAAATAATAAATAATTGTTGATTTAGTAATAAATATAAATTTAATTTACATACTAATTGATTTAGCCTCTGGAAGGGCGATGTTCTTATTCCTACGCGCACTTCGAATATGGAGTATATGTGTTTTCTTACAAATAGTCCTACCTCGAGTATGTAAATTCATGGTAAGGGGAGTAGCTTAACACATTCAATGCCGGAAACCCGACTATCGGGTATTTTATGATTTCGTGCCCAGGCCCCACTACCCGATAGTCGGGATCGTGGTACTATAGCTATACATGACTAAAGGCCACGCCGGAGGACCTGATATCGGGTACTGTTTTTGACGAACAGGGTTGTCGCTAAAATATTAGTGGTAACAGACATACTCGGAAAAATTCACGATTTTAACCATTTTTCACTTGATGATTTTGATCTGGCGTGTGATCGCGAAGTCATAACGAAAATCATTAGAGAATCCTCGTCACGGGTTCAATTTTCAACTTGAATTGTTTCTAATAATTAGATATTGATGTGTATTTTCTATCTGATTCCGGAGATAGACGTTGGCCTAATTTTCCGGTATAACGTAATAAGTTAACAAACCAACATAACAACAAATGTTTTTTAGTGCAACCCGTCGTGTACCCGACTGTCGGGTTCTTGGCGTGTAGTGTCGATTCGTTCGATAAGTGCGCAACTGTACCCGACTATCGAGTCGTATATTTTTTTGTGGCCTGGCGCGGATGTTGTGTTTGGCTAGGTGGCAATGAATGTGTTAACGTTTTTAAAAGGAAGCCTGCAGCTAGCTGGAAATTGAATGTTCGCTAATACGCGTATGCATTTTTTTGCACTATAAACAGGTCTTCGGCGTCTGCTATTTCCCCATAAAACTATTCCGTATCTCATCCATGCATATGCATATGCGTAATATGCCGTAAGTGCAATGGTTGTTTTTCTTTTTAGCACGCCTAGTGCAAATTTAAACCGCGACAATTTGGTACAGACCTCATCAATACGTCAAAAACATAAATTATCAACATGATAAAACATTGATTGCCGTTCTGCTCATATTGAGCGGGCTCGACATTTGCTTAGTCCTGTCAAATATTTACTCATAACTGGACTGGTGACTGATATAGCTATCAGCGACCTTGATATGATGGAGGTGCCTTTTCGTTACTTCACGTCAGGCTTGTGGTCGGTCAGGATGAGATAAGATTAACTCTACCCGATAATTTGTAGATAAAAACTCGATTTATTCCTGGTTTTAAAAATTTTTAGTCAAATCATCCCGAATGTATAAGCCCGTAATAAAATTAGTTTTCTTGCCATTTCATTGACATTTCTTTCGCCAATGTTCTGAACTTTCGGGAACTTTATGTTCTACCTAATTTGCCTCATCCATTTTTGAGGCATATCTGTAACTTAATTTTAATGTAATTATTATTATTATTTTCCCAATATCTTCGTCTTATTGTAATTCGTTTTCGCAGAGAAATCTACGATCAAAGCAGAAATCCGTGGAGCCTACCTCGCTGCAGCCGCAACAGCCTTCAATCGACGAGAAGACGGAAGACGAGCCAGCTCCCAGCACCTCGCAGCATGAAGCCGCGTCCGCGGAGCCCGAACCCATAACTCCATCTAACGAAGCATTCCCAGACGTCACTGACTCCCCTCACGCACCTGACCCCACATTCCCCGTTGAATTTGAAGATAACTTCGATGTAAAATTCCAAGAAACTAAGGAACCACAAAGAACAATCCCAAATAAAAACGAGTTCGAAGTGAAGTTCGAAGAGAAATTCGAAGAAGAACCGCCAGTTAGAGCAGAATTCGATTTGAAATTTGAAGAAACAAAAGAACAGCAAAGATTGGGCGCCAATAAAAAAGACTTCGATTTGAAATTCGAAGACGCAAAACAATCGCCGGTCGATGAAGCCTTTCCTGAACCTGACCAAGAAAAACCAAAACTAACCGAAAAGGAACTGAAAGTACTGCGTTTAGAATTAGAAAACGCAGAGTATCTACAACTTAAGTCGCTACTACAAGCTAAAATCAATTCGGAACAGTTCGAAATCGTTAAACTACGAAGCCATGTGGCATTGAAAAACAAGCAGGAAGGTAATTCGCAGTGCAATAAGGAAAACAAGGAAAATTATACGCCCGAAGAGCAAGAACTGAGACAGAGACTGATGAAAGAAAACGCCATGCTAGAACAGAAAAGACTGAGTTTGATCAATCAAATATTCCAAGAAAGAGTTGCCTGTATACAACTTAAAATTGAACTTGCTATGAAGGAAATATTATCAAAATCATAGATTTTCCATATATGTAATGTTTCTTTATTATGTTTAAGCTTACAGTAGGTGTTCCTAGTGCAGAGATTTGAATGTGTACCTCTCTAATAATTTATATCTCAAATAATAATGTGATGTTATATATACAAACAAATAATAAAGGTTGAACACGCCAAAACCTGGGCATGTAAAAATAGCTATAGTTATTCGAAAAATGGAGATATTCAAACTTTTTAAACAACAATTTTTTCACAAGTAACTGGGCTATAAAATGATAATAGTTTTATTTTCTTTAATTTATTCGTTGGCAAAATGTCGAGCGTACAACATCAAAAACGTGAACGCATTTTGCACGAACATGTAAAAAATCCCATGTTAAGCTACAGAGATATCGCGAAAAGGCTGAAATATCCACAATCTACGGTTGGTACGTATGAAAAACTTTCCATGAACGCTTGACGATAGAAAGCCAGGATGTGGTGGGTTGTAGGAAGTCAAGAATAAGAAAAAGGAAAGAGTATTTTAAAGATTTTTGCCTCAAATCATACGATTTCATCTCGTGATGATGCTAAAAAAGTGAAAATGTCTCAGTCTTATGTACAAAAAGTGAAACAGAGGAAAGGAATGAGATTATAAAGCCCAGGCCGCACCAGATCGAGACTCAAAACAGAACTTATCCGCATAGATACGGTCGCGACAACTCTATGAAGATTTTGATTGCGCGGTGATGGACGACGATACGTATATAAAATTGGATTTTAAACAAATACCTGGTCAAAAGTTTTATACTAGCAAATCTCGGACAGATACTCCTGAAGATTTTGAATTAAAAAAAAGAGGGCAATTTCCAAAAAAATACCTTCTTTGGCAGGCAATATGTAGCTGTGGTAAAAGAAGTCGCTGTTTTATCACCATCGGGACAATAAACGGCAATATTTATCGGAAAGATTGTTTACACAAGCGTTTGCTGCCTTTTATAGGACAGCATGCCTCACCACCGCTGTTTTGGCCAGATCTAGCCAGTAGCCAATACGCAAAATCAGTTATGAAATGGTACAACGCTAACAGGATCATGGTGGTACCCAAAATATGCAATCCGCCAAATAGTCCAGAACTGCGGCCTGTTGAAGAGTACTGGAGTATTATGAAAGGAATTCTAAAAAAGAAAGGCGGAGAAGTAAAATCGGTCCCTGATCTACAAAAAATATGGACCTGGGCGACAAAAATCATTTCTAAAGAAAGCGTGTAAAGTCTTATGACCCGTGTGCGTAGAAAAGTTCGATCTATGGCTTACTGTGTAAACATTAATTAAAATTAAAAATATGATTTTAGAAGTCATTACATTTGTCATTAAATGTGGTATTCAAAATGTAGTTATTTATTTACAAACTAGTTTAAAAACAAATTTTACGTGCCCAAGTTTTGGCGTGTTCAACCTTTAATATGATACAGTCTGTATGCGAAATGTATTTAAAATATGAATAAATGTTTAATATATTATAGCCTAATCCTGTCTGTTTTGTATTTCCAAGTTTTTCACCATTAATATCCCCATACCCCACTAAAGACTTGCAGTAGAATTTGTACTAGTTTTAATAATCAAATGGACATTTAAATTTAATGCAAATAATTTAACTAAAACTAACATTTACTCCGAATAACCCAAACAGTAAATAGTATTTATTATTTTCCGTACCTTAATATTTACGTAACACATTCTAGAAGATTAATTTTAATTTTATCATCGTACTTGAAATCGTTAACTGTGTTATCGTGTTGCCTACCCTACTTATGTGTCGATTATCTACACTTGTAATTAAATAAATGATGTGTAATAGATATTGATGCATGATTGCGGAATGTAGTCACAAGACTACCTTCTTTTGACGTGTTTTCATCGAATGAAAGTCATGTGTTGTTGTCTATGTTTACTTAGATGGGTAGGGATTATGGCAAGTGTTAGGCACACCCGTCTGGCGGCTATGCATCACGCACTTTGTATATTAAACATAATAAGCGCACTTTATGTATAAAATATCATAACAATGTTTTAAAGCGATGAATTTAAGTGTGACGTGACGACCATTGAATATAGGTACAATACCAGTACTTATCAGCTTATCACTAATGATTCGGAAACACTTTCCATTCTAACGTTATGCCAACACTTTAAGGTTGTTATTTCAATGTGCAGTTTAGTTAATGTAAATCGGAAAGAAGTTTCTATGAGACGTTTAAAAACCGCTTCTTTGTGTCGGATGTTAGAGTCGTGATTAAATATTCTGTTCTGATCGAAATTGGCTGCGATATATCAATGAACTCATACACAATGACCGGATATGTGTATGCCGTTCCTTGCGCGAAGGCTGATGCTTCCCGTTGGTCAAATCAAGTGATGGCCTACTCTACTAGATCAAAGGATTAGTAGTTTATGTAACTGTTACGTAATAAGGGTCCTTAAAACATGAGTGTGGTTTTATGAAATGAGCCGCAGGCGAATTTCATAATAAGATCACACGAGTGTTTTAAGGCCTAATTACGTACAGTTGCATACACTGCTTTATCTACACTCATATTATATATATTAAATTAATTGTTCGGAAACCATAGAATGACCGCCATTGTACCGTCATGGCCTACTCGATTGTGCCGGCGCTCGCGCGGGACCAATCGAGTTGGCCATGGCGGTAACATTATGTTATCAAATTCGATGTTCCAAATTTGAAACTCATTGCTTAACAATATTTGAGCATGCATAGTTAAAATTACGTTACTGCCGCAGATAAGAAACTTATCATAGTTAAATCGTTTGTTGTAATGCTTGTCATTGTCTACGGTTTTTGAACGCATTTTAGAGTACTTACAGTATGAGTGTAGATAAAAGTATTAGCGATGGCAAATATCAAAGGGTAATCTTATTCTGCATATCAAAAAATACTGAATGCACAATCAATCGATGTTTTGATATTAATTTAAATATTAGTTAGGTTATGGTTTGGTGTATATTTTTTGTTGTGCCTTTAAACACTAGATGCACTTAAGCGGAGTTCAGCTATAATAGACAAACACCGGCCAAGTGCGTGTCGGACCACGATAAGGCCCCATTTACACATTGATTTACATTTACATTTGCTACTTGTGTTTAGTAACAAATGTATGCACCCGCACTAAACACTAATCAATGTGTAAATGCGCCCTAATTACCTTAAATGGAATAAAAACCAAACTAATACTAAAAGCATGGTGGAGGTGGAAGAACTAAAAGCAATCCACTCCGAATCTAGTGTAGGTATCTAATGCAGAGGTCTTCAAGTACAGACTATTTAACCGAGGGCTAAGGTCAGGCGTCCTAACTCTTTTCGCAGGCTTGATTGTTTCAGGTACTTTACTTCGGCATGATTGGCCATTTCAACGGGCCGTATATATAGGTAGTTCGTTGACCCTTGACGGCGCCACTATCGCGGTGTCGGAAAACAATCAAAAAATACATCATAGGTTCCCTGAAGTTTCACCAAATCGCGAATGTTGTAAAGCGATAGTACCAACATTATAATATAATTAGTTCATGCAGCGGATGAAAAACCCATAGTGCTTACGCGTACTTCCTCGTCAACACTTATGTAACAACGAATGTGTCGTTTAAGTAAGCTATTTAACACCAGGCTGGGGTTTTCTAAAGGCAAAGTTAGTTAAACATGTTAATTTTCCTTGTCTAAGCCAAACAACGCCTCTATTCAACATTTATCCTTCACCTCATACCTACCGTACAGACGGGTTCTAAAATATCAACACGACCAATTGGACAAAAATATGACAAATATGTGTAGGTACCAGGGACCGGAACCGGTAACCATTAAAGGGGTATTAGATTGGGTATTTGATAGAGTTGTTTTTAAAAACCCTATCAATTCGGTAAGCGTATCGTTTGACTTACCCGAACGAAAGGCTAACCATGTCAATACAGTTAATTCGGGTAAGTGGTTACAACCCAGCATATGGTTTCCCTATCAGATAGGGTTTTTCAAATGCGATTAAGCTATTTTAAACTCTGTGACCAATACATTTGACTTATTTATTATTCGAGCACCCTACGAGCTAAGCGCTGCCGGGCGGCACGAGCGAGCCTACAGACAAACAAGAATCTTTTTGCGTATGTTTTCGTACTTACGCCTTTGATCTAGACGCTATTATTGCTTGTTAGTGCGCTATAAGATCGTTGTGTGGTGCCGGTGTTTTTGTTCTTGCCATTCGAGCGTGACGGCTCGTGTCGATTGAATCTTAGACCCAGGCTTATAGGAACCAAAATCAAATTCATATTGTGAAGTGTTAAAATATATAATTTTGTGTTATTCTAGTTATAGGTCGTACTTTGTTTCAATGGCTCCAGCAAAATGTGACGCCGTTCACCGATACTTCTAGTATAATGAAACGATCAATATTAGTCATTGTTGGACACTCAAGAATAAAGTGATTATTTGAAAAAAATATCGTAAGAATAAACTTATGTTGATTGTATTCCCGTTAAAATGATTCAAAATAATTTCGTCGGGACTAATATATGCGAGAAAATGTAATAAAAATAATTGATTCTTAACAGAATCATTTAATCATGCTTTTTATTTTAAATAATGTTCCGCGTATAAGAATGTATTCTGGGTTTTTCGGTGTAAGAAAACATCGTGTGGAAACTGGACCTAATCCCAATAAGTTCAGGCACTTTTTGCGCGCGCGGCGGCGACGCACTATGGCCCAAACGCCCGATCTAGCTGGACAAAATTATTTTACACTCATAGACTAAAATTTACTATTTTTATTATTATTTTGCTATAATTCATGTGATAAAAATTAACCAGTGTAAGTTGACCTTTGTATAAGAATAATTATTAGGGCAGAAGAGGTCAGCTAAACTTGGTTGTGTCATTTTAAGAGAAATGAAGCATTATTACAAATGGCACCTAAAAAAAAAAAATAATTAACTTAAACTACATTTAAGTATTTTAATTCTGCTATTCTTATATTTTAGGTGCCATTTGCAATAATGCTTCATTGCTCTTAAAATTAAAAACCATGTTTAGCTGACCTCTTCTGCCCTAGTAATTATTCTTATACAAAGGTCAACTTACACTGGTTAATTTTTTTTCACATTAATTATACCAAAATAATAATAAAAATAGTCAATTTTAGTCTATGAGTGTAAAATAATTTTGTCCAGCTAGATCGGGCGTTCCAGTCTGATCTTCATAGATTATTTAAACAAGTTTATTCCTTGTCAGATGATCTGTAAATTTGGAAATTTGTAGTTCAACTCCTCCTTAATGCATAGAAACCGAAATTATAACGTTTTTCGAAAATTAAAATACCCTCCCAATCGATTTAATAAAAAACCGGCCAAGAGCGTGTCGGGCCACGCTCAGTGTAGGGTTCCGTAGTTTTCCGTCCGTCACAGTAAGTGTCCCCACTTAAGAGTTAATAACACCGCCATGTACGATATGATATGAGAGTTCCACGTACAGCGACATCTATCGGCAAATTAAGTAAACTATAGAGAACATGCATGAAAAATATTTAATTGAATCTGTTGCATAAACACGTTCAACAACCCCAAACTAATATAAATAAGTGGAAATCTGTAATAATTTTTAACAGTTTTTTAAAGACATAGCGGTTTGAAAACGTAAAATTTTAGGCATTTTCTTTTATACATCAAATGTATTTTCGAAACTTCAGTTCGATTACTTATGTTATGTCCTAACAAGAAAAAAAATGTACGACAACTATATAGCTAAACGCATTTTTTCGTGCCTAAAATTACAAAAATCTTACAAAAACTTGTTCCTTCCAAACAGTTTTCTGCAACTTTGTGAACGGTGACGTCACAATCCACACACTTTTTGTATGGGGCGTTTTGACGCGCGGCGCAGACGCCTAACGTATTTTCACATTTTTGACGTTTCAGGGCTATCATAGATAGTAGGTTTATTAGGGACATTTGAATCTACAGAGAAATAGAATCGAATGACGTCTTCCAAAAAAATCATGCATATTCCTAATTGCGCGCGAGCTTAAAGTATGGAAGATGATTTTTATGGAATAATTCTTTATTGCGTGAACCGATTTTCACCGTTTTTACTTTATTTGAAAGCACGTCATTTCATTGTAATTTTGTAGAAATTACAGGTACAATAAACACCTGCTTATACGGTTAAATTACAAACTTAGTTCAGAAATTATTTTGTAATTTTTTTTCAAAAACTATTCATCCTATCAAGTTCAAAATAATTTTCCTAGAAAGTTTTTGTAAAGTTCTACTTTTGAAATTTTTTTCATATTTTTAAAACTTATGGTTCAAAAGTTAGAGGGGGGGGGGACGCATAGTTTTTTACTTCTGGAGCGATTATTTCCGAAAATATTTACATTATCGAAAAATGATTTTAGTAAACCCCTATTCATTTTTAAATACCTATCCAACAATATATCACACGTTAGGGTTGAAATGAAAAAAAAAATCACTCCCCACTTTACGTATAGGGGAGGTACCCTAATAAAATAAAATAATCCACTTTTTATTTTTCCACTTTGTCGGCGTGATTGATATACATATTAGTACCAAATTTCAGCTTTCTAGTGCTAACGGTCACTGAGATTATCCGCGGACGGACGGACGGACGGACGGGCAGACATGGCGAAACTATAAGGGTTCCTAGTTGACTACGGAACCCTAAAAAGGTCACTTTTTGCAAAAGTCGACGGTTTGCAAAAAGTTTACAACATTTTAATTTGAACAAGTAACTGTAGTTAGAGGACCACAAAACTGACATCATATTCAAATTTCAGCTCTCCAGCACTTCCGGAACGCGAGTTATTGAATTTACAATATTTGCAAAAAAAAGGTGTTTTTTTGCGAATTGCGGACGATCCTCTGGACCGATTTTGCTCTACCGGGGCTCATTCTCTTTGTTTTATAATTGCGCACATTTGTTATATTTAACTATTTTTTTTCCGACCCGTAGTTTTTCCTCTAGAAGCGAAAAACTGGCTTTTACCATTTTTTTGGCACCTTAGCGCCCAATATTCACTTATAAATTTTATTGATATCAATTCCTGCCACTTTGATCTATACAAACAATTTTTTTCCCGTCCAATAGGAATTGACTGTACTTTTTATGATTTTTCCGCTAATTCTATCTGAGTATTGCTATAATTATTTGAATTGCGTGTTTTCTATAATTAAATAAATGAAATCAAATAAAATAGGAGTTGATAATAGTTTAGAAATGCCCCGAAATATTTTGATGACTTGGCAGAAAATTTCTAAATTCACATGTTAAAAATTCAAAAAAATATATTAAAAAATTAATTGGTTGGAACCATATTTGTTTTCATTGTAATATTTTTGTTACAACTTGAAATTGTTTTACGATTACCGATAAATAATTTCCTCGCAAATAAAGTGAAAATTAGAGTGTAACCCTCGTCCATAAAACCCATTTTACACTCGACTTTTAAACGCCTCGCGTAAAATCGTACGTTTTATGCACTTGTTGTACAATCTACTATTATAATATAATAAAAATTAAATTAAATAAAAATGAAAATAAAACGAAATGAAACGAAAACTAAACGAAACGAAAACGAAATGAAAACGAAACGAAAACGAAACGAAAACGAAACGAAAACGAAACGAAACGAAAACGAAACGAAACGAAACGAAAACGAAACGAAAATAAAATGAAAAAAAAATGAAAAAAAAAAATTAAAGAAAAACAAAAAAATGAACACAAATATTATACACTGAATTTTTTTTAATACGAGTATAACATGAAAAATAAATTATGTATATATACACGGTGAATCTGAGTATCCCGACAGATTTTAACCATACACCCCGAATAATTAACCGAAAATAAGTACCATGACTATTTTTCAGTAAAAAGTATACAACCATCCGCCATCTTGGATTATAAAACAGAAATAATTTTCGAAATTACATCCCCTAAATATAAATATTAATTATTTGAAACGGGCTATTTACCTCGCACCCGAAATATCGGGTACCCAATAACGCTAATATACATAATACATGGTAAATACCCCGTTTCAAATAATATTTATAATGTGAATGACCATGTGAGCTTAAAAAATCGTATATCCCATAATTAGCTGAAAACGACTACCAATCCCTACGCCAATTCATGGGTTGCCAAGCGGACCACAGGCTCAACTGAGTATTGGTTTCTGTCAAATCGATTTGAATATGAATATAAATTGTGTTTTTATTCTTATTCAAAATAATTATTGCCCATCTCATCAGTACGTGCGAACTATGCAAAAATAAACTGAAGGTAAGACACATTTCTTTAACAGAAATTCTTTAATTTAAAGTTGTGTACGTGAGCAGAGGACTGGACTGTGAGTGTGACTTTAGCAGAATGAATAAACGACAGCAAATCTTATATTTACTCAATTTGTTCCGCCGCCACCTCTCCTGTTCCATTTCAAATGAGAAAGATAGAACCGTCTGCCTGCGTGGAAAAGAGACAGGAAAAGGGTAGCCCTATGATAGGGTAAGCGGTAAATATTAAAGCTATCTTAACCCCATTCGACTCGGAAACCACATTGAAAAGGGTTAAGCCTATTCAAAATGATTTCCATATCGATAGGGTAACCCAATGATAGGGTAACCCTATCATTAGTGTAAGACTTTAATAGGGTTACCCTATCGAAACGATTAATCAAATGAAGGGGTTTTCCGGTCCCTGGTAGGTACACGACCCATACAAGTTGGGTTGTGTTCACATATTTTTGTCCAATCCAATTGGTCGCAAACACATACATACAAATATTATCAAGGCTGTCTGTATACCCTACAAAAGTAACCGACGGCTAGAATACGTAACACGGCCGAAGCGTGTTACGTATTATTAGTTTTTTTAAATGGGATAGGTAATATACCTACCTACCGGCTAAAATTGATTAATTTACATCCAAGTAACAGTAAACTAATTAGACAGCGAGTCAACCTTTGATCTGTGTATATGTAGTTTAATATGACAAAGTGAATTCTTAATAACATCTTCTATTCCAGCCGTACCTTCCTTCAAAACATAATCAGTCATGTCATGCGATTAAGATCCTTAATTAGTTAGCTTTACGGTCGCTTTTAACGGCATTATCTAATCCGTAATGGGAAGATCTAAATATAACCGGAAATGCGCACGCTCATATAAATCTTTCACATGTGTCGATCTCACACCAAAAATATACTAAGAGAAGAATTCCATTCAAATCTGTAACAAAACATATGGCATGCTATTTGAAACGCCTTACTCGTGAGACTTTTTAATAATTCAATGAGAAGTTGAAGCCAAAAACGTATGTAAATGGAATGAGATCATTGTCTGTCCATTCGTATGGTAATATATGTAGCCTTCACATTTTGGCGCTAAACCCAAGTCCCGTTTTGGTTATACAAGTTTTTAAATTGTTTTGAATGAAGAATAAGAGGTTTCACGTCGTTTTTTTCTGACTTGGATTAAGGCTGCCGTTCCACTGAGGCGGAGGTGAGATGCCGAAATCAACCAAGATCATCATCCGCCGCCGCTCATCTCCGCCTTAATGGAAAGGTAGCCTATTGGTTGATTCCCATGCGGGTTTCCTCTCATCTCAGTCGGGATAGTTGATTGATAGGCATTACATAGGTATGTATGTACCTATCTATGTATATGTATTGTACAACGCCTCGAGACGTGAGGATGCCTCTGAATATTACCAACTTGCAAAAGCAATAATTTTAGGCGTTATTCATAAGACAATTATTTCAACTGTTACTGTAGTCCTAGACGTCCCAAATTAATAGGTGTTTTTCTTAGCATTGACAATACTTCTGCGAAACAGTATTAAAAACAAAATTACGTAGAGACAATAACGAAATTAAATTCATTGGAATTTTAAAAGAAATCTGTCACGTGGGTATTCACAACGTTTTGCGTAGGTACCTAAGATGTGAATTAAAACGAATTATAACATGGCCGCAGGATTCATATAAAATAATTGTAGTTGGAGGTCCACTTGTACTGGTTTGCCAGTGGCTATGAGCTTAATGAGCTTTGTCAAGCACTACCATTCTGTTTGTTATGTTTGTGAAATAGGCGCGAGGGCAACCCAATTTTAAAATGTCAACAACATCTTTTATTAGTATATTCGGCTATTAAAATGAATGGTTGGCTAATTACAAAACATTGTACTTAAATGATTATTTATTTCATATCCCATATTGTAGGTACAAACCGTTCTATTCAAAACATTGAATATAAATCTAAATAACTAAATGTTGTTGTCGATTGTAAGTGCCTACACATCTTCAAAACAAATGAACGTTATTATTAAAAGGCACCTTGACATAAACAATTAAATCCTGCATATACATAGTTATTATTTCCTTCCCCAATGACCTCATTAGCCAGATTTAAATAGAACCTATTGTTATTGCAATTCTCTAATCCGAAAAAGGTACCCTTTTGATTTGACTTTATTAAATCCATTACAAACTTGTGAACATTTGAGGCATTAAATATTTGGCGATAGATAGTGTTAATGCGTTAGTTAGTTATAGTAATTAACAATGAGCCGCTAAGTAGGTCTAGCGTATTTGGGGCATTTTGCCTTTTAATATTCATTATCGTTACATAACGAGGCGCGCCGACGGCGCCGCGCGCGCGGCTTTCACTCCATCCGCGATTAATTACGAAGACGATTGTGTACGCGCAGCGCTTCTATTTACTCAACTGCTTCGCCCGCCGAAAGATAAAGAAACTACCAAAGTGCCTACGTTACACGCCAGTATCTTATCGCGAACACTCTATTGATCGCTCACCATATATCGCGCTCGCCTCGCCTTAAACGGACGACACAACCGACCTTATTGTCCAATTTAACTTCAAAACGCTTTTGTGGCCGCGATGTTACCGGTGAAGTCATAATGTGCGCCGTATAAAAATAGAACCGTGCGTTTACAGGAAAATAGTGTCAATAACAAAGTGTTGCGGTTTGTAATCGAGCGGAAATGGCGGCCAAATCGCCTACATTAAGTTTGAAGTCGCGGGAAATCATCGGTGGTGATCAGTTCAGTCAGCGTCGCGAAGTGTTCGACAAACACGACACCGTGTTCCTCCCGCTGGCGTCGCCGACCAACCTAGCGCCCTCTTACGTCGAAGTCGAGCCTATAGTGACGTCCAACCACGGGAAGACTACGAGCAATTTTAAACGTAACAGCCCGGGATATTCAAGCATGAGGGAATCGCGGACGGATAACTCGGAAGTTTTCGAATTCCGAACGCGAAAATATTCCGACAATTTCACTTCGGAGTCGAACCAGGATGACGATGTGGATTACAGGCGGAGCATGACTGAGCGGACTCGGCGATTATCCAAGTTACGGCGAGATTTCCTAACTTCCAACTTGCACGAACCCAGCAACGATAGCTCATTCACGCGCGCCGGGACTCGTGCCTCCATGCCGGTAAGAAGTGGCTCCATAAATTACAGGATAGAAAGCCCCAATCTGTACAAATTTCCCTTTGCGGAGCGTATCGCCACTCCACCTTCTGTGCGAAAAGTTACCGTAGACTTGGGCCCGTCAGAAGTCGACAGCGGAAAGGAGAACCAAGATCCTGAGTTTAGGTCGAAAATCGTTAGCTTGCCAGATACTGATGCTTTAAAGAAACACGACCATCAAAAGATGTTTGACGAGCTCGTAAAACGATATTCCCCACAACGCAAACCAGTCGACTGGAAGATACCTCCCACCAAACCCAGGATTGTGGATTCGGTTCCTAAACTAACTACACCTAGCATGGCGAGCCAAGAGAGCTCAAACAGTAAGAAACAATTAGAAGACAAGACAATCCAACCAGAAGATGAAGATGTTTTCGACAAGTCTGAAACTGAAGTCAGTTTAGTCATCGAAGAGAAAGTAGAAGATAAAAAGGAATCACACCCCAATGGACCCGAGATCGTTATTCAAGAATCAGATAAGTTAAATAATAGCAATGAAAGAGAATCTAAAATATCTCTGACTGAGCTAGCTGAGAAGAATGATGAAGTACCGGAATTATCGACAATAACTCGACAAATTAGCAGAGAATCGGCTAAAAGGCCACCTTTAGATAAACATGTTGATTTGACGATCCCAGACTTGCTAGAAAAGATGAATGTGGAAGGTGAGAACCTGGAGCACAAGAAGGACCAGAAAAAGGTGAAGCGGAAGAGAAGTTTTCTGGACAAACTACTTGGGCGTAACAAAAAGGATACAGTTGTAGTTGGTAATGATAAATAATAATGTAGTCGCTGCTTTGCACCTACTACACCTGCCAAAGACTATCAAGGTTGATTGGTGATAATATTATGACGTCAAAGTTTACTTATAAAAATATTTTTATACATATTAAACCAGTAGTATTTTTGATAAATTATTTTTGTTATAATTAAGCCTAAGACTTCCTCTACTCGACTCTTTATCTAAATGCAACGGTTGGGTTATCAATAGCTGATAAGCAGTAAGTGCCATGTGACACTCCCTATCTGCCAAATTCTTAGTAGTTTTTATAAAATGTATAAAGTAGGTACCTACTTAAAAAGCTGGGTGTTTACTTCAGTGCTAAAATCGTTTATGATTGAGTCGGTACCTACTTGCCGTTTTCTTTTTACTTAACGTATGGTTTTTTGCCATATATTTCGTATTAACTGCATTTTTATAAAGAGGATAAACTCACAGCTTATAAAGGATGCTTTTACTTTTTTTTAAGAACCATTTACGAGTATTCGAGGTCTACAATGTCTGTACTATGGAGTGTATTTGACTTATACATACCATAACTAACAAGTAGTTTTATTTTCCGAGTGTGGCGCCATCTGGACAGAGCTTTGCGCGTTTATCCTCATTACTTTACGCCGTAACTTCGAGTACTAGACATAATTTGAAATGTTGAGATATATATATTTATTATGTGAGTATGTTATTTTACACAAGATACGCGATATATTCGTTTTTTTTGTAAATATTTATTTTTAAAAATAATTTTCCAGTCTTACCTTATATAAATGTTATTATTGGGTATTCCCTACTGTATATAAAATCATAATAAGTAAGAACACAGAACTCGCCAAATACTGTCAACTTCCTTCCTCTTAATTAGTTTAATCTGTATTTATTATGTACCTACCTTTTTTGTGACGTTTTGCTGTCAAAGGTACAACAATGTCGGTTGTCAATAAGGCGTTACTGCCATGAAAAATAATTTTAAATTTACTCTATTAACAACCGATAATGATGCACCTTTGACTTGAAAAAGTCACATTTTACCTATCCACAGTGTTGAACTTTAAATCTAATTTCTGCAATACGTTATTATTTTGTAATTACACATAGGTACCTAACCCCCTTATTCATAAACGTATTTACAAGTACAAGCCTCATTTAACTAATAGGTAATTAATCGTTTGTCCTTATCCTTATCTGTCACTTTGACAGTTGTGTTTGTTAGAAACGGACTAAACATAATTTAACTAAACGAGGCTTGTAAGACGTTTATGAATAAGGGATAAGTGGTTTAAACCAAATTTTTACTAAGATATTAATACACACGAATTTAACAGAAAAATATTTTATTTAGAACATTGATAAAATATAAAATTTTGCTATGTATCATATGTTTCATTTTGTGTCAGTGTTTAATTTTCTCACCTCCTGTTCTAGCGGGAAGAGATGGTCATCATCAACATTAGGTGCTAATTGTCTCATGGCCGCCGCTAGTTTGTACACGTACTCCTTATTGTGCCCACTAGGCCCTTTACTGGCAACGATTTGTTTGGCTATTTCTTGTATGGATGCTGGACCTGCAATTAGCATTATATCAACAACTTTTTCTAAACATTACAACAAAAATCTTGTTTGGGTAAATTTTATTTAGGTACTCGAGATTCAACCTTATAAAATCCATCATAAAGCATAGTTTTGCGTGGTTTTCAACAGCTGCAATTAAGTAGGCGCAGTAATGTAAAGTTTGTTTGCTAACGCAATATTGCATCAAGACAAGTGTACGCATAAGTAGGTATGCCGATATCATTAAAGATGAAAGATAACAACACCTCTTCACTATCAAGTTCTGATAATTTAGGATAAGCATAAAAATATTCTGTAAATATTGCATTTACTGCTTTATTCAAATATAACTCATAATAATATAACTCAATTTAATGACAAGTATAGTTTTTTGTTTTCGTAATTTGAGTCTCGAACGCAGACATAAAAGCCGTATCCAAATTACGAGTACGCCCGTTATGGCACACATGTTCGCAGCCGCCATTCCTAATGTGAACGCAGAGAGTATACATGAAATAGAGCGTCACAGTCTGAGAACATTTTAAGGCTGCAAAAAGTCTCAAGCGCCATCTGAACGAGCAAACCAAAGTTACTGCATAATATAGGAGGACCGTACTTTGCCATGTAGTAATTGATAGCGTTACTAGATGGCGCTGTACTCTCTGCCCTATTATATGGTAACTTTGGTTTGCTCAACTATAGATGGCGCTACTGACTTGGAGTGTCAAGAAGTTCTCATATATACTCTCTGGTGGATGTGTGTGCCGTGCTGCGCGTAGAAGTTTGAGATTATGTTGTATCATGAATACCTAATTGTGATGAATCCCACCATTAAATCCTATTTCCAACAAAATAAAAGCTAGATTGGTTGATAAGAGTTTTGAAAAAAAAATTTTATAACTATACCTGCAAAAGATTCATTGTCCTCCGTAGCAATATACAATGTCAAGTCAAAGGATTCATGTGTCTTGTCTTTCGGATGGAATGTTACCGTTTTCTGACTATAGCCATTCTTTTCTCTAAAGTCTAAATACTTTGTTACAGTATCTACATCTTCTAGTTTAATTTTGTAGGCCACACCCCATACTGAACTGTCAGGGTCAGTACTGGCTATTAGGGTTACCACTCGCCCTGGCTGCAATAATATTTTATTAGGTATTGCTGCACTGATATTATTACTATTCTTAAGACAAGAAACTACTTGAGTGATTACTAAGACTAAAGAAGGTGAAGCAATTATTTAAATTAAATTAGGTAGGGTGATTGTGCTAGTTTTCGTCCACTCTTGTCAGTTTTCCGTCCATACTTATTTATATGTTTATCTCTAAGATTTTCCAAAAATAAATGCTTAAAAGTAAAAAATGTACTAAAGAATAAACTGTAAATATAAACTATGTTGACCTTAACACGTTTTCCCATTTATTTGCAGCAGTTTAATCAAGTGGACGGTAAACTGGACCTGGACGGGAAACTAGCACAATTACCCTATGTATATTAAAATAGTAAAACACAATCTTGAAATTTTATATTTGGTAATTCAAACAAAACGAAGTACTTAGATATAATTTTAAAAAGACTTATTAGTAGCTCACCAAACGAAGACGACTAACTGCCTGATAGGGGAAATAATCCGTGTATAGCCGATTTTTTTCGTGTAGTGCAGTTGTACAATCAGCAGCAAAAGTAGCTAAGCAGCTCAGGTGTTGAAAATGATCTTCACATGCTCTTATTCTCTTAACAACAAAGTCGTGTCAAGCTCATTTTGATCACTTGAGCTGCTTAGCTACTTTTGCTGCTGACTGTAGATAAAGGTGTCTTACACAACATACTAAAAGTACTGGTTCATGGGGGTGGTGCAAATGGGGAGGGGGAGGTGTAAAGGTGAACAATCTATGCCGCTACCTACTGCATCGTCCTGAGACATTGTTTAGTTTTTTATTTTGGAACCCTTAGTTATAGTGGTTATTTTTTAAGAAGTCAGAATCTTACTAAGGAATTCTATCGACAACACTGACATCTTAAAAAAATCGTACTATACTCAATAAAAGTTCAAAATAGATTGTGAAATGGAATATTTACAAAATTTCGTACAACGGTTCTTCAGAGGGTATTAACTCACCATGTGGGTGTCAATAAAAACTTCTTTAAATAAGATAACTGATTACAGGAATTAAAATTAAATAGAGTTATGTTATTATATTACAAAACATATACAGTAAAACCCTTTATAAGGGGAAAAAAAGGGACCCAGTCAAAAACGCGTCTTAAACGGGAAAGCATCAGGAAAACAAATAAATTATTTAGGGCTGTCCTGTAATGTGGGGCCTCAAGTTGCTGGAACTGATATAAAAAATCGTATTAAACGTGATAGTATTAAGCGGGTTCTACTGTATATCCCAATTATAATATTAAAAAATATACAAAATAAAATAAAAAAAATTTGAATATTAAAATTGGGTGGTTGAAGTACGGGATTACTAACAGTAGTGAGTTTGGGAGGTGTAAAGTGGGGGGGAGTAAAGGGTAATAAAATTATATGAATAATTTAAAGATACTTACCTTCCCCGGAACACCCCGGTGGTCGATACTATGTTGATAAAACCTCCTTAGGTATCCTTTAATATAACCTACTAGTTTTACTTCATAAGGAAATTCTACCTTCCATACTAAGGAACCGTAGCCAAACACCCACATCTTTATCCTTTAACAAAGTTTAATATCTTCTAATTTAAAATCGACAGAACCAGCATCATATGATTTTTGTTTTGATTTTGATTTTGACAAATACAAACATGATGACAGTGACGGCAAGCAAGCAAGCAAGCAACGAAGGAACGTTCATAACATAATTATCATATTCGTGTCACGTGATTTAATGTGATATTTTTTTACGAGTTTGAAATTACTTAATTTGCAAACATTGTTTTGCTTTTATCATATGATTAATGAAATGGGTTGGATACCATAACGCAAAATAGATTTTTTCGGGCTGATGACATGTAGATCGATATAATATCAGAGAAATGGGATGACAAAGAATGCTTGTCAACGATCAAGTGTGGCAAAAAAATGAAATCCATGTATGTGTCTAAATTGTCTATGTGAGCGTAAAATAGTGATGCCAAATACAACAGGTTAATTATCTATCGGTATTTGACTTTCTTATCGATACGTTCTAAAAGCCTCTACAGACGTAAGCGAATAATTCAGTGGAGTGATTTGACAGCTCTCTGCATACAAAGCGGTTGTCAAATGTATGTAAAGTTCTGTCAAATCACTCCGCTGAATTATAGATTCTACCTTAGTCAAAGTAGTAAAACGGCTATTAGATATGGCAATTTGTAGGGCCCAACCTGTTGTGTTAGGAGGTGTAATAGGAGGTAGGGCCCGTAGGGATCTGAAGGAGGGTGAGGGAGAGGCAGGGTACACAACAGGTTGGGCCCTACAAATTGCCATGTCTAATAGCTGTTTACACTATGACGGCAGTTGATATCCCCACTACCAACTTGACGTTTAATTTCAGGCACATTTTCGACTAATATTATTCTTCTTTCTCCGTGCCTCTTCCCATTCGGTCGGCCCTCCGAATATTTTTCCGCCAGTTGGCTCTCTCACACTACAGACCGACGTTCGACTAATATTATTACATTACCTAATTAAATAGTTAATAACTAGTATGCTTTTTCTAAGCTAATAATATATTCTTTAATATTAAAAAAAATTAAATAAACAAAATTATTTATTATTAAATTAAAAATATTAAGTGAACAAGATTATTTCCTAAAATAATTTCAAATATTTCATACAACGGAAAACGGAATTTCAAGTCGCCGGTCGAAAGCGCATTCGATTGATCGCATGACCATTTTGACAGCTGACCTCTCATTCCAACTATATTTTTATCTCGTTCTTATCGTTTGACTAGTCGCTTTTAGGCGCGGTACACACTCGAGCGGAATCCAGCTATCATAAATAAAAATCAGCCGCAGCATTAAAGTAGGAAATTTCTTTACGGGAGCTGAATTTTTGTATGGAGCCCATATACAATATTCAGCCCGATTTCCGTTTTCCGCTGCTTTTTGACTATGGTAGCGAATTCCGCTAAATGTGTTGAGCGCCATATTTGAATGAAATAATACTGCAAGGTAAAAAAATCTTTAATAATAAAAATACCCGTTTAAAACCGGATCTAAAAGGTTCTAATTTAATCGTCTTACGTAATGGCGTAATGTGAATATAATATTAATTTATTCATTGGATTTTTTTGAAGCTATAATTATAATTTTCATATCGAACAGTTATCGATATAAGTCCCTAAAACGTTTTGTCAATCCCTAGCGTAGAATAAATGTTTCGGTTTTTACACAAAATAATCATGAACATTAACTATTATGATAAAATATTAGCACACAGTATACGAAACACTAATAATTAATAGTATCTAGTAAATACTTACACGATTTATTTTGCTAATATGACAAAATATTGTTTCAAAGACATCGATCGGAATATCATGTAAACCTGTGAAATGAGTAATTACTTGGGTTTTTCCTATGAGTAATAGTCCAATCTGGAACACAACACGACACCATGTTTCTCCTTTTTCATCCCAAGTTATTTTATTCACGATTGTTTTATATTTTCCACGCTAAAATATGAGCTGTCACGACGTGGGTACGTAAGCTGACTACCCAAATTCAAAAGCAGTCACTTCTTCAAAATGATCGTGTGTCTCTTTTGCACTCGTGGAATGTTCATATACGTGTTGGTTTCTCTTTTGCGCACGTCGTTTATCTTTTAGCGACAAGCGCCATTTTATATCTATGTATAATATGATGTACATTTTGAATTTGAATTTATTTATTTATTTGCATACTGTTTTTCAACAGTTGAAAAAAGTGATACCTACCAGTATACAGTGTGGAAAGATAAGTCGGGCCCAGGAGGGAAACTACCTTAAAATGTTGAGATAGCTCAATTCACTGAAAGGAAACATTCTTTAATTTTTTTTAAGGGACATAACTGCATTTACAAATTTTTGGAAAAGAGTAACAGTTTACAAAAAAAACTATTTATAGTCTGGCAAACCATTTCTGTCAGTAGAAACGCGCGGCAAATTCGAAATACGTACATGTGGCAACCCTTTGTGATGAGACACCGTATTTCATGACGAACATTTCAATTCACATTGAATTTGTTTCTAGTGCATGTCACTCTCTCATCTTAAGCGCGAGTGAGATAGAACTCCTGCCACGTTCCCAATTAAATTTAAATTCATTTTTAAACCATATGTCAATTGCCTCAACCAGATTATCTGTTGCAGTTGATGACATATCAGATGAAATATATCCGTCTCCTTTTTACATACCTTAAATGTCACCTAATGAAAGGGGCGGAAATACCACCTAAAATTAAAAACATAAAATTTGATGATCATTGCTGCTTTTTTCACTGATTCTTAGTGTTGTCATACTTTTGTTCGCTGTACATTGCTACTGCGTTCGTTGGCTGGCCAGACTATATTTTGTAATTTTTGCCATAAATAATTTTTATGACAATTGATGCCAATCGATCCTATTTCCAACAAGGATAAAAAGTTCTTAATATAGTCTGGCCAGCCAACGAACGCAGTAGCAATGTACATCAAACAAAAATATAGCAACACTCTAGGGCGAATCGAAAAGCAGCATTGCTCCATAGAAAAGCAGCAATGTAGATCGAACAAAATGGCCACACACTTCCGTAGGTACGTCAGTCATGTCAGTGAAGTTTGTGGAGAATTTTAACTCTGCAATCTGCATTGTATAAAATAATTTGATAACTCTGAGTCTGATCATGATATACCTATTATTATGTCTGAATTAGAATGTGCGAAGAAATTGAAATAACCAACATCTAAAAAGGACAGAAGAGATCGGAGGTGGAAATTATGCGGTCAAAATATAATAGTTAAAGTGTTGAAACCCAGCAAGGAAACAAACATCGATTGCTAAAATCATAAGGCCAGTCGAGGAAAACGAGCATATCTACTAGAAAATACAACTTTTCAGCTTAGAATGGAATAAGTTTACTTAGCTGCATAATGCATATTACTCAGTAATACTCCTAATTATTATGATTTCCTTTCATTGTCTTAAGACTATTTTTAGGTACTTACCTATTGTACGAAGTGTATCATTAATTAATTAATAAAACACGTGAGATTTTGGTGTTTATTTATTGTACACATTGCTGAGGTATATCAAGGGAAAACATTACAATGACTTTGTTACAATATCGGAAGGTAGAGGGGTGCTTGGTGCTTGTTAGTAGGTACTGGTTGTTAAACCTGATTTTTACCGCTTTCTTTCGACAATATTGACCAGCAAACGTTCTTGGACTTAATTTGGCACCAGTTTTCACTTTAATTATCCGATTTACACTGAAAGAAAGAACTTTAAATGATAATTCAATACAAAAATCAAAGTCACATTTATCACGCAAAATACCTGCATAAGGTATACCTAAATTTATATCCTAGCTGAGCTTTCTTAGTTAGTACATTTATTTATTAAACAGTGGTGGCAGATAGGTATTACATTAATAAGTAAAACGCAATCTGAAACTTTAAAATGAAAGTAAACAAAAGTAATTTTTTAAAATTAAAAAGTTACATTGCCACAGATAAAACACAAATTATGCACAATTATCGAATTATTCAAAGACAAGTGTTGCCAACCCGCGATTTTTCAAATTTGCCGCTCTTTTCTACTGACAGAAATGGTTTGCCAGACTATACCAACCAAGTTTAGGGCAAAAGAGAACCCATAAATAATAATAAAAATATTTTTCATACAATTAGTATGGATAAAAGTGAAAATTAAGAAAAAAAATGTGAATGCAGTTTTAGTTTTTAGGAATAATAAAATAATGTTTCCTTTCAGCGAATTGAGCTATCTCGACGTTTTCAGGTAGTTTCCCTCCATGGCCCGACTTATCTTTCCACACTGTATAGTCAGATATAGACCGGTATTAGACATTGCAATTTGTAGGGCCCAATCTGTCAGGTTGGGAGGTGTAATAAGAGTTAGGGCCCTTAGGGAGCTGAAGGAGGGTAGGGAAAGGCAGGTTACACAACAAATTGGGCCCTACAAATTGCAATTTCTCATCAATTTCTAATACCGGTTTTACCGGGTATACGCTGATCCTCTGTCTAGAGTATAGTATGTCTATGTAATCCACCAATCATGGTTACTCACATTTTTGGCACTGGTTCCACTTTGATTTCCACATCTATTAAATATATAAAAGAAGAAACTGACTGACTGATTGATTGACTGACTGACTGACATATTAACGCACAGCCCAAACCGCTGGTTCTAGAGATTCCAAATTTGGCACGTAGGTTCCTTATAAGGTCTAGGGATGCACTAAGAAAGGATTTTCTAAAATTCACTCCCTAAGGGGGTAAAATAGGGGTCCAAAGTCTGTATGGCGAATCAAGATTTGTTAGACTATTTTATTCGAAACTTCACAGGAGTATTCGTAACGATAAATGAGTAAACACGTGTTTCAGGTTTTTTGAAAATTCAACCCCTAAAAAGGGCAAATGTGGTCACAAAGTCTGAAAATCAACATGGGTATCATATCCTTTTTTGAGTACTTATAATACGCGGGCGAAGCCGCGGGAAAAGGCTAGTTTTATATATTTTGAATGTCAATTTTCCGCACCCTCTCACGTGCCACAGACTAGTTAACCGATAAGAGCGAGAAGAAGCGATAGTCAGAATGAGACAAAAGTATGACAGATCGGTCGTGGTGGCATAATAGCCGTAACAGACGAGCGGACCGGACCACGGACCGATAAGGATGCTGCTATTTGTTAGAATGAAATAGCTATATACCTTTCTCACTCTAACAAATAGTGGCGTCCTTATCGGTCCGTGTCCGGCCCGAACCGAATCTCACCGTCCGTTACTAGTACGAGTATTACGTCAGTAGACCCCTTAAAGCAACTCACGTCCAAAGAATATAATACGCACTAGGAGCTCACGCAAAGAATATAATACTCACTAGCTCACGTCTCAAGTTTAAGTAGACATTAGAGTTTGCAATTTGTAGGGCCCAATCTGATAGGTTGGGAGGTGTAATAGGAGTTAGGGCCCGTAGGGAGCTGAAGGAGGGTTGGGACAGGCAGGGTACACAACAGATTGGGCCCTGCAAATTGCTATGTCTAATACCAGTTTAACTCTATGCTTTATGCCGCCTGTACATTCTCGCTGAGACACACCGAGACAGGCCGAGCGCGAGAGTGTACATGGCTTTGTCTCGTGGGTCTCGCCTGCTCTCGGTCCCGTGTCGGTTTTTTGCGGAAGAGTCAAAGGGTCTCTCAAGCAAGGAACGCGAGTGCGTCACTGTACACTCTCGCGTCTCGCAGTTGTCGCGCTGCTGGAAAGTGAAGACGTGCTGTATCGTAGGCGACAAAATGGCTTGGAATCATGATAGTGAACTAAATTTTCTAGAAATGTATCGATCGAAACCTGTTTTATGGGATCCGGATCATACATTTCACATGCATAAAAAAGATTTTTTTCGTCTATCTTCTCGGAATTCACAACTGTGACTGAACTATGCGAGAGTGTACATGGTTGCACTCGGACGATCACCTCTCGCCCAAGAATATACAAGCGGCATTAAAACCATATGGGGTCGTGTAGCAAGCGATCATGGCATGATACAGAATCGAAAAATGAAACTTATGATGTTAATCATAGATTTACATAATTCTTCAGATGGAGTACTGCTAACAACATTTTGTGATTTCATAATGAGCCAGTGTCCTCGTGGTTACGCACTACACACACATACGCACAGCAATAATGAGCCGCTCCCCCGACAGTCGTGTCCAAACGTCTATGCAGTCAAGTGCTGTTAAATAATAATTAAATATGCCGTCGTGCGTTGTCAAATGCTGCAGAAATGCCACCGGTCGAAAGAAAAAACGGATGGGGTAACTTTTCACCGTTAAGTAAACAATTCATTGCGTAATCATATTAAGAATCAGTAAATTCGTAAACTATTCAACTTCACGGTAGCTGTGTTGCCAGTGGTTGAATGGAAACTTCCCGAACGTAAGGGGGTCTATAATCGCCGCGATATGTTGTTAATACGATATTGACGTCCCCACTCCCAACTAGACGTTTTATTTCACGCACGGTTTCAACGAATATTAACGTTACCTAATTTTTAAAATACCTAACTTTTATGCTTTTGTAAGCAAATTATCTGGAGGCACGGCATTGCCCCCGCCAAGTCGAGCGCGAAGCAAACACTGCCGTACCATCCTTTACTGGAACCATTTCGCCGCATTTTCAGGCCCTTATTTGAGAACCTCTGGATAAGACCAGAACTCAGAAATTTTCTTCATCCAGTAAGCTATAATCACATACTTAAAATCCAAAATTTCAAGTCTGTAGGTCATTTAGTTCCGAAGTTAAGCGAAAGCAAAGTTTTGCATTTATGACACTCACTCACTCATGATCATAAAAATAGAACTAGTACTTCCCATAAACTCAGAGAGCTGAAATTTGGTACAGAGTTAGGGTTTAATGGCCACATAAAGGGAAAACTATAAAAACTAAGATAATCGAAGATCTGGAGTGCCTGGTGACCCTGATAAGAAAACAAAATTTGGTCAAAATATAATGCATTGGACTAAGAGCGGTGATACCCGCCCCGCACAAGAAAAAAAATGTGTCAAATAAGAAAATCTAATAAAATAAATCAATAAGCCCACGTTTCTACAAAAAGAAGTGAAATCCCACCAAAAACATTCTGTAAAAAACTAGCCAAGTCTCGATGGAGCTGTTTGTTTATCTCTAAAAAACCGGCCAAGTGCGAGTCGGACTCGCGCACCGAGGGTTCCGTACAAACCTGTAGGTATATAAGTAAAAAAAGAAAAGTAAGTTCACCCATCGCATTGACATAGAAAATTGATTTTGTTAGGTAGGTAGGTATTATAGACCTGAATATTTGATATGAGTTTCAATTTAATACCTCTACGCGTTTACGAGGAAAAAGGTAGTAAGTATAAAATTAAAACAAAAAAAATTGTATGATTTTACTATAAATGTCTACTTTTCGTAATTTTTCCTTTGTCTGTGCTATATGAAGTTTCTTCGTGCCAAGTTTCAAGTTTCTGAGTTTACGGGAAGTACCCTTTAGGTTTTGAGTTTCTTGCGAGTACTCAGTTTCAAAATATGCGACTTAAATGGCTATTTCTTTTGATTGCGTTGACATAAAAGTTTGGTTTTGCTACATCTGAAAGGTCCTATAGCCCAAAGTATTTGACATGAATTTAATTATAATACCTCAACGTGTTTACGAGGAAAAAGGTAGTAAGTTTAAAATTGAAAAAAATATTTTTTTGTATGATTTTACTAAAAATTTCTACGTTTTGTAATTTTTCCATTGTCTATGCTATATGACGTTGCTTCGTGCCAAATTTCAAGTTTCTGAGTTTACGGGAAGTACACCGTAGGTTTTGCGAGTGCCGAAAACTCTAAAATTTGCAGCATAAACGACTGTATCTCTTGATTGCGTTGGCTTTTAAGTTTGATTTTTTCACAGCTCTAAGGTACAATAGACCTGAGTATTTGATATAAATTTCAGCTTGATACCTCCAGGCGTTCTTGAGAAAAATGGTCTTGACAGACAGACAGACAGACAGACAGACAGACAGACAGACAGACGGACAACAAAGTGATCCTATAAGGGTTCCGTTTTTTCCTTTCGAGGTACGGAACCCTAATAATGAAATCTAGACAAAGTCGTGCCAAGTCTAAGGTTCCTTACTGCGATTTCTTTATTATTATAGTTAATGTTGTGTGACTTGGCCGTTGAAGGGTACATAAGGGTACAAAACCAGGTGCTCCATGACACTATTGCACCAATCTGTCGCCAGAACCGCTACCCATTGACGATGGAAAATTTCCACTTGGGAAACGTTTATTTATTTATTTTATTTTATTTTATTATTCAAATAAGATTCAATAACGAATAACCACCAATAACGAATAATAACCAGTCATGACTGGTTATTCAATACCCTTGTGTACCCTTCAACGGCCAAGTCACACAACATTAACTATAATAATAAAGATCTCGCAGTAAGGAACCTTAGACTTGGCACGACTTTGTCTAGATTTCATTACTTTTTAGAGATAAACAAGCAGCTCCATCGAGACTTGGCGAGTTTTTTACAGAATGTTTTTGGTGGGATATTCTATATTATTTTATCTACACTCATATTGTAAGTTCTCTAAAACGTGTTCGAAAACGGTAGGCAATGGCTAGCATTACCACGACCGATTTTACTATGATAAGCTTTTTATCTGTGGCAGTAACGTAATTTTAACTTTACATGCTCAACTATTGATGTGTTATGAGTTTTGATAACATAATGTACACCTGCACGCTCCCGCGCGGCCGCCGACAGCCCGACACGCGCCCGCGCGACCGCCGGCACAATCGAGTTGGCCATGGCGGTGCAATGGCGGCCATTCTATGGTTTCCGAATACGGCATTTAGAATAAATAATATGAGTATAGATAAAGCAATGTATGCAACTGTACGTAATTAGGCCTTAAAACACTCGTGTGATCTTATTATGAAACTCACCTGCGGCTCGTTTCATAAAACCACACTCATGTTTTAAGGACCCTTATTACGTAACAGTTACATAAACTACTATTTTGAATAAAATTTGTAAATAAACAAAGTTATATATTTCTTAAAATTATTCCAAAAACTTCGTAAAACAAAAAGCCCATATCTAATCGTAGATTGAACGCGCGAAGTTATGTCACCACTACTGATCTGTCAAACTTTCGTCTCATTCTAACTATCGCTCCCTCTCACTCTGAGCGGCTGACTAGTCGCTTCAGTAATCGACTGGTCAAGCGATTAGAACGAGATGGAACTATAGTTAGAATGAGAGGTCAGCTCTTAAGTCAAACCGATTGTGTTGATCGATCGAGGAGCATTTTTAACCAACTTCAAAAAAAAAGAGGGTTTTCAGTTTGACTCGTATGTTTGTATGTACAGTCGTGGCCAGATAATTAAGGACAATATTAGTTTTGCCATACAACTGCATACAAATATGACATTTTAAATTTGATAAAAATATAAATTTTGCTTATGCTATTTATATTTTAAAAAATACTGACGTATCCGTGTTTAAACAAGACTTAATATGGGCCATAAACATCTTCCATAAAATTTGAACTTTAAAAAATACTATAATTAGGAACGATGTATGAAAATCGTTCCTAATTACAAAAAGTATTGATTTGACCGTCTGTATTTTTTTAAAGTTAAAATTTTATGGAAGATGTTTATGGCCCATATTAAGTCTTGTTTAGACACGGATACGTCAGTATTTTTTAAAATATAAACAGCATAAGCAAACTTTATATTTTTATCAAATTTAAAATGTCATATTTGTATGCAGTTGTATGGCCAAAATAATCTTGTCCTTAATTATCTGGCCACGACTGTATGTATGTATGTTTGTTCGCAATTATCTCGCGTTATTGGGACTACAAGAGAGGCCACCACACTCAACAGTAGTCGTGTACTTTTAATAAATAGTAAATTTAGTTTTTTTATAATTTGACCTTTTCGTCGACTCGTCAGAAATATATTTCATCAAATTTATTAAAACACGTGCTTATTAATTCTATTTAACCATATATATTAATAATCTTATTTTTTTTATTCAAAAATACTGTATTCTTAATCGGGAAAATTTGTATTACATGGAAACACTCGTCTGTACACACACATTCAAACCAGCCGCCATCTTGCGTCACAGTTTGTTGTACAGGCATGCTCCATCCTTTTAATTTATTCATCCAAGATGTTAATCATAATTTTTATTGATGATAATTATTTTTTTCAGATGATAAGTACAAAAATATTTTTTGGCGTACAATTTGGTCACCCTACTCAATGTGATGTTTTGTCGTTTTACATACAGCGTATGTCAAAACTAATAGGGTAACCATGATTTTACTTAGTTTAAGATTAATTTTACTTGTAAAATCAAATTAATTAAATTCATTCTGTTATGACCAAATACTACCATAGGTGATCAGACGTTACGGAGTCATAAAAAGTGGTTCAGGATCACAACCAAGATTTCACCTTGTATTTAAAACCATAACTAAAGGTGCCGGTGAGTAAAAGGAATGAGAATGTGTTGTCTTTGTTGACGACGAGGGGCCCGCTGGTTTCTTTGTAGCTGTCAACAGTGATTCTTCCTTTTTGTAAAAGGTTGGCATCGCACATATGATACTTCAGTAGTTGCAGGAATTCATAGGCTATGGTAGCTGCTTACCACCAGGCGGGTCGTATGCTTGTTTTCCACCATAAATTGTGGTATAAATAAGTTGTGTATTACCATTGTAAGCGCAATGTTTGATCCATTATTTTTGGCACATTTACTATTACTTTAACTTAAACACTATTTTCACCATTATTTTAACCACATTTTGAAAAGGCAGATGTACCAAAAAAATACACGATGTTTTCCCATGGTGGTGCCATCATGCCATGGAGGTGCACATAATGCCAGACTACAAGCAAACCTTCAACCCCAGAAACTAATTTCTGATAAAAAGCATGCTGCTGTCGTATTATATTAATCATTTTATGACGTTTTACAAACTTTATCAAAATGGGGACAAAATAGACACATACCTACTTAAAAACTAAATTATATGGTCAAACTGGACGAACCATGGTAATAAATAATGTAGGTGATTGATATTTTACGCTATTTTAAGTGATATACATTTGTATAATGTCTAAAACAGGCAATAAACACAGTGGTGGGAATGAGAAAGCTCATCCGTCACAGTACTTTGAGGATTCGAAACCCTTTAAAAAACATCTTAGAACAACCGAGAGACCCACAAGAGCAGTCGTTATTGAAAAAGAGACGTTTGTAAACAATCTTGGCCCATACAAATTAAAGAAAAGGAGCAATAATACTCCGGGTAAGTTGACAACAAGAGAGGTAATTTTACAAAAGTATTATGAAGATGCTGGTGTTAATACAAAAATCTCCGCAATATTCAAAAGTGATAACCAATGCAATACCATGGTTCAACAAAGGAAGGGTACTGGATGTAATAAATGCGATAGCCCACACTCTCAAAGCCATTTAAATGAACCCAGGAGATTATTTACTTTGGACAAAGCTTGTTCAATACTCGTTCAAACAGCCAGTTGTGGTACAGTTTTTGACGATGTTAAAAAACGAAATAGCATAAGGTTTTCTGTCCCTAGAGGGAATGAAACACAAACTCGCAGAAGCCCTCAAAAAGATGTAGGTATGCAAGTAAAACTCGACTCAGATGAAAATGATGTATTTCTGAAACAGGATTTTCTACAAATGCCATCTGATTTTATTTGTATTAATAAAATATTGGAGTACAACAGTAAACCTGCTAAAAGATGGGCGGTGTCTAAAGATCCTATCATAGGACCTGATTTTTGAGGACCTGCCGGAGTAGGCAACGTATTCCATTTGCTTATGTATCGTGAGTCAAATACTCAGTCCAGCTAGTAAAATTGTGACCTGAAGATCCATATCAATGAACTCATTGAAGTATCTACTGAAAAAACTTTCGTTTATATACATTTATTTGTAATAAACATTCATCAAACAATATGCGATCATAATGTATCATACCTATAATGCGTAAAACCAACTTAAACAACCAAAAACTGGTTGATAAAGAACCAGAGTGCATTGTAATTAAAGGTTTTTTTACTAGCTTTTGAGAATGTATTGTGGCATTAAATTTTTTATAAATCTCTCCAGTACATTCTTTTTAAATGATCTCTTACAACCCCGAGTCAGGCGCAAATTTCGTTGATCATCGCATCCCGGCGATAACTTGTACAGTGATTAAGGGCGACGTAAAAGGTGTAACAAAAATGCTGGTGATCCGTATTATTTGATACATAATTGGTATCGTAATGTGAATATAAAAAAGTAAGAAAATAAAAAAATATGGGAAAAATTGGGTATTCAGGTTTGGCCGGCTGGGATGACTGGCCCCGCATCGCATACAAAAAAAAAGTTCGCGGCCAAAAAAATTTCTCCTTTTTTTTCATCGTCGCATACGATACCTTTATACTGATCACCAGTATTTTTGTTACAGCCTGTATATTGAAGGTCAGCTGCCGCTCCGTTATTGGTGGATGGTAGGACTGGTAGGTAATAAAACGGCAGCCACTTAATAACTTTTAAATAGTACATTACATCAGAGGCCGGGAAAACTCGGATTTCCGGCCAAGTTAGGTATAGACGCAATGCAATGAAATAAAAAACCAAAAGGACAATGAAAATAGATGTCATATACTTAAGAAAAAGTGACCAAACCCTCCGGTGTCCGAGGCGAGGACACCGGAGGGTTTGGTCACTTTTTCTTAAGTATATGACATCTATTTTCAGTTTATATATAGTAGTGTAACTACTTAAAAATTGCAAATCAAAAAAAAAAAAATATTGAACAAAATAATTTGATTTGCTTCAAGATTCAAAAGGACAATGTTTTATTCAATCTAAAAAAACGACTATGAAGTAAAAATTAAAAAGTTAAAATCAGCTGTTAGTAAAACCTGCCGCCATCTTTGACGCTGTCTGAATGAGGTTGGACGTTGAAACAAAAAAAAGTTACTTTGCAGGCCTAGGCCTGAAAAGTTGTATGAAATCCCATTTCAGGCCGCCTCGAGATGCTGCGCCCGAAAAAGGATACTTCCGAGTCTATTATAAGGAACGTAAAGAGAATATTTCATTGCATGTTTGAGAAAATATCATTTTCGACGACGGATGTCGCTGTTGCCGAAATTGATCGTTATTATATTTATATTGATTGTATTGTAACCCAAAGTTTCTGTAGCAATATCGTAATAATAGTAACACTATCAACTACTAGATGGCGCTGAGGTTACAACCAAGGATTAGATTACAACCAACCAACCGCTTCTGCCAATGGTTGGCAGAGCACGCCTAGCCACCAAGGGCGTTTAAGGGTCATGTAGAATTTGGCATCAACCACGGGCTACATGGTTTAAAATCTCTGGTTTCTGCCAAGGTCTCGTGGCAGAGGGCTGTTGTTTTGATGCCGTCTGGCCCTAACTTTATATTGTAGGTACTTAGCGCCTTCTGGAAGTAAGCAATAATCACAATGTGATACTATGACAAGGACCAAGTCATACCTATTTAAAGTTTAATAAGTCGTATCATCCCGTTTAATCTTGGTATTATTATCAATCACCATTTTACTCAGACAATTCAACCCGGATGGAGTAGCCATGTCTGTCATTTTCTATACAAAAAAAAGTGCCGATTTTTGCGGGGGCGGGGAACGTCAAATGTATGGCTATTCGTACGTAACGTTCAAATAGCTACGTCAGAGAAACGTCAGTCCATACATGTGTATGACCACTGGTCATATGTTTTCGGCAGAGGGAATGTTTTCGCCTGTCAATGGCGACTCCGGTTGGTTGAATTCTCTAAGCCATTTTAGATCTATGGCTAGTCTGTCTATGATATATACGGAAGCCCTGTTACACTTTACTGTTTTTAGTATCCTAACTAGCATCCTAATTAGGATCCTAACTTTTTTTATAGTCAATTTACTTGCTAAATGCGGTTACACTTGACTAAATCATACAGTAAGCTAACTAGGACAAATGTAACAGGACTTTAAAAGCCCTGTTACACTTGTCCTAGTTAGCTTCCTGAATGATTTAGTTTCTAAATTTAGTCAAGTGTAACCGCATTTGGCAAGTCAATTTACTATTGAAAAAAGTTAGAATCATAATTAGGACACTAAAAAAAGTAAAGTGTAACAGGGCTTTAAGAACTGGCAGCATGGCGCGAACACGGCGCGAAATTCAAATGAACGTAAGTTGCTGAATTAGTTCACTAGATAGCAGGCATTTGTACGTATAAGGGCACATGAGATGAGGCAAATGTTGGAGGTAGCACCTTCTAATGCCGGAGAAAGGTTAACACTTTTCGATTTAGACCACAAGATGGTAGACCCTCCAACGTGCACGGTCCTTATTGAAGCAAGTAAGAAAATCGATATAAAATTAATAATAATAATAAGGAAAGCCGACACATATTTTGTTTGCTTTATTTACTGTTAGATGGCGTTGATGTTTCGATTCGAGTAGCAAAATAATCCTGAACCTTAAGACAAAAAATGACGTCCTACTTCAGAAACCATCCGTCCATAGCCATAGATGAATATGTATACAGGGTGGAAAGATAAGTCGGGCCCTGGAGGGAAACTACCTTAAAACCTTGAGATAGCTCAATTCGCTCAAAGGAAACATTATTTTATTTTTCCTAAAAACTAAAACTGCATTCACAGTTTTTTTCTTAATTTTCACTTTATTCCATACTAATTGTATGAAAAATATTATTATTATTATTTATGTGTTCTCTTGTGTCCTAAACTTGGTTGGTATTTAGAAGTTTTTATCTTCGTTGGAAACAGGATCGATTGGCATCAATTGTCATAAAAATTATTTATGGCAAAAATTACAAAATAAATACTTTTTTTGAAAACTGTACTCTTTTCCAAAAATTTGTAAATGCAGTTATGTCCCTTTAAAGAAATTAAAGAATGTTTCCTTTCAGTTAATTGAGCTATCTCAACGTTTTAAGGTAGTTTTCCTCCAGGGCCCGATTTATCTTTCGACCCTGTATATGTCCATAGCTACGTACAAAACAAACCGCCCAGCGCGTTGTCCGGCATCTGAGCAAAGTTGACGAGCGCCCACGAGGTGGGTTCTTGGCAGTGAATGTGTTAAATAGAGGGACCCAGTCTTAGAACTTTTTTGAATTTTAATATAAGAATGCAGAACAGAACCAATTTGAATGTATAATTATTATTTGAAAACAGGAACTTAACAGCCACAGTATTCCTGAATCACCAAGGACATTTTTTATTTTTTGCTAGTTTTAAGTTATATTAAATATGTGTTATTTTTAAGGTATATCGCTGGGCCCCTAGTTGCCTGAAAGTAAAATTTCATTTCATTTCATATATCAGGTTATAACAGTCCGGTGCCTCAGGGCCAGTGATTTGTAAATAATGCAGTCTTTCTTTGAATAAATTTAATAATTAATTTTATTCCATATTATATTATTTTTATTCATGACCTACATTTAGATACCCAATCAAATTACACAGACCTGCAATGGCAAACTACATTTGAAATGCTTGATAAAACAGGTGTGATACTATGCTATGGGAATGTGTTAAAAGAAGACTGCTGATATTTTATAGTCAATACAAAAAATCACAAAACTTAACTGATTCTCAGAACCAGTATGCAGTAGAAGCAGCATTTCTACTGCATACTGGTTCTGAGAATCAGTTAAGTTTTGTGATTTTTTGTATTGACTATAAAATATTCACTCAATCACAAATTGTTCAAAGAAACCTCCATGTTATATTTAAAGACCTATTGATTGATGTGCAACAAGTTCAGTTTTTGAGTATAATACATGATATACAAATTTTAGTTGATGAGACAAAAAAAAACAAGTATTTTCAATTACAAATTTTGAAAATGGGTCCCTATTCTAAACTATATAAATTTTAGTTGATAAAGAGCAAAGGAAAAGGGTTAAGCTACTAAATAAAAAGAAACAGACCACATGTTACATGCCACATTAATAAAAACTTTATTCTTATACCAGTCCACTACATCTGCATACAAAATAAGTGCTTTCATCTTGTTTTGTACCTAAAAAAAGAAATACATAACATATAAAACCAATTCATGTTTACTCATGTTCAATCACATATTCTACATTAATGTTAGTGAGTAGGCATATTAATAAAAGTGTCAGTCAAAGGTTTAAATACATAAAGCAATTTTGAACAGTAAAAAATGATTGTGAAATGCATTTTGGTTCTAGTTTCATAGTGGCTCAGACCCACTACAGAATAATGTAACACATTATTTCCATGTAAACTACTCTACAGTTAATATTAAACTTAATGTTAGAATTAAACTTATAACAAAGGCTGCAAGATTAAGTGAGTATCACATAGAAACAATACACTACTGCAGGAGTTCCCAAACATTCCCCCCTTGCATGGTAATTCCTCACCAGCAAACAAAACTCAAGGTTTTTACCACAGCAAAATTTAAAAGGGACATGAGAATACAATCAAATATTCTCAATAAATATTGGGAATCCTTGTACTACGGAGCACACTGCAGTGGGACTTGAGCTCCATAAAAGAGAAGCTCACATGTTCTGTTGAGCAGGGCTAGCAGGCGGAGGCTGGGCTTCTAAATTCTTAATCAGCTGCGCAAGCCAGTGCTTAGTAGAGTTGTCTTCCTGAAGGCAGGCTGTGAACGTAGCATCTCGCAGTTGATCCGGAAGACATTGTCTCAGTGCCTCCCTGGCCCTCGGGTTATCTGACAGACGAAGATAACAACGTACAACATGCTTTAGCAACCTCGCAGAAGGATCCTTTGCTAATGACAGCACCATCTTCCCAAGTATCATGGCTACATGTGAAAATCTATCATAGGTTTGACAAATGTAGCACAAACCACTGTCATCTAGCAAAATCTTTTGGAGTATGAATGTGGCAACCGTTTTAGACAGTTCAGACCCATTTTCCATAATACGCAAACACAGGGGAATTATTTCTGTAGTCAGCAGAAATGTTATAACTTCCTGTTCATCTGTTTTCACCAATGCTCCTATCACTCCAAGGCTTGTCAGTCGCAAGTATTCGAAGGGTCGAGTTTTGGAGACCGTGTGGAGGAAGGGGTACAGGAATAATGGAACATGGGCTTGAAGGAACGCAGACCTCGTCTCAGGGTGAGAGGCTACACACTGCATCAAGGCTAACGCGTTGCAGACACGGTTGCTTTGATGCGCGGTAAGCGTCGGCGGGATCATTGCCACATAGATGTTCGTAATCTCTTGCAACAGCGCGGCTATGGTACCAAAGCTGTGCCACAGCATGGGTGCCAAGTCGGGGACGACTTCCCGCTTTTTACTCAGTTCCAAGAGAGCATTCTCTCTCGTCTCTGGGTTACACAGCTCCAAGATCCACGTGTAGATCTTCTCGCGGTCCACCACGGCTTGCATGTTGGCCGGGCTTTGCTGGGCGCTCATGTTGTTATTCATTGCTGCAGTTCAATGGAAGTTGTTTAAAATACTATATACTTGGCACTGGCTTAGAATATAACCTTAAGTGTAGGTCAAAACTCATTGTCCACTAAAACAAAACAGTTTCTAATTCATATCACAAATCAACAAAAATACTGAGTCTTGTCTTGACAAACGTCAACGTATAAAGGTAGACATTTTTATTTTTTCGCATCGCTCCGCATCGTTTTAAAAAGTTTTTAATAAATTTTAAATGACCATTATTGTTTTCCCATTTTTAACAAGATTTTTACAGAGATATAAACATAATGAATTAAAAAGATATATATTAAGATGAACTATAACCAAAAACCGTAAATGTACATGATTATCATCGTATCACCGCGCACCACTACTGTACATTACAGCCGGGCCGGTCATGTCAATATGTCATCGCTCTGTCAGATTTGTGTGCATCAATCGTGTATATCGTGGATTTTATTTGGATATCTATATTTTCAGTAGTTAATACGTTAGGAAGTTTCACTTATTTATTATATTCACATATTATTACAAACGGTTTTCTTAAACTATGGATCTGTTCTTTTAAAAACTATGTAAATATAAGAAGTGTGTAATAAACTCGGTCAGCTGTATCGTTACGCGTTAAATAAGGTAATAAATTTTAACTTTTTCTCAATATTTTTACCTTTACTTGAAGAGTAGAGAGTGCAACTGTTTTATATTGATTCGTATACCTGTTTACGTATCATCAATTATGAGTATTCCTTCAGTTCCCAGTAATTGACTGACGCCATAGCTATTTCGGACGTGTTTATACAACTCTTTTAGTGTACTAAAAGGTCATGAGAACATTGAGAGCCCAGGAATTAACCCGTACAACTATATAATGTTATAGTTATATTACATCTTGCTAACAATAATCACTAGGAGTAAATTGTAATCACCAACGTATACATATGAACATGACTAATACCTACTATGAGAGGAAGTTACTTGTTGAAATAGCACTGAAATGTATTTTATCCTATGTTCATATTAGAATTAGTAATAACTCTTTCTTCTTTATAATTTTCAGGTAGGAATTATAGGTAGTTATGCTATAGTAGGGTAGATATGCTAGTTTCCTCTCTAGATTCAGTTTGCAGTCCACCTGATTAAACTGCTACAAATATATGGGAAAAACTTATTAAGATTAAATTTTCTAATTATAGGTTAATTTTAAGTAGATTTTTTAATTATAAAAAAATATTTTGGGAATAACTTTATTATATATATATAAATATGTATGGATGGAAAACTCACACACACATACCCCACTCTTGCAAACTGATCCAAATAAAAATGGTACATGTTGAAATGATCCGGCTCTCATTGTGATATTAGAGATGCAACGGATAGTTGTTTGGCTGGATAGTGGATATCCAGTGGACCCGTTGGCTGGTTATCCGGCCAAAAATTCTAGTTGCTTCATGAAATTTTTAGCTTCCTAAAGTTGCATGCCTTTTAGTGAATGGAAGAATTACGGTGACATAATAAACTATATTAATAATTAGTAAGTTAATTATTTGGTGGTTTACTATGTATTTATCCTGATTTTAAAGTTCTCAAAAACAGATGTGCAATGAATTTCAGTAATCACTTGACCAGGGACCGGACAACCCTTTCCGCGATAAAAGCCTTTCAATGGGCGTCCCTTATATAAGGCTAACCAATTGAGAGACTTTCCCTTTTGAACTGCTAACACATTCGTTTGACTAACCCTTATCATAAAGCTTAGCCAAATATAAAGCTAGCCCTTAATAAGGGTTACCCTTATCATTAAGCGCTTTTTATAAGGCTTTCCCTTTAGTAATGTCATAGTTGAGCCTTGCGTGAACGAGAAAGAATTAGTCTATATCGGTAGTGTTTGAAAAGGAAAGACAATACGTACGGGAAGGGTTTGTTAAATCATTATATTCGCTTACCATATATACTACATCATTACTAGTACGACTACAACTACCAGTTGCTTTTACCGCGCATCGTAGTTGAGCTGTCTGACTGAAAATAATAAATAATAAATAAAAATAAAATAAAAATAAAATAAAAATAAAATAAAAATAAAATAAAAATAAAATAAAAATAAAATAAAAATAAAATAAAAATAAAATAAAAATAAAATAAAAATAAAATAAAATAAAAATAAAATAAAAATAAAATAAAAATAAAATAAAAATAAAATAAAAATAAAATAAAAATAAAATAAAAATAAAATAAAAATAAAATAAAAATAAAATAAAAATAAAATAAAAATAAAATAAAAATAAAATAAAAATAAAATAAAAATAAAATAAAAATAAAATAAAAATAAAATAAAAATAAAATAAAAATAAAATAAAAATAAAATAAAAATAAAATAAAAATAAAATAAAAATAAAATAAAAATAAAATAAAAATAAAATAAAAATAAAATAAAAATAAAATAAAAATAAAATAAAAATAAAATAAAAATAAAATAAAAATAAAATAAAAATAAAATAAAAATAAAATAAAAATAAAATAAAAATAAAAATAAAAATAAAATAAAAATACAATAAAAATAAAATAAAAATAAAATAAAAATAAAATAAAAATAAAATAAAAATAAAATAAAAATAAAATAAAAATAAAATAAAAATAAAATAAAAATAAAATAAAAATAAAATAAAAATAAAATAAAAATAAAATAAAAATAAAATAAAAATAAAATAAAAATAAAATAAAAATAAAATAAAAATAAAATAAAAATAAAATAAAAATAAAATAAAAATAAAATAAAAATAAAATAAAAATAAAATAAAAATAAAATAAAAATAAAATAAAAATAAAATAAAAATAAAATAAAAATAAAATAAAAATAAAATAAAAATAAAATAAAAATAAAATAAAAATAAAATAAAAATAAAATAAAAATAAAATAAAAATAAAATAAAAATAAAATAAAAATAAAATAAAAATAAAATAAAAATAAAATAAAAATAAAATAAAAATAAAATAAAAATAAAATAAAAATAAAATAAAAATAAAATAAAAATAAAATAAAAATAAAATAAAAATAAAATAAAAATAAAATAAAAATAAAATAAAAATAAAATAAAAATAAAATAAAAATAAAATAAAAATAAAATAAAAATAAAATAAAAATAAAATAAAAATAAAATAAAAATAAAATAAAAATAAAATAAAAATAAAATAAAAATAAAATAAAAATAAAATAAAAATAAAATAAAAATAAAATAAAAATAAAATAAAAATAAAATAAAAATAAAATAAAAATAAAATAAAAATAAAATAAAAATAAAATAAAAATAAAATAAAAATAAAATAAAAATAAAATAAAAATAAAATAAAAATAAAATAAAAATAAAATAAAAATAAAATAAAAATAAAATAAAAATAAAATAAAAATAAAATAAAAATAAAATAAAAATAAAATAAAAATAAAATAAAAATAAAATAAAAATAAAATAAAAATAAAATAAAAATAAAATAAAATAAAAATAAAATAAAAATAAAATAAAAATAAAATAAAAATAAAATAAAAATAAAATAAAAATAAAATAAAAATAAAATAAAAATAAAATAAAAATAAAATAAAAATAAAATAAAAATAAAATAAAAATAAAATAAAAATAAAATAAAAATAAAATAAAAATAAAATAAAAATAAAATAAAAATAAAATAAAAATAAAATAAAAATAAAATAAAAATAAAATAAAAATAAAATAAAAATAAAATAAAAATAAAATAAAAATAAAATAAAAATAAAATAAAAATAAAATAAAAATAAAATAAAAATAAAATAAAAATAAAATAAAAATAAAATAAAAATAAAATAAAAATAAAATAAAAATAAAATAAAAATAAAATAAAAATAAAATAAAAATAAAATAAAAATAAAATAAAAATAAAATAAAAATAAAATAAAAATAAAAATAAAATAAAAATAAAATAAAAATAAAATAAAAATAAAATAAAAATAAAATAAAAATAAAATAAAAATAAAATAAAATAAAAATAAAATAAAAATAAAATAAAAATAAAATAAAAATAAAATAAAAATAAAATAAAAATAAAATAAAAATAAAATAAAAATAAAATAAAAATAAAATAAAAATAAAATAAAAATAAAATAAAAATAAAATAAAAATAAAATAAAAATAAAATAAAAATAAAATAAAAATAAAATAAAAATAAAATAAAAATAAAATAAAAATAAAATAAAAATAAAATAAAAATAAAATAAAAATAAAATAAAAATAAAATAAAAATAAAATAAAAATAAAATAAAAATAAAATAAAAATAAAATAAAAATAAAATAAAAATAAAATAAAAATAAAATAAAAATAAAATAAAAATAAAATAAAAATAAAATAAAAATAAAATAAAAATAAAATAAAAATAAAATAAAAATAAAATAAAAATAAAATAAAAATAAAATAAAAATAAAATAAAAATAAAATAAAAATAAAATAAAAATAAAATAAAAATAAAATAAAAATAAAATAAAAATAAAATAAAAATAAAATAAAAATAAAATAAAAATAAAATAAAAATAAAATAAAAATAAGTTAAAAATAAAATAAAAATAAGTTAAAAATAAAATAGAAATAAAATAAAAATAAAATAAAAATAAAATAAAAATAAAATAAAAATAAAATAAAAATAAAATAAAAATAAAATAAAAATAAAATAAAAATAAAATAAAAATAAAATAAAAATAAAATAAAAATAAAATAAAATAAAAATAAAATAAAAATAAAATAAAAATAAAATAAAAATAAAATAAAAATAAAATAAAAATAAAATAAAAATAAAACAAAAATAAAACAAAAATAAAACAAAAATAAAATAAAAATAAAATAAAATAAAAATAAAACAAAAATAAAACAAAAATAAAACAAAAATAAAACAAAAATAAAACAAAAATAAAACAAAAATAAAACAAAAATAAAACAAAAATAAAACAAAAATAAAACAAAAATAAAACAAAAATAAAACAAAAATAAAACAAAAATAAAACAAAAATAAAACAAAAATAAAATAAAAATAAAATAAAAATAAAATAAAAATAAAATAAAAATAAAATAAAAATAAAATAAAAATAAAATAAAAATAAAAATAAATTAAAATAAAAATAAAATAAAATAAAATAAAAATAAAATAAAAATAAAATAAAAATAAAATAAAAATAAAATAAAAATAAAATAAAAATAAAATAAAAATAAAATAAAAATAAAATAAAAATAAAATAAAAATAAAATAAAAATAAAATAAAAATAAAATAAAAATAAAATAAAAATAAAATAAAAATAAAATAAAAATAAAAATAAAAATAAAAATAAAAATAAAAATAAAATAAAAATAAAATAAAAATAAAATAAAAATAAAATAAAAATAAAATAAAAATAAAATAAAAATAAAATAAAAATAAAATAAAAATAAAATAAAAATAAAATAAAAATAAAATAAAAATAAAATAAAAATAAAATAAAAATAAAATAAAAATAAAATAAAAATAAAATAAAAATAAAATAAAAATAAAATAAAAATAAAATAAAAATAAAATAAAAATAAAATAAAAATAAAATAAAAATAAAATAAAAATAAAATAAAAATAAAATAAAAATAAAATAAAAATAAAATAAAAATAAAATAAAAATAAAATAAAAATAAAATAAATAAAAATAAAAATAAAATAAAAATAAAATAAAAATAAAATAAATAAAAATAAAAATAAAATAAAAATAAAAACGAAATAAAAACGAAATGAAAACGAAATGAGAACGAAATGAGAACGAAATGAGAACGAAATGAGAACGAAATGAGAACGAAATGAGAACGAAATGAGAACGAAATGAGAACGAAATGAGAACGAAATGAGAACGAAATGAGAACGAAATGAGAACGAAATGAGAACGAAATGAGAACGAAATGAGAACGAAATGAGAACGAAATGAGAACAAAATGAAAATAAAAATAGAATAAAAATAGAATAAAATAAAACTAAAAAAATAAAAATAAAATAAAAATGAAATGAAAATGAAATGAAAATGAAATGAAAATGAAATGAAAATGAAATGAAAATGAAATGAAAATGAAATGAAAATGAAATGAAAATGAAATGAAAATGAAATGAAAATGAAATGAAAATGAAATGAAAATGAAATGAAAATGAAATGAAAATGAAATGAAAATGAAATGAAAATGAAATGAAAATGAAATGAAAATGAAATGAAAATGAAATGAAAATGAAATGAAAATGAAATGAAAATGAAATGAAAATGAAATGAAAATGAAATGAAAATGAAATGAAAATGAAATGAAAATGAAATGAAAATGAAATGAAAATGAAATGAAAATGAAATGAAAATGAAATGAAAATGAAATGAAAATGAAATGAAAATGAAATGAAAATGAAATGAAAATGAAATGAAAATGAAATGAAAATGAAATGAAAATGAAATGAAAATGAAATGAAAATGAAATGAAAATGAAATGAAAATGAAATGAAAATGAAATGAAAATGAAATGAAAATGAAATGAAAATGAAATGAAAATGAAATGAAAATGAAATGAAAATGAAATGAAAATGAAATGAAAATGAAATGAAAATGAAATGAAAATGAAATGAAAATGAAATGAAAATGAAATGAAAATGAAATGAAAATGAAATGAAAATGAAATGAAAATGAAATGAAAATGAAATGAAAATGAAATGAAAATGAAATGAAAATGAAATGAAAATGAAATGAAAATGAAATGAAAATGAAATGAAAATGAAATGAAAATGAAATGAAAATGAAATGAAAATGAAATGAAAATGAAATGAAAATGAAATGAAAATGAAATGAAAATGAAATGAAAATGAAATGAAAATGAAATGAAAATGAAATGAAAATGAAATGAAAATGAAATGAAAATGAAATGAAAATGAAATGAAAATGAAATGAAAATGAAATGAAAATGAAATGAAAATGAAATGAAAATGAAATGAAAATGAAATGAAAATGAAATGAAAATGAAATGAAAATGAAATGAAAATGAAATGAAAATGAAATGAAAATGAAATGAAAATGAAATGAAAATGAAATGAAAATGAAATGAAAATGAAATGAAAATGAAATGAAAATGAAATGAAAATGAAATGAAAATGAAATGAAAATGAAATGAAAATGAAATGAAAATGAAATGAAAATGAAATGAAAATGAAATGAAAATGAAATGAAAATGAAATGAAAATGAAATGAAAATGAAATGAAAATGAAATGAAAATGAAATGAAAATGAAATGAAAATGAAATGAAAATAACAATAAAAATAGAATGAAATGAAATAGAAATGAAATAGAAATGAAATTAGAAATGAAAATAGAAATGAAAATAGAAATGAAAATAAAATGAAAATAAAATGAAAATAAAATGAAACGAAATAGAAACGAAATAAAAATGAAATAAAAATAAAAATAAAATAGATAATATTAGATTTTGAGGATAGTTAAACTTAGATTTTCAATAGAGGTTCAAATTTCCATAGAGGTTCAAATTTCCATTCGATTAAGGTAAAACATGCAACCCTGTAATATTGGGCAAACGACATTAAAGCGCGCTTGACATACGGAGTTATACACTATACATACGGCAAGTAGGTCTAAAGTGTTCTAAACATTATAATTCACTTATCATGATGTTTATTTTCACTCCACTCTGACATCTAATAATAAATAATGATAACATCGGCACGTGTCTAAGACTTAAAAAAAAGCGCCGTGACGATGCGCTTGAGTCGCTCGACCCGCGCAAAGTAAGAAACAGCCATCACAGCATTTTGCCATTGAAAATTGAACCGTATTTCATCTACAGCGGCTTCGATCATTTCGAAGCGCGCGAACATCGAGCGCGTGGATTCGGAGGAATGTGTGCTTTATGAACAGGGTAGACGATTTAAATTAGCACGCAGTATGCTAAAAGGGAAGCCCTTATATAAGGCTAACACTTATAAGCGATATGTAAGGCTTGGTGAGCGGATGATAAGGGTTTCGTAAGGGTATTGGGATAGCGGTGCTAGCCTTTATATAAGGGCTATAAAAGCAATATGAAAGGGTATCGTCCGAGAAAGGGTATGGTTAGTTAAGCCTTATGCAAAACCCATACAAAACCCTTTATAAGGGATAGCGGGCCGGTCCCTGCACTTGACTTCATATTGCAGTCTTTTATTGGTTGGACTTTTTTTGTGGATCGTAATATTCAACCCATTTTGGACTTACGTAAATACTTATAAAAATCTAAAAATACTCATAAAAAGTTTCAGGCTGGTATTAATTGAATTATAGCTGCATGTCAACTGATATTCAGATAGTACTGCTATGTTTTTTGCTTAACTAAATCAAACATTATTACAAAAATACAGGTGTTCATAGGATCTTTTCGGTGAAGGATAACATCGTGAGGAAACCAGATCTAATCCTAACATGGCCTAGTTTTCCCGCTGGGTTCGAAGGTCAGATGGCAGTTGCTTTCGTAAAAACAAGTGCCTACGGCAATTCCTGGGATTAGGTTGCCGAGCGGACCCCAGGCTCAATAGAGCAAAAAAAACTGGGACAAACGCTAGGAGGAAGGAAAGGACAGGTGTTCATAGGAAACTAAAGAAAACTATCTGTTATGTTGGCATTATTGTCTAATGCTGTCATGACTTAATCAAACCAAGATTATGGCAGCTATCACACTGCTGCGGTTTCGGCATGCGACAGTGTGTGAGCAAGCATACTTTATATGCATACTTAAGCTAGATATACTTTATGTTTGTCTACTCAGTCCTCTTAAACGTTGTTTTGTGATTATAGCCATTTAATGACCCTTTGGTATTGCAGAATCATGGAGGTGACCCACTCCCTCACCCTGAACGAGACGGCTCTGCAGCAGTTGCCTGATGACAAGAAGCCACATTTCATCTTTGAATGGCTTCGATTCCTTGACAAAGTCCTTGTGGCTGCTCATAAGGTATAGTAATTAATTGCAGTTAGACGAAACTTTTTAGTGATGTTGCAAACAAAAGATGTCTTCATGACCTTCACAGTCAGCATATTTAATGCTTAAATTATCTTTTGTTGTTTTTATTTTATTTTATACCACGACGGTGGTTTTTTTTTTTTTTTTATACTACGACGGTGGCAAACAAGCATACGGCCTGCCTGATGGTAAGCAGCTACCGTAACCTATGGACGCCTGTAACTCCACAGGAGTCACATGCGCGTTGCCGACCCTTTACAAAAAGGAGGATTCACTGTGTTGACGGCTAAAGGAACAATAGGGTCCCTCATCGTCAACACACTGGGTCCTCTTTGAGCTCTTTGGCAACCTTACTCACCAGCAGGAACACAACACTATGAGTAGGGTCTAGTGCTATTTGGCTGTGGTTTTCTGTAAGGTGGAGGTACTTCCCCAGTCGGGCTCAAAATAAGGGAACAGAAAGCATGTAAATAATGAATATATAAATAAAGATCAACAATGTTACACAAATCAACCTAGTCCCACAGTAAGCTCAATAAGGCGTGTGTTATGGGTACTAGACGACGATATATATAATAGAATTAGATAAATACTTAAATACATAAAACTTCCATAATCTGTGATAAACACACAAATAAATGCCCTGACCAGGATTCGAACCCGGGACCTCCTGTTTTATAGGCAGGGTCACTACCGACAAGGCTAGGAGGTCGTTAATGTATTTCTGTTGCTGATAAAATATATAGTACCATATTATTTCCAGTCTGATATCAAGAGCTGTCAACAAAAGCTGGTAGCCCAACTAGTGAATCTCCTCCGTGAGAACCTGGGCTCACCAGCTCGTCGGCTACTCGCGCGCTGTCTGGCCACACTGTTCTCTGTTGGAGACACCTTCTTACTGTTTGATACTGTCAACAAATGCAATGACATCATTAAAGTTAAGGATGACTCGCCTTCTTACTTGCCAACCAGACTGTAAGTAGCTTTAGATATTTTTTTGTTTTGTTTACCATACTGCGTTGATTAATGTTGATCAATTCAACAGAGCTAGTGTACACAACTTATTCATATACAAATACGATAGTGTACCTACTCTGTCTTAACAATATGCAACTATTTTTCTTTATACAGCGTCCATGGATTTCTTTAGGACAGTCTATGAAAAATCACTCATTTGCTATTTATTTTCAGAGCTGCCATATGCTGCTTAGGCGAGATGTACGAGAAACTCGGCAGAATGATGGGCCGGTCATATGAAGAGACAGTGACAACCCTAGTGAGGTCGCTGAAGAGCGCAGAATCGCAGACAAGACTGGAAATTATGAATACACTGGAGAAGGTAAACCTGCGACATTAGGCGGGTCGGGAAATTGCCGCGCGAGGCGGCTCGGCTAGTGTGGACGTGCCTCGCCCGAGGCATTTCGGCCGCGCGTGCGTTTGCCTCGGCCGAGGCACGACCACACTAGCCGAATTGCCTCGCGCGGCAATTTCATTGCGAGGTGGTGCGTCAGGTGTGGAACCACCTATTGGGTTATATTAAATCTGAATACAACTATAATATTGTTTTACAGGCTGTTCTAAAAAGTTGTAATATTGGTTTAAGCCAAGAATAATTTGTACAATTTTTACTTTAATTACTATAAACATAGTAAGCCAAGTTATGTAGGTACAGTCAAGTGCAAAAACACGTACCGAAAAATCGTCTCATAAAGTACTACGCACTTATTACAACGGAATAAAGATAGTGGGACATATTTTTGAGTAAGATGAGTATACCCATATTTTTACACTTGACTGTACGTCTTATAGTATGTAGTAAATCGTGATGTTGATTTACTCAGTTTTATCAGGAAGAACTAAAGTGATAATGTAGTTTTTCCTGTACACTGTCTGTAGAGTAAAACGGTACATTGCAATTAGAATAATTATGATAACTCGCCTGCTGTAAATGTGTCATGGCCACGTCTGCTTCACTTTGTGTTATCTCTGTACACTCTGTACGTGTACAGTGTAGAATTCATTTGTAAATTTTAATTGTTGCATTCTACAAAAAAACTCATACAATGTGGGTTTCTGCGATTGAGATTTTTACTAGATGGCAGCACCGTGGCGAGAGGTCTAGCTGTCATAATCCACCAATCATGTTTTTTTGGTCGAGGTCGAAGGTGATACTCCCTACAAACATGTGGATGGCCGAGACCCCGGATAACCGTTTGTTTAACTAAAGGGTGGTTACGCGCGTTTTGAGACTAATTTTTCATTAGCTGGACACTTGTTCGTTAGGTCACCGCACAATAAGTTATCAATATTACACACTGAACTACGTAAATGAGCAAAAAACCATTTTAAAGACGCCGCAGCCATCTAAAGCTCAAACGATTATCATGTTTAATCATATTTTTTTAATCGGTGTATTTCGAGAGCTGCTGTCAAAAAGATCTCTCGCCACGGTGCTACCATCTCTAAGGTAGTGAAAAACTAGGTCGCGGAAACCCTAATTAAAAATAGTAGTTTATGTAACTGTTACGTAATAAGGGTCCTTAAAACATGAGTGTGGTTTTATGAAACGAGCCGCAGGTGAGTTTTATAATAAGATCACACGAGTGTTTTAAGGCCTAATTACGTACAGTTGCATACACTGCTTTATCTACACTCATATTATTTATCCAAAATGCCGTATTCGGAAACCATAGAATGGCCGCCATTGTGCCGGCGGTCGCGCGGGCGCGTGTCGGGCTGTCGGCGGATGCGCGGGAGGGTGCAGGTGTACATTATGTTATCAAAACTCATAGCACATCAATAATTGAGCATGAAAAGTTAAAATTACGTTACTGCCACGGATAAAAAGCTTATCATAGTAAAATCGGTCGTGGTAATGCTAGCCATTGCCTACCGTTTTCGAACACGTTTTAGAGAACTTACAATATGAGTGTAGATAAAGTATAATGTATACCATATGTGTAGATAGCAACATTTCTATAAACCGTAACACCGTACATACTTAGCAGTATTTTGTGCCATGCATACTGACAAGGTTTTATCTGCGTCTGCCATAAGCCGTGGTCCGAATCACACTTACAACGCTCACAACGCTAACTTTGCTGATAGTCGGTCCGAATCATTAGCGCGCTCAAGGCCGCGTAAGAAGTGTTTTGATTCTGACCACCGTACGTTAATTTAATGAAAATCATGTGTCAAACGAATGTCAAATCTCAACTTGACGTTTGTGCTCAAGGTGTTTACGCCTAGGACCGTGAGTACTATAAACGCTGTCAAGTGATATCATTGAATGACGTCACGTATGTTGGCGCTGTGAGCGTGATTCGGTCCGCCCGTTAGCGCGCTGTGAGTGCTGTAAGCGTAATTCGGACCACAGCTATAGTATCTTATAATAGTAAATTGGTTGCCAGATCTGTGTGGGCATGGGCCTAGCGGCGCCCGGGGCCCTGAGGGAGGTGTCCCGCGCCGCGCGCGCAGCGCTGCTGTCCGACCGCGCGCCCGCTGTCCGCGCGGCGGCGGCCAATGCACTGCGACACATGCTGCCGTTGATGAAGCTCACTGCTGCAGACCTAGATGCCATAGCTGCGGCGTGTCTGAGAGCCGCCCAGCCGACTGACTACACGCTTAGGTGATTTCGAACCTGTGTAAATAGATAGAGTTACTATTTCCTTACAACCAACGCGCTGCGACGTATGCTGCCTTCGATTAAGGCCTACGACGCGTAGCTGCATAGACGCTGCAAAAATACGACGTTGTCCACGAAGCGTAGCGTAAGCGTATTGTAGCTTACATTTCCTTTCATTCATGATGATGTCGTCCAACGATGAACACGTTATTTTGGCTTATTATTATATTCGAAGTCGCCGAAGACGCCGTTTATATTGGATACATCCATATATAGAAATAATACACCTAATTCCATGCTTTTTCAGTAATATCTTTATGAGAATATTCCGTGAGTTTATTATTGTGAAGATATGGATATTTTTCCACTGTTTGCACAAACTTTACGGCCGTTCCCGCCCTTTTTTCTCACAAATACTCAACGTGCTGTTCCGTGCGATGCAGCCCGGCGGCATGAAGCTTGCATGCAGCGTCGGTGACGCGACGTTGCCGCTCCGTGGACAGAGTTGTGCGGTTTTGTATGTAGACTGCAAGCAAGCGTACAGCAAGCGTACAATGACGAATACGCGTCTATGCAGCCACGCTTCCGTCGATAGTAGGCCTAAGCTTACTTGTAAAGACCTCGAAGCTATAACAATAGCCACGGCGCATTCAAGAGCTGCCCAGCCGACTGATTTTACATTCAGGTGGTTTTGAATCTGCTATATACATACCAACTGTGTGTAGGTTTAATTTGTTGTGTCCGATTGCTTACTTTAGTTATATATACCATTGGTTGGAATTGATGTACATACTTACTAATACTTTCTGCTGTCTTCAGATGTGCGGTATCCGAGTTGCTAGGCGCTCTAATAGCGGCGACACAGGCGGGCGAAACATCAAATTTGAGTAGCAAGCTCAAAGTGGGTGCACAAGCAGGTACGTTTGAAAATAAATTATTACTTACACCGAAATGCCGATATTTTAGGGATTAGTAGGGTAACTCTTTTTGACGATATATTCGAACGAGCGGAGCGTAAGCCAAGCAAGTTCTTGCTAGTGGGACGTCTCGGCATTTCAATAGCTTTTTGATATTTAGATTTTTTTCCGCGATAACTTTAGTAACGCTTTTCTGATCTTCATGAAATTTGTTGGGGGTGTAGCAGAGGTACATACAATTTGAGAGTTCGTATATGAGCAGGATCGACCAAGGGGTCATGGAGCTAGAAGGCGCGAAAAAACCATCACAAGGGTCTTGTTATATTGGTCATATCGTTTGCAAAGAAATCGCAAGTTCTGAGTTCGAGGCGGACTACTAGTTTATTTGAATTTCAGTGCAACAGAGCAAGAAGGATACACCGAAGAACGTAGTGTCACTAGACGAAGCACTGAACCTCCTGATGGGTGCCTTCTTAAGGGGCGGCACGTCTTTCCTCAAGGGCGAGCTCATTAAGTCAGGCTCGGGTGTAAGCCGAGAGGTCCGCGTCTGCGTTACTCATGTAAGCACTTTTTATAACATAGATTTGTATTATTTTATAAAACATACATAGATTTGTAAAGCCTGACCATAAATATATGATCATGCGCCATGTTGCGGAATTTCATTGAAACCAATTTCTTGCACTGGCAATAATTTTAATGACAGACAATAAAATAAAAGACAAAAAAATCCCAAAATTATTCATAGTCAAGAGCGAAACATTGTAAATAGTGTATGTGATAAACAGCTGTAAATAATACGCTCTTGAAATGAAACTATTTCGCAGTGAAACATTTTCAAATTAACATCAGAGCTGACAGGTAAACAAATCAAGATGTCATAATAATAATAATAATAAATACTCTTTATTGCACACCTCATACAGTTACAAGCACAAATTTTACAATTAGATAAATTTAGGTAGAGGTAACAACAGGCGGTCTTATCGCTAATGAGCGATTTCTTCCAGACAACCTTTGGGTAGTGGAGACTAGAGAAAAACAATAAGCAGTAGGTGGTGCATAGAAACAAAAGAGACGAAATAGATAACACAGCACATTCATATGAATATACATACTTAAATAAATACAAAATAAACATACATATACGTACATATATACATATATAATACACAGAGTAAGAAACAACAGTGTCAACTTAAAAACCTAAGGAAGAGATAAATAGTATTCCTTAAGTTGCGATTTAAAGCTACCAATAGATTGCGCGCGTTTTATGTTGAGAGGGAGAGAATTCCACAAACGAAGGGCCTGGAACGTAAATGAGCAATTATAAAATTTGGAAGATGAAGATGGCACTTTTAGGAGCAGTTTTTGAGAGGATCTAATAGAATTAAGATAAGAGAAACGCTCTTTGAGGTAGCGGGGAGTTGCAGGGTTAAAAAGTATAGAAAAGAGTAAAGAAAGTATGTGAGAGTTACGGCGGTGACGGATAGGGAGCCATTTGAGTTGAGAACGAAAACTAGAAGCATGGTCGAATTTGCGTAATCCGAAAATGAACCGAATGCAGGCATTTTGAATACGCTCAAGCTTATTAAGTTGCTCCTCGGTTAGGTCTAAATAGGAGATATCTGCATAATCAAGAATGGGGAGAAGTAACGACTGAGCAAGCGCAATTTTAGTAGCAATTGGCAGGAAATTCCGGAGCCGTCATCATAGCATAGAGAATAATACGCTCTATGAGTATACTGAACTGTTGCCGTATAAATGAGAATAATAGCACCCTCTTGACAATAATTTCTGGTCAGTCTTTATACACCGTGGGCCCATATAACTAGACAGATTTTAACAGTGTATTTCTGATCATATTTAGATACTAAAATGTTCTACAAACTTTTCTGGAATACGCCTAGAAGTTTCAGAGTTAATACCAATTTAAAAAAAATACACTTTTTATTATAACTCATCACAAAACGCCTTTCTAATGGCGTTGTTGCTACTATTGGACATAGTTTACACGTCCGTATTGACAGATATCAAAGTGACAAGGAAAACTTTGCAGCAACTAAATTAAAAAAAAAAAAAAAATGTACCAATTTGTTTTAGGCGATAATTTTATTAATAACATTTGCTTTTCATGTGCAAATAAACATTCAAAAAATGGAAAAAAAACGAAAAAAAAATTTTTATTCGGCGAAATTCACCTAAAGTCACATAATATTTTTTCCTTCTTTTGGTCTTAGAAATTCGTGGTTAAGATCTGTCGGGTTATTTCAGCCCACGGTGTATACAATTTTAGTTAGGTTTAGTTAGTTTTTATTAATTTATTTTTTTCGTATGATTTAGTACTTTTACAACAATAAAAATATTGTCTTATTTTATTTGCATACTAAATTATCCTAATTTGTAGGCGTACGTGATATTCGTCCAAAATATGGGCGGCGTGTGGTTGGAGCGCAACCTGACGACTTTCCTCACTCACGTACTAGACTTGGTCGCCAACCCCAAGGCCGCTAGCTCCCACGTTGACGCCGTTTATTCCAGGTACGTTTATACATAAGGCACTTTAATTTAAATATGCTTATTTTTTATTTATTTATTAAGAAACAAACAGTCTTATAAAAACATATCTGTAAATTATCTAAAAGCTATTTCTACTACGAGTATATAGACCTATAGTTTCCTGTATTTCTTAACAGTAAAAAATATTCAACTTACTCACATGAAAAAAATAATACTACTTACAATTGAATATACTTTCCACAACTACCTACTCTAACAACTACCTTAATGAGGAATTAACAAGTTTTTAAATTAATCCTAACGAACTGCCAAATAAATCTACCTGTTCACATCTTTCATCATACAACGTACATGCGCGCTTAAGGGGCTGACAACAGTTAAATTCACTCCCTATCTTTTTCAGCGCGAGTGAAAGAGAAACACTTTGTTACGATTAGTATGGGAGCTCATTGCAAATTTTGCAAAATGATGAATTAAAAAAAAACTACGCATTAATTGAGAAATATAAAACAACGAAGTCTTTAGTATTAGTGCGGTGGAATTTTGTCTTAAGTTACAAACGTATAAGTCAAGAAACTAAAGACATACGACTGTTTAAAGCAAATTTTAAGATGTAGCTTTGGAATTATTTTCTATCGAGCCGATTTCGTCCAATCGTGTATCGGAATCATCGAAGTTCTTCCAAATATAACGAATAATAACATATTTTTTTTTTACTTTCTCAAAACAAGGAGTTATAATTAGAAGGCTGTTTGAGTAAAGTCAATTTGAAGGTCATCGGGTGTTGTCAGCCTCTTAATGTATGAGTGCCGTGCATACTTAGTACTGCTTCCTTTGACACTAAATAACATTTTACTACGACAACTGCGTTCTGCTCTGCGAGGTACCCGAAAACGTATATTATGTAATAGTTCGGGGGCACCTACCAGATTATTAATAATTTTGAATAAAATATCCTCTTATTTCTTAAAAAAATCGTTCAAAATCCTTGATAAAATTATATCCGCATTATCTAGCGAGTTTGAAATGTTAGATTTGACTCAGTACAGTGAGCATCAGAAGTAGATAGCGGGTGAGGTGAGGGACAAAATTATATTGACACGCTCTTACTCTCTTAAAAATAAACTCATGCGAAGATGATTTTGAGCAGCTCACCCGCTTAGCTACTTCTACTGACTGTACAACTGTTCTAAATTTCGACAGAAAATGTATAAACTACATTCTGCGCAACACGCTCGGTAAGATGTTGGGCGAGAAAGCGCAGGCGTCGGCCTGCCGCGAGATCATTCAAGTAGTAGTCAAACAGATGAACAGCATCGACTTCAACCCGGAGAACGCCAAGGATTGCAACCAGGTACAGTTCACATTGAAACCTAACTTATTGACAATAGACGGAGAGCTAGCTAGCTCTTGGTCCACAACACGAACCTACATGTAAGGCTGAGAGTTCTTTTACTTTTGTTTGCCAGACTAAATCGAACCTTGTCACTGGGCAAGAAAGATGTTGATAGGAGACTAGATAAAGATATATAATAGGACGGTGTTTCGTTCACATTCATTACAAAATTATCGCACATCGGATTTGTCATATTGGCATTATTGTCTGACGACATGTTTACTCCCTTAGTCAAAATGAGTAGTGTATCTCACTCACCGCTGGGCTTCAGCCATTGAGAGTCAGGGAGAGGCATTGGCAGTCAGCCTTGATATAGCTAAGGCGTTCGATCGGGTCTGGCATCGAGGTCTTCTGTCGAAGTTGCCAGCTTACGGCCTGCCCGAGGGATTGTGCAGATGGGTCGCCAGCTTTTTGTTCGGCAGAAGCATTCGAGCCGTAGTCGACGGCAGTTGCTCCGAAAGCAGCATGGACATAAACGCTGGTCTCCCGCAAGGCTCTGTGCTATCCCCAACGCTGTTTTTGCTGCATATAAATGATATGTTGTCTATCGTAGACATTCATTGTTATGCGGACGACAATACTGGGGATGCCTGTTACACGGGCCGTGCCAATGTCCCTCGATCCGTTGTGGTAGAGAGTCGTGAAAAACTTGTGTCCAATATCGAGAACACTCTTTCGGGGCCCTATACCACGAAGGTTACAATTACAATTTACAAGTGACAATTTACAACTATGTATATAACACAAGCGGGCGTATCACAAAATTTACAAGTCACAAAATTGTATCGGAAAATTTGTACAAATATGTAAATTGTTGTGACAATTCTACAATTCAGCGTCTCACAAAAATTTACATACTACAAGTATTTTTCCGGAAAATTTGACAAATATGTAGTTCTCAATTGTATGTAATCAGTTCATGTTACAATAAATTGTAGTAAGAAGTGCACATATTTGTGGAATTGTGATTACAAGTTGACAATCCTCTAGGTGTGTGTAGAAGAGCATGTAATAAGTACAATTTTAAAAATATCATTCTATCGCAATAGTTTTTAGGGTTCCGTAGCCAAAATGTCAAAAACGGAACCCTTATAGTTTCGTCATGTCCGCCTGTCCGTTCGTCCGTCATGTAACTATAACTGTAAAAAATTTTTTTTTTACAAATATCAACATGATGCACATCAATCGATAGGTCTTTGAAAATAACATATTTTGATTAAGTGGATATTTTCAGAAATAATCGCTCTGAAAGTCAAAAAAACTGTGTAACCCCCCCCTGTAACTTTTGAACCGTGAGTCCAAAAATTATGAAACATTTTTGAATATTCTTTTCACGAAAATTATTTTGAACAATTCTGAGAAAGCTACTTGGAAGTGAAATAAGATATGGCCAACAAATGCAAATTCACTTGCACATGATTTTATTGCAGCATCTCATGTCAATTTTCCAAGGGTCGCCGGTATTACTGAATAAATGTTTGAGTTTGAAATAAAGCTGGATACGTAGATCGCTACGGAAGCCATTCTATTAACATGTTAGTAGTGTGTGGACCTAATTTAGAATCCATATCCATACTAATATTATAAATTTGAAAGTATGTGTGTGTTTGTTTGTTTGTTTGTCCGTCTTTCACGGCAAAACGGGGCGACGAATTTACGTATTTTTTAAAGTGGAGATAGTTGAAGGGATGGAGAGTGACATAGGCTACTTTTTGTCTCTTTCTAACCCCCCACTCCCCTAAAATGGGGGTGGAAGTTTGTATGGTTTGTTACCCCGAATTTAACGCGAGCGAAGCCGCGGGCAAAAGCTAGTTTTATTATGTAAATGCGCGATGGCCTAGCTCTGTACACGACTCGCGGGTTTTAAGGTGCTCATCTTTGTGTTAGCAATGGGACAACGGATGGAGGCCTTTAACGCTATCATATTAATTAATAAAGTAATACCTACATATTACATATTTGCGAATTGTGACATAACATAATTGTAATATGTACAATTCCATATATCTAACAATTGTGTAAATTATCGTACATATCTAACAATTATGTAAATTGTCGTGACACACCATTCATGCTTTGTGTTACGGTCTCACAAATGCGAATTATTTGTAGATTTTACACTTGTAGCGATGACATTTATGTAATGATTGTGGTACGTGTGTTTCTTCACAATTTAACAAATTTGTTGAATTTTACACTTGTAAACCTTTGTGGTAAAGTACCCTGGAGTCTCGGTGTGGGGTCAGGACAACTTAGTCCGATTCAACCCCACAAAGACACAAGTTTGCGCGTTTACCGCTAAGAAAACCCCATTTACTGTGGTCCCTCAGTTCCAAAGCACAACCCTTATAATGTCAGGGAGTATTGGGATCCTCGGTGTCGACATTTCCAGTGACGTCCAATTTGGTAGTCACCTTGAAGGGAAAGCCAAGCTGGCATCAGCGAAAAGCTCGGTGTGCTCAATAGAGCCAGGAGATACTTCACTCCGGGGCAGAGACTGCTTCAATACAAGTCGCAAGTCAGACCCCACATGGAGTACTGCTGTCACCTTTGAGCGGGAGCACCTGGTACTAGCTTGAGCCCTGTGACTCGGTGCAAAGGCGCGCTGTACGGATCGTCGACGATCCCAAATTCACGAGCGATATTGAACCATTGAGTCTAAGGAGAGACTTTGCCTCCCTGTGTGTGTTATGTAATACCACGACGGTGGCAAACAAGCATACCGCCCGCCTGATGGTAAGCAGCTACCGTAGCCTATGGACGACTGCAACTCCAGAGGTGTCACATGCGCGTTGTCGACCCTTTACAAAAAGGAGGATTCACTATGTTGACGGCTAAAGGAACATGACGGTCCCTCATCGTCACCCTGGGTCCTCTTTGAGCTCTTTGGCAACCGTACTCACCAGCAGGAACACAACACTATAAGTAGGGTCATCTAAATGAGTTTAGCACTTTAAGCTTAAGAATAGACAGAAATATGGAGTAACTTTCGCATTTATAATATTAAGAAAGTATACAGTATAAAGGCTCAGGCTTTTGTAATATGTTTAAATTTTATTATATTTTATAGGAGACGCTGTTTAGTCAACATCTGCTAGTGTGCGCTCTGATGGAAGCGGGCGAGCTGACGCTGCAACTCGGCACGTCAGTACAAAACCTTGTGTCGGACACCTCGCTGAACATGATCGACGCTATATTCGCGGTAAGTGCAGGGGGGTTTAACTATGTCTCTCTCCATGGTACCCGTTTTACGCGATGAATGCGCGATTATGAGGGAAGGGTTGGCACATAGCTTTTGACCTTATGGGTGCGTTAGAGAATATATGACGTTTTCAAGTCATAGGTACATACTATCGGGTTCATAATTGCATACCCAATTGATGAATGATCATTGATAAATTGGGTATGCAATTATGAACCCCGATAGTACATCATTGTTGGTTGTTAATAGAGTTTATTTCTAAATTATTTTTTATGGCAGTAAAAGTCTTAATGACAACCGTATATTTATGTATACTTTTGATTGAAAACGTCACATATTATCATTTCAGCCAGTGTTTATGGCATGTCTCAAACCTGCATGGATATATGAAGCACATTAAAAACCCTAATTTAGTTTTTTAAGAGTGCATGACAGCGAATTTTTTTATCTTTAGCTAAATGTCAAATTGATGAAGGAGAATCTTCAATACTTGTACCTTAGAGAATTAAACGGATGGAGTAGCCATGTCTGTCATTTCCGATACAAAAAAAGTCTGCCGATTTTTGCGGGGGAGGGGAACGTCATATGTAGGGCTTTTCGTACGTAACGTACAAATAGATAAACGTCAGTCCATACATGTGTATGACCACTGGTCATATCAACTCCGGTTGGTCCGGTTGGCGCTCTGTCAAACCTAATCCATAATTGAGTGTAGTAATCTGATAGTTTCTGTAAACCACTTTGTATCGGAGGAGCTGTCAGATTACTCTATCAATTAAGTATTAGCGTTTAAGAGAGCTTTTCAGATGAAAAAATAAATATTAAGTTGATCGAATGGAGAAGAGGATAGGCCTTTGTCCAGAAGTGGGACACTAAAATAGCCCAATAAAAAAAGTTAAAACATAATCATTCCCAGATGCAAACACACTTTAGCTGACTAGACTGGCCAGGAAAGAAGCTAACTCAACTTCTGTTACTATAATGAGTCATATAATGTTTTCGAAGGTATTGGAGCATCCGTGCGTAGCCGCGCGCTTGGCCGGTGCGTGGTGCGTGCGGTGCGTGTGCGTGGCGCTGCCGTCGCAGATCACACCGCTGCTGGACAAGTGCGTGGACGCACTGGACGCGCCGCGCTCGTCTCCCACGCCGCATCATATTTCTGGTAACTTCTGAATAGTACTGAACAGTAGCGGCAAACATATTCTTAGGGAAGCCGGAGGTAATTTGACGTACCTTTTCGCCATCAGCTATAACAAAACTACTGAACCCATGAAACGGGTGAAAGGCAAGCCGGTGGGAATCGAGTTCTTAGGACGCTCTGCCAATGGTGCTTAGCCATTGACTATTGGAGCATTAGTTCACGGATTGCATGTCTTCGCGCGCCATGAAGGTCATTTACTCAAGAAGTACCTGCACGACAATAGTAGTTTATGTAACTGTTACGTAATAAGGGTCCTTAAAACATGAGTGTGGTTTTATGAAATGAGCCGCAGGCGAATTTCATAATAAGATCACACGAGTGTTTTAAGGCCTAATTACGTACAGTTGCATACACTGCTTTATCTACACTCATATTATTTATTATAAATGCCGTATTCGGAAATCATAGAATGGCCGCTATTGCACCGCCGCGGCCATCTCGATTGTGTCGGCGTGGCCAACTCGATTGTGTCGGGGCTCGCGCGGGACCAATCGAGTTGGCCATGGCGGTAACATTATGTTATCAAATTCGATGTTCCAATTGAGCATGCAAAGTTAAAATTACGTTACTGCCGCAGATAAGAAACTTATCATAGTTAAATCGTTTGTTGTAATGCTTGTCATTGTCTACGGTTTTTGAACGCATTTTAGAGTACTTACAGTATGAGTGTAGATAAAACTAAGTGCGAAACATTGGCAAAAAGAGACATTACTTTAATTCTCCCTTTGTATTACTATAATGTTCATTACCCATTTTTTCTCTCCTGTACAGGATATTCAGCAGCCCTAGCAGCTGTGCTGGGTTCGGTTCGTCTCTCCCCTCTCGGCGTGCCGCACGGCCGAGGCAAAGTAGCCTTCAACGCGGCCGAACAGTTACTAAGATCTGCCGGACAGAGCAGCCGACTAACGGGTGCTAGGACTAACGCCGGCTGGCTTATCGTGGGGGCTATTTGCACACTAGGTAAGAGGAATTGTGATTTCAGGGTATGCTTTGAGAAACGGCTCGTCTCATTTCTCTTGAGGTGACACAAGTCAGAGGCAACGTTTCTCAGGACGCATTTCTGCCGCATCGTTTGTAGTCAACAATGTATGATTTAGTAGGACAGATTCGCCGCAAACAAAATCTCATTTGAATGTCCAGCCTCAATAATAAAGTAATATTTATTCGATTATATCTGCCCACTCGGAGCCAGTCATCCAGAAAACTAGCGCCGTTGACAACGCTAAGTCGTGCCAACTGCATTGCTGAGTAGAGACCATTTCAGCCTCACATCTTTTTAAACTTATATAGATGTTATATCCAAAGGAAAAAGTGACCTAGGCCTCCGGTGCCCAGGGCTGGGATCGAACTAGCGTCTTCGGCATTCGCGACAGACGCCTTAACTACTTGGCACATCTTTTTGTTATACTTTTTGTTTAACATTTCTGTAAATGTGCTTTTGTAATGATGTGTTGTCTGAATAAATTCTATTCTATTCTAATCTATTATAAACATCAATTCATAGGCGTTCCCGTGGTCCGTGGACTATTACCAAGAATGCTGTTGCTCTGGAGGAACAGTTTCCCGAGATCAGCCAAGGAGATGGAATCCGAGAAGGCTAGAGGCGATGCATTCACTTGGCAGGTTGGTATCTTATGGGATTTGTTCATAAACTTCTGTTCTAACTAATGCCGTTTGTCCCTCCGTTTTGAAATTAGTGTTTATTAGAAACGACAACATTTTACAGAGGTGTGCAAAGTTTTATGTATGAGATTTATATTCAAGATTACGTTTTTGTATTAAATTAAATACGAAATCAACATACTCTTTTGTGGTCCACAGAGTTACTCCAGATTAGAGGACCGTAACTCAAAATTCAATAAACATGGGCTTGGTAGATATAGATATATATGATGTTGTGTGATATTATTTAAGATAGCGTTTGCCCGCGGCTTCGCCCGTGTACTAAAAGTACTAAAAAAGAAGGTTCTCAGTTTGACCCGTAGGTTTGTATGTATGTTTGTCCGTTTTTATTTCGCGTTTTACTGAACCGATTAAGATGCGGTTTTTGGAAAAGTATTTGTTACATTCTGGAGGTTTCAGTATACCACGTTTTGGTGAAGGCGGTTCCCTTATTTATTCTAAAGAAATTATTGCAATAATTGTTGAATTGTTACGCCAGCAACGACTTACTACTATTAAGAGATTATGATTAATGCAGATTTATACTCTTGAATAGTTGCTTTTCCCTTCGACTTCGTCTGCGTGGAATTAGTAATCCACCCTCCTTTTTACCCGCTTAAGGAATAGCTTCTATGATAACAACTATTATATATCCTGCCCAGGAACTAAAAACTCTAGGATTGATTTTCGGGAGAAAAACTGTCCTTTATTGTTTGCCGGGACTCAAACTATATCCACAACAAATTTTATCTAAATCAGTTCGCTGTAAAAATTCTCCATACAGACCTTCAACCCCCACTTCACCCCCATAAGGATTGATTTTCGGGATATCTAAACCGGTTCAGCAGCTTAAGCGTGAAAAGCTAACAGACAGACAGACTCACTTTCGCATTTATAATATTAAATTCTAATGTTAAATTCATTTACGAAGTTTCATTGTCGTCGGTTCAGCGGTTAATATTTCGCCATACAAACTACGAACCCCTTTTCTACCACTCTAGGATTGATTATCGGGATAAAAACTATCCTATGTTGTTTCCCGGGACTCAAACTATATCCATACCAAATTTTATCTGAATCAGTTTGCTGTTAAAATTTTCCATGCAAACCTCCAACCGCCATTTCACCCCTTTAAGGGTTGATTTTCTGGATGAAAACTACCCTATGGTCCCGCCGGAAGATCAGCGCCGGCTTTCGGGTCAGCATAAAGCTAAGGCGGGTCCATTTCATGGTAAGCTGTGTATTATGTTCTAGATTTCTATTGTTTTTTTAATACTTTTGTATGCAATTATGGTTTATCACGAATAAAACGATTGATTCTGATTCTATGTCATTTTGGGCTATGCGTATACCACATTTTGGTGAAGGCAGTTCCCTTATTTTTTTTAAAGAAATGATTGCAATAATTGTTGAATTGTTACTCCAGCAACGACTTACTACTATTAAGTGATTATGATTAACGCAGATTTCTACTCTTGAATAGAAGCTTTTCCACGCGACTTCGTCTTCGTGGATTTAGTAATCCACCCTCCTTTTTACCCGCTTATGAATGACTTCTGGGTAACAACTATTATATATCCTTCCCCAGAACTCAAACCATCTCCATTTGTCAGTCATGATATATGTCAGTCAGTTTCTTCTTTTATATATTTAGATTAGATTGCAATTTGCCACAAATACTTTCAAGAATTTTCAAGTCCACAATATTAAATTTCCAAATCGATGCCATTTTCATAATTTACGTCCCAAAAACCCATAAAAACGACCGACACCCATATTGATATTTAGACATTTCCACCCCATCGCACCCCAACATGGGAGATGGTAAGTCACGTTCGCCACGTTGTATTCTAAAATAGTTGTTGTTTTCATAATCAGCGACTCGATAAACCATAGAAACAATACCCATGTTGATTTTCAGACTTTGTTACCACATTTCCCCCTTTTTGAAGTTGAATTCTCAAAAAGCCAGAAACGTTTGTACTCATTTACTGTTAGGAATACTCCTGTAAAGTTTAGAATAAAATAGTCCAACTAATCTTGTTTCCCCGTACAAACTTTGGGCACCAATTTCACGCCCATAGGGGGTGAATTTTGAAAAATACAAACTTTGGACACTAATTTCACGCCCATAGGGGGTGAATTTTGAAAAATCCTTTCTTAGTGCACCCCTAGGCCTTATAAGGAACCTACGTGCCAGATTTGGATTCTAGAACCAGCGGTTTGGGCTGTGCGTTGATATGTCAGTCAGTCAGTTTTTTCTTTTATATATTTAGAAGAAGAAGATTGTAATTTGGCACAAATACTTTTTAGAATTTTCATGTCCACAATATTAAATTTCAAAATCGATGCCGATTTCGTAATTACCGTCCCATAAAACACAAAAAAGACACCCATATTGATATTTAAACATTTCAATCCCAACAGGGAAGATGGTATTTCACGTCCACCACGGTGGATTTTAAAATTATTGTTTTCATAATCAACGACCCGATAAACCATAGAAACAATACCCATGTTTATTTTCAGACTTTGTGACCACATTTCCCCTTATTGGGGGTTGAATTTTTAAAAAACCTGAAACACGTGTTTACTCATTTATCGTTAGGAATACTCCTGTGAAGTTTCGAATAAAATAGTCTAACTAATCTTGTTTCGCCATACCCATGTTTATTTTCAGACTTGTGACCACATTTCCCCCTATTAGGGGTTCAGTTATCAAAAAAACCTGAAACACGTGTTTACTCATTTATCGTTAGGAATACTCCTGTGAAGTTTCGAATAAAATAGTCTAACTAATATTGTTTCGCCATACAAACTTTGGACCCCCATTTCATCCCCTTAGGGGGTGAATTTTCAAAAACCCTGAAACACGTATTTACTCATTTATTGTTAGAAATACTCGTGTGAAGTTTAGAATAAAATAGTCGAAACTGATCTGGTTTCCTCATACAATTTTTGGACCCTCATTTCATCCCCCTAAGGGGATGAATTTTGAAAGACCCCTTCTTAGTAGATACTAACGTTATAAAAACTACCTATTGTGAAAAATTCAGCTCTGTAGGTCCAACGGTTTGGGCTGGGCGTTGATTTAAGTGAGTCAGTCAGGACTTTTACGTTTATATACACGGTGAATCTGAGTAACCCGAAAGATTTTAACCATAAATTCCTGAGGTTATAAGGAGTAATAAATGTTATATGAATTTAAGTCAATTTCGCCAAAAAAAAAAAAATTTTTTTTTCCTTTTTTTTCGATTTTTTAAATGCTTTTGAACATAGAAATATAAATGTTATTGTTAAAACTGTCGATTAAAATAAATTAGTACATGTTTTTTCGTAAAAAATAGTTTACGTAAAGTACTCCTTGGCACTTTGATATCTGTCAATAAGAATGTCTAGACTAGACCCCATAAAGGGTAAAATAGCCATCAAAAAAGCGTTTTGCACTGAGTCACAATGAAAAATGTTTTTTTATTTAGTTGGTAGTAACTCTGAAACTAGGCCAATTCCAGAAAAGTTTATACGACATTTTAGTCTCCAATTATGATCAGGAATTTATGGTTAAAAACTTTCGGGTTACTCAAATTCACCGTGTATATAGACTAGACTATGACAATCTTACTCGGAGGGGATCCTGTTTAGAATTTCAAACAAGGGTTTTCATTGCATGATATTTCGGCAATTTTTTTAAATAGGTGACATTGGAAGGACGCGCCGGAGCGTTGTCGGCCCTCCACAGCCTGCTGATCCACTGTCCATCGCTGGTCAACAACGACGATACTGCCAAACGCTTGACGCAGCCGACAGATGGAGCGATTGCCGTTCTTACCAAGTAAGTCAAATATACCAAATATTAATTACTATTCGAACCGGTCCGTGGCTCGCTACAGCGATGCGCATTGCTGACTGCCAGCCTGGCTCTTAGTGCTTGAAAATGTAGACCTAGGCTCTCCCAAATATGTCGCGAGAAGTGTCTAAAGAGACGTGAGTGTAACCGTTATACAGGTGGATTTTCTTTTTGGGTCAGTGAGGGCAGCAGCTACCAGATCCCGTGCTGGTACGCGAAAATGGAAAAAAAAATCTTTTATTTTTTGGCTTTTTAGTTCGTTACCGTAAGTTGACCCTTAGAAAACTATTGATACTGGATAGGAATGGAATCGATTGGCATAAAAAAGTGCATGTAAAAAATAAAAGTTTTCATTTTTATACTAATGGGAAAAGTTTTCCTCGCTTTGTGGCTTTTCTAGCGGGATTTTTTTTTGGTCCCATACAAGCTTTTGATTCTGGATATGAATGGGATTGATTGGCATAAAAAAGGTTATCAAAAATGATCTTTTTCTCGCATCCTGTCTTTTTTTTTCCAAAATGTGTAAACGCCAATCTTCATTAATTTGAAATCGAGTCTTCTAAGACCATTTTCGCGTAGCAGTGCGGGATTTGGTAGCTGCTGTCATTGACCCAAAAAGGCAATCCATCCTGTATTTTATAATAATTTCTTAATATTTGTTTACCAGTGTTGGCGGTGTACTCCGCAACTACGGCGGTTCACTGAAGGCACCAACAGCGCTGCTGAGACTCCGCTTGTACCAGGCCTGCGCGGCGCTCGGGCCGGGCGCGCAGCCCGCGGCGCCGCTGCTGCGGCTGCTGGCGGGCGAGCTGGCCGGCACGCCGGACCCCACCACCGCCAACCTCGCCACTGGTCAGTACACACTACCAGGCCTGCGCGGCGCTCGGGCCGGGCGCGCAGCCCGCGCCGCCGCTGCTGCGGCTGCTGGCGGGCGAGCTGGCCGGCACGCCGGACCCCACCACCGCCAACCTCGCCACTGGTCAGTACACACTACCAGGCCTGCGCGGCGCTCGGGCCGGGCGCGCAGCCCGCGGCGCCGCTGCTGCGGCTGCTGGCGGGCGAGCTGGCCGGCACGCCGGACCCCACCACCGCCAACCTCGCCACTGGTCAGTACACACTACCAGGCCTGCGCGGCGCTCGGGCCGGGCGCGCAGCCCGCGCCGCCGCTGCTGCGGCTGCTGGCGGGCGAGCTGGCCGGCACGCCGGACCCCACCACCGCCAACCTCGCCACTGGTCAGTACACACTACCAGGCCTGCGCGGCGCTCGGGCCGGGCGCGCAGCCCGCGCCGCCGCTGCTGCGGCTGCTGGCGGGCGAGCTGGCCGGCACGCCGGACCCCACCACCGCCAACCTCGCCACTGGTCAGTACACACTACCAGGCCTGCGCGGCGCTCGGGCCGGGCGCGCAGCCCGCGCCGCCGCTGCTGCGGCTGCTGGCGGGCGAGCTGGCCGGCACGCCGGACCCCACCACCGCCAACCTCGCCACTGGTCAGTACACACTACCAGGCCTGCGCGGCGCTCGGGCCGGGCGCGCAGCCCGCGCCGCCGCTGCTGCGGCTGCTGGCGGGCGAGCTGGCCGGCACGCCGGACCCCACCACCGCCAACCTCGCCACTGGTCAGTACACACTACCAGGCCTGCGCGGCGCTCGGGCCGGGCGCGCAGCCCGCGCCGCCGCTGCTGCGGCTGCTGGCGGGCGAGCTGGCCGGCACGCCGGACCCCACCACCGCCAACCTCGCCACTGGTCAGTACACACTACCAGGCCTGCGCGGCGCTCGGGCCGGGCGCGCAGCCCGCGCCGCCGCTGCTGCGGCTGCTGGCGGGCGAGCTGGCCGGCACGCCGGACCCCACCACCGCCAACCTCGCCACTGGTCAGTACACACTACCAGGCCTGCGCGGCGCTCGGGCCGGGCGCGCAGCCCGCGCCGCCGCTGCTGCGGCTGCTGGCGGGCGAGCTGGCCGGCACGCCGGACCCCACCACCGCCAACCTCGCCACTGGTCAGTACACACTACCAGGCCTGCGCGGCGCTCGGGCCGGGCGCGCAGCCCGCGCCGCCGCTGCTGCGGCTGCTGGCGGGCGAGCTGGCCGGCACGCCGGACCCCACCACCGCCAACCTCGCCACTGGTCAGTACACACTACCAGGCCTGCGCGGCGCTCGGGCCGGGCGCGCAGCCCGCGCCGCCGCTGCTGCGGCTGCTGGCGGGCGAGCTGGCCGGCACGCCGGACCCCACCACCGCCAACCTCGCCACTGGTCAGTACACACTACCAGGCCTGCGCGGCGCTCGGGCCGGGCGCGCAGCCCGCGCCGCCGCTGCTGCGGCTGCTGGCGGGCGAGCTGGCCGGCACGCCGGACCCCACCACCGCCAACCTCGCCACTGGTCAGTACACACTACCAGGCCTGCGCGGCGCTCGGGCCGGGCGCGCAGCCCGCGCCGCCGCTGCTGCGGCTGCTGGCGGGCGAGCTGGCCGGCACGCCGGACCCCACCACCGCCAACCTCGCCACTGGTCAGTACACACTACCAGGCCTGCGCGGCGCTCGGGCCGGGCGCGCAGCCCGCGCCGCCGCTGCTGCGGCTGCTGGCGGGCGAGCTGGCCGGCACGCCGGACCCCACCACCGCCAACCTCGCCACTGGTCAGTACACACTACCAGGCCTGCGCGGCGCTCGGGCCGGGCGCGCAGCCCGCGCCGCCGCTGCTGCGGCTGCTGGCGGGCGAGCTGGCCGGCACGCCGGACCCCACCACCGCCAACCTCGCCACTGGTCAGTACACACTACCAGGCCTGCGCGGCGCTCGGGCCGGGCGCGCAGCCCGCGCCGCCGCTGCTGCGGCTGCTGGCGGGCGAGCTGGCCGGCACGCCGGACCCCACCACCGCCAACCTCGCCACTGGTCAGTACACACTACCAGGCCTGCGCGGCGCTCGGGCCGGGCGCGCAGCCCGCGCCGCCGCTGCTGCGGCTGCTGGCGGGCGAGCTGGCCGGCACGCCGGACCCCACCACCGCCAACCTCGCCACTGGTCAGTACACACTACCAGGCCTGCGCGGCGCTCGGGCCGGGCGCGCAGCCCGCGCCGCCGCTGCTGCGGCTGCTGGCGGGCGAGCTGGCCGGCACGCCGGACCCCACCACCGCCAACCTCGCCACTGGTCAGTACACACTACCAGGCCTGCGCGGCGCTCGGGCCGGGCGCGCAGCCCGCGCCGCCGCTGCTGCGGCTGCTGGCGGGCGAGCTGGCCGGCACGCCGGACCCCACCACCGCCAACCTCGCCACTGGTCAGTACACACTACCAGGCCTGCGCGGCGCTCGGGCCGGGCGCGCAGCCCGCGCCGCCGCTGCTGCGGCTGCTGGCGGGCGAGCTGGCCGGCACGCCGGACCCCACCACCGCCAACCTCGCCACTGGTCAGTACACACTACCAGGCCTGCGCGGCGCTCGGGCCGGGCGCGCAGCCCGCGCCGCCGCTGCTGCGGCTGCTGGCGGGCGAGCTGGCCGGCACGCCGGACCCCACCACCGCCAACCTCGCCACTGGTCAGTACACACTACCAGGCCTGCGCGGCGCTCGGGCCGGGCGCGCAGCCCGCGGCGCCGCTGCTGCGGCTGCTGGCGGGCGAGCTGGCCGGCACGCCGGACCCCACCACCGCCAACCTCGCCACTGGTCAGTACACACTACCAGGCCGGAGCTAGCAACCTCGCGAGCCTGAAGATGAATTTTATATATTAGATGCATTGCATTCTGGTCAGGGCATTTATTTGTAACGGCCTCCTAGCGTTGTCCAAAGTGACCCTGCCTATGAAGCAGGAGGTCCCGGGTTCGAATCCTGGTCAGGGCATTAATTTGTGTGTTTATCACAGATATTTGTTCCTGAGTTATGGATCTTTTATATGTATTTATCTATATATATATCGTCGTCTAGTACCCACAACACAAGCCTTATATTGAGCTTACTGTGGGACTAGGTCGATTTGTGTAAGATTGCCGCATAATATTTATTTATTAAAATGTTCTCTATAGTTTTTAACTAAGTTTATGCCTCTTCCACACGACATTAACACTCCGCTCCGCTGGCGGCGAAAGTGGTCTGCCGTTAAAGTTAATTAAAATTAATACTGTTGCACTTTATAGTGGGCGTCAGGTAGCGCATATGGCTTGTAGGTGCAGGTTTTTAAATTCTTTCATGGCGCTGAATGTAATAGTTGTTCTAGCTTGTAAAATCATTGTTTCTCTTTTTTTAGGTATGCTGAGAAGCGCTATGCACCCCCACGATACTATTTTGCTGGGAGATGAAGGATGGATCTACGACACAGATCATGCTGAAATTGAAGAACAGGTATGATGAATATGTCTCGTATTTTAACTTACGGCTAAATAGCTCACAGCTAAAACGTTGCCGCGGCTGCTCTACGACTTTTCAACCGACTTCAAGATTTCGAAGGAGGAGGTTATCAATTCGTCGGGATCTTTGTTTTTGCTATTTTTTTTTTTTTTATGTATGTTCACCGATTATTCGAAGACGGCTGGACCGATTTGGAAAATTCTTTTTTTGTTTGAAAGCCTATACTTCACAGTTGGTCCCATTGTAACCATGTTAGGATCTGATGATGGGATCCTGGAGAAATCGAGGGAACTCTTCAACTATTATAGGCACACCTATGGTGATTTGAGTATTTTTTACAGCAGCTCGAGCATTTGCTGTTGGAAAGCTGGATGCTAAGTGAAGTCGGTTCTTTTCAACCGACTTCAAGATTTCGAAGGAGGAGGTTATCAATTCGTCGGGATCTTTGTTTTTGCTATTTTTTTTTTTTTTTTTTTTATGTATGTTCACCGATTATTCGAAGACGGCTGGACCGATTTGGAAAATTCTTTTTTTGTTTGTAAGAGTATACTTCACAGTTGGTCCCATTGTAACCAGGTCAGGATCTGATGATGGTATCCTGGAGAAATCGAGGGAACTCTTCAACTATTATAGGCACACCTATAGTGATTTGAGTATTTTTTACAGCAGCTCGAGCATTTGCTGTTGGAAAGCTGGATGCTAAGTGAAGTCGGTTCTTTTTTGTTTAAAATTATTTTTCTTTCTGCACTATAGCTGTAACTTAAGGTCAGACGGTTCGGGAGGTCTTTTCGCTAGCGTTTTATGTAGCTTGCTGTGGTAGATGGAACGGATCAGTATTTTGTATTTAATGTGCCTTTTTTTTGTAAATTAATTAGTCTTTATTATATATGGTGGTTATTATATATTCATTTATGGTGTTTTTTTTCTTGTAGCTGATTTCACCGCTCAGCGCAAGTGGCTCTGGAGCACTCGAGCACGACCCTTGCTGCTTGTACCGCGGTGGCGTAGGTGCCCAGCCTCTAGGCGTCGCTGTCATCGATGCCTGTGTCGCGCTGTTCCCGCACACGTTCGCCAGGGCTGCCAACAAACACAGGTGACGGCAGATTTCACCGCTCAGTGCCAGCGGCTCGGGAGCACTCGAGCACGATCCTTGCTGCTTGTACCGCGGTGGCGTAGGTGCCCAGCCGCTAGGCGTCGCTGTCATCGATGCCTGTGTCGCGCTGTTCCCGCACACGTTCGCCAGGGCTGCCAACAAACACAGGTGACGGCAGATTTCACCGCTCAGTGCCAGCGGCTCGGGAGCACTCGAGCACGATCCTTGCTGCTTGTACCGCGGTGGCGTAGGTGCCCAGCCGCTAGGCGTCGCTGTCATCGATGCCTGTGTCGCGCTGTTCCCGCACACGTTCGCCAGGGCTGCCAACAAACACAGGTGACGGCAGATTTCACCGCTCAGTGCCAGCGGCTCGGGAGCACTCGAGCACGATCCTTGCTGCTTGTACCGCGGTGGCGTAGGTGCCCAGCCGCTAGGCGTCGCTGTCATCGATGCCTGTGTCGCGCTGTTCCCGCACACGTTCGCCAGGGCTGCCAACAAACACAGGTGACGGCAGATTTCACCGCTCAGTGCCAGCGGCTCGGGAGCACTCGAGCACGATCCTTGCTGCTTGTACCGCGGTGGCGTAGGTGCCCAGCCGCTAGGCGTCGCTGTCATCGATGCCTGTGTCGCGCTGTTCCCGCACACGTTCGCCAGGGCTGCCAACAAACACAGGTGACGGCAGATTTCACCGCTCAGTGCCAGCGGCTCGGGAGCACTCGAGCACGACCCTTGCTGCTTGTACCGCGGTGGCGTAGGTGCCCAGCCGCTAGGCGTCGCTGTCATCGATGCCTGTGTCGCGCTGTTCCCGCACACGTTCGCCAGGGCTGCCAACAAACACAGGTGACGGCAGATTTCACCGCTCAGTGCCAGCGGCTCGGGAGCACTCGAGCACGATCCTTGCTGCTTGTACCGCGGTGGCGTAGGTGCCCAGCCGCTAGGCGTCGCTGTCATCGATGCCTGTGTCGCGCTGTTCCCGCACACGTTCGCCAGGGCTGCCAACAAACACAGGTGACGGCAGATTTCACCGCTCAGTGCCAGCGGCTCGGGAGCACTCGAGCACGATCCTTGCTGCTTGTACCGCGGTGGCGTAGGTGCCCAGCCGCTAGGCGTCGCTGTCATCGATGCCTGTGTCGCGCTGTTCCCGCACACGTTCGCCAGGGCTGCCAACAAACACAGGTGACGGCAGATTTCACCGCTCAGTGCCAGCGGCTCGGGAGCACTCGAGCACGATCCTTGCTGCTTGTACCGCGGTGGCGTAGGTGCCCAGCCGCTAGGCGTCGCTGTCATCGATGCCTGTGTCGCGCTGTTCCCGCACACGTTCGCCAGGGCTGCCAACAAACACAGGTGACGGCAGATTTCACCGCTCAGTGCCAGCGGCTCGGGAGCACTCGAGCACGACCCTTGCTGCTTGTACCGCGGTGGCGTAGGCGCCCAACCGCTAGGCGTCGCTGTCATCGATGCCTGTGTCGCGCTGTTCCCGCACACGTTCGCCAGGGCTGCCAACAAACACAGGTGACGGCAGCTTCACCGCTCAGTGCCAGCGGCTCGGGAGCACTCGAGCACGATCCTTGCTGCTTGTACCGCGGTGGCGTAGGCGCCCAACCGCTAGGCGTCGCTGTCATCGATGCCTGTGTCGCGCTGTTCCCGCACACGTTCGCCAGGGCTGCCAACAAACACAGGTGACGGCAGCTTCACCGCTCAGTGCCAGCGGCTCGGGAGCACTCGAGCACGATCCTTGCTGCTTGTACCGCGGTGGCGTAGGCGCCCAACCGCTAGGCGTCGCTGTCATCGATGCCTGTGTCGCGCTGTTCCCGCACACGTTCGCCAGGGCTGCCAACAAACACAGGTGACGGCAGATTTCACCGCTCAGTGCCAGCGGCTCGGGAGCACTCGAGCACGATCCTTGCTGCTTGTACCGCGGTGGCGTAGGTGCCCAGCCGCTAGGCGTCGCTGTCATCGATGCCTGTGTCGCGCTGTTCCCGCACACGTTCGCCAGGGCTGCCAACAAACACAGGTGACGGCAGATTTCACCGCTCAGTGCCAGCGGCTCGGGAGCACTCGAGCACGATCCTTGCTGCTTGTACCGCGGTGGCGTAGGTGCCCAGCCGCTAGGCGTCGCTGTCATCGATGCCTGTGTCGCGCTGTTCCCGCACACGTTCGCCAGGGCTGCCAACAAACACAGGTGACGGCAGATTTCACCGCTCAGTGCCAGCGGCTCGGGAGCACTCGAGCACGATCCTTGCTGCTTGTACCGCGGTGGCGTAGGTGCCCAGCCGCTAGGCGTCGCTGTCATCGATGCCTGTGTCGCGCTGTTCCCGCACACGTTCGCCAGGGCTGCCAACAAACACAGGTGACGGCAGATTTCACCGCTCAGTGCCAGCGGCTCGGGAGCACTCGAGCACGACCCTTGCTGCTTGTACCGCGGTGGCGTAGGCGCCCAACCGCTAGGCGTCGCTGTCATCGATGCCTGTGTCGCGCTGTTCCCGCACACGTTCGCCAGGGCTGCCAACAAACACAGGTGACGGCAGCTTCACCGCTCAGTGCCAGCGGCTCGGGAGCACTCGAGCACGATCCTTGCTGCTTGTACCGCGGTGGCGTAGGCGCCCAACCGCTAGGCGTCGCTGTCATCGATGCCTGTGTCGCGCTGTTCCCGCACACGTTCGCCAGGGCTGCCAACAAACACAGGTGACGGCAGCTTCACCGCTCAGTGCCAGCGGCTCGGGAGCACTCGAGCACGATCCTTGCTGCTTGTACCGCGGTGGCGTAGGCGCCCAACCGCTAGGCGTCGCTGTCATCGATGCCTGTGTCGCGCTGTTCCCGCACACGTTCGCCAGGGCTGCCAACAAACACAGGTGACGGCAGCTTCACCGCTCAGTGCCAGCGGCTCGGGAGCACTCGAGCACGATCCTTGCTGCTTGTACCGCGGTGGCGTAGGCGCCCAACCGCTAGGCGTCGCTGTCATCGATGCCTGTGTCGCGCTGTTCCCGCACACGTTCGCCAGGGCTGCCAACAAACACAGGTGACGGCAGCTTCACCGCTCAGTGCCAGCGGCTCGGGAGCACTCGAGCACGACCCTTGCTGCTTGTACCGCGGCGGCGCAGTCGCCCAGCCGCTTAGGCGTAGCTGTCTAGGGAGCTTAGCCAAGAAGACAATCGTTTGTAGAAAACGAAACAAAATGCTATCGGTCGCTCTATCACTCTTCCATATTAGTGCGATAGAGAGACGGATAGCGTATCGATCTGTTTTCTACAAACGATTGTCATCTTGGCTGAGCCCCCAGAGATACCTGTGACGCGCTGTTCCTGCACAGGTGTTTATAAGCAAACACCGTTAAGAACATTTACAAGATGCAAGTGCTTGCGTCGAATGTATGATTAGCGGAACACGGGAAAAATATCACTATCGCCGTCGATGATTGAATGTCTTCGCGTAAAAAAATATTGATAGAATCGTATTAAATATTGGTCTATCGTATGCAATTCTTAGGGGACTTTTACTGAATGAACGTGAACAGTTTTGCTTGCTATTACACAGAGTTTCCTTTGTTATTTTACTCATGAATGTCTGTCAAATTAGATCAGCTTGACTGAACTGGTTTACCACGAGGCGCTGTTGACCCAGACACAGTTTTGTCGTTCACTATATGACGATTTCTCGCTCCAAGCCGTATAAAATCCATGTAAATGGACTTTAAAGCAACGCCTCAGGCTGTTGCACAAAATTACATTATTCCTTATTAATGTTGTTTACGTTTCTCACAGGCAACAAATGCTAGAACACTTTACGGAGTGCATCAAAATGTCAAAGGGCACGCGACAGGAGGCCATACAAGTGAACGTATACACCGCGTTGCTGCTGGCGTTGAGGACGCTGGCCGAGCAGAAGAGCTCGCTGGGGCAGGACGCGGTCAAGACTGCCGCTACTGAACTCATTATTGTAAGTAAATACATACTGTACAGTCACGGTCATTAATCGATGAGCCACTTGCCGCTGTACGTATTTTAGCAGTGTAATACAAATCGGGTTTTTACTCGTATTAATTCCTAACAAGTCTTCGTATAATAAAAGAGCACAATTATATTTCTATCTTTATCATTGTGTGTTTATCAACCGTCACTAAGGTCCGAATGTTAAGGTTGGCTAACTTCAGAGCTACCAGATTGACAGAGTCACTTGTCACTTCGAAAAGTTAACCAATTGCAGATTTAGCAACCGTAACTTAGTAACAATTGTTACAGCGTACCTAGCGATAGTAACGGAGACATTATGATTGGCATTGGCATTTCGACACAGGAGAAACGAAAAGCCCGATTTTATCCGAATTAGTATTCGGATGAAATCAGGTTATCATAATTGATAACAATGATAACTAACAATTTGACGGCCGCCATCATTAGAAAATTTAACTAAGAATTTGAATGCCTGTTTTGGTATGAAAGTAGCTAAGTTGTGGCTATTAACTATCGAATAGATCATATTAATAAATAATAACAATATTTAAAGTTTAAATTTATTAAATGTATTCATAATTATCAAATCGTTCCATAGAGCTGCGAACTTCGTAGGTCTAAATCTGTCAACTTCGTGTTCCGGAGCATTCCTCTTCGCTAAATGCATCGGGGCGCTGGTTGTTCTGACGATGATAGTTTAACTTTTTCGGCATAGGTATCGTCTTACCCAAAACGCAACGTGTTTTTTAAATCTTTCGAGCTTATGGTTCTATGCAATAAGTATTAGACAATTTAAATGTTTTAACAACATTATGGAATAAGCTTTCCGTCTCGAGGATTCTCTTGAGGCTGGCCGAATACTCAAGACCCTGATGACACATTGACACGATTCTTCGGAGAATTAATCGGAAATTGTGATTGGCATTATCGTGTAAACACTTTAATATTATTTTAGCTACGATTCACTAAATGCATAATTTATAATTGTCATCTTTGACATAACATTCAACTGACATTGCGTTTTAATTCAAAAGAGGTCAGAATCAAAAAGATTAACAACTTACTACTACTAGGAAATATGTCTTAACCATAGAGGTTAAAGGTTAGCTAATGAAGTTATCATATCAATAATGAATCGATTGAATTTTGCATAAATTACGCCGTTCGCACGAATGCAGCGAATCTGTGCTAAAACATTGCGGTAGCGAAATGTCCGAGGCAAATCTAAATCCAACTTATGATGATTCATAAGATAATTATATCAGACCTTTTTTGAAATAAAACTCGTAGTTGCAATAACGCATATTATTTTAGAAAATATTGACAACTGAAAAGTCAGGTGTCAAGAAATAATAAAAAAATTGGTAATAATAACCGTAGTCAATTCAATTTAAGCGAAAATGCCACCCACTATTAACGATGAGATTCGTCATAGAATTGTGACAATGCACCAGCAGGGTCTTAGTATTCGTGCAATTTCGAGGGATCTGCTCTTGTCGGTAGGTTTGCTCTGTCTGATATGTCTCCAGAATTAAAATAAAGTAAAAAAATCACTAACTTCAAGTTTGTATTTTTAGCGAAACACCGTTGCGTTATGGGTGGGACGATATGCTGAGGAAGGGATTATTGCCGATCGTCGCCAAAACAATCATCGTCCTGCTGCTTTAAGCCAAATGCAGCGAACAGAAATGCTCCAAGGTTACGAACTAAATGGATTCACACCCACTAAACTATATGCAGAACGGTTTGATGTGGATCCCAGAACTATCCGAAGGCATCTGCATTCAATTAATGTGCATCACAGAGTTCCGGCTTATAAGGTTGATTTGACGGAAAATCATAAAATCGCCCGCGAAAATTTCGCCAACCGATTCGTAGATTTTGATTGGACTTCAACAATTTTCACTGGCGAGAAAACATTTCAATCAAGCGAACACGGTCGCCTACAAATGTGGCGGTATAACGCAACACGGTATGACATAGATCATGTCATACCAAATAGGGAATCGGGCAGAATAGGTGTTAATATGTGGGGTTGGATGAGCTCCGAAGGTGTTGGCGAACTCGTCCAAATGCCACCGCGTGCAAATGCCCTGGACTATATTAGCATTTTGGAAGAAGTCATGCTCCCTTCCGTAAGAACGGTCTATCCACAGCACGATATGCCTAACATCAATTTCGTGCATGATAACTGCTCGATACACCGTGCAAGAGTCGTTAACGCCTGGTTCGATGCACACCCAGCCATTACGGTAATTCCGTGGCCATCTAAATCTCCGGACCTGAATCCCATAGAAAATCTATGGGGTTTAATGGTGCAGCGATGGGATCACCGTAACGAACGCAGGGCTGATGTTTTGGCTCAACATTGCCAAGACATCTGGGAAAGTATGCGAGGAACTGATATTGGAACAAAATTAGTCGCCTCTATGTGAACACGACTACAAGCTGTATCGGACAGCCATGGAGCTTATTCTAAATATTAAATTTAAAAATAAATAGTTTTTGCTAAAGGTTGACTTTTTATTAGACGATGTATACTACTCAAAACAAAGTCTATATATTTCTGTTTAATTGATAATTCTGGGCCATCAACTAATTGATAAGTGATAAGTGGCTGATTAATGATGCCTCATATCCGTAAGTGTCCAATCTCTTTCATGCTGTCTAATAACTAGAAAGAAATATAATACTGTAAAAAAATATGTTTTACGTAAAGATCAAATACTTAGTGGCCCCTATTTACTTTTAAGTAGTATATAAAAATTACACTGACAATAGCTGACATATAAAACATAAAAATATTTAAAATAACTTCGTTTCAAAATGGCGGGATTACCATGCATATTCAAATATTTGCAACAGTTATGTATGTGACAATGTGATGGATGTCATTATTTTGTTCTATATGTTGGTATCAATCTCAGAGTTACTATGGATACGTTAAAACGTCGCCATGGTGAGGATGAAATATGTATTACACGGCTAAAATACGTACAGCGGCAAGTGGCTCATCGATTAATGACCGTGACTGTACATTTGAAAACCAAAGCTATATAATCAGTTTTTACAATGAGCCCTAAGATCCGCCACCTATCTATATTTCTGGCTTTCGGATGGCTAGTAATGTTTGAAATTGTTGTTCAAGGCTTTAAAGATGGGGTGACGAAAGACTTTTGTGCCCGAGTGCGAATTCAAACTGACCTATTCGGCGTTCACCTTACGTTCAAAGCACGTATCTCTAGAGTTCGCCCAAGAAGGACAGACTACACGCAACGCGACTAATTTAAAAACACGTTTCAAGATGGTTGATATCATACTGTAACCAGCCTACATAATTTAGTCGGTTGGTGTCTTGGAGGGGAATTGAATTGAAGGGCAACAAAAAAATTATATTGCACTTAAGGCCTTTTAGTAGTAAGCAATAATCACAATGTGAGACTGAGACAGAGAAGGCGCTATTATCATTGGTCCCTGACTAACGCTAATAGCGCCTTCTCTGTCGTACCTATTGAAAGTTCTATAAGACCATCCTGTTTGGTCTTGGTATTATTAGTACTACGCCGCGTCTATATCTAAAATCGTAAGTCTATGACGTTACGCCATAAGTCATAACATTATATCCAAAAAATCCATATGTAAATAAATATTAAATATACGAGTTTATTCCTTCCAGTCGGGCCTATCTTCAACCAGCATCCCAGTCCGCGCGGCGGCGGCGTCCTGCGCCGGCCGCCTCTGCGGCTGCGTCACCGAGGCCGAGAGCCAAGCGATCAGCGAGCGCGTGCTGGCCCTGACCCGCTGCACCGTGCGCACCACCCGCGCCGCGGCCGCGGCGGCCGTGGGCGCCGTGCAGAGGGCGCGCGGGGGCAGCTCCGCGCCCGCGCTGCCGGCCCTGAGGGCGATGGCGCAGGACGCGAGCGGGCAGGAGGCACAAGTTAGTCGAGTCATTATTCAAGCCCTTACTCACTCCAGCGTGTGAGCGACTACCTGCGACTGTAGTTAACGTTGGAGCCATGCAGAGGGCGCGCGGGGCAGCTCCGCGCCCGCGCTGCCGGCCCTGAGGGCGATGGCGCAGGACGCGAGCGGGCAGGAGACACAAGTTAGTGGAGTCATTATTCAAGCCCTTACTCACTCCAGCGTGTGAGCGACTACCTGCGACTGTAGTTAACGTTGGAGCCATGCAGAGGGCGCGCGGGGCAGCTCCGCGCCCGCGCTGCCGGCCCTGAGGGCGATGGCGCAGGACGCGAGCGGGCAGGAGGCACAAGTTAGTGGAGTCATTATTCAAGCCCTTACTCACTCCAGCGTGTGAGCGACTACCTGCGACTGTAGTTAACGTTGGAGCCATGCAGAGGGCGCGCGGGGCAGCTCCGCGGCCGCGCTGCCCGCCTTGAGGGCGATGGCGCAGGACGCGAGCGGGCAGGAGACACAAGTTAGTGGAGTCATTATTCAAGCCCTTACTCACTCCAGCGTGTGAGCGACTACCTGCGACTGTAGTTAACGTTGGAGCCATGCAGAGGGCGCGCGGGGCAGCTCCGCGGCCGCGCTGCCGGCCCTGAGGGCGATGGCACAGGACGCGAGCGGGCAGGAGACACAAGTTAGTGGAGTCATTATTCAAGCCCTTACTCACTCCAGCGTGTGAGCGACTACCTGCGACTGTAGTTAACGTTGGAGCCATGCAGAGGGCGCGCGGGGGCAGCTCCGCGGCCGCGCTGCCGGCCTTGAGGGCGATGGCGCAGGACGCGAGCGGGCAGGAGGCACAAGTTAGTGGAGTCATTATTCAAGCCCTTACTCACTCCAGCGTGTGAGCGACTACCTGCGACTGTAGTTAACGTTGGAGCCATGCAGAGGGCGCGCGGGGCAGCTCCGCGCCCGCGCTGCCGGCCCTGAGGGCGATGGCGCAGGACGCGAGCGGGCAGGAGGCACAAGTTAGTGGAGTCATTATTCAAGCCCTTACTCACTCCAGCGTGTGAGCGACTACCTGCGACTGTAGTTAACGTTGGAGCCATGCAGAGGGCGCGCGGGGCAGCTCCGCGGCCGCGCTGCCCGCCTTGAGGGCGATGGCGCAGGACGCGAGCGGGCAGGAGACACAAGTTAGTGGAGTCATTATTCAAGCCCTTACTCACTCCAGCGTGTGAGCGACTACCTGCGACTGTAGTTAACGTTGGAGCCATGCAGAGGGCGCGCGGGGCAGCTCCGCGGCCGCGCTGCCCGCCTTGAGGGCGATGGCGCAGGACGCGAGCGGGCAGGAGGCACAAGTTAGTCGAGTCATTATTCAAGCCCTTACTCACTCCAGCGTGTGAGCGACTACCTGCGACTGTAGTTAACGTTGGAGCCATGCAGAGGGCGCGCGGGGCAGCTCCGCGGCCGCGCTGCCCGCCTTGAGGGCGATGGCGCAGGACGCGAGCGGGCAGGAGGCACAAGTTAGTGGAGTCATTATTCAAGCCCTTACTCACTCCAGCGTGTGAGCGACTACCTGCGACTGTAGTTAACGTTGGAGCCATGCAGAGGGCGCGCGGGGCAGCTCCGCGGCCGCGCTGCCCGCCTTGAGGGCGATGGCGCAGGACGCGAGCGGGCAGGAGACACAAGTTAGTGGAGTCATTATTCAAGCCCTTACTCACTCCAGCGTGTGAGCGACTACCTGCGACTGTAGTTAACGTTGGAGCCATGCAGAGGGCGCGCGGGGCAGCTCCGCGGCCGCGCTGCCCGCCTTGAGGGCGATGGCGCAGGACGCGAGCGGGCAGGAGGCACAAGTTAGTCGAGTCATTATTCAAGCCCTTACTCACTCCAGCGTGTGAGCGACTACCTGCGACTGTAGTTAACGTTGGAGCCATGCAGAGGGCGCGCGGGGCAGCTCCGCGCCCGCGCTGCCGGCCCTGAGGGCGATGGCGCAGGACGCGAGCGGGCAGGAGACACAAGTTAGTGGAGTCATTATTCAAGCCCTTACTCACTCCAGCGTGTGAGCGACTACCTGCGACTGTAGTTAACGTTGGAGCCATGCAGAGGGCGCGCGGGGCAGCTCCGCGCCCGCGCTGCCGGCCCTGAGGGCGATGGCGCAGGACGCGAGCGGGCAGGAGGCACAAGTTAGTGGAGTCATTATTCAAGCCCTTACTCACTCCAGCGTGTGAGCGACTACCTGCGACTGTAGTTAACGTTGGAGCCATGCAGAGGGCGCGCGGGGCAGCTCCGCGGCCGCGCTGCCCGCCTTGAGGGCGATGGCGCAGGACGCGAGCGGGCAGGAGACACAAGTTAGTGGAGTCATTATTCAAGCCCTTACTCACTCCAGCGTGTGAGCGACTACCTGCGACTGTAGTTAACGTTGGAGCCATGCAGAGGGCGCGCGGGGCAGCTCCGCGGCCGCGCTGCCGGCCCTGAGGGCGATGGCACAGGACGCGAGCGGGCAGGAGACACAAGTTAGTGGAGTCATTATTCAAGCCCTTACTCACTCCAGCGTGTGAGCGACTACCTGCGACTGTAGTTAACGTTGGAGCCATGCAGAGGGCGCGCGGGGGCAGCTCCGCGGCCGCGCTGCCGGCCTTGAGGGCGATGGCGCAGGACGCGAGCGGGCAGGAGGCACAAGTTAGTGGAGTCATTATTCAAGCCCTTACTCACTCCAGCGTGTGAGCGACTACCTGCGACTGTAGTTAACGTTGGAGCCATGCAGAGGGCGCGCGGGGCAGCTCCGCGCCCGCGCTGCCGGCCCTGAGGGCGATGGCGCAGGACGCGAGCGGGCAGGAGGCACAAGTTAGTGGAGTCATTATTCAAGCCCTTACTCACTCCAGCGTGTGAGCGACTACCTGCGACTGTAGTTAACGTTGGAGCCATGCAGAGGGCGCGCGGGGCAGCTCCGCGGCCGCGCTGCCCGCCTTGAGGGCGATGGCGCAGGACGCGAGCGGGCAGGAGACACAAGTTAGTGGAGTCATTATTCAAGCCCTTACTCACTCCAGCGTGTGAGCGACTACCTGCGACTGTAGTTAACGTTGGAGCCATGCAGAGGGCGCGCGGGGCAGCTCCGCGGCCGCGCTGCCCGCCTTGAGGGCGATGGCGCAGGACGCGAGCGGGCAGGAGACACAAGTTAGTGGAGTCATTATTCAAGCCCTTACTCACTCCAGCGTGTGAGCGACTACCTGCGACTGTAGTTAACGTTGGAGCCATGCAGAGGGCGCGCGGGGCAGCTCCGCGGCCGCGCTGCCCGCCTTGAGGGCGATGGCGCAGGACGCGAGCGGGCAGGAGACACAAGTTAGTGGAGTCATTATTCAAGCCCTTACTCACTCCAGCGTGTGAGCGACTACCTGCGACTGTAGTTAACGTTGGAGCCATGCAGAGGGCGCGCGGGGCAGCTCCGCGGCCGCGCTGCCGGCCCTGAGGGCGATGGCACAGGACGCGAGCGGGCAGGAGACACAAGTTAGTGGAGTCATTATTCAAGCCCTTACTCACTCCAGCGTGTGAGCGACTACCTGCGACTGTAGTTAACGTTGGAGCCATGCAGAGGGCGCGCGGGGCAGCTCCGCGGCCGCGCTGCCCGCCTTGAGGGCGATGGCGCAGGACGCGAGCGGGCAGGAGACACAAGTTAGTGGAGTCATTATTCAAGCCCTTACTCACTCCAGCGTGTGAGCGACTACCTGCGACTGTAGTTAACGTTGGAGCCATGCAGAGGGCGCGCGGGGCAGCTCCGCGGCCGCGCTGCCGGCCCTGAGGGCGATGGCACAGGACGCGAGCGGGCAGGAGGAACAAGTTGGCGGAGTCATTATTCAAACCCTTACTCACTCCAGCGTGTGAGCGACTCCAGCGTGTGAGCGACTACCTGCGACTGTAGTTAACGTTGGAGCCATGCAGAGGGCGCGCGGGGGCAGCTCCGCGCCCGCGCTGCCGGCCCTGAGGGCGATGGCACAGGACGCGAGCGGGCAGGAGACACAAGTTAGTCGAGTCATTATTCAAGCCTGTTAGGGTCCTACTGGGACGTGGAAATAAGAGAGGACTGTATCAAGATAGGCTGGTTTATTCCGCCTTAGTTACACTGAGAATCCCGGCCAAACAATTATAAAAAAGCTAATGCCGGGTGTCGTCCGTTGCCGACGGAGTAGGTTAAGCCGAGTGTCGTCCGCGGGTCGCTCGCGGTCCGGGGTGGTGACGTCGCGTTCTGCGTGCTCCCCGCACGTCTCCTCCCGTGCGAATGTCCAGCTCTCAACAAGCCCTTACTCACTCCAGCGTGTGAGCGACTACCTGCAACTGTAGTTAACGTTGGAACCATGCAGAGGGCGCGGGGAGAGAGTTGCGGCGATGCTACCGGCGTTGACAGCGGCGCCTTTAGCATTAAGGGCCTTATCACACTTGAGCGATTTGAAAGCGATTTCTATACGAAACTCGTACGCGGCGAACTCGCGGTGTGTGCGCTCCCATACAAAACTCGTTCGCAAATCGCAAGTGTGATAACGCTCTTCCTGCCAGCCTTGACTCGTCCCACCATTCGTATGTACAGTCACGAACTTCAATTTGTTGACCACTTAAGGTAAAATATCGTATAGCAAACCGAAGTTACCTAGAGCTACTAGTTCACATTGACAATTCCCAAACGAATGAATGGGATGGACCGGCTTGCCGCTGGTACGACTAATCAGTGAAGACCCACCATGGAAACCACCATGCCACCATGCAAATTAAAAAATGAACCAGGCTAACCATAATACAAATATTATGTACCAAGTACTATACTAGTTCACGAAGTATCTATGCACGAGGCGGTAGTTGAAAGCCCTCGCCGATAAGAACAGATCACTTGTGTTTGCACAAGAAACCCACAATTACTTCACAAATATTAAAACCAACAATTTAACTGACGAATTTAACCGCAAGTCATTTATATTGCCATCGGGACCGAATCGCTGAACCCAACGGCGAATCGTAATTCGAGACACATTTTACTGTATGTCGTGCGATTAAACATGATTGCTGGATTATAATAGCTAGACCTTTCGCCACGATGCTGTCATCTAGTGTAAAACTCGATTGCGGAAACCTCTCATTAAGACGATTGTAAGACAGTGTCATTTGACATTCAACACTCATTGAATCTCTCTCTCTTCATTCAATTTTCGACCTTATTGCGTTTTACGTGTTCTGAGAACATTTTATGGAAGCGGTATACTGATTAAAGTCCATGACTGTACGATTCTGAAAATGGTTAGGGATACCAATTATTGTCCTATTTTTAGTTATTTTCAGCCTTTAATAACTGATATTTCCACCAGGTATGGGCTGTCCATGCGCTCTCCGTGCTAGCCGACGCCTCGGGCCCCATGTTCCGCAGCCACGTAGAGTCCACCCTCAACGTGGCCTTGAAGCTGTTGTTCACCGCGCCACCCTTCCAAGAGGACCTGCACCGCAGCGTCGGCAGACTGCTGTCCGCGCTTATTACTGTTGTGGGGCCTGAGCTGCAAGGTATGATAGTCAAGTAGCCTAGTAGAGTTCACCCTCAATGTGGTCATGAAGTTGCGGTTCACGGCACCGCCGTTCCAAGATGACCTGCACCGAAGAGTCAACCCTTGTTAGGGTCCTACTGGGACGTTGAAATAACAGAGGACTGTATTAAAATAGGCTGGTTTATTCCGCCTTAGTTACACTGAATATCCCGGCCAAACAATATAAGAGAAACTAATTCCGGGTGTCGTCCGTTGCCGACGGAGTAGGTTAAGCCGAGTGTCGTCCGCGGGTCGCTCGCGGTCCGGGGTGGTGACGTCGCGTTCAGCCTGCTCCCCGCACGTCTCCTCCCGTGCGTATGTCCAATTCTCAACAATCCTCAACGTGGCTTTGACCCTGACAATTAGGAACATGCATGATTTTTTTGGAAGCCGTCATTCGATTCTATTTCCCTTTAGATTCAAATGTTTCTAATAAACCTACTATCTATGATAGCCCTGAAACGTCAAAAATGTGAAAATACGTTAGGCGTCTGCGCCGCGCTTCAAAACGCCCCATACAAAAAGTGGGAGGTTTGTGACGTCACCGACCTCAAAGTTTGGAAGGAACAAGGTTTTGGAAGATTTTTGTAATTTTAGGCACGGCAAAACGCGTTTAGCTATACACGGTGCCCGTGAGCATTGTGAGAGATTTTAACCACGCATTTCTGAGGTCAAAAGAAGGAAAAAACATTTCATGACTTTTGCTGTAAAACGCCAACAACGTCTTATAATTCGATGGAGCCGGCTGCACGCACGAAAAAACATGACTCATGCGGCGTTACCACGCTCTGAGGCGTTCCGTTTAAGGCTTGAAGTGCAAGCGAGAGCGCGGAACGAGCGACAAAGAGGCACAATCGGCCTTCGCGTTCGGCAGCGTTCGACATCTGTCTCTCTCCTACTTGAGTGAGCGATGCATCCGCGTGGACAGCTGCTATACAATAATACATTTACATGTTTTCGTCAAGTATGAAGTACAGTGAAATTAAAATTTTCTTTTGAAAAATGCAACCATTCCATCAGTATTTTCTTATGACGTTGTCACGTTCAACTATCGTCAGTAAACCGACTTTACAGACAACCGATTTTTTTTCTTCCTTTTTTTTACACTTTTTGGAATGTTGTTCTACATAAAAAGTAAATGTCATTAGAAAAAAGTAACGGAAAAAGTAAATTGCTACATTTTTTCTCGTTAAAACTAGTTCATGCAAAGTGTTTCTTAGGTCTTTGATATCAGTCAATAAGAGATGTCTAGACTATGCCCCATACTGGTGAGATCGCCATCAAAAAAGCATTTTACGCTGAGAAACAATTCAAAATGCAATTTTTTGTAAGTAGTATTTAGTCTGAAACTATGGCTTATTTCGGAAAAGTTTATAGGACATTTTTTTCTCTAAATATGATCATGAATACACTGTTAAAGTCTCTCGCAATGCTCACGGGCACCGTGTATAGTTGTCATACATTTTTTTTCTTGTTAGAACATAGGTAATCGAACTGAGGTTTCGGAAATACATTTGAGGTATAAAAAAAATGCCTAAAATTTTACGTTTTTAACCCGCAATATCTTTAAAAATTATTACGGATTTCCACTTGTTTATATTAATTTGGTGTTGTTGAACGTGTAATAAACACGTTCAACAATACCAACAAATTCAATTAAATATTTTTCACACATGTTCTCCATTGTGCTGACTGACTGGTAGGATAATGCTCTGAATTTGATCTCTTATATTTGATTATAGGCAGCGCCGGTGCCACCGTGGGCCGTTTTCTATGCGCGTGCGCGGCGCTCAGCGAGTGCGGCGGCGGCGGCGCGCGCGCCGAGGGCATCGGCTGCCTGCAGCAGCTGCAGATGTTCTCGCCGCGCCACGTCAGCGCGCACATGCTCGTGCCCTCGCTCGCCGTGAGTTACTAGTACTTTATCACAGAAAAAATTGTGTGCTTTATAGTTTGTGTATTTTTTTCCTTGAGTAAATATTATCCATAACAAAACCATAATAATTTTAAACAAAAAAGAACCGACTTCACTTAGCATCCACCTTTCCAACAGCAAATGCTCGAGCTGCTGTAAAAAATACTCAAATCACTATAAGTGTGCCTTGAAGAGTTCCCTCGATTTCTCCAGGATCCCATCATCAGACCCTGACATGGTTACAATGGGACCAACTGTGAAGTATACGCTTTCAAACAAAAAAATAATTTTCCAAATCGGTCCAGCCGTTTTCGAATAATCGGTGAACATACATAAAAAAAAAAGCAAAAACAAAGATCCCGACGAATTGATAACCTCCTCCTTCGAAATCTTGAAGTCGGTTGAAAATGTACACTTTTGCTATTTTCTCCGGCCCGACTAGCAAGCTCGCGTGCCGTAATCTGGAGACGCCTCAGTTAGACTACAGGAACTAAAGACCAAACTAATAAAAATAACACATTTCAGCGGGACCTCTCTAGTTCAGAACTAGCAGTGCGACGAGCCGCGCTCTGCTGCCTGCGCCAGCTGTCACAGAAGGAGGCCGCGGAGGTGTGCCGGTACGCGCTGCTCGCCAAGGACCACGTGCCCGCCCGGCCTTACTGCGGTATGTTTAAAGATCTTGTGCCCCGAGAAATGTTATAGCAAAGTTTTTATTACGGAATTATCTTATAACTTATAAGTGAGAAAATTATCCCTTTTACGATTGTATGTGTTGTAATTGAATGTTTGCTATTACATTTTATGTAGGCGGGTACGAAATTTTGAACATATAGTCTGGCAAACCATTTCTGTCAGTAGAAACGCGCGGCAAATTCAAAATACGTACATGTGGCAACCCTTTGTGATGAGACACCGTATTTCATGACGAACATTTCAATTCACATTGATGTTTCTTGTGCATTTCACTCTCTCATCTTAAGCACGAGTGAGATAGAACTCCTGCAACGTTCCCAATTAAATTTAAATTAATTTTTAGGGCATATGTCAATTGTCTCAACCAGATTATCTGTTGCAGTTGATGACAGGTCATACGAAATATATCCGTCTCCTTTTCACACACCGTAAATGTCACCTAATGAAAGGGGCGGAAATACCAACTAAAATTAAAAACAGAATTTGATGATCATTGCTGCTTTTTTCACTGATTCTTAGTGTTGTCATACTTTTGTTCGCTATACATTGCTACTGCGTTCGTTGGCTGGCCAGACTATAATTTGTCTGTTTGACAGGCGTGGTGATCACCGACACGGGCCTCCCCGGCGCTCTGTTCGCGTTCCTGGACACGGAGCGCGACGAGACGGCGCTGTCGTACGCGCGCGACACGCTGACGTGCTGCCTGCTGGCCGCCGCCGCCGCGCGCGCCGTGCGCGACTGGCTGGCGCTCGCCAAGCGCGTGCTCACCGTGCGACTGGGTAACTACACTGTAGGCTACTCTCGCAAGCAGACGTTCAGACACGTCGTCGTTTGTCGTAAAGCGCAACTGGGTAACTATTATATAGGTCGTTGGCTTAGTGTAAATTTATGTAATAACCGACGGTGACCACGACATCCTATCAATATAACGCTGGCGCGGTCCGAGGGAGGCAGGGGGATCGCACATGTATATGGGACATGACCACCCTAAAATCGTAGACGTCAAATTGAAAAATTGATTACTGACCCCCTCATAAAATCATTTCTGCATTAGTGACCCCCCAGAATTTTAGGCTGCGACCGCGCCTGATAGCTTGGCATTGATTAGAGCTTGCAAAAGTGACGCAGAAAAAGGGGTCCTAATACAACCTCCTTTTCCGAAGACAGCTGAGCGGATGCAGACTGTTCCTGCTGTGTATTATATGAGTTCAATGGGAGCGGAATATTCCATCACTTCGACTTCAGGTGCCAACTGAGTGGCCGGCGATGGCGCGTTCGGTTCCGCGTCCATAGTAAACAAATGCTAGCGTATGGGCGTGGCCTCAGTGAAAGCTGCTCAGATCCCTTGGCAGCGCGTTCAATGTTTTGAGGTTAGCGATATAGCGGTCCGATGGATTAAACAGTTTGAACTTTGTTTACCAGCGGCACTTTTGTACCTTTAGTGGTATTTTAACGGTTTTCCGGATTATTTATCGAAATTTAAATTGTCCAATCCTAATTTACGATTTCTTACATTGGCCTATGTGATTTTTTTCAGAGGACAGTAACAACCCAGATACGGACTTCGATGGCGAGGGTGACGATGACCAAGCGGAATTTCACGCAGACTCGGACGAGTCCACGCATCCTGCTGTGCAGTCAAGATGGCCGACTAGGGTAACCACATATCGCTACCGTCTGCTTAAGACCGCCCGATAGAATCCATACTAATATTATAAATGGGAAAGTGTGTGTGTTTGTTTGTCCGTCTTTCACGGCAAAACGGGGCGACGAATTGACGTGATTTTTGAAGGGATGGAGAGTGACATAGGCTTCTTTTTGTCTCTTTCTAACCCCCCACTTCCCTAAAATGGGGGGTGGAAGTTTGTATGGAGCATTACGGGGGCCAAAGGGGAACCGTGTTACCCCGAATTTAACGCGAGCGAAGCCGCGGGCTAAAGCTAGTGAAAAATAAACAAATTGGTTATAGGGCCGAAAACCGTGAAGTACAATAAATACTCCTATTTTAACCTATTTCTTGAAATCAAAAATTGTTTTAAATAACGTCGTTGTATGTACAAACATTTGGGACATAAAAACATGAAATTGCACTGTTAGTAGAAACGACTTCTTTTCTATCGGTTGAAAGGCAATGTTGTTTCAAACTAATGTGATCATACTGATCATTTTTCAGGTTTTCGCAATGGAGTGCATTCAAAAGATAATGGTTGCGTGTGAAGCGACTGGCGACCCAGCCCACTTCGACCTAGTTAAAGCTAAGGAGAAGCAACTGACTGATCCCAACGGTAAGACAAATATACATATTGCTTTCATAAACACGTTGGACAAACTTTGTACTTAAGCCCGATCACAGAATAAATGGTGTTTCATACAGAATGGCCACGCTACGCCCCGCCCCGAATGGAATGACCTCACCCCGTGGCGGCCGATTAGTAGGGAACTAGTAGGTTAATCAGTCAGGTTGGCAGTGTGTCGATAAAAAGCAAAATGTCGGTGTATTGTCAAACGTCATTTACGATAAAAAAATAATTGAATTACAGCGCCCTAAGACTCACCCGCACATTGAGGTGTGTACAGACGTGCCGTGCACACATACGTGTCCGCCCTGTGCCCGAAGTGTGCTTTACGGCAAACATTTATTAATATTGCGTGCTTTCAAATAGTTATTGCGGTAACCAAATAACACCCGAAATACTGTCAGTTTTAGTTCTGCCCCTTATAAGTTCTTGTCGGTGTAAGTTTCCAAGCATTTTTGTCATCCAATCTCCTTGACAACCTAATGCGACCCGACCTTATTTCTGCTACTAATTGTGGTTCTACTACCCGTACTTAATAACCTACATATCCTCGAGCAGTGCTTCTTAACCTGTGGTTCACGGACTATTTGGCGTGGCTACACTTGACGCACCGCCTTGCGAGGAAATTGCCGCGCGAGGCAGCGAGGCTAGTGTCTCCACCTATTAGTGGACACTGGTGGCACCGGCAGTGGTCCGCGAATATATAAACATAACGACCCTTTGTTTACTTTATTCGTCATAGGTAGGTGATCAAAATGTAGCAAAATGAAATTTATCAAGAGCGTCCTTATTACAATAAGGTTAAGAACCACTGTCGTAAAGTTTAGACGTGGTCTAGACTGTCATATCTCTTAGTGCTATAATGGTTTTACTATGAGACAGGCGACTACCTCTCGCTGCACCTGTCCGACCTGGTGCGCATGGCGTTCGTGGGCGCCACGGGCGAGGCGGACGCGCTGCGGCTGTGCGGGCTGGGCACGCTGCAGCTCACCGTGCGCCAGTTCGCGCGCGCGCCCGAGCCCGACTTCCCGGGACATCTGCTGTTGGAGCAGTATCAAGCTCAGGTGCGATATACAGACTGTTTGGTCGCTCCGTGCAAAGGTTTAAGGAGGTGATAGACGAGGTATTTTTGAACATTTCTAGCCATATATGTATTAAATAACGTGTAAAAAAATAAAATATAAAAGTTTGTTGTAATTACCTATTTCATAGCAAGTTAATTATAAAACAAAAAAGTACCATTTTCCTAAGTCCGACGAGGATTATAAAAAAAGTTCTAAACTAAAAACCATAGTTTTAAATTTGGAACACGTTATTTTAAGAATAAGAATTTTCAAATTTGGAATGTTTTGAATTGCCTTTGTTTTAAGTTTTCACGATAGCCAATTGCGAATTTAGTTCTTCTATGAAAATTGAACAAACGGTTGAAGCGGTTTTGAAATACTATTAAATTTTGTAACTAAACATTATGAACATCGATGGTTTTAGCAACGAAGATTATGCTAACATTATCTTCATGTACGGAAGGGCAGACGGTAATGGAGCATTGGCACGGCGAATGTATCAGGAGCATTATCCAAATCGCAGGTTACCCAATGTCAGGATGTTTTACAACACGTTTCGTCGTCTTAGCGAAAATGGGATCCATCGTCCGGCTACTAGATTGAATCCTGAGAGATACGATGCGGATACCGAGGAAGAAATTATTCACGCATTTGAAGCTGATCCTAAGATAAGCATCCGAACAGTAGCTCAAAACCTTAACATATCGACATGGAAGGTTTGGAACACGATGCATAAAGAGAAAAAATATCCTTTTCGAGGGGTGGGGGTGCAGGGTTTAGAAGAAGGAGATCCCGGGCAACGAATACAGTTCTGCAGATTCTTATTAAACAGCGACATTGACGACGCGTTATTTTTTAAATCTATCATTTGGACAGATGAGTCAAACTTTTCAAGAGAGGGGATAACAAACTTGCATAACCTTCATGAATGGGCTGACAGGGACGCAAATCCTCATTGGAAGAAGCAGGTCTCCTTTCAAAAGAAGTTTTCAGTTAACGTGTGGGCTGGAGTAATTGGCAGAACTTTGATCGGGCCACATTTTCTTCCCGATAATTTGAACGGACCCAATTATCTCCAGTTCTTACAAAACGATCTTCCTATCCTCCTAGAAGAAGCCGGAGTACCATTAGAAGCGGAAAGAGAAATCATATTTCAGCAAGACGGCTGCCCGGCACATTCGACTTTGGCCGTGAGAGAATACCTTAACGACTGTTTTCCGGAGTGCTGGATCGGTAGAGATGGACCCATTCCTTAGACCGCTCGATCCCCCGACTTAACTCCTTTGTACTTTTTTGTTTGGGGACGCACAGTGTTTTATGGAAGCCAAAAAAGTGACATCCCCATTTTATTACAAATTACTGTAGAGCATTACGAATGCGAGACTAAAACTCCCGCGTTTCTAATATGTGTAGTTTTTGAGAAATAAATTTTTGAAAATCTTGATTCTGACACCCGGATATTACGAAAAATAATTATCTATTGCAAATTAAGTAACAAACCTTTCTGTTGACTAAAGTGTTGGATAAACCTTTCAAAAAAGTACATTTAGAGGTAATTACAACCTTTCTAGGTACATTTGTTACAATGATATTAATTATTTTAATGATTTTGGTTTTTATTTTTTTTCTTCCATATTCCACCGTATTAGATCGCGATATTTGTAAGACAGCTTCATTGTTATGTCTTCTATGACTTCTATCTACCCTATTTTTTACAAGATCTAATTCCCTGGAAGATTTAATCTACAGTCGATTAAAATTTGCAGTAAGGGCTGACACTACCAATATCCGGATTTACCTGGATATAAAATAAACACAGTATACAGGATGTAACAAAAATACTGTTGATTCTTTTAAGGGCATAATTGGTATCGTATTCTAATTATGAAAAACTTAAAAAAAAAATTTATTTCGCGTGAAAAAAAAAATCTTTTGTATGGAGGGTTGGCCGGCTGGGACTACGTGTCCCTTAAAAAAAAAACATTTTTGTTCGTGTAAGAAAAATTCTAAATTTTTTTCTTAGTCGTAATACGATACCATTATGCCCTTAAACGGATCACCAGTATTTTTGTTAGATCCTGTATAGGGAATGGAATAACAGGTAAATTTTCAAAGCCGGGTATTCGATCGGTTATGGTCGAAAAATAACCGGTTAAAGCCGTATACTACAATTATGTGATTTTTTTTGGAAGAAATGGCTAAAATATCTATTATGCATCGCCAATTTAGCAAATATTTTTTCTATAACATAATTACTACAAAATTATCAACTTCCAGGCAACAATATTCTACTTCCAGGCTCTCTCCCCATCTTGCACCTCAGAATAGCTGTCGTCTGGACATAACTCTGATGATGGTGTTATGTTTTCATCCGATGGCGATATAAAAGCATCCTGTGGTGCTTTCAATAATGCTATTGCGGCAGATGGTAGGAGACGTTTTTTAATATTTTTTGTCGTTGTGACATCCGTTGTTCTGAAATTATTGGGTCTGATGAGACTAACGCTCTATGAAACAAATCAGACATGGTTTTCGTTCGATCTGATTTGCGGGTATGGTGTCTCTATCGTGACACCAATATTTATTACGAGATTCTGATGATTGCTCGGAGAGCATTCCAATTGGAACATACGAGTTTCGTATTATCGCAGCTCCATGGACCAAAAGTTTATGTATAGTCACTGTCGCAAGACACCATTCGAAATTTTTAACATATTTTTTGGCTAGTTCTTTGCATATGTACTCAAAACTATTATCAAAACCAAGAATTATAGATATCCCGGAAACAACGGCGTATAAAATTAAAAATACCGAAGTGTCAACCCTAGAGGCCGGGTAACCCGGATATAAGTGTTTAGGTGATTACTTCAATGTTCCACGGAATTAGGTCTTGTAAAAAATAGAATAGATAGAAGACATAATAATGAAGCTCTCATACCAATATTGCGACCTACTACGGCGGGACATGGAAGGAAAAAAATAAAAACCAAAATTAATAAAACAATTAATATCTTTGTAACAAATGTATCTAGGAAGGTAGTGATTACTCTTAAATGTATGTCTTTGAATGTTTTGTCGAACACCTTGGCGAAACAAACAGTCCATGCAATATCTTTCAAATTATTTCTATTTTTCGTAATTTCCGAGCGTCAGAAACAAGATTTTCAAAAATGTATGTCTCAAAAACTACACATATTAGAAACATGGGAGTTTTAGTCTCGCATTCGTAATGCTCTAAACTATAGTAATTTGTAATAAAATGGGGATGTCACTTTTTTGGCTTCCATAAAACACTGTGGGACGGGCCAAAGGACTTGTGTACACCTCAGAAATCGCAACAAAAGACGAGTTAATAACAAGGATTCGCGAAGCTTTTGTCATCATGAGGGACGAGATGCAACTAAAAATAACTACCACAGAAGTGCGGAAAAGGGCCCGTTCCTGTATAAGAAACCGTGGTTTACATTTTGAACATGTGATTTAAGTTTTTGCTTTGATTTTGTTACTAAAGTTTTAAAATTAAAGTTCATGTAGTTTTATTAAAAGTGCTCCCTAACTTTGGTTTTTATTCCGTAACTCAGAATTTTGACAAGCGATATGAATGACTGATACCTCTAAAGAAAGAACAGTAAATAGGCATGTTTTCAAAAATGTTTGAACAATTCAATTTTTTTTTTCAATTTTTTTTTTATGGCACATCAAAATTATGCTCGTGTCAACCTACGATTTTTTTAAAGGTTCGTATGCCTCCATTTGTTTTAGAGGCCATGAATACACTAGCTTAAAAGTAGCTTTATTTGGTCCGACTTACATTAAACTATCGGAAACAAAAGATAGTGTTTACAAACCAACGCGTATTCGGGCACTATTAACTCGTATCTACCAAATTCTGAGCATTTTTCTAAAATTCTTAAAATTTCAATAAAAAAAAATCACGTTTCGTCTAAGACATATATGGCTACAAATGTTCAAAAATACCTCGTCTATCACCTCCTTTGCACGTAGCGACCAAACACCCTGTATTGGCCTGTACTTATGTGAATCTTGCAGAATATTACGTCGTTGCAATATAGTTTGGGCAACGTAAGTTAAATTGACGTGTAAATTGCTTAAGAGCAAGATTATTTTTATTTTACTCGCATAAAAATAAATTGTGATAATTACATTTGTAAGGTACATTACATATATTATACATATTTATTTTGAATTTCACAGTGCATTAGAATACTACCATGCTGTGGAAAATTCTTAAATAAAAATATATAAGAAAAAACACAAATTTACACCCTTAGCATGTAAAGGAGATATACACTAACCCCCTTATTCATAAACTTCTCTCAGGCCTCAATTAGTTTATTAATGTTTTGTCTGTATCCAACACAACTGTCAAAATTACAGATAAGGATAAAACTTAATTAACTAATTAAGGCCTCAGAGACCTTAATTAGTTACACACCAAACACGCCAACATACACACCAAATTGCATAACTGTCCGGCGGATTTCGAGTTTTGTCGTATTTTGATTGTGTTATAAGGCGGTAAGACACTATTCGCCTTTGTATTGTCTTAATCCTATTTTGGCCGAGATAGAATAAGATTAAAAAAGTAACGTCAAACACTTGTTTGAGGCGCTGTTCAGTAACTTTTGTAGTGTTATTTCGGTCGGCAACTTTCGTTGCTGACTATACATAAACTTACTCCAACTGAGTATAAACCCGTGCACCCCAGGTCGGAGCGGCGCTAAGGCCGGCATTCTCCAGTGACACGGCCTCTCATGTGACCGCCGCGGCTTGCGACGTGTGCTCCGCTTGGATCGGCTGCGGTGTCGCCAGAGACATTAACGACTTGAGGAGGTACGCGGGACTTAACCGTTCGAAATATTGAGGGCAGCTGGGTCGCATTTTATAAAGCTAACAATTACAATTTCGCTGGCGGTTTCCCTTCCTAACAACCATATTTCCAATCAAAACGTGACCCTGGTTACTGTAAGAATTTGTCAGAAAATAGTTATTAAATAAAAAATGTTAATAAGTATCTGTATCTGTAAATCCAAGAAAAAGTTGATTGTTGGGTCTGGATACACTCTTCATATGTTATCTTTGTTACAGGGTTCACCACTTACTAGTCTCGAGTTTGGATAAGTTGAACACAAAGGGCAACACTACACTCATCTATAACGAAAGTATGGCTACGCTCGAAAAGTTATCCATCTTGAAAGCCTGGGCCGAAGTAAGTACTTTTACGCGTACTTTAACCATGTAAATCGTTTTAATAAAAGCCAATATTGTTTAAATCTGATTTTACAGTCTTTAGTATTGAAATGTCGAAAAAAGTCAATTGCTCGTAAAGATTCATAACCTTTTTTATAATAAGGTTCCTTTTAAATAAATAGGTCTACATAGTTGCAATGGTAAGCAACGGCAGTGCGCCAGGCAGCTACATCAAGCAGCTCGACAGCAAACCGATCAACAATCGCGCCGAAATCGCAAAATGGCGGAACCAGCTCCTCCGGACTAGCAGCCAGGTCGAAGAAGTGGCCCCAGTGAATGATGACGAGTATGGGGACTTTGAGTCGAAGGGCGAGAGCTTGCTGAAGTTGGTTGAGCCTGAGTTGGAGAGCTTGGGCGAGAATTGGATTGCGGCTTTGAAGGATCACGCGCTGCTGAGTCTGCCGCCAGGTGAGTGACCTTTTACGTTTTCTGTACTGTCATGTAATTTTAAGTGACGTTGTATATTGTGAGATAAAATAATCACATCGTCATATCATGTCAAGTCTCACGGGATTGGTTAGAGCCTACAGAAAACTGTAATAGATGTCTTTTAGAAAAAAAGTGACCAAGTCCTTGTGTGTCCGAGGTCGGATTTGATCAGGTGTCTTCAGCTTTCGCGGCTGACGACTTGATCTCTAGACCACCCGGTCATGGCTTTACACAGAAACTGAAAAAAAAAAACCAGGGCTAGCCATAATATTGTTCAGTAGGATAAGTTCGATTAGCATCTTTCATTGTAACTAAAATAAATAAATTAAATTTAAACTGTTTGTTTCATAAATTATCAAATATACATTACAGAGTTAAGGAGTCTGTTTTTTTTTTATATTTATAGCTTGATAGCAAGTAGGTAATTACAATAATTATTACCTTTATTTTTTATTTCAGTAGATCGCCCTCAATTTTAACATGTGTTTTTTAAGTACATATGTTTTTGGTTTGCTTACTTGTTCGACCTTCAATTAAGTTTAAGATTTCATCTGAAAATCTATTCAATATGCGCGGTAGTAAACACTTCCACACTCTTTGACCGTATTCATTATTTGTTTTATCAATTTCAAAGGCTGAGCGGTCGGCTAAGTTACGTAAATGTGTTGGGAGTGTTTTTTTCTTTAGACCTTTTATATTGCTGTGATATTGATTAACAATTGCCAAGTCGATCTTTTCGAAAACAGTTAGTACTTTGCAGTAGTTGAATAGATCTTCATAATTATCTTTATATTTATGTTTAATTTTTGTAGGTACTTATCTTGTCTTAAGTATACGTGTCTGTAAGTTCTCATTCATTTAGGTATGTTCTATATGTTCGGCCATAGCTTTCTAAGCCATAGCTTATACTAGAATCCGCTAAGGACATATAAAGAAATCTTAGAGTATTATAGGGAACTTTATGTTTAAGAATAGACAGATTTGACAGTATATCGCTCTAAGTTTTTTTTTCTTTCCTAGTATGTACATAGTTGTTTACTAAATGTTTGCATAGTTCTAGTAAGCACTTTTGATGTTGATCATGCGTCGTTTAAGACTTCATCTACGCCAGCTTTTTCTTTTCCCAAGATCTTCTTACAAACTCCCCTTACAAAGTGTAATGTGATGTGGCAGAGTTCGCGTCCCAGCTGCCGCACGGCGGCGGGGCCTTCTACTCGGCGGAGACGGCGGAGGCGTCCCGCGCGCACTACGCCCGCGCCTGGCCGTCCCTGCTCTACGCCGCTGCCTTGCGGTACAACGCCAATGTCGACAAACCTGTTCCTACTAGCGGTACCAACCATTTTATATTACTTCTTTAAGTGTATAGTCGCCCATAAGCAACGTTCCGATTGAGACGAAACTGATTAAGCTAGACGACTCGCTCACTCTCGCTGTCTGCAATCGCTTCAAGTCGCAGCGTTCTTGCATTATTTTATTGCTGTACCGTCACGATGCTCTTAACTCAACTATAATTTTAGTACCCAAACTAAAAAAGATTGCTGTTACTTAAAATATATCAGAAAATTGATTTTTTTTAAATGTCAAATGCAGTACGAGTATTCCTCTTGAGTCTTAGGGCTGGTTGCATCAAACGCCATCGTCAAATTTGTTTATTTTTTTAATAGCCTGTTTTAGTGTCCCACTGCTGGGCAAAGGTCTCCCGTTTTCTTCTCCACTCGACAAAAATTAAAAAAAAATGTACATTAATACATATAAGAAAACCAGAGATTAATTTATATTTTGTTTTACAGATAAATCGGAAAATACATTAGATAATAGGTCAAACAAGACTGAAAATGGAAACTTTGAATTCTTCGAACCCATTGACGAGAGATTCCATTTACTATTCGGTAAGTTGCTGTCAATAAATAAATATTATGGGCGAAACTGGCACAAATCGACCCACTCCTACAGCAAGCTCCAATAAGGCTTGTGGTGTGGGTACTATACTACGATATATGTACAATATACACGATGTAACATGAGGAAACCGAATAATTTTAACAGCGTATTCCTGATCATAATTGGAAACTAAAATGTCGTATAATTTTTTTGGAATTCGCTTAGTTTCAGAGTTTCTGCCACTTAAATAAAAAAAAACATTGTGACTCAGTGCAAAACGCTTTTTTGGTGGTGATTTCACCCTTCATGGGGTCTAGTCTAGACATTCTTATTGACAGATATCAAAGTGCCAAGGAATACTTTACAAAAACTACTTTTTTTCGAAAAAAATGTACTAGTTTATTTTAATCGACATCTTTACCAATAAAATTTATGTTTTTATGTTCAAAAGCATTTAAAAAATCGAAAAATAGCAAAAAAAAAATTTTTTTTTTTGGCAAAATCAAAAAAAGTTTATACGACATTTTAGTCTCCAATTATGATCAGGATTACGCTGTTAAAATTATTCGGTTTCCTCATGTACACCGTGTATAATAGATAGATATATACTTATACATGAATTGATATCGTGAACAAGCTAATAAAATGTAATATTTCAGGCATATGTATGGAAGCCCTGTGTGCGCAAAGGGACATGACCGTCGACAATACTATCTCTGTGCTTCTGTCCATTGTAACGTTGTTGGACGCGCCCGGAAACAGGGCGCGGCTGCTGAAAGATAGGTAACTCTTATTATTATATGACTCTTTTATCGAACGAGCGAGCGTAACAAAGTGAGTCATTACATTCAACTTCAGGTGTTAGTTGACTACGGGCACGTTCCTTTATTTCGAAGTTTCGTAATTGATCGATATTTTTTTCCGCAATAACTTGTACAGTTGTTTAAATTAAAACAAAATCAATAGCGTAGTAAAATTTTTTTAAAAGAAATATGAGCAAGATTATTCGAAGGACTGTGGGTGTGGAGCTAGAGGGCCTAAAAGCGATTATCACATCAGACTGCAGTACGGCTATAGCGCATTTTCAACCGACTTCAAGATTTCGAAGGAGGAGGTTATCAATTCGTCGGTATCTTTTTAACCGACTTCCAGATTTCAAAAGAGGAGGTTCTCAATTCGGCGTGTATGTTTATTTTTTTATTTTTTATTTTTTTATTTTTTTTTTTTTTATTTTTTTTTTTTTATTATGTTTGTTACTCCATAACTCCGTCATGTCTGAACCGATTTCGAAAATTCTTTTTTTGATTGTAAGTATATATATACAGATTGGTCCCGTTTTTGTCAAAACGCAGTTCTGATGATGGGATCCATGAGGAATCGAGGGAACTCCTCAGATCTTAAAGGCATACATATAGTGATTTTTATATTTTTATCAACAAATCCATCATTTTCATTCAAACGCAACTCTTCAACGACGCATAGTTCACGTTTGGCGATTTGTCCTCTTCGCTGTGTTTGTTTAGCAAGTTTAATTGTCAGGACAAATTTTCGTCAAGCTCAAGTTCTGATGATGGGATCCATGAAGAATCGAGGGAACTCCTCAAATCTTAAGGGCTTACACATAGTGATTTTTGTATTTTTATCAACAAGTCAAGCATTTTCATTCAAAAGAGTGACATTTGATGAAGTGGAACTGCTGATGATGATCAGAACGGAACTCTTCAACGACGCATAGTTCACGTTTGGCGATTCGTCCCCTTCGCTGTGTTTGTTAAGCAAGTTAGATTGTCAGGACCAATTTTCGTCAAGCTCAAGTTCTGATGATGAGTTCCATGAGGAATCGAGGGAATTCCTCAAATCTTAAAGGCATACATAAAGTGACTTTTGTATTTTTATCAACAAATCAAGCATTTTCATTCAAAAGAGTGACATTTGATGAAGTGGAACTGCTGATGATGATCAGAACGGAACTCTTCAACGACGCATAGTTCAGGTTTGGCGATTTGTCCTCTCCGCTGCGTTTGTTAAGTGTATCTACAATAATGCTTCACCGGCTACCCCCATGGAAGTCGGTTTTTTTTCTTAAAAATTATTGTTTTTGCTATTTGTTTTTTTTTTTTTTTTTTTTATGTATGTTAACCGATTATTCGAAGACGGCTGGACCGATTTGGAAAAATCTTTTTTTCTTTGAAAGCGTATACTTCACAGTTGGTCCCATTGTAACCATGTCAGGATCTGATGATGGGATCCTGGAGAAATCGAGGGAACTCTTCAACTATTATAGGCACACCTATGGTGATTTGAGTATTTTTTACAGCAGATCGAGCATTTGGTGTTGGAAAGGTGGATGCTTAGTGAAGTCGGTTCTTTTTTGTTTAAAATTATTTAAATAAATTAAGAGTTCTCAGTTCGCGGCGGGATACTAGTATATGTACACTCGCGTGCAAATAATTCGGGTCAGTACGAAAAACTATAATATCTCCTAAAATAATAAAGCTAGGAGCCTGAATTAAATTGTATATTATAGATAAATGCATAGTTAATAAAACAACGTCAAGAGTTAGAGATGATATTCACTTGTTTATTTAATTAACATAGTAAACACGATATCAATTAATTATAAGTAAAAAGCAACCGTGGTACCTCACACACAAAACTAAAAATAAAAAAACAGTAAAACATATCAATACTTCGTATCGCCTCCTCGGGCTCTTCTTACAGCTTCTAAACGATTGGGCATACTGTTTATTAAGTTTCTTATGCGTTCTTGCGGGATATTAGCCCATTCTTCCACTAACGCCTGTTTCAGGTCTCTAAGTGTAGCTGGGGCGGGGTTTCGATTTCTTACACGCCTTCCGAGCTCGTCCCATACGTGCTCAATCGGATTTAGGTCCGGGCTTCTCGAGGGCCAGTTCATAGTGTTGATGCCAACCTCCTCAAAATAATCTTCCACAATCTGTGCGGTGTGTGGCCTGGCGTTGTCATGCATGAACATTGAGTTTTCACCCATATTAATTAAATATGGGCCTACATGCTCATTAAGAAGCTCTTCCACATACCTGGCACTAGTTAACGTTCCATTTTCTATCAAAACTAATTGCGCGCGACTCTCTGAAGAGATTCCAGCCCAAACCATAACAGACCCACCGCCGAAAGCAACTTTTTCTTCAAAACAGGCTGGAATAAAACGTTCACCTGGCCGTCTGTAAACTCTTCGCCGCCCGTCATGTGCGTAGAGCATAAATCTGGATTCGTCAGAAAACATAATTCTTGCCCATTCTTCGGCACCCCATCGCCTGTATTCGCGTGCGTAAAGTTTCCTTGCAGTTCGATGCCCTCTGTCAAGTTTTGGGCCATTTGCCGGTCTATGTGGGGTCAAATTAGCTTCACGAAGCCGCCGCCTTACAGTCCACTCGCTGATGTCATCTCTTCGGGTCTCCCGAAGTTGGTTTTTGACTTCAACTGCAGTGAGATGCCGATTTCGGAGCATTGTTGTTACGATAAATCGATCTTCTCTATCCGTAGTACATCTCGGCCTGCCGGTTCCTGGTCTTCGAAGGTTCCTGCCAGTTTGTAGGAAACGTTGGAGGACCCTCTGCACCGTAGATAGTGACACGCCTGTTCTTCTTGCTGTATATCTCTGACTTCTGCCTTCTTGTAACAAAGTGACGATACGTGTACATTCATCTTGTGTTAGCGACATGATAGTAATTCAATAATGACCATCAAAGTCAACAAAAACTGCCTTTTATCATTTTGCTTTGACAGATTGAAAACAAAAGTGAGAAAACAATCAAAAGTGGAATAAGCTCAATTTGAATTTGGTACCAAATTCGACTTTTTTTTAAATAAAACTTTTTCCAGAATTCTTGTAGAACATTGAAGGTTCAATTTAATTCGATATTAGTTTCCTGCACATACCGCTATTAATTTGCAAAATATAAGGGTTTTTGTCACTGACCCGTATTATTTGCTCGCGAGTGTATAATACAATGGTATGTTAAACTGAAAAGTTTCACGTCTAATACAAACGAACTACATTAACTCCATTTGTGTTCTGGCAGGGCATTGGCAATAGAGTTGTGCCAAATCGTCCACCGCACAGGGTTGACCCTGGAGAGTGTGGAGGCGCTACTCCTGGTGGCTGACGTTCTGAAGCTCATCATCACCGGCGCACGCGAGCAGCTGCAGGCCAACATGCAGGCCAAGATCAAAGGTTTTTGCTAAAATACATAACTAGTTGTGTTTACTACAATTATGGTATACGAAGTCATAAATAAAACATAAAACTATACAAAATTGCGTTCTAGTAATTCAGGCTAAAGCAATAGAGTTATCTATCATGTCACTAACGCATAAGACTTTAGTTCCATACATTTGTCGATTTGAAGCTGTCGAAAGAACTCTATTTTCTTTCAATAGGTGGCGCTGCGGCACCTAATATTAATGTACCGCATTAGAACAGGATTGAGATAGCTGCCAATCCATATTAATGTGGACGTAAGTATTTGGGAAGTCTGTCAACTCTCTCTGATTAAGGCGAACACAGAACCGAAAACAGAAATATATCCATTGTCTTTTATACAAGATATTGTCAGTCCGGTATTGTATGTTTTGCACTAACAACTCATTACAGAATTAGCACCAGACGAGCCATCCAACAACATCCCCGAGTCGGTCCTCGAGGTGGTCCACACGCTGGGCGAGGGCGGCCCCACGGGCGACCTGCCGCCCGGCAAGTCGCTCGTGTTCGCCTGCCTCGAGGTGTGCGTGTGCCTCGCCGTGCGCCGCCTGCCCGGGCTCAGCCCGAGGAAGCAAGAGGGGGCTGTGGGCGTTATCGGGGTGCCCAGGGGTTTGGGCGTCCATGGGGACGCTTTGTTAGTCAGCACGTTGGCTGCTATGGGGGAATTGACGTCTTTAACCAGCCCGCAAGGTGTGTATATTTGTTCATTGTAAGCTTTGGCTTGTTGGATTAGGGTAAATCTGCTGAAATCTGTGTGCATGTGCCTCGCCTGCCCGGGCTTAGCCCGTGGATTCGTTAGTCAGCAAGTGTGGTGCCACAGGGAAAATTGACATCCGTAACTAGTCCGCAAGGTAAGTAAAATAAGCGTTTGCGAGTTAATTATTATAGGAAGAACTAATTTGTGATACGTGTTAAGCTTGGTGATTGGATTAAAAGCGCTTTATAAGAATACCGTAACAATTTAATTTTGCGGCTGTGGAATGAACTTCCTGCCGAGGTTTTTCTAGCGGGCTACAGTATGAGGTTCTTTAAAAAAGGAGTGTATAGGTTCCTAAAGGGTAGGCAACGCGCATGAGATTCGTCTGGGGTTGCAGGCGTCCATAGGCTACGGTAACTGCTTACCATCAGGCGGGCCGTATGCTTGTTTGCTACCGTCGTGGTATAATAAAAATAGTGTGTTGAAACATTTCTTCCTGTTCTCATTGAAAATATTAAAACTGATACCCACGTGTATATAACGCTTTAAATATTGAAACGTGAATAGGCATGATGACACATGTTGAATTATGCATTAAAATTTAGTTGATGGGATGCAAAATTATCAATAAATAAAATAAAAATAGCCTTTATTCTACCATAATTGACAGTACTTTACAATCATTCATTTGCGATTTTATCTTAAATATAATTATAATTAACTGGTTACAAATTCATTCAATTCAACATGAGATCTCAGTACATATCAGAATCATAGATAAGTATTATTAAACACTTTTCATTAAACTTAACATTTCATTCATCATTTGCAATTATACTATCCTATCTAATCTGTTTTATAATAATCTAGGAACCATTTTAAGTACAAATGTAATAAAAACATTTCATATTATTTAGATAAATACTATTAATTATACCATTCATTATATAAAGTCTTATTATTTAATCTTAGTAATCATTTTTTAATTATGGAAGTCGCCTCTTTGGCGTAGGCCTCCCCCAATGATTTCCAAATGTGTCTGTCTTGAGCTAATCTGACCCATATTGCTCCACATCGTTTTTTAAATATGTCTGCCCATCGTGTCTTTTGGCGACCTTGTTTTATTGTTCCTATGTCTGCCCCACAGATAAGGTAACCACTTGATAAGCCTTGCAAGGCGACTTGGGTTCACCACTCGTTGGAGTAAAACGACTAATAAATTGCGCGGGCGTCCGCCGTGCCATTCAGTTGCGACCATGTTTTAGACCTGCACGTAGTGTGCGTGTATGCAAGTTTTTTTTAAAAATACGTATGAAAACTATTCAAAATTCTGGCATATTGTAGTGTAAGGTGGTGTGGCAAATGTTTTTAAACGTTAAGAATCAAAAGAGTTGGAGTTACGTTCCACTTTTACTTCAAAATATATTTTTTACTTTAATATGTTTCTAGCCAGCGGAGTTCATTTTGAATTAGTCAATTGAGAAGTAGTTAGTATGCCCGTCTCTTTTTATCATGTTACGTCTATTCCTTTCTGACGGAAGCACGTGTAGGATAGTGATGTGCGGATGATGTGTACCGGACTTATATACCGGCACCACGTACTTTCGACTTAACAAATATACGAAGTACAATAGAAAACAGAAGATATATATATGTTTTATTTTCTTTTTTCTTTTAGTTTGAGTAGGTAGTTGGTAAAATTTAAAGATTTATTTTGTCGGTAGTTTTTCTTTTCATATATGTAGTTATAATAAATATGGGTATTAATGGTGCCACATGACCGTTGCTTCTATAAGATACTTTCAATGGGTGTCACATGAGAGTTGTTTTAAGTAACTTTTAATTGGTGTCACATGAGCGTTGCTTCTATGAGACATTTTCAAATGGTGTCTTATGAGAGTTGTTTTAAGGAACTTTTAATTGGTGTCATATGAGCGTTACTGCTATGAGACAAGTTCAATAGGTGTCACATGTGCGTTGCTTCTATAAGACGCTTTCAATGGGTGTTATATAAGTGTTGCTTCTATAAGACGCTTTCAATGGGTGTCACATGGGCGTTGCTTCTATAAAACGGATTTAATGAGTGTCAAATGAGCGTTGCTTCTATAAGACGCTTTCCATGGGTGTCACATGAGCGTTGCTTCTATAAGACGCTTTCAATGGGTGTCACACGAGCGTTTCTTCTATAAGGCGCTTTCAATAGGTGTCACATAGGAGTGGCTTTAAGCAACTATTAATGGGTGTCACATGAGCGTTGCTTCTAGAAGACACCTTGAATTGGGTGTCACATGGGAGTCGCTTCTAAAAGTACTTTCAATGCACAGATAAGGTAATTTTAGATTAGTCTATAAGGCGACTAGGTAAAATTTATTGGTAATACGTTTTTAAAGTAGGCATATACATATTGCATTATTGATATTTGTTATCAATTTAGTAAACTGTAAATACCTCAATCAACAACAACAAATTAAGGTACGGTACGGTACAGTACCGTTTACTTGTAGTACACATGTCCCATCACTACGCAACCACGTGATAGCGTGGTGATAGCGCGCGGTCCTTGAATCGACGAATCGCAGCGCCGCTATCACCCACCCGCCCCTCACGTCTTCCGCAAGACTTGGTGACTCGCGGCGCGAACAAAATGAGCAACATTATTACTCTATAGGAGGTTCTCTGTGGTCTGCCCACTGCGTCCTTTGGCTACTCGTACCTTGAATTTGTGCTCCTTTGCCTCCTTTTTCTATTTGTGGTGAATAATCGATGACTTTCCTCGTCCATCTATTATCTTTAATTCTACTAGTATGTCCAGCCCATTTCCATTTTAAACTTCGTATTCTTTCTATGATGTCGGTTATTTTGGTCTTTTTCCTAATACAATCGTTTCTTACTCGATCTGAAATTCTGATTCCTAGCATACTACGTTCCATCTTCCTCTGCGCTATAGCTAGTTTTGCTTCCTGTTCTTGACTTAGAGCCCATGTCTGGCAGCCATATGTTAGGCAAGGCAAGATTGCTATTTCGTAAAGTTTCCTTTTAGTACTGATGGATATGTCTTTGTTTTTCATTACTTCTCGTAAGCTCCAGTACTTCCCCCAAGAAAGGGCAATTCTACGATTTATTTCCTTATCAATCTGTTCTTCGAACGAGACAACTTGTCCCAGATATATGTATTCTTGGACGTATTCTATTTCTTCGTTATCTATGTATATCGTTACCGGTGTACTATTTGACATAACTTTTGTTTTTGAGGTATTCATTGACAATCCCACTTTTTTACTTTCCTTAGCCAAATCTCGCAGCATTTCTTCTAAATGGCTTGGTTTTTCCGCAAAAATAACAATATCATCAGCGAAACGCAAATTGTTTAGGTATTCGCCGTCGATCTTTAATCCTTTGTCAATACTCGTATATCCATATAAAGCAAAATTATCAATATATCCATATAAAGTGAATATTTATAAATTCTATTGAAATGGCTCAAAGATATCAAGCTGCAAAATTTCTACATTTTTTAAAGTGCGAAATAAAAAAAAAAACAATGATACCATTCGATTTTTAACAGTTTACTGTAAAATAAATTGTATAGCAACCATATACATAAACGCAACATTTCACTGTAAAAATAGCAATTTCATATTTTTTCCATACTTTAAACAGGGCGACTATGTGATCGTGACGTCACTTTTGCACGTCATTTTGTTAGGAGCGTTTTGAGAAACAAATGCAAATCTCTGACTTTAATTCTCATTTCTGACTTTTGTGTTGCTTTAAGGCAATTAGCCCCATATAGACATTTGATCCTCGCAACAAAACGAATCGATTGATACCATACATGAAAAAAATTCACCATGCCTATTGTATATTCCAGGCGCCTTATCCCTCCTCCCGACGATACTGTACCTGGCGCTGGGCGTGCTGGGCGAGTGCGGGGACGCCACGCTGGCCGACGCGGCCGTGCTGCTGCTGCAGCAAGCCTGCGCCGCGCCCGCGCCGCGCCTGCTGCCGCACACCCGCCACCAGCACGAGCGTCTGCTGCACGCCACGCTCGCCAAGCTGCTCGAGAAGGTCAAGAGCGGTGAGTCACTAACGACATTATCAACGGTGATCTAAGAAGTATGCTCTAAACCAGGGCTCTCGAACCTACGAAGCACGAGTCTGCAAACCGGAATGAAAGAAATTCCATACATTCAGAGCTGTCAAAAAGAAGCCTTAGCCAGGCCGTGGCCCTCGGATAAAAAATTTGGATAACTGCCGTAAGAAAATAGAAATCGTAGTGCTTTCCACGTACCCATGAATATTAAATATCCATACTAATATTATAAATGGGAAAGTGTATGTGTGTGTTTGTTTGTTTGTTTCTCCACGGCAAAACGGCGGTGATTTTTTAAGTGGAGATAGTTGAAGGGATGGAGAGTGACATAGGCTACTTTTTGTCTCTTCTTTCTAACCCCCCACTTCCCTAAAATGGGGGGTGGAAGTTTGTATGGTTTGTTACGCCGAATTTAACCCGAGCGAAGCCGCGGGCAAAAGCTAGTAATATTATTATTCAGACAAAAGTGAACCACTGGATTTTTTGTTTGGCGGATCCTTCAAGTAGTTAACATTGCGGTGCTACGCTTATTATATTATTATTCGATTTGATCTTTCTATCTTATAATAGTTGATCAACGAAAAAGAATGCGCGCTGCCTCGTTGGTTCTGATTCTGTAATTATGATTTCCAGACGAAATCGGACAGCGCATCGATCCAATAATAGGTGCGCGGGCGATGGCGGTGCTGCTGAACCACTCGGAGCCCACGCCGCCCCTGCACTATCCGTGCATTAACCACTTCCGGCAGTGCTTGGAGACTAGAGACAATGAGGTAAGTTTCTTGTAGACCAAAGATAAAAAATAAATATAAATTGACTCATTTCATGAACATTCTAGTAGGGTCAGGGAGGGTACAGTCGCTCGGTGGGAACAGTGGCTCGAATGTGCTGTGCGAGAAACGGAAAGAGCTTTATGTCTGTCCTCTACATCAATCGGAAGCGTTCCGTACCCTATCATGTACGAACTAGTTAGTGAGCCGCTTCGGCGCCATGCGAATGTATTATGGTGCGTTTTTGTGTTGAATGCTATCAAAATTACATTTCCAGGTAAGTTTCACTCCTCTTTTTTCTTAACTCGAACGAGATTTTTAATTATTTATATTTTTATCGAAGAGTGTGTCTAATCTACTTAGTATTGGCTGATAATTCAAGGCCCTCGATGTTTCTATTTGTTTTTAGTTCTATCTAAAATACAAAATGGCGCGAAGGTCAACAGTCGTTCGTTTCAGAAAAGTACACGGTGGCTCGTGAACCACTGTGCACCTTACAGAGTTGGGCTAAAATTTACTTGAATATGAATAAGAATAAAAGTTCTTTTATTATTAAAAATAACTCTTGCACTCATTTTTTAATAACATGAAAGTGAATAAATCATGCGACATTTATTAGGTAAGTACCTATTTTAATTGAAGAATGAATCAGGAACGATTATTCCGGAATTAGGCTTACCTATTTTAATTACCGTTTTATTCAACAAAAATGTTTTTTGTTTTAAAGCTTATTTAGGTTCGATTCCTACGTAGCCATTGTGTACTGTTAGAACCACTGTGTGCAGGGCGTAGTACACAGTGACTCGAGCCACTGTGTACTGTTAGAACCACTATGTACTAGGGGGTCCTAGTCACTGTGTACAGCAACGGGTACACAGTGGCTCGATTCCCAATTTCTAAAAAAGAATGGATATATTTTTTTTGGTGAAAGTAACAGCAAATATATTTGCTACATATGAAAGTTTAATAATGCACTGTGCTCGGTGCTTGCAACAATTAGTTCAGGGATTTATATTTTTCATGCTATAGCCTCTTGAAAAAATCCTAGCGACTGTTCCCTCCCTGACATTGGGCCATTCTACTTTTCGTTGTACATAAGTTTTTGACAGTTTTTCGTAAAATGCATATTCTAGAATACTTGGCCATTACTTTCATTTGCTTTGCTTTTTGTGACGGAGAAAGAGGCTTAATTAGGCTATCAATCCCGATAGCTTAGTTTAATAATAGCAACTGTAAATATTCTTAATCACAGTAACTTAGTGGTCCTTGATTGTCTCCCGATTTGTATGAAAATAAGGCATTTACCACTGCGTTACCATCTTTTTACATTAATCAATATTAATTTATGAATTTTGGTTAATAAATTCCTATTATTTGGTTCAGGTACAATTTAGAATACAATTTTACATACGAAATGTCTATCATACTTTTTTCTGGCAATAGATTAATGGTCACGAAAAAGTAGAATGAGCCATGCGTGTGATACAAGGCTATCCTTTCTAAAATGAGACATGTTAATTTGTTGTATACCAGTGTGGACCCCCATAGTAGATTGTTTGACAATGGTCTAAAGTAGGCCATATTACCACGAGGTGGTTATTTTCCCGAACGAAGTGAGGGAAAATTGTTCGAGTGGTAATATGGCTTTTAGACCAGAGTAATGCATACTATTTTTCACTCCGATTGCGAGAAAATAAGATAAAAATACTGATTATTTACGCACAATAACTAAACTAAGGTGAAATTATGGTTTAACTTGACGGTCTTTTAATTTTTTTTACTTCTTTGACATGATACAAAATAGAAACACCGCAAATAAATGCCACAGACGACGGTATAATTATAGTCTGGCAAACCATTTCTGTCAGTAGAAACGCGCGGCAAATTCGAAATACGTACATGTGGCAACCCTTTGTGATGAGACACCGTATTTCATGACGAACATTTCAATTCACATTGAATTTGTTTCTAGTGCATTTCACTCTCCCATCTTAAGTGCGAGTGAGATAGAACTCCTGCAACGTTCCCAATTAAATTTAAATTCACTTTTAAGGCATATGTCAATTGCCTCAACCAGATTATCTGTTGCAGTTGATGACAGATCAGACGAAATATATCCGTCTCCTTTTTACACACCGTAAATGTCACCAAATGAAAGGGGCGGAAATACCAACTAAAATTAAAAACATAAAATTTGATGATCATTGCTGCTTTTTTCACTGATTCTTAGTGTTGTCATACTTTTGTTCGCTGTACATTGCTACTGCGTGCATTGCTCTTTAAACAGTTTAAACACGTTTTAAAGCGCTTCCATTAAATAAATAAAAATCTTTTTAATGATTGTGAAGTAGGGACTAAAACACCTCATGTTATGAGAAATAGATTGCGTTTCCTGATTGGTCGATTTTAACATTGCTGTATTCTGATTGGTTAATATTAAATACAATGTTTTTTTAAGGACTTAAATTATATACACAGTATACGCACCAAAAAGTGATTGGTGGATTTAATATGGTGAAGTGTTCCGATTGGACAATTTAAAATGTTTTGTAAATCATAAATATGTATACATATTAGCCCTAGAGGCTAAATGTATTACTTTAGTCCGCCTTGGTAAGCATAATATGACACACTTTTTGAGCATGAGAAGTGAATAGTAGATTGTTTGACAAGGGTCTAAAGTAGGCCATATTACCACACACAACAGGTGGTTATTTTCCCGAACCATGCCCTCCCATTTAGAACATTATGTATTAATGTTCACAAAATATCAATAGATGGCGCTACGTGTATCGATCGAGAGTATGGCAAAATTTATTCTTCAATTTTAGCAGTAAATGTACAATAATCATTTATAAACAGCCAAACAGCATAAGAAACAGCCAAACACAAATCAACATAGTAAATATAATAACGAAAGCTTTAACTACAACGACTAAGCCGCGGTAGATGGCGCTGCACAAGAACCAATAAAATACGCATCTAAAAGTAAAAATAATGTGTCACGAAGTTAGAATATACATAAAAAATAATTTAGCAATTATTAGATATCCAGTTTTCATCGATACAAAAGGTTAAATGTGCCGCCCTCAAAGCGAAAACATTTAGTATCATTTTTAAATGTGTGCGTCCTTAAGATAGCGACATGCGCACACTAACGCGTGCGTAAATACGGTCAACAAGCTCATTACTTACACTGCAATATTCTCTCTAATATTTGGCCAAATAGCACCTTACCAGGCTTTATTACATTATACAAACAATTTTTTTTTTTAATGTCGATGTCATCATCGATGTCATGAGTAGCATCAATAATTAAATTTACCTACTACTATTATTTTTCTGACTTAATTTTTTTTTAAGTTAATGGTTAATTAATTATTTCTTTTAACATTCAATTAAATACAGTACAAATTTTAAAACAAATAAATTCAACTAAATCAAATCTAGACACTAAAGTACCTAAGCCTACACAAATGAATATAAAAAAAGTTTTATTACATACAACTAAACTTTAGTTAAATACCTACTACTATAGATGCGAGCGTATTAGTAGGTAGTAGAAACTAAAAAACACCTCATGTTTTGAGAAATAGATTGCGTTTCCTGATTGGTCGATTTTAACATTGCTGTATTTTGATTGGTTGATGTTGAAGACAATGTTTTTTTTTAAGGACTTAAATTATCTACACAGTATACGCACCAAAAAAGTATCTAGCGTTCCGATTAACTTCGATGTGTGTTGTGATTGGTGGATTTATTATGGTGAAGTGTTCCGATTGGTCAATTTAAAATGTTTTGTAAATCATAAATATGTATACATATTAGCCCTAGAGGCTAAATGTACTACTTTAGTCCGCCTAGGTAAGCATAATATGACACACTTTTTTGAGCATGAGAAGTGAAATAGTACATTACTGCAGAGGCCGTGAAGTAAGGGATTTAAGGACGAGATTGTGGTAGACCTGCAATCCCTGTTCCGGCCAAGGATTGTATAGTGCTTTTCTCAAACAATGTAAGAAAATATTATAATTAAAATAACTACTAAGTAAATAAGTTTAAATTGCCGCGTTTTTTATTTTTTAAACTTGACATTTGAAAAAGCTATTCGAGCATCATGTTTAACCGCTTATAAATTTAGTACCATAGATTTTGTTTTTTCTTTTTTAATTTTAATGTCGCAAGTATACTTACAGAGAGAGTGGTCGTTGGCTGTATGTAATATTTCCTTTGTCAGTCTAATCTTAGTGAGCAAATTTAAAAAGTTAGAGCAACGGTCAATAATGTACCTATCATACTAACTCCCTTCATTACTTCTTGGCCTAAGGCCAAGAAGCCATAAATGAGCAACTTCATGTCTTCATTTCGTGACATTAACGCATACATTTCGGAGTATGTTTGAGAAAAAAATATGATGTTATTAAGTTGAGCCCCTTCCAGGTGTTCGCCATGTGCTGCGCCGTGATCCGCACGGTGTGGTCGCAGAGCGCGTCCCCGGCGTGCGTGTCGTGGTGGGCGCGCGCGCTGGCGGCGCGGGTCGTGGCGCGCGCCGCCGCCGCCCGCCGCCCCGCCGACGCGGCGCACACCCGGGCGGCCATCGCGGCCGTCACCGCGCTCGATGATCTGCTCAACGCTGCGCCTGAACATGCGCGTGAGTACCCAGTGTCTATACATCCATTCATTGGTTCTAGTTATAGTGGAGTACGGGAACGCCTTTTTAACCTATAAAAATGACATAAATCACAAGTCCGATTTTATTTTGTGACCTGTTAGAATACGTTAAGTACTAATAATAAAAAATATTTTCTAACAATTGTTAGCATTGCGCTAGGTATAATACATGTATTTGTTTGCTACACGTAGAAAAGATTATGTAAGTTTTATTTTTCTCTGCCAGGCTATCGCTTTTTACTATTGCAACATAACTTCACATTTTATAACGGTTTTGTCAAGAGCATATGTCGTCTTAGCCATTTGTAATTCGTTTCGAATTCAAGGTCACTTATATTTTGACAAATTGTTTTCGATTATGCTCAAATAATCTATTGATCAAACTGTTATAAAATGACTGTGTTGAATGCAATAGTATGGTAAAGGAAAATATATCTTGTATAATCTTTTCTTGTTGTTATTAACAAATATCTATATAATACCTAGCGCGACGTCAAAAACTGTTTGAAAATATTTTTTACTATAAGTAATCATATCATATTCTCTAACTAAAAAAGAAAATCGCACTTGTGAGTTATCGAAGCTCAAAACTGTTCACGTACTGTACTATTATTACACGTAGTCCATACATGGGTGGTGCGCTAACCGTCTGAGTGCCCGGGTGCGTGTCGTGTCTGCGGCAGCCATCAGGGTGTGTAGCCGACGTGCCAATCGTTAACGCTCCGTAGTGTATCGCAGTTACCGCTCCCTATCACTCTTCCATATTAGTACAACAGTGACAGTTGCGTTTCGGAGCGTTAACGATTAGTTCGTTGGCTACGCACCCAGGAGACCCACTGACATGGCGCATACAAGGACTGCCAATAGCATCGGTTACCGCGCTCGATTATTAGCGCCTGAACCTGCGCGTATATATAATAATACCCCGCGTAATAGATTCCTACATAATTGCACGCATTTGATTATACGTTGGCAGTTGAAAACTTTTTGCTTACGCAAGTGACTAACGCCGACGTCGTTGCGGAGTTACAGTGCTCTTTAACTTGCTGAAAGCCGTGGAAGTTTTCATATAGTAGGTTTGTTGTATGGACGTAATTCAGAGAAAAGGCTGAATCTAAAAATCTCATAAAATAATAAAATGTTCACTTTCATTCAAAAAGTATATCTTTTATTTATTTAAATGACAATCTTTTGAGGATGGATCGATTTTCGATAAATGACTTCCAACTCTTATATACGTAATATGTATAAGAAACGTGCTCTGTTTTCTGATGTTGCTGAATGTTATTAAAATATAATCCTTATTTTTCTGGCTACTTAACAGAGGGACCACATCAAGGTATGACTTTCCTAAATTCAATGGATGTATAAAACTTTTTAGAGGCATTCATATAAGCTTATTTTGAAACTGAAATCCGTATAATATTTCAGGCATCCAACTGCTGTGGCTGGTCGTGCCCATAGTGATCTCGTACCTGCGCGAGGGCGGCGAGCTGGCGCGCGCGGCGCCGCACGTGCGCGCGCTGCACGAGTTCGCGCTCGCCTGGCTCACCAGGGTCGGGCCCAAGCATCCACAGGTACTAATTCAATGTTGTTCATCGATCATCCTAGATGGCGCTATACGGGCTCATACAATCATATGGTAACTAGGTTATAATTATAACTACTGTTGTAAAAAAGGGTGTATATACCATTTATATTTGTAGTTTTGAGGTCCCGATATTTCGGCATTTAGATACGCCTTTGTTACGGATAATACCCGGTTTTTAATAGTAGGGTAGTTTGTATGTTACGGACCATGTTAGCTTAAAATAGTAACTAGATATTCGAGGTGTATTGTTTAAAACGTCCGGTTTCATAAATTTCATCTTTCAAAACGATGATTACAGTTATTTGCATTTCTTCATATATCTTAGAACTTTTATCCTATGCCGTGGGTAAATTTGTTTTACTTCTTTCACTAGATGTCGCTAGTAGTTGTAGTATTGGACAATTTTACAACCCGAACTAGTTATGTCCACTACTTTATGACATGGCGAACACCGTAGCTGAAACAGATCTATGTTACGACACGAGTTTACCAAATAAAACCCGTCAAGAGTGAAAATCTGTTAGCATTAGGATTAATTGAATTTTTCACACTTGCCTCACTAGATGTCGCTAGTAGCATTGTTATTTTAATTGTATGTTCACCGATTATTCGAAGACAGCTGGATCGATTTTGAAAAATATTCTTGTTTTTGTATCAAAGGTTATACATGGCAGCTTGTCTCATTGTTATCAGGTCAGGATCTGATGACGGGATCCTGGAGAAATCGAGGGAACTCTCAAATATAATGATTTGAGTATTTTTTTACAGTAGCTCGGGCATTTGCTCCCGGAAAGATGGTTTAGGGTAGTGAGGTCGGTTTTTAATTTTTTTTAATTATACATTTTGGTACAGGAATTCAAAACGATGATGTCCCAGTCGGCGGAGCTGCGCAGCAAGCTGGAGACGGCCGTGAAGAGCAGCCAGGCCGGCGGCCGCGCGCGCGCCGCGCCGCGCCCCGCGTTCCTCGCGCGCCCCGCCCGCCCCACCATACAGCTCAAGACCGACTTCAGCGACTTCAGATAAATGCACCGTGCGTCACCACAAAAATAGGGATGATGACACACGTTGAATTATGGAATACGATTTAGTTGATAGGATGCAAAATGATCAATATATCCAAATAAAAACGATGATACCATTCGATTTTTAACATGTTACTCTATAATAAATTGTATGGCAACCATACACATAAACGCAACATTTCACTGTAAAAACAGCAATTTGATCTTGAGGTCACTTTTGCACACCATTTTGTTAAGAGCGTTTTGAGAAACAAATGCAAATCTCAGACTTTAAGTCTCATTTCTGACTTTTGTGTTGCTTTATATATATTTATTTATTTCTACAATAAATTGGCTTTAACGCAATTGGCCCGATATAGACATTTGATCCTCAAAATAAAACGTATCGATTGATACCAATACATGAAAAAAGTCATCATCCCTATTGTATACAACATTTCACTTGATCATGAGTAATGCGTATACGATCGCAGGTCAGAAACAATATTAAATAAATTAAACGAAGACTGACAAGTCTGACAATGTTTATAACATAGTATAATGAATGTTCATACCAAGGTAAGACAATGTCTATACAAAATCGCGTTTTTCCAAACTTCTGGTTATGTTGTCTGTTTTCGGTAGTAGGTGCCGCAGCGCCATCTGTCGAGTATGGCGAATCTTGCGTTAATCGCCGAAAAAATGTATAAAACTAAGACTTACTGCGTTTGTGACAAGATAGATGGCGCTAGTAGTGCTCTATCTATCTATGGCGTCACTAACGCAGGTCCTTGTTCATGCTTGTTTTCGGCGCTTCGACCACCTGTCAAAATAACTTAACTTTCGTGTAATAAATAATTACTTTAAAGGTACGTATACATACGAAAGCAGCGGTATACCCTTGGCCCTGAATCAAGGATTATATAAGTGAAAGATTGACAAAGTCCATACAAAATCGCGTTCCCGTACTCCTGGATAAGGTACATACTAGCGCCATCTAGCGTTTCACAAACGCAGTAAATCTCGGTTTCATGCATTTAGTTCAGCGATGAACACCGCCAAAATATAACTCAACTCCAGATTCGACAGATGGCGCTGTGGCACCTAATATCAAAAACAGACTTTTAACCAGCCATTGTGTATGGATATTGTGAGTCCTTGATTAATTCGTTCGTGGATAAAATATGAAATCTAGTACCTACCTAGTAAATTCGAAATTGTTCAAAGGTAGAAGGAAAACAGACGCACATCATTTGGGTTATTAACTAAGATGTTAAATTTTACTAAAGCATGAACACGTCTTGACAATGAATAAGTATACTAAATGAATACGAAGTAGTCTTATGTGCTACGTCACGACCTAATGGGTTTGTAGGTATGAGAAGAGGACCACTTAAGATTGTACTATGCATTCAAATTATTTTCATAATTAATCTGGGTGAAAAAAAAAAGTATTATTTATTAAGCGAAACACTGGTCCTAACCCCAAGCCAGGGTTTTAGATAAATGGTACCCAGTGATTGTAGTCAAGAATTGGAATAATACATTAGTGGCAAATATTATAGGTATAAAAATTTAAGTATCAAAATTATTAGAAAATTAATTATATTACGATCTCTTGCTAGTATGTGGGTATAATTCGATCGTGAATTTAAATACGACTAACTATTAGTTTGTTTAAGCACAATGTAGTGTAAATGCAAAGCGGAGCTAATGTCTAGTAGACCACGTGTAAGATCTAGACTGTTAATGCCTAAGTATTCCTAGTGAACTATATTTACGCATTTGAATCGTTGTTTCGCTGGATGTTGCAGTATCATAATTAATTTTAAGTGAAATTGAGGCTATCAATCCCAACTAATATAACACGATATCATTTTAAAAAAGCAATAATACCTGAGTGTCAGACAATATAATTATTAATTAATATTTAGAGTAAACATTCCAAACTGTATAAACCTTTATTCAACATTTATAAATGTAATGCTATTTAATCCTCAAAGTAATAACTTCCTTACCTTTATTTAAAAAGTAGTGGTAAATAACAAGGATGAGATGCATTTAAAGTATTAACGTTTTTAATCGAAATACTGCTTGTGTCGCAGATTAATTAATAATTTATAATTAATGTTGAATTGTTAAAAATTATAAGGAGTGTATCGAATGTTGAATGTATTGAAAAGTTTGAAAGTTTGAGATATTCATCGATGTTTAGCAATAATAATCAATTTATGTACTCACACAACATCGACATTTATTTTATACCTAAATTAGAAATAGTGGAAAAGAGTATTATGAAGTTAATGGCACATAAAAAAATATATGTATAGCTCACTTATTTACTAGCTGGAATCTCATGATAACTTGTATTAAATATAAACGTATTTACCCTATTTACCATATTATGGATCACAACGTACTATGTGATAGGTTATATGATTTGAGTTACATCTTTACCGTATACCGCATGACAAACTTACTGTCAATCGAGTTGAAAATCACTGTCAATAGAGGTGAAGAGTTAACTCAGGCTAAGTTTAATCTAAACGCTGTTGCAAGACTGTCGCGGTTTCCCCATTATTAGGAATTAGATATATACAGCTCTTTGTTGGCGAATCATTGGTTTTTTAACTTCGCATTGTAGGCAAATTAAGCAAGTTTACGGTACGACTAGTTCTCAAGTTTCCGAGTGGTTAGTGTGCTGATTTCAGCAACTGATCATTTGATAGAAAGTAACAAAACAGTGTGACGGCTGTAGTATATAACTAAATTCAGATTGCCAAATTTTTGTAGGAAACAATATCCCAATATTCCCTTGAAATATTTCCAATATCGAATTAAAAAAACCTTATGATTTTGTTTTGTGTACGTTATGTGTTTATGAAATTAATTATTTATTCGTATTTTCAGTCAGTACCATATTTTTAAGGCTTTTATTTAATATATCATTTATCTAACAAAAAGCATTTTATTTATTGAACAATAAACGTAACTACAGAATAATAAATGAAATATAAGATTAATAGTAAAATTTTATTGATTTCATTGATTTATTTAAATTACGTACTTGTTTCTATAACTGCGTCTTCAGATAATACTGATGGTTCATTACTGGAGACTTCCGCTTTGGATTTCTTGTCTGTAAATAATGTAACAAAGTTTGGATTAATTAGAATACAAGACAAATATAGATTTGATATTTCACACTTTCAAATACGCCGAGGTTGGCGTCCAAATCGAGTTTAACATATTATGACCTTGAAGGTTTCAGATTTATAGCACTGATGGTATGGTAAGCATCTACCGTAACCTATGGACGCCTGCAACTCCAAAGGGGTCACATGCGCGTTGCCGGCCCTTTACAAAAAGGAGGATTCACTGAATAATATTAACTGTAGTGTATATATTGAAAGAAATTGCAGACGCACGGACGACTTGGCATTACAAAATATTATGTATGTACTTATTACTTCAGTGCACCTCGGTGATCTGATGGCAGCTGTACCTGACTGTAAGTATATTAGTTATCGCGGATGGGGTAAACTCACCTCTTAGGAAGAGCGGCGGCAGGGTCGCGACGGTGAGGTAGCCCGTGTGGCCCGGCGTGCTCGGCGGCCACGCGCCGACGACGTAGTTTGTGTCCGATGTCGGCTTCTCGTCTACTGGGTTATCGGAGCTCTAAAACCAAGGTCTCGGGTTAAATTATTCATAATATAAGCGGATGGTACTTGTAAACTAATTATGAAGTTCCAAAATAAGAAGCAAATTAAATATTTAGTTAGTCCGGAGGTTTCTTAAAACGCTAATACAAACCACATATAACTATCATGGGGTGGATTATAAACAGATTTAAGAAAACCTCCCTTACTTACCTACCTAGACATACTATGCATAGATATCCCGTCATATAAATTACTAGCCTTTTCCCGCGGCTTCGCCCGCGTACTATAAGTACTCAAAAAGGATACGATACCCATGTTGATTTTCAGACTTTGTGACCACATTTGCCCTTTTTAGGAGTTGAATTTTCAAAAAACCTGAAACACGTGTTTACTCATTTATCGTTAGGAATACTCCTGTGAAGCTTCGAATGAAAGTATAACAAATCTTGATTCGCCATACAAACTTTGGACCCCCATTTTACCCCCTTAGGGGATGAATTTTGAAAAATCCTTTCTTAGTGCACCCCTAGACCTTATAAGGAACCTACGTGCAAAATTTGGAAACTCTAGAACCAGCGGTTTGGGCTGTGCGTTGATATGTCAGTCAGTCAGTCAGTCAGTTTCTTCTTTTATATATTTAGATGTAAAGATGTATTGTAGCTGTTTTTAGTTTTAAAGCGATTATCTAAATGCTGTATACCTTCCTTTCCATATTTAAAGCTTGTCCCAGTAAAAAATGTCGTTAGTTTACGCAGCGTTGGTATATCTGGTTTCAATGAAAATGGTTGTAACTGGCTGGTTATATGTTAAATGCATCTCGGTTCTTTATTTAATATTAGAAAAAAATCTGTCACAGTCACATTTTCAAAGATCTCGTCTCCAAAAGAAAAACTTCATGAGAAAATATTGTACAAATATGTCCAATATTAAGGCATTTTCACGAAAAAAGTGGCAATGGAGCTAAACACGTCTGTTAGAACTGTGTAAAGGGTCCTAAAACAATTCAGAGAGACTGGCGGTATTCGACGGCGTCCTGGAAGTGGTCGGAAGACCGGGTTTGTTAAGAAAAATATTGAGAAGAGTATCATAGCTGCTTTGCTGAAAAAATCTACATCATCTGTAAGAGATTTAGCTAAAAAGTTTAAAACGTCTAAATCCACTGTGCAACGAGTAAAGAAAAATAATTCTATAAAGACTTTCAAACAAACTAAAGTGCCTAATAGAAATTCGAAACAAGAAACTGACGCTAAAACGAGATCAAGAAAACTGTATTCAAAATTAACGACAAAAAAATACTGTATTGTGATGGACGACGAAACATATTGCAAGCTTGATTTTAAATCACTGCCGGGACATCATTTTTATTCGGGGACCGATAGAAAAACTATCAATGACGAGTACAATGTCATAAAAACGGATAAATTTGCGAAGAAGGTTCTTGAGTGGCAAGCGATCTGTTCTTGCGGCAAACGCAGCACTCCATACTTTGCTAAAGGAACTATGAAAGGCGATATATACCTGAAAGAGTGCATGGAAAAGCGATTATTGCCGTTTTTTAAGCGACACAAGAAGCCAGTTCTGGTTTGGCCTGATCTGGCCACGTGCCACTATTTTAAAAATGTGATAAAATGGTACAAAGCCAATAATGTCGAATTTGTGGAAAAATACCAAAATCCTCCTAACTGTCCTGAATTACGACCTATAGAAAAATATTGGGCTCGTATGAAGCAGAAGCTCTTAAAACATAAAACTAACGCCACATCAGTTGAAAACTTCAAGCGAAAATGGAATGCAGCTTCAAAACTAATCACAGACACTGATGTACAAAACCTGATGGCAGGTATCAAAAGAAAATTACGAAGTTTCTGGATGAATAAACAATAGAACAAAAACATAACAAAAATACGTTTTGTTTACTACATTTCTAATAAACTGTTGTCAAAAATTTGGTAACTTTTTATTGCTTACATTATTTCATACTAACTAATTAACGACATATTTTTCTGGGACAAGCTTTAGTGCAATAAAGTGTTTACTTACTTATTTAATACCTATAATTCGAAGTCCAATTAAACAACTTATCAACCGGTTAATGTTTCAATCTTGGATTAATGTCGTAATCCTCCGCAAATAGCTACACGATGGAATATGTTTGTATAAAATAACAACCATGGTGTGCCAATTTTAAAGACGCGGTAACTGACAGGCGTGCATAATTTACGTGAGTTAATTAGGCTCGAGATGCTAGCACGGCGCATTGATTCCGATATACCTAATTGTGTAATAGAATGTATAGGAATTGTAAAAGGGTATATATGCCTTGAACTAGTAGCGAGTCACCTGAGATGACTTGCTGAAATACCTACCTAAGATAATAATACTTGCATCAGGCGTATGATACAAGAAGTTTACAATCATGCTAGGGTCAGGCTTGCTATGTTGCTAAACGGGTGATGAGTGTGTCGGGATGACGCCATGCGTCACCGAGCGCTAAGCGTGTAAGACCAACAGACGTGAATTACCGCCGATACCCCATTAGCGGCTGTCGACCGAATACGTGCTTGATGGTACGGTACAATCCCATAGAAAATGCGAATAAATTTACAATAAAACTTATAAAACGAAGAGAAATCGAAGAGACATATCATACGCAGGGTTTTACAGGGGTACGGATGCTTGTAAATAGCTTTTTTTCAGCAGTGCGGGAAATTAACTGGTGATGGGAGTATCGGAAAATATGTCTAGAGTTGGAGACCACTCTAGGTTTTCACGCCAATGCTACGTCAAGTAATGATACTATACTTCCAAATCAATGTAAACGTAGGGTGAGTATAGGAGTATGTTGCGTTAACGCAATAAGAAATATAGAAAATTGCTTAGATATCAGTTTTTTTTTAAGAGTGATGTTTCAACATTTGAATTTTACCCGACGATTTGATGTCAATAACACTACAGAACCTAGGTTTAGTAGTACTTGTGTTCCCGCTTATACCGCAAGCGGGTCAGGGCGGGGAACGTAATTATCGATGTCACGGGGCTCGCGCGACCTTCGCACCGCAGCCGATATTCCACGTGGATCATGGGAATCAAACAAATCTAGTCACAAGTGTCAATTATCGCCTGGCGAGACCCGAAAACTATGCCTGCTGCGTTTAACCCTTTAACCGCCAAGCATCGGCCGGAAATATCGTGCCCTCAGCGCCAGCGCGCGCTAGTCGAACTGGTTATATTTTGGACGTTTTTGGTGGTCAAAGGGTTAATTTGCCCTGCTAGCATGACTTACTTGTCGCGCGACTCGAAATATGAAGTAGCGCGCGACAACACATGTTATGCTAAGCCGCTAAGTTATTTTAAGGAATAGGACATTGTCCCATAATGTCCCACTAGCTACGGCCTTGATAGCTAATTATCCATCTTAACGACCTCCTACTCTATAATAATAGTCGGTTCGGTAGTGACCCTGCCTAGGAAGCAGGAGGTCCCGGGTTCGAATCCTGATAAGGCCATTTATTTGTGTGTTTATCACAAATATTTGTTCCCGAGTTATGGTTGTTTTCTATGTATTTAAATATTTATCTATATCTGTCTATTATATAATTATATCGTTGTCTATTACCCACAACACAAGCCTAAATGAGCTTATTATAGGTTTTGATAATTACAACACTTTACAAAGCTTAACAGGCCTTAGCGATATGTACAACTTTGGTGTATTTCGGGTATTTTATTAATCCGGGTTAATTATAATTCTAACATGGTATCAAACATTTCAATCCATTAATTCATTTCAACTATCTTAGTTTACGTTAGTAAAGCGTATCAAATATTGCGTATTCTCATATACAGCCTTGGCCAGAAGTGTTGAGCATAGCTCTTTTTTGTTTACAATTTTGATGTTAAGTATTAATTCCCTATAATAACAATGTAAGATGACGTAAAATGTTATATTTTATTGATATATCTAGAAAACTTCACTTAATAACACTTTCAAGGTCCCTATAAAATATGAAAAGTGGAGGTCCCAAGAATACGACTTTAGGTCGGTGCGACAAATTGCAAATATTCTATGCAGTTACTACTCACTTCAACTAAACATGCCTGTTCAGTTTGAATTAATTGATAAAATAACATCAAAAAACATAGAAAAGCCGGTCTAGACTTTCGAGTTTTGTATGAAAATCGCAAAGGTGCTTAACACTTCTGGCCAAGGCTGTATGTATTGATAGGCAGAAATGTGAATATAAGTACTGTCAGGGTATCAATAAATGAATACCCGAAGCTCTTATAATAGATGTTTATTATAAGAGCCTTACCTTACAGAGGTACCTTTACAGTACCTACCTATCCTCAATATCAAAAGAAGCTACACAACAATGGAAATATTTCACAAGCTCCAGAATTAATCCAAACAGCAAGGCAGCGTTTAACGGTACGGTTAGGTTTTAAATGACAGGCGAGCGGTGGCGCCTCTAATGACAGAGCGGAGATGTCCTCTCATCTCGTGGGATTACTAAATGTAGTACATTAGGTACATGGGGTGCATTGCATAGCTTTTGTTTCTAAAACCTTAGATGGAGCGAAAGTAAAATCGCAGCGCGTAGTTTGCGCTATTGAGATCCTCAATTATTTGTAGTAATAAACCATACCATTTAAAGCTATTATTAATGACAACAATATATTGTCTTGCTATCCTGCGGTATAATCGTGCTAACCGAGTGCGAACCATAACCAAATGCATTAATGTTTTTTTTTAATACCACGACGGTGGCAAACAAGCATACGGCCCGCCTGATAGTAAGAAGTTACCTTATAATGTAGTTAGTGTATGGTAAGCCTATGTATGCCTGTAAACCCAGAGGATTCACATGCGCGTTGGCTACCCTTTAAGAATCTATAAACTCCTTTTTTGAAGAACCTCATACTGTAGCTCGCTGGGAAAACCTCGGCAGGGAGGTCATTCCACAGTCGCAGCGTTCGTGGGAGGAAATTCCTCTTAAACCGGACGGTTGACACCTCCCACCGTAAAATAAATGCGTAGGTAATTATATGTAAGAAACCACCACGAAGTCGTTTGGCCTCTACGAGGTATTCTCAGGGGGTGTGTTGCTTATTGGTATACTCAATGGACATTCAAACTATTGTTAACTAGAGATTTAGCATGTAAATTTGTTATACGAGTAATAATGTCAATATGTATTTTTTTTAGCCGCAATGGATTCTGTCTAAATCCTTATTACATTGACGTAAGGTGCAAAAGTGTATATATATTTTTGACGACGACTGTACAAAAAAAAAGGTAAAAGGGGTAAAAGCGATTACTGATCAATTTTAAGTTATGTACCTACATAGATTAAGTGGTACCTACGAATAAAAATAAATAACAACTAATTTAAATCATGCCACGCTGCTGGTAGGTAGGTATCCACAAGTAGATGCGATATGTTCACATGTCACGGTTTTTATTCAATAGTAATCTTTGTCTATTAACGTTTTTATGCCACACATAGGTACATAATTTCGAAACAATACGGAACAAATTACGTCTTCATTCTTCAAACAGCCACTTAGTGTTGATCTTCAAAATGACTAATAAAAACATTTGTTCGGATTTCCTCTTTCTATTGACGTTTGATTACAGCAAAAAATCGTAGATAACTTCCTCTTATGTACAAAGGCGCATAGAGTACGTGCAAATACCTAAGTACCATCCTAATAGTGATGGCGGACCTTGACAGAGTTGTGGTGAAGATTGCCACTAATTGAGCAGAGCTTGTATCCGTACGACCGCAGCTTGAACTTAGCTGACCTTGGCCTGGTGCTGGCTAAAAATGTAAGGTACGTTTGTAAACCAAGTGGCCAGGAAAATGAAGGTAAAGGTACTATCCAGTAATATTCCTTACAGTAACATTAATAGAAAAACCACAAAATAAATGTTTGTAAAACAACAAATCATCGCAAAGTGCGCAGACGCACCGCAAATTACGTAACATAAATCCGAATTGCGTGATCGATGGTCGATGCTACGAAAATGCAACTACACCTGACCAGGCTAGTTTAAGCGCAATAATCAATTGCTTCTAATTTATTTAAAAGTCGCAATTCAGTTTATACGTTGAATATAATTTGTCAAGTAAAGAAAGCCGATAAAATATTAATTTACAGATATGACCAATAACAAATCTGCTCTAAATTAATAGAACCCTGCAACAATCAACAATCACCTAATACTACCGATCGAACATTAAGCTGAGATTAAAACATAAAACCTTCGTGCTGTCAACACAGAATTTAACCTCACCACTGGATGACATGTTGAAAAAGAACAAAAAAAATAAAAAAGAATAACGAGCAAAGAGGCACATTAAGAATTGAGATAAGAGAGACGAACGAGCACTCAAGACGCGCGCGGCCACTTTATTATTTATTGACACTCAGAATAATGATTACTTGCCGGTTGGCCCGTGCCGAAAATGCCGGACTAACAGTGTCGAAGACCTAATGCCATCAATCTGAAAAGATTTATTTTACACTCAATGGTCGCTACTAAGTCTTTGAAATGGGTGTTTAGCTATGACAGATCTTTTCAACCGAAGCTTTTGCAATTAGTTTTATTAAACCTAATTTTCTTCAATATGCTCGGAAATGTTCACCTTTTAGTAGCAATACGGGAAGTTCTTCATTACAGACAAATTCAAATTTGTCATTATTACACACTTTTAGCGGACGGGAAGTTGTATTAAAATCCATTCCTGTAAAATTTTAAACATTTAATATACCTTTTAAACATTTCCATTGACTAAGAAATATCGTCGCAAATAGCCAATTACTAAAACCCGCGTCTATATCGTATGATACGGCAGTCCCTTCAAGCTGTATGACAAATCGAGATGTAAGTACATACTTACTGGTACTTATAAAGATGATACATAAATAGCTACAATATAAAACATTCATAGCTCAGGTACAAATATTTTTGATAACGTCGTCCCTTACTGGGATTTAAAAAGTTATTTTGAACAAATCTCCTCGGAATATTTTAAAAATAATAAATGAGCACAAAAGGACGACGCTGCCAAACACTTGCAAGAAGCCTTATCAGAGCCATGTTGGTGTCTCCATAACTGTCAGGGATTGATAAATACCCGTTTGAATTTAGACGTCCATATTGGAAAAAATAAAGGGTAAAAAGCATCGGTAGCAGTCAGTACATGTATAAGATAAGGTACACGCGAGAACAAATGAGTCAGAATTCGTTTTTAGGTACAGCAAATGTTGAATAGAATTCTGGGAATAGCGACTTCTCTGTTCATCAGCCAAATGACTCAAAATATCATGTTATATAAGTTATAAGCTTATTGTAATAAGATACTCTAAATATATTGAGTTATTTAGCGTTAGAACTAATGATAGAGACATTGAATTAAAGGACATTTTTTTGCGTCTAATACGTAGGTTTGTAGGTACAAACCTATCACTCCTAAAATCGGTGGCATTGGAACGATTAGGTACTTTTCCAATAATCCACATCACTAAAAGCATTTACAACAACAAAAGCTCCATATTTCGCCACAGCGGCAGCGCGTGATTCATGCGATCCCATTATTGACAGCCAGCGGTAATGGCGATTGATATACGCGCCGTTTAATCGATGCTTGCGCAATCAATCCATCGATCCCGCGCATCGAGTCGTATCCTTCGGCTTCGTATTGATCTTTTTAATTTTTAATTTCAGTAAGTAGCCCCTGATTATGTAACAACAAGGTGATATACTTACTTAGTTATTATATTTTATCACGACTTTTAATACTCATTAAAAAAAGCTCGACCTGGTGGAACAAATTAAAGGTACCTAAGTTAATGTCACACGTTGAAGTTTTAATGGCTTACAAAATATGTATACCTATATAAACTTCAAATATTCTTATTTCATAAGAAATTAAGACATGCGTGAAACATCCCTATAAGCCAAGCGGGCAGGGCAGAACAATGGAAGAGCAAATCATCTGTGTTGGCAGGAAAAAGCGGTAATTTCACGGGTGTTCGGTCGGCCCGGCACGTGTTCGGTGTGACATTCCGTGCGTGCCTGATACTTGAGCAGTTCATTCTGATATTTTCGAGTCTTTTGTTTTTTAATGAATTTGACAACATACAGTTAAATGTAGCCATGTTTGTTCATAGTTATACGTACCTACATGATAAAATTTGTCCCAAATAATGAATGGTAAAGATCATGAAACCTTGTTTTACTTGAATTACTTTAAGCAAAGTCAGATTTATGTTTATTAGAAGGCTGAATTAAAAAGAAATAATCAGAACTGGCCAGCGACCAGCTTGTCAACCCGGCCACTTTGCGCCACTTATCACAACTCTCCGGCCGAAATCTTAAATTTTACGTGTATGAAAGCTCATAATAATATGCGTTTAAATACTTTAAATGCGCAGTTAAACCCTCTCAGCCAAATAGCATTAAACAGCTTGCGACTGTGACAAAATTATCTTGAAAGCGTTCAGTGTCGGATTTGAGAGGGATATGTTTTCAACGACTTCAAGATTTCGAAGGAGGAGGTTCTCAGTTCGTCGGGCTCTTTGTTTTCGCTATTTTTATTTTTATTGTATGTTCACCGATTATTTGAAGACGGCTGGACCGAATTGGAATATTATTTTTTGTTTGAAAGAGTTATACTTCACAGTTGATCCCATTGTCATTAGCTCAGAATCTGACGATCGGATCCTGGAGAAATCACAAAAAAACAAAAACCCGACTTCACTTAGCCTCCACCTTTCCAAAAGCAAATGATCGAGCTACTGTAAACAATACTCAAATCACTATAAGTCTGCCTATATTATTTGAAGAGTTTATCAGATCCTGACCTGATTACAATGGGACCGACTGTGAAGTATACTCTTTCAAACAAAAAAAAAAGAATTTTCCAAATCAGTCCAGCCGAATAATTGGGGAACAAACTTACATAAAAAAAAACAAAAACAACGGGACCTTTGTTTTGAGAATTGAGAAATCTTGAAGTCTGTTGAAAATGAGGAATATTTGAAGGCAGCAAAGCATTAAGAACTTATTTAGAAAAGAAACAACTTTTGTACCTACCACTCCTTAATACTCCTCAATATAAATCCAACGACGGAACCTCGGCGTGAAATAAAAACATTCCCTGACTCAGCAATCGTGGGCATTTCGTCCTTATAGCTTCCGATGCTAAGGTTAAGTAAAGGTTTGATTGATTCTGGTTTCGAAATAAACATTTTTAAACTGATCTTGCAGCCACGTATGAAACCTTTATAAAAAAATAAAATAAACTGCAAGCGTTTAGATCAAAGTTGTCTTTCCAATAGCAAGAGTCAGTTGAATAAGAGTTTGGGAAAATAACAAGTTAGTTTGCATTTTAACAGTGCATTGGCTAACGTACGTCTCATAACAAATTGACTGTCAAACTTCACATGAGTTTGTGGAAAGAATTGATTGTAATTAATCGGAGTTGTCAATTTGTTTTGATCGCGTAAAGGGAGGGTGATGTCATGGACCTTGACTCTTTAACCCTGTTACGTGTGCCTAATCGTAATATTAGATGTAAATGCTGTTAACAGATTGATGAATGATAATAATAATTAAATGTAATCGCTTCGGTAAATTAATTGTCGGTTTAATTTTTTATACAAGTAGAATTACGTGGTATATATTTGAGATGATCCACTGATTAAATGAGAAATTTGCATTTATAATTTTGTAATAGCGTTAATGATTATCGGGTTTTGTAATTTCGATGAAATTAAGAATATTAGGGGTGCAGTGGGTGCATATTTCTGTTTTTATTCATAATAAATAACACTCAGTATCACTTAGAATTTCGGGTCATTTTACGGCATAATGAGACTGGTCCGAATTTTCGCAGTTAACTCAATGTTCTTTGAAGCAATGTGCGCACATTGAAAACTGAATGAAATGTCTGACATAATTTTTCTTACAAGTAAGCTCAAGACAAAGCCTTAATCGATGAAAATACCTAACTCATATGTTTTTAATGCCTGTCTGTATACTAAACATATCTGATAACATGTATTATGTTATGTGGAACTTGTGTTATTAATAAAGAATTGAATTGAATATGTTATTGCCATTGTAAATTGTACACTTTTGCCACATTGCCACTGGGCCGCAAATTAAGACACAAATAAATAAACAGCCGGTTAACACCCATCGAGTCGATAAATCGGCACGCGAGACCCCCCGCGTACCAATAATGCGATTATACGAGCCATGTATCGATTCTTCATCATTCGTATCGATTATCAACCGCTTTCACCGCAGTGTGGATGTCAAAGCTTGACGCTATTAAAAGTGTATCGAGCGTAATCGCGTCAAGTTTTGTTCTTTATTAATCCCTTTTGTAACAGACTGGTTTAAACCTCTTTGATGGGTAACGAAATGAACAAGCGTGAACATAAATATGGATGTTTTGTAATGTCGGGCGTAGCTTAATGTTCTGTGCTGGATGGATACTTTTGAATTCTAGATATTGGCGTTCTTTTTATAGTTTCAATCTACCTCTATTCTTCCACATTTAACTGCATCAGAGCAATACAAGCCCAGATAAGAGTCAACATCCCAATTACGTTAAAGCAGTATTTCCTTATCTTTTCAACCCGATCCGGATTTTAACCCATCATATAATGATTTGAAAGAAAACACTACAAATTGCTGAGGCGGTAATTATCCAGAGATTAGTAACCACTGGGTTCAAAAATCATTTACTTAAAGAAACTTTGCCAACAGGAGAGGGGTTTTTGATTTTTAGTAGCCTGTTAAATATATTGAAAACAACCCACAAATATAGAACCTCCTCCATTTTGGACTTTTAGTTAAATATGCATTTGAAATTGACTAAAACCGCTTTGTTGAGGGATGTTACCGATCTGCCGAATAGCTTAAGCGATGGCTAGTTTAATGATTTCTAAATTGCAATAAAAACACAACAAATTCGCAAGAAGTTTTTGTCATAGTTTTATGAACCGGGAATTGGTTGAACGGTTAGCAACACGTACGTACGTATTGAAGGAATTCCTAGAAAACTATTCAGGATCTTTGATTAATATTTTCAACCAATTTAACCGAAAGAGCTTATTCGTAATAAATTTAACTTTTTAATAACTTCCTTTGGAACTTTTCTGAAAAAATTGGCCTCCGTTCAAATTGTGTTATTTTATGAATTTAATGTTTTCAAGCGACTTCAAGATTTAGATGATCGTTCTTATGTAGATGGGTCGGGTCGGTTCGGTCATACAGTAATGAGTGGTATTTTGAGTAGCACACAGACGCAAGCTGAGAACTCTCCTCGTTTTCTTAAAGCCTTATGAAATCAGTAAATGCTTTTCATAATTTGTACCTGTGTGAACTGTATCATTTAGGCTATCCTGATTCCTGATAGTGTCAGTCTTTGAGTTTCCGAACTTTCCGAATAACCACCCGCGTGTCACACCGCCACCCGCACTACCGCTGCCCGTATGCCCGTCCACGACATTACTGTTACATATTCGTAAAAAGCTGAATATCCTATGCATTTGCATTTTGTAAATGATTTATCAATAACTAATTAATATTTTTTTTGTGGAAACTGTTTGGCTTGTGAATGTATCATCTGATTGACTATTTGTATTGTATTTGCCTGTTTGTTTCCCAAAGGTTTAAATAAATAAATAAACTAATTTTAAAGACTAATGGAGACCAGGTTACCATTCCTTATCTCAGCAATGCCCTCGCAGCGGAAAACCCGCTACCCAGATACGTCCGTACCAGAAATCCCGTAAGTACAAAAATCATGGGATGAGGCCGGGGCCAGAAAGGAACTGGCACGTCTAATGAATGCTGCAACAGGTGTGGATTTGGCTAGACTCAGGTCGGTGTCAAGAGCTGAAGCTGCTGCGTGGTTACAAGTTCTGCCTGCACCTTACTTAGGAACCTTTCTCGATAGCGATTCAATGCGTGTGGCCGTAGCTCTCCGCCTGCTGGGCTGCGATGATTGTGTATCTCATCAATGCACGCGTTGAGTTGCTGTCGCTGCTCAGGCAATATTCCCTGTGTATTAGAACCCCCCGGCCTCAGTCGCATAGATGGGAAAACACCGGACGGGTTAACCTTAGTGCCTTGGGAGAGGGGAAAACGCCTTTTATGGGACGCCACGTGCGTAAGCACCTTCGCTGTGTCCCATCTCCCCCGAACGGTACAGACGGCTGGTGCCGCTGCAGAAATTGCCGTAGTCAGAAAACACGACAAATATTCATGCCTTGTTGGCAATTATTTATTTGTATCACTTGCTTTCGAGACGACAGGGTGTTGGGGGTTGAGGTAATAGCCTTTGTTAAGGAACTAGGGCGACGTATTGCTGAGAGGGGGTCTGATGTACGCGCGGGTTCTTACCTGGCGCAAAGGTTGTCCATCGCCATCCAACGTGGTAATGCCGCCAGTGTGATGGGCACCTTCGCGTCTGGTACAGCTCGAGGGGGGCTCTTTGAGTAGCAAATTTTTAGTTTAGTTTAGTTTTTAGTAGTGTTTTATATTTAAGTTTGATTTAAGTGTACAGTCAAGTGTAAAAATATGGGTGTACTCATCTTACTCAAAAATATGTCCCATAGTATCTTATTCCGTTGTAATATGTGCGTAGTATCATATTTATGAGACGATTTCTTCGATTCGATTTTGACATTGGAAATGTCTTTTCGTTCGTTCCAGTATAGGCCCCGATTTCACGAAAAAGTGCGATCCCCTTATAACTCGGAAAGTTGTAAAGATATGATATTCAAAAATGCCTCAAACGACTCATATTTACGAGAGCTGTAAGATGCAAAAAGAATTTTTCGAGAAAAAAAAAAAAAAGTAATGTCCGGAATAGTAAAAAAATAAACAATTTTTTCCAAATTTTTGATTTTGGCGTTCGATATTTTGGAAACGAAGAATGATATCAAAAATTTGAGAAGAATTCCTCTGGACAATTTAGTCAGCTACAATTTAAGCCTAAAAAAAAGACGATCGGGTTAAGGGTCTGCCCTGTAGCCTAACCTTTTTGAAAAAAGTCAGAACGACATTTTTCACATTAATTTTTTTTAACTGACTTCAAGATTTCAAAAGAGGAGGTTCTCAATTCGGCGTGTATGTTTTTTTTATTTTCTTTTTTTTATGTTTGTTACTCCATAACTCCGTCATGGGGAACCGAGGGAACTCCTCAAATGTTAATGGCATACATGTAGTGTTTTTTATCAACAAATCAATCATTTTCATTCAAAACAGTGACATTTTTCAATTTGTTTGTTCACAGCAGAGTTGGGCACACTTGATTCAAATCGGTGATCGATTACTAATCATCGCTGAACGAATAATCGCTGATTAAATCATAACACAAAACAATCAAGTAATTTCGCAATGAGTAAATCATTAACGACGGGCGCTGATTGAAACTAAATTAACGCTAATCAACTAACTTGTTCAATGTGATTGACGAATGTATGATTAGAGTGTTCTTAAGCTGATTTATATTATTACTTGAATAAGGCGTTTGTTCTGAATTTCACATATTGAACCAGATACATATGTAGAAATTTTCATTATCCTAAATGAAAATGAGAATGAGAATGCGAATGAGAATGAGAATGTGAAAAAGAATGAGAATGAGAATGTAAATGAAAAGCGCATGTGGAAACCGCAGCTGTGTGATAGCTGCCTTAACTGTAGCCGAAAACCGCAATAAAACCGAACAGGCCGTTTCAAAGTTAAATGGGAGCATTCATTTGTACACTCATACCAAAAACTAACAAAAAAATTGACGATATTTTGGTAAAGGTAACATTTGCCATTGGCATTTACGCTTTTATTGCTCAATATTGAATCTGCACTATACAACTTAAGACGTAAGCGCCAACCGCCAAATGATACCTTTAGAGATATTGTCACAAATAGCCATTTATCCTAAATGTATATTATACTCACCTAGGTACCGCCTCTGTTTCGTCAGGGAAAAAAGTAAAGGAGCTAGTAGCTACGCAAAATATAATCATCTAATCAACTAAATCGTTAGTTTAACTAAGCATACTGTCTTACTAATGTAATCACTTCAGCTAATCATGAGTGAAACTAAAAATCGACATGATTTACTCATGTCGGTGGTCAATCAGATTAGAAAGCTCATGATTGAATTCGTAATCATGTTCATATGATTATGAGTAACGTTCTCATTTTTAACTTTAGTTTCAATCACGTTAATTTTTGCCCAACTCTGGTTCACAGGCGTTATGCCGAGGATACTTATGTTAATCTAAGAATAAAATAATTATCATTCAACGTCGTAGTTTTATTTCATAACATTTTCCTTATCCCGACTTTCTCATAGTAGTCATATCTCGTAGATTCATTTCCAATTAGAGACGTGTAGCTCGCGAGCGAGGGATTCAAAAGATACATATATATCTTTTCATTCAACTCACTCACTCTCTCGCTCACTTGTGAATCAAACAACTCACTATATCAGTAACTCTTCCCGATCTCGAGTACACTACGAACGAACTGACAGCCGAGCGCGAGCGAGATGCGAGCGAGTCGGCTCGGCCGATGTGCAGGTTGTACTGTTCGCACTTATTATCGAATGTATATATTTGTCTCTCTTTGTCGCGTGCAGTGTAGTGATAGGGGCCACTTCAGTGTGTGAGGCGCTCTTTTGTATTAGTGTGGGTGATATATTGTAACGCTTCGTTTCACCACTCTTGCTGTATTTAGTTTTACCGCTGTTTATATTAGAACTAAACTATTCTAAATAAATACTGTCATAGTCATAATAAATGAAAAATACATTCTGTTTAATTATTATGTCTCAACTTAACTGACGATTTATGCAGTACGAAAAATCACGTGTTAAATTCAATTTTTTTTTAAATATCCATGTGTGATGCTTTTCTTAAATCATAATCTGAATTAAACTCGAAATTTGTAATTTTTTTAAGATAATTCAACTTTCGTAACATCTATATATGAATAGTCCGATAATAAGATTGGCCAATTCTCTAAACTTTTATCTGTTTTTTCCTAGATTGACAGATCATTTCGCGAACGAGGGATCGAAAGAACCGTTTGGATCAACTGAGCGAAATGAGTGATACATATCTTCGCGAGCGAAAGATATGAATCAATCTTTTCACTACAGTGAAGCGTTTTGCGCATCTCTATTTCCAATGTGCTCGATAGTCGTGTGAGGCACAAAACCTGTGATTTTTTTCTATTCGAAATAAAATATTTATAGGACAACCAGACCACTAACTATAACGCCGAACGCCTCTCTAAACGTAAAACATTACATGTAATATGGGGAATCACTAACACCATAGCGTTAGCTAGTTTCACGGAGGTACAGCGCCATCTAGCGCAAAATTATATCAGCACCTTGATGAATTTTTCAAACTGCAAATGCAAATCAAATGCGCTTTCAAGTAGCCATTTCATTATTATGGTTTATGAGGCGCATAATAATTAGGGGTTTTAAAATATAAATAAATTAATAAACAATATACAAGGCTGGTATATGAAGCCAGTAGCTGAAGTTGGACACATATTTAAAGTAGGTAAGTATATCTCTTGAGGTGTCAACGACTTCACCTAATTTTATGAAGTCATTATAGTCTTTCCTGTGCCCGGAAAAATGGTGACCCGGATATTTGAAAGACGTACCCGACGTTAAGCCGAAGCCAATGCGGAGCTCTATCGAAAATTAATTGAAAACAGAACGCAGCTCTTGCGATCTCAGTCTGGACGGCCAGCTAAATAAGACTGCCGACACCGAAGGGAGCCCCTTAGGAGTGCTTCGGTACGTGGAGTCGCTACTCCCCAACAGCTAACATGCCTAACATATCGCTATAAGCTGCCCTGCGATGAATGATTACATTGACGAACGTCAGTGGGCGATTGGGTTGACAAATTCCATTATATGTATATTTATTATTATTATTTGTTAAGTAAAGCATTATTATACATGACTGAATTTCGAAGAAGTTTAGGATTGCAAAATATGTTTAAAAACATTTCCTATATAACAGTTCAGTTCTGTGATACTTAACTTTTAATCTGATCACTATATATTTGACTGGAATTTTCCACTACTCATACCATGATTTTCCGCTATTAATAAACGTCTTACAATACATAATCCAGCAGTTATGTCGAATTAAGTTAAGGGTAGCTGGAAAGTAATCCAAACTCAATGGAACTTTATCGGGTAGTTGGGGGGTATGCCACAAAGACTCTCATAAGTTTTCGACCTCGAGGACCTTGTGGAATTTGGAGGGGGGGCAAAAACCAATTTTTTTTTTCAGTTTTTCACTTATATCTCATAAATTAAACACTTTTTGTGTACACCTTGTATGGCAAAGTTAAAGAGCAATAAATCTACTGAAAGTTAACTGTCATTCCAGATTTTCAGGCCAAATATTAACGAAGATACAGTCGAAAAAAGGTTCTTACAATTTTTAAAGTAGTTTATCTGGTATTTATCATGCTATATTAATCATGTCGATCAATCACCAATATTAACGTCATTGAAAACCTATAACATCGGAACTTTGTGGATATATTATTTGCCGTTATGCTGTCAAGTGTCATCATACATTAATGGCAATTGATGTATGATATCCTGTGGATATTAAGTAAAAGTAGAGGATTGAAATCCTCTCTCTTGCACACCTCAGAATAAGAAAACAGCACACCAAACCTATTTACATATGAAGAGAGGCAAACAACAGGCGGCCTTATTGCTAATACGTGATCTCTTCCAGACAACCTTTGGATGTATTATTTTGCGTTAAGCTGTCAAGTGTTATGACATTTGAAAAGTCATAACTTTTCAAAATTACTAAAAAAAATATGCTTCCGTCGCCATATTGTAATCTCAACAATAAATTGGCTGTATCTTCGTTAATATTTGGCCTGAAAATCTGATAAGACAGCTAACTTTGAGGAAATTTATTACTCTTTAACTTTGCCATACAAGGTGTACACAAAAAGTGCTTCGTTTATGAGATATAAGCGAAAAACTGAAAAAAAAATAGGTTTTTGCCCCCCCTCCAAATTCCACAAGGTCCTCGAGGTCGAAAACTTATGAGAGTCTTCGTGGCATACCCCCGAACTACCCGATAAAGTTCCATTGAGTTTGGATTACTTTCCAGGTAAATGTACATAACTGCTGGACTAACAAGCCTAAATTGTTATAAATGCATTGGCAATTAAGGCAAAATCCACCACGCACCAGATATAACAGCCATTTTGAGGCCTTTACGGCCATTCAAAAATTGCCATAGCGGACGGTATTTCACGTCCACACGGCGGGGTATTGGTAAAGTTTTCAACTAGCAATAATCGCACCTCGGATTAACCTCATTGGTTACGATATTGCCTCTGCGCAAAGTTAACAGTTTGAGGAAATGCGAGGCACCCCATAAAACTACGATGAACAAACGATATCGCCATCTAACTCGACGCTAGCGCCATCTGTTGACGCATTTGGTAACTAATTCCGAAGAAACGAGATGTTACGTTCACCGATATGTAATAAAAAACGGGATACACAATCAAAACAAAAAAGTGGCCTCACAATAGTGCTGTAAGAACGACTCGTACAGCAGTTTCTCACGTTCTTACAAATGTTCACGAGCCATATTTTCGAGTGGAGCTCTGGATGTGCTCTGAATATCTCAATAGTTACATTACAATATGTAATTTTATGTATCACTAAGACTATGCATTAGACGTAGTTGTATTATACCGTACGGAGATATAGGTGGACCGATGCTTTGGCCTGGATAGATGGGAGCTACGAACCTCAACCTTATTTAAAAAGGTAGGGAGACAGTTATTAAACACATTTTCCCAGTATTTGCATAGGATATACAAGTCCGGGCGTCATTTAGACGATCTATGAATTTAATATATTGATCAAAAGGCGAGCACCGTCTAAAAGGGTTGGGGCTTTATTCAATAAGTAAGGAAGTCCATTCAGCTATGATTATGGGATTGTGATGGGATGGGATTAAGATGCTTGAAATTTAACCCGTTTCAAAAAAGGCTGACTTAACAAAATTACCCTATAATTGTGGCCAGGTGGGCGCGAAAATGCTTGCACGTAGCATTTTCTCAGAGGACGTTATGAATGGGGCTGGTCGCCGTCACGACCGCGTATTGTAGCTTTTTGTTCCGGCTGCTTCCGTGGTGCCGGAGGTCGGCTGACCGGGCGCTTCTCCAATGTGCCCGTTCTATTTATAAAATGTATACATTAAACATTTGCGTCATCATTTTTCTAAAAGTACGAGTGCCATTTGGTGGTCGGCGCTTACATCGTATGTTATACTTATACATATTCAACGTTGTGTTCGAGCAATAAATTTTATTTATACATAATACATGCGTGACCTTCGTTCCTATTTCAATAACTGAAGCTAAAACAAAGCAGGTGAATTAATGAAAAAAAAATTTAGACGTCATTTCATTATATTTACTACATAATTTTAATCATGTCCTCTTATGAAAATCCTCAAATCGCCGAGTTAATCAACTCATTAATTTGTAGGAGACGTTAATGAAGAGTCTTGACATTTTTTGCAAATATTTTTTTGTTACAATTCTAACAGTTATTCTTATAGATATAGACCGTATATTTGTAATCTAGAACGCGCATCTGCATTATTAATTTTGTAAACATAAATCTTGTTGTAGTTGACAAACTAGAAGCCAACAATGATAATCTAGATCTAATATGATTGCTACAGAAATGACGATCAGCTGCTCTGGCTACCTAACAGCTTAGTTTTCGACACGACACGGAACCATTGGCAAACGCCGGGTCGTCAGTCGTGACCCGATGCGCTCCGTCGGTCACGATGTCAGCCAGTCTATCTGTTCCCAACTACTGAATGAGACAGTTACCCCCCAACAAAAACTATTTCCACTAATCAAAAGAAAGCCGAAAACATTGTTAGTTAACCGTGCAATCACGATATCTACGTAATTTTAGTTATTTATGGATTGAATTGTTATTTTTTGTTCATTCCATTTTTAAGGAAAATATTTGAATATAACAAAAAATCTTTTGAACAAAAAGTGGTGATATTTTAGTAGGTATCTCGTATTTAATTTATAATCTAAGAGAGAGAAATTAATGATGAGCATATACATACTAAAATATACCTATTTTTAATCATATTTATCACAGTATTAGTAGTAATAGTACATAATTTATCTTTGGAAACTTCCGACAATCTAGGTCTAAAATCTCTTTCTTGGTGTTGCCAACCATACGGCACTCATTCGACGCAATTAATGTATTGCTTATCTAATTTAAAATCGGCACACATTTTCAGTATTTTCAGAAGCTTACTTGGCCGTGGCCTCCAGAATTAGATAGTAAGTTCTAACTCCATGTCTTGGCCATGACATGTAATCGTAATCAATAGAGTGATAGCAATCTTCATCTTTAAGCAACACGTCCCGACAATTAATGCGACTCGGAGGCTCGAGACAATGGTGTCCAAATGAACTGATTTGGTTGCGTAAGACAAGCTATGGTAGCCATCGGATGCTAGAACAATATAATTATTTATTCATTATATACACACATACACTTATTTAATATATCAAAAAAAGTTTCTTTAAGCGTTACTTTGACATCATTTATTAATTTACAAACCTTTACCTACTTGAGTCGTCAAAAAGTACTTGTACACATATACACTGAAATAAAAATAAGTTTGCTACTTAATAGTGTACCAATGTAATTAATTATTATACATTATTGTTATTCTATTTTATAAACTAGGTGCCGTATTCTTATTTTAAAACACATAAACAATACATTCAAAAACAATCTATCTCAAACATAACTACGACACACAACAAATAATCAACCAATATTGAAGTTGTATTGGAGTTGCATCGAAATAATTTTCAAGCAAGTTCTGATATTTCGATTCAGACGTTTAAGCGCTAGCTGTAATGCGAAGTTATTACATTGAAGTTGCATCGTGTTTTAAAGTTAGAATACGGCCCCAGAACTTCATTAAATCATTATGAACTTGTGTTGTTCAAACACAAATAACCTACTAAAATGATCAAATCTATTAAGTAATGCCGATATGGTAAAATATTTAAAACACCATTGGTTAAGATGTACAAATTGTAAATGGAACTCTTTAAAAACATTCGGTCGTCTGTTAAAAAATCCGACTTTAATACTGTTATGTGAACAATAAGCAAGCAATACCATAATAAATACAAAAAATTATAAAGAAAAAGTACTAACGAGTTATTTTACCACATGGCATAAGCGTGTTTTGCTGTAATAAACAAATGGCTATAAACCCTCATGAATGTCAGAATAATAAAAACATCGACCTGTCAACTTCATCAGGCCTTTAAATTGGAAGTTGATTAAAAACACGTATCAAATTGCAAATAAAAAACTCATGCAATAAATATTGCTGTGCATAGCAATTATAATAAACAAGGTACATGAACGCTTGAGTAAAAACTGCGTAAACCGGGTAATGGTTTCTGTTGAAATTTAAATCTTAAGTGTTCTAGAATATAGTCTAGAATAGAAGCAGCTAATAGTTAATATTTGGCCGTTTGTTAGATGAAGCGCGAAGTGTGCGCAATAAAGCTCGCGTCATATCCGCGTGCGCGCACGCAGGCTGTCACAGCGACACATTTCAATTGCGGGAGCATTATGCGAGATAGCGCTATCAGTTCCTTGTAGTACAAGTTAAGAGAGCTGAGATATTATTGAAATAATTGGTGAAGGGGCCATTCAATTACATATCAAACTACAAGCCTGCGCGCCTGGAATGGAACGTCCACATATGTTTATCATTGCCAACCCCGATTGCAAAATTAAATCTACGTGTTTTATGATTTTAATTAAGCAGAAGGGTCCAGGCATGCAGTATATACGAATAATATATATTTAGTATCTATAACTTACGTAAATAAATAGGATACAGATATAACAGATGGTGAAATAGTCACAATAAACGGCTGACAAGGTGTAACATTGTTAACGCAATGAAAAGATGCATTTGCATAATGACAGTAGTGTAAGTTTACGAGTGCATAAAATTATCATAGCCGTATAATAACCAAGGCATGGTGCTAAACTTGTTTTAATTACAATGAACTATAAAACTAATAATGTCCGTAATGTGGTAGTGATTTTGAATATTGCATAAAATATAGGGTAAAATATTCTGACTAAACCTTATTATTTTTAAGTACATTGGTTAATTAAAATGCAATGTAAATATTGTACCACACCCGAAAATAAGAGACAATAGAAGCAGACGGGGACCGGAGCGGGTCACGAACCCAGGTGGCCCAGTTTTGGGGTCGCCGGCTACCTAGCGACGCAACGTGTGGGTCACAGGCTCATAGGTAGCTTAAGGGCGAGCACTGTGGTGCAACACCGCAACATGATGGTATTTATTGCTTTATTTGCGAAATAATTGTTTCCGTATTTGTATGCAGAAATCAATAATCGTTCAGTGACGCATCGACTGCCTATACATTTTTCAGTGCATGGGATTTTTACATAATAACCTATAGTATTTCAAATGTATATTATTCTTGTATACTAAACAACTAACTCATCACAAATAAAATACTTTTTTGAATGATTAGACATCGCCAATGCCATTGCAATGGTTAAGTAAAGGGAGTTTATAAATAATAAAATATAATAAATAAAGTTTTATTTTCAGGCAGTACACCCATATCAGCATTGCAAATATAAACAAACCGGCCAAGAGCGTGTCGGGCCACGCTCACTGTAGGGTTCCGTAGTTTTCCGTCCGTCACAGTAAGTGTCCCCACCTAAGAGTTAATAACACCGCTATGTAGGATATGATATGAGAGTTCCACGTACAGCGACATCTATCGGCAAATTAAGTAAACTATTGCGCGCGAGCATAAAGTATGGAAGATGATTTTTATGGGATAATTCTTTATTGCGTGAACCGATTTTCACCGTTTTTACTTTATTTGAAAGCACGTCATTTCATTGTAATTTTGTAGAAATTACAGGTACAATAAACAGCTGCTTATACGGTTAAATTACAAACTTAGTTCAGAAATTATTTTGTCTTTTTTTTTTCAAAAACTTCATCCTATCAAGTTCAAAATAATTTTCCTAGAAAGTTTTTATAAAGTTCTACTTTTGAGATTTTTTTCATATTTTTAAAACTTATGGTTCAAAAGTTAGAGGGGGGGGGGACGCATATTTTTTTACTTCTGGAGCGATTATTTCCGAAAATATTTACATTATCGAAAAATGATTTTAGGAAACCCCTATTCATTTTTAAATACCTATCCAATAATATATCACACGTTAGGGTTGAAATGAAAAAAAAAATCACTCCCCACTTTACGTATAGGGGAGGTACCCTAATAAAAAAAAAAATTCCACTTTTTATTTTACCACTTTGTCGGCGTGATTGATATACATATTAGTACCAAATTTCAGCTTTCTAGTGCTAACGGTCACTGAGATTATCCGCGGACGGACGGACGGACGGACGGGCAGACATGGCGAAACTATAAGGGTTCCTAGTTGACTACGGAACCCTAAAAACACCAAAATACTAAAATCTAATTAGAAGTTTATATCAATCAGAATTTTCATTGCTTGTTTTTTAGAAATATATGCCTATATGAAATATATGCCGACACGTGCAAAAATAGTAAATAAATGATAATATACCTATCACAAAACTTAACTACCATCAGCGCCATCTAGTTAACTTTGACAGTAAAAATACCAATACACAATACAAATGGGATAAAAATTGTACTTAAAAACTATTTTTTTTGTTACAAACGGTTTAACTCTTTAACAGGCATAGGGGCGTCAGAATTATTATATATACGACATTGAACTCATCACGTTAAAAAAAAAAACAAATAATGTTGGGAAATATATTTCCTCTGCCTTAAAAAGGCTTTAAGAATAACAGTTTCATCTAGACTTTTACACTAATACCAATTAGACAGACTTCAAGCTCCTCACTATGTGGAAGCAAAAAAAAAATTGTTGAGCAGAAAGTTCGACCCACAGCCACATCACTTGAAGTATTAATTTCAATATTAAATTAAGTTGTTGGAATCTAGCTTTGTATAAAAAGGTGACACGGACACAATACAATTGGAATCCAATTCCTTTCCAAGACTAAGATAATGCTTGACGGTTTTTGATAATGGCTTCCACAATTGGATGATTAATTCAGTAATTATCAAAGTGGCCGTGTAAACATAATATTGCTCCACTTTCATTCGTGATCAATGGATATATATATCAGTAATTTCTATCCGGTCTGTCTGTCCGAGCTCCATTGTTTTCTCGACTCTATCAATCACAATTACGGATGTGGCTTAATCACGTTTATACTATTAATTGATTTTAATAAGTCCAAGGTTAAGAAGTTTATTTCCATAAGTTGTAGGCTTAGGCAATGGTATGCTGGGAATTTTGCAGATCCGTGACGGGTGATCGGAGGAGTTTTCTTCCATCTAACTGTTTCTGTGTAGGAAATTCCTTTTAGCTGGAAGGACATTTGCTTAAAACTGTTATCAACGCCAAATTTTGGAATAAGGTAGCCGAGCGGTTCCCGGGCGGTTTTATATCTTAAAAATCTTGTCTTGTTATGAATCTGATATCAATGTGATCTTATTTAGATAACTTAACATTTTTAAATAGGTTATCTAAAACTGGAGTTTGTAATGTCTATGCCATGCCTCTGCCAAATACAATTTTTTTTTCTATAATTAATGATGTATCAAATTTTAAGTCTACATATTCTCTAGTCTGGACATCTTAAAAATGCAACCGATTAAGCGATAGATAAAAAATACATATGAAGTAAGTCAGGATGTAATGACTTACAAGTCTGTATAGTGGGTATAGTGGCCTGTAGCCACTTTTCCTAGATACGGAATACTTGGTCTATGTTACACAAATATTACTTTATCAAGATATTGGCATTGTTGCAGTTATGGTGTCCAACAGATAGTATCGCTAAAGCTGCTAGGTGTTGCCTAACTTTACAAATAGGTGTATTGAATAAACATAGGTGGAACGACGTTATTCAACAACTAATAACAAACCTACCCAGTCACGATAAAATTATTAAATTCATATTCAGATTTAGCTAAATATTAGGCATGAACCAGAAAATCTTACAAGTTTTCGTTGTTGATGGCAAGACCTTTTACCATATGTCAAAGAATGCTAAATCTCTGTAAAAGTAATCTGATTCCCTGTCAATATCAGTAAGTCTTCTTGGCGTATCAAGCAGTAGTAGCTTACAAGCAGTTGATGAATCAGACTGATTATATTAGGATTGATAATTACGGTACTTCTTTTTCACATATTCTATTTAGATACGGTAAGATAGACTTGTTACCCACTAAACGAATGGGGCCCAGGCCCAGTTTAGCGTTTATACGGGGGCTCGGCTTCCAAGGTTGCTAGACGTGTATACTCCGGTAACTTGTCTTTTTTAGGGCGCCGTATAGGATCACTTTGTTGTCCGTCTTAACATAAAATACTTATGTCTGCGGTCCCTTGAGGCTGTAAGAAAGTCAAGCTTCTAAGCCAACGCGATACAAATATTTGCGCCTTCCATTTGAGTCTTATTTACTAACACTTTGCAGAGGAACGAAAACCTATAGAATACTTCCCATAGACCTGGAATCATAAAATTTGGCACGTCGGATAAATCGTAATTTTTTTGTTTCATCACAAAAAAAAATAGAACTTATTTGCAGTTGGTAAATTAATTACAACATATGTCGTTGTATGAAGGCAACAGTTTCTAAATCAATCCAATTTTTTTTGTTACAGCACTTACAGCAATGATTGGTGATGTATGGAAAATTGTGTGATGTATGGAACTTCAGGGCGCGAGTCCGACTCGCATTTGGCCGGTATTGTATGAGCTAACATATATTTATACGTATTCAAATCTGCTACACCATTTTACAAGTTATTCAGATAACGTCCAAAATAAACTTATTTACTTGTGCATAATTACGTATGAGTACTTAACTAAAATTTTCGAATTAGGGTCTTACTATTTTGACTATAAGTACTTATATATCAACCTTGTAAAGGCAAAGAGTACCTTTCAGGATGCATAATAAATTATTATTCAATTAATAAAATTTGATCACATACATATCTTAGAAAATATATCCTACCAACCCTAATTGAAAAGGTGAATGTATATTCCATGTAACTCAATACAAAATTAAAACGCTCTACAAACAAACAAACCAAGTGTGAACGAGTGACAGCTAACAAAACGCAACGAATGTCACACAGGCGAAATAAATCGAGTAAGGGAATAATGCATTTTCATTGCTAACTTTCCGGACATCCTTTCTTGCTCCTGCGTAGTTTTTCAGATTTGAACCTTATTGGTTTTTGTTAAAGCTTGTTTTTTTAATGGGATCTAAGGTAATGTTCGAGTTACAGAGAGTATTGGATAGATTTCGCTCGTCCCCGTTTTCGACTCGGTGTTCTAGGGCGCTGCATCTTGATACGGTTTCGTGGGAACACTCTGAACATTCGAGCTCTAATTTATTGCCTAGTCGTGGTACAGGCGACTGACGACTCTATCCGTGCAGAAATGAAAACGCCTAAATCTAGTGCGATGTGTGTCTGCCTTTGGAATGTGATCTGAATGTTTTTATTTGTCAAAAGCATTGCTGCTTTGAGGACTTGTATTGTCAATGTATGGATCGTGATGTTTCGTTTATGTCTGCAATAAATGGCACATCCATAATAAATGTAGGTACGCGTAGTAGCTATCTATGCTTGTATAGTTTACTTTATGTGTCTGTTGTGGGTTGGGATGTAATGTAAGCGCATTACTTCCAGTCGTAATGTCTACGTTGTTTTATAGAAACTAACTAACTAACTAACTAGGTATGCGATTAAACAAAAATTGAAACTGGGCAACTCTGCGCAGTATCGTGTCATTTATTTCATTCACACGGCGCACATCAGTAAATCAGATTACTAAATCGTATAACCCTCGCTTACTAGCTTCAGTGGCATAAATAAATACGAACGTGCCAAATGCAGCACGACCTGCAGCGTACTAGTTAATTTAAACGACAGTTGCATCGTCAAAGTGCTTGCCAAAATCACATAGACTAACCTTCTTACGCCGTGGAAATAGAAGCTATTTTTCAACGGTATTTATTGAGAACTGATTGGCTTAGATTTAAGCGACACTTTACAAGTGTTTAACCGGTGATTTTAGATAGTAGTGGAACATCTGAAGTATTTCATTAAAATAGATTAATTGCTCAAGTTTGCAACATCGTTTCGGTGTTTTAGATACAAAATATGTTTTTCTACCCTTAGGCAGTTTCATTTAATTTATATTTGACAGTTTGGGACATCGCTTATAAAATGCGATGTATTTTAAAGTAACGATAAATTTAAGTCAGACTTCATGCATTTTTTGCAACAATATTTGACTGTTCGTCGTTATCTTCGTTTACCTATCCCCTAAAATTCAATAGCTCAATAGAATGGTACAGTCGTACCTCAGGCTCGAACCTAGTGTGAAGCGATACCACATATATAAACTTAAGATATATTTCCTCCATCCATACTCAAACACAAATTGATTCGTCCGCCTAGTACCGACAAGCAACGTTCGTATTCGCACTCGGGCATTGCTTGTAGCATGTAAGACATTCGCTGACCGCCTGATTCATGGTTCATTCAGCGTGTGCCATTCATGTCGAACATACACCATCCTCGCCTGGGCTATAGTCGTTATATACTGCATGGTAAGAAAATTGATAATATAAGCGTACACGTAATAGTACATTACTTCAGAGGCCGTGAAGTAAGGGATTTAAGGACGAGATTGCGGTAGACGGATAAAGCGAGTCCTTCAATCCCTGTTCCGGCCAAGGATTGTATAGTGCTTATCTCAAACAATGTAAGAAAATATTATAATTAAAATAACTACTTTCACAAACACTTATCAAGTAAATAAGTTTAAATTGCCGCCTTTTTTATTTTTTAAACTTGACATTTGAAAAAGCTATTCGAGAACCATGTTTAACCGCTTATAAATTTAGTATCATAGATTTTTTTTGTAATTTTAATGTCGCAAGTATATTACAGAGAGAGTGGTCGTTGGCTGTATGTAATATTTCCTTTGTCAGTCTACCTAGCCTAACCTTAGTGAGCAAATTTAAAAAGTTAGAGTAGCGGACATAAATGTACGTTTCATACTAACTCCATACATTACTTCTTGGCCTAAGGCCAAGAAGTAATGTAAGGAGCCATAAATGAGCAATTTCATGTCTTCATTTCGTAACATTAACGCATACATTTCGGAGTATGTTTGAGAAAAATACTTTTTAGCCCCACTAGCATAGTAAGTACATGGAAGAGCTACAAATAAAGGTACGTCACTCGAGTTTTACTGTTGTCGTCACTTAATGTGAACGGACTGCAAATGATTCAATCAAATAAATTACAAAGTAAGTATGTATATCTATTTGATACCGAAAGTATTTAAATGCTTGTCCAAAGTAGTAGAAAAAACTGACAATAAGGAATCCGGAAGTTCAATTTCATGAAGTTCTGCTTAACTTTTCTTCACTTACTGACACTGTATCATAAATGTCATAATTAAAGCATAACAGACGTACCATAAGTGTAATGTAGGTACACATATAATAACCAAGATATTAACATGACCATGAATTTTTCCAAATTTTTTTGACCCACGGTTCAAAAGTTAGACGCCCTTTTTTGAACTTTCGGCGCTATTATTTACGAAAGTATTAGTTTTATCCAAAAAATGTTTTACAAGACCTTAATTCGTTTTGAAAGAACTATCCAATGATATCCAACACGATAGGGTTGGAGCAAAAAAAAATTCAACCCCTACTTCATGTGTACCCCAATAAAAAATATTTTTCCAGTTTTTATTCTACCACTTTATCGGTGTGATTAATGACTACGGAACTCTAAACACGACCTTTTGAGTGGGTGAATTGTGACGGGCCGGCAACTACGGAGCCCTATGTTGAGTATGGACTGACATGCTCTTGGCCGTTCTTTTGTTTTTTTTGCATAAAAAAACACGATTTCATTCCATTACATTTTTAGTTTTTATTAATAATTATTTCAAAGTTAAAAAAATTTAAAACGATTATACCTATAGATAATTAAGATATTTTAAAATATAAACAAGTTTCGTTTTTTATGCCAACTTTTTCGTTTCAATTACATACTTGTTACATATTTTTGGGACTTTGCATATTTATTTTTAAATTAATAGTCACATAAAACTTAGTCGAGAACATTTCCGAGAACGTTCTCCGAAGCAAAGAGAATTAAGCTTTTTAATATTAACAATCTTATTTGGAGACAAAATTGCTGTACCAGTAACATATGTTAAAATTCTGAAGACAAGAAATGACAAAAATATTAAGAAATAAATGAGTCCTCTTCCAATAAAAGTACAAAGCAATATGTGAGAAAGTTCTCGAGAATGTTCTCGTGAGAACGTTCCCGAGAACGTTCTCGGAAATTTCCCGAGATAGCAGAGAATTTAGCACTTAGAATCTTTTTTTCGGTTTACAGTGATCCTGAATATCTTTCAAACACCTTTGGGAAGATTTACAAAAAATAAAAAATCTGAATTTGTGCAGATTTAATGTACTTTCTCGGAAATTCTCATTACAGAGAATGTTCTCGAGAACTTTCTCGCAACATTCTCTCGTTCGGGAACGTTCTCGAGAACGGCACATCTTTAGGCACGACGGATAAATAAATTACCTACTATGTTATTCGGCACTGTCAAAAATGTGCGAGGAGTAAGCGAGCGACTTAGCTTACCTGTCCTACAATTATATAGGCTTAATGATATGTTTTACTTAGTAAAGCTCAATTTAAGGTACAATAAATGGAGTGCAATAACTGGTTAAAGTTGGTCCTTCCTCTTGTGGGGAACAGATTTCTTTTTTCTAACAGTGTTACCCAACTATAATGAAGTAGACCCAAGTTTTTCACGATGTCACCCGAACACCGCTCCATAGATTATGAATTATGTTTAATTATGCATCCTACGACTATAAGGATATAAAAGGAAGCTGTAGCTAGAATATGTTTCAAAAGGATACCCAATCATAAATAAATATCTACACGCGATAGCGTAATTAAAGCAAGAATTTATATTTAACGCAACGATATATCATGCTTGTTGTAATGTCCACATATTGAAAATATCGTCATGATATAGTGAAGCATCTGTTTCAATCAGTTTTACGGGATGATGTATGTTGTTACGATTAGCTGTAGGTTTTCTTTCTTATTATACCAGAGATAAAAACTCAACCTTGAAAATGATATAAAGTTATGTACCTAGAAAGCGTTTAAACTCAAAGGCCATTTATCAGGGACCTTTAAAGTACAGTTTAACTAGTTGGAAATTTCTATTACAAGCTGGAAGGCTGTATTAAGGTATCTGATTGAGAAGAGCAGATTCAATATATCTTTCCGGGCGTTAATAGCCTGGAAGTATCGACTCCCCTATTATTTTGTCAAGGTGCGAATTTATAGATGGCAGCTGTAACGGTAAATTGTGTTGCTAAAGGAATGGGCCGTGCCTGGTGTTATATAGGGCGTTTGTTCATACGACAGTGTTTGGCCGTCGATACTATCGGATCACAAGCTTTGGATAAGCAAAGGGTGGTCATGTATTATGAAGCCGCCACAATACATTAGAATTGAAATCACCTGATAACGAAAGCCTCACTGACACATTTCAACTACATTCAGGTTTTAATGGTAACTTGTGTTTTTAACAAAACAACTGTTTAAGTAGCCTAAAAACTTGCGCGTTGAAGCTTCTATACCTATAACAGTGCCGGATAGTAACAGTATCGGATATGAACATTTCTGTGTAAGATAGCAAACTGGGACAAATAAGAAGCATTTCTTTGATTAAAAGGTATACACTGAGACATGTTGATTTATATTTATAATATACAAATAACTAGTTGTATAAAATAAGATAAATCTCTTATTATTTTTGAGCTCAAAGTAGGTTCCTACATTATTAACTGCACCGGTGTTGGTGTCGTTCAGATGCGAGCCCTGGAAGTAATAGCTAATAATACATATAAACTTTTCGATAACTTTGATTGGTTGAAGATCTGACGATCAAATGGTGTTGATCGTTACGCCGCGATATCTTCCCTCGTTGCTGTACTGATCCCTAAAACGGCCCAGTGAAGCGACCGAAGTGTTAATCAAACATTGAGCACCGCACCGACCGCAGGCCATAAGTCCTCACATTGCCACAAGCCTAACGAGCGATTTCACGGCATCGGCGCACGCGCATCCTTTCGCCACGGCTGTCGGCCCTCGATCACGCCGCCATCTTTGCATGCGACAGATTTGTTGCGTCACACGACAAACAATATAGCGGATCGTGTTACACTGCCCTAAATCTCTTTGTTCTTATATTTGTACGAGCTTGTATGTAGTGTTTGTAAATATTACTCTGCATCTTCGAACGGTCCTGATGGTTTCTGTCACTGATGTGTCAATTTTAAGGTAGATTCAAACCTGTCCCTTTCGAACATAACATTACTCATTAAAATAATCATTATCGCACTAGGTTGACTGAAAAATACAATAAAATAATTATGTACTTATTTGTCAACTTAAAATATCTGTATTACAATAATACCACTTTCATAAAAATGTCTAGCACAGAATGACTTGAACCTCAGTTACAACTGGACAAAATAACTGTCTTTGGGGAACGATCTTCCTTCAGAATTAGGCTAATAATTCCTCATGCAATCATATAAGTATTATTAAACCCTTATGGTGACTCGATCCCACACTCCTAGACAATAATTGAAATCCATCTCAAATGGCGTGATGATTAAATTTCGTTCGTCACATTAACCCGTATAACTATGAGATATATTCATGAAAAGGTAATTTCGCTTAATTTATAGTTGCTATAACGTAATGACGTGTTAATAGTCGCATTGAAGGGGGTATTTGGGTTAGGGCATGTTGGGAGGGATTTATGTGCGACGCTGGTAGTTGCGTTGTGTAACGCGTTCAAAGGGAACATCCCGATATTTATGGCGTTAATATAATGATATTAACGCCATTATCAATGCCGTTCTTTGTTTATTATGCATCTAAACACGGATGTGATCTATTATATTGATAGATTCGATAGCAACAGGCATTACAGGATGTGTTTAGGTGTATTCCGCTACGAGTTAAAGCACTTCTCCTCTAATTTTTCATCTACAGCAATTTTAAGGAACATGCGGTGGATGCCTACAAAAAGTACGTAAGTAGTTTTCAGTGAAAATACAATGTATGTATTTATACTGAAACCTTAATCTAAACACGCAAACTGGCACTCATTCGTTTCAATATATCCATGTTTTCATCGATTAAGGTTAACATCCGAGTGCCGATCATTGATCCAGCACATGCCTCCTTAACTTAATTAATTCGCAATAATAGTAACAGCAGAATGTCAACTTTTGGGCATTAGTGTAAATATAGCTACGACGTTTACCTTATACTCGAGTAGACAAAAAATACTCACAAAGTTTAGAAAAAAAACTTTAAAAAACATAACTGTATTAAATTCCCAGCTCCAGATTTGTACCAACTGTAATCAAGTACATCGCTCAACGCGACACGGCTCAGCTTACACTGGGCCCACTTACACGACGGCGCGATGTTTGGACACGGGACGCCAGCGACAATGCGCGCGATAACATCGACGCACGCGCCGCTCTGGATTATACAGTTAATGGCCACTGAATTAATTATGGGAAAATTATGGGAGCAACCTTGATTGAGTGCTGTTGTACAGAATACCTGAATTAAGCGTTCACAACGAGCGAATAAGCCAACGGTAATAAGGTTGTTGTCTTACAGTTTTTGAAGGGCATGGAACCACTGACCTTCTATTCCCTCCAATCTGAACTATAAAACATCGTGTACTGTTGAGTAGTAATTGGAAGCTGATAGTCAATGTTGGAGTGAAATTATGAGCGTTGCTGAGGGCAGTCAGCGTGGCTTGGACTTGTCTTGTAATATGTTCACCATGAGAATTTTCTTGGGCGATGGATTGGTGATCCGATTGATGGACATCTATCTATACATATAATAAAGCTGAAGAGGGTCGAAAGTCTGTACATGGAAGATAATCGAAAAAAAGTTGGCTGGGGATACTTTTAGAATCGATAACAGACCACGTTCTAACAATTTTTAGAATTTTTGTCTGTTTATCTGTTTGTCTGTTTATTTGACCGCGCATCACGTGAAAACGGCTGAACGGATTTTGATGAAATTTTGTATAGAGATAGTTTGAAACCCGAGAAAGGATAATGGATAGTTTTAATCCTGAAAATCAACCCTGGTGGGGGTGAAAAGGGGGTTGAAAGTTTGTATGGAGAATTTTTAACCGCTGAAACGATTTAGATAGAAATTAGTATGGAGATAATTTGAGTCCCGAGAAACGTCATAGGATAGTTTTCAAACCCTTGGGGGTTAAAAGGGGGTTGGAAGTTGGTATGAGGATTTTTTTACCGCTGAACTGATTTAGATGAAATTTGGTATAGAGATAGTATGGGTCTCAAGAAAGGACAAAGGATAGTTTCATCTTCAAAAAAGCCCCCCCCCCCCTCCCCTCCATCTTACTTTTGAACCGTAGGTCCAAAAAAATTGAAAAACATAATGGAAGTGAAGCCTGAACGGTACCTACTTTCAATAAAAACTATATTGAATAAAATCGATTCAGCTGTTTTTGAGTTGTCAGTCAAAAACGCATAGTGAAAGGACGTAAGTGCCGGATAGTAAAATGACGGAAGCGCCGCCAAATATCCCTTAATAACGATCTTTTGAACGGATGTTTTTTAACAGGGCGGCAATTACGGAACCCTACATTGAACATGGCCCGACATGCTCTTGGCCGGTTTTTTTTTTGCATTGTTATCCCAGAAGGCTCTTAAGGATTACTAATTCCAATTGTCAAGAAAATCCCCAGCCAGGTATAGGTAGGCTATAAAAATCCAACCTCTTAAAGGGGGTAGCCACTACACTCGATTGAGTTAATTTTGCACCTGAATCTTATGGCGCTACTTAGGAAGGAGGTGCGAACTTTTTTTCCAAATATGTCCTAAAACTAACGAGTACCCTGCTTAAGTAACAGATGGCGCTGAAATTACTACGTTGTGACATGAATAAGCCACTTAGGAAGGATTTTGCCAAATTAACTCTAAGTTTAGAAGTGGGGGTACGGATATCAACAAATTTAAATGAATTATTGACTTAAAAGTACAACAAAATTAAACGATAATAAATTAATTGCCACACATTGCACAGTGCATGTAAATACTCAGCGTCACGATTTTGATATCTATTCTCCTTTGCTCTAATCTTGCTTCTAAGTCTTCTAACTAATATTAGACCTAAATTCGTTGTTAGTATATTCGTTAATAAGTTGTTAGGTTATGATATGAAGTATGGATTTTTATGTGTATATTTCTTACCCAGGCGCGGTCCGATGGGGGGGGGGGGGGTACATGGCACATGACCCCCCACCCCCCAAATTGAAAAATTCATTCGTGACCCCCTCAAAAATCATTTCTGCATTAGTGACCCCCCAATTTATTTCATAGTTCCCCCCCCCCCCCCCCCATTTTAGGCTGCAATCGCGCCTGTTCTTGCCTTTTCATTCTTAGACTGATTTGACTGGAGGATCGATTTAGATGATATTTGCCATGGACATGATATGAATAGGTACAGTCAAGGACGGACGTATAAATACAAAAGTGCTGCTGTATCGTCCGATATACACCTACGAAAAAAACTATTGATTTTGGAGTGTAGTTTTATTTAGTGGTAATTGTAAATATTTTATTTGAACTACTGTCCTCTAGCGTATCCATCTGTCAACTTTACTTCAAGACCTTCAAGTTCCGCCTCCAGAAACCAAGAAATTACGGGCGAATTAGCCGCTTACTGACAAAGACCGAATTCCACGCGGGCGGAGCCGCGGGCACAGCTAGTATTTAATAAATCTAATATTTAAATTAGTGTAAAAACGTAAGAACTAAAATTAACTGTTATGTTATGATTTCTAAGTCAAACCTGATTCCTGTGTCTATTTAAATATAAGTAAGTAGGTCGTGTGACATCCGCAGAATAAATAAGATTCCATTCCATTCTAATACAAATAATCTAACCAGCGTTTGAGAGTTGACGTCCTGAGCGCAATTTTAAGGATAGAGTTACTTATTATATTCGGTATACCACAGACACGAAATACAGTTGGAAAAACTTTATCTTTAAATAATGATACAAACAAAAAATACAACCTAACTGTCGTAAGGCACAAATAAAGATATTGTCACTCAAAATACCTGGAAGTATCTGAACAGGTATCATGTCAAAGCCTCAGAAACCGCCATGACTAGCCATTGTCAGTTGAACGGACACTAGATGAGATAGAATCCATTCAATCGTTATCTGATGATGAATCTGACCGATTCTATTGGTTCTTGTGGGTTCCTACAAAATTGGAGAGGTCTATAGTTTTGTACTTGACAGTCTGACAGTAGGACATAGCCAAAATATAGAGAGTTCGAAATAGAGAAACTAATAAGTATAGAGCATATTAAAAGATTGTCACTACCTACTACAAGGGCTGCTATTTATATATCCGGAAACCGGGATTACAATCTTCTTAAATAGCATATTTGACCTCCATGGTAAAATTTGAACTTTTTTAAGTACTGGCCGGTATATTTTTTCTTTCTTATTAACGCTCGTGTTTTGTTTTTGACGGGTTTTAAATGTCATCTCGCAGCAAGAATGGAACTCACTCGTGAAAATATTCGTGCTATGATTTATTATGATTTTCGGCGTGGTTTAACGCAACAACAGTGCATAGATCAACTAACTTTAACTTTTGGTGATGAAGCCCCATCTAAAACTACTGTGTATCACTGGTTTAGTGAGTTCAATCGTGGACGTAGTATGCTTACGGACGAAGTTAAGGCAGGTCGCCCGAAATCGGTCGTTGTACAACAAAATATCGAGGCTGTGCGAAAACTTATAATGGACGACCGACATGTTACGTACCGCGAGATAGAGGCGACTCTGGGTATTTCTATGACCAGCATTAATAGCATATTACATAATTATTTGGCTGTAAAAAAAATTTGTTCGCGTTGGATACCCCACAACTTAACAAAAGAGCAAAAAGATGCTCGCGTCGAATGGTGCAATAAAATGTTAAAAAAATATAACCGTGGTGACTCAAAAGCCGTTTATAACATCTATACAGGTGACGAATCCTGGATCTATGCATACGATCCCGAAACGAAGCAACAATCAACGGTATGGGTGTTTCAAAATGAGCCGAACCCTACGAAAGTTACTCGTGCAAAAAGTACATTGAAACAAATGGTGGCCTGCTTCTTCGGTATTAATGGCCATGTAGCTACAGTGCCACTAGAAAACCGTAGAACGGTTAATTCAGAGTGGTACACGACCATTTGCTTACCGGAAGTATTTGAACAAATTCGTAAAACTAACCAGCGACGAAGAATCATTCTTCATCATGACAATGCCATCATACGTCACGCGAAACAACTCTATTTTTGGAGGGTCAAAATGTAGAATTAACGGGTCACCCGCCGTACAGCCCTGACTTGGCACCCAACGATTTTTATTTATTTCCAAATATAAAGAATAAATTACGCGGTCAACGATTTTCGACCGCTGAAGATGCTGTCGACGCATTCAAACAACACGTTACGGAGGTACCTCAGGCGGAGTGGCAGAAAGGCTTTAAAAATTGGTTCACGCGAATGCAAAAGTGCATAGATCATCAAGGGGAATACTTTGAAAAACAATAAAACCATTTTCAGCCGTGTACGTTTGTTTGTTTTTTTGTTTCCGGATATATAAGTAGCAACCCTCGTAATACAATCAAAATACGACAAAACTCGAAATCCGTCGGACAGTTTTGAAATTTGGTGTGTATGTTGATTAGAGGTCCCGTTTTATTGTCCAGGCCATTTGACATTTGAGGACCTCGAGGAACCGCCAGCACCTTGGAAAATGTCCTCCATCCTGAAGAAATTCGCTTTTCCCTCCGAATCTACAAACTGTATGAAAATATGATCTAGGACAATATTAAAACTCATTAAAAGCGACTGTGATGTCTGTGACTGCATATAATTACGTGTGAATATTTTTATATTGGATGACGACATGACATGCAAAATAAAAAAAAATTAGGTTAATATGTAGGTTAGGGCATGCAATACAGGTTTATTTTTATGGATAATACCGGAATGCCCTAAAGTAGGTACAGGATACTACACGTTTGACATGTCTTGACCTTGCGATTATAATAATTTCACAAATCATAATTATGTTCATTTCATAATATTATTAACGCGTATAAAAATGACATCGCCACTTTAAAAAATGTCTAATGTAAAGCATAATAATGATTATGCTTGCATTATTGTAGGTGTATATGAACTGAAAGTATCGTGCACTTGCAGAAAATCTATAAACTTGTTACCAGTCAGCACCACTATATTTGGAACTACTGACAGAAACACAAGCACGCGATGAAAGCGTTGTTGTGAGTATGATAGACCAACGAAATTAATGGACATGCATATTGTGTGACATTAATATAGGGCCTTTAAAAATACTAAGCCAATTCATAATCAGACAGAAGAACAACCATCTCTTCACTTTTTTATATATTTCGATTACGTTTTAAACTGCTGCTGCAATATATAGCTATAGAATCTTGAGAAAATTTACCCTTTTTGGGGTTCCCTCCATTTGGCATAACCTCCGTGGCCAGAAACGCATCTGGCATAACATATTTGGCATAAATTGTTTTCGAATAATATTAACATTGCAGAAATCATCGGTTCGCATAATATACAATTGGCCAAATATTTGCGTATCCGAATTTGAAATGGGCTACTATTATCATGGCCGCTTTTTGATGCGAATAATTTTATTTTGCATAAAATTCACGTGGCCGAAACTGATAATTCGCATAATCTGTTTAGCATAATAGGCTTTAGCAGAATGTTTGCATTACAGAAATCGAATTATGCATAACGTACAGTTGGCAGAATTATTTTATGCTCGAATCACATATAAATACTACTTAGTAATGACTTTTTGGATAAAACTGAAAGTTAATAACAGCTCCGAAAGTTCAAAAAAGGGCTTCTCCCCCCCCCCATCTAACTTTTGACCCGGAGGTCCAAAAAGTTTGGAAAAATGCTGCTCGAACGATCGAAATGTGTCTATGGGAAGGATTTAGAAAAAATATTCCTTATGGCACAACTAGTTGTGCATACGTAGTTGGTCCATGAGGAAAGCCTGATTAGAACTGTGACCTTTAACCAACCCAAACAGCTGCTCAGAGTGGGTTAGGTTAGTACTGTGACCCCCAACCAACCCGAACGGCTGCTCCAAGAGTGGGTTAGGTTAGGTTATAACTGTGAGCCTTAACCAACCTAAATACCTGCTCAAAGAGTGGGTTAGGTTAGGTTAGAACTGTGACCCTCAAACAACCCAAATAACCAACACGAATAGCTGCTCAAAGAGTGGGTTAGGTTAGGTTAGAACTGTGACCCTCAAACAACCTAAATAAGCAACACGAATAGATGCTCAAAGAGTGGGTTAGGTTAGAACCGTGACCCTGAAACAACCCTAGCGGCTATCAAAGAATTGGGTTAGGTTAGGTTAGTAGTAGAACTGTCACCTTTAACCAACCCGAACAGCTGCTCAAAGAGTGGGTTAGGTTAGGTTAGAACTGTGACCCTCAAACAACCCAAACGGCTGCTAAAAAAGTGGGTTAGGTTAGGTTAGAACGGTGACCCTCAATCAACCCGAACGGCTGCTCAAATAATGGGTTAGGTTATGTTAGAACTGTGACTCTCAACCAACCCGAACGGCTGCTCAAAGAGTGGGTTAGGTTAGGTTAGGTTATAACTGTGAGCCTCAACCAACCCGGACGGCTGCTCAGAGTGGGTTAGGTTAGGTTAGGTTAGAACTGTGACCCTTAAAAATGTATGTTAGGTTAATAGATTTGAACCGCAAGCTTCAAGGAACCTACGAAATTAGGTAAGTAATACCAGAATATACCAATTTACAACGATTAGTCCAGATTCGAATAAATGAAATTAAGCGGCTTATGGCCTGTTTCACAATCTCCAGTTAAAGTATATCTATCAGATAAATGTTTTTTGTTCTTTTCTTTTATATGACTGGAGAAAAGGATAGGAATAATTTTAACTGGCAGATAAGTTTATCTGGAGATTGTGAAACAAGCCCTTAATAAAATAGAGAAACTTGCTTGGTGCAGCTCTATGCCCGAAATTTATGTTTTGAAAGTGAATATAAATTTACTTAGAAACTGGGTTACTGGTCTTAAAACCACGTTACTTATACTATGGTAGTACGGTTGCATCTATACAATAAATAAATAGATGCTCTTCCATACCTACCTACTGGTAACTGGTATTATACATAAGTCAAAGTCAAAGTTAAAAATGTGTTTATTCAAGTAGGCATAGCAACAAGCACTTTCGAATCGTCAGTTACAATTATTATCTAAAGCTAATATATAATTCAGAGAAATAAAAAATAAAAAAAAATTACATGTCATAATGTATGATAAAATACTAATCTAGAATGTTTCTAGAATAAAATCTAAATGTCAGAAGGAAAATTTCATTCATAACAACAGTATGAATGAAAAATAGATCATTCCTCGTGATGATTCGGACCATTTATTATATGTATGGCTTATTCGGCCTGAATATATATATGCGTATTGCAAGTATGCGAAACTTCACTATGCCATAAAATTTTATGCCAGTAGTCTTTTATGCTTAAAGAGTATTATGCAATGTTGAATTATTACAAACAAAATTATGCGAAATAAAAAAGATATTTAGCCTCGATTCGGACATTAACTTTATGCCAAACGTTACTTCGGTCCATGAAAATTATGCGTAGAGTACATATGGGGAACTTGGCTATGCCAATAGAGTTTATGCTAACCGTAGTTTATGCTTAAAGTTGTTATGCAACACAGAATTATTACAAAAACAAATATGTCAAAGATAGGGGAACCCCCTTTTTGACATCGATAGGCGTAGGCGCGAAATACTTTCTTATGAGAGCTGTCTCCATAAGTTTGATGGGCACATAAAGGCATATTAGAACATTGAATATAAAGGCGCAAGTCTTAAGGCTATAGTCGTCCGTCGTCAGCCACTCTATTGTAGTCCATAAGTTTCTTAGTTCCCTAGTCTATAAGTCATTTCGGTAAGTAATGTGGGAATGCGCACACGGCTTTGTCCCGCGCAGCTGCGTCGGCGCGCGATATAAATCATATTCATAACTATAATGGACGATCTAAATTAGGATAGATGCTTGTTTAGATCGTAATTAGGAAATGTTGGACGAATTTCCGACATGTCAGACCAGGTACTCGAGTAACTTGAACTGTGAAATATGACAGGACTCTATTGTATTCCAATGTCATCGATGCAACAAATGTAGCAGATGTGCTACAGCGTTTAATTAGCACGTTTCATATGAGAGACACCTAGACACACAGTTCACAGATATCAGGACCAAGTAATAATCAAAGCAAATCCTCCTTTACTCTGACAATGCACTAGAAGTCTCCCTGGAGTCTAAGTACCTTTTCGTGATATATAAAATAACAACACAGCTAAAACCATGTTTATTTTAAATGGCGGAATTTTAAGTTAAAATATGTTTTCATGTTTTGTAGCAACGGCTTTATGAGACAAGTCCGCTGAATAAGGACATTTTAGCGTTACCTCGCACAGAAAATATGACACCAACTATCTATGCAGGTCAATAATATTTAAATGGAACCCATTCCTCTTTTAGCGCCGCAGTAGCATATGCGACCGGATTTGGCACACACCGGCCACATACACTACGCGGTACAACCGCCTTTCCCATACAGTTGACAGCACTATTAGCTACTCGTTATGATTTGCTGCAGAACTGAACTTAGACTCGCAAATGGCCCGATGAAGCCTTATTCGGTTAGTTAATGTCTTGATAGAGGTTGCCTTTTAATGAGACTGTTTAATATTCGAGTGCGTTATGCATTTCAGTGTGTGTTATTATGTATGTTTATTAAAGTCAATTTGAGTTAGAGAATCTGTAATCTTTGTTAAAACAGCAACATTGAATATTTCCAATATTTTCCAATCATCTCTAGGATTTTATTATTCAACCTGCTTATGAATCAGAAGACAAAGAAAAACGGAAGGACTGCAATAGCTTCAGGCTTAATAGAGTTTCATTGGGTTCCTTAAGGTAAGGGGTGATATTCGACAACTTGTCTATATGACAAGATTTGAAACGCGGCCACTTCACATGTATTCTTGACTTACTCGTATGCATATTCAATATCAAAATTTAACTCTTTGCCGGTATAATGAAGTCGTCGGTATAAGATAAATAGGTAAAAAGTTAATTTGGATTCTTACCTTTTTGGACGGAATTTTGGGATTCAGTAAGTATCTCAACCAACCAGGTGTTATGTGCATATCCCTTTCCATTTTGACACATTTATGAGCTTACGTGAGAGAACCTATGACAAGTGTGACTAAGTATCAATTATTTCCTTAAACGGACAGCTGTTAGCCGTCAGTAAATTGTAAACAGTCAATAATATAATGGTTTATTGTTACGGGCGACAGTTATTGAAAATCACAAGTAGCTAGTTAGGTTTCTTGGGCGTTGGTTAGCTTTTTAATTATACCTATACAAAACACAGTAGGTAGCCAGTAATGTTGTATTTTTAAAATTTTATCCCTGACGTAAAAATCCTTTTAACTTTAAAAAAATATCGATTAAGCTATTGAGCAAGTATATTATTCCTTCCCAGCCCTTTTAACAAATAGGAGCATACCATTCTTTTCTATCAAGCGATAAAGAAAGGCTGTTTAAAAAAAGGGCGAATTTAACGCGCGCTCAGCCCAGAATCCGCTCCGAGAGATGAAGTTTAGAGATGTTTGAGCGAAATACAGCCGGGCCTGGGACCCGGCGCTCCGACATGTTGGAAATCCATTTGCTAAGGTTTATGGATAGCACTAATGACTTCTATTTATGAATTGCAGTACCACTGGAGCGATATATGATTTAGGAATAAGGAAGGATATGCAAATTTTCTTGAGTGCCCGTGGCGAGGTAGACTTATATAGATAGATCGCGCGGATTTTATATTTTTAGCAATCTAAAATGGCATAATATAAGAACGAAAACAAAAGAGTTGGTATCTAAAAAATACCACTGACTGACGTCCTAATTTTACGAAAGAGGATAAGAATGGCTAGTTTTTTTTGCAATTGCTTTATGAATTCGTTCATTCGTTCCTTGTGTGAAAGCTTTGTAGTTCAAGTAATAAAGGTATTTTTTTTATAAACAAGAATGCCTTATTGTGCCTAGTGTAACATGTAGCTACACAAAATACAATTAAAGTGTGACTCATTTATAACATATTAAAGGTGTTTACTATAACTACTAAAAAGTAATTTTCCAAAAGATGTACGATAAAATTAATTTTATAGATACCAAACTTATGTCTCACGAGTATATAGTTACAACACGTTAATTTTTCCCCAGTTTCCCACGTACCACCTCCTAATAAGTATGAGTTTAAAATAATTTTACTGGATAATCTGGTAATGGATAATTTATTATGAGTGTGGCATACTAGGGTTGGCTCTTAGATTTTAAGAAGCCTGCTATTTTCCCACGAACGTGAGTCTTTGTTGCTAGGCATGGGCCTTATACAGGCTTCATCGATAAACTGTAAAGGGTGCATTTTAGAGTCAATAAATGTATTATGCAGAACTTTAAGGAAATATCTACATGTGATGTGGAAACTAATCATTGGAAATGGTGAGGCATTTGGATAAGTACGGTGCTTATATTAGTTACGCCATTATTACGTACGTAGAGATATTACACCTATATACCTCTATGCTAACGTTAGCGATTTGTATGGAATTAAGCTATACGATTCGAATAAAGTGCTGAAAGTTAACTAAGACAGTTTTTCGATCCAAATAAAAAAGTATAACTAACTGTGTAAAGATGTTACTGTTGTTTTCGTAAGAACAGTACCGAGTTTGTGGGTAAACTCTTAAGACTGTGACTAACAATCGATTCTTTAATGGAACTTATATGTCAACTCAGTAACCAACACGAGTCGTTGTATACTACAACACAGTACTAAGATATAAATTATGTCCAATGGCGATACACAGGTCGGTGCATTTATTGACTATGTTCCCTCGTGATATAAGAACCGAAGCAGAGAAAGCTTGGAATATGAACACGATTTGAACCAATTGCTAATGTTTGGAAGCTTTTGCTGGTGGCTTTTGTCGTTGTGCGTAAATAAAAAAGGTTATAAAAACTTTGTAGGAGTGCTTTTAAATCATTCTCCTACATTTGAAATCGGTATAAATATCGCCCTTGGCTGTGAGAGGATGACAAAAATTATGAAAAAAACTGAAAAAGTAATTTACACCTAGGTTTCGATTTGAAGCAGCGGTTACCAATAATCTAAACTCGTTGATGTCTTTTGTATCGATAGTTGGAGAACGAAGTTAGCGGTAAAGGCGTCTAACTAAAATGTGAAATGTATGCTATGGTACTGAATCTGTTAATTTGTTCAAACGCTGCACAATCTGCTTTTAACTTATATGGTGACATGTAAGAGGAAGTTAAGTTGCCAGTATTATCTACATATAACTGACACATCGAACATAGGTTATGTTATGTGCCTACAAGGTTATTACTAATTGTCTAATCGATAAATATTTATAATCAGGTTTGACGTCTCTACAGGCTACTGGTCGGGAGCGTGACCGCCCGCGACAAACGGCGCGCGTGACGTTTCAAACGCAGCCCGATATGTCGCCGATATCGATAGCATCACCGCATTCGCGATTTTATGCTTTATTGCAAGGGGCTTGTAATATATTTTGGCTTGATGTTTCGTTGCAGGTCCCATGTATTTTTACTTGCCTTGCAATCTTTATTCGAGAGCTATCCGGATGCAGTTCGAGGCTACTACTTGTTTGATATAAATAATAAATATTTACACATTCACATGTATAAATATTTTTACTACTAATTTGTCCGCCTTTCGCTAGTATTCAATAATGATCTGTAATAGATCCGTAACCCATAACACAGAATAAGTAATAAATAGTACAAGTACAGAAGATTCCTCAATTTCACATTTAGCTACAGAGATGAAAACGTTAGCTGTCATGCGCTCTTAAAAAAAAAACAAAATAGGGTTTTCAACGTGCTTCATATATCCATGCAGGTTTGAGACATGCCATAATTGCCATAAAAACTGGCTGAAATAATGATATGATAATATGTGACCTTCTCGATCAAAAGTACACATCATTGTACGTTTGTCATTAAGACATTAACTGCCATAAAAAAAGTATTTAGAAATAAACTCTATTAATAACCGACAATGATGTACCTATGACTTGAAAAAGTCACATATTCTGATAAGCTATGTGCCAACCCTTAAGCACATCGGGAAAAACTGGTACAATGGAGAGAGACATAGTGAAACCCCCCTGCCTATAGGTAAACAAAAGCTTACTTAATTATTACAAAGACAAGAAAAATAATGCCAAATATTTAACTCAAACTCAATCTAGGTAGTGTATCTCCCTGTAAGTGATTTATAGCTACCAGTGGCAGTAGGTAAACATTTTTTTAGGGAAGCCGGCGGGAATCGAGTTCTATCGACGCGCCGCCACTGCTAGTTACATACATGAATAGGTAAGTAGGTACCTATAGTCGCATTATTTTCAACAATAAGACCTCACTGAGACTGTTTTTCAAGCGTGATATGGACGGTTTCTACGCTACTATCGTTCGTATCGTTACGTTATATCGACTTATAATACGAATCGAGTTAGATTTGTACAGGAGCGTGACTTTCGCGCTAGTTCGGAGCCCCTTACCTTACTTTAATCTACTTCGAAAATCCGTTCTCAATTTTCTCACGCTCAAAAACTAATCAATCAATCGATCCTATTTAATTCTTGCCGCGCACCAATCACCGTGATGGCCGGTTCAGAACCCCATACACTTCAAGTTAGTACAACGTATGCTTCAATCTACGTCAGTCTCATCTCAGCGTAGACGTACGGCCGTATTCACGCATCCGCGGATCACACGATTCTACTAAACCACGTATATTAACTTGGCGTGATCTGACCATGCTTATATTGTAGTCTTTAGTATCACAACCTACCTTTCGCCATTTTCAACCAACTTCAAGATTTCGAAGGAGGAGGTTATCAATTCGTCGGGATCTTCGTTTTTGCTTTTTTTTAATGAATGATCACCGATTATTCGAAGACGGCTGGACCGATTAGGAAAATTATTTTTTTGTTTGAAAGACTATACTTCATAGTTGGATCCATTATAACCAGGTCAGGATCTGATGATGGGATCCTAGAAAAATCGAAGGAACTCTTCAACTATTATAGGCACACCTAGAGTGATTTGAGTATTTTTTACAGCAGCTCGAGCATTTGCTTTTGGAAAGGTGGAGGCTAAGTGAAGTCGGTTCTTTTTTGTTTAAAATTATATCATTCAGGGTTAGAATTATAAATCACCTCACCTCCAAGAAATTATCTGGTGTTGAATTTTGGCGGAGACGTAACGTATTATTACCTACATAATGGCATTAATTCGTGGATTCAGTAGTTTGTTCGTTAGTGTTCGAGACAGTGACTGGCTTTTGTTTAAGCTGTTTGTGCTCAGGACTGTTGAAACCGAGATCTTATGTTGGTGGGTTGAACAAGTATTAAGTCAATATACTGACTCCTAATCTTTAACTGTCGGCCAGATGCGCTTGTGCCTCCCAATTACCAGGATCGCGTATGGTTCGATAGGGGCCATTCATACTCGTGCCCCATTCATACCGCGACGTGACGACGTGTGTCGACGGCCGGGTTCGCTTGGCACTGCAGCATAAACTTCTGTACAAGGAGAACGCTTTGCTTCATCTTACCAAACAAAGAAGTCTGTCAAAATCTGGGGGGACGAGGTAGCTCGCATGTGATGTTTTCAAGTCAAAGGTTAAATAGCTTGATATGATTTTCCTGCATATAATTTTAGCAGAGTGGAAATCTGTTTTCCGTCACCTTGTTTCAGGCCTTGGGTCTGCCCAAGACCTCTCCAGGAATATAGCTTTGTGTACTGCAAGTAGTAGCTAATACTGATTCTACTTGTCACAAAACATTGTGCCTACTATGGATTTTGCTAACATTCATATATCTATACGATGTTGTCCGAGTGAGCGAGAAAACCCGGAAGAACGAAGTTGAATGCAGAACAAATAAGGTAAACGTCCCAGTGTTCGACACGCTAATGCCCAATAGTTGACACCCTGTTGTAATCTTTAATGCGAATGACTTTAAAGCTGCTGCGGTTTCCGCATGCGGCGCCGGTTCGCGAGCGAGATAGCGCTCTGCATGTGTATAGCGCTCACGCTTGCACACCGTCGCCGCATCCAGTTGCGGTTGCTTAGTCGCCTATCTTTCGAAAGCCACTAGTTGGGTTCCTTTATTAAATACTTATCTTTATGATCTAATAAATAATAATAGTCTTATCATCTTGTTAACACATGAAAAATGTCAGATTAATAAAATACCTACCCGAAATAAGGTTAAATTTTACCACAGGTTAAAATTTAGCAGTTGAAACCAAAAAATACTTATAACCACAACGTTTGTAGGTATGTATACCTACGTTACTAATGGCTTAATTGTTAGATGAAGGTGATTACCTGATTACTAACGTTGAACAATTTGCCGGTACCATGCGGAGTGCACTAGGTGGTCCTGTGCAATCATTCGGAACGCACCGAATCGGGCAATTAGGTACGAACGATGTGGTCCCACCGTGATTTACTACACGTCTATATTCTCAATTTAGGTACACGGCACGTACTATGGATTTATGTGAGCCGGCTGGGACATTATATTGCAATCGAAATCCATGCGGTTTACAAAGGGCATTAGTAATTGAGATATATCAGTGATTTGTTGGATATGTTTTAATTATATAGAACAAGTAGGAAATATAGGATAGATAAATAAATATTATAGGAGAATCTTACACAAATCGATCTAGTCCCACAGTAAGCTCAATAAGGCTTGTATAGTGGGTATATAATAGATACATATACAAATATGTACATAGAAAACGTCCATGATTTAGAAATAAATATCCGTGATAAAAACATACATAAATGCCCTGACCAGGATTCGAACCCGGACCTCCTGCTTCATAGGAATCATAAGGAGGGTCACTGCCAACTAGGCTAGAAGGCGACTAGCGATTAGTGCTCGTAAGTAATTATTATTAGATTTATATTAAACAAAGGAGATCGTCAATTCTGGGCCACCTGATATAAACCGTATATAATTTGTACTGCAATGTAAAATAAATACTCATTTTATTACTAAAGTAGACAAAATATTGCAAAAAAATGAAACGGGAATTAGAAATACTAAATAAATAAACATTATGTTGATTTTTCCGCGATTAAAATACAGCAAGACAAGTCGTTAACGTCCTTATGGCATTGACATAAAGTTTAACTTCACCCTGGCCTGAAACGGGATTGTTTTTTGGCTTGACACTGTCAATGTCTACCTACATAATCTGCGTTTTGATACTGTTCGGTAAGTTAGAACATTGTAATATTAAAATAGTATCTAAGCCTACGAATACGGAAGTTTAAATTAGAAATCGACTGTATTAAAAAACGCCTAAAGATTGAAAATGCGTATTTTTGCATTTTTGATCGGAGTTTGAATATTAAAAGTGGGTTTCATAATGGCATAATATCATGCTCCTTCGATAGCGAAACGCATCTTTTTTTCAATTTTGTAATGTCAGATACTAGTGCTATCGCACTTAACGGTGGTAAACCTTATCCCTTCGCAATAGGTGTTAGGAATATTCAGTTAAAAGTATCAACGATGCACAGTGGTTCAGGTTGTATGGGAGGGCGGAATTAATTATTTTTATGAAAGGTGGGCGTTTTAACATTTATGAAATGTGGTTTTATCAATATAAATAGGTAAAATGAATAAAAAAAATGAAACAAACATTTAAAAAAATGTATGATTTGTATTAAAATCATATAAAACATACTATAAAATACAAAATAATAAATAAATAAATTTGATAGGTTCATAATATTATCAAAGTAGGTGTAATAAATATAATATTATTATTTCTAGAATATAAAAAAACATAAAAACACACTTTATTAATTATTATTTAAAATAAATTGTTTTATTTCCTCATGGTCTATTTCTGTTTTTTTATTATTATGTTTAGCCCTTAAGCTATGAATAAAAGGGTCTGAAGATGTCAAGAGCATTGTATGTATTGAAAACATACCACTGAGCCAATCTTTAATTTTGTCAAAAAAATACTTTCTCACCCTTTATGCAGCTTTCCACTTTTTTGTGAAAGTAGGTAAAAATTGTTTACTTAACTAATATAGATTTGGCCAAGTATAGCTTCTGAAAGATTTGGATATTTAATCTTCAGGCTTTCAATACACTTATGCACATCCCGGTCACTTGAAATAGCAATTTCGACTAACTCTGTATTTGAAATGCTGAAACTTGCCATGACTATCAATAATACCTATGTTACTTTCTCGAAACGATAATAGTAAATGAAGAAAAAGACAACTCCGTACACATTTTATACCCAAATCAAGTTATTTGTTCATTAACTACCCTCATTAATTAGTTTATCTCTGTCATTATTTTTCCTACATCTCAATGAGCTCATTACTTAAATGGTCATTACTCAAAAGTTTGCAAGTAGTAGCATCTAGAATCAATTAGATAATCATTTTGGATAATTAAGGTATCATTTGTGCTAGTTTTTGGTGTAAAGGAAGGAGTAGCTTAAAAGTAATATCTAATTGAATGTTGAATGTGGCCAAAATAATGACCATGTTGTTTTAATCCAAGCCATGCCCTAACCAATACACGAAATCACTGATATTATCTATCATAAAAATACCTTTATATACGGCACACCAAATAAAAATCATATTTTGGGTATTTTAGCTAGCGTTTTAGAAATATATTACCTGAAAGAAACAACTTTTTTGACGAAAAATTCGTAAGTGTTCAGCATTACGTGTTTCTTATGATTTATTTACAAATAAAGAATACATCAAAATTAAAATCCTTTCAGTATATGGTTGTACAACTATTCTACTGTTAGATTTAAGTCAAATAAATGACTTTAGTTAATATGTAATTTTCGGACTTTATTCCGCCCCTGAACCAATGTGCGATGGTTTGACAGCTGTCTTTGTTTACCGAAATACAGGAACTATAAATACGATCAAAATATGACTTTTTATTATTTCATCATGATTCCCGTTTTGTTTTCAAGTCCGCTTTTGTACATTATCTTTAAAAAATCGGTACTTTTTTACATTAATATATAAATCATAGGCAAGCACGCTTTCAAATATTTTCCTTGTCAGATTCAAGTTTTAAATGCATGATTTTTCAGTTTTCCCATTAGATTTCGCAATATTTTTACCACCATCCTGATCTAGAAATTATGACGATTCTTTAAAGGTAAGAACCATTCCTAAACGGTCCTAAACAATCTGGGCCAGATCACCTAACAAAAATTGACGATCTCCTTTAAGTGTAATTTTTTTAAGTATACAGGGTTTTCAATACTGCGAAATCTACCTAATCTGATAGCCCACCAGCTGTTCGATCAGCCCTTTAAATCTTGACGTTGGTTTTAGAGACATCCTGTATAGTGAAATTTATTTACCCGCTTTTTTAGCAATATTTGGCTAACGAAGGTTGAACCCAATAAAATTATGCCACAATACTGTCTATATCCCGTACTGAATCGATGCTTTTGAGATTTCGACGTCAGTTTGTATAGGTAAGTACACTAAGGGTGGGTTGCACCACGCATAACTAACGAACTGATCAACGTTAAATATGGCGACGGAGCTGTCATCCCATAGAAAACTGTCAAACTTTTCATACAAGATTTTTTAACGATGACGTTGCCGTTAACAGACGGTTTGGTGCAACCGGCCCTAAGTTGATTTTAGTTAACTATTATTCTAAATTGTATTATGTACACATTCCTATGTAAGAAAATCTGGCCAAAAAAAAAGTAGTAGTTAGTTTGTCGTTTTGTATTTATCCAACTCAATAACTGCATATATAACACCTCTGCAGTTACTAATAATATATTAATTATTTTACGGCTTCTTATTAAATCTTCTTAACACCAAACATTAATTAAACCAATAGAGTCATGACATCTGACTAACGACCTAATAAGCAATTTGCAATTCACAAACCTAACTGTAGCTCCTAACGAATCACGAAACAAGTGAACTGATTAAACCATTGCATCATCTTAATTTGGATCATCGCAAAAGCAACGTATGTTGCAAGTGAATAAGTCTGTCAATTACTAGCTAACATCGATCCACGGAACATGCTCGCTTTTAGAGATGTACTCGTGCACCTATCAAGAAAATTATACCGCAATATCAAAAATATTACTATTTTGGAAAAAGTTGTAGGTAAGTAGGCTTTTAGGTACGGGGTTGGAGTTACGAGTAATTATTACAGGTGTATCAATTATTATTGTTTTCTCATTTTCGACGCCTACGACGGATATATCCGTCATAAGATACCATATGTTTTACTCTAAACTCATTATTCGTTTGGCTTATGAATGAGTGCAATGACATTTGTTAAAGCGACGATGAGATTAACTGCAACATTTTCTGGCAAACCACATGGTTTGCCAGAAAATGTTGCAGTTAATCTGTGTCAGTCTGTTGTCAGTTAACTTGTTGTAAAATGTTTTTACAACAAGTTTGTAAGTGATTTCGTTTCTACTTAGGTGCAGTTTTGTGGTTAAAGAAACGTATATTTTACTACGTGAAAATGAAGAATTTCTTCTTATTTATTTAATCATATGGCATGGCATGTCTTGGTCGCTTTACAAATTTACAACTGATATGAGTATTTACAAATTAATATCTATAAGAAACTAAGAAGTTCTTCTTTAATATCAGGAAAAAAACATTCAATCCTATTTATTTAAGATACCTATTTACTAAAGAATCAAAGAGTTGCAGGCTCCCATAGGCTACGGTAACTGTATACCATCAAGCGGGCCGTATGCTTGTTTGCAAAAAAAAACCGGCCAAGTGCGTGTTGGACCACGCATAATCTCAAATCTCAACTCAAAAATGGCTAAACCGATAATGATCAAAACAATTTTCGTAGAAAGTATATGATAACGCGCATCTTCTCAATTTTTTTCATATTTTTTGTACTTACGGTTCAAAAGTGACAGGGGGACGGGGACACTATTTTTCCGACTTTCGAAGCGATTATTTCTGAAACTATTCACTCAATCACAAAATGTTCAAAGAAACCTCAACGGAACCCTAAAACACCACCTTACCATGTTTTATGTATGCCCGACAGACTGAAAATTAATACCCATCTCTAGTAACCATACACTGAACCAATAAGTTACTTAATGTGTCAGTCTAAGAGGTCAGCGTTGTGGCCCACATTCGCTCACTTTCTTAAGTAGGAGGAATTGTAATGAAACGACTTGAAGACATTTTACCGTTTATGGGATAACACATACCTGTGTATTTAATTGGCAGATAATTTTATTGGCAGATAAAAATTGATGTAGGAGTTAAGTTACGTTTGTAATACGAATGTGCTGGTTAAACAGTAAAATTGATTGAGATATTTCGACTTAAAAGTAGAATTTAGTTTTTTTTTTTTTATAAATATTATGGGACAATATTACACAAATCAACCTAGTCCCACGGTAAGTTCAATAAGGCTTGTGTTGTGGGTACTAGGCGACGATATATATATAATAGATAAATACAGATAAATACTTAAATACATAGAAAACATCCATAACTCAGGAAAAAATATCAGTGATAAACACACAAATAAATGCCCTGACCAGGATTCGAACCCGGGATCTCCTGCTGCGAAGGCAGGGTCACTACCGACTAGGCTAGGAGGCCGTTAAAATAAGTTGACTATTTAATTGTTTAACCAACTTTGTAAATAAGAGCATATATGTAACTGTAATACAGGGATATAAGCAGAATCATTGAAAATTGAAATTTAGGCCGTTAAAATAAGTTGACTATTTAATTGTTTAACCAACTTTGTAAATAAGAGCATATATATGTAACTGTAATACAGGGATATAAGCAGAATCATTGAAAATTGAAATTTTTATATGGGTTTTACGCTGACTAGTATAGTCAAATATTCATTCGAGTCATAATGCATACATTAGTTACTTAAGTTATCCCAAAGAACTAGCGAATAGCAGTAAATTATGCTATGGCTAAATCAGTACGAAACGATACAAAGCTTATTAACACATTCATTGCCACCCAGCCAAACAAGACATCCGCGCCAGCCCACAAAAATTTCGTCATATAAAGCTACCACGATGTCCACGATCCCGACTATCGGGTCGTCCGGCCTGGGAACGAAATCATAAAATACCCGATAGTCGGGTTTTCGGCACTGAATGTGTTAAGTTAGTGGTAATGAGCAGGAGGCCAATTCTCGGGCCGTTCGAGATGATCTCTATTAGACATATCTCGAAAAAAAATGGCGGATGTCGAACGAAAACTAATTTGTGTATTCTCAAAATCTCACACTCGAGATATCTCTACTCCCAGCGTTCGAGATGCAACGAGTGGTCGTAGCGATCGAGATGGTGTTATCACTGATATTTTTGACATTTGATCTGCGATGGCAGGAAATTTCGAGAGGTTAGTAGTCGGCCGAAAGTGAAATTAAGCTACGCAAAATAAATATTTTATTGAAATATGTCGCTCTACGCAATGCAGTTAGTTGAAAACGTTATAAACGTCGCCCAAGTTTTGGCGGACGATGCTGGGGGCGCAAGACGAGGCGCACTGTCGCGCGAAAATGCGTTTGAAATGCGGGACGTTTCATTTGCGAAAATTTTTAGGCTCTTCGTACACTGATCAAACATGATTATGGAAAACACAAAATTTTAATTTTAGGTTTTATGTGCTTCATATCTTGCCATGTCTAAAATAAAATATTACTTAATAATATAATAATGAACGCATTTTGTTGAAACAGTTGATGCAAGACTGGAAATAATACGTCAAAAAATCTTAACTTACGCCACTCCTTCCACTCCCTTTTGGAGCCGGGTATGCTATTTAGCTCCTCGGCGATAACACTCCACCGTCTTTCACCTTCTTTTTTTAGAAAAGGAAGCAGAAAACTTTCCCCGCCGCAGTTCCTCATCGTCTTCCACTAGCGCGATAAGACGCGCTTTTTGCGCTGCGGAGGGATATATATTTTTTGCCACTTCCATATTATTTTCACAAACTAATAAGTAATAAAATAACTCCGTAATAAGTATTTAGCCACTAACTGCGTTTTCGTTTGGCAAGGCAAACTCAAATAAAAAAAAAAGCGCGATTTTGCGCTCTATTTCTCGTAGGTGTATAGCGAGCAAACACTTAAATATTTTTGACGTCATTGATGCATTTAAATGTTGATTGATGGTTTTGATGTGTTAACACACCATAACAATGCATTATATTATTGTAAACAAATAACACTTTTGGTTTTGGTATGAGAAATATTTAATTTAATAGAATGTTTTAAACTCGATTGAAAACAAACACAATCGAGAAAAACGGAACGCGTTTTGTAATAGACATTGAGATCGCCATTCGACATTAATGTCTATTGTGCCCCAGAATACGAAATTTTGCATCCTTCGAGATTTTGGTGAGATTTTCAATAGACATTACGTCCTTCGAGATCATCTCGAAGAGTGATAATCTCGAACGGCCCGAGAATTGGCCTCAGGCCCGAAAATTGCTAAATTGAGGTAAGTATTCCAGCTTAGGTTCTATAATTTTTATTTTTAAGACTTTATGAGACTTTTTATTTACTTATATAGCCCTGTATTCTGAACAAATTGTTTGCAAATACATTTGTTTCTATGTTAAATGAAGTTTCTTAGTTCAGTGTGCCTATTGGCAAAGGCCTCCTCCTTGACTTGATGAGACTTTTACCATAACGTGAAGTTTGACCGAACGTTGGTAACATTATGACTTTTACAATAATCGTCATGTTCGCTGGTCTTGCTCGATCTAAGGTGAATAATAGTAAAAACTAATTAGAAGCAAGGCAGTCTTAATACGTGACGGGGCCCTAGGGCACTTGAGAATCAGGGGCCCTCAGGTGCTCAATTAGAGACAACGTTGACTGTAAAAAAAACTTTCGGGGCTCCCCTGAAGATGGGGGCCCTGGGCACGGGCCCCGTGTGCCCTTATGGAAAAGACGGCCCTGAATTTAGAAACAGCGTACCGTAACATAAGTAGTAAAGAGTCAAGGAGTCTGATTAACCCCGTGTTTCAAAAACGACAAATCTCTCACTGGGATGGTCCACCTGTTGATTTTTATCAAAGTCAGAACTTTCCTTGAAATTTAAATTTTCCAGTCTTTCAACAGAAATCGTTGCACGGGAGGTCCTACTGGTGATTTTTATCTCAGTCTGTTGAAACCCACTGCTCGTCAAAGCCAGGCATATGCGTAGCATGGCGATAAAGAGCAGCGACCTCTTGAAAATTGAAAGTGTCTGACTAACCTTGTGTCTCAAAAACGACAGATCCCTGACTGGGATGGTTCTCCTGGTGACCTTGATCTCAGTCTGCAGCACTTCCATGGTCGCGAGCTCTTGGAACCCGTTGCTGGTCAGAGCTAGGCACGTGCGCTGGACTTGCTCGATGCATGGCGAGAAAGAGCAGAAGCGGCCACCTGCAAAGTAAGATCACTGTTAAGGTTGTTTGTAGTTTCTTTATATGTATTGTCTATGTTTTTATATCATTCTAGTTTTGTATTTAAATTTGAAGCCTTATTTCATATATTTTCACCAGTACAATAATAAAACCTCTACTAAGCTATCGAAGCCTATTCAATTACGTTAAAGTTTATTGTTACTAATTGCCACAGATAAGTGCTTATTGCATTGCGACTAAGTTATCAAACTTATAGCTAAATATTGTCTTTGTTGGAGTACCCACTTACATTTTAACATACATATAAAATCATATCTCAAGTCGTTGACCTTATTGAGCTCCAGTTCGCGGGATACCGAGTCCCCTATCATAAGGCACGATAATGACCAAAGGGCTCTCGCCTCGCGACGGCGGACCCGTTCGGGCCCGTAACAATGTTTGACACGCGCCGGGGGCGATCGACCTCGCTATTACACAATCCAAACAAAACCACGACGTCTTACCACTTCATAATGCGCCCGCGCATGTAAAAAACGATCCAGACATAACAAAACGTCGACAGATGTTTTCATTCCCATGTGATACGCCCGGACCGTAGATAGAAAACCTTTTTGTTACCGCGATACCGTTTTGAAATTTTTACAAGTCCAAAATGCCCGGGAAACGACACATCGTCTTTTATGTGGGCCGCCGGATTTTATCTGTCAAATCTTATCGACCAATAAGGACAGCGTACGTCACTCACTCTGCCAATCAGAGTCGTCTGAAGCGGCAGCGTCACGGCGGGGGGCGAATTTAAAATTGTTGTATTTTTAAAATGCGTATCGCGTGCCTGGATGATATAATAAGCCGCGCGGGTTCTATTAGCATAATGTAGTCGGTCGTGTAATGAAGCCATTAAAAGGGATAATATGAGTACGACGTACGCGTATAGGTGGCGAAATATGCTGTGCTATCTTAATGTATCGCAAGTCACGTCGCACTGGTGTCGATCAGCTTACGATCGCCTTAACAAGGATTTCTTCGGCATATCGACAGCTTTATACCTTTAATTAAAGCTAATTAATCATAGATGAACGTTTGATACGAGGCAGCTAGAGGATATATAGCTAATAAACATTTCTGATTGGAATCTAATATTCTAATGTGTTTAAACACTGACATTTATTACATGGTAAAGAATCTTATTGGAACATCTCATACGCTTTGTTTACATTATTATTCATACGGATACGCGCGCTCGTCACGATTAACGTTTGATTTTATATCTAGATACTATACTTTTGTGTTGCAGTTGTTTTTGCTTTATATTTACAGTCATAGACAATTGTTGAATTTTCAAATTCAGCAAAGTAAAAAAAAATACATTTTATTACACCTATTGAAAATTTTCAAGAACTGTCTTTTACTTACTTATACAGAATTCATCATTACTTGTCTTATCATGTAAACAAATGTGTGTCAATCTAGACATCGTAATGTCATTTTAATGAAAATAAATAAATTATATATTGTAAATGATATATTTCAGTGATTAGTTGGTTACAATCAATACTTTGCGAGTATCTGAGAAGTGTTTGTTTACATTTTTTTTATCCCACGACGACGGTGGCAAACAAGCATACGGGGCGCCTGATAGTAAGCAGCTACCGTAGCCTATGGACGCCTGCAACTCCAGAGGTGTCACATGCGCGTGCCGACCCTTTACAAAAAGGAGGACTCGGCTAAAGGAACAAGAGGGTCCCTCGTCGTCAACACACTGGGTCCTCTTTGAGCTGAGCTCTTTGGCAACCTTACTTACCAGCCCAACACAACACTATGAGTACCTAGGGTCTAGTGCTATTTGGCTGTGGTTTTCTGTAAGGTGGAGGTACTTCCCCTACCACACATAGCAAGATGACATTCACAGTACCCATACCTCTCATTTGGACGTTATAGTTTAAGGACATACCTATAAAGGTTTCCGCTTCCCAAAGGTTGCCTGGAAGAGATCGCTCTTTAGCGATAAGACCTCCAATTGTTTAGCCTCTGCTTTTTTGTTTGTGACTTGTGTGTACTTTGTGTATTATTTGAAGTTTGCAATAACGAGTATTTATGTTATGTTATACCCGGGTCCAACATGACAACAGGGGCACATGATAAGAGAAAAGTAATGATGAATTCTGTATACCTTCTTTTATTCACCCAACTCCTATACCTACTGACTACACTTACATTAAGGTTATATTAAATATTTGTTACATGTTGTCGTAGATAAACAAATAATCTTACTTAATTCTCATTGATTTTGTTACTAAGGCATTTCAATAGCTAATAGTCCCGTCACTAAACTTTAAGTTGTTCGCGGAGATCACATTTAATCCTACACTATTTTGTCCTTGGGATCTGGTAAAACAACATTTATTGAAAATATGTATTAAGTTTTTCCCAAAAAATACATTGTGCTTTCTTTAAAAAAAAAAATTTTTTTTTTATGTTTATTTACTACAAACATTAAATCCTACACTAGAGATTTTTAATCCAAGGGACTACCTGAATATTTAAAACAGTATGTGAAATATTCACCACCCGTCAAGTTGAGAATACATTAGAATTAATAAAAATGTATAAAAAACTCAATAATAATCAAACACTAATTATACAAATGGTGATTTTTCACTATATTGTCGAGATAATTATTACGCTTCGTTTAAAAAAATTTTTAAGGCGGTGACTGTATTATTACTATTTCTTAAATGATTTTCGAGCACGAGCATTAATTCTACACTCATGATTTTGATGCTCCTTTTAGCTTTAATAATATGTTACATAATATCAAAATTTCACCAGTAAATATACTGAGCATTTTCAGGAATTGTAAAATTAGTAATCAAAAAATAAACATAATTGGAGCGGGGCGCGGGGCGGAAACTACAACACATAAGACCAGCCAGTCATTGACCGGATAGGTATCTAAGAAGCGCAGAAGGGCATAGCGTAGGTATGGTGCGTAGTTGCTTACTTAGGAGTAAAATCAGGGTGGAATAAATAATAGGCTCATTTTATTCATTAGTATTACACTATTTTTTAAATCACACTGATAAAATATAATTCTTAATATTATTTTAATTTATATTTATATAAATGCCTATGTCCTGACTGACTGACTGAATGATCCACGCAGAGCCGAAACTACTGAAGCTGGAAAGTTGAAATTTGCCGATAAGGTTACATTTTTAATTTGTACAAGTAATAAGGATCGATTTTGAAAAATTCAAGCCCTAAGGGGGTAAAAAGGGGGTTAAGCGTTTGTATGGTTAGGGTTTTGGATGTGGAAATTTTAAGTTAGAAACTTGAAACTTCGTACGTTTGTTGCTAATTAAAAAAAAAAAAAAAGTCATTTCAGCGTTTTCTGGTATATGTATAACCTCTAACGGGGTTAAAAAGGGGTTGAAAATTTGTAACGAAATATTTAAAAAAAAATGTGACAGACTTGAAAGTTCGTTTGTAGGCTACTCAGCTCCAAACAAATAAAATAATTTCAGCGTTTTTCAAAATTGGATTGTAGCCAGGCCGAAACTACTGAAGCTAGAAAGTTATAATTTTCATTTATAATGTGTATAAGTAATACGAAACAAATTTGAAACTTAAAACCCTAAGGGAGTAAAAACGAAGACTTAAAAATTTGTATGGGTAGGGATTAAAATTTTAACTTGGAGGCATGCAACTTCGTACATTTAATACATTAAAAATAATGAAAGTAATTTTAGCGTTTTTAGGGTTCCGTACCTCGAAAGGAAAAAACGGAACCCTTATAGGATCACTTTGTTGTCCGTCTGTCTGTCTGTCTGTCAAGACCATTTTTCTCAGGAACGTGTATCAAGCTGAAATTTATATCAAATACTCAGGTCTATTTTCCCTTGGAGCTGTGAAAAAATCAAACTTAAAAGCCAACGCAATCAAAAGATACAGTCGTTTATGCTGCAAATTTAGAATTTTTCGGCACTCACAAAACCTACGGGGTACTTCCCGTGAACTCAGAAACTTGAAATTTGGCACGAAGCAACGTCATATAGCATAGACAATGGAAAAATTACAAAAAGTAGACATTTTTAGTAAAATCATGCAAAAAAAAATATTTTATTTTATTTTAAACTTACTACCTTTTTCCTCGTAAACGCGTGGAGGTTTTAAATTGAAATTCTTGGCAAATACTCAGGGCTATAGGATCTTTCAGATGCAGCAAAACCAAACTTTTATGTCAACGCAACCAAAAGAAATAGCAATTTAAGTCGCATATTTTGAAACTGAGTACTCGCAAGAAACTCAAAACCTAAAGGGTACTTCCCGTAAACTCAGAAACTTGAAACTTGGCACGAAGAAACTTCATATAGCACAGACAAAGGAAAAATTACGAAAAGTAGACATTTTAGTAAAATCATACAAAAAATATATTTTTAAATTTTAAACTTACTAACTTTTTCCTCGTAAACGCGTAGAGGTATTAAATTGAAATTCATATCAAATACTCAGGTCTATAATACCTTTAAGCTGTAACAAAATCAAACTTCTATGTCAACGCAATGGGTGAACTTTTACTTATCTACCTACAGGTTTGTACGGAACCCTCGGTGCACGAGTCCGACTCGCACTTGGCCGGTTTTTTTTCATTCAACCCCGCAAACGGGGTTAAAAAGGGGTTGAAAGTTGATATATATACCTACTTATTTGTGACAGACTCGAAAGTTCATTTGTAAGCACTTCAAAGCAAAAAAAAATAATTTCAGTGTTTTTCAAAATTCCACCCTAGATGAGTTAAAACAAGGTTAAAAAGTTTGTACTAAAACGAGGCCGAAACTGCTGAAGCTAGAAATTTGTAATTTGCAGATAGGCTACTTTGTACCTATTTTATCGACTTATTAAAAAATAAGAAAAGCAATTTCAGCGTGTTTTGATATTCATCCCTTAAGGGGGTTAAAAAACGTTGACGATTTGTATGAAGAATGTATGTATATGGCTTAAAAATAAGTTGTATGATAATTATTATAAACAAAAAAATATTCTAATACCAAACAACACATTTTATAAAGATGAAACTGTGTATGAGTATGTAGCCGTATTATAAGTGGACGAAGTCGCGGGCGGAAAGCTAGTCTATCTTTAAATGCTTTTGTCCTGACTGACTCATCAACGCAAACACCGAAACCACTGCAGCTAAAAAGTTGAAAATGTTAGACCAGGTTACATGTATAATTTGTATGTATTAAGAGGTGATTTCGAATAAAACAATGGCTAAGGGGGTAAAAAGTGGGTTAAAAGTTTGTATGGGTAGGATTTTTTTATATATAGTGACTTAAAAATTCGTACGGTCGCTGATGATTAAAAATATCAGTTTTTTGAAATTCAACCCCTACAGTGTTAAAAATGGGTTGAAAATCTGTAGTTTTTTTTCGTGACTGACTTAAATGTTCGTTTGTAGGCTAATCGCTTAAAAGTAAAAAAAAAAAAAAATTTTAGTGTTTTTCAAAATTCCACCCCAGAGGAGTTAAAACGGGGTTGAAAAGTTTGTATTCAAGCGAGGCCGTTACATCGGAAGCTACAAAGTTGTAATTTGCGGGTGGGGTACATCTATATTAATAAAAGAAAGTTGTGTTAGTTCCTTTGCTTATAACTCGAGATCGGCTGAAACGATTTGGACGATTTCGGGTTCGTTGCGATCGTCTCGGCCAAAAGTTTAATAATAGGCTTAAAAAAAGGTAAAGATTCACAAAAAAGACCCCGGAATTGCGATTTAATGAATTACGAGTTGAATAATCCGCCATGGTCCAATGCGGCCAACATTATAAAATTGAATTGACGCATTCGTAACATTGGCACGACGAGTCTGTTCAAGATCAATACATAAACGCCGGTAGCCGAGTTTGTGTTACCATTTTCAAATAAACTTTTATTTTATTTTTGTGTTTGACTGTTTGTTGTCATTGTCTGTCAATGTCATAATTTAATGGTGAATTGTAATAATGTTTTCAAGTCGTCATCTTTGTGTTGTGCCTTCGCAATCAAAGAAAAGTCTATTGCAATATTTTGAAAATCGACTGTCTCAACTCTAGATAAAGCGTCAGCAACGACGTTGTCCTTTCGCTGTATATGTCTTATGTCCGTGGACAATCTTTTATATTATATATATATAAAAGAAAGTCGTGTTAGTTACACTATTTATAACACAAGAACGGCTGAACCAATTTGGCTGAAAATTGGTGGAGAGGTAGCTTAGAACAAGAAGACGGACATAGGATACTTTTTATCCCATTCCCGCGTAAAGTGACATAAAACGTGGTATAACAAAACGCAATATACCATTTATAACTCAAGAACGGCTGAACCGATTTTCATAATCTTTGATTTTTAACCGACTTCAAGATTTCAAAATGTGAGGTTCTCAATTTGGCGTGTATGTTTTTTTTTCATTCAAAAGAGTGACATTTGATAAAGTGGAACTGCTGATGATTATCAGAACGGAACTCTTTAACGACGCATAGTTCACGTTTGGCGATTTGTCCTCTTCGCTGTGTTTTTTAAGCAAGTTATTTCATTGTATGGAGTCTAAGAGTACACCATCTACATATAATAATCTTTCACCGGCTTTCCCCATTGAAGTCGGTTTTTTTTTCTTAAAAAATATTTGGATGTATCTCCACCCCGAATAACAGAATAACTATTAAAATATTGGAAATAAAAAAAAGTTTCAAAGTTTTTTCAGTTAAGAAAGTGTAAGTCCGTTAATAGGAGTGGATGAAGACTGGAGAGTGGAAGAGTGGAGGAGGTGGAGACGATGAGAATGACGTAGTGTAAGAGTCAGTGGGAATGGGGTTAGAGTCGATGGGATGAGAGTGAAGTAGGAGTCGGTGGGAGAAGGGTGGTGGAAGAGAGTAGGAGAGGGGTAGGTTAGAGTTGGAAAGGGGTGGAAGAGAGTGAGAGAAGGGTGGACAAGAGTGGGAGATGGTTGGACGATAGTGAGAGAGTGGTGGGAGACGGTAGGACTGGCGTACGAGTGAACTTGAAGTCGACGGGAGTCGGTGGAAGTTGGCGGTACGAAGTTCGCCGGGTCAGCTAGTTTATAATATGTACAAGTAATAGGAAGAAATTTTGAAAAATTCAAAAAGGGGGTTCAAAATTAGTATGGGTAGAATTTAAAATTTTAAGTTAGAATCTTAAAACTTCGTACGTTTGCTGATCATTAAAAAATAATAAAAAAGATTTTAGCAGTTTTTGGAGTTCAAAAGAGGTTAAATGGGGTTAAAAAGAGGTTGAACCCCATTGAAGTTGAAAGTTTGTATAGAGATTACAAGTTTTGAAAGACAGACTTGAAACTTCGTTTGTAGGCTACTCTTTATAATCTGTACAAGTAATATGACGCGATTTTGAAAAATTCAACTCTCCAAGGGGTAAAAAGAGGGTTTAAAATTTGTATCGGTAGAATTTTTTTTTTAAGTTAGAGATTTAAAACTTCGTACGTTTGCTGATTATTAAATAATAATAAAAATGATTCTAACGACTTTTAAAATTGTACCCCTAATGGAGTTAAAAAGGGGTGGAAGCTTTCAATCGCATTGGTGTTATATAGAGATTACAAGTTTCGAAAGACAGACTTGAAAGTTCGTTTGTAAGCTACTCACTTAAAGCCAAAAAAGTCATTTAAGCGTTTTTAAAAATACCACTCGAGTTTAAACGGGGTTGAAAAGTTTGTATTAGAACGAGGCTAGAACAACGGAAGCTAGGAAGTTGTAATTTGCAGAGCGGGTTACATTTATAATCTGTAGAAGTAATAAGAAGCGCGTTGAAAACTTGTTTGTGTGGTGTTTATAATTTTAAGTTCGAGACTGCGTAAGGTTACTGCTAATTTAAAATAATAAAGTGATTTTAGCGTTTATTTTAATTCAACTCCTAACGGGGTTAAAAAGGGGTTGCAAGTATGTATAGATATTTTGTGAAAGACTTAAAAAGAAGTTTGTGGACTTAAAAAAAAAAAAATAACATTGCGGCCTTTTGTATTGATGATAATCACATAATTTCAGGATGGCGCTACTTTTTCGAATTCAAACCCTGGACAAAATTATTCTATTAATTGTATGTCAATTTCAAAACCAAATAAGAATAAGAATAAATAAAACAACTTCTCAAATTTTTTACAACCCTGAACCTTCGGCAAAGACGAGAAACAAATAGGTTCTATGAAGTTAGATGACTTTTTTATACCACGACGGTGGCAAACAAGCATACGGCCCGCCTGATGGTAAGCAGCTACCGTAACCTATGGACGCCTGCAACTCCAAAGGAGTCACATGCGCGTTACCGACCCTTTACAAAAAGGAGGATTCACTGTGTTGATGGCTAAAGGAACAAGAAGGAACAAGAAGGAACAAGGAGGAAGGAAGGAGAGGGATTATAGTAGTAGTAGTAGTAAAACACTTTATTGTACAGGAAAACACAAAGCAAGACATATAACACAACATATACGTACAAAGGCGAACTTATCCCTTTAATGACATTTCAATATCGGAAATCAGAAATATAGAAAGAAGTTTAAATAAAATATCCCTTTAGCAACCTGTAGTACTTGCGAGTCTTCTGATTTGCTCTATCTAATACAAGTAGGTAAGTAATCTGTGCTACGTAGTAACCTTGCCGCGGAGGCGGGAGTTTTAAAATATGAACCTTAAATTATAAGTTGTTTATTTCGATTGCTCGTAAAGCACTTAGTATATTTACGATATTTTTTTGTTTATGTATGTTAAATAAAGAGACAATTTAAGGAAACAATATTCACAAGTGTAGGTTCGTATAAAGTGATCATATTTGCCAAAAAAACTAAAAAAATGTCATAATAAATAGATGTAAACATGTCACCGTGGTGAAAAATTACTGTAACACTTAGATCTGTATTAGTACCATACTAGCAAATTTTCGAATTGTGTTCGAATTTCTAAGTCACTTTTTTATAAATATAAAGAAAAAATGTCACTTAAAACTTATAGACGAAAGCTCAGAGAAACAATTCGGGAAACCTTTAAGTTAGTCATCACTTATTTAAACAAATATAATAGTGCTAGATCTCCAGTGTAGGATTTAGTCAATGTAGTGTTCCAGACGTTGTCTATAATGTTTTCGATTTCTTGAAATCACGTCACTGGGGAAAAATGTGTATTGGGAATCTGACTACCATACTTAAAACTAGAAAAAGCTTCCAAAAGTGTAGGATTTAATGCAAGGTAAAATTTTTTGGCCCCCGTCTATAATAGAATTTACGCTAATTAAGTATGTACGTATAGGTTAAGTTAAAGGTCCACCGGGAACAATAGTTAGTCATCCTCGGCTGGTTGCGCCATGCAGTTCACGGGACAGGAATGCTGGCTAATTGACAGATTAGCGACATCATGCCTTAAACTATGCAACCTTGCCTGTTCGGCTAACACGCGTTTGCTAACCACGGCTTATGCCGGTATTACACCACCCTAAATCAGGCCCTAACGACAAGGACGCTGTATTACGCTAGACTCGTTTGGAGATATTGCTTAACGTGTCTAACATGTTGCGGCATCCTTGTCGTTAGGGCCTGATTTAGGATGGTGTAATACCGGCATTAGCTAGAGGCCTACCACGGAAAATATTTTTTTTAACATCCGTCTCTATCACACTGGTATTAGAGTGACAGAGATAAAGCACGACAATTTTCGATTCTAGAAGATAGAGGTGGCAGGCTCACCATGCCTTAGGATGTGTTGTAAATCTGGTAAATCTAGCGGTTGGCTTGTTAGTTTATGTGGAAGCTTTAGGCGATCGGAGGTACGGTTTAGATGGCCAGTGACTGTAGGACTATAGTATAGTAATGTTAGATTGAAGTTGCAACTACTACTCTCGACTCCTGCAACATTGCCTACAATGCTTAACTTGGCCTGGCTTGAAAAAATGTTCTTCACGAAACAGATGTTTATGTCTTATTCCTGAGGTAGGAAAAAGGCGACCATTATTAGGAATCAAATATATACTAGCATTTGCCCGCGGCTTCGCACGCGTTAAATTCGGGGTAACAAACCATACAAACTACCACCCCCATTTTAGGGAAGTGGGGGGTTAGAAAGAGACAAAAAGTAGCCTATGTCACTCTCCATCCCTTCAACTATCTCCACTTAAAAAATCACGTCAATTCGTCGCCCCGTTTTGCCGTGAAAGACGGACAAACAAACAAACACACACATACACTTTCCCATTTATAATATTAGTATGGATTCAGTTCAAGTCAAGCAAAGTTAGGTACCGTAGGCAATGTTGCAGGAGTTGACGGTACCTATATGATTTTGATACCGTCTACCACTTGATGCTGTAAACAATAATTTTAAACAAAAAAGAACCGACTTCACTCAGACTCCACCATTCCAAAAGGAAATGCCCGAGCCACTGTAAAAAAATATTAAAATCACTATAGGTGTCCCTATAATAGTTGAAGAGTTCCCTCGATTTCTCCAGGATCCCATCATCAGATCCTGACCTGGTTACAATGGGACCAACTGTGAAGTATACCTACTCTTTCAACCAAAAATATAATTTTCCAAATCGGTCCAGCCGTCTTCGAATAATCGGTGAAAATACATAAACAAAAAAAAATAGCAAAACCAAATATTCCGAAATTGATAAACTCCTCCTTCGAAATCTTAAAGTCGGTTGTAGAGGCTAGAAGTGTTAAGTTGTTGCCTAAATCATACTACCGTGAGTCATACCAATACTATTTAATTGAAACTAAGTTTTGTGCACTGTGCCACTCTATGCAACGTATTTCGGACTTAATAGAGGCAATAAAATTAATAATGGATGCAGCGTCGCAGTACGCATTCTCATTGATTTGGTCAAATACATCGTCATTAATGTCATTATTCAACAATAAGTACATTTAAGTAATACTTCGACGAAGTAAAATAATATAGTTATAAACGCCATTTCTCTGACGTATCGCAAAAAATGCGTTACACAATGTCTTCAACGAAATTGATCTAATTCGCAATTCGACTCGGTCCCATTCAGAATATTGCGTTGTATGCAACAATGTATGAGATTTGTTGCCAAGCTTTAGCGTTATCGACATTAGTACCTACTACTATAGATATCCCAATCTTAAAGAGCGTATGTATCTCTGAACTCGTATACATACGTCGTTTTACTGCGAGCAGAGGCAGGGTAATCCTGGCTGGTATATTTTGTAACTATTTAGCTAAACGTTATGTAACAAAAGCTTTGTGAAATAAGTACCTCATTCACTCACCATGATGCTAGTGATGGGAAAACTTTGGCGATAACTTTGATGTTATGATAAATAATACAGATAACTTAATGAGTTTGTATTGTCGGGAGTATAGTGATGGATTGGTAAAGAATGATGACGCTCGTCAACAAACGATCAATACGGGACGAGTGTGTTCTTGTATTAGAAGAGTGTAAATTGATTAATACCTAGAATAGTGGTTATGCTACCGGAGATTACACTTGAGTCACTTGATTTGAAACGATGGCAAACAATAACGAATATCATAAATACTTTTATGCCATTACTTAGAAAAGTCCGACAAACATATTTAAGTAAACATGTCGTTAAATTCGTTTATGTTTAAACACCGTGATATTTGACACCAAATCTAGTATATGGATGGTCAGTTCATGGTTTATTTTAGAGAATTCTTTAAACCCTTTAGGGACAACAACTTCATTTAAATGATAGAACAGTTATCGTCGCAAATGTTTCTCTACATTAACATGTTCAATCTAAAGTGTCAATTTCTAATCCTGTTCACGTCATCGATAAATAGGCCCATCACTATTCGAAGCGACGCAACGTAATCACAATAGATCCGACCGTCACTAACAATACTGGACAAGCCATTGATGTATTAGGCGAGATAACGCGGTGAAATCACATGTGAGCCCTAGAAAACAGAACATGCATAGCCAGTAAGTACAACATACACTGAACCTACGATAAGTTAAGCAAGACAATTTTTTGCAAAGTTTTAAGACGAGTGATGACTTTGAAAATGCATTAGGTATCGATGTACATACAAGCTTTTTGTAAAATTTGCAATGCCTTCGTTGATTTCAATTACTTACACCCAACATATTTATCACACCCGTTACAAAATTAAACGATTTTATCATGTTTATATTTAATACATACAATAATACAAGATTATTTTTATACTAGCTCCCTAATACTAAATAGGAGGCAGGAGCAAGATATGGAGATCCTGGAGAACATGGGGTGGTTAGAGTAGCGCCATCCTCACTGGATGACGACTTGCGGAAAATGCCCAGTAAAACTAACTAACTACATAAGAGCATGACAACTTCGAGTATCCATATTGTCCAACTGTTGTTAAATGGAGGGTAGATGTTAATTGTTGGGCAGGTTTTTTTTTGGCGCTATTCAGTTTGCCATCTAATTATCTTTGAATGACATTTGAGTAAAACTGTTCTTGAGGCCACTATTAATTTAAAGTCTACATGCCTAAAGCTACGAAAAATACAGCATTACCTTATTAATTCTGAACAACAGTGTATCACCGATATCAACAGCATACTGAGAGAGACTTTGCCTCCTTATGTGTGTTCTATCGCTTGTACAATGGGTTGTGCTCTGAATAACTGTTTGATATGATGCCCACGGCAGCTTTTTATCACCGCACCGCTCGCCGCCGGCAGGGTGTTCATCCTCACACCCTGGAGCCTAATGGGTCGCGCACTGTACGGTTTAAGAGGAATTTCCTCCCACGAACGCTGCGACTGTGGAATGAACTCCCTGCCGAGGTTTTCCCAGCGGGCTACAGTATGAGGTTCTTCAAAAAAGGAGTGTATAGGTTCTTAAAGGGTAGGCAACGCGCATGTGAATCCTCTGGGGTTGCAGGCGTCCATAGGCTACGGTAACTGCTTACCATCAGGCGGGCCGTATGCTTGTTTGCCACCGTCGTGGTATAAAAAAAAAAAAAAAAAAACTTTCGTAGTGCAGCCACTGGCGGTATATAGTCTGCGCGTACGCACCGTAATGGGGTCGCACTCGCGCGCAGACGGTATTGTTCCGTGATCTGATTGGAAATTAATTATTGATATGGTTTAAACTATTCCTTTGCTATTAGTTTACAATGGTTTGGCTAAGTAGATTAAATAACCCATTGTCACAAGACATAGAATGTTACAAGGGCATTATAGGAACCAAAAAATGTTGCTGTATATAACTGAATTTTAAATTTAATTGTATAAAATTGCTTGGGCTTGATCTAAAGAAAACAGTTTTTAACAGGGCTTAAATCTGGCTCTGATCTTCTGTAACATAGGGGACAGGGGTCGTCCTAACACAGAAGTCAGGGGCAACAGCAGTTTTTGTAACCATTTCTAATAATAAAAGACTTTACTATTTATTTACCTACTTATTTTATTTATACAAAATGTTTCAAAAAGGTCAGCCGTTCCTATATGCTATCTAAATGTAATGTGATTTAAACACTAAACGCCCTTCTGCTCTAGAATTGTACGATATCTTAGACCTGCAGCAGACCATCATAACATCAAGTGTCATATCACAGTCAGTTTTAAGTATAAATTACTCGGTTTACCTCCATTAAACCCTTTGGCAGCAGACAATGAAGCCGTCTAAATATAGGTAAGTTGAGCGTCTGGCGTGGGGCGTCGTCGCCGGGGTGGCCGCGGTTGCGTCGCCCCGCCCTCGCCTGCGGCTGCGCGAGCGCACCGACTGCGGCGACGGCTCCTCTTGTGTCTATATTTTTGCCCTTTGCTCTACAAACACCCAAGATGGTTCCTTTAAAGATCCTTACCTACCAAAATATCCTATAAATCTACTTGAACTTTCAAACGCGACTTCATCAGGTTGACTTAAGACTTTTTTAAACTTTTACGAAACTAAACTTTTTTATGTTTTATTTTACCTATAATAACTTATTTAAGAAGGTTTAGGGGTATTTAGAAATATGTGTTACCAATGCACAAAGGTTAGTTGATAGCTAGTTATAGCTTTAGTAGCTATGTTGTCTTTAAAACTTAATAAATTGGACTATTGAAGCCAGATTACGAACTAATCTGCCATGATAATCAAATAGATTTACTCAAACGGATACAAGTAGAACAATCATCGGGACTATCGTGAAATACTACCTACAAACGAATGTAGTAATTTAATGTAAACAATCCTGGGAAATGGCGGGGATTGTGCCGTGTGTTTGTTTTACCATACGTTTGAAATTCATATAATTCAAGCTATGTATTCTAATACTGAGCAACTATGCGGAATCTGAGAGAAACCGCGTCAAACACAATTTCAATACTTGTTGGCGCGAGTGACATGACAATAATAACAGCTTTGCTCGGTTTGGATTTAGACACTATGAATATATTCATGCATAAATGTCTAAAGGTACAAATTAGAATCTCGTGTAATATTAATAAATAATAGGCAGCTTGTTGACTGAGCTGAAATTCAGCTTGTGTATGTACGCATATTATTTTGTATGGACATACACGGCAATGTGTCCAGCCAAGTACGATTTATGAATAAACACAGCGAAATCCTTTTTTTCCGTATTTATGTCGAGAGCTATATTATGCAATTTACGTTCAAGTTCAAACATGTGTTTTACGTATAAGAAGTTTCTGCGTTACGTACTTTTCTCCGTAGACATAAGAAAACGGATGTTTCTGTTTAACGTGCAAGAAAACAAAATTATTATTAATGCCTTATGTTATGACTCAAAATTCGGTATATGACTACTGAAAATATTCATTTAGTTTGCACGGGCGAGTATGAATAAAACGAATTACTGGTTTACTACATTTATTTGCCAGGGGTCTGTTTACTTCATTTGCATACAATACAAATTTAAGTAGTCAATACGTGCAAACAAAATTCGAGGGGTGCGTGGTCAAACCCGATAACTCGAGCTAATAGGTTTTTGAAAATAGAACAATAAGCTGACATACGTGAGGTGCTTATTTAAATGAAAAATTATTTCTACTTATCGGGTTTCACCACGCAACCGAAATGATCTTTAAGGAATTTATATAGACGAATTTTAGATGAATAAAATTTTCGAGTGGTGGTCCACTTAACGATAAATATCCCTATAAAATAAGGGGACAGTACTGGGAAGAAATCCGATCCGGGATAACAGTTTCCCAGTACGTTCAATTAATTTAAAAGACATTCGTTAATTTTATTAATGCGAGAACCTAAATCTACGATCGGCGATGTGATCGCGGGCGCCTTCTCATTTTCGAAATTAGCAAATGAATAAAAACAAACTGCTGGTAACCGCCAACAGAGCGGACAAGATAAAGAAATATACGGAGAGGTGCTGCGTTCGAGAGGCAAGATAACACCATTAACGCCGGGGAGCCTGAAGAACAAAACAATAGAAGGAGACAGGAGAAAACTCTTCAAATCCATAATGACTCATTTAGAGCAATCGTCAAAGCAACCTCCACCCTACTGACAAAACAATTAAGGCCAAAGTCCGTTGAAGATTTACGAATTCGTATGATATTTATCCGCAAGAGAACGCCAATACCAAAGGTAGTGTAACAAGGATGGGGCATGATGGTAATGATAGCGAAATGAGTGGAGTAAGTTTTTCTCAGCCACCCAGCCAGCAACATAATTAATGATGCTCGTGTTGGAGACGAATTTATAAATTGGCTTCATTCGCCTTAACAAAGGATATGCGTGATATGCCTGATAGCGTACGCAGGCACATCAAGGCGCAAACAGTTTTTAAACGCAATATTAAGATATGGGTTTAGTTAGAAATCGATAAGATTAGATCTTAGAATAGTTTTAGAGATTTCAACCTATCAATACAAAATATGCACCGCGCACTAAATAATTATATACATTTAAATTGAAATACAAATCGACCAAGCAAGTACCGCCGGGTGAAATAAGCTAGGTCCCTATCGAAGTTCATATCCCGATGTCACAAAATAATACCGGTGTGCTGTGCTGTAGCTGTAAACTACTCATATTACTATAAAGTTATCAGACCCAGTGAAAATCTAACTCTAATCTAAACCTTTATAACAATTTTGGACGTGTTGTAAGATCAGTAAGTTGATCCTGTTTATATTGCTGACGCTGTCTAATAAGATAATCTTAACTGAAGCGCTATTCGTAGGCCAGGGCATAGTTAAATAAGTCAGTAGGTTTACTGACTGGGTGCTTGCAATTCCTGCAGTGTCACATACGCGTTGCAAATATGCCTCCACAGCAGCCACGACCTCACTGTTGTCCGAATTTTTTTATCCTCTGAGGTGTTCTTTCAGCCGTGGAATCAGATAAATGTCGCTGGGGGCAAGGTCTGGTGAAAAGGGGGGATGATCCAGCAATTCGAAGCCCGCATCCTGAATTGCAGCCATTGCAACCCTGGCCTTATGAAGAGGTGCGTTGTCTTGGTGGAACAGTACCACAGCACGTAGTTTACCCCGTCGCTTCTCTTTGATAGCTTCCCGCAATCTTTTTATTTGTTCTGCGTAGTAGAAGCCTGTGTGATCGTGGCTCCCTTTTCCAGGTAATCGATAATTATGACCCCTTCGGCATCCCAGAACACAGACGCCATAACTTTGCCCGCTGAACTGGGAGTCTATTCGACATGGCATAACTGACAGTCGCATGCGAGACAACTATGATATGATATCACACTTTTGTGACAGTTGATTCACCTAACCACTTACGTCAAAATCAACAGGTCTCACTAGAGGAATTTCTCTATTGGCATGGGCGCCATCTTATTGTTTTGACGTTGACGTCAGTAAATTATGGGAATCCCACGTAAGGCATTTGTTTACCTCTAGTAGGTAAAGAGAGCCTTGAAGCATTTTATGAAAACTCATTTGAAAGCGACATCTCTGAATGTCTTCTGAAACTAAATACGTGTATGAGTATGTGTGTAAATCATACGTGTATTTTCGTGCTACAATACTAGGGTAGAATTAGGGTAGTCTACATAGACGGCTTACAAGCAATTTTTTAGATTTGACGATGCATTTTTGGGTGTAGCAACGATGACGAAACCTGTGCTTTGGGTAAAAGATATGTGACAAATATTACATATTGAATAAAAATGACTGGTATGAATGATTTTAAGATTTCTTGTAACCAATAAATGTTTTTTGTCACAAGAAATAAAACAATATATTGACTTGTAAACCGACCACGTAGATCCATAGGTTTAGTGTAAATAAATTATAATATCAAGAATACAACCTTGATATCTATCTCACGTGTTTATATCGAGACCCGAAAAAGGGAATGATTACAAAATTATAACTAGTGTATGGTTACTAAAGTTGTATCTTCAGCGTTGCGGGGAGCACTAGAAGCAAACAAACTGCTGCCGAGAGTATTACAATATTTTTCACCACGCCACGGCAAAAAAATACAAGCTTAGCAATACATAAAACAAAACAAATTAATTCTGCCAAATATTTATGGTTCAAAATCATCGTTCGATAACGTAAAGTAATAACTGTTCTCCCTTGTGAAAAAAAAAAGAATATTTTACTGACGCTTTAAAAAAATCAAGATAGGCGGTGGTGCTGATGTGGTGAAAAAGCATTCACACACAAGAAAATAATTTTAATAAGAAAAACTAACTACTAATAATATAATTATTTAATTTTGCAATGATTCTGTCTGTTTTAAAACCTACTTATAGTGCTGCAGTCTTTGTTACGTCAACGTCTATGGAAAGTTTGAGGCATTTCAAAAACATCACAAAAGAAATTAAATTCGAGAAATAAATGAATCTTACACAAATCGAACTAGGCCCACAGTAAGCTCAGTAAGGCTTGTGTTATGGGTACTAGACGATATATATATATATATATATTATAATATATATTTGATAAATATGGATAAATACTTAAATACATAGAAAACATCCATAACTCAGGAACAAATATCTGTGATAAACACACAAACAAATTCCCTGACCAGGATTCGAACCCGGGACCTCCTGCTTCGTAGGCAGGGTCACTACCGATTGGGCTAGGAGGCCGTTATTTCTATCGGTAGCCTGGTAGTCAGTGCCTTAAAGCCCTTAAAGGATTGTTTGACATTTGATACTTCACGCAGATAAACATAGTAGAAAAATGGAGCAACAGTATAGTAATTATCAAAACAAACTCTGGTAGCCTGGCGGCCAGACGCCTGACTTACGCTCTAAGGATCGCGGGTTCAAACTTGGCTCCTACTACTGCCTCCTAACTTAACTAAGGTTTTAGACACTTCAAACAATATTACACATATTCTTCATAGATTCTGATTTAATGTAAGACTCTTATATTACAAAGGTATTCCTAATCCTGAGAGTTGAGGATGTTATGGAAATATAAACATATCAGGTAAATAAATACAGTGCACAGTAGTACTAGTCATAATCCTCATGATTATAACTAATTGCCACTAACAAGACCCAAGTTTTGAATTACTATTTAGGAGACTCGGGATATGAAAACCAATGGGTCTTCATTTCAAAAAAGAAGTTGACGTTTACTGCAAGTAAATGTAATTGTGTATCTGACTGACTTACGTGTAAGTTATATTCCAATATTATATCATATTATATTTCTTATATAATGAATTGATATGGTTACACATGGCACTTTAAACTATACATACTTGTTTCTATAAACATCGATTTTTTTAAAGGATGTTCAATTTTTCAGCTGCTTTCGCCACCGCATCTGTATGTTTATTGGATCCGGTGAGGTGAGAAGCCGCCAGTGAGTCTACGCATGTAGTATGCACATGTACATGGGGAATGGCTATACAGCCGCATACAGTCAAGGCGTTGTAGGAGATTTATTGCTAGTGGCTTGCTTAATCTGAGGAAATCTACTCTAACATAGCATCCAAATTACACAAAATAATACAGAGCACAGTGAATGCAGGGTACTGTAGAGATATTCTCAACAGCAGGGTGGAAGAACCCTATAACTCATCGCAATTTTTGATGTTTATCCATTCGCTCCTCGGCTAGATATCGACATTTCTTTTATGGCAGCTTTTGGAGGTCGTTTGTTGCTTTACGTCCGTAGGAAGCACCCTAAGAAACCCTACACGTGACCTCCGGGTGGTGCTAAAAGAGCAACAACTTGGCAGCTGCACTGTTCCTTCTGAATCTCGCAGCGCACACTGCAAAGAGAAAGCGAAATCTATTATCAACATGAATGCGAAACGAGGCAACCCAAAGGCTCCGTCGACAAAGGATGTTGGACCCTCAGTCCGCATCTGTCAACTTAATATAGAAGGCATAAGCCGATCTAAATCGGACTGTTTATCGAAAATTATTAATGACTTTGATATTGACGTAGTACTACTACAAGAGACACATCATCATCATCCAATTTAAGAGTCAAACTCTTGTCGGTGTAGCTGACGGAGCGTGTAGCTCTCTCCATCTGTTTCTATCCAGAGCCGCCTCCTTGACCTCCCTATACGATGTGACGGCTATCTTCTCTTTGATTTGGTTAATATAACTTATTCTCGGTCTTCCTCTTCCTCGCTTGCCTTCAACCTTGCCTTCTATGATGTTCTTTATAAACGCGTCATGCCGTATACTGCAGATGAAATGCAACTTACTCGCAGAGGAGAGCTCGCTGGATACAACCTGGTAGCAGCCACGTACCATGCCCAATATGGTACCGCAACATATGTCCACCACTCGATCTCACAATCCACCACTGTCATCTCCAATGGTATAGACCGAGAAAACATTGCCGTGACCTCAATCGAAGTAGGCGAAACCAAAATATGCAACGTCTACAAACCGCCTAAAAGTCGATGGCCAAAGCCCGCACTGCCAGACCTCCAACATCCCTCAGTGTATATGGGAGACTTCAACAGTCATCATACCTCCTGGGGCTACAAATATATTGATGAGAACGGCAAAGAGATCACGGAGTGGGCGGACAAAACAAACGCATATCTTGTCCATGATAACAAAACTAAGGGTTCATTCAAGTCTGCTCGATGGGGCCGCAGCTACAACCCTGACCTGGTATTTACCTCTAAGGATGAGAATGGTCTCCCAGTTCCCGTAAAGAAGTCAATTCTTAATGATTTCCCGAACAGCCAGCACCGACCTATACTTCTTGAAATTGGGTTAAAAATCCCTTTGGTCCAATCCTATCCTGGCCCACGATGGAATTTCCAAAAAGCCGACTGGAAACAATACGCAGAAAAACTGGATGAGAGAATAAGATGGATAGAACCAGTAACGAAAAACTACGATCGTTTTAAAAAGCTTATTATCTCTACTGCAAAACAGTGCATTCCACGAGGATATAGGAAACAGTATGTCCCGTGCTGGAATAGTGAGACGGAGGAGCTCTGGGAGGAATTTCAAGAAACGGGTGATAGATATACTTCCCACCAACTTATAAGGTCCCTGGATGAAGCCCGTAAAGCAAAATGGGAAGAGACAGTCGGAAAAACGAATTTCACACACTCGAGCCGTAAGGCATGGCACCTTTTGCGAAGGTTAACTACTGGGCAGACGTCACAAAAATGTAGCCCGAAAGCCAGCCCAAATGCTATTGGAAGTCGGATAGTAGAGCTCTCGAAAGCCCCGAGTCACAAACTTCACACTCGTGAAACTCGCAAGAAGCTGAAAGGCATAAAATCCCAAGCCAGCCCAGATGACAAATATAGTGGCCCTATAACCATACTTGAGATAAAATCCGCAATCGAACATATCACCATTAACAAGGCCTGCGGAGAAGATGAAATTTTCCCCGAGTTCCTGAAGCATTGTGGCCCACGGACCCAGTCATGGCTAGCGGTATTCTATACAAACATAATCCAACTGGGAAAAATACCGCCCAAAATGAAGTTTTCAAAAATCATTGCTCTACTTAAGCCAGAAAAGCCCGCCGACAGAGCAGACAGCAACAGGCCTATAGCCCTACTCAGCGTTGTTTATAAGCTACTGGAGCGTCTGATCTACAACCTCATATCGGACACTATTCTCTCAAAAATTCCACACGAGCAAGCTGGTTTCAGACCGAAACGGAACTGCTGTGACCAGGTCCTCGCCCTAACTACACATATCGAGGCTGGCTTCCAATCTGGAACAAAGTCTTCAGCAGTCTTCATTGACCTCACAGCTGCATACGACACTGTGTGGCGTCAGGGTCTACTCTATAAACTCCTGAAAGCTGTCCCATGTCTGAAGATATTTAGGGTGATTGAAGATTCTCTCACAAACAGGCCGTTTCAAGTACACCTGGACCAACAGTCGAGTAAAACGAGGATTTTAAATAATGGTTTGCCCCAGGGTTCCGTGCTCGCTCCCCTGCTCTTCAACCTCTACATACACGATTTACCAGCCACAACCTCGCGCAAGTTCGGGTATGCTGATGACCTGGCCTTAGTAACTCAGAACAAAAGTATGGAAACAACAGAAGCCATTTTGGAAAGAGACCTAGAGGCCATGGACGAATATTTCCAGCACTGGCGTCTGCGCCCAAATGCTAGCAAGACAGAGGTATGCTGTTTCCATCTATCGAACAGGCTAGCGAACAAAGAGCTTTAGGTGAGGTTTAGAGGTACATCCTTACGTCATAATTTCTGCCCTAAATACCTTGGTGTAACCATTGATAGGAGTCTGACGTATAAGAACCACCTTGAAAAACTGGCTGGAAAGTTGAAGACTAGGAACAATATAGTCCAGAAACTTACAGGAACATCATGGGGTGCCAGCGCTTCCTGCTTGAAGACAACCGCTATGGCCCTTGTCTACTCGACGGCGGAATACTGTGCACCCGTATGGATGAACAGTGCACACGTGGCCAGAGTAGACGTTGAACTCAATCACACGATGAGAATAATTTCGGGCTGCATAACGCCAACGCCTGTTTACTGGTTGCCGGCCCTCAGCCACATTGCACCACCAGATATCCGAAGACAAAAATGCCTAGCACGAGAACTTGCTAAAATGTCTGGTAATTCTTCACTGCCGATACATGAAGACCTGGATAGTGTAAAAAACACCCGACTTAAGTCCCGAAACCCACCAGCTAAAACCTTTCATACCTACAACCCAACATGGAAGGACAGCCAAGCGTGGATGGAAGAATGGGAAGCCCAACATAGTGTAGGCAACACCATCTTTGAACTGAACACACAGGAGCGACCCAAAGGGTTCAATGAAAGTCGACAAATATGGTGCAGACTCAACCGCCTGAGAACTGGTGTCGGTAACTGTGCGTACCTATGGCAGAAGTGGGGGTGGAGCGATTCGGCGGCGTGCGAGTGTGGAGATCCGGAACAGACCATACACCACATAGTATACGAGTGCCCCATCACCAAATACAAAGGACCAGCTGAGGACTTTAAACAACTGACAAAAGATGCGAGCTTATATCTGCACAATTGTAAATTTTAAATGTAGAAATTATTTGCTAACCAGTGTGTAACCGCCATACGATAAATAAAATTATGGCATATTAATTGAACTTTAGGTTAAATAGGTAATGCCAATCATATTATATTTTAACAGTTATATATTTTTAATAAATACCTACAATTAATAATCATAAAAATTATAAATATTAATGTGCTCTCAGTGAAAATGTCTTAAAATCATATCAATTTTAATATAATACTTCTAGAGGTATCTTACCTAGTTTGAATAGTCAGAAATCAACTTCGCGCAAAAGTTTCGTGGGGGCAATTACTAGAGGTCGCCTCCATCATTACTATCGGTAGCCTGGTAGTCAGTGCCTTAAAGGATTGTTTGACATCTGATACTTCACTACTTAAACATTATAGATACTGGTGCCGGCTATACTGTAAATTTATCAAAAATCTAAAATTACCGGTCGGCTTCCATATAGCGTTGACAGCGTTGTAGAGCCCATCACGGAGATATTGAAAACATAAGTCTTAAAGGTCGTAAATGGGCGCTAGTATGTGTGGCGTCAAGTTAAAAATACAAAAAAAAAACCGGCCAAGAGCGTGTCGGGCCACGCTCAGTGTAGGGTTCCGTAGTTTTCCGTCCGTCACAGTAAGTGTTAAAATAACACCGCCATGTAGGATATGATATGAGCGTTTCACGTACAGCGACATCTATCGGCAAATTAAGTAAACTATTGCGCGCGAGCTTAAAGTATGGAAGATGATTTTTATGGGATAATTCTTTATTGCGTGAACCGATTTTCACCGTTTTTACTTTATTTGAAAGCACGTCATTTCATTGTGATTTTGTAGAAATTACAGGTACAATAAACACCTGCTTATACGGTTAAATTACAAACTTATTTCAGAAATTATTTTGTATTTTTTTTTTCAAAAACTATTCAACCTATCAAGTTCAAAATAATTTTCCTAGAAAGTTTTTATAAAGTTCTACTTTTGAATTTTTTTTTATATTTTTAAAAGTTATGGTTCAAAAGTTAGAGGGGGGGGGACACATTTTTTTTTACTTCTGGAGCGATTATTTCCGAAAATATTTACATTATCAAAAAAATATTTTAGTAAACCCCTATTCATTAAATACCTATCCAACAATATATCACACGTTAGGGTTGAAATGAAAAAAAAAATCACTCCCCACTTTACGTATAGGGGAGGTACCCTAATAAAAAAAAAATCCACTTTTTATTTTATCACTTTGTCGGCGTGATTGATATACATATCAGTACCAAATTTCAGCTTTCTAGTGCTAACGGTCACTGAGATTATCCGCGGACGGACGGACGGAAGGACGGGCAGACATGGCGAAACTATAAGGGTCCTAGTTGACTACGGAACCCTAATACGTTAATTTATCGTTACGCTTAAATTTTGACACACGGCGAAGCCCACTTACTTAACCACCCACAAAATCTACATAATTACCAAATTTAAGGCCATTACGGTGGGCGTATAAGGTTTTAAGACCAGTTGAAATCGCAATTTGTTGAGCCTTAATTTATTTTTGAGCTTACTGCTCGAAATTTTTACAGAAGCTATAAGACCCGTTTAGTAAGAAAATACCAAATTTAAGACCATACCGGTGGGCGCATAAGGATTTAAGACCATTTTAAGAAATAGTCGGCTTCATAACATCAACTGTAAGACACTCCTCCGTCTACAGCTCAGCCAGCCTCGTAGGTAAAGTCACTAAAATCTTACAGGACCCCCACCCCCAAACCATGGAACTGTGGGCTTAGAGGAGGCCAAAGAAGCTTGGTGGAGTGGTTGGCGGGTCAGGATGTTTTTACCCATTCAAATTGTCAATGGAGCTGGGAAGACGTATTGTGCCAAATTTCTTATGAGTCACTCACTCCTAAGCCGCAGCACTGGCTACCGGCTTACAGTGTGGACAGCCTTTCCAGACACTGTCAGTAATAATGACATTAATTCTCTACTCATCTTGCCCATCCTTCATTCATATACATAGAAAAGGATGGGTACAGAAATATTGACATTATTACTGGATAGAAATAAGTCAAATAATAATAACATTAAATAATTAAAATACTTAAAAAAAAAGAAAAAGAAAAAAATATATAAATGTACAAAAATCTATAACATAAAAAAGTTAAAAACTAAAATAAAAACGTCTTCTAAGGCATTTCCACAAAATATGCACTTAATGAATACACACAAATCATATGTAAGTTAACCAGTGAACGCACCGGGTAGTTCGGTTTAACTGGTCCCTATGCACAACATTACATTGTTGCATTGCGCTTGGTGTTACCGAGCGCCTTTGTTCTTAACTCGTCCACCAGTTTTTGCATTCTACCCTCACCCATTTAGCTTTAAGATAAATATTGTTTTCTCAGTAAGTGATTTATGTAAATCTTTTTGAGAAATAAATGTCTTAAACCGTATAGTATCTGGACCGGCACCTGATTGATTGAAATCTGATTCCGGCTTTGAGTCCGTGTTTGTGCTCCACACAGGTGTTATTGCGGTACTTAAGTAAATACCACATGCGTGCCTATGGGATGCTATATGCGTAGACACACTGGCGGCTTCTCACTTCACCGGAACCAATAAACAAGCAGGTGCGGTGGCCAAAGAAGCTGAAAAACTGAAGACCCATAAAAAAATTTATACCTTTCGTAGTCGAGACCCTTGGCGCGTGGGGACCCAGTGCTCAGTAACTTTTTAAAGAACGCAAAAAGAGGCTCGTCGACTCAATTGGTGACCAAAGAGCTGGCAGCTTCCTCGCTCAACTCATAAGTTTTGCGATACAGCGGAGAAATGCTGCCACCATCCTCGTTTGCTAGTTTCTAACATGTCGATACATATAATATATATCGGAACCTCGACAAAACATATACCCACGGTAAATACCCCGTTTTAAATAGTTTTTGTAACTTCCATAAAAAAAATTGCGTTCTACGACGTTGAAAAAAATTGATTTATTTAGAACGTCATATAAATATTGAATACCATTTTTTTTTTTCAAAAATAATAAAATATAAGGATGAACATTTAAAGCATTCTTTTAGAAACATGAATGAATGAATGAAAGATTTATTCATGACAATTACAAAAAACATAATAAACAATAACATATACAACCCGAAACATTAATTGCCACGAAATCGTCGCAACTCAGCGTTAAATGCCGGCAGGGCCAGCGCTGGTCTTCCGTTGCAACCATTTGACGACACGGCGCATTGACGCCACGATCACATCCCCAAAGTAAGAATACCTTAATCAAAACAAGAGAAAAAAACCAATAAAAAACAGGAAAAAAAAACATATACCTGTTATACACTTTATAACGGCATGTTAAACTATAAGCCACTTAAACATGGATATACAGTTATGCGTGTGCCAATTAAGTAAATATTTGAAACTATTTAAAGTATTTTTTTTCAAAACTGTCCCGTAAGGTTAACTTTTACGGTTTAAAATTTAAAATAAGGCGGTGAAGTGCCTAGTTAATGGTCAAAAAATTTGGAGTGTTAGCTCAAAAATAATACAAATGCAAAAATTGCGATTAGATTCCAATCTTAAAATAGGCATGATGACACATATTGATTTATGCAATAAAATTTAGTTGATAGGATGCAAAATGATCAATATATCTAACTAAAGTGAAAATTTATAAATTCTTTTGAAGTGGCTCAAAGATATCAAGCTGCAAAATTTCAAAATTTTACGATTTTTTAAAGTGTGAATTGAAATGATTTTTAACATTGTACTGTAAAATAAATTGTATGGCAAACATACACATAAACGCAACATTTCACTGTAAAAATAGCAATTTCATATTTTTTCCATACTTTAAACAGGGCAACTATGTGATCGTGACGTCACTTTTGCACGTCATTTTGGAGCGTTTTGAGAAACAAATGCAAATCTCGGACTTTAAGTCTCATTTCTGACTTTTCTGTTGCTTTAACGCAATTGGCCCCATATAGAAATTTGATCCTCACAACAAAACGAATCGATTGATACCATACATGAAAAAAATTCACCATGCCTATATTGTATGCTCCCAACGGAATTTGGTATGTAGGTTATTTGAAGTAGACTTTACCGTAAGTACAAATTTGGAGCGGTAAAACCACTGATTAATTAACGTTATTTTCTTGTATTTTCAACTTGACGCCATATGATATGATATGATATTTATTCAAGAACAATTTACATCGTGTATACATACTAGCGCCCATTTAAGACCTAGTAAGACTTATATTTTCATGATCTCGAAGATGGGCTCTATATCGCTATATGGAAGCCAACCGATAAGATTTTTGATAAATTTACAGTGGGGCGGGCTAACAAGGTGTAATCTGTGTTCGTATCACGGATTTATATGAAGTGGATCTTTTTCTTAAACCTTGTCCCTAACCAAGGATGTGCATTTCTGTCATTGAATTTGACAACTAGTATCCGATACGTTTGCCTAAGTGAGAAAGAGAACTTGCCATGCGTGAAGAAGGGACAACATGATTCGTAACGTCAAAGAGGGACCTCTGTATAGTACTATTGTTTACTCGGTGCCCTAGCCACAATTGAAAATTATTACCGAGTAAAAGAGTCGTTCATAGGCGACTAGCATAAAACCGGCCAAGTGCGTGTCGGACCACGCATAATAGAGGGTTCCGTACCTTCCATGGAATAATGGGGGGGGGGGGGTTCACTCAATTTTTCTGACTCTCGAGGCGATTATTTCTGAAAATATTCACTAAATCACAAAATGTTCAAAAAACCGCAATGTTATTTTTAAACACCTATCGATTGATGTGCAACATGTTGATATTATGGGAAAAATTGTTTTTTTGTAATTTAGTTACATGGAGCGCCCCCCATAAAAATATTTTCTCCTTCAATTTAACTACATATAGTCTGTCCAGCCAACGAACGCAGTAGCAATGTACAGCGACCAAAAGTATGACAACACTAAGAATCAGTGAAAAAAGCAGCAATGATCATCAAATTCTATGTTTTTAATTTTAGTTGGTATTTCCATCCCTTTCATTACGTGACATTCACGGTGTGTAAAAAGGAGACGGATATATTTCGTCTGATCTGTCATCAACTGTAACAAATAATCTGGTTAAGGCAATTGACATATGCCATAAAAACGAATTTAAATTCAATGTAGAACGTTGCAGGAGTTCTATCTCACTCGCGCTTAAGACGAGAGAGTGAAATGCACTAGAAACAAATTCAATGTAAAAGATATGTGAATTGAAATGTTCGTCACGAACACGGTGTCTCATCACAAAGGGTCGGCACATGTACGTATTTTAAATTTGCCGCGCTTTTCTACTGAAAAAATGGTTTGCCAGACTATAATTAAATAGCGGCATGAAAAATACAACTTATGTCTAAATTTTATTTTATTCGTCTTATAGTTTCCGAGTAAAATGGCTGTGACATACGGACAGACGGACTGACGGACAGACAGACGGACATGACGAAACTATAAGGGTACCGTTTATGCCATTTTGGCTACGGAACCCTTAAAAGTACTAAAAACGGTCCGATAGAGAGCATAATAGTGGGAGGCGGTACCTCACTCGCACTCGTTACAAAATTGTCACATTTGACACATATTCACATTTTGATTGTCTGCTGACGTCATTACCTCCTTAGTCAAAACGAGACACTCCCTTAGATAAGCTTCTCTGTCGGCCTCACTTTGTGACCGAAGAATGAGATCCACTTCTTATACATCCATGGTTCGATATCTACGTATACCTACTAAAAAAAACCACCAAACTCTCTGCCATGGGATTCCCTACGTCCTGTCAACATATCTAAAATGGTGGCCATAGCCTTAGACAAAACGCTCTAGCGAGACCTACTGACAGCTTGACAGTTAGGTGTATCACTCTATCACCTAGTGAGACAACTGTGAGAGCAACGTCTTACAGTTTGGCATCTCGAATAGGGGCCCTGGCAACCTTGAATTTCTTTGGAGTCGGGGAAGACGGTTGCTTCCACGTCATAGACTGCTGCTTGGTCTCCGGATCGAAATGGTGAATTCAAGATTCATCCGCGGTGACAAATCGTAGCAAAAAACTTTCAGGGTCAGCTTGAAATTTTTTAAGATTGCTTAATGAAATCTTGTATCGAATCTTCTTTTGGTCGGCAGTTAACATTCTGGGCACCCAACGAGCGGATACTTTGATCATGTGCAATTCCTCGGTCAAGATTCGATGAATGCTGCCATACGAGATCCCTGTGACGTCAATTAAATATCTGATCGTCACTCTTCTATCAGTTAAAACTAAAACCTCTTTTTTTTTGACGTTGTTCTCAGTACGGACGATGGACGGCCAGCGCTCGCGGTGTTGGTCTTCAGTTGATGTCCTACCCAAATTAAACTCATTGCACCAACGTGCAACTGTAGAATACGGAGACGCTGAGTCCCCCAATATTTCCGACAATTCAATATGTAAGTATATCTTTAGTACACATTTTTTTCAAGCTGAAGTACTTAGTAACGGCTCTCACTTCAGTTTTCTCCATTTTCGCGTATTTATTCCGACAAGTCATGAATAAATGGAATAAACTCAGTGATATGTATTTTTTTATTTTTCTTTTTTTAATGCCAGGCCAGTAACCGCTTTAAAAAATAAACCCTCTTTTTACCTTATTCCGCCATTAAAAGTATTCAATTATCATTAATTTTGGAACGCCCCGTTTGTACCTAGTTAAAATGCAACAGATACTATAATAATATGCTCCTAAGTTTTATTAATACCGCGACGGTGGCAACCTGGCATACGGCCCGCATGATGGTAAGCAGCTACCTTAGCTGATGTACACCTGCGACTTCCAATGTGTCACATGCGCGTTGCCGACTCTTTAATATAAAGGAGGATTCAATGTGTTGACGGTTAAAGGGATAGTCGAGCTTTCTGGTAACCTTACTCCAGCAGGAACACAATAATACGCCAATACGATGATGATGAGCATCATCAGCCTGTATCAGTCCACTGCTGGACATAGGTGCCTCTCCCATGGTACGCCACTGACCTCGATCTTCAGCTCTCCTCTTCCGATCTGTTCCCGCCACCTTACGGATATCGTCCCCCCAACTTGTTGCAGGGCGCCAAGCACTGCGTGTGCTGTCATACATACATCTATCGTCGTGCTTGTTTTCTTATTTCGGTCTACTTTGGTTTCGGTCTGTTTGGTGAGTACGCATAGATGCCTTCAAAGTCAAACAGCAAGTATCTGCTGAAGCCTTATCGCGACGTGGTTATATTCGAAAATTCTAATGAATCCGAATAAAATTCTAGGACACCACTTACATGCGTAAAGCATACTTTAATCTCGATCCAAATTCCTTTCTCAGCAATAAATAAAACCAATAAACAATCTCGGGTCGTAATCGTAACTGTGAGAGTATTTGTTTCGCATATAATAATGGCATATTTAGTAGGTATTATCAGTTAATACGGAGAGGTTGGCATAAATCCGCGCGCGCAATCTAGCATCGCGCGGTCTCGCCCCGCCCCCCGCGAGTAACTCACTGCTATCGGACCCGAATATTGTTAATCAGTGTATCATTAGCTTGAACGCTGTGCACACTGGATGCATATTTAACTATTGTTCCAAGTCATCATCGGTAGCCAGTCAGCGACGTGCTCACACACTCTTATTCTCTTAACAATATATTTGTGACCAGATCATTTTAAGACTTTACCCTCTCAACAACTTCTGTTGGTACTTGTACCTATGTCAGGCGAAAGACGTTTACTGCTGGATAAAGGGGCAAGAATCTGCACTAGAACCGATCGTGTGCTGTTCTCATTAAAGTCTCTTACTTTCATTATCTTGACGCGATCGTCAGTTTTCAGGTTATGCGAGCCTCCCGACGATGCATATTGTGCTTTTGTTTGTAAACATGAATCTACATAAGGTGTCAGATGTGCCATTTACATTACGTATAATTGTATTTCAAGGGCTGCGCTAGAAAGGCAAAAATGAAAAAGACATTCTTCGTCATAAACTCTGCGTTTGGTCTGGACAGGACCTTCGTATCCGTATTGAATATTTGCTTAATGAAATGCCCTTTATATATTTTTAACCTTCTGGAAATTTAGGTTATTATGGGAATCATAGTAATTGTGCCCTGCTTTCCATGAAAATTGTAAACAAACCACCCCGTGTGGGTCAACCGCTAAGCCGAGCAGATGGTGACTCGCCCGCGCGATAGCTCCATAGCGCACCGAGCGATACAGATAAAACTAACGGGGAGGCGCTGCTATAAATCCAAAAACGAAGAAACATCACTCTGTCCTGCTCGCGCACGGGAAAAAACTAACCCCTTCCGCCGTGTCCCTCTCGTTTCACGTACTGAGGTTATTGAGGCTTGGCACGAAAGCCATGGATTAAAAAAAATCATAATTGTACTTTTGAATTTAGAGTGTTTTATTGTATTTTACGCCTTAATTTCAAGTGCAAGCAAATCTTTTGTCACGGAAGAGCAAGTTAGGCACATTTAACAACCGCGAAACATTTTCCCGATTTTAGTGATATTATTTTTGTCCCAAATTTTTCTTTTCAGACCATTTTGGCTACGAAAGAAGCCCGTAGCGTTCTAATATGTCGATTCAAACCGTCATCGTATTTTTTAAAAACAACTTTATTAATTATGTAGTAGTATCCACGTATTTAAAAAGCAAGCTTTGCTAGGTACAAACGAATCAAAGTTATTGGTTCGATAGCACGTGGCACTAATGTTAATACCATCGACAAGAGCCAGTTCCAACAGCACGCACTGTAGAGCAATAAAGTATTTTACAAGTGATACAAGAATGTACTGCAATCGGCGCGCCGGATCTTGCTCGTTGCTTTAACTTTATAAATACTGTGCTATTTATTTCTGGAAATCAGCCGAGTCTCATCAATACTGGTTCGGGTGTTCGATTCTCGAATAAAGCTTAGGTTCAATTTCAAGTATAAAGTGTTGCAGCTTCTAAAGGTCACTATTAACACTATCTTCTGGGTAAAGCGTGTGAAAGGTAGCGAAACTTTGATCTTTCGCTTAGCGTTATCCTGACAAATATCAAGGTTTGCTTTCCGCGCGAGACTTCTGCGCTTAGTCCACTTTTGTGGATCCTTATTTGTGGGTCTGTTGACTATCAAATTTGCGACACCCACTTTCCTATTTCCCGAAGTCTAATCCTTAGGATATTGCTTTGTGGATACTCAAATACAAAGTTGCAACCTACTTCTGTAGTTTTAAGCATAAATATGTAAGTATATGAAAACTGAAGTATATTTAAACTACAATTTCCTTGGATTTGTTTATATACTTCTATTTTTCTATCTACTTAAATATTATTAATTTCCTTTTCTGGTGGTCCAAAATAACATTTTTTTTTACCGTTAATCATAAAATAAAATAAAACATCTCTAAAATTAGACTATTTGCAACCGACATTTTACAACCGAATATTTCGAAGGAGGAGGTTTTCAATTACTCGGGATTTTTGTAGTTGTATTTTTTTAATGTATGTATGTTTAATTTTTCACCGATTATTCCATGATTTCTAGACCGAGTAGGACATTATATTTTTTGTTAGAAAATATTAGGTCAGGATCTCAGGATCTGATAAATATTCGGACGTACAGAATCTTTCAAGGTCCTATACCCCTAATTAAACAGAATTATAATTGAATGCGCTTGCACACCTCTCCCGTCGTATATCACGGGGAGTCGGCGACACGCATGTGCGTCCATTCATTGCGTATAAGGACCGGGCGTGTAGGCCCGACACCGACAAGCCGTGTAAAGTCGCTACTGCCCGCTACTTAGGTTTTTAAGGTATAAGAAAATCGATTTATTTTATAGGGGACTCGGAATAGGCACTTAGCGGATAAATACGATTGTACTGTACCTGAGAATGTGCAATTTTTAGTTTCATCGCGCTTTTGTCGTAAAGCTAACATCGGCCTCCTTCATTTTCGCATCGGGATCAATTAAATGAATTAGATTACTGAATAATCTATATTTGTTATTTTTGACTTTGATACAATATTTTGCCCTGGATTCGCGGTAGTATTTACGTAGTGTAGGGCGGCGCATGATGAGCACATTTTAGTTGAAGGCTCTATTATTTCTAAACGTCTTGTAAAATGAACCCTAATACTTTTGGTAGAGAATCATGTTTAGACACAATTCTTGTTTAAAGTATTATTTAACAGTAAAATTTTAAGTAATATTTAATTAATAATGTTATGAATAATTTGGGTTTATTAACATAATTTCACTTTAAAGGACACACATTTATAAATCATTTCTATCATCATCATGTGCGCCACATAGAAATCAGGGATGGCTCTATATGTTTATGTTCATCGGGCCTCCCTTTTTGTAATTCCTACCCTACAATTGAAACTTATAAAATAAAACTTACTAACTACATGCTCTAGGTGATAACCATAGTCATAGTTATTTATTTATAATATTTAAATGATTACATGTCAAATTACAATATTATTACATTAGTACTTATTTATTAATACATTATTTACCTATATTTTATGTTTATTTTTTATTATTCATTGAAATTTACGTGAAGTTAACTAGAACTACTCGTAATTAGTTGAACGAACGTTTAAATGGAAGTCACACAGTTCGATTCAGTCCAGTATATGTACTTTTAAGCTTAGTTTTACACAATATAATCAAATGGCGTTCCTAATAAAATGAAATCAAACCGACGTAATAGCGTATTTCAACGTCACATTGTCGTTGACTTAATATAGAATTTAGCTTAGTCCACTAGCGGCCCGATCCTCAGTAAATCATCAAGACGTGGCAATGCCTACCGCCACAGCCCGCGTCGCATAAGGCAATAACATTCATTCACACGTTCGTCAACTTAATGTGCCAACCGGAATCAAAAAGGCCCTTAACGTCATAGGCGCTTATGACTTTCTTGATCAAATGTGTATAGGAAAGCGAGCTAGTGCGGCTTAAGCGACTCAAGCGTAAGATCTAGTGGTTTTAATAGATAGGTATCTTATTAAAACATTTAAGGCGCAATAGGCTTAGAGAAGTTCCGCAAATTGGTAAAATAGGGTTTCGCGAAAACTGCAATAAATGACATTGTTTTTTATTTAAGTAAGTATGTTAGGGGGCGTCCATTAATCGCGTCATACGTTTTTGGCTTGTTTTAGACCCCCCCCCCTCCCCCATGGTGATCTTTGGTGATATTTTCAGGACCCCTCCCCCCCTCGTCCAATATGACGTGTAATTTTTTGCTAACTAAAGTAAGTACACCTTTCTAACACGTGAAAACGTAACGTACGTACACGTGAAGGGTAAAAAAATGAAACTACATGTATGCACATCTCACTAATTTCATTAAAATAATATTTAATAGAAAAAAACCGGCGAAGTGCGTATCGGACCACGCATAATGAAGGGTTTCGTACCTACTATCGAAAAAGTATGTTCAAAGTTCGTATCTGCCTATGAAAGACGTTTTTTGGAGATAACTTAATAATTCCTAAACCGATAAATATTCTCGATTTTTTTCATATTTTTTGGATCTCCGGTTCAAAAGTGACAGGGGGGGGGCACAATTTTTTTAGGGTTGATTATTGATATTTGGTTGTGATTATTGATATTGTTACATGTAAATATATTTTCTCAGCAATTTTACTACAAAACTAAGTAGCGGCATACAACAATACACCTTATGTTCAAATATTTATTAAGATACGTTTTATAGTTTCCGAGTAAAATGGCTGTGACATACGGACGTGAAAACGGACATACGGACGGACGGACGGACAGACGGCCATAACGAAGCTATACGGATTACGTTCTTGCCATTTTGGCTACGGAACTTAAAACCTATTGTGAAGAAAATAATATTTCAAATGCCACTAAAAAATATTTACAATCATAGTGCATCTCATAAGAGTCATAAGTAGTCATAACAATTAGTCCCAAGACGTAAAAAACCTTGTCGTGGAGGAGTTCCATTCTGGTCTTCACAAGCAGTTTCAATTTCACTAAATAGCACTATTCAAATGCAATTGTTTGGTTTTTAGACTTAAAAAAATCGCTATACGTCTCCTTATAAGGTTTTAAGGAGTTCCCTTGATTCCTCATGGATCCCGTCATTAGAATTTGATTTTGATAAAAATGAGATCAATCTAAGTGACCCCGTGCATAAAGCATAGCGACGCCTCGCCCGCTCAACTAAACGCAGAAGTCCAACTGCGAGGCAAATTTTACTCTGGTTTTCACAAATTGGTTCATTTAAAAGTTGATAATTTTTATTTTATTGAAATATTTGAAATACAGTATAGCACGAAGGAACAAAAAAATTACACGTGATACGTGTCCAGACCCCCCTCCCCCCTGTGGTGATCATTGGTGATTTTTTCTTGACCCCCTCCCCCCTATACAATATGACGCGATTAATGGACGCCCCCTTACCTACTCGAAATTATATTCTACAATACAAAATAATTTCTTTCATTAATGTACTATCGGGTTCAGAATTGCATGGCCAATTTATGAATGAATTCATTGATAAATTGACCATGCAATTTTGAACCTGATGGTAGGTACTATATTTTTTTAATTTACTGCTATTCCCTGTTATGCATGTGATTACAGTCTATGGACATAAATATATAAGTAAGCAGCTCACCACTGCATAGTCCATACTTGGATTTAAAATAATTGTTCGAGTGGCTATCACCTTAAACCGTATCCATATAAACTATTCAACACAACATAAACTTAAACACATTTTAAAATTAATACTGGCAGTTACGTTTACGCACCTTTGAATTGATTTAGTGTCAACCCAGGCTTTACTCGATACTCGCGTTCCAGTTTGTGACTGTATAATGGAGGCCTACGTTTGCATATGATTTATTTTGATACGGCTTAGGTAATTGACTAATACCATACTTAATTGTGATTGCAGTTAGTAACTTAATTTCGTGGATAACAAATTGTAAGTAGTTTATATAGTCACGGTCCTTTGTACACGACTGCAGTTTTATAAAGAAAATTATATCCCCATTTTCCAAACTTTATTTATTATATTAACCTACTGAAATGTAATATTTTATATGCAAGAAGTATCTCTCTCTATGTTATTCTGTAACTGAAACAGCGCGCTCCACATGGATGATGTCCCCTATTTTGATTTACAAGCACGATGCTCCACCTGTAACTTTCTCAAGCAAGCCACAACCTTCCTTCTAAAACGCAAACTTTATGTAAGGAAAGTGTTACTATTTCTGCAGTTACAAGCGCGCTCCACCTGCGAGGGTAGCAGCGCGTGGGAACGCTCCCTAATTATCCCGGCACATAACGAGTCTAATTCGCGGGCTGCGCCTGCGTGCCCGGCGCCCGGCTCTCACGCACGCATTGTCTTCGGTAATTGCCGATCCTGTTCAATTTGTTGGATTTGTTGCCTCTCCGCACTGTGATTCCTTTAAGTGGCCACTTTCAATTGCTTAGTAAATCGTATGCGAGCTTAGTTCGCCGTTTTTAAGGGGTGGGATCTTTGTGCAAACATAGTAACACGTCAATGGTTACGTTAGAGTGTAAGGCATGCATGAGGATCGGGTTTGCTAATTTTTTATGCTTTGAACTAAACAAGAGCAAAACTACTGAAGGGAATAGACGTGAACTGTATCAGCGACCTCCTACATTGCTAAACAATATGCTTGGAACGTACGTTACTGCGAAATACGGGAAACCCCTGCGCGATTCGCTCGATACTCGATAATAGAGTTCGCGTAAATCATGACACAGCTTTATGTAAATTGCCTTTATGCAAATTTCCAACCACATACAATAGATGCGCACATTTCCCATACAAAAGCTGTAAGTTTAGGTGCGCAAGCGTTGGGCGTTACGCCCCCGGGCGGCTGATGAAGACATCACGTCGCGCGCCAATTGATTAGTCGCGCGACGACCCGCGAGCGCTACGGACGTGTTATTATGCGACGTTAGACACGCGTCCCGGTTACAACTCCATATTAATTCGCTTAGGGTGTAGATGGAAAATGGATCTATAAAATATGAACCAATTTTTCTAGAAAGAAGAGACTGGTTGGTTGTTACACAGTTAACGTTCGTTACCAGCAATTTTTGCTGTAGGCAAAAGCATTCATCATCATTAACATATCCCGGGGTTATCGGCCTGGAAATTCGGTGTACAGGTCTAAACACACACACAAAGGCACACGCGCAAGTCAGGAATACAGGGGTATTTTGCACACATGTTAGCCTTCACTGAAAATCAGTCTTGACACTAAATCTAACGGTGCACGAAGGCCTTTCAATAACACCCATACCAACGTAATCCCCTAACGCTTTACTCAAGTAACTAAATACAGAGACTTTGCGTCAAATGCTGTTAGACTAAAAGGGAATTAAGTACCGATATAAACTCATTTAACTTGGCCAAAGCAACAGGTCAATGGGGGAATTATTGTTCGAATTACAGTCTAATCGTGGTCGGACGCATTCACGCGAGGCCAATAGAAATGCGACCATCGAGATGGTATTCCCATGAACACATAATTATACGATTATATGTGAGGATGCTATCCAATCTATCCATCCAGGTGTAATTAAGACGAGGGACTGAACGGAAGTTAGGATTTAGTCGTAATTTATTCGACGTTGTTGCACATAACTATACGAGTACCTCGTCCTAAGAGAGGATTATGCAGGTATTCAAAACAATAAATTACTTATAATCTCACGAGGTACTGTTGTGACACTCGTGATGCTCAATCAAACCTATGAAATTAAGCGTCGGGCACAGACCTAAAACTTCCTCGTAGTCGTAGCAGCCGGAAATTGTGGCGAAAATGAGGACCTAGGGCACAGAGTAGTCGCCATCAAATATATCGGAGCGTCCAAGGTACTCAAAAATATCTGAACATGCACTTTATCGTCTTGAGAATAGAGGCGTTGTTCAGATATTTGTGTGTTCACCTGGGCCGCTCCGATATATCTGATGGCGACTGTACAATACTTATAACCTTTTTTTCTGATCTTTATCAACTGAATTGGAATATACTAACACTTAATTTGTTTATGTATTAAAATGCTGTCCCTTTAGGAGTACTGTTAGTGCCAGAGGCTACAACCCTCTCTTGTCCAAAACACATAATTACCTATACCTATGACCTACCACTTAAAGATGCAGCACATAACACTTAAGGCCCCTACACGCAGAGTCAAATAAATAGCTTATAATTTTATACTCATAGCGTGCATTCGACCATTTAGCATAGAGAACCACACTGCGCACATAGCCCGGGGGGCGCTTTCAGAGTTGTTTTAAAACATTCGCCGGTCTCTATTAATTGCAAGCATAAATGATTTTAATGCGAACCATTCGTTCCTGTTTTGAATAGAATAACGCTTCATTGCAGTTCATCTTTACATAATTTGAACACGCGTCTGTGAAGATTAAATAGAATAGACGACTTCATCAGGTTCGATTTATAGTAAAGTAATAGAATGCGAGGGGCTTTAGCAACAACACAACAAGAATTTCTACTCGTACATAAAACCCCGTACTCTTCTCACATTCAGACACTCATATCCGTCACAATTTGTAATAATAAATATGTAAAATAATTACCAAAATACAGTTTCGCAAAACGGTAACTTAATATTGAGAAATACAAAGGAAGTGCCGGGTTTAGCAAATACTTATTCACCATCCTAAATAGCAGAATAACTATACAAAAAAAATAAGAAAAAAAAAATTAGCTGGCGGTACGAAGTTCGCGGGTCAGCTAGTAAACAATAAATAACAGCAGTGGCGCAGGTACATGGGAGTAAAAATATAGTACAGTTCAATACTAGGCTTCAGAATATTTAACGCGGTATCCGGATCTACAAGGGGACAGAAAATTTATTATTCTTTCAGTTCGAATACTCGTACTGCTTAACGTCATAAGACCCGTGGTTTTAATGAAATAAATTCCCATGCAAAACTGCATTTTATTATATAAGTAAACTGTAATAAACAAGGGGCAATAGGTATAAATTACTACAGGCCGACAGCCGCATTTACCGCGACGTCCGACCATATTGAAACTAAATCATTTGAACGTGACCCAGACTGGTACTACATACAAACATGGATGCTAATGAACTTAAAAAAAGGTTAACGATTTTGATAACATTTTGTTTGGATTTATCTACAAAACGTAGGTACCTAAACTTGTTTTTTTTTAATAATGGTAGGTGATGGTGATGGACGAACTGGACTCCTATTTAGAGGAGTGGTCAAGCACAGCTCAGGATCGAGATCGGTAGAAAAATTGTAGGAATGCATTTGCCCAGCAGTGGGACACAACTTGCTCCATATGATAACAATATAATATTATTAATAATGGTAGTTACCTCTGGTTTAATTCAGCTCTAATCCAATGTTATGTTACGAGTTTTAGGTAAACAAGAACACGTTCCCATTAACACTATGGACAAATGATCTGAAATAAATTATTTGAATTTGGACGTAGTTTAGCGAAAGGGATCCATCCTCAAAATTTTGTCATTGAAATGAATGACTTATGATTTTGACAGAAAGTTCAAATTGAATCGTCGGATTTTTGTGGATTGGATCCTTTTCCCTAAACTACGTCCATTTGAATATTTGAATTGACGCAATCGGCAATAAAAGTATTGCTTCAACAATTGCATTTGACAACAATCATATTTGACCGAATGTAAATGATCTATTTGTATCGTGTGTTTTCACCCGTGATCAATTTACATACGACTATTTCAATTTAAATCAGCATATGATGATTTGCTCATTTATGATGTGAGCTTGTATATGTAATTTTTCCATACCACGACGGTGGCAAACATGCATACGGCCCGCCTGTTGGTAAGCAGCTACCTTAGCCTATAGACGCCGCAACTCCAGAGGTGTCACATACGCGTTGCCGACCCTTTACAAAAGGAGTATTCACTGTGTTGACGACTAAAGGAACAAGGGGGTCCCTCGTCGTCAACACACTGGGTCCTGTTTGAGCTCTTTGCTTTCTCTTATATTAAAGCTTCTTTATTATTGTAGTGTTAGTACCCATTTCACGCTGAAACAGGCAGCTTAGAATTAATTAATCAATTATGAGCAAGTAGCTATGTAGGTAATAAATAAGGTTTAGATATACTTCTACTAGTTCTACTAGTTCTAAATACTAGATGGAACCGTTTGCCACCATGTAATGTATAAATAAAATTATAAATCAAATGATAACCAATTACGTCTTATTTGTCAATTTGATATAAATATCAAGAGCGGGTTGCTCATGTTTTTTCTGATTAATGACGAAAATAAACATTTTTAGTTTGGCATAATAGCAAAATCTAAATATATAAAAGAAGGAAGAACTGACTGACTGACTGACTGACTGACTGACTGACTGACTGACTGACTGACTGACTGACTGACTGACTGACTGACTGACTGACTGACATATCAACGCACAGCCCAAACCGCTGGTTCTAGAGATTCCAAATTTGGCACGTAGGTTCCTTATAAGGTCTAGGGGTGCACTAAGAAAGGATTTTTCAAAATTCACCCCCTAAGGGGGTAAAATGTGGGTCCATAGTTTGTATGGCGAATCAAGATTTGTTAGATTATTTTATTCGAAACTTCACAGGAGTATTCCTAACGATAAATGAGTAAACACGTGTTTCAGGTTTTTTTGAAAACTCAACCCCTAAAAGGGGCAAATGTGGTCACAAAGTCTGAAAATCAACATGGGTATCATATCCTTTTTGAGTACTTATAGTACGCGGGCGAAGCCGCGGGAAAAGGCTAGTTATACATACAGCAAAGGTATATTTTTGGCAGATTCGCCGCTTTATCTCGAAACGTTCAAATGACCTAATGGCAAATCAATTTGAAGGTTAGCAGTGGTAGTTATAATTAACAAGCCGTCAGCTCCTTGAATCCTACGGAACATAAGGCCGGCATGCCACATACTGCAATAAACAACGACACATGCGTCGTTGTGATACTAACTTATATAAGCCCTTTTGACCTGGTATATGGATGACGTACGAACAAGCCTGGTATGCGAGCAGGGCGCGGCGAGTCAAGGCGAGGGGTCACCGAGAGAAAGGCAGCCTAATGTCTGTATTAATTTTATGCTTTACTTATTAACTGGACACTTATTAGTATCTAGTCCGTGATAATATAATCAGCATTAATTCGGCTCAGACAATGCTAATTATCGCGCTGAACTTTGAGACTCATATTCCTGAATTGGTGGTACATGATACAGATCATATTCGTCTACTTATCTATCACTAGATAATAAACCCAGTAACAAGATTAGTTGGTTTAAATGATAATTTAATTGCAGTCATTTGCAGTAAAATTATGCTGTATCTACTACTAAAACCTGGACATTTGTCTAGACAAGCGATCGCCAAGAAGCGATGTTGCATAGAGAGAAACTAAATCACAATCGATTTTAACTGGCTTTAATCAATCGATTAAAATAGGTAGGTACATCTATTTTTTCTGCGACTTACTCATTTGGACTCAAATCCGTATCTGATCTAATTAAAACCCATTACAACTAAGTCTTGAAGATTTACACGGAATCAAACTAATGTTTCAATACAGTGTTATGGATAAAACACGCGATCGTGTCACTACCAGTCAGTAACAGTACCTAGTGCAATAGGTAAAGTTCAACAATGTAAGCTCGCCAACCTACAGCACGCAACCCAAAGCTCGCTTCGCCAGCTGTTGACATTGTGCTTTGATCCACATCGGGACCAGTTCCAGCGAGCTTATATCTTATCTATATCTAATGCTAATCTAGGTTAGGTTAGGTCAAAAGTACAATTAATTGTATTTGTCCTCGGTAAACGCTTACTTTTGTATTTATAATGCTAATGAGGTTAATGACTTAATATGAAGTCAATTGGCAATAAGGTCATGTTGTGCCCAATGAAGCGGACGATAAATAAACCACTGGAGATTAATTAAAAGTCTCATGTTTTGCCTTGATTATATTTAGGTAGCGGATACTTGGCCGTGTTTTAAGCCTTATAGGAATTATAGTGTCTAACACGTGGGATCTATAGATTTTCATTGTAGATTGAATGCTATGGCTATACCCCTTTACAAAGGCAATGAGGAGCTTTGTTTAACTCTTTATTTCAACAAGGAAACAAAAAAAACTAAGAGCTCCCCCCGTTCTAAAATTACAAAATTGAGTGATGATCTGATGATAGTCGAGATTAAACAAATATCAACGATACTTACTCAAACTTAACTATACTTTTATGTATAACAAATTACTAAATTACTAAGGGCTAGCCGTTGTCGTCAGAACTAAAATGAAGAAGTTGTATTTTGACATATTATTTAAATTTAAATTTATTCACCATAGATGTTTGATAAGATAACATCAATGCCAGGTACGCAATGCAATTTATCTTACTAAATCATTAGCATCGATTTATCACAATATCATTCGTTGGCTAATCTACGTTTGAAAGAGTGGAATTCGATTAATCTTAACAGTGAGGACTAATTAAACTTAGATAGATTTAAATTAAACGGAAAACGAAATTTGTTAAAATTGTCAGGTGGTGAATTATAGTATTTCCTATGTTAATTTTATTCTAGCGGTCAGGACTTATTAATTCAGTAACGAAGCAGTAAGTCAACAATTTTGAAATTGTCCAGTTGTTAGTTTATGCAATGCCCAAATAGGCAGATAGGAAAATACAATTGGTAAATTTTAACTTTAGACTTATAATAGTTGTTACAGCGACCGTGGCCAGGTTTGGTAGATTAAATAAAATTGTGCTAACACGCGATTAATCCCTTTAATTGTAACAACTATAATGAATTATCATCGCGACAACAGAAGACAATATTTTAAACTTATAGTTATTTGTTTCTGTTTTTCAAGCTTTACGATAAAACTTTTGACCATCCAGCTCGTTGGCAGAAAATGTGTCTCATACACCATGTCATAAGCCACTGTAAAGCGTAGACGACGTCGTTGCGTCTGGGACACAGTTTTCCGTCGATGGGATTTGACCCCTTTGGCGCTCAAAAGGCTAAATAAAGAAAGTGTACATACTAAATAAATTTTAGACTTGCTAATACTTAGAGCTGAGCAAATGTTAAAAGATTAGCTTTAGTAATAATGTTCAACGTCCCTAATTCTTATTAAAAGCATTTATTTTAAACGTGGTTGGAACTATTGCACCAAAGCACCCATCAGCTAGCCAATATACTCGTATAGGAAAGGAAATACAGAATTACAGCAGATGCGAAGACAACATTAGATAATTTAGTAAACATAAATGCGCCAGTTTGACATTCATGGTTAAACACAATTAAAAAATACGGTACTGTAAACCTACATCTGCAGATAGGCGCAGCTGTTAAAATGTATATGTAATACATCGACTAACAAAAGTAAGACTAAGAGAACTAAGATAAGACACTGTGGCGTTCAATTTTACTGTTTTACCAAAGATACACTCAATGGCATTGAAAACGAGCAATGTGTAGAATAATTTTAATTGCTGTTAAATTCGTTTCAGAAATCATTTACAACTTTTGCCAACATCACTATCAAAGATTGCCAACATTCCGATGTTGCTGAAATCTTCGTACATCTATTCTATATGTATGAAGATTTCAGCAACATCGGAATCTATAATTCAAGTACAGTCACCGGCAATAGCATCTTCCTACATCAAGGCTGCAAAAATATGTGAAACGTCTTATGACCCTACAAATAAGAGCGTGTCACATATTTTTGCGGCTTTCCTGTAGGAAGATGCTATTGCCGGTGACTGTACTTACGTACTCGTAAGATTATTCAAACTTAAACTGTCTTGTTTAATATTAATATTATAATAAATAATGGGTCAACTTCCGTATTTTTGTCAACTATAATCGAGCATATTATGCTTGACGATAGAGACCAAAGCTCTCTGAAACATATCGCGCGTAGTAACTAAAAATATGTGAGTTACACCATCTCGTAATATGCAAAGATCAATGCTTTAAGAGCAGAACCCGATCCGAGAGCTTTAAATTAAAACCCGACTCTCCAACTGTGACGTGATACCGAAATTAGATTTAATATCATTAAGTAATTTTGGTTCGTTTAATATCATGTAAATTTAATGAAGCGAGGTAAGATATAGTACTTACATTATCAAAAACAAAATAATATAAACAGTTTGATCAAACAAACATTCTAAACCTCTGAATACCTGTCCAGTTTTTGTGTCAGCAACGATGACAGCTGCTTTGAATAAAGTTATGTTTTGTTACAATGTTACACAAAGTCGACTGCAGCATTGAGCGAATTAAATATTAATAGGAGTTCTATTGTTAGTCGGTTAGCTGAACAAAATGCTGTTAGTCACATAGTGCGGCGGAGTGCGAAAATTGTATAAGGTTTTTAATACTAAAATGACAACATAAACTTTAATATAAAATTTAGGATTGTATCTATTTCGATGCCATTTCATATTATTTACATTCCATTTGACATCGCAATTTTAATGTATTTTAAGATAAATTTCACGAATAAAAGTATTACATTTAAATGACTCATAAAAATCATATCCAACTACAAATTGACACAATTAAATGGTCAAAGAAGAAACTACTCCGTTGACTCAGTTCTTTAAATATGTTTCTTACACAGTTTTGTTTCCGGCCCAATCACATACTCTATTGTCCACGGCTGTCGTTGTCCGAGCTTTATCTTAATTGACTGCGTTTTGATTTAGTGCTGCACTCTCACCAATTTAAATATGCTGTCCTCCAACACCTTCTACTACTCTATCTAAGAAACAATGCCTATTATAATATTACGATTTAATTTTGATAACCGCATTTCTAACTTTGGTTTTATAAGCGCGGATTATTTTTGAGTTATCATTGCTGAAGTACCCCGCGTAACAACATTGGATCTTATTCTTACTCCGATAAGAATTATAATTATTTAGAGCAACAGTAGTGCCAAGTTTGTGATATAGTATTGTGAGAGTAACGCCTAAAGGGACATGTTATGTCATGCTATTCTTATATGACATGTTGAGTAAAAGTAACAAGGATACGAATATGTATATTAGATTGCTATCCAGCGGTGCTATACAGAATGCGATTGAAGTTCTCATGTCATGATTTTATTTGATTTCCTTGATTGGTCTATATATTTGATAGCAGACAGATAACCTTTAAATGTGTATGATAAGATATAAATCTAAAAACTGTATGATAAGATTGATAATTTGATATTATGTAAACAAGCTTTATTGATGCGGAAATTCAACGAACCGATAACAAAAAAACTTTTAATGTAACTTAATTATAGTTACCCATTTAAGCATGATAAAAGTGTAAGAAACTATAGCAATTTCCGAACGAGTGGCTAGATTTATTTTAAGATTGTAAATACTCCGAATGTATCATTTTTCCGATAGTATTCAACCTAATCATTTTGACAACACACAGTACCTACACACACATAGATTTGTTTGTCATATAAATCTAAGTTCATTCACCAAAACAATCTAACTACGCAAGCTCTTATGAAACGACCTCCATTGCTCAAAAAATAAGGATTAAAACTACACAGATGTGGGGCATTGCGTTTGTTACCCATACGTATGTGCCTATATTTATACTAACATGTTAATTATTAATCCAACATCCGTATTGCAAATCCTTGATAGCATCGGCTGCAGCGATCAATAAGCAATAAGGTGAAGGTTCAACCTAAACCTTTATTGAATAACGCTTTATCGCGACTGCATTAATCAGGGGGCAGCGTTATGCTAATCAACTTAAACGCTTCCTTAAGATGCGAGATTAACTTAGGGCTAGTTAGTATACAACGGTAATTTAGTTATAAGTTTAATCTTCCACAATATGTACAGTCAGAAGCAGAAGTGATCAGTCATTTTGAACACTTTCACGGTTATGTACTTGGTTGCTGTTGACTGTATGTTGCGTAGGTATTTAAAATGTAAATGTCACTCAACTTTTAGAAAATTTTCGTTGTATGTTAACCGTCATTTACCATTGTAAGGGAGAAACATGTGTGAGCCTGGGATACTGAAAAAAAAAGCATTTTCAGCAACATTGTTTATTTAGCTACTTTTACTGAACATGACTGCGATTTCAGTTGTAAATCTTCGGCGCGCTGTCGCTGCTGTTTTGAGTGGAGTGACGCGCGCGTACTGATGTGCCATCGGAAAGTTTCCAAAATTGCGAAAATTTCCGAATATTCTCACATACTTGTATGGGATTTGAAACTTTCAATTTCTTAAATTTCCAATTTCCTATATTTCTTACGAAAGTTTCTAGAAATTTCCGAGAATATTTCCAATTATATGGAAAGTTTCCGCAACTTGCACATCTGTACGTGCGCGTGCTGATAATATTGTCAGCTGTCGATTGCATGTCGATGTGTATTCTCGATCTATCACTGGGATTATGGTTATGACACAGGTCCTCACTGTTAACTCACTGGATTTTATTTTATTTTATTGGTATCACACACATAAGCAGCCACCAACATTGCTACTGGAATGTTTAAAACTAAAAGAAGTCGACTTACAAGCCAGTCACAAACAATAAAGTTGTTTCGTTTATTGCACCAAAGTTGCTAAAAACAGCATATACATGTTATAATATAAGATACTAGCTGTGCCCGCGGCTCCGCCCGCGTGGAATTCGGTCCTTGTCAGTAAGCGGTTAATTCACCCCTAATTTCTCGCCCTCCCTCTGGAAGCGGAACTTGAAGGTCTTGAAGTAAAGTTGACAGATGGATACGCTAGAGGACAGTAGTCCAGATAAAATATTTTACAATGACCACTAAATAAAACTACACTCCAAAATCAATAGTTTTTTTCGTCCTCATTAAATTTTTTGACATGATTTATACGTCCTTGACTGTACCTATTCATATCATGTCCATGGCAAATATCATCCAAATCCATCCTCCTCCTCCTCCTCATCGACGATCCTCCAGTCAAATCAGTCTAAGAATGAAAAGGTAAGAACAGGCGCGGTTGCAGCCTAAAATGGGGGGGGGTACTATGAAATTGGGGGGTCACTAATGCAGAAATTATTTTTTGAGGGGGTCAGTAGTCAGTCATTTGACGTGTACGATTGGGGGGGGGGGGTAATGTCCCATGTAGCCCCCCCCCCCACCCCATCGGACCGATCGGACCGCGCCTGGATAAAAAATATACACATAAAAATCCATACTTCTTACTTAAATTTGTTGATATCCGTACCCCCACTTCTAAACTTAGAGTTAATTTTGGCAAAATCCTTCCTTAGTGGATTATTCATGTCACAACGTATTAATTTCAGCGCCATCTGTTAGTTAAGCAGGGTACCTATACCTGGACGGGGATTTTCTTGACAATTGGAATTAGTAATCCTTAAGGGGTGACTTTTGGGATAACAATGCACAAAAAAAACCGGCCAAGAGCATGTCGGGCCATGTTCAGTGTAGGGTTCCGTAATTGTCGCCCTGTTAAAAAACATCCGTTCAAAAGGTCGTTTATTAAGGGATATTTGGCGGCGCTTCCGTCATAAACTAATAATTGCGTGATGGGTTGTTTGGCATTGTAATTCTAATATCCGGCACTTACGTCCTTTCACTATGCGTTTTTGACTGAGAACTCAAAAACGGCTGAACCGATTTTATTCAATATAGTTTTTATTTATCCCCCCCCCCCTTTTCACCCGCACAAGGGTTTGAAAACTATCTCATGACGTTCCTCGGGACTCAAATTATCTCCATACTAATTTCTATCTAAAAAGTCTCAGCGGTTAAAAATTCTCCATCCCAACTTTCAACGCCCTTTTCACCCCCACCAGGGTTGATTTTCGGGATTAAAACTATCTATTATCCTTTCCCGGGAGTCAAACTATCTCTATACAAAATTTCATCAAAATCTGTTCAGCCGTTTTCACGTGATGCGCGGTCAAATAAACAGATAAACAGACAAAAATTCTAAAAATTGTTGGAACATGTTCTGTTATCGATTCTAAGTATCTCCAGCCAACTTTTTTTCGATTATCTTCCATGTACAGACTTTCGACCCTCTTCAGCTTTATTATATGTATAGATAGATGTATAGATATATATCCTGATGTAAAAATACACTTAATGCAGATTTGGATTATACAGAAGAGAGTACAATTTTGTGAATCTTTAACAAAGTTAGTTCCGAGTTATATGAATCAAGCTCCAAACATTTATTATCCCTTCTTCAAGCAAGAATTATAAATGTAAGTAGGTATGTAAGTGCTTAACTGTGATACCAAAACGCAAATTCTTGTAGTTCCCACAGGACGAATTAAACTCTTAATGTTCCATCAAGCTTTCTATCCTATTCGCATTCGTGGCTAAGTCTGGCATAAAGGCCGCTATTTTTCACACTCAGATAACGTCCTGAACCCGACAGCTGAGCTAGGGGACTGTCTTATTAGAGTTCCGCGCAGGACCACCGTGGAGGAGGTTTTTGTTACGTGTCCCGTCAGAACATTTGTTAGTTCCTGCGATTAAGGGAGTGTAAGTGTTTTGTTTGTTTGTTTTGTGGAGTTTTCTTGGGAGTGAGTGGATAAAAAAAAAATATTAAAATATGGCAGTAATTTTATCTAAAAGTCGAATCGAATACGAACGCGTCTCAATTTATGTCAATTTAAAGTATATATGAAAAATGCTAGGTTTAATTCTGCGACGAATAAAAAAAAGTGTATTTTCCATCTCAGTTTTTCAGTATAAGCGTTGTGTGTACAATATTTTTGACTAAATGGTGATGGATAATTTAAAGGAAAAAGATCTCGAGGCTGAAGCCTCATAAAGATATATCGGCTGGAAAAAAGCACAGTAATATTTTAAACACGGTCAAGCGTACATATCTGACTACGTCTGGTTGACAAGATCCTCAGCGCTCTGTTCGAGATCAAAAAAGAAGAGAGTAAGTTCCATGCTGCATGCACGACCTAAAATACTCAGGATTATTGCACTAAGCCCAGAATACTTCCCAAACGCCGCAGTTACAAAGGTTGTGGTATTAGTGGCAGTTCACAAAATATAATAGTTCACACATTTCTCATACATTTATAACATCTATTGTATTCCGATTCATAGTCTGCTGTCCATTTATTAATAGGACATATTTGGACAGAGTCCGACAAGCAATAAATATGGGTATAGAGGCTTACGGCCGAACAGAGACGATCGTTAGCTACGCTTGCATTGATTTTTAAAGGGTATTAGAGTTTGTTAGACATGTTTGTTACAATAGAGTTGGCTTTCGACGTCAAGAAATTGTTTTCGATTGTGTTGTGGTCGGTAGACTATTTGGAGCCCAGTTGTATAGACAAAATTATATATCTAGGTAAGTTTATGAGTTAATTTCCCTTACTAAAAAAAATTAAGTATACAGAATAACGTACATATGTGTTATATATATTTAATTGGCCAACTCATCATCATCAATCCTAGATGTTAATATTTTCACTACGTACAAATATAGAATATTTGCAACATATCAGGACTTCTTTAGCGTGCAATTAGGAAAGCGTTAAAACGGAAAGGCTAATATTATAAGTGAGTATCACATAACATATTATCCAAAGGAATATACTAGCAACATATCTGCTCTAAAATCTGACTCCATTGAGCAACAAACTTGAAGCTCAAATGTACCTACTGTACCTATCATCAGTTATTGCCCTAATACTAAACACCGATCACAAAGCCTTGCATCATTTCTAGGTACGCCACATATTATCCCCATCTTCAATGCGGCACATAATATCTATCCATTACTTATTCTGCACACCTCGTATGATAAACGTTACATTATTAAAAATGCTACTTTGTTTTGTACAATATAAAGTCGACATTTCAGAATCATTAAATGTGATAAGAGCTTATGAAATTAATCATTCCATATTATAATTGCACAACAAACATTACGTCAACCGCACATTACGCTTATTTGCCTGCATATATTACAACGCAACATAATTATATGTTGGTTGTATGTTGCGGAGATGCCAAACAAGTGTTTACCAAAATTGACCATAATGCGAAGGAAAGTGGAGACGTCCGATAGTCAGAGGTAAATAATAGACGCCCTATTTCTCATAGCAATTGGCCTGTGTCGAAAATTTTTAACCTATTAGCTAGACAAGTAGACATTTACTGAAGCTAGGTTTTTGTAAGTTAGATGAGATCCCAGACATAGAGGTAGGTACGCAAGCAATAAATGAGAAATAAGTCTACCTATAACTTCAATTTATTATTTTGGTCCTGTCCAAAGTCGATATTTGTTTAGGTAGGTATAATTAAATATGTTTGAACCTGCGTATGTTCTTAAGCTCAGAGAATGTCATCTCGCAAAAAACCTGGAGCAGGGCCCGACTGGGCAAGTATCTCCACTTTACCGAAAACCACACCAAACTAGCTCTAGACCCTACTCATAGTGTTGAGAGCTCAAAGAGGATGCAGTGTGTTGATGATGTCGGATCCTCTTATCCCTTTAGCCGTCTTTTTAGGGTTCCGTACCAAAATGGTAAAAAAGGAACTGCTATGGTGCGACTCTGTCTGTCTGTCTGTCACAAAGCCAACTTTCTTAGAAACTACTGGACCAATTTAGCTGAAATTTTGTAGCGATCCAAAGGCATACATGCCTGTATAAATTATACATGCCTGCCTTATAAATTATACACGCCAACCTATAAATTATAAACATGGGGGGAGGGGCGCATTTGTAGGGAAGAAAAATGAGAAATTTAAAAAAGAGTTTTGCAAACTACATTATGTGGCATGTCAAATAAAAGGGCTTAATGTGGGGATTTCAAATATATTTTTTAATTATTTTAACATATGTATATAGTTTTGAAGTTAGGTATTTAAAAAAAAAGTTTGGGGACGTGATGGGGGTCAGTCCCGCGGTCTGAAGGGACGCGGCCTTTTGCCGTCGATACAGTGAAATAGTACATTACTGCAGAAGCCGTGAAGTAAGGGATTCCAGGACGAGATTGCGGTAGACGGCCGAGTCGTAGACGAGGCCGTATAAAGGGAGTCCTGCAATCCCTGTTCCGGCCAAGGATTGTATAGTGCTTTTCTCAAACAATGTAAGATAATATTATAATTAAAATAACTACTAAGTGACCAAGTAAATAAGTTTAAATTGCCACCTTTTTTATTTTTTAAACTTGACATTTGAAAAAGCTATTCGAGCACCATGTTTAACCGCTTATAAATATAGTACCATAGATTTTATTTTTTCTTATTTAATTTTAATGTCGCAAGTATACTTACAGAGAGAGTGTTCGTTGGCTGTATGTAATATTGCCTTTGTCAGTCTAATCTTAGTGAGCAAATTTAAAAAGTTAGAGCAGCGGACAATAATGTATGTACGTTTTCTCAAACATGCAATGAAATATTGATGTTATGTTCCTTATAATAGGCTGCGAAGTATCACGTTTCAGGTGCGGGTACACGAGAGGTCGATAATGGAATTTCATACAAATTTGGAGGCCTAGGCCGGCAAGTGCCTCTTTTTTAATTTCCATTGCACATATATTTGTGGCACAGGATCATGGCGTTCAGCCATTTAAGGCTATAAGCGATGATTACTTTTTGGTTCGTTTGACATTCTGCCACTACTTACGCCTATTAAAAAAAAACAATAAGCAATATGATATATTTTGCAATTTCGTTTATACATATATAGAATCGAAATGAAAATAACAAATAACACATTCGTAACAGTAGTTCCTATAATTTTAAATAGTAAAGATGGTGGCAGATTAAAAACGGGTATTAGACGTTGCAATTTGTAGGGCCCAATCTGTTGTGTACCCTGCCTCTTCCTAACCTTCCTTCAGCTCCCTAAGGGCCCTACCTTTTATTACACCTCCCAACCTGACAGATTGGGCCCTACAAATTGTTATGTCTAATACAGGTTATAGGCACAGCAGATTTTTTTTTTCGTGAAAGGTTGGTTATCAAGCTAAAATATTAGCAGCAAGGGCTGTTACACACGAGCTGAAATTAAGAATTGGAAACTATAGTTATGAAATAAATTCGGAGGGTTCTGATTCTTATGAATATTTTCTATAATAATGCATTAACAGAGACCATAGACAATATTTGTAACGTTCTGAATTTATTCAGTCACCATGTACATTTTTCTTCTTAATTTTAACTCGTGTAGAATGGCCTTAAGTGCAACCTCTTGAACAGCACAGATACTGTGAAAAAATATTTTAGTGAGAAAATTTTAAAAACATTCTCAATAGTTTATTATGTTGCGTATATTATTGTGAATTATAATGTCGATTTGTTTTATTCTATAACAATTTGGCTATAGGTACAATAAAAGTGAATTAGGTCTAGATGTTGTTCAAATGCAAGTAAAAATTATACTTAAATGGCCGACGTACGTAATAGTTATACATTTTTAAAAGCCGTTCAGAGACAATGAAATGCAGTCAGAATTTAGCAACCCAGACTTCATAACGTAATGTTTTTACGCATATTTTTGATTACGTGGTAAGTCTAATTAATTTTTTTGTTGTAGTTTGTTGATAGGATAATTCATTAATAACAAGATGAACATATACTTAGTCGTAATAGTGGGAACGTTGGTTGTTTTCTAGATATTAATGCAAATTTTGGTTGTACGTTTGTGGCTTATTGAACTTATTGTATCATTTTAGATAAAAACCTAAGTACAGGTGTTTGAAGTATATCCAACATACATTATATTATTAATACAAGTTTACGAGTACAGTATTGCCTCACCTATATCCGAAAAAAAAATTGATAAGTTTCTTATTTATTTCATTGCGTGTAAAGGGGTTGCCAGCCTCGTGACTATCCGGCCTCGCTACGCTCGGCCGTCTATATGTACTCGGCCGGCAACCCCCTACTTCCCGGCCTCTGTAGTAATGTACTATTCATACTAACTCCCTATATTACTTCTTGGCCTAAGGCCAAGAAGTAATGTAAGGAGCCATAAATGAGCAACTTCATGTCTTCATTTTGTGACATTAACGCATACATTTCGGAGTATGTTTGAGAAAACTCCTTTATATTAAAGGGTAGGCAACGTCCATGTGAATCCTCTGGAGTTGCAGGTGTCCATAGGTACATACGGTAACTGCTTACCACCAGGCGGGTCGTATGTTGTTTGCCACCGTCGTGATATAAAAAACCGGCCAAGAGCGTGTCGGGCCACGCTCAGTGTAGGGTTCCGTAGTTTTCCGTCCGTCACAGTAAGTGTCCCCACTTATGAGTTAATAACACCGCCATGTAGGATATGATATGAGAGTTCCACGTACAGCGACATATATCGGCAAATTAAGTAAACTATTGCGCGCGAGCTTAAAGTATGGAAGATGATTTTTATGGAATAATTCTTTATTGCGTGAACCGATTTTCACCGTTTTTACTTTATTTGAAAGCACGTTATTTCATTGTAATTTTGTACAAATTACAGGTACAATAAATACCTGCTTATACGGTTAAATTACAAACTTAGTTCAGAAATTATTTTGTAATTTTTTTTCAAAAACTATTCATCCTATCAAGTTCAAAATAATTTTCCTAGAAAGTTTTTATGAAGTTCTACTTTTGAGATTTTTTTCATATTTTTAAAACTTATAGTTCAAAAGTTAGAGGGGGGGGGGGGGGGGACGCATATTTTTTTACTTCTGGAGCGATTATTTCCGAAAATATTTACATGATCGAAAAATGATTTTAGTAAACCCCTATTCATTTTTAAATACCTATCCAACAATATATCACACGTTAGGGTTGAAATGAAAAAAAAAATCACTCTCCACTTTACGTATAGGGGAGGTACCCTATTAAAAAAAAAATTCCACTTTTTATTTTACCACTTTGTCGGCGTGATTGATATACATATTAGTACCAAATTTCAGCTTTCTAGTGCTAACGGTCACTGAGATTATCCGCGGACGGACGGGCAGACATGGCGAAACTATAAGGGTTCCTAGTTGACTACGGAACCCTAAAAAGGAGACCGATGTCCGAAGACGAACTCTGTAAAGGCTGCCTACATATATATAGGCAGGTAGTCGTATGAACTTTAAGAATTCAAACTTCTATCGTTGCCAATCGCATATAACGAGCTTACCTACACCTACCTACCACTAATTCATTGGCGGAGTGAATGTCCAACCTCCTCGTTACGGATCGGTTATCGATATCACTTTATCTTAATCACAAGTCGCGAGGCGTAACGAGGCAAGGTTCATGGCCAAAAAGTTCAAAGTATTTGTATTTAACAAATAGGTACCTAGTGTACCTGCTTAATTAAGATTAGCTTTGACACAAATTGTTACCTAAAAACTGTCATGTCAAGCCCTACATTGGTACAACCATAAAAAATATATAATTAATGATATGCTCAAACTAAAGTGTAAAATTACAATCATCGGTGTGTGTCAAAGAAATGGAAATACTTATATATTTATTTTGTTTTAAGTGTATCGTCCTCCTCAAGGTCTAAAATCTAGATTTCGTGATAACGTCTTTAAAATCGTTTTAGTCGGGTGACATGTTCAGAAACTTGTGTCACACCAAAACCTCACGAGCGCGATCGCAGGTATAACGAGAGAGAGACGGACCGATCTCCCGTCTCATCTCGAGCGCTGCCAGTCATTCCGTGAAACTTGTCACGCGGAATCCTCACGAGCGGTTAGACGTTATCACGTAAACATCTCGATCGTAAACCTACTTTACAAACAACCAATTTTTTATTAACCAAACTGTAGCCTTCCAATACCCATTGAAACATTATCTACCTACACCACCTTTTGTAAGGCAATGTATGAAGATGATTCCCCGATTATTGAACTGTTTTGCAACACCAACTGACTTAGTTTATTTAATAAAATTCCACTAGCTAAAGGTTGTAAGGAAGAAATCGCTTTTTAGCGATAAGACCGCCTGTTGTTTAGCTCTAAGTAATTTGATTTTACGCGTTTTATGAGGTGTTCAATAAAGAGTATTTGTATTGTATTGTAATATTTATATTATCCATTACTCATTGTTGTTGAAATAAAAACATATCATAAAAAAAAGATAAAAGATATTCTTCAATTTAGGCACATTACAATGCACTTATGAACGTCAGAGAAAAAAAAAACTACCACCGGTTCTAACCTCTGACCCGAGAAGTATTATGACCGGCAAGAAACTCCGCGGGACTTATTTTTTCAAAACAGTAATTATGATATCTTAAAGATACACAATAATGCGTAGTTCTCAAAAAGAAGACATATCAAAACAGCTTGAGAGACATACAATGTACGTATTGTTTAATTCAAATAAAATAAAATAAGAATAATAAAATCCAAATCTGATTGCTTCACAAAACGTTTGATATGCGTTCCTATCTGAACTGTGTCCTCTAAATGTTAGATGATTTTGTAGTAGTTTCTGGTTTGGGCCATGCATCTTTGTCCGTCATATAGTGCTCGACTCTGTAATAACCCTTTGACATTAAAGTTTCGCGCATTAAAGTAAGCGCTGGTAGCCTGGCGGTAAGACGTCCGTCTTTCAATCTGGAGGTCTCGGGTTCAAATCCCGGCTCGTACCACTGCGGTTTACGGAATATTATTTTATATTTACCAGTCGCTTTTAGGTCAAGGAAAACATCGTAAGTTTCGTAAGGAAACCGGACTTAATCCCGATGAGGCCTAGATGCCCCTCTAGGTTGGGAGGTCATATGGCAGGCGCTTTCATAAAATCTAGTGCCTACGCCAATTAATGGGATTAGGACAAACGCTAGGAGGAAGAAGATAGTTAAAATAAAACCTTGGGAACATACTACGTGACCCGTTTAGGGGGGGAGGGGGGTCGTCAAAATACTACTCTTGGTCAACAGGGGCGGGTTTAGGTTTACGTCACGTAATCAATAATTATTATAATTATGCTCTAGGGAAATCTCGCGCAATTTTTTTTTCACTTTTTAATTATGGTTTGCACGCACCTTGAGGCGTTACGCGGCAACCGCCGTTTTAATAAATACAAATATGCGCCAAATTATGATATTTTTTACTTACTGTTTGCAAAAAAACAATATTAAGAATTTACTACGTGACAACCAGAGGGGATAGGGGGGGGGGATCTTGGCATATACTACGGTTAGTCACCGAGGGGGGGAGGGGGTGAAAATTGTAAAAAAATTAGTCACGTAGTATGGGTACGTTCCCAATTCCCAGTATAGAGAACTGGAAAACGCTACCCTACGCTCTTACGCCTCTGTCAGATAAGGTCAGCTTGCTAGCAGCAGTCTAATAAAATAAGTTTAGCACCGTTATCGACACTTCTAATTCGCCATGAACACGCAAGACTCAGATATCGTGACAACTTATTCACACTACATATAACTAAAGCGCTTACTCTGTCATCGTAATTCGTACGGCAACATGCATATTTTTTTTTGGAAAACGTCATTCGATTCTATAACCCGTCAGGTTCAAATGTCTCTAATAAACTTACCAGCTATTGTAGCCGAGGATGCGTATCCAACGTGCCAATCGTTAACGCTCCATAGCGTATAGTAGTCACGTCTCTCTCTCTCTATCACTCTTCCATATAAGTGCGACAGTGACAGTTCGTTTCGTTCGCTACGAAGCGTTAACGATTGGCACGTTGGCACCCAGAAATGCGAAAATTAGGTCTACACCATGACTCGAAACAAAAAGCGCGTGGGACGTGACGTCACAGGCTGCGTGGCTTCGGAGTATAACTGTATGGAAAAAATAGTTTTTGGAGGATTTTTTTTATTTCAGCGTGAAAGAACACGTTAAAGAATATTACACTTGTCAACCATTTCTTGATAGAATGCAAGTAAATAACCCAATAAATTTACATATACTTTTGGTTTATAAGAAAAAAAAAATGCGTTTTTAAACTGCAACACCTATACAAAAATGTTAGAAAATAATTGCTGATAATCTACTGTATTCCATTGATCTGAAGAACAAATCAAGTTATTTTTAATAAATATTTTGATTTGTTTATTTTAAGTAGACACACTACTATTAGGCTAAGAAAATTAGATTTTTTTGAAGAATTATTTCCCAGCAGGCTTGAAATCGTTTTAATCTCTTCACGTGGTCCTAAATGCATGCAATCCGAGTTTGCCCAATCCGACGAGGCGTGCATAACTTTTTAGCGAAATTTTTGTTCTTTGTCAGTTTTTTGCTTGTAGCTCGAAAACGATACATCCGACAGAAAATGTCAGGAAAATGTAAATAAAAAGGGCAAACTCGGATTACATGCATTTAGGACCACATGACGGTATTAAAGCGATTTCCAGCCTGCTGGGAATTAGTTCCTCAAAACAGTTTTCAACCGACTTCAAGATTTCGAAGGAGGAGGTTATCAATTCGTCGGAATCTTTGTTTTTGCTATTTTTTTTTTTTTTTTATGTATGTTCACCGATTATTCGAAGACGGCTGGACCGATTTGGAAAATTCTTTTTTTGTTTAAAAGCGTATACTTCACAGTTGGTCCCATTGTAACCATGTTAGGATGTGATGATGGGATCATGGAGAAATCGAGGGAACTTTTCAACTATTATAGGCACACCTATGGTGATTTGAGTATTTTCAACCGACTTCAAGATTTCGAAGGAGGAGGTTATCAATTCGTCGGGATCTTTGTTTTTGCTATATTATTCGAAGACGGCTGGACCGATTTGGAAAATTCTTTTTTTGTTTGAAAGAGTATACTTCACAGTTGGTCCCATTGTAACCAGGTCAGGATCTGATGATGGGATCCTGGAGAAATCGAGGGAACTCTTCAACTATTATAGGCACACCTGTAGTGATTTGAGTATTTTTTACAGCAGCTCGAGCATTTGGTGTTGGAAAGGTGGATTGCTTAGTGAAGTCGGTTCTTTTTTGTTTAAAATTATTTACAGCAGATCGAGCATTTGGTGTTGAAAAGGTGGATGCTTAGTGAAGTCGGTTCTTTTTTGTTTAAAATTATTATAGATCTTATTTGCTTGGCCTATATATAAATTTGTATTACATTGATTTTGTGTTTTTGAACGTGTTTATTAAATAAACCAAACGAAATGTTAATCACGCATGTTCTCAATTCGAATTCCATTGCCTCGTAACAATGGAGTGACTAAAAGCAATTTCAAGGATAACTAACAACTGTTATTGTGCTGTTTGTCGCGACCGGCCGATCACTTGCGATGCGTATCGCGATATAACTAGTTCCAATTAGGGAAATCAATTTAGGGCTGCCTCTGCCATTTGTCTGCTTAAAAGACCTTAAAGTATGTGGATCATCAGATATTCCAATGCCTTCTGGTACCTCTGTAAGTACAGTCAGCCCGGGATTAGACAAGAGGTGTACAATCCCCCACAAAATCAAAATATGTTTGTCATTTCAGGACGTTATGCAGTTACGTACAAGGAGATTTAATATACATATAATGATTTTATGAGCTTAGTTGATTAATGTTTTCATTTTCATTCTCGCGTATATTTTAAAATTGGCGAGAACTTGATACGAACTTCTACTTATTTGGCATTTTTATTGTAATGAAACATAACAACATATTATTATTTTATTACTTGCTTTGTCACCTATTTTGTACATATCTAACATCATTTAACAGCCCTAACAAGTGCAAGATTTACTACTTTCAAATCGAACACTAATCGACGAATCGATTCTGATTTCGTTATCTAGTTCGGCAACAGCTAGTTTAATGAATATAATCGAATAACTTACAAGGGGATCTGAATAATCGACACCGGGTAATCAGATCGCAATCTGTTCAGTCGATTTATAAGATCTGCGGGTTCCTGTGCATACGACGATGCTATCGGGCACGGTGAGCATTAGTTATAGTGATTTGTTTCAACGGCTGAAATTTACACTAACTACTGAGCGTGTTTGATTAAGAGGAAGTGTTTCGCCAGCGTCTCTTCCACATAAAACTTCTTTTTTCAAATTCTGTTCACGGCTGCTTGATTTTCCACATGTAAAGGTAAGCCAGGAACAAATTTCATGACCAATCGCGTCCAAGGCGATAACTTGTGAAGTAGTTAAGGGTACTTGTGAAGTGTATAATGAAGCGTCGTGAAGGTCAGCTGCCGCTCCGGTGGTGGGTTGAGGAACGTCAGTTTAAAATCAGTTTAAAAAGATGTTCTTTTTTCTCTAGAGCATAATCCCTGGGATTTCTCTAGAGCATATCCCTGAATTACAAAGAACTAATCATTTCCCTTTACAGCCGCAACTGCAAGATGTGGCGCACCGACCTAAGAAGCCTATAAGCAAGAACACATCCTTGCCTTCCAGTCCCGCCCCTCCCTTAACCCTATACTCGAACACTTGTTTTATACCAGCCACAGCGTGTACATCTAAGAAGCCGTTAGTTACAAGAGCACAGCATCCTTGCTAGAGCACGTCTCTGAATAGACGGGTCCACACCGAATGAGCCGCCTCGCGGTAATTACCTCGTGAGGCGGCTCGATCGGTGTAGTGTGGTCCCGCCTAATTATAAATCACTTACCATTCTCCTTCATAACGGCGACTGCATGTGGCACTCCCAACCAAGGAGCCGGCAGGTCCAGGAATACAGCATCGGCTTTGCCGTTCAACTCTTCTCCGAATCCTTGTTCCAGCACGTCTCGGTGTTTAGCCTAAAATTGATAGTTCGTTAATGAATCTGCGTAAGTGAGATGAAATAAAATGTATAAAATAAAACGTGGTAGGTGCAAAATATTAATGAAATTTCAAATCATGCAATAGTGATATTGATATAATATATGTAACTCGCTCGCGTGGAGTTTTAATATTGTTTTCTTCATTATGTTTAGAAATATTCGTCTTTATGTAGCAAATTAGAAAGTCAACTTCGGCATTATTCATCAATGAAAAAAAAATTGTTCAGTTTTATCGGACGAGAAGTTGTACTAAAATCCATTACTGATTTGTTTTTTCGTTTTTAAACATTTCTTTCATACGACTAAGAATTACTTATAATGAAGATAAACGCGCAAAAATAGGCGCAGATGGCCTCGCAATCGCAAAGAAACAAACATCTCGTTGGTAAATTAAGTGTTCGCACGTTCCAATAATAATAATAATAAGTCCGAAGGTTCTTCACTCTGCGGCCCTAACCACCGGCAGCCTGGGCCTTGCTCCGCTGCCGGCGGCACCCTAGGTTAGGTTTTTATAATGCTTTTATTGTTTTTGTATGTTTTAGATGTATTTTTATATTTTATTTTGTAAAAATATTATAAAAACTAACCTGAGACAAAAAATAAATAAAGATGATAATAATAATAATAATAAATACTCTTTATTGCACACCTCATACAGTTACAAGCACAAATTTTACAATTAGATAAATTTAGGTAGAGGTAACAACAGGCGGTCTTATCGCTAATGAGCGATTTCTTCCAGACAACCTTTGGGTAGTGGAGACTAGAGAAAAACAATAAGCAGTAGGTGGTGCATAGAAACAAAAGAGACGAAATAGATAACACAGCACATTCATATGAATTTACATACTTAAATAAATACAAAATAAACATACATATACGTACATATATACATATATAATACACACAATAAGAAACAACAGTGTCAACTTAAAAACCTAAGGAAGAGATAAATAGTATTCCTTAAGTTGCGATTTAAAGCTACCAATAGATTGCGCGCGTTTAATGTTGAGAGGGAGAGAATTCCACAAACGAACGGCCTGGAACGTAAATGAGCAATTATAAAATTTGGAAGATGAAGATGGCACTTTTAGGAGCAATTTTTGAGAGGATTTAATAGAATTAAGATAAGAGAAACGCTCTTTGAGGTAGCGGGGAGTTGCAGGGTTAAAAAGTATAGAAAAGAGTAAAGAAAGTATGTGAGAGTTACGGCGGTGACGGATAGGGAGCCATTTGAGTTGAGAACGAAAACTAGAAACATGGTCGAGACTTCCAATGTGAGAACCGTATTGCTGTACGGATGTGAGACGTGGAAGGTCACTAACGACATCTCGCGTCGGCTGCAAGTCTTCATCAACTGCTGTCTTCGCCGTATCCTCAGTGTATACTGGCTCGAGAGAATCTCCAACGTAGATCTGTGGGAACACTGCGGTGAGACTCCGATCGACCAGCTGATCAAACGCCGCAAGTGGAACTGGATCGGCCACACGCTCCGAAGGGACCCCGATCACATCCCAAGGCAAACCCTAGACTGGAATCCCCAAGGAAAGCGAAAACGTGGCCGCCCTAAGCAATCCTGGCGGCGGACGATCATAGCAGAGGCGGCGACCATTGGCAAGACGTGGAGCGAAATTAAGCGCGAAGCTCAAGACCGAACGGGATGGCAGAGCACTGTGGATGCCCTCTGCCCCATCTAGGGGACATAGGATCATAAGTCAAGTAAGTCAGTAAATTAAACTTACCGTGACAAAGTCAGCTAAGCCATGGGCTTCAAATTCCTCTCGGGCGATTTTGGCGCGGTGCTCATGGAAGTCAAACGTATGGACGTGACCGTGCGGCCGTACCCGCCGTATTAGGGCATGCGTTAGAGAACCGCTTCCAGTGCCTGTTGCAAACGAATTTAGACTTTATTCTATGTTGAGTTAGGCTGATGTTTGGATACATTGCAAATTTATTTTGAGATAGCTTCACAGTTTTAAATTAGGTGACCTTATCCTGAGAGGAGACCTCTTATACGCTATTTATTTACATTTACATCAAATATTTTAGACCCCCCGTGCCCTTTGGTGAGTACCCCACCAAGTAAAAGTTTTAGTGAAAATAGGTTATTCTGAGAGACAGATTACTTACCTACTTATGATGGATTTTAAACGAAGAAACATCAATAGAGGCTTCACCATGGCCATGCCATATAAACCAGAAACATTAAAATCTACCAATAACAATGTATTTTTACAATGGCAAACTAACTAATAGTTTCGTCATGTCCGTCTGGCCGTCCGTCCGTCCGTATGTCACAGCCATTTTACTCGAAAACTATAAAACGTATGTAAATAAAATTTTAAAATAAGGTGTATTTTGAATTCTGCTACTTAGTTTTGTAGTAAATTTGCTGAAAAAAAAATTATGGGGGGCACTCCATACATATAAATATTTGTCAACATTTTTTTTACTTGATATCAACATGTTTCACATCAATTGATAGGTCTTTAACAATAATATTGAGGTTTGCGTGAACATTTTTTGATTTAGTGAGTATTTGCAGAATTAATCACCCCTAAAGTAAAAATAAAATTGTGTCTGTAACTTTTGAAACAGAAATCCAAAAAATGTGAAAAAATTTGAGAAGACACCGTTGTATATTCTTTCAACGAAAATTGTTTAGAACATTATCGGTTAAGGCGTTTTCGAGTTATCTCAAACTTCTTTCAAAGGGAGTCACGACCTTTTGATATTGGTTTTTCGATAGTACGTATGGAACCCTCCATTACGCGTTTTTCCAAGACTCTCCCCTCCTCCCCTAAACACCTCACTTAAGTAATGGACGACGAAATATGCAGCAGGAAAATTACATGAAAATAGCTCAAAGGTTGACTGGTAGGGAATGCTATATAACAATAAGTCTGTCTGTGTTTACTTTGATTAAATTAGTTTTTGTCCAAAATTAGTTTTAGAGCAAATAGGATTATGTTCATGAAAATCATGAAAGACTAAAACAGCTTAATGCATTTCATTAAATTTTGCAAACTAATTTAAAAGAATTTTCTTCATATCCTTTGTTCTGCTGTATTTTTTTTTGTTGAAGCTTTTCAACCTACAGTTAATAACCTATAAATATTTAAATTCCATGGTACTAGAACAGCAATGATTTAAATTTTACATAGTTATAGGTACTAGTATATTTAAGATATTAGTATATTTAAATATCAATCATGCTTTCTAGGTAAAAAAAATAAGTTTATTGTGACACTTTTTACCTCTGTAATAATTTCTTAATTTGTAACTTTAATAAAGAATAACTTCAAATATCTAACATAACATATTATTATATGTATTTTTTATGCAGTTAAAGGATATAAAAACATATCTAGAACTTACCTGCTTCTATGACAACACAACCTGGGACCAGATCAAGTTGTAATAATATCATACTAATATCCGGAGTGTAGATGATCTGGGTGCGGTGAGGCAGAGTCACCGACCACAGTTCAGGAGTGGGTTGCAAAACATGCCCCCAACCCTTGGACAGTTCTACCTGTTAAGCTAATAGTTGTTGAACAGTACTGTATGGTGAAAATGGGTTTGAACAAAATATATTAAACATAATAAAAGAATGACCCATAGGTATTTATTTACAAAAAAAATCTAGCAAAAGAATGCCTTTTCTTTTTTAGGGTTCCATACCTCGAAAGGAAAAAAACGGAACCTTTATAGGATCACTTTGTTGTCCGTCCGTCTGTCAAGACCCTTTTTCTCAGGAACGCGTGGAGGGTGGATTATTTTAAAGTTACTACTCCTTTCTTCATGAACGCGTAGAGGTATTAAATCGAAATTCATATCAAACCTACAGGTTTGTACGGAACCCTCGGTGCGCGAGTCTGACTCGCACTTGGCCGGTTTTTTAAATAATTTACTACTATTTTGGCTTAATCAATATTATTAGTTAAAAAATAATCTCCGCAGGTTTTTACGCTGACATTCCTAAAGCTCTACTTCAATAACCTGATAAATATGTAAAGGCCATGGATGATCTAGGCACAGTAGATATTCTACAGTAAAAGGGCTTACCCGGCTTCCATATTCAACTCCTATAAGGTTTTTAACCTTCAAGGCACCAAACGTTGTTTGAAACACATTTTCAACCAAGTCTCCTTTCTTATTTTTTATTTCAGGACTCACTTCTATTGCGTGGACATTGTTACTCAAATATAAAATAACTGTATCCCCTTCGTCAATTTTGTCTTTATAATTTCTGAAACTCATTTTTATACGATATAAAGTTGGTAAACAACAAATGTGTTACATGTGCATTTGACAAATTTGACATTTCACCATAGAAGTGTGTTTGGAAACAAACTATATTTACATATTTTTAACACATTGTATAAATTTTTCACCATAAGATTCTTCAATACTAAAATCACATTGTTTTTTAAGAAGTAATAGTTAATATAATTGATCCAGCATACACAAGTAATACATTTTAAAACTTAAAGTGATTGATCATGATTAGGCCACAAAATCCTGTTCATTGCTTATCATGGTATTACACACAAATAATATAATACTCACTAGTACACACCGCTTGTGGCGGCAACCAGTAATAACCAATAACCAAGCAATAACCCAATAAAAAACATAGTCGTACTTAAATGAAGATTTAAGTTATCATCCAGATTGCTTGTGAGTAAATGGGCGGCTTTAATTCATCTGACGCTTCTACTCATTCTAATATACGTAATCGATTGATATTGTTAATTATATATGACTTTTATTTGTAAAAATAAAACAATCTTGATATTTTATTAAAATAAAAAAAAATTGAAAGGTGTATCAGTTTGATTGAATGCTTTAAATAAATAATGCAGAATCCTATTAGATTTATAAAGGTGATTATTTTTTGGACCGACGCATTGAAACGAAACGTCACGTCCACAGTGCCTTGTCAATAATGTCATTGCATCGAACATAAACGAAGATTAAATTTTGGTTAACTCTTATTTTCTGAAAAGTCTGCATTTTTAAACATTATTAGTGCCGTACTTAAGTAAAATGATCAGTGTTCAATACGTTACAAACACATATCGAGTTTAATTAACGAACTGTTACAATTATGGTGCAAATGGAGACGTCGAAGAATACTAGCAAAACTAGTTCACTTAAGGCTCTAATACTAAAAGCCTGGCGTGAACGATGGACTGACATACAATGGGGAATAAACATCAAGACCATCATACCTCGAGGAGTCAGCGGCGACCTGTACAACTTGGCGGATTGTATCCTCCAGCAGGCCATGGTCGGATGTGGAGCTAACCAGTTAGTAATATCTTATCTCAAACATTCTTTAGCGTCACATATAGTTTCATACGCAGCTGTGCTACAGAGAATATCTAAATTCGACGCATTCCACAAACCTCACTGCATTTTGAGCCTTTTGGAGTTTTTGGAAAGCTTTCTAGACAGTATTACCTGCCGTGGGAAACTAGAAGAAGAGGTAATAGCCACTGCAGTGTCATCCATAATACTGTGGCTTTTGCATGTCTATCATTATTCTCTCAGTAAATATCCGTCATCAAACACTGTTCAAAGTCAAGAACTTCTGGAAAAGTCAACATCTTTGCTTAGCTCTATAGTAAGTACTGATTATTTAGTAGCTATGTTTTATTTAGCTAAACAAAACAATCCTGATGAATACAATGAGGTAACCAAGAAGTGTCAAGAGATTACAGCCTTTATGATGATGAACACACAGTTCAAAGCTCCAGTGGCAATCCATGAGACTTTACAAAAAGTTTGTAATATGGATATTGACAAAATAGCACCATTGAATCTCAAGCCTGAACCAGTCACCCATTGTTTGCAGGCATTAGTTGCTATAAACATTTTGGCAAACCCTAGTGCTGACATGCAACAACTGTCAACTCAACTGCTAATGATAAAGAGGATCAAGGGATATTCACTAGGCAGACTTTTTTGTGAGCTAATTCGAGCTTGCTTCATTTCTTTGAATGACTCTAGTAAAGATGCATCTAAACAAGCACTTTGGGCGGCATTCACATTTCTTAAAGTCCCTCAAGTTATAAGTTACCTGCACAGCACTTGTGGCATCAGCAACAAAGAAGGAGATTTCTCTGCAGAAACTATTGAAGCCTTTGAGAAATTACTGCAGTCAACTCCGCTATTGGATATAGTTGACACTAAAAACTCTTGCAACAGCATTGTATCCTTATTGGAACCCTTAGTCAAACTGAATGTAGTGACAGAACAACACCTTGCTTACTTTAGCCAAAAACGGGAAAGCAAAGATATGAAACTGCAAAAATTAGAACCCACTGGCCTCCAGGGATCAGTGCCTTCATTCATCACACGAGCGGAACCCACTTTAGCTGGGATATTGAAGACTATGTCTGGAGATTTTCATAAAATGCAAGAGCAGTTGTATGCAATGCTCTGCCAGATAGTAGGTGGAACTTCTTTAACAACAATCTTGGCTGTTGCAGCAGTTGAGGGGAAGTTGAAGCTGTTTGTGTCAAGACTAATCAGATTTAATGAATTTGCCTTACTAGCAGCTAGTGAAAAGGGTGCTTCACAGTCAAAGGTCTATATATTTGACATATCATTTTTAATTCTATGTTCAATTGTGCAAGACTATGGTGTGGATGCCGTTTTAGAAGAGAATGGAGACTCCTTCTTTGAACAGTGGGTCAGAGAATGTATGCCACAAAAAGGTGTCCACAAGTCACCTGATCAGATTCTACAAAAATGTGATCCATCCATTGTGGACATTTTTATCCACCACTTGAGTGCGCCAGACTTTGATTTCAAGAATACCAATTTGAAACCTCATGAACTCTGTATGAATGTAAGTCGAACTGTGAAAGAAGTATTATTTGCTTGGGAACAAGGCTCATTAGCTGCTGTGGATGTTAAGAGAATGTTGGATTCTTTGAGGCAGAAAATGGCGTCATTAGCTGTATGCGCTACTGTTTGGCTGTGTGCCTATATCGATGTTGTAATCCAAGATGCTTTCTTGAAGCCAATAAATATGATACAGCAGTTACTAACTCCCCCAACTGAGGTAGAATTGGCTCAGATTGACAACTTTAAAGAGCGGGCTTTTCTAATGTGCCAAATTATTAGAAAGATGCAATATGATATTCATCCACCATCAGTCCCAAAGAACAAGAACATGACACTTCTTCCTCACACAATTATTTCCCGGCAGCCAATTTTAGAGCAGTTACAATCAGCCTGGGAGGATGTAAAAACAAGAGGCTATCTGCATATTGATGCCACACACATTATAGAAAGCCTACTGAATACTGCAGGCCCAGTGTGGTTTGTTACAAATCTTGTAAAAGAGACATTGAAGTTTAGATACCAGGAAGACCTTGATAGGTCTGTGGACATAGTTCTTGCCATGTTCCATTTGGACATCGAAAAGTGCACGGAAGCTATGCTTTTACATGTTATTCCTCAGTATTTATACAATGCCAAGTTGTCTGAAGAACTGGTGGCGCCTCAGTCTGCTACCTTAGCCAAGATGGCCGTGTACTGTGTCTATGCCGCACTTGAACAAAGCCTCTCGGCAAAGTCTCAGAATACTAGAAAACGTCGTCATGACGATGCTGATGATATGGATGCGATGGTCTCTTCAAGCAAAGTTCGGAGACTAAATGATAATAGTACAGATTCTGTGTATTACATGCAGGGACAGAGTGTACCTGGGTTGAACATGAGAGAACCCTTAGCATCTGCTTTAGAAACTTTGTATAAATCATTCTCGCAATTGGCTGGAAAAAATGGTGATGTGACACCTCAAACACAATTTATACTTGAGTTTTTGGTGTATGTTGTGCAGTGTGGTCAAGATAGAGCTCAAGTGGTTTTACAAAAAATGCCTAGTGAACTGGTTCCTACACTCATAAAGGCACTGCCTGACAGTTTTAACATAAGTTTGATTTTAAGATTACATGATTTGTCTACTCCTTACGGTAGAAAAGATACTGCCAGAGATTTGTGTCTGCTCAGAAATATGAGACTGAGACCAGAGTAACTGTAGATTGTAAGTTTAGTTATAGTCATCAGTCATAGCTTGTTTGCCACCGTCGTAGTATAAAAAAAAAAAAAAAAAAAAGTCAATAGTGTTTGAGAAAAAGGTATGTTAATGAATATTAGTAATAAGGGTAAATAAAATAAAGCTTTGTAAAATGTAAAACCTTTACTTTTTCAAACTCAATTCAACAATGTAGCAGTTACAAATTAAAACTAGATTTTCAATACTTTGTAAAATTTCTTACGGACTTTTTACATTTTTCCTTAAAAAATTAAAGAAACTCTACTTTTGTATAATAAACTAAAAAAATACTTTATTTCTGGACGGATTTTCCTCGCGGACGGATGAGCCTCATTTCAAATAGATAGAATCAGGTTTTTAATCTAGGCTCAGAACACCAGTTACTTTAAATTAAAATATTTTTACTATGATTACATCTTTATTTTTTGTCTGAAGACCAAGTCAAACTGAAATATAACGGGTCTAGCAGGATAAGGAGGGAAGTATGGCTCCTGCAAGGAATAGGTACAGCTGATTTTCGAATAACAAAAGTTTGGTAAAATATATACTTGAATTTATGACGGTTCAAGGTAGGATGATGAATATTGGATCAAGTGTGCGGCCCGATGTTAATCGGCCACCGCAGCCTATGAGCGCTTGTTATTCTAGCAGCGTCACACGCGCGTTGCCCACCCTTAAAGTAGGTAGACAATGATTCAATGTGTTGACAGGTTAAGGGTAAAATACTGTCTTCTCGCTGTCTACCCAGTGGATCCTTGGGAACTTTACCTAACATCAGAAACAACAGCACATACCTAAAGAAGTAACAGTGCAATCAACTGACATTAACTAATTAAAACACTTAATTATCTTGAGGCTACATCTCCTTCCTTATCCTGCCTAGATCATTTAGTACAATTAAATTAACATAATTATAATATGTACATCGTATACACAATCTATTCACATTCTATGTGAAGAACTAGATAATAATAATAAACCTATATAATGAGAGTAATTTGTACAAGTTTCTTACGTTAAATTGAATATACAGTCTGCCTAGCATCATACAAAATTCTTAACGCTACAAAGATCACAGGAGAGTTCCAGAGCTTTTTGTCTAAATAAAATAAAATTTATTTAAATAAGGTAACATAATATTGAACTATTTTAGAAAATTAAACAAATTAACTTTAGTTATAAAGCAGGCTTCTTGGCATCCGGAGAATCAGGATGTGGACGATCTAAAAGAAGAGAAAAAAGTTAAAGATTAATACCCACACGCAATATGTAAGTACCTAGTTACATAAAAAAATGTTTTTGTTAATAAAGTTAATTGTACTATGCAATTATATACTTTAAATTCATCTAGACTAAGCTTAGGTAGTTTCCGAATACTCTAAGTTTGGCCCATCAAGTCCCTTACAAAAAATGCTTCTCATAAGCCTTTTTTAAGGTGCAACCCCGTGTATATAAATATATACCGAATCTTGCTACCCTATGAGGTATTTTTTGATATTTTTTGACACCCCAAAAGTTGGTTGCAATCCGAATGCTCCAGGTTTAGCTTATCAAGTTAAATAAATTGGACTGGACTCTTCCATTCATACGGTACTAGTACTATACTATGATCAGTGGAGAAATTAGAAAAACCTTTGCCCAGCAGTGGGACATGATTGGTTTAAAAAAAAAAGATCATAATGCTGGAAATAATGGACCATTGACATACAAAACTTAATTACAGTGTTGTTAAGGATACGCAATTAAACCGAACTCGTAGAAAAGTTATCTTACCCATTTGCCTTCTAAGAATCTCTCCTTCCCTTGTTGCGTTATACGCTGGCGGTGGATTACTGACCCTCATTTGTAAGCTTATTCTATTAGGATTGCAATTCTCATCTACTGTGTCCGCAGTCGCGAACGATGCTCTCTGACTCCTATTCCACGTCTGCTGTTGGTAGGAACTTTCGGTTGTTACTGTGTTACATCTATTGTTAGTATGAGGAACATATTGCTCTGGGGACCAGTCGAACACGAAGGTATGACTATAGTTTTGCGTGTAAGCGGACGGCGTGCCAGACGGAGTCGGTGGAGTGGTCGTCACGTACGGACTCAGGTCCTGGTGACAAACGTCAGGGACTTTTTGGAGAGCCGATTCGGACCATGTTGGACTTGGATTCCACTGATCGACTATTTCTGTTTCTGATATATTGAAGTTTTTAGACCCTGGTCTTCTGCTAGCTATTGAGCCCGTCACGGCTACTAATGTATCGCCCCCTGAAGTGACTGTGGAAGGCGTGCATCGAGGTGACATGTTCGAAACGGGTGTGCTAGGTTTTTCATCGGTATTCTTTCCTTTCCGTTTAGCGTTCGATTGGATTCTAGTATCTTCTATCCTGACATTGTGGTACCTGAAATAGGAATCTAATGTTAAACATGCGATTTAGTTATTAGACTAACTAGTTAAGAAACATGATTATATCAGTGAATAGGGTTTATCATCGAACGATAAGTAAGAATTGAATATCTATTTAATAGAGTCGTTGACCACGCCAGCCGTGCCAACTACATTGCTGAGCGGAGACCATTTCGGCTTAACATCCCGATTTACTTGTTTAATTTTCCTATTGCTGTGTTATTTGCAAGAGGGGTTGTTTGAACAAATGTTTTCTATTATATTCTATTTTAATATCGGGTTAAAAACATCTTGCCCTAACTTTAATGTTTAGGTGGGTAGATATACCTATAATTAATTTTCCTAACTTGTAAGAGAAAAAAAATGTCCAGTACCTGTTATCCTGTAACGGTACAGAGTAATCCACTGGTCCATTGTCCGCCCTTTCATACGCATAGTGCATCGGGGTCAAATGCGGTGTCACATGTGGTATGTGAGGCTGCAGGCCAGGAGTCGGCATCATCACTTGGCTCCCGTTTATGCAGACTGGTGGGGTCGGCGTGTACTGCATGGCCGGAGGGTACACTTGGAGATCGGGCGGCGGCGGCCCGTACATCCTCGTCGCCGCTTCGTAAGCGAGCCCGTAATGCAGCTTGGATTGGACGGCGTAGTAATGGTAAAGCCAGGGGTTCGCCTTCATGACTGTTGCTTCTTGCTCACTGTGAACAATATTTTAATTTCAATACACTGTCTTGTTCATCATCAATGTAAGTTCCATCGCGGCTACTTATGGAAACTTATAGTCAACCCTGGTGACCTTGGATGCCTGGGGATCATATTTGGCGTAAAGTGAAAGTTATTAGTCACAAAAAATTAAAAATAATTATTTCTTATATATAAATTATATACTTTAGTCGAAGCTTATTTATTTTTAAAGAAAACAAAATACTTTTACTGACATTGAACAATTTCCAAGTTTTCCGACAATTTGTTATAAAAAACCAGAATGGACTGTAACAAAATCTATCCCCAACTACAATCTATCCCCAACTAAATATTACTAATATTAGGTTAGTAAATAAAATCCGATTTACATACTAAAATTACGATATTAATTAAATTACAATCAGTAGGTAAATAAATTAATATAAAAAGTAATGTGAATATGTAAATTGCAGAAGAAAATGGTCCTTACTACTAATGGCATTCCTCTGGTAATTCGTAATTATTCAATAAATAGTGCAGCATACGCAGGGACATAATAAAGCTATTTAATGTTTGAGGTAATTTCATCTGAGATAATGTGCATGTGGAAAGAATTCCCCATGAGTGCGTTGTTACAAGGTTTGGCCATTAGAGGAGGCTCTAGAATGGGGCCACTAAAGTTTAATGTTTATATTAATACCGTCAACTGCTGTATTTCTTTGTCGTCATTGCCATGCGAGTGCAATTTGAATTTATTTTGCGGTATTATTTTGCGTCTAGAAATAAATTATCTGTTTACTAGCATGTGCTCGCGATTTCATTGGCGTGGACTTCGTTAATGACACGTATACAAGCTTATATTCCTTATCTCATTATTATTTTCCTATAAATAGTATTTTAATAGAATTGTATAGAAATAGGTAATTGTAGGTATCTAGAGGTTTTCGTGAGCGCGTTGATGTCGTCTGTTCCATCCAGTAAGTTTCGTGTTCCCTTTTAAAGATGTAACTAATTATATATACAATGTGTATAAAATTTGATACGTCTACTCATATACATCATCTGGGAGTCTCATCGAACTAGGTTTAGTGTTGTGGGCTCTTTTACTAAATTCTTATTATACCAGCGGTTTAGATATTAACGATTCCAAAATAGTCAGACGTCACACAACGTTAAAATAATAATTAAATTAAATCATAAGCATATAACTGTGTAAAATAGAAGTATAGAATTTACAGGATCTACTGGAGAGGTTTCATACAAAATTAACAAAACAGAAGCTCAAGAACCCGCGATAACCCGCAATTCTATAGACAATAAATTAAAATCAACCGAACGACAATAGCACTCAGTGTTCCCGCCAGTAAGGTAGTATTAAATTTGTAGGGACCTCGGTTGACCTTTAGCGCACACCGACGTTTGAGTAAGCCAACCTTTAAGATAGTGGTTGCAGGGAAATGTCACATAGTTGGACTCAGCCCTGGACCTATATAGGCGCAGTCGTGCGGGAAAGTGCTAAAGGAAAAGCGTTAACTTAATATGATGAATATTATTTGACTTGTACAATTAAGACGTTTATCAGATTTGCCACCCAGGTCGCTTAGCCTAATCTAACAAAAAATAATAGCAGAAATAAAATATAATCATTTTTGACCTTCATTAATAGCGCAACGTCATAAAAATCATAAAATGCGATTTTAACTAATTGGTATTACTAATAAATTAATACGTAAAGGATAGAGTAGTGTCTGAAATTCATAATGTTGTCGATTAAACTAGGTAGTCTGATCTCGCTGAGTTCGCAAAGACTTGACACTCGTGGTAGTGACAATGTATGGCCGTGTCTTACTTCTCCTAAAACTAAGTCGCCTGACTTATCGTGATCATACTGTATTGGTAAGTTCAGACACAATAACTTATTACTACAGCGAAACACATTGTTTTATTTAAATAAAAGCTTGTAAAAATGACTTTTGTTGGCGACGACACATCAATGTTTAGATATGTATTGGACGGCGACAAATCGCTTTAGCATTCGCATTAGGAAAGAGATAGCGCCGAATCAAAGGGCGCGGATAGCAGCGGGGATGTTTACACACGTTCTGCATTAATGAACTTGGCCTTAAAGCTAATGGTGACTTATTACGAGTACTTGCCGTTTTAATTTCGTACTTTGTTGAACCCCTTTGCCAATGTTTGCGTTGCGCTCAAAATGTTATGTGTAATTCGTAGGAAATTATTAGTCTACTCGCAAGTCTTAAAAGAAAACTAAAGAGTCACTGTATTTTGACTGTAGGTGTAGGTAGGTATCTAATAGTTATAATTCACTTGTTACAACTATCTCTGATCATCACAAAAGGATTCATAGATGAGCATGTGGTTGTTCATTATGACAACAAGGGCTTTTGAAATAAATTTTGCCTGTATAAACATTGTAAATATTTGAATATCCCATGCATAGAGAACCTCCTTGCCTTCTCTGTGATCTTATGTTTTCATTTCATTTCTGCGGCAGTAAAAAGCTAATTCGTATTAAAATCTCTGCATGGGACGATAGCATATGAAACTAAATTACTTATTTATGTAATTTAGTTTCATATGCAGCAAGCATCTCAAATTACCTATTAACTTTAATCGATATACAATAATTAGCGAAACCAAAATATACCTTTCACTATGTTTTATAATAATCTATTTATTAGTAAGAAGCTATAACCTAGTCGGTAATGTGAAACCAGCCTAATGGCCGTTAGAGAAAAAGTAGCGTAGGTAGTGTAAGACTAACCCAGCGGGGTCAATAGCAATTAGAATTAATTAGTAGAATTTACTGCTCGGTTCGCATTATAGAAGTCGTCGGTTGGCGAATAATTTTCTTCGGAGACGTGTTATTTTCTGCGAATTATACCAATAAACTAGATTAATTTGATGCTGCAAATCGGATCACTTCTTACCTATAAGTATATAAGTTTCCTGTAGTAACATTCAATTTTACTTTGATATTCCTTTTATTTTCGATGTTTGTCAGTATGATTTTATCCATATATCAATTTTTTATAGCAAGAAATAATTCAAGGTTTCTAGATTTTCAAGGTAACTAAATTAATTATTTCAACTAATGGTTATTTTTGAAATGTTTTAGGTATAATGATAAGTGACAGACAACAGAGACGTCACTATATAAAATGAAGTCGATATTGGAATGTAACATTATTTGTACGAAAATTTTAGGTGAGTAGTTAAGACTTCCTCACGTCTTATGATAACCACTTTTTCCTTACGCATATCCCGTTAATGAAATCTGCGTATGTATGTAGTTTTTTAAAGAATAGCTCGTTATGCATAACCGAGTTAATGGAATGTTGGAAATCGTATCCGTCGCTGCTTCCCGCCAATTTGTGCGTCCGCGCAGCCAACGCATAAATCTCTGCGACATGACGTAGGCGGTCGACATGTTGACAATTTGTTGTCGTTCACTGTATTTTCTAGGGGGTGCGTCCATTGACGACGCTGCGTTTAGTTTATAATATAGTGTTATACTAATTAATTCGTATTTACTTATTATTATTGTATAATAAGTATTTTGAAATCTCCGAAATGGTGTGTGGTAGCGTTGATTTAAGCTAACTTTGTAGTTGTACTGACGTGACGTGTTAACTATAAAATGCACGATGCAACCATAAACGTCATACATTCATATTTATGGACGTTAATTTGACGTTTATACTGCTTTTTTTTTATCTTTACAAAAAAATACCGCATGGTTTTAATGATAACTTTCGGAAATATGCATCTACCTACCTTGTGATTTTCTGTTATTATCTGTTATCTGTCGTGATTTTCTCACCTGATGGTCTCATCGGAACATCAGCGCTAGGAATCCCTATGCTGAGATGAGGCTATTTCGTGGCAAATTTTTTTTCTACTTCTTTCTCAATGTATTAAGTCTGTCTGTATCCACGAATAAACTATATTCTATTCTACATGAAGACGCTTGTTTTTTTAAGCAAATCTTGCATTTAAGCTATGTCACTTTCTCGTAGAAATTACCTACTTTCTTAGCCGCTCAGTGGTGTCGCTTAAGTGGTGGACCGGCGTTCTCGTGCCGGAGTCAACTTTATAATTCCCTTCGACTAATACGAGCCTTCCCTAACTAGTTGCATTATTTATTACAGTAAATCTATCAAAACCGATAACTGAACCTAAATGGTCAGCTAAATCTATTTATATAGGTAACCAAGTTAAGCCCGGTGCACCTATTAAATTCGCTATCCACATAATCCCGGCTCATTATCGAAGGCATTTCGTGGTAGCAATATTTGGTATGCGTGGAAATATAATGGCATATGTGCATATGAGGTGGGTAGGTTCTTAGGGCATTATGGTACTAAGGGTGGTATTTGTCAGTGGAAAGCACGAAGTAACATGAGTAGGTTGCGCAAGCGCATCTGGGCAGGAGACAAATGACGCAATCGCGCGAACAATGCGCGCTTGTGAGCAGTGGGATTAAGCTTTAGGGTGAATTTCGGGGCAATAATTTATAAGAGCTAGCGGTGTGGAATGTGGATGTTTGGTATCAAATATCTTGGCTGGTCATTACGCTGTTGTGATATCAGCATGATTGAAATGGATACACACTCACTCTAGGTCAATGAAAGCGGGTCACTTTGTATGAACATTTCTATGCGAAATGACAAGTGTGAATTAGAAATATGCATGATTTTTTTGGAAGACGTCATTCGATTCTATTTCCCTGTAGATTCAAATGTCTCTAATAAACCTACTATCTATAATAGCCCTGAAACGTCAAAAATGTGAAAATACGTTAGGCGTCTGCGCCGTGCGTCAAAACGCCCCATACAAAAAGTGTGAGGTTTGTGACGTCACCGACCAAAAGTTGCAGAAAACTGTTTGGAAGGAACAAGCTTTTGAAAGATTTTTGTAATTTTAGGCACGAAAAAATGCGTTTAGCTATATAGTTGTCATACATTTTTTTTCACGTTAGAACATAAGTAATCGAACTGAAGTTTCGAAAATACATTTGAGGTTTATTTTTTTATAAAAATTGCCTAAAATTTTACGTTTTTAAACCGCAATATCTTTAAAAACTGTTAAAAATTAGTACGGCTTTCCACTTATTTATATTAATTTGGGGTTGTTGAACGTGTTTATGGAACAAATTCAATTAAATATTAACAAACATACGAGTATAGTGCAAACTGTTCAGGATTAAAAAGACTTTAATTCTCTTAAAAGGATTTAAATACTTTACGAGTAATACTCAATCAGGTGAGTAAATTCCCATGCAGCGCTTTGCAGTCGCTATTAACTTATATTTGTTAGGATTTATTCAGGTTAGGTTTTAAACGTGTTTTAGAATTTGGTTGTCTGATTTATTTATTTAGAAATTAAAAAATATATTTTTTAAATTTAATGTCACCTGCGTATTCGTAGGTGACAGATATGAATAAAATTGTTATTTATAAGCATCTTATTATGTGTTTCGTATTTGTACCACAGCTGAAGCTTAACCTAAGCGCCTGCGGGCCACATGGTCACCGCCCTTTGTGCCTGATTGTTTAGGTCAGCTGGGCTGTCACCCACTCGTGCATTGAAATTAATTTAGATTTACAATCTACCAAGCGCCTACTGGCGGTTCAGATGAATTGCCTCTTAGTCATGCTAGTTTATAGGGATAATAACATTGTTAGTACAAAGTGTGCCCCTTTAATGAGTACCTAAGGCTAGTTTCGTGTCCGTTATTGATTTCGTTGGTAGCTGAATTAGCTAGTTAATCAATATAGCATTTCGAAGGGAACTTAAACTAAAGCTTATCGTGAAATTGAATGAAAGCGTAAACGTTTTAATTAGCGAGAAACAATAGCCTTTTAACTGCAAGCGCGCAACTAACGGCTCAGCCTGGAGTCTAAAGCTTTTTATACTAAAACATAATTATTAAACCAAAGTGTTCCAGCGTTCTCTAATCTACACTGTGCAATCAATAAAATTACAAGCTGCGTCTCTTAAAATTAGTCAAGTTTTCGTGTATTTTGTGGCTATAAAATATGGTTGGGATTAAAGCGTGGAGCGGCGCCATCGATCAGGGCCGGCGCTTGTTAAACACAGTTTCTCACATCACAACAATAGCCCTCTGCGGGCATATTTCAAACCATCCGATAGCAACATCGGCCGGCCGATCGGCTCGCAAGCCGCACTCTAACTCAATAAATCACCTCTTTACAATATTTATTCGCTGGTAACCCCACCACGGGTTTGCGATGCGATTTCGCTTGGTAAACGGAATGTTAAACACGGATGAGAAGCGATAAAGCCAGGATGATGATGGATGCGTTTAGTGTCGCGTATCCTGACTCGCTTCGTAGTCTATAGAATTATCGACAGAAAGTCAGTAATTCGCATGTTTATTTAAATAGGTATATTAGATATAACTGCATTCGTAAAAAAACCTCTACAAAGTATTACGTTCAGTTTATAAGGTTGCTTTGAACATAATAACTATCTTGTATTTTCTGTTATCACATGAATGTGATGTGTATTATGATTTTTTTGTACTCGTCGACTGTAACGCTTGAATTGATTTCATACAATATTATAATACACTCGTTGCCGCCAGGGGGGCACCGGCACATCCACCAGGCACATGCAGCAGGTTATATGGCTGTCGTTGAACTCAATTCTGAAGGCTTGCTTATTTTAAGCACTCGTAGAAAAAGTATTGTATACAATAGTGACATTATTCAAAAATTGCTCCTAAAAGTGCCATCTTCATCTTCCAAATTTTATAATTGCTCATTTACGTTCCAGGCCGTTCGTTTGTGGAATTCTCTCCCTCTCAACATTAAACGCGCGCAATCTATTGCTAGCTTTAAATCGCAACTTAAGGAATACTATTTATCTCTTCCTTGGGTTTTTAAGTTGACACTGTTGTTTCTTATTGTGTGTATTATATATGTATATATGTACGTATATGTATGTTTATTTTGTATTTATTTAAGTATGTATATTCATATGAATGTGCTGTGTTATCTATTTCGTCTCTTTTGTTTCTATGCACCACCTACTGCTTATTGTTTTTCTCTAGTCTCCACTACCCAAAGGTTGTCTGGAAGAAATCGCTCATTAGCGATAAGACCGCCTGTTGTTACCTCTACCTAAATTTATCTAATTGTAAAATTTGTGCTTGTAACTGTATGAGGTGTGCAATAAAGAGTATTTATTATTATTATTATTATTCTCTTTATTCATTTTTCTTCTTAGGATTAGGTTTTTTACAATATTTATATAACTAAAAGTAAAATATAAAAATACATCTAAAACATACAAAAATAATAAAAACATTATAAAAAACCTATCCTAGGGTGCCGCCGGCAACGGAGCAAGGCCCAGGCTGCCGGTGGTCAGGGCCGCAGAGAGAGGAACCTTCGGACTATGCGCGCCGTGTCCAGGATAACCGCCTTCTGGATCTGACCCTTGATCCAACCACAACCCCGTAGCGAAAGTCTCTCTAGGTGTTGGTCGAGATTCTTCGCTATGAGACCGTTCGCAGAAACAACTATCGGCACAATGATCGCCGAATCAACCTCCCACATGGCGGTTACCTCGTGAGCCAAGTCTAGGTACTTGCTGGACTTGTCCTTCTCGGCCTTCACGAGGTTCTCGTCACATGGGACGGTGATGTCGACGAGCATGGCCCGGCGTTGTGGTCGATCCATTACCACGATATCAGGCTTATTGGCTTATTATTATTATTATTAAGCTTTTAAATCTCGTACCTTAGACCATGAAGCTTGCTGAGTGCAACAAGCTTCGTAGCCTAAACACGGTATTCGACTGAAAAACTCTTCATTATGTCACGATTGTATAAAATACAATATAAAAGTTTAGTGATTATACAGTAATATGCAACCAGTCAGGAAAGCAGTCCAGTAAGGAAAATTTAAACAAAATTCTACGGTGGTTGTGGTTTTTTAACCTAAAAAGATTAAACTTGTAAAATTGTAATATTTAAGGGCAATTGATATTATTAAAATACCTAAATAATCTATGATATATAATAATGACAGATGGGTTATACAAGCTCCAAAAGCAGAAGTGAGAAGTGAAGCACTTAAAATGAGTGAATTCAAACAATTGTCGCTAGTCGCGCATCGGCAAGTGAGAGATGCGGACGTGCCAATGAGCTCCCGTCACACGCATGAGAAAGAGACAAACTGTATTTTTTTAACAATGAGAGCGACAAAGATGTATGTAATGATTGCCAAAATAGATAAACATAACCGTATTTTATTTTATTTAGGAAGTATTTTTTGTGCTCATTTTGTTCCCACTGTAAATAATACGAGAAATGTAAATCCAGATTTTCCAATATGAAATATCTTAGTACGGCCGTTTCCAAGATCCTGATCCCGCCTAAAGCAAACTAAATCGCACTCGGGCTGATAGTAAGGGCTGTATTTACGCGAGCTACGTCCCGCGACGTCATCTCTAGTATTGATATCTCAATAGGGAAGTTTGTAAGTGACCGCGTTAAGTTATGATGGTCATTTTTCAAAGTCGGTTCGCTGCGGGTTGGCACTGGACTTGTCGGTTTAATGGCTCGGCTTTTAAACCAATTAGTTCACAGAGACGGGTACGCTGGTGTTCTTAAATGCGCACATTTTTCACTTGAATATTTTTGTTCGACATGGCCTATATGCTGTTGGAAGAGTTACTACATAGGTAGCTAGAACGTGTCGGGTTCAAATTAATGAAATACACATTGTCAATTGTTCTCAGTCTTTGGTAATACCTATACTTACATAAGTATCTACCGGATAGCATACCCATCATATTATTACACTCTCTGAGGCATGTCACGCTAAAAACATGTATGTTATCGGCTACTCTCGTACTAGTACTCTGGTATTTGAAACAGACATTTGACAATGAAGAATAATCCGACAGCAACCTTAAGCTCAAAGAATTTTAAATATTTTAACGTAGTTAAGTAAACAAAATTACCTAGCTAAAGTATAAAATTATCTCCAATTATTGGTTAATTCATAATTACTGTTTGCCGTACCATACAAGTACTATTAAGGTCGTAATCATAATTGGTTCTTGCGGGAACCTCGCGGACTGACGGTAAACCTCATACACTTAGCCTGGGCTTACATGATATTATATCTATTAAATTATATCGCGCGAACATAAAGAACCTATCATACTATTATTTCGTTGAAAATTAAAGCAAAAAGGTTTGTAATTTACGTAAGAAATTCTTAACATAGCGCCAAGCATCTGATTACTTTAAGCACAGTGTTAACTTCATGTAAACTACCTACGGGTATTGACTTTAGTCAGCAGATGCGAAAGCTTTGCTCCACCAAGCATTAGAACCGTAAAAACAGTTTTCCAATGGCAGTTACGACTGTTATGCGTGATGGGGCTTATTACTAACGAAAATGTTAGATAAGGTGAGGCAAATGTTCAGAAATGGACGTAATTTCGTTGACGTGATGAACCATAACGTTGTCTGTACTGTAGCAACCCAATCATATCTTACAAATAGAACTGTATAAAGGTAAACTATATTTTTAACCTACGCGTTCACCTTTGATCATATCTACAAGTCATCTTATGATCACTCATAAACACGTAACCAAAGTAACATAAATAGGTAATTTTGATTTTGACACAATATTTATAATATCAATACAAATCAATGCCGCGTTAGAGTTAAAACATGAAAATTTGATTCACAATTTCAAAATCTTACGACATTTTATTTTACCTATGTCTTACAATGATATCATCTCATGTGAATCTTTTCGTCAAATGAAACTATTAACTTTCCGAGTATAACTTTTAACCTACGCGTTCCTCTACAACACCTTTGATCTTATCTACAAGTCATCTTATGAACGATCACTCTTAAACACGTAACCAAAGTAACATACTTAAATAGGTAATTTTAATTTTGACACAATATTTATAATATCAAATACCTATCAATGCCGCGTTAGAGTTAAAACATGAAAAGTTGATTCACAATTTCAAAATTTTACGACAACTTATTTTGATATGTAAGATAAGTATGTCAATGATATCATCTCATGTGAATCTTTTCGTCAAATGAAACTATTAAGTTTCCGAGTATAACTATTTCATTCAGAAGTAGTTTCACAGCAACAAAAATTATGTCAGGTTGTCATTAAGGCTCTGGAATCAATCGAGGCCGCCCTCGTAAAATCAATCATGTATGTGATCAACTTTGATTGATTTGACAGAACCACACGTTACAATTATGCAAAAATGTTTATGTTCGTTTCAATTTATCACCAGCCATACAAATAAACTAAATATTCTTGAGAATAACATCTCTAGGCGAGGATTAAAGCCAGTAACGAGCTCGCATTACAAATATTAGAGACATTGATTTAAATGAAAAGCAATTCCACGATTCGATACGATTTGTCGATCGGAATATAATTATTGCACCGGCTAACATTTCACGAGATATAAGACAGGCAATTTAATCGGATACATTATTCGTGTCAATAATATTGATTTTATTATGCGTTATCTACGTTCGTTTGAACTTTAGACTGGTTCTGCGGTTTTCGGAAATGTTACTCTAAAATTTGGAACGACTTTATCATAATAGGTAACGCCTTTCATGTGCTGCCGAAAGAAGAAAGAAACATTTTATTCTCAAAAAGCACACATTACAGAACAAAAAAAGGTAAGAGTACAAAACTAAAACACAAAACAGAAACAGTAAAAAGTTGAAAAAATAACACATTAAATACAGAAAGGAGTTTGTCTCTTAAAGGAAACTACAAATTTACTGGACATAAAACATTTTTGGCAAAATGTATAATAGGGATGATGACACATGTTGAATTATGCAATAAAATTTAGTTGATAGGATGCAGAATTACCAATATATCCAAATAAGGTGAAAATTAAAAAAATCTATTGAAATGGTTCAAAGATATCATGCTTCAAAATTTCAAAATTTTAAATTTTTTTAAAGTACGAATTTAACAAAAAACAATGATACCATTAGATTTTTAACATTTTACTGTTAAATAAATTGTAATAAATTGTAATATACATACATAAACGCAACATTTCACTGTAAAAATAGCAATTTCATAATTTTTCCATACTTTAAACAGAGCGACTATATGATCGTGACGTCACTTTTGCACGTCATTTTGTTAGGAGCGTTTCGAGAAAAAAATGCAAATCTCAGACTTTTAGTCTAATTTCTGACTTTTGTGTTGCTTTAACGCAATTGGCCGCATATAGACATTTGATCCTCAAAACAAAACGAATCGATTGATACCATACATGAAAAAATTTCACCATGCCTAATATGCGCTATGATATAGCAAACTTTAACTGTATAATGTACTTCAACTAATGATCTAACCAAATTAATCCGTTGTCTCAATCTGGTCTCGATTAGTGTTTTATTTTTTCCCCAAACAATGGGATCCTAGTTTTTCCTCTTATAGAGTTTAGGAATAAGATATACCAAAACGACTATTTTATATTTTAAGAAGTAAGTACCTGACTTATAAATTTGGGTAGTGCATTTTATTTATTTACTAAGTTATTTCTAAACGTGGGCGCGCGTATGTTACCCCGTCAGTTTGACTGATAATCTCAGTTGATTGTCCGAGTCAGTTAGATCGCGATTTCAATGATTTATGTCTGAATAATGGGCGGGCGCATGTGACCCGAGCGTATGCGATTAGTATGTCGTATAAAACTCCACATTTGACGTTTGTTCACGTCGTAATTGCGCCTGCGCGGGGCGGTCATGATGAAGTGATTTCACCCTTGATCGCCGCTCGATTGGCGGTTGTTTCGATATATTAATGGGTATTAAGAGGTTCTCCAAGGAAAGGACGATTAAGCTGAATGTTTGCAAGGGGTCAGATAATTCAACGGTCATAAGTTAGAGTGGTTCTTATTAGACCGAGTGAGACTTAACCTGCCATGGCCGACTACGGGCTATACTTAACTTATGAATGCGCACTATAATGGGAGATACGAGCGTTATGGGAAATATTTCACTTTGTTGTTGTTATGTTGGTTTTCTTCGTAGATATTCGCGTGGACTTAAAACATAGCCGGACCCTAAATAAGCGTAAACTGCATGATATAAAGCAAATAATAAGTAATTATTTCACGTTAAACATCCTGGTTTTACTTTATTGCTCACCTTAAGACTTGATTGGTGCAAACAATGACAGGCCGCTGTGAATTATCCAAGTTGTCTTTTAATTGTAGAACCGCGTGGACCCACAGGAACTGGCCGGACCTTCGCTGTAGCCGCAGTAGAGCTATGCAGGACCGCTCTTGCTCAGACTGGGTTACTGCGGACAACGCTTCAGTATCAGATCGCAGTCGGAATACATTCAAATATGTTTCTATTGTTTACACTCAATGATTCCATATCATTAGATACCAAACTTCTGATATCATAATCTCATTAATGAGCACGCACACCAGAAATACAAACTTCCGCAATCAACAACTATACCCGCTAATGCAACCAGTCAACTCAAGTCAATAGAACACTTAATTGTTTATCACAAATCCAAAACCAACAGAGTGTGAATTGTGCTAATCGAACGTATCTAAAATTAGACTATTGTTAATGAACAGATTATCGAGCGATAGCTAAATAATATGCCGCTTAACAAGACACTTTTACAGCGCGTACCGAAACATTACAACCAGCTTGCCTCCTACAATCCCTTTCTAAGTGTAATCGCTTCAGTTAGAGTTTAAAGTTGAACGAGTGGGCAGTGAAAAGGCGTTGATGTGTTTAGAGGCGCGGTAGGCATTGACAATGTTATGATAGTAATTTACATAGGCCAGAAATGGCCTGGGCGATGATGGTGCGTAAGCTCATACCGTATATGGTGTCCAATTCGAGCCCATCGGCGACGTAAAAGGCTCAGTTTGTTTGTTGATCAAATTAGCCGATAAGATTTGGGTTTAGTTTGTTTTGATTGGGCCTTTTTGTAGTTTGAACTGGTATGGTAGATGATATTTTTTTTTATTTACAATTACCTGGCTCACACATATATTTATTAGGTATAGTAGCTATCACAGCGATGTAGATTTTTATAAGCATGCATGGATTGCAACGACGAAATTGAGGTAAATGTCCCACATATTTTACTTCATATCCCCGTGTTGCAGTGGAGCGACTGGATTGCGAGTACATGGTTGGAAATGTCTTTCCTAAACCAGGTTGCACCTTTGCCTATCTATTCGCAGACGATAATTGTCGATCCCATTTTCTAGCATTTGCACTGAAAGTCATACGTAAAGCAGCAAGGGCGAATGGCTCACGGGTTTAGCATAGGACAACCCAATAATTACATCTGAGTGACTTCTGCATGAATTTCATGATAATGTAATGAAAAATAATTAAGTTCGATGTGACAATTTAGTTTTTAATAATGACATGTATTTAATGCTGAGAATATGTATGAGCAACAATGCACGAGTAATAATAAAATAAATTAACGTAAAAAAGTTTTAAGTTAAACGGTTTTATTTCAATCAATGTTGTACCAAAAACTAGAAAATAAAAATTTATACGAATTTTAGTCCCACATACATTGCTTCCTGGAGAGTAATCATGTATGACGGATAACAGAATAGGCATCTGGAGTCGGATGCTAAAGGCCCTATTTGTCTCTATATCAGTGGATTAAGTCATAATCGGAAGCTTTTATCAGACTAAAATAAAAACGTGGGGCGTCTAATATAAGGTGGAGTGGGTTAAGTATGTAATGCAGACTATTTAATCTAAAATCAGTCACGTAGCTATGCTTTAATGTTGTTGGAGGTGGCGTTAGTGTGAGAGTACTACGAGTAGTATTAAAAATATGTATATATAAATTATAAAATGAGTCAAATACTTAGATATTTAGTTTGCGAAATGAAATGTGAAATTAAGTAAATATGGTGAGTTAATTTGTATAAGGGCTAGCATTAGCAATTCTTATTTATTTTTTATTTACTAGTCGACTTGAGTGCCCTCCACTGCTGGGCAAAGGCCTCTCCACTTGATTTCCATGATTTTTTAGGTCTTATAATTTTCTCTATTATTGTTTTACCATGTAATTACGATTTTGAATCACAGGATTTTCGTTCATTGGTAGCTTAACCTGCCTGCCTAATTTCTTTGTCGTACCAACGCCCCACGTTTTTATTTTAGTCTGATAAAAGCTTCCGATTATGACTTAGTCCACTGATATAGAGACAAATAGGGCCTTTAGCATCCGACTCGAGATGCCTATTCCGTTATCCGTCATACATGATTACTCTCCAGGAAGCAATGTATGTGGGACTAAAATTCGTATAAATTTTTATTTTCTAGTTTTTGGTACAACATTTGATTGAAATAAAACCGTTTAACTTAAAACTTTTTTACGTTAATTTATTTTAAAGTTTTTAGTAAAATTTTTGTACTTGTAACCAGCCCTATTGACCGTAGTAGGTATCTGATGGGAAAACTATATGTGCTGACATCTCAATTGGTATTATATTAATTGTATGTGACCTTTCGTGTGTTTAAAGTGGAGGGTACCTACATTAAGTTGGGTAGTTGGGTACCTACGTATATTATAGGGTACATATATGTATACAGTGTGGGAAAAATCTATGGGTCCTGGAGGGGAACTAAATCCTTGAAATAGCTTAATTTACGTAAAGGACATTCTTTTATTTTAAAAATTTATGCGAAGCTAAAAGGCTGAGTACGTCACAGTGAGAATTGCTTTAGGAGCAGCATGTCATGGACCTGATAAAACTCAATGGTCAAGTGTTTTAGCGAGCCCGAGGGCCGAAGGCCCGCGGGTGAGCCGCAATATACGCGAAGCTAAAAGGCCGAGTACCGCGTATTGCATACGATCGGAACATCACAACGAGAATTGCTTCAGCAGCCGTATGATATGGACTTTATAAAACTCAATGTCCAAGTGCCTTAGCGAGCCCCAATCTTTGCGAAGCTAAAAGGCCGAGTACGTCACGGCGAGAATTGCTTCAACAGCAGCATGACATGGACTGGACAAATCTCAATGGTCAAGTGTCTTAGCGAGCCCGAGGGTGAGCCGCAATCTATGCGAAGCTAAAAGGCCGAGTACGTCACGGCGAGAATTGCTTCAATAGCAGCATGACATGGACTGGACAAAACTCAATGGTCAAGTGTTTTAGCGAGCCCGAGGACCGAAGGCCCGTGGGTGAGCCGCAATATATGCGAAGCTAAAAGGCCGAGTACCGCGTATTGCATACGATCGGAACATCACAACGAGAATTGCTTCAGCAGTAGTATGATATGGACTTTATAAAACTCAATGTCCAAGTGTCTTAGCGAGCCCGAGGGCCGAAGGCCCGAGCGTGAGCCGCTATCTATGCGAAGCTAAAAGGCCGAGTACGTTACGGCGAGAATTGCTTCAGCCGCAGCATGACATGGACTGGACAGATCTCAATGGTCAAGTGTCTTAGCGAGCCCGAGGGCCAAAGGCCCGAGGGTGAGCCGCAATCTATGCGAAGCTAAAAGGCCGAGTACTGCGTATTGCATACGATCGGAACATCACAACGAGAATTGCTTAAGCAGCAGCATGACATGGACTTGATAAAACTCAATGGTCAAGTGTCTTAGCGAGCCCGAGGGTGAGCCGCAATCTATGCAAAGCTAAAAGGCCAAGTACGTCACGGCGAGAATTGCTTCAGCCGCAGCATGACATGAACTGACAAATCACAATGGCCAAGTGTCCTAGCAGCATGACATGGACTTGATTAAACTCAATGGTCAAGTATCTTAGCGAGCCCGAGGGCCGAATGCCCGAGGGTGAGCCGCAATCTATGCGAAGCTAAAAGGCCGAGTACCGCGTATTGCATACGATCGGAACATCACAACGAGAATTGCTTCAGCAGCAGCATGACATGGACTTGATAAAACTCAACAGCCAAGTGTCTTAGCGAGCCCGAGGGCCGAAGGCCCGAGGGTGAGCCGCAATCTATGCGAAGCTAAAAGGCCGAGTACGTCACGGCGAGAATTGCTTCAGCAGCAGCATGACATGGACTTGATAAAACTCAACGGTCAAGTATCTTAGCGAGCCCGAGGGCCAAAGGCCCGAGGGTGAGCCGCAATCTATGCGAAGCTAAAAGGCCGAGTACCGCGTATTGCATACGATCGGAACATCACAACGAGAATTGCTTCAGTAGCAGCATGACATGGACCGGACAAAACCCAATAATTAAGTGTCCTAGCGGTCACGACTCAGGAGTTGGAGGTAAATAAAACACGTAAACGTCTATACCTCAAACTAGAACACTATTTTTAAATGCATACATTCTTCAACTGGTCCTTTATGGCAGCCAGTAGCCTAGCAGCATTACGATTGAGGAGTTAGAGATCAAACGTAACGTAAATGTCTCTAGCTAAAACTAATGCACTATTTTTAAATTGACACATTCTGGTACCGGTCAGTTACCATGCAGCATCAGAAGTGAGGAATTGGAGATCAATATGAAATGTAAATGCCTCTACCTAAAACTAGAGCACTACCTACTATTAATTGACACATTCTCCAACCGGTCAGTTATGGCAGGCTGTAACTTTGCATCATTACGACTGAGGAGTTGGAGATCAATATGTAACGTAAATGCGTCAACCTAAAACTAGAACACTATTATTAAATTGACAAATTCTCCACCCTGTCAGTTATGGCAGGCTGTAACCTTTCATCATCACGACTTAGGAGTTGGAGATCAATATGTAACGTAAATGCGTCTACCTAAAACTAGAACACTATTATTCAATTGACACATTCTCCACCCTGGCAGTTATGGCAGGCTGTAACCTTGCATCATCACGACTGAGGAGTTGGAGATCAATATGTAACGAAAATGCGTCTACCTAAAACTCGAACACTATTATTAAATTGACACATTCTCCACCCTGTCAGTTATGGCAGGCTGTACCCTTGCATCATCACGACGGAGGAGTTGGAGGTCAATTTGAAACGTAAATGCGTCTACCTAAATCTAGAGCACTATTATTAAATTGACACAGTCTCCACCCGGTCAGTTATGGCAGGCATTACCTATGCAGCATCAGAACTGAAGAGTTGATGGTCAATATAAAGTCACTAAGGGTTTATTTACTAGCAACAATAATATAAGTAGTTAAATTAGCACATGTGTACGACCCTCGGTTAAGGTAAGCAGTGTCTCTGCAGCATCAGGATTTGAAGATCAAAGGTTGAAAATATTATTAAAAGTTATTGTCACGGAGACCTGATACGCATACCAAATTTCATCGAAATCTGTTAAGTAGAAATGGTCGAAAAATCGATTGCAAGATTTGATGCGTATAAATATACAAATAAATAAACAAATATACGAGGTCAAGCTAAATAAAACCGTTTAAAAAAGCAAGGTTACAGAGGATATCGGCCCACCCCTTCTGTGCCACCAAGCACTCTGGGCGCTCGTCGGTTGGGCATACAATGGCCCATTTTGCCAAAGCCTCCGAAGCGTATGGTATAATGACATTGCCGCTCTCGATTCGATATAGTCCCGTCTCGTTGGCAATATTTTGAGGGTTAAGTTTCGAAAATTCTAAAGTCACTTATTATTGAAGTTGGAAATACAGTGTGTACATGAGAATCTCTGTGTCATATTCAATTGGTGCTTTTTTTGTAATTCAATAATTTGAGGTTAACTTTTTTAGCTTGCCATAATTTGAGTAAAAGAATATTAGAGTTAGAAAATATAACTGTTTTGTATTTAGAACAGTTTTATTGTTGTACAAAACTAGTTTGTGTCATTTACGTCGAGTGCAATTTTATATAGTATGACAACGCTAAAAAACTACGTATAAAAAATTAGAGTTCATAAAATAAGGATTAACTATATCATCACCTCAAAATATGTCAATAAAATCAATATGTGTCAAATTAAGCAATGAAAATTTAAGTTTCTTGGTAATTTCGTATTTTTAGGCTGTTATCGTTTTAATAAATTATTAAAATCATCAGAGTTCACATTCTAATAATCAAAAAGGGATTTTAAAGTAGATATTTCAATTTGTGTCACTTTCATCAATGATATTTCGTCTAAAATTAAACAGAAATAATATTTGCGTTCAGAGGAAATCTTCTTAACTATAGCGCGTGACCTTGATGGTACGCCTGTTCGGCTTACTTCTGTAATGACCACTAGAAGTAGACCCCCGGCTCGCTTCTTAACAAGCTAATCCATGGGTCAACTAGGCGCTGGCATCTTAGCTGTTACGATGTAGGTACTTGCTCACGGAGGCGCGCGCGGGGTGATAAAGCTGACATACTCGACAAAGGAACTGAGCGGAGGAGCGAGCGAGTCGCGGGAAGCCGGCGAGTAGGGCAATGAACTCGTGCGTGTCTCGCCAATACGTACCTTTTTGAGCGGTAGCCGCTTTGTTTGTGTTTTGACTAGACTGTTGAGTACATTTTTGAAGATTTCAAGCATCGTGAATTATGGGTAGAAAACGCAACGTAATATTTTTATTTAGTTCTGTTTTATTGGAACGAAGTTCCTTATCGGACGGTTCGCGGGTGGGGGGCTAGGCGAAAAAAAGTCACGTGACCGTCACGAAAAAGCATTGAGAAACATGTGACATGGAATGAAATAAAAAAAATGAAAAATAAAATAAAGTGAAGTGAAGTGAAAAATCTCAAAAATCTCAAAAATTTCAAAAATCTCTAAAATTTCAAAAATCTCAAAAATCTTAAAAATCTCAAAAAATTCAAAAACGACAGAAATTACGAAAAAGTCAAAAATTAAATAATATTACTTCGTTCTAACCGAGTGTTCCACGACACTAACGTATTTTTCGTCTGTATTTTGTTTTTATTTTGTCATTTTGTATTGATTCTGTTTTTATTCCGTTTATTTTGTTTAATTGTATTCTTATTTTACTCTTTTTTTTTATACCACAACGTGGCAAACAAGCATACGGCTCGCCAGATGGTAAGCAGTAGCATATGGATGCCTGGAACACCAGAGGTGTCACATGCGCGTTGCCGACCCTTTACAAAAAGGAGGAACAAGTTCGGAGTTCATTACCTCGGCCATTTTTAAGGTTCCGTACCTCGAAAGGAAAAAACGGAACCCTTATAGGATCACTTTGTTGTCCGTCTGTCTGTCTGTCTGTCAAGACCATTTTTCTCAGGAACGCGTGGAGGTATCAAGCTGAAATTTATATCAAATATTTAGGTCTATTGTCCCTTGGAGCAGTGAAAAAATCAAACTTATAAGCTAACGCAATCAAAAGATACAGTCGTTTATGCTGCAAATTTTATAGTTTTTCGGCACTCGCAAAACGTACGGGGTACTTCCCGTGAACTCAGAAACTCTGTAGTGGCATTCAAGACCAGATCAAAATAATCAGTAAGGACGCCCTATGCAACTTCAACAAAGATACGAAAAATTTAAGTGTTCAAGAAAAATACGACCTATGGGAGAGGAAAATAAAACAAGTAACACAAAATCTCACAAAAACAAATAAAAAACTAGACAATGAAATAAGTAACTACACAAGGGAACTAATCGAAAAAAGAGCGAATCTTATACAGGAATCTAACAAAAATAGACAAATTAGGAACCACATAGCAGCCCTGAGCAAACTTATAAAACTAAATCTATGAAAGGACAAGGAAAAGTACAGAGAAAGCGTCATAGAGGAGCACGTTAATAAAACTGGAGGCATAAAAAAAGCGTGGAAGGAATTAGAGACCAAAAAAAGCTGGATTATAAAAATAAACAATAACCGTATGGGTGGCTGCGAAACAAGAAGGCAAAACATACTGGAAGTAGCCACAATGTTTTATAAGAACCTTTATGAAACTCAAGAGCCGCAGCAAACAACAAATCTAGAGCAAGATGGGGAAGAGGAAATACCAACCATACTAGAAGCCGAAGTTGAACGAGCTATCGCTTCCCAAAAGAAAGAGAAATCACCAGGGCCAGATGGTATAACGAACGAGCTCTTGGTCTCTACAAAAGATGCTACAGTCCCAGTATTAACAGCAATCTTCAATGAGGTTATTTCTAAGGAAAAAATACCTACCCAGTGGACCATATCAAATATTATATTGCTGTTTAAGAAAGGGGACCCATACAATATAAACAATTATAGACCTATAAGTTTGATGTCAAATGTTTATAAAATATTTGCGAAAACAATGTTACACAGAATAACAAACATACTAGACGAGAATCAACCAGAGGAACAGGCCGGGTTTAGAAGAGATTTTTCGGTGCTAGACCACATATTCACTGTGCGGCAACTCGTAGAAAAATGTAGAGAATACCAAGTCCCATTATATATAGCCTATGTAGACTACAGTAAGGCGTTTGATTCGCTCATACATTCGAAGATTTGGAAAGCTCTGAAGGAACAAGGTGTAATGCCGAAATACATAAGGTTAATCAAAAACATATACGAAGCAAGTACTGCCAGAATACAATTAGAAAGCAAGGGAGAGGAGATCAAAATAAACAAGGGAGTAAGGCAAGGAGATCCGCTTTCACCAAAGATATTCTCTGCAGTGCTGGAGGCAATATTCCGGAACCTTAATTGGGATACGAACCCCAAATATGGGCTCAAAATCAACGGTAGTATACTAACACATCTACGCTTCGCAGATGACCTAGTTATATTAGCAAGAACAGCTGAAGACCTGCAAAACATGCTCAACGAACTAGCCAACCAGAGCGAGGAAATGGGGTTGAAAATGAATGCAGAAAAGACGAAAACAATGACTAACTCCATAAAGATACCTGTAGCAGTACACTCGGAAATCATTGAATATGTCGATGAATACATATACTTGGGGCAAAGAATATTCTTGGACAACAATGGAAAAAGAGATCAGTAGAAGAACAACCAACGCATGGAAACGGTACTGGTCTCCGAAAGAAGTGATGAAGAACAAAGAAATAAAAATGTCTACAAAGAGGAAGCTATTTAATGCATGTGTCCTACCAGTTTTAACCTACGGCAGCCAAACATGGACTTTAACAAAAAGCAACCTAAAGAAATTACAAGTATGCCAAAGGTCTATGGAAAGAAGTATGATGGGAGTGAAACTAAAAGATAGAATCAGGAATACGCTAATAAGGACCAAAACACAAGTGGAAGACGTAGCCCTTAAAGTTAAGACACTTAAATGGAGATGGACAGGACACATTGTTAGGAATAAAGATAAATGGAGCAAAAGAATTATATGGTGGTTCCTAAAGGACAGGAAAAGGAAAAGAGGCTCACCAAAGGCACGATGGGAGGATGAAATTGTAAAATTTGCGGGTACGCAATGGACCAGATTGGCAAGAAACAAGGAAGAATGGAAAGGGATGGAAGAGGCCTTTGCCAAAAGGCATACAGACCAAACCGATGTTGTCTGAACAGTAACAAAAATATTTAGTTTTAATTTTGTATTAATTTTATATTGTTCAGTATACAAACTCAAAAATAGTTGGATAATTGTCTAAATAAAGGCTTATATTATATTATATTATATTATTATCATACAAAAACATATTTTTTTAAATTTTTAACTTACTACCTTTTTCCTCGTAAACGCGTAAAGGTATTAAATTGAAATTCATGTCAAATACTCAGGGCTATAGGACCTTTCAGATGTAGCAAAACCAAACTTTTATGTCATCCCAATCAAAAGAAATAGCAATTTAAGTCGCATATTTTGGCATATTATATTCTCAAAACCTAAAGGGTACTTCGCGTAAACTCAGAAACTTGAAACTTGGCACGAAGAAACTTCATATAGCACAGATAGAGGAAACATTACGAAAAGTAGACATTTTTAGTAAAAACATACCAAAAATATTTTTTTTTAATTTTAAACTTACTACCTTTTTCCTCGTAAACGCGTAGAGGTATTAAATTGAAATTAGTAATAAATATACTACAACTTTTGCTTGTTATAGGTTTGTACGGAACCCTCGGTGCGCGAGTCCGACTCGCACTTGGCCGGTTTTTTGATTTTAGAGCAAAGTTTTTTAAATAAAACACGCTTATTTTAGCGTATTCTATATGGAAAAATCATAAAAAGGGCATGTTATAATGACGTCCCTTCGATGGTTTTTTTTTCGAAATCCATATAATATATAAGTTCAAAGTCCATTATCACGGCCATTTTTGATTTGAGAGAAAAGTTTTTTAAATAAAACACGCTTATTTTAGCGTATTCTATATGGAAAACTCATAAAAAGTACATGTTATAATGACGTCCCGTCGATGGTTTTTTTTCAAAATCCAAATAATATATAAGTTCAAAGTCCATTATCTCGGCCATTTTTGATTTGAGAGAAAAGTTATAATGACGTCCCGTCGATGGTATTTTTCGAAATCCAAATAATATACAAGTTCAAAGTCCATTATCTCGGCCATTTTTGATTTTAGAGAAAAGTTTCTTAAGTAAAACACGCTTATTTTAGCATACTTTATACGGAATAATCTTCTGATTATTCCGTATAAACGTACACGTTTTAATGAAGTTCCGTCGATGGTTTTTTTTCGAAGTCCAAATTATATACAAGTTCAGAGACCATTATCTCGGCCATTTATGATTTTTGAGAAAAGTTTCGTAAGTAAAACACGCTTATTTTAGCGTATTCTATATAGAAAAATCATAAAAAGTACATGTTATAATGACGTCCCGTCGATGGATTTTTTTCGAAATCCTAATTATATACATGTTCAACGTCTATTATCTCGGCCATTTTTGATTTTAGAGAAAAGTTTCTCAAATAAAACATGCTTATTTTAGCGTATTCTGTACAGAATAATCATAAAAAGTACACGTTATAATGACGTCCCGTCGATGGTTTTATTTTGAAGTCCAAAATATATACAAGTTCAAAGTCCATTTATCTCGGCCATTTTTGATTTTAGAGAAAAGTTTGTCGAATGAAACACGCTTTTACATATATACAAGTTCAAAGTCCATTATCACGGCCATTTTTTATTTTAGAGAAAAGTTTCTCAAATTAAACAAGCTTATTTTAGCGTATTCTATACGAAAAAATCATAAAAAGTACACGTTATAATGACGTCCCGTCGACGGTTTTTTTTTGAAGTCCAAATGATATATATACAAGTTCCATGTCCAATCGGCCATTTTCGATTTTAGAAAAAAATGTTTTCAAAATAAAACACGCTTATTTTAGCGTATTCTATACGGAAAAATCATAAAAAGTTCAGGTTATAATGACGTCCTGTCGATAGTTTTTTTTCAAATAAAAATTATATACAAGTTCAAAGTCCATTATCTCGGCCATTTTTTATTTTAGAGAAAAGTTTCTCAAATAAAACAAGATTATTTTAGCGTATTCTATACGAAATATCATAAAAAGTACACGTTATAATAATAACGTCCCGTCGATGGTTTTTTTTCGAAGTCCAAATGATATACAAGTTTCATGTGATTCATGTCCAATCGGCCATTTTTATTTTGGAGAAAAGTTTTTCAAAGAAAACATGCTTATTTTAACGTATTCTATACGGTAAAATCATAAAAAATATGCTATATAATGATACCCCATCGCTGGTTGTTTTTTCGAAGTCAAAATTATATACAAGTTCAGAGTCCATTATCTCGGCCATTTTTGATTTTAGAGAAAAGTTACTTGAGTAAAACACGCTTTTTTTAGCGTATTCTATACGGAAAAATCATAAAAAGTACACGTTATAATGACGTCTCGATATGCAAGTTCAAAGTCCATTATCTCGGCAATTTTTGATTATGAAGAAAAGTTTTAAAATAAAACACGCTTATTTTAGCATATTCTATACGGAATAATCATAAAAAGTACACGTTATAATGAAGTCCCGTCGATGGTTTTTTTTCGAAGTCCAAATTATATACAAGTTCAAAGTCCATTATCTCAGCCATTTTTGATTTTAGAGAAAAGTTTTTCAAATAAAACATGCTTATTTTAGCGTATTCTATACGGAATAATCATAAAAAGTACTTGTTATAATAACGTCCCGTCAATGGTATTGTTTTTGAAGTCCAAATTATATACAATTTCAAAGTCCATTGTCTCGGCCATTTTTGATTTTAGAGAAAAGTTTCTCAAGTAAAACACGCTTATTTTAGCGTATTCTATACGGCAAAATCATAAAATGTACACGTTATAATGACGTCCCGTCGATGATTTTTTTTCGAGGTCCAAATTATGTACAAGTTCAAAGTCCATTATCTCGGCCATTTTTGTTTTTAGGGAAAAGTTTTTCAAATAAAAGACGCTTATTTTAGCGTATTCTATACGGAACAAATAATTAAAAGTACACGTTATAATGATACCCCGTCGCCATTTTATTTTTTAAGTCCAAATTAGTCCATGTAGTCAATCTTCAAAGTCCGGTAACTTCGATGTTTTTGGGTAAAAAAATGTTTCTTATAAAACTTGCTTATTTTAACACATTCTACAAAATAAAGTATGTGTCATAATGACACCATTCCAACCAAAATAGTCCAAATTGTACTTAACCTTCAGGGCCCCATAACTTCGAAATTATTGAGTTAAAAAAAAATGTGTTAAAGAAAAGTTGCTTATTTTTATGTGTTATATACGATAAGTTAATAAAAACAGCCTTATTATGACATCACACTGATGAAAAATTTATTAAGTCCAGCCCGGCCCTTTGCTAGTCCAACCGAGAGGCAGATAACGATATTTCGATTTTCGCGTTTCACGATAGCCACTCTGTAAACAAACCGCCTTGATGCATAAATTACATATTTATTAGGGTTGTCTATTGTTTGCCCGAAAATTATATAAAATAATACTCATATGCCCGAATTTTATTTTCCCGAATTTCATTTGCCCGAATGGTTTGTTTACCATAAAAATGATGTGACATAATCTTTGTTTACCCGATTATTAGATTTCAGAACGTACGAGTGCCATACGTATTGGTGTCCATATTATTAATTGTAATAATACTATTTAATAGAATATTTAAACTCTATACTAAATAATGGTTTTCCGAATACATGCATATAAACAATGCATTTGCTCACTATATTCCTGTAGGAGCTCTAAAAATATTTATTTACTTATCACTATAATCCTATCATTTAACTTAGAAGGCAAGCATGATGCGAACTTCTATGTATTTAAACAAGTAGATTTTATAAAAAATAATCTGTCCGCTATCCAAGTCGCTTCCATCCTTCATCTAACCTACTTTCTGGTAGCCATATTATTATGTAGAGGCCGTTTTATTTTGTAGGAGATCACAGTTCTAACCTAACCTACTTTCTGGTAGCCGTTCGCATTTTTGGGGATCACAGTTCTAACCTAACCTACTTTCTGGTAGCCGTTTTATTTTATAGGAGATCACAGTTCTAACCTAACCTAACCTACTTTCTGGTAGCCGTTTTATTTTGAAGGAGATCACAGTTCTAACCTAACTTACATTCTGGTAGCCGTTCGCTTTTTGAGAATCACAGTTCTAAGCTAACCTACTTTCTGGTAGCCGTTTTATTTTATAGGAGGTCACAGTTCTGACCTAACCTACTTTCTGGTAGCCGTTCGCTTTTTGGGGATCACAGTTCTAACCTAACCTATTTTCTGGTAGCGGTTTTATTTTGTAGGAGGTCACAGTTCTAACCTAACCTACTTTCTGGTAGCCGTTTTATTTTGTAGGAGGTCACAGTTCTAACCTAACCTAACCTACTTTCTGGTAGCCATTTTATTTTGTAGGAGGTCACAGTTCTAACCTAACCTAATCTACTTTCTGGGAAGCAATTTGGATGGCAAATGATATTATGGCAAGTGATCATTATGGCTTACAACGATCATGACAAATGATATTATTGAAATTGATTTTATGGGAAACAAAGTTTCTGGCACGTGACTAATATAGTAAACAATAAATATTGCATATATAATTATGGGAAACAATATAATGGCTGTTGACTATTATGGCAAATAAAATTCTGGCAAATGAAATTCTGGCAAGTGAGTGTATGTATACCATTTATTAGTTACAAATTATCTGTGACAATTTGCCAAAATACTGTTTAAATGGTAAACTAGGTTTTTCGTGGCACACAGATCCGCCGTTGCAGTCCCTTATGGACTACGTTTACATTAATTATCCTTAACTTACTTAAGTTTTATATTATTGCTTTCTTTACTATGAAAAATAAAGAAGAGCGACTGAAAAATCGCTGTTTGTCTTTGTCGCACTTATTACTACTATTACTATATGTATGCATAGAGTAATAATAGAAAACAAGCCGCTAGGCAGCCTGGTCGGCACATGAACTCCGCCCGCGCCTTACCCTTCCCCGCGCATGCCCTTTACGCAAAACAAGTTTTCATTCTGAAAAATAAAAATAATCCATTGATTATAATGACACAAATTTCAAACATTGTTTCGATACGCTTTTATAAAAATATTGATGCAAACTTTAATAACTTTAATATTTTATTGTACTGTTAACAGGGGTCATACAAGAAAAAAAATAAAGTAAATAAATATCATTGATTAATATGGCACAAATTTATTCAAATAATAGATTTTTAATACTACGATACCGATATATTAGAAAGCACAGTACCTAATCGATCAACTCTAATTTTATATAGGCTTGTAAAAGTCCACATATATGTGCTGATTGAACGTCAGTATTCCCATTGACGAAAGTGACACAAAACGCGTCCGTGCGTCAGTAACAACTTTGCTGTTACAGTGAAAAAACAATTTTGATCTCTAATTTTCTATTTAACGAATAATGTAAAAAAAAAGAAATGTCTAAGTTTCTACCTACGCAACTACCTAGGATGACACAAATTATTATTATTAGCTAAGTTGGATGGCCTGAACTCTGTATGCGAATACTAAGCATCTTTAATATTATCGAAACTTCATAATTTATCGGTACGGGTCTAATAGCCAGAATCCTCGCAACCAGATTGGAAGAGCCATGTGCTTACGCCAAAAAAGCCACCAAGCCCAGGTCCCGAACCCGACGAACACCTACTTAAAAATATACAGGTACCGCAAATTTCTATTGGTTTCCAAAAACTATTTTTACATATAAGTACAGCGAAACCCGCTTAAGACGATTTTGAAGGGACTGCCAGAAACGCGTCTTACGCGGGAAAGCGTTGGTATTATGCGGGACTGACTTGCAGGACTTAAAGAACAGGCGATATATAAAGGCGTATTAAGCGAGAAATCGTATTAAACGTGATCGTATTAAGCGGTTTCTACTGTAGGCACATATATCACCAATTATATAAAAATGTCATGACTAACCGTACAATAATCTTTCGTTATTGGTCTTTTTATAATAATATTATATCATTAATAAAACATGGTTGAATAGAAATGAACAATAGTACTCTACAGCATATCATTGACAAAGGTCACCGCACACAGACCCGTCCTTGTCGCTCTCCATTATCGAATCATTCGAATGATGACTCGAGCTCCGATGCATCGATTGCAACCACATTAAGTTTTTAACAACTACATTCGTACTGGCACGCAATAAAACACCTTATGTTAAAGCAAGAAGTAGTAAGAAGGGTGTATGCGTGTAAGTACATTTGTCGAGGAATAATGAGGGTTAATGCCAGACGGTTATTTGTGCAATCTCGACTGTTGGTTTTAGAGTCAAGAAGAGATTGACGACTGCTATGATTGTGCTCGGGTCTAACTGCCAGCTTGTGTATCTTCAGGCACTTATTTTCCTCGAGAATGTACATATTGCTAAAGTGTATTTGATTTGCTGTTTTCTGAGACCAACCTACGCTGTACGTGGAACTAATGGTGTAATGATATGGATAGACGTCGAAATAACTAATTGTTATTCTTAGCACTTGACAGCAGCACCTACGGTTGGTTGAAATTGGATTAGTTTAATATACTGAATGTAACACTCGGTGTCACTTTAGGGCTATATATTACTAATATAACGAGAGTTAAACGCTATTGGAGTGTGGTGTGACAAGGGCATTGGCTAAAGTTTATTACTACGCAAGATCAAATTGAAGAATTATAACAATAATGCAAATTTTACGACTATGCACAAAGTAGTAAAGTATCACTAAGCGACTTCTACTAAGTCTTCAAATTTTAATGTTTAAATGGAAATATATCCAAAACACTGGGTCCCTTCGGTATGTCATACTTTGGTGTATTTCCATCTGTGCTAGGGTTGCCACCCGTACTTATTTATTTATTTATCGTATGGCATAAATATGTTCTCTACTTAACTTTGTTAAATATTTGAATTTAGGTATGCAATTATACCCGTAATACATATATAAAAAAAAAAAAAAAAATGATTTATTCAGTAACAAGAAAATTTTTAACAAACTGCAGGTTGGTGCCCCTTTTTAAGTATGGAAATACCTGTGTTAAGGGACACCGCTCTTCCTTTGTGATTATCTAAGAGCCAAAAGCAAGATTATAATAACTATATAAAGGATAAACTAAGCTAAGTAAACTATGTACAAACTAAAACTAACATACGAGTAACAAAGGTAATATTAATTTAGTGTGTGTGTGTGTGTGTGTGTGTGTGTGTGTGTGTTTGTGTGTGTTTGTGTAGCGTTAAGGGAATAAAAGATTGATAAATATTAATTTATGTTTTAACTAGTTTTTCTATTTCGGTGTAGTTTTTATTTTTCATCCAGTTTATTATTTTAATTTTACATTCTTTATAGGTAGAGGGATATATGTCAATTTCTTTATTTAAATGGTTGTATAATATTGCAGATTGAGCAATGTACTGTCTACGAGCAAAGGCAGAGTTTGTTGGCGGAATAGGGATTATATTAGTTTTTTTCCTTCTAGAGGTGTTAGAAACAGGGTAATAATACGTTGATTTATGTTTCCGTAGGACTACATTAAGCACATATACTTTCCTTACTGATAAAAGGCCACAAAGATCATACAGATCAACGGTTGGAAACCTAAGAGGTTTGAAGTACATGACCTTTAACAGTGCTCTTTGAGCTCTTTCAAGCTGTAAACATTTTGTTTTAGTGGCTCCACCCCACACCGAAACACAGTAAGAGAGGATCGACTGAGCCAGGGTAATATAAATTTGATTTAAGAGTTTAGTGGTCGCAGCATGTCTGTCTTATATATGTAATACATACCTACATATATCGTACCTACTATATTTAGGTTTGGAGTAAGTACTGTTAAAAAAAAGTAAAAAACGCAAAAATAATATATTTCTGAACTTAATAGGTTACAATTATTTTACATATTTTTTAAAGTGGGGCATTCCACTCATACAATAGTATGTTATTCAATCAAATACAAACATTGAAAACATTGAAAAAATAATAAAATAGAGTCTGACTATTGAAATATTACCCAAATATTTGGCGGGAAATTCAAAAAATCATGGGCTGGTCACACCTTGTGTAGCAGGAATAATAGTTACGATACTAGAAAATACTTTTGACTTCTGTGCACATGTAAGGTAGGTAAGGTAGGTAGGTAGGTTTAGGTAAACAGACAGAAGTCAGCGAAGTAAACAAGCTTCACAGGGTGTTAGAAAGATCTTTAACCGACTGCAACAAGAGAAATACATTCAGAAATTAAATTCCCCAAAACTCCTCAGAAGCAAGTAAAAACAATCTAATAATTATGTAGGGTAATTGAGCTAGTTTCCCGTCCAGGTCCAGTTTACCGTCCACTTGATTAATCTGCTGCAAAAAAATGGGAAAAACTATTTAAGGTCAACATAGTTTATATTTATAGTTTATTCTTTAGTAGATTTTTTTAATTTTAAGCTTTTATTTTGGGAAATACTTGAAGATAAACATATAAATAAGTATGGACAGAAAACTGACAAGAGTGGACGAAAACTAGCACAATCATACTTGAGTTCCCTATTCACTTGTTTTAAGGGATGGTTTTAGTTGGTTTACGTACTGTATAGACATGTTTCGCGAAAATATTTTTATTTATATTTTTACATAAAATTACTACTGACCAGTCAGTCCACAGATTTCTCCTAAATATTGGTTTTCAGTAAGTAACTTCTTCCGTTCCAATGTTTTGATTGTATTGATATTTTCGAGAACTTCTAGTTTATCCGTTTCTTTACACACTTGTCCTGTTTATGAGATTCAGGTATTAATAAATTCACGTACTGAATCAAAGTTATAGGCAAATGTTAGAACTAGTACTTAAAGTATCAAAATATTAATAGAGCTCCAACCTACAAAATTGTTGACGACTTGTAAACATTGCAGTTTTTCGTTATACAACATACAACACGCTTCACGTCAACTTCGCACATCGTCGTAATTATTTACGAGCCTAAATAATAGTTTGCGGACCACTCGGTACAGTTATTTTTAATATTATTTAAAATAAACCCCTTATAAACCGTGAACAATTTGAAATAATGACATAAATTGACAACAGACTTTTAGCTTTTTTTTTAATCATAGACAATTGGTGATACAACAAGGAAATATCTGTCAACAATATTTGGCTAGTCAGACTCTAATATCTTGCTGGGTTGATTATTTTTTCAATGTTTTCAATGTTTGTATTTGATTTAATAGGTTACAATGAAAATACAATTTTTTCCAATAATAGGATTTTAGTAAATACCATTGATATAAGTACCTACCATTGGTAACTTCCAATCAGCGGCAATATCAAGTACCTACCTATATCAGTTTGATTTGTATGTGGTATGGTATGTATATTCTATCTGCACGTTATTTTTAACAAATCACGACTTTAGTCTCTTGTCACTCGACCTCGGAAGAACATCTTCACGTTCCAAACGTAAGAAAGTGTTCTAATTTTGAATTTGCTCCCAGCTGCGAACCTTCCGTCAAGCGGCAAGTCACGAATCGTTTGCAACCGTTTCACGAAAACGTTTCAATTAACACGTAAAATATAAGCGCTAGGGTCTAGTTTTGTACGTATATAATTTGACAGTTCGTTCGAGTTGTCGATTTATTCGATTTAATCGCTCACGTAGTGTAAGGTAAGCGTTCACACACGGTTGTCACGCGCGGTTTCAGCCTCATCTCGCTTTCACTAGACCGTGTGAGGTTGGAGTAAGTGGTTATGGATACCGTTTATTATAAACGTTCTATGTTGTCGTAGGTTATCGAAAATGATCATGAGATTGGTATTAAGATATTATTATATTGCTTGTATTTTATCTTTACTGCAAAGAGATTACTGTAGATAAGTAGGGACATAAAATAAAGGAACGATTAAGTTAACTTCGTCGAGTTTTGTGATTTTGACACGTCGGTTTTTAACTTGGTAATGAAATTAGTTGGGTATAAAAAAAATTACATGGTGAATAATTTAACGCGAATTGGTCCGTAAAGCTTGTAGTTTCTTACTTTTGTTATAATAGGTACCATTTTCAGAACGGCCTAATATGATTGTTCTAATACTGAGAACAGCCCTATAACTTAATGAGAGGACGGTTAGTTATGTTTAAAATATTGGCGTAGTTTTTGTGGATTTGGAGGGTACACTATGCAGTTTGCCTTAAATATTATATATTGTCCAAAACCTGCGTTTAAAAAATGAATACTTACTTAGGCGATGTTTGCTCTGCGCTTCTTTACAGCAGTCCGGATGTAGGAGATGGTACCAGCTCACGCCATGGAGAGAGCTTCTGTCCCAGCCCAGGTGCCACTCGCTACTGGACAATACAATTTATAATTGATAAATAATTTATCAGGCACGTTACACCATATGTAATTACACATTCACCTGATAGTTTTAGAAATGATGAACCCATTTTACGAAAAACGTAAGTAAATTAGTTCTTGCAATAAATTTAGATTAGCAATCCGGCTATATCTCTAACTGTTCACAGTAGGTCATTCGTGATATAATACACTGAATATACATTAATACTATCGACTCAGCAGTTGTTTACTAGTTTTTATTTATTAAACGATCTTAGTAGGCAATCAAATCCTATTAAAGTCTTATTTAGGAAAAAATAATGGCATCTGTACCTTGACCTAATAATAAAACCATTTATTGAAGGAAGAACAAAATAAAGAGCTGAATTTAATTGAACCTTTTTATTGAATGCCAAGATAAACAAATGAAATTAAAGTTATTGCAAGAACTAAGAACAGAGCGAGGCCGGTTGATTGATCGATGTGATGACCCCTCAGATATTTGTTTAGTCAGTGTCAAGTTCACTTTAATTATATTTGTCAAAATTATAATGAACTGTCTTACTTAATATCTGTTTCACTTTGATAAACTATCATATCTTGGGCGAACCTTTGAAAACGAAGTTTGAAACGTCTAAGTCATTTTTGTTTAAGCAGGCTTTAAGATATAAAAATGTGCCTATATTTATTGAAATCAAATGACATTCCTAACTATTTTCAGACAACAAGAGGCCCATAGATATTTAAATATCTTAAAACTAGCATACACAAACATACATATTATATATTTTATATAGATATATGTATTTATTTGATATTAATAGAACCTATGCTTAAAAACATACATTATAATTTTACATTTAGAAAATATTAATAATTCCCATAAAATTTACTGAGGATCCATTAAACATTAAAATTATAAGCGTTGAATGTTTGAATTATCCATACATTTTTATTAATTTATCAGCCGTAAGTTTTGTATATATTTCGTATGCTTGTTAGATACAACCAGCATTGGCTATTTTAACTAAACTAGAATAAGAGTGTTAGAAATGCGCTAAATACAATACATCAATGATCTATTTCGAAATAACAAGCCAACAATAAAAGGTTTGTGTATCCATGACCTCCTTTGTAAGAATGTTCAAACTTCAGTCAAGCACCATCGATAGCAGTTGAGACAAATGCAAACAGCTAACACTTTATAAAATCATTGCATCAATCTGGGATATACCTAATCATTGTAGCCAATTGTATACCTCTAAAAGCATAAATACCATAATCGAGTAACAAATGGATCTTTAAATGATGGCAGGTGGTTGATATTAATTCGTTTGATGCGTTTTATTGAACGACGTTGACTTTAATCTTTAAAGATTTTTTAGCAAATTACACCTCTGCTGACAAGGAATCGACATTATCGGACAAAAACATCCCATTGTAAAACCTCGAGATTGTATCGAAGACGCAACAAATTGAAAGGAATGCTCGTTAGTCATATTGACACGTATGATTTACATCATTCATGATCTACGCCTTTATTAATACCAATTGCTGTTTCATTTATTGTTGGTTTTTGCAAGTCTACTAAGTCAATGTTCAATATTTCACCAATAATATACACCAAATAGTAACCAGAAATTAACGAATGAAATTGCTTTAAATTATAAATATACAGTATATTTGACATCGACATTAAATATTTACGCCATAATAGAAACGTAGCAACTGTATAAAATTGTTATTAAGGGCATTGCTACGGGGAGCTTACGTTACGGGGAAAATTGTGTTTAGTTTAGGCACAGAATAAATAACATTACCTACTATGTGTTTAGGGCGGCAAGTTTGCAACCACTAGGCGACTGAACTTATAAGGTGTCCACTACTGCACAGGGCGTTGCTTCTGGACTAATCGGCTCTTTATAAGGCAAAATGTGAATACATCTACAAGTATCAATTACATAAGTCAAGCGGAGACAATAACAAACGTCAGATTTTATTTATAATGAGGCACTGGCTCATTTGAAATGAACATAATGTCTTGGAGACAGGACAATGATTGTTGTTTATAGCATATGCAATAATATGGTGTTTACTGACGGGAGGTGTTCTGCGATAATCTTCGAGAAATTGATTTGACATATATTTATATAATCTTTATGAATCATAAGTTATGATCATTACCTTACTAAAGAGGAACCTAATCGATAAAAAGGTAACATAGAGGTATGTTGCAACCAAATATTGTACAGCTAAAAAAAACATACAACCGAATTGAGAACCTCCTCTTTTGAAATCTTGAAGTTGGTTAAAAAAAAGATCCAGTAAAGCTAATTGAGGATTTTGTTCGGACATGTATTTTATTGGTTATTGCATTTACACGTTTTAATAGTTATTTAAAAGTACTTCCTATTGCAACTTACATTGATAAAAAGCATTATAAACCGCTCATGATCTTGAAGTAACCCGTTTCTCAAAGTAAACAAAACGCTTGTCATGCTCGTATTTGCTTATACAGTTTCACGGTAGCTTGTAACTCCGTCATTGTATGCAAAGTTACACTTCCGAGCAGGTGACAGGCTTAATGTTTACATTTCATAAACAAAGCGAGAGGTGACAATGCGCTTTATTTAACTAGAGTCACTTAATAAATAGATTTTTTTAGGGTTCCGTACCTCGAAAGGAAAAAACGGAACCCTTATAGGATCACTTTGTTGTCCGTCCGTCTGTCTGTCTGTCTGTCAAGACCATTTTTCTCAGGAACGCGTGAAGGTATCAAGCTGAATATTAATTTATATCAAATACTCAGGTCTATTGTCCCTTGGAGCTGTGAAAAAATCAAACTTAAAAGCCAACGTAATCAAAAGATACAGTCGTTTATGCTGCAAATTTTAGAGTTTTTCGGCACTCGTTAAACTTACGGGGTACTTCCCGTGAACTCAGAAACTTGAAATTTGGCACGAAGCAACGTCATATAGCATAGACAATGGAAAAATTACAAAAAGTAGACTTTTTTAGTATAATCATACAAAAAAATATTTTTTAAAACTTTAAACTTACTTACTACCTTTTTCCTCGTAAACACGTGGAGGTATTAAATTGAAATTCATGTCAAATACTCAGGGCTATAGGACCTTTCAGATGTAGCAAAACCAAACTTTTATGTCAACGCAATCAAAAGAAATAGCAATTTAAGTCGCATATTTTGAAACTGAGTACTCACAAGAAATTCAAAACCTAAAGGGTACTTCCCGTAAACTCAGAAACTTGAAACTTGGCACGAAGAAACTTCATATAGCACAGACAAAGGAAAAATTACGAAAAGTAGACATTTTGAGTAAAATCATACGAAAAATTTTTTTAAATTTTAAACTTACTACCTTTTTCTTCGTAAACGCGTAGAGGTATTAAATTGAAATTAGTAATAAATATACTACAACTTTTGCTTGTTATAGGTTTGTACAGAACCCTCGGTGCGCGAGTCCGACTCGCTCTTGGCCGGTTTTTTAAGTTAAGGTTCCTTAAAAAATTTAATGTGCACAGTTCGTGTTAATGAAATCTAAGAGCATAAATTATTCAAATAAGAGTACAATTAGTAACAAGATTTGTTTACTAATGACACAGTTTCGTCATAAATTTATAGATATTACTTTGTGTATTTTTCTGTAGTTTCTGTTATCGACATTGTTAGAGCAAATACGTGTACGAGTACAAAGTTTATATAACTTAGTTACTTAGGCACTTAGTTACCCATCGATTAAATAAATTGAAACTAGGTACAAATCAGTTATTGCATATAAAACGATAAGTGTGCCGACACTTTCCAGTGGTACGATGTTTGATAATAGTAGATTGTACACCAAGGGGATAAAGCACTGTTTTATGTCACGGGCGCGATATTGAATCCCGAACGGAACGAAGGACTCCAGACTTTACTCCCGAGCGCAGCGAGGGGGTTATGAGTTAATTCCCGAGCGTAGCGAGGGAATTAAGCCTGAGTCCTGAGTGTAGTGAGGGGTTTAAGCGCGCCCGTGACAAAAACAGCTTTATCCCCTAGGAGTATACTCTACTTTTCTCACCTCTTGTGAGACAATAAAATAGTTAAGGCTACTACTAGAAACAGATTTTTATTAGGGTAGCCAAATGGCAAAAAACGGAACCCTTATGTATTTGTCATGTCTGTCTGTCTGTCTGTCCGTCCGTATGTCACAGCCATTTTACTTGGAAACTATACGACGTATCTGAATAAAATTTACACATAAGGTGTATTTTGTATGCCGTTACTTAGTTATGTAGTTAAATTTGAAAAAACAAAAATTTTAGGGGGGGGAGGGCTCCATACATGTAATAAATAAAAAATTAAAAAAATTAAACCAAATATCAACATGTGACACATCAATCGATAGGTCTTTAAAAATAACATTGAGATTTCTTTAACCATTTTTTGATTAAGTGAATATTTTCTGAAATAATCGCTTCGACAGTCAGAAAAATTGTGTCCCCCCCTGTAACTTTTGAACCGTAAGTCCAAAAAATATGAAGAAATTTGAGGAGATGCGCCTTATCATACTTTCTACGAAAATTGTTTTGAACATTATCGGTTCAGCCATTTTTGAGTTATCTCCAAGAAACTTTCTCCATAGGCATCAGATACGACCTTTTGGTATTAGTTTGGTTCTTATTCCATTGAATGTACGGATTCCTCCTATGCGTGGTCCGACACGCACTTGGCCGGTTTTTTAAAGTAAATCAAAAGTATAAATTGATTCTTATTACATTAGTCCATTCTATTCGAATTTTATCTTCTATTTTTGTAGAACCTGCAGTTTTACTCCGTATACTGCAGCTCATATGACACTCGCGGCATTTGTTTTTGGTATTTTAAATTGAGGTGGCTAGCGCGAGTTTCAAATCAGTTCGACGACGCGGCGGCGCGGGCCCGTGCACCGTGCGGACTTTACGAAATTAGACTTTAAGCACATAACAATAAGAACTATGGGAAGTGAAATCACATTATTAACCAGCGGGTTATAATGAGATTTAGTACAACATTATAACCCGGCTAAAGCCAAGGGCTATAATGATTTGCTTTCGGTCAGGTTTGCATGATATATAATTTAGCATTGTCGAGCAGGTGGTGTGAAAAATAATATAGTATTTATGTGATATATATATATTACATTCATATTATAGGTATTATTTACGCATGAGGGACCTGAATAATATGGCTGTATCGTAAACTGGTTCAGCCTAGAATTTCAATCTCTTTTACTCGTAAGATTTATGCTGCCACCCTTTTTGTGCCGTCAGCGGGTGACAAAGCCTGACCGCTGTTTGCCATTGCATATCATTTCAACTGGTATTATTTCATGCCATTGAGCGCAAGAGCGGTGACGCGCTTCATGAATATGAAATGCCCTCAATAGATATGTTGTCATACATCTGCCTGCCTTTGATGGACAGTAGCACTGACTTACGCATCAATAACCTTTGTTTATTATTTCTGGAACCTTGAACTAGTACCAGGTATGTAAGGAACTGGCTTTTGTACATAGAATGTCTTAAAGGCCGATTAATCAAGTAGGTACTATCTAAATTATTTTGGAGGTAAAATTTGCCGACTAATATATTCGACCATCGGGCTTATGATGGAGATTGATTTTGTTTACAGCATATTTATTGTCTTTCAAGTGTTTTAACTGTATTAATTTAGCACAAATGACATTATTATTTATGGGCTCAGTATTTACGGAAAGCTATTTTCTAATAGCGGGTACCTACACGGTGCCCGTGAGCATTGCGAGAGACTTTAACAGTGTATTCATATTGATCATATTTAGAGAACAAAATGTCCTTTAAACTTTTCCGAAATTCGCCATAGTTTCAGAGTAAATACTACTTACAAAACATTGCATTTTGAATTGTTTCTCAGTGTAAAATGATTTTTTGATGGCGATCTCACCGGTATGGGGCATAGTCTAGACATCTCTTATTGACTGATATCAAAGACCTAAGAAACACTTTTCATGGACTAGTTTTTACGAGAAAAAATGTAGCAATTTACTTTTTCCGTTACTTTTTTCTAATGACATTTACTTTTTATGTAGAACAGCATTCCAAAAAACTGAAAAAAAAAAAAAAAAAAAAAAAATTTTTTTTGGCGTTTTACAACAAAAGTCATATAATGTTTTTTCATTCTTTTGACCTCAGAAATGCGTGGTTAAAATCTCTCGCAATGCTCACGGGCACGTTGTATATAATGGTCACGTTATTTGCATTGTAAACAATATACCACTGTTGAAGTGGTAAACAATATACCACTTTGGATAAAACATTCATCTACCTCCGTGGCGGATGTTCTAATTAGCTTACTTGACGTCAATGTCCAGGATCTTCATGTCCAGGTTGTGCAGTGTGGTGAAGACGTTGGTGCGCCCTGCACCACGCACTTGCACGTCTCGGGCATGGCGAGCGGCGTGCAGGCCGTCAGAAACACTGGCTCGTCATAGACTATAGCTTACTTGGCGTCAATGTGCAGTATCTTCATATCCAGGTTGTGCAGTGTGGTGAAGACGTTGGTGCGCCGTGTAACACGCACTTGCGCGTCTCGGGCATGGCGAGCGGCGTGCAGGCCGTCAGAAACACAGGCTCGTCATAGACTATAGCTTACTTGGCGTCAATGTGCAGTATCTTCATGTCCACGGTGTGCAGCGTGGTGAAGACGTTGGTGGCGCCGTGCACCACGCACTTGCGCGTCTCGGGCATGGCGAGCGGCGTGCAGGCCGTCGGAAACACAGGCTCGTCATAGACTATAGCTTACTTGGCGTCAATGTGCAGTATCTTCATGTCCACGGTGTGCAGCGTGGTGAAGACGTTGGTGGCGCCGTGCACCACGCACTCGCGCATCTCGGGCATGGCGAGCGGCGTGCAGGCCGCCAAGAACACCGGCTCGACATAGACTATAGCTTACTTGGCGTCAATGTGCAGTATCTTCATGTCCATGGTGTGCAGTGTGGTGAAGACGTTAGTGGCGCCGTGCACCACGCAATCGCACGTCTCGGGCATGGCGAGCGGCGTGCAGGCCGCCAAGAACACCGGCTCGACATAGACTATAGCTTACTTGGCGTCAATGTGCAGTATCTTCACGTCCATGGTGTGCAGCGTGGTGAAGACGTTAGTGGCGCCGTGCACCACGCACTCGCACGTCTCGGGCATGGCGAGCGGCGTGCAGGCCGCCAAGAACACCGGCTCGACATAGACTATAGCTTACTTAGCGTCAATGTGCAGTATCTTCATGTCCATGGTGTGCAGCGTGGTGAAGACGTTGGTGGCGCCATGCACCACGCACTCGCGCGTCTCGGGCATGGCGAGCGGCGTGCAGGCCGCCAGGAACACCGGCTCGTTCCGGCTGCACAGCGGCAGGTACGACACGAAGTGGCCCCGCACTAGCACTACCTGGATCAAAAATTATATTGAACAAATAGAAAACAACTGTTGTAAAATGAACATCAAAAGGGCAGGGAACCCGTCGTAAAATATCAACATAATGTATGTCGTGGAATGATTCAAATCCATTAAGTTGACGTATTCCTATTACCCTCAAAAAATAATAAAGTACAATTTCAGTTTTGATATGTTTTTGAGGGTTATGAAGCTTTGATCTAAGACTCCATTTGACCCATTAGAGTACATAAATTTAAGTTCAGTGTGCAATATGATGGTGTTATAGGGGAAGACCTGGGAAATTTTAATATGTGTAGGAAAAAAACTGGTAAACACTTTAATAGGAATACGACAAATATAATGAGTCCCACATTCATCGCAGACAAATTGGAAGGGGCAAAAAGTTTAATCCGTATGATATCATTTGCTGAACCGGATCCATTTTGTCTTCAACGGCCTCGCAATGAAATAGGTAGGTAGGCCATCGATTGCATTAAGGATGAAGTGGATAATTATAGCAACTTGGATGAGTAAGTTGTATGAGCGCGAAAAAGAAAAACAGCAATTTAATTAAGTACCTAATCTTTATAAATGTGAAAGTAACTCTGTCTGGTCACCTTTTCACGCTTAATTCGCTGAACCGATTTAGAAGTTAAGTATGGTTATAGTTTGAGTCCTGAAGAAAATCATAAAATAGCTTTTATAACAAATTGCGGCAACTTTTAATAAAAGCTATTTTATGCTTTTATTGCTTTTATTGCAAAGCACTGCAACCATTTTTATTTTATTTTAAACCTTCCCCGACTTGAAAACTTTACCAGTTTCAACCGTTCCTTTACATTAGTTAATCCATTTCCCCGTCGTTACACTCTGACCCGTTAAAAAGGCTTCGGGCGTGGTAGTTTGACATTCTTAAGCGGTGCTAGACGAGACGCCGACACAATAGTTCACAGCTTGGCCGCTCACCGAACGATCCGGATTCACTCGGCCTTGGACGATATCGACTACTTATTGAATAGGTACTGGCTTCGAAATAGCTCTTCCTACACGGTTATTACTGAACACAAGTATTAAACTTGATGTCGTTTCCAAAATATAACAAATATTAAGTATGTAATATGGATATGGTTAATTTATATGGTTAGCTGACAGGCAGACCAGGAAAAACAGAAAAAACCAGTGGAAAGGATAAGAAAACGCAATTATTTAAAAAACAGGTTAATCAAACAAAACGTAGGTATGTGTAAGGATGAATATATTATATGTTTATAACTAAAGTAACTTACTTATATACAATTCATGACAACGCCTACAAGTCAAGGAAAATTCTAAAATCCTAAATAATGCTTTTAAATATTATCATAATTGCAAATCTGTAGATAGTTTCAGCAAGTCATAGCAGAGAGTTAAAATTTGCAGGTGCCTGGGGTGCGTAGGTATACGGATCAACAATTGCATAAAAAATAATCTATATTACAAGACGTATTAAAATCGCTCCACTGTAGGCCAGATTATATCATGCCGTATAAATGCAGCAACTAAAGAACAACTTTCGATACGCCTTATCGAGCCTTAACGTTTGATTTCAATTTAAACCTTACTTAATGGCAACAAAGTAGTGTTTGCTACTAGTTTGTTGGGTCGGTTACAGCTTGGGTATTCAAGTCATTGTTGTATGACAACATTTTAGTAAAAAAGTGTCTGCCTTTCCAAAGTTCAAAGTGTGAAAGTATGAATATTTTATGTCAAGTTCAACCTTGCAATTTTGAGTTAGAAAGGATGCCGTTTCAGAGCTAAAGGCCAAGTTCACTTAATGTCCTGGCTGTCATACACTAAACTTAACTTGTAGTTAACTCCTTGAGTAGATATGTTGTTTAACACTTAAAATGCAAAAATAGATTTTTTTTAAAGAACGCATATCAGAGTACCGTAGCAATGACTAAGGGAGTAAAAATGTTGCAAGACGATTAATAAACGATTGATGTTTTTAAAGTCCTTGCAAGAGGTATGAGATACCAGTGATGCCATTATATGGCTTATAAGTACTAGTTGCTTTTCATTCATATGCATAGATTTCATAACGCACAGGGCGATCGATCGTGAGACACTATCAGTCGGACCCGAATCCATCAAACATACCTACACGCGTCATGAGGTGAACAATGAACAGCTTTCTAATGACTGATAAAATTGAGTGACCCGTGTCATGTGTGGGTCGGTAAAGACAGTAGCTTTGACAGTTATGTTAGGGTCTTGTGATTCAAGATATTGACATGTTATCGCTTTCAATGAGCAGGATTTTTTAAAGAAATATTTAGGCGGAGTTTGGCTTAAATCTAGACACGCGGTAGCGTGTCAAGCCAAGTTCAAGTTTAACAGAACTGGCGAGCAGCACCGTGTGTAATATTACACGAACCATTTGGAGCCACTTTTTACCACCTCATAACTCAAAAAACTATTTCACATTTGCGCCTATAATAAGCCTATAATAAGGTGTGCCTATGAATAGTTAAAGAGTTCCTTCGATTTCTTCAGGATCCCATCATTTGATCCTGAACTGATGACATTGGGAACAATTATGAAGTATAACTCTTTCAAAAAAAGAAGATCGGTCCGGCCGTCTTCGAATCGGTGAACATACGAACCCAACGAATTGAGAACCACCTCCTTCGATATCTTGAAGTCGGTTGAAAAATGAAAATTTTGCGCTATTGGCGCCTAAGGTAAATTATGTATTAAGTCCTTATAAAGTACCGCAAACGATCTGTGGGTATACATAGTTACATCATAAGTGTATATGTAGTAAACGTGTGACGTTGACTGGTGCCAATAGGCAATTTAGAATACCTGTTAAAAATACATTACTAAAAATGAACACGAAACAAATCACTTGAACGTTTTCAAATAAAAATACGAGTGCAGAATGTAGATTTGCTTTTAAATACGAAGGCTGAGCCAAGTCTGGTCAGAAGAGTCACGAGAGTCAGTCACGAAAAGTTACGTCAGGACACACCTCTCATCTTATACTATGTTCCATTTTTTTAATCCTTTATAACGGTTTGTGGAGTTTACTGGCCTGCGCGTACGCCGGTCAATCACGATTCCACGTGTCCCATAGATATATTGTTATGTTGTAGAAGTCGGTTCGTGATAATTAAGTTTTATAACGTCCATTGTTTTGTTGAGCAGGAGCTTGTGCACATACTGGAATCGTAGCATTTAAGAACGATACGTTTTTATTATTATTTTTGGGGTTGCTATAAATTAACATAGCATACTTACTTACAACGTAACAAATTAATAGTAATTATAAAAATACCGCCTTGTTATCTTTTTAGTAGGTTTTATTAAAAGTATCTCAGCCTATTTAGGTTCACTTACCTATACAGTTACTTACTACCCGATGTTAGATTTTTCTACGCCGAGGAATAATAAATACAGAACAATTTGTACGAAACTTTTATGTAGAGTAGGGTGATTGTGCTAGTTTTCGTACACTCTTGTCAGTTTTTCCCAAAATAAAAGCTTAAAATTAAAAAATCTACTAAAGAATAAACTATGTTAACCCTAAAGAGTTTTTACCATTTATTTGCAGCAGTGTAATCAAGTGGACGGTAAACTGGACCTGGACGGGAAGCTAGCACAATTACGCTTCACGTCATTGAGAAAGTTTTCAGATGGACAGACCTATTTAGGTAGAAACACTAAAATAATTAAAAAATTGTCAAGTGAAACCTATAGTCAAATCCTAAATAAATAAATAGGTAGTGATAATACTGATAATAGAAATATGTGCACTATTAACAATTTATATTATCACACCTATAAAACGGCGACGATCAATGCAACGGCGACCATAACAGACCCCTCATGATATTAAAATTTTCAACGTTTTGGACAAACCAAATAATTACTGAATAAATCTGTAACTAGCTATTATCACTGTATCCTTTGCATAAACACGTAGGTAGTACGGAACCGGTATAAGTAGTTATTTTTTATCCGAATACGTCTCAGATTCAAGATTGTTCTACTATCGGAACTAAACTGTCGTCACCGATCAATCAGCCGTGTGTCGCAGAATTCGGCTACGTCGCGCACGCGCCCGCGCGCCGTGCGCACGACGAGCTCGTGACGTCACCTACACGTCACGACTCACCATACCCTTTCACTGCCAATTACCGATTCATTATTTGTAATACCTTTTTATCTAAATTAACTCGTTTAGTAGTGATTTTATCTTTTATGTCCGTTATGATGATATGATTGGACAAAACTTAATGGTATTTATAAGACTGAATGAATGCTGCTATTAAACAATATAAACAAATTAGCAGTGCAGGTTTCGTTATTTAAATTTACACACTGTATAGCCTAGCTGACCAAAAACTGGAGTAACAGTGGAAGTAATAAGCTATTCTCATCCCTTTTTTAGTAGCGAGGGTACTAGCGTAAGAAAGAGAGAGAATTTATTCTTTCTGTCTATGCTTGATGTAAAATCATTCCTGGCCAATTTTTTTGTAGTCGGTAGATTTTTGGCATTTTCTAGATATACACGCACAGATTTGCCCGCTGGGCATACCCGCGTGACATCCGACGGGCAGATTTATCCTAAGCTATTGGCAAAGATTACGAGGGTTTAAAACACTGAATATAAATCGGGCTGACTTAAATAGTCAGAGCAGTACCTTAAGGAAGTCAGGCATTATTGTAACAATCCCATACGTTTTTCACTAACATAAATATAAAGGCATTCGAATGAAAGATTTCCCATGCTATCGGCTAAAAATAGCTTTAGAAACAGTATATACTCAAGAGTAAATGTCGATACAAAGTCGCCATCAGATTTGCCACCCGTAGCCTCGGTCACACTCTTACAAGAGTATACACATACAGTATGCAAATAATACATCTTAATATAGAGGAGAGCAGTGGCTTCGAGTTTTGTTATTACAATCAGTGCATTTACATTTCATAAATAAATGCATCTCCTGCAGCTAACGACGCCACACCGAATGTTTTGTGGACATGAGCCTTTATTTAAATACGTTTTATAGTATTCGGTGTGAATTTCAGATTCTACGGCCGCGGTTTTATATCGGTTTAGCATTTAAAGCGCTGGGTGAGTATTTATTTTGAGATTAAAATTGTTTTTGCCACGTGTTAGCTTATCTGATTTTGAAGTAAGTAAATGCTAGCACTAATATTCCTATTTTGCATTTCAAAACCGTCCTAAATACTGGTTATCTGCTTACAATCACGCAATTTACATTTAAATAGCTCGATAGATGGATATCGGAATAGATGAAATTCAGTCAATTCTATAAGCTTAATGACAATCATTCACGTATTCATTAAAATGAATTAACCGAACAAAAAACTTTAACAATTGCGAATACAAAAGAGTAACTTCACTATTTAAGGCTAATTATAATTATAAGGCAAATTACTCCATTTTAAACAAATATTTAATTTCTTCACAAAAAACAACATTTGGTAACTTGTAGGTAGTACCTAAGTATGTAGTAACACACAAAAATCGCAGAGTACCTAAATAGACAATCATGTGGTTAACCAGAAATCTGACCACGCTAGCTATGATTCTACTGTTCCATTAGGGTAGCTAATTACAATTAGAGCCAGCTCAATAAATATTGAGAGATTCACTCGGTTGCAACACTTTACTTAATACATTCGGTTCCAAGATTGAGTGACAAGGGGAGTCAGTCGTAACAGCTAACTTTCAAGTTTGATTGACGCCTGCACTTACTCGTTGAGTTAATAATATTGAGTACTAATTTATACTGTAACCACTTCTATTTCCTTCAAATGCGGCATGACGTAACGTTTTAAACGTTTGCTCATAACACTCGAAAATTAGTAATTAAACGAACTTACCTTAAGTGAAGTTCCATTACAATTATACGAGCTTTGTGATTCCGAATTTTATTGGAACACTTGAAAGGAAGTTGGCCCATTCAATAACTTTACTTGAAATTATGCAAGTAAATCTGCGTATAGTATTGTTATACACCGTGATTTGTTTATTTGCTTTAATTGCAAAGGTCATTCCTGAGCTTAAATCACGTATATTTTTCAAAGACCGGTGTCCTTATTAGCTCCAGTTCTGAGATAATCTATGGTAATATTATATCTTTCTTAAATTATTTTTGTACTCTGAGACACCGCAATAAATGATGAACGTCAATAAAATATGCTTCTTTGTATCTCGGAGTATTGTAATGTTCGAAATTACATTGACATGTCATAATTTTCAAGGAAGGTTTCCGGGATCGAGATTTTCACTAGTTGGCAGCACCGTGATTAAAAATATTTTTTTTGATTGGTGGATTTTGACAGCTGCTGTCAAAACGACCTCTCGCTACGGTACCGCCATCTAGTGAAAATCTCGATCGCGAAATCCTCATTGTTTGGTTGAGTTAATCGTAACACCCTAATAACCTAGTTACATTATTGACCGATATAATAATGAGGGTTTCCGCGATTGAGATTTTCACTAGATGGCAGCACCGTGACGACAGGTCTTTTTGGCAGTAGCTGTCAAAATCCACCAATCATAAAATATATGGTTAAACATGATTGGTAGATTGTGACAGCTAGACCTCTCGCCACGGTGCTGCCATCTAGTGAAAAACTCGATCGCGGAAACCCTCATTATAGCATTAAAAAAATATTTAAAAACCAATTATGCCAATTCGTTTCCTTAATCGTACCTAATCATTTGCTGAAATTAAAGCAAATAAAAAAAACTCCGACTCAAACTCAAAACGTTTATTTCAAACATATTACAAGTAATATGAACCCGGTAAGGGCACAGCAATGTAATACATAGCAAAGCTATTTAATACTTAAACTTACAAATAATAGCATTAGATAATAATCTCTCTCTCTCCAATCGGTCCCTCATTGCTGAGGATCGTGACTCCGTTTGATTCCGTCAACTAGTTGTCTCCATCGGTCCCGTTCTGTAGCTTGGTGGAGTGCGTCGCTGACAGGTATTTTTAGTTCCTCCGCTATTTGGTCCGACCATCGTTTGGGACTTCTACCCCTAGGCCTTTTTCCCTCAATTTTACCGGTAACCATAAGGCGTTCCAAATTGCTGGTATCCCTGCGTGCAACATGGCCAAAATTCCGCAATATTCGTTGTACGCAGGTTGTGGATAGATGTTGAGTCTTTTCTATTTTTAATTGTTTAAGAATAGATATGTTATGGCTGTCCATGGTAATTCGTAGCATAAGTCGCCAGCACCACATCTCAAAAGCGTTGATTCTCTGCCTATCTGCGGCTTTGAATGTCCACGTCTCTGTACTGTATAGAGAGAGCAATGGAGAAGACAAGGGTGCGGACCAGATGTATTCTAGTCCGGTGGGTAATATTATGGTCTCTCCGAGTTTTGCTCAGTTGGGTCATTGCAGATTTTGTCATGCCAATCCGTCTCCGTCTCAGGTTCGCTACTTCCTTTGTTGGTAATCACAATCAGTGAGCCAAGGTATTGGAACTGGGTTACGGTTTCGTAGTCATGTAGGAGATTGGTGCGTTGTTGGATAGCTGTGAAACGGTCAATGATCATGAGCTTGGTCTTAGATTTATTAATAGCAAGTTCCATTTCCATACTGATGGTTTCCAGTTTGTGAAGCAACTCCGCCATTTCATTTTCCGATGATGCGAAGAGGGTGGTATCGTCCGCGTACCTGAGGTTAGATATCTTTACTACGCCTATCTTTATGTCACCTTCCCATCCATCTAGAGTTTGTCGCATTATGTGCTCTCCATAGATGTTAATAAGGATGGGAGATATCACGCATCCTTGGCGAACACCTTTATGGCATTTGAAACGGCCTGATGTTAAATCTTCTACAGTCACAGTGCCGTATCCTGACTCACACAGCTTGCGGACTAGCATTACGAGGTGGCCTGGTACACCTGTCTCAGAAAGAACTTTCCACAGTTTCTTCAGTTTTAGATAATAATAGATATTGAATTAATACCCTAATTATAATTAAGTATTTTTTATACAAACTAATATTGCAAAACACGATGTATAGTTTGTAAAATTGCTTGATTAAACGATACAGTAAATTTACACTCGTATCTTCAGTACAAATGAATATATCTAGAGATATATCTGTTTACATTTCTCTCTACTTATAGACAGATACTTATATTCTATAATGTTTTCTAATTACTGAAATATTTCCATTAATGCAGAAGAGGCGTAACTTGAAACATGAACTCTAACACCAATTTTTGTGCACATTAGCGGCTATATCAATTACAATTATTACAAAGGGAAACCCGATTGAATGATACATGAAACAAATTAACCTATCGAGCAAAAAGATACGTATAGAGACATATCATTTGGCCGTGTTCTCACGGACTCTAAAAATCGAGTACCAATCATTACATGGACCTCTCGAACTGACACGTAGGTATATTAATTCCAGTAATGACCGTCCGAATGAGGCTTCTTTCGTCACACCGTATAGAAAACATCAAATACATATAATTAGAGGTATCTATAAACTACGGGAATTGTGATTCGTCTTCTTTAATTACGAAGGCCGGTCTCGAAGGTTGCGGGTTGTGAAATCTATTGATTCTGCTCGAAGGTGATGCGATCAATCAGCGAGCATTTATGTTTGGTACTGGTAAATTGTACCGGTTTTTGGTAATTGTTATGTTTCTCGGTTTTTAACATTTTGATAATGTCCATAAAATACCAAAAAATCGGAATTTATTTGTCATTGCCCGAAAACACTTACTTGTCGTTTCAGCAGATCTAAATAATAAAAACATAGTTCCAAATGCCATTTTAAATTATTGCCATCTGCCATCATTTAATTGCTATTATATTATAACTTTATCATGGTGTCACATGTCACAATGTCAATCACTCAACACTTTATTTTAACATTTTGACAAGCAATTAACTTCATGCGTCTAGGATCTCGTTAGATAAAGTGATATCTGGTGCTACGAGTAAATAGAAACCGTGTGTTGAGGTAATTTTGATTTCCTGGTCTATTAAAATTATATTTAAATCTATGCGGATATTTCTATTATGAGGAACAGAGTGATAATAAAGGCTAAAAGTTATTTTTACAATATATGATAATTTAGAGAGGAGTAAATCGAACATAAATGACTAACGTTTAAATAGATAGGGACACCTATACACTTATCTGTCGCAAGAATGGTACTGTGAATCCCAAGACATTCAATTGTTAATTGCCATTTGTGCAACTGTCCTTAAATGTACCTAACGTTATTTAATAAATAAATAAATGATCAAAAAATCACATAGAATAATATGATTAGCGAAATCACGAATAAGGTTTTGAATACTTGGTTAATATTGCCGACCTTTTCCCTGTTAAGTAAATGTATTTGCTTTAAGAAGCCAAGTTCAATATATAATACCGAAGAAGAAGGAAAAAAGATTCGTATTTAAATCCAACAAGTTAGAGTCTTTAATCGCTTGTTTATGGTTTTATGGCTGTAAAAGAGTTTGCCGTATACTGCGATGGATCTACAATATCTACATATCATAATGACATGTTAGAAAATGTTTATAAGAGCAAGGTGTCCGCGCATCAATGAAGGCATTGTAGCTTCATTGACGGTCGAGTGCGAGTTTATGTTGTGTTGAAAGATAACATGAGATGTTTTACATACCATCAACACCTTTAGAGTCGTGTGTTGTATAACTATGTACTTAAATATTTCTCTCTCTTGGAATATGATGATTGGCTATCTTAAGACTTAGTAAAAGCACACTAGGTACATTTTTAGGTATTACGGCATCTTAAGTAAGTTTTGATTTTGACAATCAATTAAGAAACAAATAATGGAAATTATTATTTTGAAAACATTTATCAGTTTCACTTCAGCTATCATTCCGGTACAATTTATCTGCAGGATGTCCGTAAACTAAAACCAACCTCAAGACTTAAAGGGCTGATAGAACAGCTGATGGGTTATCAGATTAAGGGTCAAATAAGTATATAAATACATACATATATTATATATTTACAATACACGTTTATTTACACATATAAAAGAAGTGTCGGGGGACACTTTCAGTTTTCGACAAACAGCAAGCAATGGTTAATGTACCAAGGGTCTGCCTGAAAACTAGCGTTGTACTAAGCTAAGCTCGCTACAATATCATGCTGAGGCAACTTTTTAATACCATACATTGATACTTTTTATCTACATGTAAAACTCATTCTCTGTACTTGTAAATGAAGGTTTTTTTAGTTTTGTAGCATTCTCTGTAAAATTGTAATTCCAAGTGATGTTAAATAAAAACATTCCACGTTATCCACGTTAATCACCTGACCTCGATCACCCAGGTGACTGTATTGACAATTTTGTCTTCTGAGATCCCCCAGGTGATCCATTTACGTTATCCATAAGTGTTTCTTTTCCAAAAAACATTTCCTCCGCTGCTTAACTAGACTTGCGGGGCTCCTATTTCTGGGCGGTTTGCCCTTCGGGCATCTGAAGCTACCTAACGAACCTAACCTAACCACATGGTCCAATAGGATCACCTGGGGGATCTCAGAAGACAAAATCGTCAAATACAATCACCTGGGTGATCGGGGTCAGGCTTTGATAATTAAACCAACCGGATGCGAGACGCGCACTAATTTCAATCAGAAAAAGTCTGCCAATTTCGGCGCGGGGGACGAGGAAACGCACACAAATACTGTTAACACTAATGCATTTTCCATTGACGTCGCTACACACGCACACGATAAAATTATCAAACACTAACATAAAATATACTCACACAAGTATAGACACAGACACAGACAACCTGTCCGTGAACGAGATAATGTCATCTTTAAGTAAACGTACACAGTGCGAGGAACACGTCGATAATAATATACTTAAGTATCGATATTTGTGACGTTTTCAAGTCAAAGGTACATCATTGTCGGTTGTTAATAGAGTTAATTTCTAAATGATTTTTTATGGTAACGCCTTATTGACAACCGATAATGATGTACCTTTGACTTGAAAATATCACATTTTATCGTAGATTTATTTATCGTATGCCTACATTCCACTGGATATAGATAGGCATTTCTTCCCTAGGGTAGTGGGAAAGCAGATGATGAAGAAAATCCAGTGAGTGCTGCGAGGTCCAGGTAGGACAGTAGAGCTGCCAAGTTTGTAACTCTTTTAGCACCACCCAGGGATTACGTGTAGGGTTGTCTAAGGTGTTTCCTACGGACGCAGAGAAACATTGATCGTATGTTAGTTATATATTTTTGTTTCTTTACCAAGTATAAGGTTTAGCTATTGATAAAATTATAATGTTAAGTTGTGATTAAATATCAAGTTTTTCTACCAGGAGTGCGATTTTTGAATCTCACCAAGTGACTAATTCTCACCGATGTGAGTGATTTACTTTCGGAAATCACTCACATCGGTGAGAATTAGTCACTTGGTGAGATTCAAAAATCGCACTCCTGCATATTACTTACAATGTTAGTATTCTACGTAAGTTAGTTTGTCTATTTGTTCAGGACAAATCTTGCAAGCTGATTTAGAATAACTTTTATATTATCAATTTAATATTTTGATGTGTATTTGCTTTTAAATTTAGTGGAAAATACTATAAATTGGAAACAAATAACTATTACAATGAAACATTGAACTGCAAAGAACTCTGGAACATCACGGGATTCGAACCCACGTGTTTAGATTACCGTTCCAATGTGCTTCCAATTACACTAGACGTTCCTCTATCCACCTCAGTGAATTTTTCACTGTAATGAACAATGATGAATCAGTCACTAGCGACATCGTGATGTTCCAGAGTCCTTCGCAGTTGATATTTTGATTGTAATGGGCATCTGTTTCCAATTTGTGTTTCTATTTCTATTATCTCTTCTTCATTTTTTATTATAAATAAAAAGTATAACATACTGCTAATGTTAATATCGATATTTATTTTTGTGCTGTCCCATCACTAAAACCTACCTGTTAGGTACAGTGATACCAGAGTCAGAAATTAAAAGTGCCTATTTAAGGGGATAAGTGTGTATAACGTACCTTATAATAAATTAAGTATAATCCATACAAAATTAAAATGCTACATAAAATGTATGGTGAAAATAAAGGAACGAATTAATTTCTAAACAGGAATATCGTTATTTCAAGCATCTACAAGTATATTTCACTTAAGGGGCGCCACACATTAGAGCGGAATTCAGCACACTAGCTGAAATTTGTCTATTAAAACGGAAATTTGTTTATGGTAGCTGTAATTTTGAGACCATAGACAAATTTCAGCTATTGTGCCGTACTACAAGCACACATACGCTGAGTTTCTTACGCTGGTTCTTCTCAGTTGGGGCTCCTTTCCGAACCAGTAGTAGTTTATTGCCCTTCCCATAATACGGTTTTAAAAAGATTTGATTTCAATACAGTTGTTAAACCAGTGTTTATGTTTTATTTCATTACCGTGCGTCCGTGCGTAATGTGCTATAGGCTAGTTTATCCTGATAGTGTCAGTTTTTTGAGTTCCAAACCACCTTACAGGGCAGGGCCTCGGCGGTCCTCGACGACATATATAATTTAAAAAGCTATGCGTGTGAATGAGTTTTACCTTTGAAGTACTGACGTTAATCTTTTCATTTTTGTTAATGATTAAAAATAATATGTAATTTGAATAATTTAAAAGTAGGTTAAAATATGTTTAGAAACAATTTAATAACAACACACACACACACACACACACAGACACACTGCTATTTTAACAGAGCAATGCTTTACAATTATGGCTGTATGCCGTATGGGTCTCTGCCTAACCCACGGAGTATCTTTTAAGTGTATTGCCTAACCTGTCATAACAATGACAATGAATGACATAATGGCGGACGTATTTCTGCCGCACTGGAGTCGATTACTCTTGTTTGCAATATTTCACTTACCTCCCTCGATGTAATCGTGTTCATAATTGCATACCCAATTTATGAATGAATTCATTGATAAATTGGGTATGCAATTATGAACCCGATGGTACAATGTACTATGAAGAGTCAAGTTTAAAAATTACCCTAAAGCAGATGTAGTACCATTATGTGGCAACACTTTTTGATTGACAATATTTTTTAGTTTTTTGCTAATTTCGTGCACTATTTGATGATATTTAGACGAAATTATACTTACAGATGAAAAGAAACGTTATCCTTATGTAAACTAGATAATTCAGATCTTTTCTTACATGAAAACACGCAGCAATTCGGCATTTTTACCTCAGATCGTTCCGGGCTGACTGACATTCATTGAATGGTGTTTGACGCGCGACAACTAGTTTTATATAACCGCTACGACCAGTGGTCTTCTACTTTTGGCAGAGGGGGACGCCTGACAATTACCTCTCCATTAGTTTATTTCTCTGAGGGGTCAGGTGATTAACGTGGATAACACCAAACATTCTATGTCTATCTATGTCTTCTAAATCCACTTAATCTGATAGACCATCAGATGTTCTATCAGCTCTAAGTCTTAAGGTGGCGGGGGATATGTGGGACTCATCTCCCGTCCCTCTCTCATAGCAATAGAAGGGGGAGAATCCAACCAACTAAACCCACATCAGCGTTTCCCGCATTGCCGTATGTGGGACGTCATGGGATCTCGAACATTCTGCCACGACGTCCCTCGATAGGCCAGCTACACGCTGGTTGACCCGTCCAGAAAATGTCAGAAACCCTTTGACCTTCGGTTTTGTCTCAGCCCCCTTTGGAACTGATTTAAGATGTAAGTTGTACCTACTCGTATTTATATTATACTAACTTTTTAAATAATCCTGTAGGCCTATGATGACAGATTTTATCAGCGGATATGTTGATATAAACCTGATAAAATGACAGTTGCCGCCAGTGTTTGTCATTTTATCAGATTTATATCAACTTATCCGCTGATAAAATCTGCCATCACAGGCCTGCTGTTGTCCTCAATGTCATCGCGGTAAATATTTATAACAAACGTAGGTATATCGTGTAATGTTGATTGAATTTCGTTACTGGCTGTTAAGTATAATTCAGTTATATGTATACTATTGTTTTGGGTCTCTATCGGTTCCCATAAATTTTTACTTCCGTTTTTTTCAGTCCATAACGTTTTCCATCATAATTTTTATTAATCATATTGTCAATAGTCATAAAATTTAACAATCTAAATTGCTGGTCCGATTTTTGCAGGTCATCATTATTGTTAGTCATAAAATCTGTTACTCATAATATTCAAAGTCCAGATGGTACCTATTACATAATGTTGTAGGCAATAAACTTGCTTATAATAATTGTTTTAAGTTCTTTAATCGCAGATTATAATGATAACTAGGTGTGTATATTGGTTTCCACAAATTTTAAGTTCCGATTTTTTATAGTCAATAAGCGTTGCGTCGAGGACACGACACTTGGTAATTTGAACAGAGGTCTTTTAATTAGTAGTTGACTTATTTCAATAAAATTCATGTCATGGCTTTTCATTTCGGGGTTTTTTACTTCATTTTTTTTACATGTAATAATATTTATTTCGAATATAATTATTTTTCTTAGGGGTCGCAGTTCTAACCTAACCTAACCCACTTCTGGCAACAGTTCGATTTCTTGGGGGACGCAGGTCTAACCTAACCTAACCCACTTCTGGAAACAGTTCGTTTTCTTGGGGGTCGCAGTTCTAACCTAACCTAACCCACTTCTGACAACAGTTCGTTTTCTTGGGGGTCGCAGTTCTAACCTAACCTAACCCACTTCTGGCAATAGTTCGTTTTCTTGGGGGTCGCAGTTCTAACCTAACCTAAGCCACTTCTGGCAACAGTTCGTTTTCTTGAGGGTCGCATTTAATAAAAGTTATACTTGAAAAAAATTATGACTATTGATGTTTATGTCCATAAATCATAATGGATATCATTTTATGACTATCGAAATTCGAAGCAATAAGTTTATAGGAAACAAAGGGATGACATTAAAACGATATGATTAACGACTATTAGTCCGATAAAATATATGCCTTAAAATATTTCTGAATAATTATTGATAGACCTTCGAATGTTATACTCATAAATTTTATGCCTTTTGCGATTATAGTGTTTAATATTATAGATCTTTATTATTAGAACTATGAAACGTTATGCTTTACCAAAATTATGACTATTGATGTTTATGCCCATAAATTATATGGATATCAATTTCTGACTATCGAAATTCGAAACAATAAGTTTATGGGAAACAAAGGGATCCCTATTTTTTGGTATAATTACATACTTATAATAAACAGATTCTTAAGGTACCAATCCAAATAACAAATTCATTTTAAATCTACAGAGTCTCTGAGCAGATAGACAATTAACTTTAAATCTTGTCTTGAATCTTTTAATATTTTGATTTTATTTATATCTCAACACTTCATTAAAAAGCCAAATAACAAAGTTTAATGATCACAAAACATTGTGACTCGTACATATACAGTGAGATTGCTAGAAATTCTGCGTATAGAAACGATCGACGCCATTATTGTAATACGAAATATGGTCACTTTGGATTCTAAGTACCGATAAGTACGAAACAACAATTATGAAATTAAATAGGTAAACGGTGGTACTGAAAAGCACAAGTGCTTTTGATTGAAGAGTCACACGTACCTAACTAAGCACTTTCATAAATATTAACACTAAGTGACAGGTACGTACTTTATTATCGGTTCTTGTGTGAGTTAAGTAGTTAAATTAAATCAATATTTACTTTTTTGTATAGTTGTAGGTACCATTGATTTCACACTATAGTGAAGTTATAGTGATAATGTACAGGACATTATTTATTCTGAACGTGTTCTGAACATATATTTAATACCAATCCAGAGGTAAGGAAAGGAAGATAAAATAAGACATGAACATAGACTTTTTAAATATAAATAAAAATAACTAGCTTAGTAAGTAAGTAAACAAAATAAACCCAGATAAAAAGTTTAACATATATTGAAATTAATATCCGGCGTTGACTTTTCTCCAGCCAGTTCCCATAAGAATGTATATTTTAACTAGTTGCACAAGTTTCTTTTGTCATTGTATAATAATGATGCTCCGCGTTTCTGATGTTTTGTGTCTTGGAATGTACTACAATTAGACTTATGCTATGCGCACAGGCACGGATTACATATACAGTTACCTATACGCTTTCAAAATCATAAAACGTATATTAATATGGAAGGCATAAGGTCGAAAATGCGTCGTAAATCACCTAATTATATTAAGAGTTATATTTTTGTAGATCGTGTGATCGATGGTTTTGGTGACGCCACAGAGACATAATGGGAGTTAAAATTTCGGCCAGTAATTGATGGGGAGAAAGGCTGAGTTTTGATTAATTGGAGTGGTTAGAGCAGGTACCTATAAGTTTCTGCAATGCCTCGTGGTGGTCGGCCACCAGCGGCCGTGTTATTGATAACTTAGCTTATTATATAAAATTCCGCGGTCTAAAGGTCGAATGCGAGCAATAAGTTCTGTTGCGGTTTATAAATTACGATGGTATTAATACGTATTACGTTTACGAAAGTCGAGAGCATTGTATATTACTAGTAGATTTAGTTTCAGTAGTTGCCGTATAGGTATTGTAAAACAATTTGGAGACGGACAATAAACAACGATATTTATGTTTAGAATACGTTAAAATAAGATTTTAATTTACATAATGCTAAAAGAATTATACGCAACTTTTATGGATTGTATTAATCTAAAACATAAGACCAGATAGGTCCACAAGTCCTCAGCGCTCTTTAACAAATTGAAACATTTTGTCTGGAAAAGATACTGCTAGGATTTAGTATGTGTCGGTTTCGTGACCGCATACCCATTAGCGCTAAGCGACGCTTGCGTAAGGCACACTTTAGTCCAGCAGTTAGGCCCAAGTTAATCTAGGAAAATGTTCCCGCTTACAGCTGCTATCGAAATGTCTATAAAATATTAAACACCTTGGTGTTTTGAGTACCCACGCCCTTTCGGTTAAATTTATTGCTATTTAATAGGAAAGTTTATATCATTTGACGGATAATAAAGTACAATTTTAGTCCCAAAGGGCCAACGATACTATTTATTCCCCATTCGAAAAGGACCTTAAATACAAATGGAAAGGAAAAACAAATAAGTCATTATGTTTCATCGGATGTATCAATTTAGTAGGTACGGTACGTAAGTATACATATTTTTACCAGTCTTTGCAACACAAACGTACGACACGTCCAATAGAGTCATGCATTTTGTACTTAACGATGCTGTTATAATCCGATAGTGTAGTTAAATACGAGCCTTTAATAAAGCTCTGTTAGTGCAAGACGTTGGTTGATAAGATATTGACGGGTTCATGTAAATTATGACTAAAATATCGGGATAATTTGCTAGAAGAAGTCAGTTCATTGTCTTATATAGGTGCTTTTTTTGCTAGTTAATACCTGTATTAAGGGAGAACGAATCAAATCCAGAATGAATTCATATGATTATGTGAGTCGAGTGGTAGAGGAGTATGTATGTATTTCGTCATCTTAAGAGCACCTATCGAAATTCAAAGAATGGTTGCTTTAATTTACCAATAGGGTTAAGTGGCGGTGGTAGCGTCTTAGCTTTTGAAGATTTTTTTTTGAAGTTTATAGTTTGTTGTCTTTTCCTACGAGGACAATATTAATCAGATTAGAAAATATGTGCCGTAGATACATTTTATTTGAAATTTAATCATGATAATTTGATGTTAAATCCAAAGAAAATGTTAAATTAATAGGAAATCTTTTCATTTTACATATCTCCATTAATTTAACATATGTAATCATTAACTATCTACCCCAGAGATCATTACCGGTATTACTAGAAACAAAATAGCGTCCGACTTTGGTAATGTTTACGTGAGATTATGAAACTTAATTTAGGAAAACGTAATAAATTATCAGATTATCCGAAAAATATTCTTTAATAACCGAATTAACCCAAATTGAATACCTGTTAATTCGAATGAAAACAATACCGGTATTCGATCCCTGATCTACTCATACGTATATTCCGTCAATAAAATAAATATAGATACATAACCTAGCGCATAACTTACGACTAGCGAAAAAGCGACAGTTGTAATGTAGAATTTCCTACAGCTACGGGCTACTGATTGACAAGCGATCACTGGGTGGTAAGAACTGGGACGAACTGCATTGGACGTGCTTTGCAGTTTTTGCAGTCAGTAACCGGCCGCGTACGATAATACTTTGACATTCCGAGAATCTTACGACCAGAAAAACACAATCGCACGCCTATTGGGTTCAAATTATTCGGGAACTACTCTGTAATATAATAGAATCTTCTTTTACATATTTTTTCCCGTTTTTCAATGTTGTATGTGAAGCCGATTTTCAAGAATCGTTTTAAAAAATCAATGTCATTAATTATCACTATTTAGCTATTTAAACCACGAAGTTATCATTTTCTCTCTTGGTCTGTGATTTAAACGTATATGTACCTACCTACATACTTTACTCTTTGGTCACTATTATGGAAATACGTCAATGTAAGATGTGTCAATGAAATTGTTATGGATAGGTTCTATGGAGGGTATCCTCTTTCTTCCATAGAACTTGTGTTTTCCTCGAATTTTCAGTAAAATATGAGGACTAAAAGAGTGATTGTGCGGGTGGTATTATTTATCTATTTATTACAGGATTTGTTTCAAGTGGAATGCACTATTGACATGACTAAATCCGATTTTACCTACATAGCAGAGCATTTATCTGTAACAGATTGTTGTAGACTAGTAGTGTCTTTACAAAACCTTGACTACGCGCTCCCTAGCCATTTATCAGATGCAGTGAAAAAAGTTCCCAAGAAAGTGCCGTGTGTTAAACTCCTTCTGGCTTGGAACAGTGAAGACTCAAAAATCGGTGGCAAAGGTAGGAGCCATGTGGATGTTGCACACAGACTGCGTCAACTTGATAAAGGAAAACTGGCAGATTGGCTGGGAAAAACGGTTTTTCGTCAATTAGCTATAGATGTACATGAAACTCTCAATAGTCATCCATTTAGAGTTGAAAAAAATATAAAACCAACTATCACTAAATATCCTAAGAGCCAAAAAAATAGTGCTGAAGATTGGACAACGTATGATACTGTTTTATGGACTGGTATAATGGCTGGTGTCGGAATAGCGCTTTACCAAGTTATAAATCGTTCTTGTGCTAATAAAAGAAGTCGCAACAAACACCAAAGCGAGCTGAAAGACTTATTGATCCGAGAAAACTTTGAAAACTGTGATAGCGATGACGATTATGCTAGCGAAAATATATTTTATAACAGCATGGAACACGACGATGAAGATTAAAGGTATGTAACATAATACGTTTTCGTGTTAGACTTTGTAATTGTTATATTATATCTTTGAAGCATTTTATCAGTTGACCACACTTCAAACTATATACTTATAAGTACTACTAGTACAGCGCAACTTTGTTTGAAATAATATTACCGTAGCTTGAAGTATTAGCGTTATAGAAAAAAATTAAAATCAGCTCCATATAATTTACGCAGCGCGTATTATTAGAAAAGAATGAAAAATCATTTTTAGAAAAATATGTACAAATTTTATATACCACGTCAATGAAATCATAGACCGGTGTGACAAGTCATATCAGCCATTGACCTATGGGACCATATAGATTGATAGGGCTGTTATAAGCTGCTGTCACACCACTGTCCACTAACAAGGGGCGTGTTTGCGCAAACGCAGCCATCGGCCGTGTCATCGCGGGCGGCGCGTCGATAAGCCTCATTAGTGGCCGTCGTTCTTAACTTCATCAACCGATACCGGACCCGGATAGCTGAAACTGCTTTGAGATTGAGTAAGCTGTGTTTTGTGTTTGTTTAGTTGGTATCTGTTAGAAGATATTAAAGTAAATATGATTAGGTACTTAAAATGATTGTTGACAGTCTTATATAATAACAAACCCTTTCAAATTGTGAGGTCCTTGGCAGTGGACGCGTGTCAAAGTTACGAGTATTTATAATCAAACCCGAGCTGATTTGTGTCTCCCTTTCTTCGGACATGTGAGGGAGAAATTATAAATTTTCTGAAAAAGACGCAAGGCGGTGTGAACTGTGTTTTTTGGACGCTCGCCACTGGGCCCTAGTTATGGTTAGGATGATTTAAAATAAGTTTCTAAATGATTGATTAATAATATTGGATTATATTTAAATATAACGAAGATTGAATACACAACATAAAATTATTATAAACCAAAACCATAAGCAAATAAGGTAATAAAGGTGTTGTTGAAACTTCTAATTCATTTATTGTCAACTAACCTATAACTCAGGGCTTATTATCATAAACAATGTACAGAATATTTCCTTATTGCGTTGCAAAGTGCTAAATTATTTCGTTTTAAGATTTATTATTCAATTTATAATAATGTCATTATAAATTTAAGATAAAGTCAATATAATTGTTGTAGGTTATGAGTTATACAAGAATTATTCTACTCTATTTTTTATTTATATTCCTGAATAGCTCATTGATTTAATTGAGGTACGTAGGATAAAAATGACACTTATTACTCCCTTCTACATAACTAGTTTCCGCACACGACTTCGTCCGCGTGTGAGTTGTTAAAAACTTCCGACTACTTTTGCACCCGATGAGTATTTTTTCCAAAAATCCACTTTTAGTGGAGCTTTGACTTGACATTTGAATAATTTATGTATTTTACATTTTAGTTCTATATTTAACGGTTTAAGCTGTTTCTTGTCTGTCAGTTTTTGAGTAACATGATTGCTGTTTTAGTCGAATCACAGAGAAAAAGAAAAACTATACTAATTCTTTACAACGTAAACTTGTGAGAAATGTATTTGTTTTGGTATTACATTATTCATTTATGCTACAGTTTCAGAACTCGGCTGAATAGTATAAAATAGTATTTTATAAAATAGTGACACAATTAATACAATTTTCAGTCGAGTACCGTGTTTAGTCCACGAAGCTTGAATCGTTTTTACATATATCTCTATTGTATGGTTTTTCATAAGGCGCGGCGGATAGGGCTCCGGTCGCGCGAGCACGGCACGTGATGGGTCCATATTCATAAGTATTCATAACAGTACGGTCGGGAAATTTAAAATGAACATTAAAGGTCGGTTAGCAGGGCTCGAAACCGGTTTTCGCAAAAAACCCCTATAGAACTCCATATTGTAATTAAGTAATGACTTCATATTATAAGATTTTTCGATTAAATATGAAATAGTAAACGAAAGAACGAAACAAAAACCGGTATTTTAGTACGGGTCAAATACCGGTTTACGAGCCCTGTCGGTTAGGCCGGACCCTTCCCGTCCATCGAAAAGTATGCGCTTGTAGTAGTTTTAGTTCAATATACAAATTCTTAATTCAAGCATTAATAGTAGATTGTTTGACAAGGGTCTAAAGTAGGCCATATTACCACGAGGTGGTTATTTTCCCGAACGAAGTGAGGGAAAATTGTTCGAGTGGTAATATGGCTTTTAGACCAGAGTAATGCATACTATTTTTCACTTCGATTGCGAGAAAATAAGATAAAAATACTTATTATTTACGCACAATAACTAAACTAAGGTTAAATTATGGTTTAACTTGACGGTCTTTTAATTTTTTTAACTTCTTTGACATAGATACAAAATATGAACACCGCGAATAAATGCCACAGATGACGGTATAATTAGCTCTTTAAAGTAGCTATTAGACATTGCAATTTGTAGGATCCAACCTGTCGGGTGTAATGGTACTTAGGGAGTAGGAGTCCCGATCTAGGGCGATCGGCAGTGCCCCGACATCCGCAGCTGTTTATGGAGGTCGTTAGAGTTATTTTACCTTTTTTATTAAGAAAACGAACTGTTGCCAGAAGTGGCTTAGGTTAGGTTAGAACTGCGACCCCCAAGAAAAAGATTTATTGCCAGAAGTGGGTTAGGTTAGGTTAGAACTGCGACCCCCAAGAAAACGAACTGTTGTCAGAAGTGGGTTAGGTTAGGTTAGAACTGCGACCCCCAAGAAAACGAACTGTTTCCAGAAGTGGGTTAGGTTAGGTTAGACCTGCGTCCCCCAAGAAATCGAACTGTTGCCAGAAGTGGGTTAGGTTAGGTTAGAACTGCGACCCCTAAGAAAAATAATTATATTCGAAATAAATATTATTACATGTAAAAAAAATGAAGTAAAAAAACCCGAAATGAAAAGCCATGACATGAATTTTATTGAAATAAGTCAACTACTAATTAAAAGACCTCTGTTCAAATTACCAAGTATCGTGTCCTCGACGCAACGCTTATTGACTATAAAAAATCGGAACTTAAAATTTGTGGAAACCAATATACACACCTAGTTATCATTATAATCTGCGATTAAAGAACTTAAAACAATTATTATAAGCAAGTTTATTGCCTACAACATTATGTAATAGGTACCATCTGGACTTTGAATATTATGAGTAACAGATTTTATGACTAACAATAATGATGACCTGCAAAAATCGGACCAGCAATTTAGATTGTTAAATTTTATGACTATTGACAATATGATTAATAAAAATTATGATGGAAAACGTTATGGACTGAAAAAAACGGAAGTAAAAATTTATGGGAACCGATAGAGACCCTAATAAAACACATTTAAGACACTTGAAAATAACTTTAGATCAGTTGAAAATAGATGTCATATACTTAAGAAAAAGTGACCAAACCCTCCGGTGTCCGAGGCCAGATTTGAACTGGCGTCTTCAGCTTTCGCGGCTGACGTCCTGACCACTAGACCACCCGGTCACGGCGGAACTTGACAAATTTTCTCATGTATATGCAATCTCTGAATTTGAAACGGCTAGGCGCCGTTGACCATACTCTAACTCACTCTTTTTCTTAAGTATATGACATCTATTTTCAGTTTATATATAGTAGTGTAACTACTTACAAATTGCAAATCAAAAAATATTGAACAAAATAATTTGATTTGCTTCAAGATTTTTAGATCAGTTGTTAACTGACAATAACCGTGCACTTCCAATTCCTCTAATGCCGTAAAGACACTTTGGTATGGCTCAATCTCTTTTTTGTGATATTATACCACTATTTCGGCAAATTAAGCAAAGTATGTTGGCATGGAGTATCTAGTCTAGTGGTTTTATTTATATGTATAAGTAGTTGAGTACGTACTCGTACATAGTCAGCAAATGTTACTAAGCGGTTTCGTATTTTCCTAACAAATTGTGCTCAGATTATTTTGAACATCTAGGCCGCTTAGCTACTTCTGAATATATTCAATATTCATAGTCATTAAAGGAGTCGCACGTGCGCGCGAGTTTATTAATCGCCTACCAGCCGGCCGCGACTGCGTGCATTTGTTATTCTCTAACGTTTCATGTTCTGCCTGGCTCCCATCTAGTGTGAGAGCTTGCATAGGTAAGGTACTCGTAATACTCAGATAGAATAAGCTTTCTGGCCCAGACAATTCCTATTGGACGGGAAAATTTTTTTTTGTATAGATCAAAGTGTCAGGAATTGATACCAACAAAATTTATAAGTGAATATTGGGCGCTAAGGTGCCAAAAAAATGGTAATAATGGTAAAAACCAGTTTTTCGCTTCTAGAGGAAAAACTACGGCTCGGACCAAAAATAGTTAAATGTAAAAAATGTGCGCAATTATAAAAAAAAGAGAATGAGCCCCGGTAGAGCAAAATCGGTCCAGAGGATCGTCCGCAATTCGCAAAAAAACACGTTTTTTTTTCAAATATTGTAAACTTAATAACTCGCGTTTCGGAAGTGCTGGAGAGCTGAAATTTGAATATGATGTCAGTTTTGTGGTCCGCTAACTACAGTTAAAGGTTCAAATGAAAATGTTGTAAAATTTTTGCAAACCGTCGACTTTAGCAAAAAGTGACCTTTTTTTAAATCGACTGGGAGGGTATTTTAATTTTCGAAAATCGTTATAATTTCGGTTCCTATGCATTAAGGAGGAGTTGAACTACAAATTTCCAAATTCACAGAGCATTTGACAAAGAATAAACTTGTTTAAATAATCTATAAAGATCAGACACTTTTTGCGCGCGCGGCTGCGGCGCACTACGGCCCAAACGCCCGATCTAGCTGGACAAAATTATTTTACACTCATAGACTAAAATTGACTATTTTTATTATTATTTTGCTATAAGTAATGTGAAAAAAGGTTAACCAGTGTAAGTTGACCTTTTTATAAATTTCAGCTCTCCAGCACTTCCGGAACGCGAGTTATTGAATTTACAATATTTGCAAAAAAACGTGTTGTTTTGCGAATTGCGGACGATCCTCTGGACCGATTTTGCTCTACCGGAGCTCATTCTCTTTGTTTTATAATTGCGCACATTTGTTACATTTTACTATTTTTTGTCCGTAGTTTTTCCTCTAAAAGCAAAAAACTGGTTTTTACCATTTTTACCATTTTTTTGGCACCTTAGCACCCAATATTCACTTATAAATTTTATTGATATCAATTCTTGACACTTTGATCTAAACAAAAAAATTTTTTCCCGTCCAATAGGAATTGACTGTACTTTTTATGATTTTTCCGCTAATTCTATCTGAGTATAAGTACAGATTGGGTATTAATTAGGAGAAAAATTGCCATTTTCTCACGCCAGGTGGCGCATTGTGAACTGTAGCCAGCGTTGACATAAGAACTGTCAAATCGCATACATATTTGTCTCGTAATTCAAAACATTCCCATATTTTCCCAGTTTTATCAAGAATGCCTCAATGTTGTGCGGTGAAATGTAAAAATAGAGGCACCCAGCATTTCCTAAAGACCCTATATACAGGAAACATTGGCAAAATGCGTTAAGAATAAAAAAAACTTTAGGGCAAGTGATACGAGCCGCTTATTTAGGCTTACATTTAAAGAAGATGATCATTTCGGAAAGATTAAGTAAAGGAGTAAGGAATGTTATCAATTAAAAATGCTCACTGTGTGCCTGTACGCCAAGCCTTTAAAACTTTCTTCAGAACTATCTGTAAGTACTTAAAAGTATAAGGTACTCAATATATTTAACATTACCTTGTTAGTAATAACAGATCTCATTTCATTTTATTTAAATGCTTATTTAACTTTCAGTTGCTGAACTAGTTGCAATTTTTTTGAGGAATAGGCTGTACCATCCATATTCTGGGCCACCAAAACAAAACAAGAAAACCAGCAGCACTTGAACATGAGAAGTGATATGCATCACCCACTCAAAGAAAGCTCCTTATTAACGATTTTGAAGTGACAGAACACGAAACAGCAATATACTCGTAACACATTAAAGCGACAGAACCAACCGTAAGCCATAGCACTGAAGTAAGGCGAGAAGAAGACACATGTACTACTGTGGAAATTGATGTTCTAGAATTCTAGATCAAAGTGCACACATGGACCCACAGCATTTAAAGAGCACTCAAGTTGACCATTACAACAATGGTTTTCACCAACTTTTGTGAAGTATCATCTTCATAAATCATCGGCGTGTTTGGGTCTGACAACCATTTTCAAGTTCAATGACACTTAGGATTAGATCAGATAATTTGGCAGCAGGGTTTACTGAAAACCAGTTATTCTTGATGACGATGCTGATGAACAAGAAACTAAATAAAACAAAACTAAAACATTCTAATGCCTTTTTATTCAAGACAAGTAATCTTTTTATATATAATATATATATGAGTTAGATATCATAATATATGTTTATGACACAGAACAAATATGAATCAGAAGCAACAACTTTCAACAAGCATTTGTGGCTTCTAGCTTAATGTATTTTTTAAAGCGTAGACAATGAAATTCCAATATTTTCTTTTGCCTCAATAAAGCTATCCTTGTATTTGTGCATAATCGGCTTTTTCTAGCTTTAAATTCTTATTTATATTTTCTAGGTATGTTACTGTTATTTCGTTTTTTAAACAATACCTTGCAGCATATGGGCACAGTGTGGACAGTGAAATTGCAATATTTTTTCTTGCTGCAATAAAGCTCTCCTTGTATTAGAGCATAATACACGTTTTTTAGTTTTAAATATCCACTTTGCTTTTTTTAGTTTTAAATATCCATTTTTATTTTCTAGGTATGATACTGTTACCTCGTTTTACTCGCTTCTTAAGCAGTACCTTGCAGCATATGCAGGACCCTTTACCTCAATGACAGTATCCTCACTTAGCAACCCATCTGGTGAGGCGACAAGAAATGGATATTCTTTAGAAATTTATATTTTGCATTTCTGCGCGTCCATTCCATAAGTAGCTTCATACATTTGTAAGGCAATTGGCTCCTGTATTTTGCCGTGAGACACAGCCCAAGTAACACAGGAAGCATTATAACATATGAATAGTTAACTTATTTCGAACTTAAGGACCGTATAAACTCTTATATACGTTCACCGAGCAATTTGTCGCATTATATGATGCTTTGAGCTGTATGACGGTTATATAATGGCATATCAAAATGCTTTTGTCAAGCCTTTAGATTTAGTGCAGCAAACCACAACGCAAATGTACAGCTTTCAGCTGTTTAAAAGCACTTAATTGCTTTAGGTTCTACAATAGCATAAATAAATGCTTAATGCTATTGATGAGCATGAATATTAGCCATTATAATGCCACGTAAATCCGGTATACAGCTTTCAACTGTTTTTAGTGCTTTAGGTTCTACAATAGCATTATATGATGCTTTACGCTGTATAACGGTTGTATAATGGCATATGTAAATGCTTTTGTTTAGCCATTAGTTTTAGTGCAGCGAACCAAAATGCAACTGTACAGCATTCAGCTTTACAGTTGTGTTTTGGTTTGCTACACTAATGCTTCGGTGTGGTTTAGTGCCTTAGGTTCTACAATGGCATAAATAAATGCTTAATGCTGTTTAAGAGCATGAATATTAACCATTATAATGCCACGTAAATTCGCTATACAGCTTTTAGCTATTATTAATGCCTTAGGGTGTACCATAGCATTTATAAGTAGGTAATACATTCCTAATGCTGTATAATAGCAATAATATAAACCATTAAAAAGCCAAGTAATTCACTATAAGGGGCTGTTCATAAATTACTTAATTTCAAATTGGGGGGGGGGTCTGGACATCGGATGATGGTAGCATGACGTAGGAGGGGGGGGGGGGGCGTCATTCCGAAGATCACATCATCTCTCGCATCTTTAAAAAGTGCTTCAATGTGTAAAAAAGGAATGAAAGTCGTGTTTCTATAAGCTTTTAATGCTATAAAATATTATCTACTTAATGGTTTTTTATTTTACAATTAAGCTACAAACGCATTTTTTTTTAAATGACGTCACTTTATTGGGCAGGGGAGGGTTGGATTATTTTAGGGGGGGGGTAAAAAATTAACAAAAATTGATGACGTAATTTATGAACAGCCCCTATACAGCTTTTTTTTTATTTATTTTTTTTATACTACGACGGTGGCAAACAAGCATACGGCCTGCCTGATGGTAAGCAGCTACCGTAACCTATGGACGCCTGTAACTCCACAGGAGTCACATGCGCGTTGCCGACCCTTTACAAAAAGGAGGATTCACTGTGTTGACGGCTAAAGGAACAATAGGGTCCCTCATCGTCAACACACTGGGTCCTCTTTGAGCTCTTTGGCAACCTTACTCACCAGCAGGAACACAACACTATGAGTAGGGTCTAGTGCTATTTGGCTGTGGTTTTCTGTAAGGTGGAGGTACTTCCCCAGTCGGGCTCTGCTCCAGATTTGAGCGAGATGACATTCACTGAACGTGCCCTACCACACTAAGCGAGATGCCATTCGCAGTGCCCATACCTCTCTTTTTGGCATAGTTTAAGGACATACCCAAGTCCGGACGTAGTTTAAGGACCTACTCCGGGTCCAAAAAAAAGCTTAAAAGCTAAGCGTAAGCTTAAGCTTTTAGCTGTTTTAGTGCCTTAGGTTCTACAATGGCATAAATAAATGCTTAATGTTGTTTAATAGCATAATTATTCACGTGTAATGCTGTAGGCATTAATAACCTTTTTTTAAGGGTCATTGAGCTGCTATTGGACTAAGAGCTAGACACGTCAGATATGACACAATAATGAGAGCAACAAAACCCGTCTGGTTAGATTGCTATACTATTCTCATAGCTAGATCCTGGCACCTGGCCGTTTTTAATGGGTGGAGGTCACAGTGACAGACTAGCAAAATGTTTTAATTGGAAAATAGTAATACCAAACTAGGTAAAAACTGCCGAAGTTGTCTCACTTATAAAGGACAGGGCCTATATTTTAAGGGGCTCCCTGGAGCCAACGACCTTAGATCTGATTCCCTTAGTTTTCTAATGATTTATATAGCTTATCATAATTATCAGTAACGGCTTTAAACAAGTAAATATAGTATCCTATAATTACTTCAATATTCATTGTCTTCGAGATATTTGACACCAAAGTCGAACCGCTTTAGGCTAAAAAAGTGGTTTTATGGTCATAAATTTTGTGTCAATTAGTTAAAAATTAAAATCTCTCTACAGTTATTAGAGACATCAAAGAGGAACCCTAATATGTAGATTACGTATATGTAAGATTCTTTACACCATTCGAATATCGATAAAAGTGTTTTTTTAGACCATATTTTAAAAATATCATAAAAAAATAACGGCTCATTTATTTCAAGATCCGGCTCTACAGAATGGAAAAAAAGATTCAAGAACCGATAGTCGTTTGCCTTATAATTCTATCTGTAGTGAATATGTTGGAATATCGACTCAAAACTGGTCAAAAATCGATAAAAAACGTTAGACCAAAAAATATTGTGTATTATTACGGAAAAACAGTAGGCGACAAACTATGAACACATTGTTTGTCACTACTTTCCCCCAACATAAACTTTTGTATAATATTGTATAGTATTTGTATAGTTTCTCATAATATTGCATCAAACCCAGATCTCTAGGATTTATTTTCTTGAAATGGTTTGCATTCTTTGATCTCCACTACTTTAAAGCTGCCAGATGTCCAGATCTAGAAATAAGCATAGTATACCAAACTGACTAGAGGGGTTTGGTTGCTCTCATTATTGTGTCATATCTGACGTGGCTAGCTCTCCGTCTATATAGACCAACGCCATTTTGTAAATAATTTATAACCTAAAAATAAAATCATGCGGGCCTATTTATACAAGGAAAATACCTATATAATAATGAAATAACTTAATTTAAGACTGCTCAACCAACACTATTATGTTAATAATGTGAAACTCGTTCTATACGAGGATTACACAATTGTTTTGTTTATTTGACGCATATCTTTTTATAATATTTTATAGCAAAACCACAATAAATCAAAGGCGCGTGAAAAAATTCAATGAAACTTATATACACATTTACAGTAAACTACATTGCGCAGTAATATTTGAAGGATATAATAACGTAAAAGAGTCAAAAACTTTTATAAATTTTGTAACGATGCAAACAAATATGACGTGTCACTCATTTAGTTTTTTGTACCGTCTTCGTCTATTTTATATTGCGAGACAAAGTAGTTAAATCACAACGTTCATTGTATTATAACATTTGTTCCGTCGGTTTTAGAGACGTTTTTGCATTGACGTAAGGTTTATTTTACTACACTCTTATGCTAGTATAATGCTTTTGTATTGCGATTGGCAAGTTAATCGAGAGTACTTATGCTTCTTTACTGCGATTAGCAAGTTTTTTGGCCGTATTAATGCTTCTTTAATGCAGTTGGCAACTTAATAGAGCGTACTAATGGTTCTTTAATGCGATTGGCACTTTCCATGACAACGATAATGCTAATAGCGCAGACATAATGCGCCTGTAATGCTATTGAATGACCTGTATAGGATCTCAAGCTGGATAATTTGTGCCCATTTAAGACCTACATCAGCACTATAAACGTTTATAATGCTACTATAAAACGAACTCAAAATGCTAAAAGCATACAGATATGCTGTAAGACGGCCGTTATACTGCTTTGATGTGTTACTTGGGAGCTCTAGTGACTACTGAGCGCCACAAAATATGTTACATTACACTCTTCACATTGGCTTTACACTGTCCACAGTGTCCACGCAAACACGTAAATGTACCGTCGGATAACGATAAGATGAAGAGAATCATATAGGAGTTATCCGTTTGGTTAAGTGCAAAATCTTTGAAAATATTCTTATATTTCATGCATGCTATGTTGAGAATCGGCGAATCCGCGTTTATATCCCTGTAAGTATCAGAAGATGAGCACGCATATGAACGGTCCCCCTGGATATCCAGCTGTGCACCAAAGTTTTAGTGTCGATCATACGCCTCTTAACTAAAATAAAAACAGCACGTGAGCTTGGATAATTGATAATAATGCTAAAAATGCAGAACATAACCTCAAATATTGTTAGTGTTTACCTATGTATTAAATCAGCCTTTTTTCCTGCCACCGATGCGCTCCTCCTTCGCAGCTCAGCTTGCGGTTCACGTACGATCATGAAGCCGAAGATTTTATTCTTATACCGCAAGAATTAAATAAAATTTCCTCATAATGACACTTCACACAAAACGTAAACAAGGTACAGTGCACAGTAGCCCGACCTTTTAGTGTGGCTCCTCATTTGTCACATACATTCCATGAAGTCACCTTTGGAAAATATAGGCCGGGCGTAAAATAAAGGGTTATCAGAGATTAATATTAATATGTATGCAGAGCTGATTAAATAGTCGCGATTATGGGGTATAGTGAGTGAAACGGGAGGAAGGAGTTTTAAATGCATATCACAGTAGTTACCAAAACTACAATTTTTTTTCTCAAAATATAAAGAAAAAAAAAACCCTAAACATTATCTTGTACTTGTTCTCTCCATTATTGTATAGGCTAAGTATAAATGCAACATTTACGCCTGTGAGTAAATAACGGTTATAAATAAATACGTGTCTGACTCTCATCATAAACCTGTCCAAAAAGGTAACCTTTACCGGCCAGTAAATCAAACGGTAATCGATAAAATATAGACTGTAGCTATAAAAGAGTAAAAGTTTTATGGATCTAAAATACTACTAATGATCATCATTGGTAAGTCTGTTCATCAATTATTTTACAAGGCAGTGATAAGTATGAGATTCGCTTATTGTGTGTCAAGTTAGATTAATTAGGTAATTATCGATCATACATAGGTTTGTGTGACTCGTAGACAGAGTGTTTATAAAAAATCGCTGGAAATGTAACTTTTTTTTTGTTAAAGATGGGAATAGGGAATACTTCAATCGGATTGGCACTTGACAAGTAGTGGTTTCACGCTAAACTTTTTTTATTGCTACAGATGGGAATAGGGAATACTTTAAGCGGATTGGCACTTGAGAAGTGGTGGTTTCACGCTAAACTTTTTTTATTGCTACAGATGGGAATAGGGAATACTTGAAACGAATTAGCACTTGACAAGTAGTGGTTTCACGCTAAACTTTTTTTATTGCTACAGATGGGAATAGGGAATACTTCAAGCGGATTGGCACTTTACAGGTAGTGGTTTCACGCTAAACTTTTTTTATTGCTACAGATGGGAATAGGGAATACTTTAAGCGGATTGGCACTTGACAGGTAGTGGTTTCACGCTAAACTTTTTTTATTGCTACAGATGGGAATAGGGAATAGTTTAAGTGGATTGGCACTTGACAAGTAGTGATTTCACGCTAAACTTTTTTATTGCTACAGATGGGAATAGGGAATACTTTAAGCGGATTGGCACTTGACAAGTAGTGGTTTCACGCTAAACTTTTTTTATTGCTATAGATGGGAATAGGGAATACTTCAAGCGGATTGGCACTTGACAAGTAGTGGTTTCACGCTGAAATTTTTTTATTGCTACAGACGGGAATAGGAAATACTTCAAGCGGATTGGCACTTGACAGGTAGTGGTTTCACGCTAAACTTTTTTTATTGCTACAGATGGGAATAGGGAATACTTTAAGCGGATTGGCACTTGACAAGTAGTGGTTTCACGCTAAACTTTTTTATTGCTACAGATGGGAACAGGGAATACTTCAAGCGGATTGGCACTTGACAAGTGGTGGTTTCACGCAAAAAAATTTTTTATTGCTACAGATAGGAATAGGGAATACTTCAAGCGGATTGGCACTTGACATGTAGTGGTTTCACGCTAAACTTTTTTTATTGCTACAGATGGGAACAGGGAATACTTCAAGCGGATTGGCACTTGACAAGTGGTGGTTTCACGCAAAAAAAAATTTTATTGCTACAGATGGGAATAGGGAATACTTCAAGCGGATTGGCACTTGACAAGTAGTGGTTTCACGCTAAACTTTTTTATTGTTAAGATGGGAATAGGGAATACTTCAAGCGGATTGGCACATGACAAGCAGTGGTTTCACGCTAAACTTTTTTATTGTTAAGATGGGAATAGGGAATAGTTGAAGCGAATTGGCACTTGACAAGTATTGGTTTCACGCTAAACTTTTTTTATTGCTAATTGATGGGAATAGGGAGTTTACTGGCTAGAAGTGAGTTTTCTTATAACGTATTCTGGAAAGTATCGACATTGTGTATATGTTTGCAATAATAATAATAATAAGTAATTACATATATAATAAATAGTTTTATTTTACTTATTATAGGAGGTACGATGAAAGTGCAAGATATTATGTCAATCACTGTGAGTTACTTCGAGTCTCAATTTATTTTTTTGTTCTGTAATGTGCTTTACGTATTTGAATAAAAACTTAACAGTATGTGTTTAGTAGAAATGTATTTGTTCAAAATATAGAGATTTCATAAAGCCTAAAATAAAAAAAGAACTAGCTCATTACGAACACAAATTGAACATGTGGTTCAATTTTCCATTAAAATAATCATACCGTGTACTTTGGTGGGCAAGTGCGAACAAGCTAATAGAGCTAATAAAAACAGAACCATCAGATAAGCTGGTTATAGCGGGTTTATTACCACAAGGAAATAATTACCAAACGATTCCCAGGCTAATGCGTGCTCTTTCAATTACCTCGTGTAAAAGCTTCGATATATCGACGGAGTGAATGAAGTTCGGACTCTTTGGACATCTGGGTATTATAGTGGTTTAAAAAATATAAGAATGTTGCCTCATTTGATACACTTATATTCTAGAATTAAAATAATTTGAGAAATTTAACTTTTTAATAAATTAGAGACAGATTTATAAAGATTTATTTTTTAGCATGTTTTAATGGTGGAATGCGTCGTATAATATTTAATATCATAGCTAAACATATAAATAAGTTATTCATTTAAGCAAATGTATATATACTGGAAATGCAAAAAAAGCCACATTTAGGACCATCATCAATGTGTGCGTGCACCTGTTACACGTTTTTTGTACAAGATACTTTATATTCACTTAAATTATTTGAAAGTGAACTTGTTAATTATGCTCTCATCAATTTAATATGTAATATTTCAAAAGTGAACTCTCGCATCGTTCAGGTCACGTGTTATAATATGCTGTTTAGAAACAAACTGGAAGTGTATAGTATAATTCAACTTTATTGGTTCCGTACGATAATTACAGTAATTATACCTATATGTAAGTATTTATGTTTATGATTTATTTTATAACAGGAAGGAGAAACTAGCACTTGCATTACTAGTAAAAATTTCGAGATTGAGCTCAAATCAGTAATATTTAATGCTAGTAACTCAGTAAGGATCTTTTAATTAAAAATACAAAAAAATAGCCTATACAAGGTGTAACGAAAATGCTGGTGAACCGTTTAAGGGCATAATTGGTATCGTATTCTAATTACGGAAAACTAAGAAAAAAAAATGTTTCACGCGAAAAAAAAAGTTTTGTATCAGAGGGTTGACCGCCTGGGACGATGGGTCGCATACGAAAAAAATGTTTTTTTCGCCACCAAAAAATTGTTCTCCAGTTTTTCCTTAGTCGCAATGCGACACTAATTACGACTTTAAACGGATCACCAGTATTTTTGCTACAACCTGTATATGCCCACCCAATGCTGGGTCAGAGCGTAAATCACGTTATCCACGTTAATCACCTGACCTCGATCACCCAGGTGATTGTATTGACGATTTTGTCTTCTGAGATCCCCCAGGTGATCCATTTACGTTATCCATAAGTGTTTCTTTTCCAAAAAACAGTTCCTCCGTAACCTAACTAGACGGAGCCCCGCCTTGCGGGGCTCCTATTTCTGGGCGGTTTGCCCTTCGGGCATCTGAAGCTACCTAACGAACCTAACCTAACCACCTAACGTCCAATAGGATCACCTGGGGGATCTCAGAAGACAAAATCATCAAATACAATCACCTGGGTGATCGGGGTCAGGTGATTAACGTGGATAACACCGCGTAAATTGGGCTGGACCCGGGGTATGTCCTTAAACTACGTCCGGACCTGGGTATGTCCTTAAACTACGCCAAAAAGAGAGGTATGGGCACTGCGAATGGCATCTCGCTAAGTGTGGTAGGGCACGTTCAGCGAATGTCATCGCTCAAATCTGGAGCAGAGCCCGACTGGGGAAGTACCTCCACCTTACAGAAAACCACAGCCAAATAGCACTAGACCCTACTCATAGTGTTGTGTTCCTGCTGGTGAGTAAGGTTGCCAAAGAGCTCAAAGAGGACCCAGTGTGTTGACGATGAGGGACCTTCTTGTTCCTTTAGTCGTCAACACAGTGAATCCTCCTTTTTGTAAAGGGTCGGCAACGCACATGTGACTCCTTTGGAATTACAGGCGTCCATAGGTTACGGTAGCTGCTTACCATCAGGCGGGCCGTATGCTTGTTTGCCACCGTCGTGGTATAAAAAAAAAAAAAAAAAATTAATAATACAATATTAGTAAATTTGTAAACATTCTACGAGTAAATATTTATAATATAACATTTAGTGATGGGACCCTAATGACGGACCGCTGTTAACCACGACGATATATGTACCATATTAATTACCTTCGGAATTGATTACAACTTTTTAATTACAAATTGGTTAATAACGACTTACTCCAAATACGCAGCTGTCAAAGTAATGTAAAAAGTAATAAGGCAACGATTTCAATCGAAGTAAAAACTTGAAATTAGACTTTCAAAAAATCAGGCTCCTAACAGCTAAAAAGTATCATGCAAAGCTAGTTCGCAAAGTATTAAGTTGGCATAATTATAAATTACTCGCTTAGATTTGTTATAATTACCCGTTGCAATTGCCTATAGTTTTGAAATATTGGCAATTAGATACTAAAATTTTACATAAAAACTCTGTCTGTTTAAGACACTTCCAGGTGTGAAAAATAATTGCCGACACTGATATAACTATTTATGTAAATATATTTTACTTCTTTACGATTTCGGTAGCATTTATATATGTTAAGATAATTGAAGACTGCAATCTTGTCATAATTAAATACTCGTATCATAAATTATACTTAAACTAGCTTTTTCCCGCGGCTTCGCCCGCGTACTAAAAGTACTAAAAAAGGAGGTTCTCAGTTAGACTCGTATGTTTGTATGTAGGAATGTATGTTTGTCCGCGATCATCTCGCGTTTCGCTGAACTGATTTAGATGCAGTTTTCGGAAAGGTATTCGTTATATTCTGGAGGTTTCGGTATCCAACTACGTTTTGGTGAAGGGTTCCCTTATTTTGATTAAAAAAATGATTGCAATAATTGTTTAATTGTTACGCCAGCAACGACTTAGTACTACTAATAGTTTATTATTAATACAGATTTCTACTCTTGAATAGAAGCTTTTCCCCGCGACTTCTAATGAAGTAATTCCACGCTAATGCGTGGAATTACTAATCCGCCCTCCTTTTTACCCGCTTAAAGAATTACTTCTGGGATAACAACTATTATATATCCTTCCCCAGAACTCAAACTATCTCCATACCAAATCATCTAAATAGGTTCAGCGGTTATTCATTTCCCATACAAACTTTCAACTCCCGTTTCACCCCCTAAAGGGTTGATTTTCGAGATAAAACCTATTTTATACTAGCTTTTGCCCGCGGCTTCGCCCGCGTACTAAAAGTACTAAAAAAGAAGGTTCTCAGTTTGACCCGTATGTTCCTCCGCTTGTCCGCTTTTATTTCGCATTTGGCTGAACCGATTTAGATGCGGTTTTCGGAAAAGTGTTTTTTACATTCTGGAGGTTTCAGTATACCACGTTTTGGTTGTTGCTGAATGTAATACGCCAGCAACCACTTTCTACTAAAAGAGATTATGATAAATGCAGATTTCTACTCTTGAATAGTAGCTTTACCCTGCGACTTCGTCTGCGTGGAATTAGTAATCCACCCTCCTTTTTACCCACTTAAGGAATAACTTCTGGGATAACAACTATTATATATCCTTCCCAGGTACTCAAACTTTCTCCATACCAATCATCTAAATAGGTTCAGCGGTTAATAATTCGCCATGCAAACTACCAACCCTTTTCCTACCAAACCTAAACCTAACCTACGCAAACTACCAAACCTCTAGGATTGTTTTTCGGGACAAAAACTGTCCTTTATTGTTTGCAAACTATATCCACAACAAATTTTATCTAAATCAACTGATTTAGATTATGATACTGATCGCGAACTCGCGGTAAAAATTCTCCATACAGACCTCCAACCCCCACTTCACCCTCATAGGGATTTATTTTCGGGATAAAAACTGTCCTATGTCGTTTCCCAGGACTCAAACTATCTCTTTACCACGTTTTCCTCATACAAACTTTCAACCCCTATTTCACCTATTTACTAACTTAAGTGTTGATATTAGGAAGAAGAACTATCCTTATCCTTTCCCGATACTCAAACTATCTCTATACTAAGTTTCATCTAAATCGGTTCAGTGGTTAAAAATTACCCATTCAAACCTCCAACCCCCATTTTACCCCTTAACCTTAAGGATTGATTTTCACGTTAAAAACTATTTTATGTTCCTTCCCGGATCGGTTCAACGTTTAAAAATTCCCCATACAAACTTTCAACCCCGTTTCACCCCTTGAAGTGATGATTAAAACTATCCTAATCCTTCTTCGATACTCAAACTATCTGTAGGTATACCAAGTTTAATCTAAAGCGGTTCAGCTGTTAAAAAATTCCCATACAACTTCCAACCCCCATTTCACCCCCTTTAGGGTCGATTTTCGGGATGAAAACTACCCTATGATATTTCCCGGGATTTAAACCATATCTATACCAAGATTTATCTAAACCGGTTTAGCAGCTTAAGCGTGAAAGCTAACAGACAGCATTTATAATATTAAATTCTAATATTAAATTCATTTACGAAATTTCATCGTCGTCGGTTCAGCGGTTAATATTTCGCCATACAAACTACCAACCCCTTTTCTACCACTCTAGGATTGTTTATCGGGATAAAACTATCCTATATTGTTTCCCGGGACTCAAACTATATCCATACCAAATTTTATCTAAATCGGTTCGCTGTTAATAATTCTCCATACAAACCTCCAACCGCCATTTCACCCCTTTAAGGGTTGATTTTCGCGATATAAACTATTTTATGTTCCGTCCCGGGACTAAAACTGTCTGTATACCAAGTTTCATATCTCATAAATAGGTTCAACTGTTAAAAATTTCCCATACAAACTTCCAACCCACTTTTCACCCCTTTAAGGATTGATTTTCTGGATGAAAACTACCCTATGTTATTTTCGGGCTATGCGTATACCACGGTTTGGTGAAGGCGGTTCCCTTATTTTTTTTAAAGAAATGATTGCAATAATTGTTGAATTGTTACTCCAGCAACGACTTACTACTATTAAGAGATCTTGATGAATGCAGATTTCTACTCTTGAATAGAAGCTTTTCCCCGCGACTTCGTCTGCGTGGATTTAGTAATCCACCCTGCTTTTTAACCGCTTTAGGAATGACTTCTGGGATAACAACTATTATATATCCTTCCCCAGAACTCAAACTATCCCCATTTGTCAGTCATGATATGTCAGTTAGTCAGTCAGTTTCTTCTTTTATATATTTAGATTAGATTGTAATTTGGCACAAACACTTTCATGTCCACAATATTAAACTACCAAATCGATGTCATTTCGTAATTTACGTCCCAAAAAACCATAAAAACGACACCCATATTGATATTTAGACATTTCCACCCCATCGCACCCCAACAGGAGAGATGGTATTTCATGTCCGCCACGTTAGATTTTAAAATCGTTGTTGTTTTCGTAATCAGCGACCCGATAAACCATAGAAACAATATTTTTAGACTTTGTCACCACATTTCCCCCTTTTAGGGGTTGAATTCTCAAAAAACCTGCAACACGTATTTACTCATTTATTGTTAGGAATACTTCTGTGAAGTTTCGAATAAAATAGACTAACTAATCTTGTTTCCCCATACAAACTTTGGACCCCCATTTCACCCCCTTAGGGGATGAATTTTGAAAAATCCTATCTTAGTGCACCCCTAGACCTTATAAGGAACCTACGTGACAAATTTGAAATCTCTAGAACCAGCGGTTTGGACTGTGCGTTGATAGATCACTATGTCAGTCAGTCAGTCAGTCAGTCACTGAGTTATATATATATAGATTGTTTCCCGCGACTCAATCTATATAATATGTACCAAGTTTCATTTCATTCGTCTGTTCAGCGGTTAATAATTCGCCATACAAACTACCAACATCTTTTCTACCCCTCTAAGATTGATTTTATCTAAATCAGTTTGCTGTAAAAAAATCTCCATACAAACCTCCGACCCCCCTTTCACCCCCTTAAGGATTGATGTTCGGGATAAAAACTGTCCTATAGTATGTCGTTTCCCGGGACTCAAACTATAACCCCCATTTCACCCCCTTAAGTGTTGATTTCGTAATCAGTGACCCGATAAACCATAGAAACAATACTCATGTTGATATTTAAAATTTGTCACCACATTTCCTCCTGTAAAGTTTCGAATAAAATAATCAAACTAATCTTGTTTCCCATAAAAACTTTGAACCCCCCCCCCCCCCTAGTGGGGTGAATTTTTGAAAATTCTTTCTAAGTGCATCCCTAGGCCTTATAAGGAGCCTACGTGCCACATTTAGAATCTTTAGATCAGCGGTTTGGGTTGTGAATTGATATGTCAGTCAGTTTCTTCTTTTATATATTTTGAAGAAGATTGCGATTTGGCACAAATACTGTCAATATTTTCATGTCCACAATATTAAATTTCAAAATCGATGCCATATTTGTAATTAACGTTCAAAAGAACACAAAAACGACACCTATATTGATATTTAGACATTTCGACCCCATTGTACCCCAACAGGGGAGATGGTATTTCACGTCCGCCACGTTGGATTTTAAAATCGTTGTTGTTTTCGTAATCAACGACCCGATAAACCATAGAAACAATATCCATGTTGATTTTCAGACTTTTTGACCACATTTCCCCCTTTTAGGGGTTGAATTTTCAAAAAACCTGAAACACGTATTTACTCATTTATCATTAGGAATACTCCTGTGAAGTTTCGAATAAGATAGTCTACCTAATCTTGTTTCGCCATACAAACTTTGGACCCCCATTTCATCCCCTTAGGGGGTGAATTTTGAAAAATCCTTTCTTAGTGCACCCCAAGACCTTATAAGAAACCTACGTGCCAAATTTGAAATCTCTGGAACCAGCGGTTTGGGCTGTGCGTTGATACGTCAGTCAGTCAGTTTCTTCTTTTATATATATAGATTAAAATTAGTATGACACATTTTTAGCCGTCTTTAGGTAATTAGAGAAATATCTTTCTGCATTTTCTGGATTATAATCGTCTAACTGTTAGCTTGTTAAGTCTATTTTTCATAGCCTACATTGTATCCTACTCCTGGGCAGACGTATTGTTTTGTGCCAACCGTCACGGCTTAGTGTATACTCCGACCCATAGCCAGGGGGGTGTCACTACGCAGTTTAGGCACAGATTATATAATAGTTCTTACGAACAGATATGAATCACTCATAGAAAAAGCAAATACCTACCTACGGTTTACGTACCTACGCAATAATACAATGGAGCGGCCTTAAACGCGTGGCACCCCGCACCTCCCGCGCACCTGCACAATCGCTAGGGTTGCCTATGTTTGGAAATGTTTTATAGTTAAGGAAATAGGTATTTTGCATTGATTCAGTGTTTAAGTGGTTCGCATGGTGCATAACAATTATAGTTACATGAGTAATATATTGATTGATATTTTGTTGCCGCGATGAGAGTATGATTAATCTTGACAGATTTGCCACACACTGTCAAAATTAATATGGATTGACAGCTATCTCAATCTTATTCTTATGGATGGTACAAGAAGGATATAAATCTCTATGTTACAAAACTGTCCGTCAAAAGGCGATAAACTGATGGCGCCACAATGATATTAAATTTGATTAAATTAATTTTGAAATTAAAAATAAATAAATCCAAAATAATTATTTGCGGGGATGAAAAACACTCTGAATATTAATTGTATTTAGAAAGTCATATAAGTATTAAATATCGGTAATTCATTTCAAGTGCTGAACTATACCTAGCGCCACCCGGAGATATTTGGAACTATTGTTTAGTGCTTACCGCTGGACACTTTTTCGACCGTTTTCCTATAGTACATCGCCAATTACTAGCCACCCCCCAATTACTGGCCACCTATACTAAAATGAATTCTGTGTATAGGTGAATAGAACTCATTTTTGTAAGAGGCGGCCAGTGATTGAACGAGTGGGTTGTGGATAAATTTCAGTTACTGGCCATTTTCCTTATACTGAAAATGAGTTTTATTTATCTGTAAATAGAATTCATTTTTGGAATAGGTGGCCAGTAATTGAAAAGTGGCTAATAATTGGATTTTCGTACCTTATATACTAAAATGAACTTTGTTCACCTATAAATAGAAATCAAATTAAGTGGCCAGTAATTGGAAAGTGGCTAGTAATTGGCATTTTACCTATAAGAGAGTTCCATCCTTCCTATACCATCCATACTTATTCTAATCGCCTTTTAGCAATATCATCATAGTTATTTGAGAGATTAATAAAGATAACATTATTATTATAACATAAGTGAATTCTCCTTTTTGTAAAGCGTCGGCAACGCGCATGTGACTCCTTTGGAGTTGCAGGTAACCATAGGTTACGGTAGCTGCTTACCATCAGGCGGGCCGTATGCGTGTTTGCCACCGTCATGGTATAAAAAAAAAGTTTTTATGCCTACTTACCTTTCCCCATCCGTCGGCAGAGCGAAAAACGATAAGTTTTTATTAGCTTTGCTATTTTTACATCCAACCACATCGCAATAAATTATTTTTTTTCGTGATGACGTTCCGAGTTCCGAGTAGCGTCGCGCGAGGTACGACGTGCGTTCAGTGAGCGCGTTGGTAACCCACTGACTAGCTCCGCCGGCGGACGCGCAAAACGTAGGTATAGAACTCGCTCGCGCGGGCATGATTCATAGGCCTGCATGGCTAGCACGTCTTACAAGAGCGACTTAAGCCTCGAGTAAGGAAAACCTTCCCGCGCCTGTCAAAAATTTCGCTTTCTGGTAGCATAACATGTAACCGCGGCTGCAACTGACACGAAGAGAACTCAAAGTTGTGCTAAGGATTTAAGTTCAAAGTCGCGAGTCACTGTCATTTTATGACAGTGGCATTTGATCGCGAGTCTGTCGCTTCTTTCACGCGGAAGTTGTGCTGCCAACTAGCGACAACGCATGAAGTCGTGCAGATCTGTCTCTTGTCGCTTAAGACGTGCTAGCCGTGCTGGTTTAGGTACATTTAGCCGGCGCGCCTCCCGGGCAGGCGTATGGCAGTGGGCTACCGCTCGGCTCGCACGATAGTCGTGTCACTCGTGCAAAATTGAAAATATACAGCGGCTTCGAAACCTAAACCTCGATCTAATCCGTATAAAAGATATAATATTGGTTGCCCAGAAAAAAATATTAGGAACTGACCGACATATTTTCAAAGGAATACGGCTGTGGCATACCTACTTCCGTGAGAATCAGACATACTTACTATCTCCTGATTAAAAAAAATATATGTTTACAGAATCAACGTTTATAATTCCTACATATTTATCTTAAAAATAATAAATCAGTAGGTATAGGTACAAAAACTTGCCAAGTGCCAACCCCGTGCCGACATTCACAGCTCGATCATAAAACTGCGGCGCGCAAAGAAGATTCACGGTTCGTGCGCGGTTATAAGTTTCAATTTTGCTTGCAGGCGGCGAGTATAGGTATAATTTTATACCTAAATCTGAATTGTGTGAAGGAGTGAATTTTCTGTACGCTAGTACTATTAGTTATTCTGTGCCATAGCTCCGACCAGTCACAATAAATTGTGTCAACACGTCTTACCATCTCGATTTTGGCGCACCTTTACCTCATACCCTCGCATCCTACTGTGTTATTCTAATATTTGTTTTAATAAAGATTATGATAGTATGATATCTAGCGGTCGGACAGGTGGTGGCTTTATTGAGCAGAGATCGCACTGGAATCGCCTAGGTTACATTTTATGATTGAATGACTAATGATTAAATATTTTTTTGTCTAAAATATACATTTCCCTTTCAAGTAGTGGCAATATATTTGTATCGAACTATTGAATTCTTTTTTATATTATTACTCAATTTAATAAGGTAGACACAAAATTATTGGAAACATCAGCTGAAGGTCTAGCCGAGAAAAGGAGGCGGGATTACATAATTCGATCCAAGAATATTGGCACTACTTAAATAAGAAATGTATGTATTAAACAAAAAATAATTTAATCATTAGTCATTCAATCATAAAATGTAACCTAGGCGACTCCAGTGCCCTCTCTGCTCAATAATGCCACCACCACGCTAAATTGATGTCTTACTATTTTATTTAAATAACTTGAAATTAGGTATCGGTTCTCACGTTTGACTTACCTTCTGATCACCAAACCGCATCTGCCTCCTCGCGTTCCTGGCGACGTTCATCCGGCACAGGAACACACGGTCCTCGCCATCCGCCGGCGCACGCGACAGCTCCCCTCTCACCGCCTGCTGGTCTTGCTTGTCGATCACGTCGTACACACTGTCCCCGTGGATAAGTAGGTCTTCCTGTACAAAAAACGTATTGTAAGTACAAGTACAGTATAGTTCTAAGGGCGAATTTATGGTACATCCCCATCTGTGATGTGATGTGACCGCCGGGGACAGATGGGAATATTGACGCTGAATTTAGTCTAATTCTGGCTGTAATTTTGACGTCGAGTTTCGTATTGCGAAAATGGCTAGTAGGCAAGTCCAGTCATCAGTGTCCTTGATACTTGACAATATAGCATTTTGATCTATTCCTAGCTGGGACGAGATATTCTTTAAGCCTCGTCGGATCGGTTTTAGAACAAAACACGTCCAACATGACTTTTAACACAATACTTGGCATACTATCAAACAACTACTTACTGCATTAAAAAAGGCTCTAGCCAAACAAAAGAAATGCTAGCGTGGAATGGTAATTGCGGAACCCGTCGCCGCAGAGTTCGTTAAACGCTTTTATTTTTAAACAGCCGTATACTTAGGGGAGATTGCGTCGACATTTTCATCAGTGAGCGACCGCAAGGTATTATTTTAATCGCGCGCCCGGCACCTTTGTACCGTTGCCTGGGGTCTAGACGCCCTACACGTAGTCTGCCTAGTTTTTGACGGAAATGTCTTAAATACTTTAAATTTCAAGGAAACTATGTATCCAATTTATGATCTTAGCCTTGATTCCTACGACCAATTGATACAATTTGATGGTTTTGTAGTTATAGGTACAGAAAATATGTTTTACCAGATGTTTCCTGTTATCTCAACAAAAAATTTAAACGTAGATTCTACTCCTCAAACAATAAAACTTTTGTTCAACTACTTAAAAAAAAAATGTATTCTTTAGTTGTTTCTTTTTCATACAAACTAAATAGTATCTTCAATGGACGTTAAAATCCGTCTTATTGACATTACTTGTTAGTCTTGTTACTCTACAGACTTAATTGATTTCGCAATACATTTCGTGTTCGAATAAACTAAATAAAGAAGTTATTTTTCAAAGTTGCTGAACAAATATTGTCTAATTTGAGAACTAGAATCTATGTTTTAATTTATTGCTCGTGTTACAGGCAACACCTGGTAGGTATTGTATTTGTGGCCATAAGGATAAAAAAATGGCATTTAGATATTTATGCCGCGTGGTATCGTTAATATATATTGGGATACCTAAAAATACAAAACTTGTAATGCATTGATCAATATAACTCTTTAAACGGATTTTTCGTGGATTCCTTTTATTCATTAGGCTCGAAATTTCTACACACGAACATATAGTGGCTTTATTTAAAAGTCTATTTTGTTAGATTTAATATTGGTATACGTGATGTATTTTTTTCCTGACATCCGAAGGATGGTAATAGTTTTTGATATAACAACTAGATACATTAATATTTTACTACCCATGTCATAATCATGTCATAAGTTAATACGTATCTGAGCTAATAATAATGTCCAAAGTGCCCCTTTGGCCCCACGTCGGGGTCAAATATAAATTGTAGAACAATTTCTTACCTTTCGAGTAAACTTTCATTTAGCCCGAGACAGCTTTAATAACTTTAATTAAATCATAGCGAGTGAAAGAAAATTTCCTCTAGATTGCCAGCATTGTGCTTTATGATAGGGTTGTCAAAAAACCATAGCAGATAGGTACCTATGTCATATAGTCAAGCCAGGTTTAAGTCTTAATACAATTAGGTACCTATTGAAATTTTGCATCAATAGGTACCTAACCTTAATTTAGCATTGATTGAAATGATTATGTTTTAAATAGGTACTCTACAAAGTAACTTACATTCTAACCATTGAACTTCTGAAATATGGATGATAAAATTTACAGTAAAATGGTAATCAAAAATCGTTATTAAAAAGTTTAGTTTTCATTGTCATAAATTCCAATTCACGTGAATTTAGCTTTTTACCCTTATTTTGTCTTGTAGAGGTTTATATTTATTCTATTTATAATGAGCGCGCTAGCAAGTTAGAAGATTTAAGTGGCCATATCTAGACGTAAGACATAAAGCAAAATGTAATATTGTATTAAAAGCTAAAAAAATATATCTTTCACCTTGGCCTAAATGCAAATTAGACGGACAACAATTTAAAAGTCCAACTTTACATATTTATGGTCCAGGATATACGTGTTAACGTTGAATTAGAAACGAGTGTTGCTCTCGTGGCAACCCTGCGTGAGGTCACGCGTCACGCCCCGCCCACCTGTCGCGCGCCCTGCGTTAAGACATAATTGTGCGCGTGCGCAGCGCTGTGTGGGGGGCGCGTGTAGACAGGCACAAGGGGGTTGTTTACTTTATGTTACACGCTTACTATTTGAATTTTACTAAATAAATTACAGATATAGTGCATAATGTATTTCCATCGGGTAAACTCGGATTTTAATCGGAATGCGATAGCACCCGAAGTATCAATCAACTATTGCATTAAATGAGTGGTATTTTTTAAGGGGAGGTCCCGGGTTCGAATCCTGGTCAGGGCATTTATTTGTGTGTTTATCACAGATATTTGTTCCTGAGTTACGGATGTTTTCTATGTATTTAAGTATTTATCCATATTTATCTATTATATCTATCGTCGTCTAGTACCCATAACACAAGCCTTATTTAGCTCACCATGGATGGGCCTAGGTCGATTTGTGTAAGATTGTCTATAATATTTATTTATTGTAAAAAAAAACATTAATATGGAAAGTTGGGTATTTTGCACATTGATTCTGGCAATATTTTCCTATAAATTACTTTTGCATAGTATTTGTTTATTCGAAGTATTTATTAGCATTAGCACATTACTCCTTTCATTAATGTAATAAATATTATGTTTCCCTTATCGTAAATGAAGTGTATTTAAGAATATATTTAATACGAATTTTAGCTATTTTGTTTTGCACAGCATGGTAATGCAAGCGGATCTCAGTATAAAGTAACACAACGAAACCTATCGCATTCTTCCTTGAAAGCCCTAGACCACCAACACTGGCTCTAACCTCCTTACAGCATAATGCACTAAGTGAAAATAATTTAATTGTGTACAAATAAACTAATTCCTTATGGGCGGTTCTGCCCCGGGCAGTGATGGGCCTACATGTGAACAATGCAATTTATGCACACTAGAGATGCGCCTGGGCACTGTGATATATGAAAGGCTTGATATACTTGCTTAATTACGGCCTAAGAGGTGAGGCTCTATACCACCCGCTTTCATAGACATCTCACAGCGGGTTGCATCGAGCGGCATTGAAAAAATTTTGATAATATAATTTTCATCTGTTCTTAAATGTATATCAACTTTTGCAATACATACCTACCTGTATACGAGTATATTCGTATAGTCATTTATCGTATTGTTAACTCTGGGTCCGGGGCAAAAGCTGGGATGTAACCCGGAATGTTAGAATATTTTTTTCCCCATGTTCAAAATTAATTCATACATGTCCGCCTTTGGGTAGCCAACATGGCCGCGATTCGAAAAATAAACATACACACTGGACAGACACAGCTCCAATCCAACTCAACCCAACCCAACTCAACGCTATAACGACATTGACATTTGCTATTCGAACAGATTTTCATTCAACATTGGTGTCACATTGGTCACACATTGGTTACACATTGTACCAATGTTGTACCAATGTTGTACCAATGTGTGACCAATGTGAGACCAATGTGAGACCAATGTTGAATGAAAATCTGTTCGAATAGTAAATGTCAATGTCGTTATAGCGTTGAGTTGAGTTGGGTTGGAGTTATGTCTGTCCAGTGTGTGTGTTTATTTTTCGAATCGCTGCCCAGATAGGTACAACATTTCAGCTCAATCGGTCTTGTAGTTAAAATGCCATATTCTAATTTTAAAATACATAAACAACACATTATAAACACAATCTAACTCAAACATAACTCCATCACACAACAAATAATCAACCAATATTGATGCTGTATTGGAGTTGCATCGCAATAATTTCCAAGCAAAGTCTGACATTTCTGATTCAGACGTTAAGGCGCTAGCTGTGTTGCAGAGTTAATGCATTGGAGTTGTATTGAAGTTGGATCGTGTCTAAACGTGTTTTAAAGTTAGAATACGGCCCAAGGAGTAAATTGTGTCTGTGACAGACAGACAGACTAGAGTCGCACCATAAGGGTTCTTTTATTCCATTATGGAAGGAACCCTAAAAATGTATATAATTTTTACTTTATTGCCACTTAAGGAAAACTAGACATTAAGTCTAAACTGAGCTTTGTAAATAAATTGTACGTTAATTCAAATATTGCTTTAACCTGCATATTAAAATTGTAGCAATAAAAAATTGTAAACAAAATGATATGAAACATTTTCAAACGCGTGTAAAAAACAAAACTGTGGTGTATGCCAACTTTGCAAAAGAAGAAATCAGCTAAGTGTGGCCAGCATCGGCACTCATTATTTTCTCACAGAATCTGGTTGTTTACAGCACTCTTATTAATACTACTTCGGTGGTCCATTGAATTTATCTTTATATCTTTGGTATCATTGAAATTATTTTCTGCTTTCACCGTAGTTGTTCGGGTTTCGTTGTTTTCGATTGATTCCAGCATGGTTCCCGTTATTTAGCATTTAGATTGGCCGCTGATACGGCAAATGATCGGTCCAGTTATGTCTGATTGTGAGATTTTTGGATTTGATCTTCAAGTAATGCGTATTCTATTATTGTGATCTATGCCGTTATTTTGATCATATTTCAATAGAAATATAATTCAATAAGTTTGATAAGTCAGTATGCTTCTTTTGTAACTTGCTCTATTTAATCTAAAATATTTGCTATCTTCATGTATTTATTTTTATAGCGTTTAGTACGAACAGTGTCGAATTAACCAATATTTAAATATTTCGCGCAAATCTTGCACCATTTATGGAGTGTAAGGAGCTATCAGCTGTTGGGGGTTTGTGTCAATTTATTTTATTTACACGAGAACTCTTTCTTTTACAATATTTAAGCCCTTAAGAATTGCCATTGGCCACAAATTATGAATGAGAACCTAGTAGTTATACTCGTGCTCTTTTTCTCACACCTAATAAATCATCTGCCAGAACGTTTGTAATCCACATCATACGCTTCAATTACACCCAACAAATGTACAGTCGGAATACAAGCCTCCGGATACTACTCCTGATAGAAAACAAAGTCTTATGTACCAAGGAACGCTATAGTGACATATAACGTTATTCTTTCAAAGCTAAATATGTAGATTAATGATGGACATATGAAAACGCTGATTATAAATGCGTTATAAATTAGTGTTTGTTTTGCGTTCATTGGTAACAAGGTACAATGTTATTAATCATTGTGGATTTACATCACAACAATGTTGAACAGAAACAGAAGTCATGTTGTAACTGGCTTACTAACTATTAGACAAGTCGGTGTCATTTTTAATTCAAGTTTTTAACCTAGTTCATAACTGTATAAATTTCCGATCAGTGTTATGTTTAGGTACAGTCTCATCATCAGATATATCGGAGCGGTCAAAGCGGTTACAAATATCTGAACATCGCCTCTATTATGAAGGCGATAAAGTGCATGTTCCGATTTTTTGGAGTACCTACGCCGCCTTGATATTTATGATGGCGACTGTGCGTAGGATTAAGATTCAACAAGTTAAAGAATTAATATGGAGACCGAAACAAGCCGCCTACAATCCATTTATTAATTGGAAGTTCCATACAATCCCTTTATTTAATCACTATAATATATAAAATAACTGAATATCGAACTTTAGTTATTTCTTTTGACATTACTAGTATATCTTCTTATGATATTTAAGGCTAATGGAGATATGTATAGATTTTACACGCTGTACTTACTTAGGTACCTCGCATTTATAGCATTGATGTCATACTTACAGGACATCGTACAGATTGCAACGCATTTATCACCACAGCGACGACACGATAACAATTGACATTACGAACAATCGCACATCTCTATGTAAAAAGTCATTTCAGTTCCTTCAGCGAAAGGGCAAAGTCACACAATAGCAATGATAAATACCATATTGCCCAAGGCATAGGCGCGGAACCGTTCGGAGTGCACCATAATAAAACGACCTACCCTGCCGTCTTCCATTCAACAAGAATAGGCCAATTGTTGCAATTGAAGAGCTCATATTAAGTTGGCTGGTTTTATTACAAAGGTATTAATGGTTGAGTATCAATAAATCGGTACAGTGGTTAGCGCGACGAAAGAGCATTGTCTATAGTCTATGGCATTATCATTACATTGTTCCGTTTGCATATTGAATTGTGCGTTCCTATTGTCTAGCTCGTCGGTTGCTACGTGTGTGGTTCATACGTTTTAGCACTTCACTGCTTTATGGGTGTTAACTTTATGCTAAGTTAATTCCTTATCAAGCGCTTAAGCGATCGTTAACATTTAATGCCTATATCCAGTTGATTAAGTTTAAAGGTGTTTTGCCAACTAAGGAGAAATTATCTTAATCACTTTTTCATAAACTTTCAATCTAGATTATGAAATATAGTCGTTAATAATTAATAAAAGATTTTAATTTATATAGACAAAGTGTACTTTCTAATAAAACTATAACCATAAGCTATTGGACTATGCATTTTTCAAGGCATTTTTCAATAATTAACAGGCATTCCGGGCTGTTACCGGGACACTCCCACCCGGCGATTTGCGTTTATAAGCGATGTATTAACAAGCTTGCATTGTTTTTAACTAGATATTTGAATTAAGTACTTAATGATTCTAAAATCTTATCATTAATCTTAATTGTAAAATAACATTAAAATATTGCTTAGAGGTTGGGGTCATACCGTTAGAGTTTGATCTTTATTGGGATATAATTAAAGTTGAATGTGGCGTTTTGGTAGATAATAATAGTTGGTATCGATCATTACATTATGGAGCTCATAAGAATGGTATCGTGGGAATCCTGCCGGAGCTTGAGTTATGGCGATCGGCCGAGATGGACTTCGGATAAACATTATCTATCTTACACTATAATTGGTAGAAATGATATAGCCGCACCGTAATGATTGTGTAAATAATAAAAGTTTGTAATTACGTTGTTGCTAACATGTTCTACCTCCGGGCTCTATCTTGTAACACATTAGAAGTAATCTTCAGGTGTAAGGAATTTATGGAATCACAAATACATTATGGTACCTAAGTAAAGGAAAAAGTCTAATATATGAATTGCCTACCTTCCAAGTTAAATGATTGCCATTTTTTCCACCCTCGTTTTACCTTTTTTACTCTTCATGTTCTACCAACTGTAACGTTGTTGTATCTTTGTACTGGATCAGCTTTTCTACTTCGAGTGCTTGGGCGCACAAAGTGAGTAAATATACATATGTTTACAAGAGAGACGTAAACTAGGGAATGCTCCCGTTCTGATTTTGTTTGGCAAGAACCGGGAATTCCCAGTTCCGGTACTGGATTAGTATACCGACGAAAACGAGTACCGGGAGCACAGCCTGTGTAAACCTAAGTGCTGTGTAAGATTCGTTTTTAATTTTTGACCCTTTAGTATATTTTGTTCTGTTACAATATGTAGCCACTTACTCGTACTAATAAAAAATGCATAGTTTTATTGTGTGGAAAAAATTATGTTTTATATTTTTTGGTTATAATATATAAAGAACTATCAAATAATGATGTTTTTATTATTTCTGTGTGTCTTAAAAACCAACTTTACAAAGCCGGTCATGTTATCTTATAAAATAAAAAGTTAAGTACCGGGTAAAACATATAAGTGTATTTTCTATTAGGAATACTACACGCGACGGCTACGTTGCCAACACTCTGCTATTAATCATAATTTGAATATATTGACTGCTGTCATTATTTACATCAGAGGTAGCGCCGGGCCCACCGCCAAAACGAATCTATAGGATGTATATTTATCGTACCTAATCTTAAATATGAATTTTCAAATGCACTTTCCTGTTGTTACAGGTGTGTTATCTTGTCAATTCCAACGTAACAATTATAACAAATAAGCAATGCAAAAAAAGCAAAGCTTTGGTAGCATGGCAAAAAAGTACATCACCTATAATTAAAGCCGTCCATCAATTTATGTATAAAATACCTAACATGCATTTACGTTTAACTACGTACACATATTAATAAAACTCGTGTAAATTAATCAACCGGTTAAGGATAAATCTATTGACCCGCTTCCTTCTATGGATTAAACAAATAAATCTCTGACAATTGCAAATAAACCAGCGTGATTTGCTCATAAATAGCTAATTTACAAAATTCAATTAAACTGGTTTGTTAGAAATAATTGAATAACTAGTTAGTTAGATCAACCTGTGGCTCACATGCGCCGAACAATAAACCGCTGTGATTAATTCGGCGGCGCGGGCTCAGGCTAACGAGGAACTATTTCATTATTTTCTAATTTGAGCTTTATCATCTTCATAATAGGGTGCAATTAGTGACTTTAAGACTAGAATAGATACGTATTTGCGAAAGTAAGGCTGTAATTTAGGGTCAGCGCTACGATTTGTAGCAAGACCCACCGGGGCGTCGGAAAAATCTTAACTGATATCGATATTGATTGAGCGATAAAAGGATTGCGGGCGAGTTTCGGGGGGGTTTTATACAGGCAAACCTTTAGGATCAAGGGATTCACAATTTTGTTACCTAAAACTCAGCAACATTTTATTATACCTACTATATATACACGGTGAATCTGAGTAAGCCGACAGATTTTAACCATAAATTCCTGATCATAATTGGACACTAAAATGTCGTATAAACTTTTCTAGAATTGGCCTAGTTTCAGAGTTACTAACAATTAAAAAAAAAATCAATTTTTATTGTGACTCAGTGCAAAACGCTTTTTTGATGGCGATTTCACCCTTTATGGGGTCTAGTCTAGATTTTTATTGACAGATGTCAAAGTGCCAAGGAATACTTTACGTAAACCATTTTTTACGAAAAATATGTACTAATTTATTTTAATCGACAGTTTTACCAATGACATTTATGTTTTTGTTCAAAAGCATTAAAAAAATCGAAAAAAAGCAAAAAAAAAAATTTTTTTTGGCGAAATTGACCTAAATTCATATAACATTCCCTATGACCTCAGGAATTTATGGTTAATACTTTTGGGTTACTCAGATTCACCGTGTATATTATACCTAATATATTTATTATACCTAATACATTTAAAATATTTCGGGCCGCTTGTCTAAGAAAAATATTGTCACATAGTTTTTCTATCGAAAAAGTGCCTTCAATAAAATCTTAGACAATCTGTGGGTTGTAGGTATCTACTTAATGCTATACAATAATGTTGTACTTACCATTGAATGTCCAAGGTATTCTGCCGCGTTGTCGGATATGTAGAGCAACTTCCCATTCTGCGTCATCATCATCAGGAAACCGTTAAGAGCCTAAAAAAGTTTATCATGTTATAATATAAATGCACTTTAGTACCAAGCTGTGATATGAACAATTCAATGAGTTCCATAACGTTTAATTCAAAGCGCAATATTTACTAATTGATCATAAAAAAAGATATAAAAGGCTTAAGCGACGATAAACAAAAATATTATAATTTCCGTAGAAATTTATTTCGAGTAATTAAAAAAATATATAAAATTGAGGAAGGTACAGTTTCTATAAGTTTAATAAATGACAAGGGAATATAGGTATATCATTGATAACGTAACCGTATCGTATTAGAAATCAAATGAATGCTATAATACCAATATTATATTTTAACTCTTAACTCATGTGGTTTCTAAACTTATTAGCGAAATAAAATACTTTCTTCACTTCTCCAACGCTGAGAGCGTTACCATTATGCCTAGCCGCAACGGCTAAGTTATGGCGCGAATAAATTAAATAAGCACACAATCGAATAGCCAATCGCAGCACACCACAATCGAATATTTGTCACATAAAGTATTCGGTTCTGTTATCATTTTCTAAAGGGAAATTAGCGCTGTGTTCACAATACTTTATGGGCGAGCCGTTGAGAGTTTAGCGGCTATATCTCGTAAGGGTTTTTTAATAGGCGCCACTACCACTATTACTAATATAGTTACTAGTAATATGAAATTTACCCGGGATAAAAATTAATAGTCTACTTGCGATAATAGTAGATTGTACACCAAGGGGATAAAGCACTGTTTTATGTCACGGGCGCAATATTGAATCCTGAACGTAACGAAGGACTCCAGATTTTACTCCCGAGCGCAGCGAGGGGGTTATGAGTTAATTTCCGAGCGAAGCGAGGGAATTAAGACTGAGTCCTGAGTGCAGTTAGGGGTTCAAGCCCGCCCGTGACAAAAACAGCTTTATCCCCGAGGAGTATACTCTACTTTTCTCACCTCTTGCGAGACAATAAAATAGCTTAGGCAAGGCTACTAGAAACGGATTTTTATTAAAGTAAATCAAAAGTAAAAACCGGCCAAGTGCGTGTTGGACCACACATAGGAGGGTTCCGCACCTTTAATGGAATAAGAACCAAACTAATACCAAAAGGTCGTATCTGGTGCCTATGGTTTTTTTGGAGATAACTCAAAAATGGCTAAACCGATAATGTTCAAAACAATTTGCGTAGAAAGTATATGATAAGACACATCTCCTCAATTTTTTTCATATTTTTTGGACTTACCCTTGAAAAGTTACAGGGGGGGGCACAATTTTTCTGACTTTCGAAGCGATTATTTCAGAAATATATTCACTTAAACACAAAATGGTCAAAGAAACCTCAATGTTATTTTTAAGGACCTATCATTGATATGTCACATGTTGATATTTAGTCAAAAAAAATGTTAATAGTTACATGTATGGAGCGCCCCCCCCTAAATTTTTTTTTTTTCAAATCTACATAACTAAGTAGCGGCATACAAAATACACCTTATGTGTAAATTTTATTCAGATAAGTCGTATAGTTTCCGAGTTAGATGGCTGTGACATACGGATGGACAGACAGACGGACATGACGAATCCATAATCTAAAAATTTATTCTTGATACATTAGTCCATTTTATTCGAATTTTATCTTCAACTAGCCTTTTACCGCGGCTTCGCCCGCGTACTATAAGTACTCAAAAAGGATACGATACCCATGTTGATTTTCAGATTTTGTGACCACATTTGCCCCTTTTGGGGGTTGAATTTAAAAAAAAACTGAAACACGTGTTTACTCATTTATCGTTAGGAATACTCCTGTGAAGTTTCGAATAAAATAGTCTAACAAATCTTGTTTCGCCATACAAACTTTGGACCCCATTTTACCCCCTTAGGGGGTGAATTTTGAAAAATCCTTTCTTAGTGCACCCCTAGACCTTATAAGGAACCTACGTGCCAAATTTGGAATTTCTAGAACCAGCGGTTTGGGCTGTGCGTTGATATGTCAGTCAGTCAGTCAGTCAGTTTCTTCTTTTATGTATTTAGATTTTTATAGAACCTGCAGTTTTACTCCGTATACTGCAGCGTCTTATGACATTCGCGGCATTTGTTTTAGGTATTTAAAGAAGGTGGCCAGCACGATTTTCCGAATAAATTCGATTTTCAAATCAGTTCGACGCGGCGGCGCGGGCCCCGGCTGGCGTCGCGGGGCTGTGCACCGTGCGGACTTTACCAGATTAGACTTTAAGCACATAACGATAAGAACTATGGGAAGTGAAATCACATTATTAACCAGCGGCTTATAATGAGATTTAGTACAACATTATAACCCGGCTAAAGCCAAGGGCTATAATGATTTGCTTTCGGTGAGGTTTGCATGATATATAATTTAGCATTGTCGAGCAGGTGGTGTGAAAAGAACTTAACGACATTCTTAACGTCACCCAAAGAGCTTAAGTCTAGTTGTGTTATAATATTTACTGTGCGAAATAAAAACATGAGATGAAATAATACCAGATTATCGGCTAAAAAATCATAAAAAACATTGTCTTAGAAGTACAATGTTATAACTGGACTGACTGGAGCTATATGAGCAGTACCAACTAGTACATTATTAGTATTATAGAAGACCAGACAAGGTTACCTAATGTATAATTAAGCGTTTCGATTCTACTGTCGATATTTTCACGTAAATGAATAAATATGAAATCCTAAAAGCAACACCGACGAGGTCACCTTGAAAAAAATATATTCTAAAAAATCTGTTCAAATAAAACGGTAACACAGCGGCTAGTATGAAAAATTGCTCCCAACTTATGATTAAAACCAACCGAATTAAAGTTAATAAGAGGGTATGCTACCACTCCCTCTTAATGTGGTCTTACGAACTATTCAAGTTTGTTTCAACATACTTTGGTCTCTTTTTGTCAAATTATGAGCACCTTTGGAGAGAAAGTGATGGTAGGAGAAACTAATTTGTATGAGCTAAAGAATTATGAAGCGTGGGAATTTTTGTTTTGTATGAAGATAAAATGTATGTGCTAATTATAGATTGGTTTACATCATAATTAATACACGTATAAGCAGTGAAACCGGGTACATTTTGTACATGAATTATACTTAAAATGCAGCCGTGGTCAGTAATTTTTCTGTTAAACTGTTAATAAAAAAAAACAATTGTAACTTACTTTTGCAAAACCGAAATTGGGAGCTGGAGGTTGTAGTTGGTTGATGTCAAAGCGTTTGAAAACTGTAACAAAGCAAAATATTTATTTTATATGAAATAATAGAAAAGTACAAAAAATATATGTAAGGTACAGGTTACACCATTAATTAATAAAGACAAAGTTTATTTGCTTGGAAATAAGGGAGTGGGTCTAAACGACATCACTTTAACAAAGTCGAAGTCTTGCGATTCTAGGCACTATAATTTTTTTTTTAAATAGTTCTTAAGCAATCGACTATTTATTCAAATCATTGTAATTATCCAATTGTCAAACATTTATTGCTTAAACAGAAAAAGGTCTTTTATGCTGAAGTAATTGCATCAATTTATCCAAAAAGTAAACGATGATATTTCCTTTTTCATGTTTGTATTCAAATACGTATCAAGTACCTAAGTATCAAGATATCGGCACGTGCGGTTTCATACTATTATTGAGGGTGATCGCTGCTTCTAGGTTAATACTTATATTTGTTCTATGTACCTATTTTAGTGTGTAATCAGAGCTCGAAGTGTTTCATATCTATGACATCTGCTCATAATTAAAAACTTTAGTATCGATATACAGTAGTTAACAAATCATTAGTATTAGAAAAGCATCGTACACATTAAAACAACAGTTACGTCCTACGCACATCGGTGTACCGTAAACGTCGTTTAGTGAGACATTACAGCGCAATCATAGAACAGCTAATACGACTGTAATGTGTCGCGACAAGAAGTCATCGCTTTCAGATACGATGTGAAATACGACGAGTTAGGCGGGTAACACAGTTGGAGCTAAGCTGTTCCTAATAATATTATTCTTAAGCTATCGCTATTTAGTAGGTATAATGAGCTATATCATGAAATGATTACTATATATTTAGGTATATTATGAGTTTAGTACCTAGCGCGTATTCTTGGAAAAGAAATAGGTTAGGACGTAGCGTAGATAAATAAGCTTACTTAATTCTGTTTGGTTTTACCATTGAGTTATTATTACTTACGTATAGAGAAGACATCGCCCATCACTACTTTGTTCCGTTCAACTGCGGTCGGCCGGCCGCACGTTACTCAGTCGCTTGTGAGTTCTAAAGCGCCGCAGTCGTATTTGTTTTAAAACGAAACAGTGTAAAAACTCGTTAAACATGCCCTCGTGTGTGCTGCGATATTGCACTAATAATTCAAGCAATACGTCGAAGTGCAAAGGAGTAACTTTCCGTGGGTAAGGAACTATATAATCATTTTAAATCTTACTTTGAGCAAAATTGTTAGTGGACGCCATGTTGCGTCATTTGACATAGACTAAAAATTAAGAGATGTGCCATTGTGTGGATAGTAAGGTGATTTTTCTTTATAATATTTGTACACAGTATTTAGAAAAGAACTGACTTAAGTTAATGGATGAAAAAGGTAAAATATGAAAAACTGTCCTTGAAAATTTGAAAGTGATAATTTGTCTTTTTTTATTCAAGTTTTCCACGTCTGGGGCGCAAAGACAGGGAAAAATGGATAAAATTTATCCCAAACAACCGCAGCGAAGAGACCTGGCTACCGTCTGATCATACTTATGTATGTTCGTTGCATTTTGGCGAAGAGGATATATATATAACAAAGGCGGGAAGGCGTTTTTTGAAGTCTGCAGTACCTTGTATTGATGTAAGTAACATTAAAAAATTTATGAAAATAGTAACCATTAATGAAAGTAGCAGTTATTTCAGCCGACACTAACATTATATTATGTTTGTTTTGCGTTTTGCTAAATACACTTTCAGTTATATAACTGTCAATACTTTGTTCAGAAGGAGGTATTTACATCATTAATTCAACATTTTTTTCAGCAACCAAGCACCTTAAATCACCGAACACATTTGATACGGGCCATCATAAATAAATACACATCTATACGCTTGAAACATGAAGCTAAAACTGATCGGACAACTAATTATTTCTCAAAGCGGCAAAAGTTAACAAAACTTATATTGTTTAAGGGTAACTAAATAAAAATAATATTACTAAAAAACTATACGGCTATTTTTTTTTTATGAAAGCAAAAGGCTTTTCATGCCCCCCTGAACCAGTTAATATATGTCGGATCAGAGCGGCCACGGTGCTAAAAAATAACTGAATATGCACTCTAACGCTGTGAAAATAGAGGCCTGGTCAGATGTTTGTGAACACCCTGGCTGCTCCGATATATCTTATGGTGACTGTAAATACCTCAGAGACAAGTGTAATAAATATTACACTTACCTATTTAAAATTATCCATTTATTTTTTATAAACACAAAATAAACAGACAATATTATTATAACTTAATATTAAATGTATTATCGTACGTTCCCGTAGGTACCTAATTAAATAGGCAGAATATAAACAAAAGTGTCGCGTCTGCGACGGTGACATCGTATGACTAGTTAGTCGCCCTCCCCGCGCCCCGCACTGCCGCGCTTGCTACCCATATTTCGTTCGTGCCGTCGTCTGTTCTATGTACGTAGTACATTATACTTCGGGTTTTACATACGGGATTTATTTACCAATTTTTTAGGTATATACCTAAATTGCAGTGGCCGTATTGAAATTCTATCGATCCGTCACTGCCACATAGCATGACAAAAATATGAATGTGAGTAAAATTAGTAGAATAACAGTAGGCAATTAATTAATAAGTTATTGTTGTAACTTACAACAATACATATTTTAACAGACCCTACAGATAAACACCGATCATCATAAGTTGATTTAAAATAAAGATTCCCAACATGGTAAAAGAGTACAAAAAAACCTCTTCAACTCGACTAAAACAACACAAGTGGCTCTTCGTGTATTTATTAGTATTTGTGATGTGATACATCAGAAGTCATCTAGTGTAGCTTTTGTAATTCTAAATATTACTTATTTAGTCGAGTTAGAGCCCTAAGAAGTTGTCTCCAAGTTTTTAGCCTCCATAAAACGAAAGTGAGGTTTTATTTTATGTTTTCTATATGATGTGATGATTTACAAATGTCATTAGACGTAAACATTGTAGTTAAATCTTCATTTTTGAATGGCCAACTTTCTGGGTTTTACAAATCATAGCATTATCGCCGGCAGTCGATGGCGCGGCCCCGCAGCAACGGGTCGCGAGTTGGTTCGCCTAGCGCTCTTTAAGTGCTTGAGGAGGATGGAGACCTAAGCTCTCCGAAGCATGTCACGCCTAGTGACTAAATACATGTGAGTACAGCCGTTTGATGTTTATACAGTATTATTATGTTGTTTTTGTATTGTACGTAGGTATGTATTTCTTTTTCTTTATTTTGACAAAAAAAGAGAGATACATTTAATCAATTTCAGCTATCTGCCAAACTGCATAGCAGTTTGTTGGCAGAAAACTTATTTTACCCTCCACCATTGTACTAATAATTTAGGTACGTACTTATGTGGCTGTGGGAGTGTCTGCTTACGCCATTTGCAATAACAGGTAGGTGTTTGCAAGCAAAGTAAGCAGGCACTCGCCGCGCGGCCGCTATGTTTTTGTTATGCTAGGTATTTGTAATAATACTTTATCTACACTCATATTGTAAGTCCTCTAAAATGCGTTCAAAAACCGTAGGCAATGACCAGCATTACAACAAACGATTTCACTATGATAAGTTCCTTATCTGTGGCAGTAATGTAATTTTAACTTTACATGCTCAAATATTGTTAAGTTATGAGTTTCAAATTTGGAACAGCTGTCAAAACCAGCACAATTTCAATGGGTTTCTATTCTAGTATCCATAGATTTTAAAATGTTGTCGATATGAAACGTCAGTACGATATATTTTTTGACATAAACCGCACGACATTTTCATCTCGAATGACATGAGAATAAGGACTTCGTTCGTTGGCTAATATTAAAAAAAAAATCGCGACAGAAGTTTGTACATATATATATTTCTCTATGGTTTGTACGGCCGCCATTTCTGTTATCAACTTGTCAGTTAGTGTTTGTCGAAACATTTTTAATTGCGAAAATGTAAATGTTTACTATTAACTATATTATAATAAATAAATATACTTTCCTTATCAGTTCTAATTTATTTATTTTTATTAAGCTTACACCTGTGGGTATGTTTCAGCACTTGTATCTATCTTCCTAGTAATGCAGGTCAATTGCCTTCGGCTTCTGAACCCATCTTTGAGTACTTGCAATATCTGTGTAGATAAAGTAATGTATGCAACTGTACATAATTAGGGGCCTTAAAACACTCGTGTTTTAAGGCCCCTCATTATGTATCAGTTGCATAAACTACTATTACATTTACACACAGTAAGTACTATTATCTACACTCACATTGTAAGTCCTCTAAAATGTGTTCAAAAACGGTAGGCAATGGCCAGCATTACCACAACCGATTTTACTACAGTAACGTAATTTTAACTTTACATGCTCTAATATTGTTAAGTTATGGGTTTCAAATTTGGAACATCGAATTTGATAACATAATGTAAATCCTGCCCTCCTCTCAGACCGCCGGCACGCGCCCGCCCGACCGCCGGCACAATCGAGTTGGCCATGGCGGTGCAATGGCGGTCATTCTATGGTTTCCGAACACGTCATTTAGGATTTATAATATGATATGAGTGTAGATAAAGCAGTGTATGCAACTGTACGTAATTAGGCCTTAAAACACTCGTGTGATCTTATTATGAAACCACACTCCTATTTTAAGAACCCTTATTACGCAACAGTTACATAAACTACTACTAAGTATATCATATCTTCTGGTGTAGCTCAAGCTCGCACCAGACGCCAAGAATCCGAACAATCGATGATTTGGAGCAGCCTACTCACACGATACATATCTCATCGCTGCATTACCTTCTTGCGCAACGTTCCGATCGTTGTGAGGCAATGCGGGAATCGTACCTAGTTATTCCTCAAAGTAAGTTTTGGAGAATAATCAAACGGTTTTTACTTTGTTAATTGTTAAACTAAGTCTATCAAAATTATTTTCATATTGTCGATATAAAAAAAGCGTTACAGTTGAAATGATCAGCAACGTCATTTAAACACAAAAAAACAATACTTGTATACATATATGTACTTATAAATAACAATATATATGTATAAAGACTACTCTATTCTCTACTATTACTCCCTACAGAAGCAACGTCTTCGTATCTTATCATGTCAATGTTACTTTACTTACAGCAGGAGACCACTAATCAGCTTGTCATTAAACAATTAGACAACGCCCACGGCGAAAACACCCGAAACAGCACTTATGCGACAATCGATTAATTAATCGAATCAACCGATCGATACTTTCTCGACCGGCGGCATAGGGAACGACGATAAACAATAACTAGCCGTACGATTATATCGATAAGATATCGAATAATTCTGAGTCTAATGGGCCCGCCACGGTGTATAAGGGGATTTACACTTTCTAAACTATCTCAAAAGGGTACGGAGGATGGATTAGAATATTGATAAGTCGGGCGAAATCATAAGAGCCAGTTTTGATTAGGAATAGTACAATTTATCTCTGGTTATGTGACTGGAATTTATTAGCGACTGGCTAGCGGTGCCAGAGGTCTAAAGCTTTCCGCAGAATTATGAAAGTGGTGTTTGAAGGACGTTCAAGAAATTACTTTAATGTGTCCTATGCAGTCAAGTTTTGTATAAAGATACAACTTGCCAGACGCATGCTTTATATCTTGCACATGCTTTTCGGGTAAGATATCACATTAATTTAAATTGTTATGGAATATGCATAGAATTAATAAACAAGAAAAAAATAACACAAATAAAATGTCACCGATAATATCACATGACAATACCGGTTATATTCACAAAACCTAATAAACTTATAAATTATATCGCGAGTCAATGACTAGTATAACTTGATCTCCATATTCGTAGCATTACGCTTATACGGTTGCTTTGCTTACTCGGATCTAATTTTATCGAAGCGCTTTATTGGTCCTTTATCACTAGCAATTTCCTTAGGACGATCGTCTACGGGAAAAGTCGGCTAGCGAGACGCCTTTTGCTGTGCCACTTTATGAGGGCTGATATGTGTTTCTCGAATGAGTAAGTTAATTTGATTTATGTATATACTACCGATTTGTTGGTATTCATTGATAGCAATTGCATATTGCATTCGGTTTTAAAATACTGTATGTTATACTGTATATAGATATTTAATTGTTTGAAGGGTCGCTGAAGACAAATAGAACAATATATTATTTTAAATTTTACAAGAAAGTTTTCTGTGTACGCCTAAGCGTCTGAGTTAGGTTTCCGCAGAATTCCTGGTATACCACCGCGTTAGATAAATATCTGGCACCGCCAAGAGCCTGCGTTGCTCCAGTTGCTCTCATTGCAGATATCGTTATTACGCATTATTAAATTTAATGTGGCTCGGGTTGTCTCTAATTGATTTTAAATGTTATAATGTACTTATTCCGTTTTCGCAAAATTTACCTGTGTTGATGCGATAAAAGTAAGTAGCTTATGATGCATGAGATCTTATTAAAACAGCCTTTTGTTAGTTTTTTTATTTATGCGAGTAGTGTGTATCTAAAGCAATTCCCTAAATATTATGATTTCTCAAATCACTCTTTGTAGAATTAAGTAAGTTTCAGTCAACCCGAGGGCCACGTAAGTACATTTTACGTGCGACCTATACACAGTATCCCTATTATTTGTAAGGTACACTTACAATACCTAATATGTCATTTATACAGTGCGCGATAACAGTGATAACTAGGGAAGTATCATTTTCACGTAGGGCAAGACCGATATTAAAACGATATTAAATTTGCACATTGCACAGTAATAAATCAGAAATCACTTAGGTTTAGAAAACAATGTCCTGTTTTTCAAGTACCTTTATAAAATAAATGAATTGAGATGTATTTACTACCTACAATTGTGCATTAAGGCCATTGATGTATTATGTATTCTACTAGATGAGCTATCTAGAACAAATTTTGTGCCCCATGTTTGGCGGTTGACAGCTGTCACTGAATCAAAGAGTAGCTTTAACAAAAGAGACGGGAATAATCGTTTACGCTTCAAGATGGCTGCATCGTCTTTGGAATAGTTTTTTGGTTTTTGCTCATTTAGGTACGTAGTTCAGTGTGTAATATTGATAGCTTATTGTGTGGTGACCTAACAAACAAGTGTGCAGCTAATGAAAAATTAGTCCTAAAACGCAAGGACACACACCCTTTAGTTGAACAAACGGTTATCCGGGGTCCCGGCCACCCACGTGATTGTAAGGAGGCTATCACTTTACAATCAACAAGGCCTTAACCGAACAACGTTGCTTTTATTTTATTTTACGAAAATGAATAAAATCCTAAGTATACCTTGACATTGGCAGAATTCACCTCGCTAAAATAGGCGAGGAGTAAACGCCATTAATTAAAAAAAAAAAAAAAACAAAAGAGACGTGACACGGTTTTGACAAAATTCATATGCTGCCTAAACAAATTTTGTAAGGAAACGTAATTAACTGAATGATTGTTTTATTTTTACCTAATGTTTATTTTGCTCCTTACTCTAGAGTTTTAGGAACGAATGGAGAAAAATACTATTTTTGCCGACAAGCTCCTTTCAATACGAACTTTGAGAGTTAATAATCCTTGATATTTACTTAAAATGACATTGATTTCCTCGCACGGATGAAAAAACATTGTGTAAGTAGGTATAACATGGGTGAAATTTCGATATTTAAGTTTTAAATTCAGATCATAAAAATCTTTTGTATGTATTTTACTCACATTAACAACTCCAGTAAATTCACCCTTGTTGTAAAATAAAAATATGTTTAATGAACTAAACATCACCTAACGTACTTATCTAAAACGTGTTTATTACGTAAATATGTTTATGCTGAGTACTATTAAACAACAATGCTGGTAAATTAAGTGTAGGCACATATGATGTTACTTCTGCGACATTAATCTGTGCGCCAAGAAATATGGCGTCGCACCGCCAACATTAATATTTTTAATTAACGTAACACCAAACTTTGCACTTACTTACCTATGGAATGTAATTCCCTGGCTTTTATTACTATTTTTAGAATTATTTTTACAGTTTATTATCATGCAAGAAGCCTTTACGTTTAGTATTTGATTTTATTAAAAGTTTGACACTTGCGTGTAATCATGTCAGTGGTCCATCAGCCACTGTCAGACTTTTAGTGATTTTCACTACAACTCATGGTACAAATAATTTCTTAGGGATGTCATCTCCTGTTACTCAATGATTAAGGCGCTTAATTATTTTTTTTGCAAAAAAATTCACATATTGCCATGGATGATTATAATTCAAGGGCTGTAATACATGAATCCTGTACAAGCTTCTGTCTTCAAAACCTTTTGTTGAGTGGTACTGGATCCCCAATTTGCCAGGAGACCGTTTCGTAGAATATATTCCAGAGAATATAGCTACAGATGGCTTGAAAACACTTTGTAGCGTAATAGGTATATTCGCTGCAAAAAACATACGTGTTTTAAAGCCCTGAAAAATTACTAAACTTAATCTATTTTTCCGCGTCTCTAATACAAATATAATAGTGTACTTGCCTCGGGCATTAGTCCAAGTCGCTGCAAATGGCCCACGAACGCCCTAACTGATTTTAACGAGTGGACCATTCGTTCCGACGCCATCCAGCCGCTTCACAAATTATTTTGTTACATTAAATTTAATGACGAACAGAAACATACAATTAAGCAGTGTGAGATAGTCAATATGAAAGATGATATCCTGAAGTCAATGCTAAACTAAACTATTAATAAAAGTCTTAAGTTAAAATAGTGTTGAATGTAACAAGGTTAAAGCCTGAAATTCCAAATTTAGATTAAGAACTTAAGTTGTTACAGCTACAAGAAGTAAATTAAGAAAATTAACATAGGTAGATAAATTATTTATACAGCTTTGAGGTATACCTTATGCCCTAGTTTTGTATTTAAGTTCTTCTCTAACTAATCGATTCTCTCTTCTTTAACTTATCGATTGGCAAATAAAGAACGCTATTACTAATGGCTAATGGCTTGTATTTAAAGCACAACAAAAAAAACAACTATAACCTAACTTATTATACTGATTTGCGCAGTAAAAAAACTAAATACACATCAAAACGATTTGATCTGAATTCAGATTTTTTTGTTGGGTAAGTCAATATTTTTTGATATGCAGAATAATATTTCCCTTAATATATTTTGCTTTGAAGTATAATGTGTTTGCTAAGTTCGTTTGATTGATTTAAATCAGGTGTTCGAGTTAAAATAATACATAAGTACCTATTTAATCAACAACATTTTATATAGAGTCTAAACTAATCCGAATAAAATAGCGGTACGAGTATGTGCGTGTGTTGTTATTTATGCAGGGCAAACAAAGTACGTTTATTTTGTGCTATTTAATATTATGCTGGACATTAAAAACAACACCTGACAACAACGAAGGAAGTACTAGCAACTAGTTCAAAAATGTTTGTTCAGATTAAATAAAGTACATGAATTTTCCTTAAAATAACAAGACCCAATAGAATAAAACACCCACGACTCCTAGCCAAATTCCATTCCGAATAGACTGTTTATTTAAGCTCGCTGCAGGCAGGTGGGTAGCGAAATTGAGATGTTCGTTAGTCGCCTAATGTATGTATCTCGTCAATCTGTGCCCAGTTATTTCTGCCGCCCGCGAAACATCACCGGCCGCGCTGCTTTTTATTTTTAATAAGTATCTGGTGTGTATGTGGCCTTATTAAATTGAATCACATTTTATAAATGGTGGGAAGGACGGTAATGATAAATAAATAACGGATAAATCGGCCTGTTATAATAATAATAACATTTGGGATAACTTTCGATAAATAAAATTCTATTGTTTTGATATATCAATGTATCTTGACAGCTAATAATGATTTCGCATGACAAGTGAAATTCGTCAAACTTCGATATGCTGCATTAGCGAAAGGTTACTTGCAAATGGTATTTTTATTGAAATTTGCTGTTAAACATGTCCAGTCTTACCATTATACATGAGCTAACAAATTGTGCGTTACACAAATACATTCTCGTTGTTTGTAATCTAAGGCATTAGATAAATTTGTTTTGTGAACCAAGGATTTTACGTAACGTCAAAAATAATGGTATTCGTCGTCGTGACGCTGATAAAAGGTCTTAAATTTTTAAGATCTATTCTCATTATATTCCTTTACTGGCTTGCTAGGCACCTGCGTAACAAACTTACTTCAAAATTTGATATATTTTACGTGCATTAAGCTGATTAAAATTCTCCTTAAAAAACCGCTAATAATTCGAAGCAATGTATACCTATATCTCACAATACACATTTAGTGGGATTATTCATACAAACTCTAATTGTTGTGACTTGCATCGACTATTCAAATTCAGTTATTTCGCAGCAAAGAGAATGTATAAATAGAGCAGCACAGTCTAAGATTTTTTTGTGCTCCAAGTTTGATACCATTAGCTAGATGGTGGGTCCATACATTATGCGGTAACTCTGGTTTGCACTGGTATCGATGGCGCTTCAAAGTTACCGGACTCTCTCTCTATTTAAACATTATCTTTGTTTCGCAGTCAAAATGGCAGACGTGAAACATTGTATTTACTGTCTTAAACATTCCCGCGGAAATAGTAACCAACCATCGAATTCCGTACATTCGAACATCGGTAATAACATAAACATGACTGCCAAATAAACAGGCTCGGTTCGAGCAGGAATTCTGTGCGCTATGAAAATCCGAGACAATGAAATATAAAATTCCTAATCGGGTTCCAAACAAATACCGGCTCTTTGGTTTCTGAAACCAACACCTTAGAATGATTACCCTACTGATACAAGAAATGGATACGTCGAGAAAAAGGGAAACTGAAGTTCAGATGGATTGATGCAACATTAATTATACATAAGTACAATTTTCCTGTTGAATTTATCCAAATATCGTTTTCCTTCTCTTGATGATTATTTAAATTATTTAAATTGGAAAAGGCATTTGTATATTTTGTATTGTAAATTTCATTAAAATTATTGAAGATTGCTTACAATATTGCCAGGCTATACAATGATCTGTTTGATAGAGAATTACCATTTCGCCTAGTGTAAAGATAAGCGGATAAGATAACGGTACTTACAACCAGTTTATATTAAGACCAGGCAGTCAGTAGTGCAGTTTATTGCAATGTAATATATAAAAAAGTTCCAAAATATTTGGATTATTTAACTAAACCCGATTTGTGGAAACTGAACTTTATTTTATATAAAGCAAAGTATAATTTATATTTGAATATCTAGAAAAAGTACGACATTGTGAAAGTAAGCAGCACTCATAGTGGCTAGGAAGAGCCTCCTTATGCAAATGCTATAGGCAATTACTATAAAAGAAATTGTTCTAGAGTCTCACGAGCACTTAAGTCTACGGTCGTGCGAGGCCTTTTCGGGCTCACTCTTAAATAAGACTATTGTATGTCAGTCCGTCGGTCTGTAATTGTGCGAGCATGTGTGAACGGATCGACTTTTGGTTTGCATTTAATGAGTTCATGTGTATGAAATAATTCACTGTATATTTTGCAGGATTTCCTTCCTTTCTCTCTAAGTAATGGGAACCAGAACCGTGGCTCTCCTTCCACGAGTTCCATGTCTTGACCACGTGTTTCAGCAATTCTGTTATGTTTTAATATTTGCTACTACTTATATGCACTGCTAAGAGATGCCAGGACACTCAACATAAATTTTAGAGTTTACTCATAATCTTATTTCTGATCTAGCAACTGCTTTTTGAAAGAAACTTAATACACACACAAACATAATATGCTGAAACATACCCAAATGATGTCCGCATGTAATAAAATCCGATCCATTACAAAATTACCTAAAACAATTATTTATATTTCGAAACTGAGGTCGTCTTCATACCGACGGCCTGTCGGGCGAGGCAATTAACGTTTTACACGTGTCAGCCAAATTAGCTTGTCATGGCAACGCGTTAGCGCGTGTGAAGCGCCCATTAGGTACGAGTACGTACAGTAAGCAGCAAAAGTAGCTAAGCAGTTGAGGTATTCAGAATGAGCTTGACACGACTTTATTGTTAAGAAAATAAGAGCGTGTTAAGGTCATTCGGAACACCTTACCCGCTTAACAAATTCTGATGCTGACTGTACTTTAATGGCGCAGAGCCGGGATACTCGGGATTGACAGTTTATCATAGGCTAGGAGTTACTGAAAAATTAATATTTATAGCATTATGTTCTTTTTAACTTACGTGCACAACCAGGGCCTAACAATACCGACTTATAATAAAATACTAATTAATTTAAAAGAGCAAGTGCATCCAAGTTTCGTTTGGTATGTCTTTTTCCGATAATTTGAGCAGTCCAATTTTTAAATAAAAAAACTAAGCTAAAATAGTACATTACAGCAGAGGCTGAAAAAAATGGGATTACGGCCGGATAAGGATACGAGGCCGCATGTATAGTACTTTTCTTCAAAAAATGCGTGGATATAAGATAAAAAATCCTTAAGTATTGGAAGCCACAACTATCGCACTCAGGATCTGGCGGGGTCGCGGGGTACGGGTCATCAGCCCACTTTGCAGGCCTAGACCTGCAAAGTAGTATGAAAACCCTTTTCATGTCATTTTCATATACAGTAAGAAAAGGGTTTTCATTTCACCCAAAACGTGATGCTTGCGATCCCATTATCACTAAAGTAACGACAACATTTCATTTTCGCGCATGTTTGAGAAAAAAAGTTTCTATATTTGTTTCCGCAAATTATCGTCAAGAAGTAGTATAAATAAACATAATTTATACCTTTTTCATTTAACATTTTTGTCTAGTGCATTAGAACCTATTTGAGCTTAGGTACCTACTTCTGATGGTTGCTGTTAACATGACGATTATTAGGCGCATTGAACACTATTATTACAACGGCCTTTAATTATTTCACGCAACAGCCTTTGTAAAGATCTGTCAAGCTGTTTAGTCATGTCAAACTCGCACCTCTCGCTAGACGGGTGCTGAGGAGGTATTTAAGATTTGTAACATAAATTAACTTAAGTGGGGTCAAAATAACGTAATAATACCTAACGGATGTTTTAGTAATTAGCAATATATTGGATTATATTTATGTTTTCACATAACTAATTAATATATACATGTTTCTTCCTAATGACAGCCCAAAGTATATAATTGACGTATCAATTTAAAACAACATAATCATAGACTAAATTTTATCATCTTCATTAAATTTCAAAGTCGATTTCCTTTATACATGTTAAATGTATCGTAAATATTTAGTAAATTACAAGCTAGAGTTAAATTATTTTTTTTATAAGTGCTAAGGAAGTTACGACAAACATAAACACAACTTATAATTACTAAATGAATTTCCTTGACATTTCGCTTTAAATTTTAAAGTATGTGTGAAGTTTTTCTACTAAATATGATAACGTCTGTCAAAACAAATCATCAAAAGAAGCGCGGTTGGTGCAAGTTTTTAATCGATACAATATATTTGAATCGATTGGCTGCATAAATACAGGTCATTCGATGTATAAATCAAGTTGAAAATCGATTTCAACAAGTGGCTATTAATTAAGCTGTAGTTAGATTAGAAATTAGATATAGTAACGATGTCGACTGATGTATCGCGTTTATTTGAACCCAATGCGTATTTTATTTAATAAGTTCGATGTGCCTGTCTGTTTGTCCGAATGGTTTAAAATTCGTTTTAGAACATGTTTAGAAACTAGGTTCGCGCTTTGCCAGTTAAGCCATGTAGAATAATTTGTAACTACTTACGTGTCGATGCATCAGTGTTATTTAGCGGTAAGTGACAATAGGTGGTTAATTATGTTGAGTGTACGTTACAGGTCTACCAAAATCTATATGCATTACAGTAAACCTATTCTGTAAGTCGTGACAAAAGTCCATTCCACTTTTTTCAGTTAGGTAGCTACTAGTAGGTAATTTTATTACAACATTTTATTATCGTATTATATCAGGCAATCAGGCGTGTTGTTGTCTAAATTGTACTATAGTCGTATGCTATTGTAGAAAACTGAGCATCAACCTTTTCTAAATTTTAACATTGAAAATGTTTTTTCGATCGCTCTGGTAGGGCCCCATTTTCGCTGAAAGTGTGTTTGCCCCGTGGTATATAGTGGTTTAGGGCCATGAGGACGTATGATAGCTCAAAAGACGCAGAATTTGAATCGCTTTCATATGGTGAAAAAATTTTTTGTAAAAGTCGAAAACTTTTTTCGACAATTGAAAAAAACAAAAAAAAACCTTGATTTTTTAACACCTTTCCTCGGAATATCTTCGATATCTCGTGAACGAGGTCAAAAATCAAAAAACTGAGAGAGACGCCTAGAGATATTGAGACGGGGAATATTTTATGTCTAATACTTTTTTTTGCGGAGTGATAGGGGGGGCGGTATGCTCCCCCTTAGCGGCGCGTGGAGCGTCGCCGTGCGGTATTACTCGGGCGTCATAGCCCTGTGGAACTCCGCAGCTTTGAAATACGAAAATCTATTAGGGCTTAATAGACGCGAAAAATTAAGGGCTTTAGGGTAGTATAAACAAATTTTGGAAAAGTCGATTATTTCTTTAAAAAAAAAAAAAAAATCTATGTTTTAGACGAAGATCTATTAGGACTTAATAGACGCGGAAAATTAAGGGCTTTAGGATAGTATAAACAAATTTTGGAAAATTCGATATTTCTTTTGGAAAATTAAATAAATCAAAAAAATCTATGTTTTATAACATATTTTTTAACAACGGAAACAATTATTCTAATAAGTACATAGCTAGCACACATAAAGATGTGCCGTTCTCGAGAACATTTCCGAACGAGAGAATGTTGCGATAAAGTTCTCGAGAACGTTCTCTGTGACGAGAATTTCCGAGAAAGTACCTACATCAAATCTGCACAAATTCAGATTTTTTTATTTTATGTTAATCTTCCTAAAGGTGTTTGAAAGATATTCACGATCATTGTAAACCGAAAAAAATATTCTAAGTGCAAAAATTTCTGCTATCTCGGGAAATTTCCGAGAACGTTCTCGGGAACGTTCTCACGAGAACATTCTCGAGAACTTTCTCGCATATTTCTTTGTACTTTTATTGGAAGAGGACTCATTTATTTCTTCATATATACATATATTGTCTTTTCTTTTCTTCATAATTTTACCATATATGTTAATTGATACTGGTACAGCAATTTTGTCTCCAATTGAGATTATTAACATTAAAAAAGCTTAATTCTCTTTGCTCCGGAGAATGTTCTCGGAAATGTTCTCGACTAAGTTTTATGTGACTACTAGCTTTTGCCCGCGGCTTCGCTCGCGTTAAATTCGGGGTAACACGGTTCCCCTTTCCTGATTTAAAACACAGAAGAGAACTCGGAACAGAATAAACGGCAGAACCGCACACAAATAGTTCGCATACCAATTTTTAGCTTTTTACCTTGAAAATTGCGGAATGCTTCATACAAACTTCCACCCCCCATTTTAGGGAAGTGGGGGGTGGAAGTATACTATAAAATAAAAATAAAATAAAAATAAAATTAAAATAAAATGAAAATAAAATTAAAATAAAATTAAAATAAAATTAAAATAAAATTAACATAAAATAAAAATAAAATAAAATTACAATAAAATTAATATAAAATTAAAATAAAATTAAAATAAAATTAAAATAAAATTAAAATAAAATTAAAATAAAATTAAAATAAAATTAAAATAAAATTAAAATAAAATTAAAATAAAATTAAAATAAAATTAAAATAAAATTAAAATAAAATTAAAATAAAATTAAAATAAAATTAAAATAAAATTAAAATAAAATTAAAATAAAATTAAAATAAAATTAAAATAAAATAAAAATAAAATTAAAATAAAATTAAAATAAAATTAAAATAAAATTAAAATAAAATTAAAATAAAATTAAAATAAAATTAAAATAAAATTAAAATAAAATTAAAATAAAATTAAAATAAAATTAAAATAAAATTAAAATAAAATTAAAATAAAATGAAACGAAAATGAAACGAAAATGAAACGAAAATGAAACGAAAATGAAACGAAAATGAAACGAAAATAAAACGAAAATAAAACGAAAATAAAACGAAAATAAAACGAAAATAAAACGAAAATAAAACGAAAATAAAACGAAAATAAAACGAAAATAAAACGAAAATAAAACGAAAATAAAACGAAAATAAAACGAAAATAAAACGAAAATAAAACGAAAATAAAACGAAAATAAAACGAAAATAAAACGAAAATAAAACGAAAATAAAACGAAAATAAAACGAAAATAAAGCGAAAATAAAACGAAAATAAAACGAAAATAAAACGAAAATAAAAAGAAAATAAAACGAAAATAAAACGAAAATAAAACGAAAATAAAACGAAAATAAAACGAAAATAAAACGAAAATAAAACGAAAATAAAATAAAAATAAAATTAACATAAAATAAAATTAAAATAAAATTAAAATAAAATTAAAATAAAATTAAAATAAAATTAAAATAAAATTAAAATAAAATTAAAATAAAATAAAATGAAATGAAAATGAAATGAAAATGAAATGAAAATAAAATGAAAATAAAATGAAAATAAAATGAAAATAAAATGAAAATAAAATGAAAATAAAATGAAAATAAAATGAAAATAAAATGAAAATAAAATGAAAATAAAATGAACATAAAATGAAAATAAAATGAAAATAAAATGAAAATAAAATGAAAATAAAATGAAAATAAAATGAACATAAAATGAAAATAAAATGAAAATAAAATATAAATAAAATATAAATAAAATATAAGTAAAATGAAAATACGTACTTGCTTAAAATGAAAAATTCACACTGAAAATGTAGAATGTGAATTAAAATAAGTTAACTCTTTACCGGGCAAGACTGAAAAAATCCTCATCGCCAACCCTAAAAATTCCTATAGTCCTAAAAATTCTGTACAAAAAAAAATTCAAAAAGCTGATGTTACAGGCAATCTTTTTTGAGACCGCTGCCGTATAAAGGGTTAAAGTGCGCTCAACAAGTTTTGATAAACCTTGCTTAAAATTGATTACTAATAGGTTGTTTGAAATGGCATTCCATGCTTTCTTATTATTCTATGGCCCACGCCATCTCGTTTACCTTGCTGTATCGCTTCATATATGTATAGGTCGTATATTGCTGGCCTAATATTACAGGGTTCTATGTTAGATTTTGAGGATAATTAAATTTAGACTTTCAATAGAGGTTCAAATTTCAATTCGATTAAAGTACGAGGGTTGCTACTTATATATCCGGAAACAAAAAAACAAACAAACGTACACGGCTGAAAATGGTTTTATTGTTTTTCAAAGTATTCCCCTTGATGATCTATGCACTTTTGCATTCGCGTGAACCAATTTTTAAAGCACTTCTGCCACTCCGCCTGAGGTACCTCCATAACGTGTTGTTTGAATGCGTCGACAGCATCTTCAGCGGTCGAAAATCGTTGACCGCGTAATTTATTCCTTATATTTGGAAATAAATAAAAATCGTTGGGTGCCAAGTCAGGGCTGTACGGCGGATGACCCGTTAATTCCACATTTTGACCCTCCAAAAATAGAGTTGTTTCGCGTGACGTATGACAGCTGGCATTGTCATGATGAAGAATGATTCTTCGTCGCTGGTTAGTTTTACGAATTTGTTCAAATACTTCCGGTAAGCAAATGGTCGTGTACCACTCTGAATTAACCGTTCTACGGTTTTCTAGTGGCACTGTAGCTACATGGCCATTAATACCGAAGAAGCAGGCCACCATTTGTTTCAATGTTCTTTTTGCACGAGTAACTTTCGTAGGGTTCGGCTCATTTTGAAACACCCATACCGTTGATTGTTGCTTCGTTTCGGGATCGTATGCATAGATCCAGGATTCGTCACCTGTATAGATGTTATAAACGGCTTTTGAGTCACCACGGTTATATTTTTTTAACATTTTATTGCACCATTCGACGCGAGCATCTTTTTGCTCTTTTGTTAAGTTGTGGGGTATCCAACGCGAACAAATTTTTTTTACAGCCAAATAATTATGTAATATGCTATTAATGCTGGTCATAGAAATACCCAGAGTCGCCTCTATCTCGCAGTACGTAACATGTCGGTCGTCCATTATAAGTTTTCGCACAGCCTCGATATTTTGTTGTACAACGACCGATTTCGGGCGACCTGCCTTAACTTCGTCCGTAAGCATACTACGTCCACGATTGAACTCAATAAAACCAGTGATACACAGTAGTTTTAGATGGGGCTTCATCACCAAAAGTTGAAGTTAGTTGATCTATGCACTGTTGTTGCGTTAAACCACGCCGAAAATCATAATAAATCATAGCACGAATATTTTCACGAGTGAGTTCCATTCTTGCTGCGAGATGACATTTAAAACCCGTCAAAAACAAAACACGAGCGTTAATAAGAAAGAAAAAATATACCGGCCAGTACTTAAAAAAGTTCAAATTTTACCATGGAGGTCAAATATGCTATTTAAGAAGATTGTAATCCCGGTTTCCGGATATATAAATAGCAGCCTATGTAAAACATGCAACCCTGTAATATTGGGCAAACGACATTAAAGCGCGCTTGACATACGGAGTTATACACTATACATACAGCAAGTAGGTCTAAAGTGTTCTAAACATAATAATTCACTTATCATGATGTTTATTTTCACTCCACTTTGACATCTATTAATAAATAATGATAACATTGGCACGTGTCTAAGACTTAAAAAAAAGCGCCGTGACGATGCGCTCGAGTCGCTCGACCCGCGCAAAGTAAGAAACAGCCATCACAGCATTTTGCCATTGAAAATTGAACCGTATTTCATCTACAGCGGCTTCGATCATTTCGAAGCGCGCGAACATCGAGCGCGTGGATTCGGAGGAATGTGTGCTTTATGAACAAGGTAGACGATTTAAATTAGCACGCAGTATGCTAAAAGGGAAGCCCTTATATAAGGCTAACACTTATAAGCGATATGTAAGGTTTGGTGAGTGGATGATAAGGGTTTCGTAAGGGTATTGGGATAGCGGTGCTAGCCTTTATATAAGGGCTTTAAAAGCAATATGAAAGGGTATCGTCGGGGAAAGGGTATGGTTAGTTAAGCCTTATGCAAAACCCATACAAAACAATTTATAAGGGATAGCGGGCCGGTCCCTGAAATGAAATGTACGTTAAATACTGTATTTGAGTTTTGTGACAAATGTACGGTGACGGCAAATAAAAATATATTACAAATATGATTTTCTTTATTTTTTTTTCATTGATAATCTATAATAGCTAGGTTCATTTTCAATGCCCTTTCAAGTCGTGTAGAGCTCGAGATCTGTGAATTTTTTTTCTTAAAATGGTATACGAAAATCAAATTTATTTGGTACCTCGTGATTTTTAATTATTACCTATAATTGACATAATTTATCCTCACTATCACAGCACATGTAATGTAGGTACCTACTCATAATTTTTACACAGACGTAGTCGCGGGCTCTGCCAGTAAAACTATTACTCTTGAAAGCAATGGGCATTGCAACAGTAAATAGGTGTTGAAAAGTGAAACTTGAGGCCGCGTTACTCTTTCGGAGATGTAATTAAAGGCATTCAGTAAGTGGAAATAATGAGTTATGAATCATAACTAAATTGCGGGCTGCAGACTTGTAATCAGTAGGTAACCATCGCGCGTTTAGTTTAGTAAAGCGCTTAGATAAGCACAAGCTTTATGTAAAGGAGGTAGTGAGAGAGTAATATCCAAATATAAATTTAGTATTAATTAAGTGCTAAAAAGGACACTGAAAAATTAATACTCCCTTTTTATCTTGGAAGTATATAATAAAAGAAGCCGAAGAGGGGATTTTTTTGGATTTACTCGATCAAGTCAGACTTTCATTTACACGTGTCAGCATAATTTAATATCCGGGGTGTCAGCTTTATGATAGAGAGATTTATTTTTGCATTTGGTTCTCTGACAGGGCAAGTGGAATAAAAACTACTTTTTCAAATTAATCCCAAGAGGGATAACTATGATAGTAGCTACTAGTACCTACAAAAAAAACAAGTTGGCTCTAGGTGTGCTCCACATCATTTTATATACCAAAAGAAAAGAATATGAATGTAAACAGTATTTTATAACAAAAAACAATTTACTAATATATTTAATGAATGTGTTTTCTTATCGTCACACATTATTCATGTACGAATCTATCATGCACTTGTACAAAAATCCAATAAGTCATTTCGTTGCCAAATAAATCACGTTTATTTTTCTAAATTAGCTGTCAACACTTGACTATAAAAAAATACACAGTGTTATTAGACATCCATGAAATATGTATATTTTTTTTACAAATAAGCTTGAAGCTATCATTATTGTTTGTGAGAAGCTTGTAATGATTGAGTCATCAATATTAATTTTGTGTTCGCAGAATCACAATGTGATGTCTGCATGATGTCCGATTTATCTTATCTAATAAATAAGCAATATTCGCAAGTAAAAAACATAAAGATTATATCGCTGTTGTAAGGAAAAATACTAAAATACGGGTAGTGTTTACAGACCTACTTACTTGTTTGTTATTTTTTATGATGACAGGTTGCCTACACAATTTGTTAAGACGTAAAAGATGTAAATATAACCCTGATTACAATATCATTTTTTTAAGAAAAACATAATATTGATAAAATGTTTTCGTGTGGTGCCTTGTAGGGCTATTTCAAAATATTTAAATATGGTTGAATTGTTACCGCATGCATTAAATATATCATTTAAATTCACTTAGGCTATCTTCATTGTCTTACATGATTAACAAAACATGCTGCTAGTCCCTCTAGTGTAGATACTATATTGATGAAATCATCAATACTTACCGGTCGAGGTGACCTTTTGTTTCGTAACTAATAAGTATTTTTTTAAATAAAACAATTGGTAGTGAGACTTAAGTTGAAGGTACAAGTACGTGTAATGTTTCGATTAAAGGTCAATAATGTCACATTGGAATAAAGGCGCAATGTAATTATCTATCTATGTATATATTGGATTTTATTTAAAGTCAGCGAAGCAAATGTAATCATAAAATATAACTTAATCTAACATTTTATGTAATATAAGCTAAAGTGTAAGTTTACGGAACATACATACCTATAATGCCGACAGTTAGGTTAGAAATGAAGAGACCCAATGGTCACTTTTATACTTTACCGTGGAGGTCGGCGATAACGTCAAATTTTACCGTGCATACAATATAACTACATACGCTATTAGTTTACCGTGGATGGTTACTGCATATCGTGGCCGGGTACTTCCACGCTGGTTAATATTACCTGAAGCTACCAATAGGTAAATAAAATCGATTGCTAACTTCATTGAATAGATTGGTACAAATGGAAGTACCTACATCCTACAATACATAGGCAACGCATAAATAACGTACTCGTAGGTACACAATTTAATTATTAACGTTTAACATCTTTCAACGATTCGAATCGGTTATTGTATCTAATCGCAATCGTGTCGTAATCGATTGTATGTATCTGATACGAAAAAATAATTATTTCCGACCTTACCCAAGTAGTTAACTGTTGTTAGAATAGGCCATGGGTGGACTTGCTGACAATTAATTTAATTAAGAATATTGCCGCAATGTGGTAGTTAGTAGTTAGTTACATAAAACACTACTTCCAATAAAACCATAAAATGTATCGAATTCGTTTTGGTACTGTATTAGAGCATATTCAATATTGGTTAAGAGCGTTAGTTGATGTTTGGTTTCTTAATGTTTATATTGTAGGTTGCGAAATATATGGTTACCATTTAGGTCTGACCTGGGCCATCACGAGGTATAATTGTCAGTTTGGTACAATTTCGAAACTTTTATGCGTATGATACCCATTCTAGTAGAAGAAAACAAACATAGATTTCAATCCATTATAGTTGTCGGAGAATAGTGTTAGTACAGTTAGAATAATTAAAAAAAAAACGGTTTTGTAGGTGATTTATTTGGTAATTCGGACACCTTTAATCGTAGATTGTTTGACAAGGATCTAAAGTAGGCCATATTAGTACGAGGTGGTTATTTTCCCGAACGAAGTGAGGGAAAATTGTTCGAGTGGTAATATGGCTTTTAGACCAGAGTAATGCATACTATTTTTCACTTCGATTGCGAGAAAATAGGATAAAAATACTTATTATTTACGCACAATAACTAAAATAAGGTGAAATTATGGTTTAACTTGACGGGCTTTTAATTTTTTTAACTTCATTGACACAGATACAAAATTTAAATACCGCGAATAAATGCTACAGACGACGGTATAATTAGCTCTTTAAACAGTTTAAACACACTATAAAGCACTTCAAACAAATTAATATCTTTTTTAATGATTGTGAAGGAGTACCTAAAACACCTCATGTTACGAGAAATAAATTGCGTTTCCTGATTGGTCGATTTTAACATTTCTGTATTCTGATTGGTTGATATTAAATACAATGTTTTTTTAAAGACCTAAATTATTTACACAGTATACGCACCAAAAAAGTATCTAGCGTTCCGATTAACTTCCATATGTGTTGTGATTGGTGGATTTAATATGGTTAATTTGAAATGTTTTGTAAATCATAAATGTGTATACATATTAGCCCTAGAGGCTAAATGTACTACTTTAGTCCGCCTTGGTAAGCATAATATGACACACTTTTTGAGCATGAGAAGTGAAAAATATTTACTATACCTACCTATTTACGTTAATTGCGCATATTACAATTATGAATGTGTACCTATATGCACTGCGCACATGTTTTTTCGAGTAAACGGACCAGGAAATATTACTTCAAGCATTTAATAATGTTGCTATTGTTGTTTGATTGCATCAATAATATACGTTGTATATCTTAGATTATGGTAATGCGAACTCGGTGCCGGAGGATATGTAGGTAACTAATAATTTCAGTTTGTGCAGGTATGAGTTGTTGTTATCGTAATAAACTAATGTTTTGTTTTATTGCTTTGCTTATGTTTATTGTTTTGGCTTCATTAAAATAACGATTTTTCATGTTTTAGCTTCATCACAACATATCGCTGGATACATAATCAGTACCTAGTATGTGGTAAGCGATTAAATATACAGTTTTGACAGCTGGAGAGACAGATGTTACTTCGCCATGAATATGTATCCTCGGGAACACTGAAACTTTACTTGCCATTAACATATGAATACACCTACAAGGTGTGGAAATACTGGTGCTTTTATTTGTACTTAGATAACATGAACACTATCCAAATTATATATATTACGCGCATGGCATATAAACTTGCAAGTTACGCAGTTGTCCACAGAACACTACACAACAAACGTACGGACGCTACACCTGTTCGCAGTAACGGTGATGTATAGGTAATTTAATATGAAAACAAGTAATAACAGTGGGCAAAGCGCCATAAATCTCGGTGAGGCGTGTATCAGCCGTATAAATAAGACCTATCGGCTGGGCCTTGACCCAAACCCTTGCGTACGGATTGCAACTGTGCTAAAAGCTTATAGCTTAATAATTTATTAGAGCTTCAGCAGTAGATACGATAATATTGATAAAATATGGGTGTAGGGTTATGTTTTACATCGAATTAAAATTATATTATAATATTTTATATACGATGTGAACCATTGGATTACCCCAAATGTTTGGCGATTGAGGTTTTCAAGAGACCCCATCAAACGCAGGGATGTAGTACAACAAAATAAGGCTCGATATTGGCAAACACTCAAACAGGCATTCTCTTCTTCTAATATAACAAAAACGGTAGTCTGTGGGCGCTTGCAACTCCAGTAGACACATGCGCCTTTCCTACACCATGAAAAACACAAGTGTGGGTAGGGAAAAGTGGTCATATATTATGGGAACCCGAACCCGGACCCTGCTTCGTAGGTCCGTCGGTTAATTTTTAAATTTATACAATAAGTACTTAATTGTTTATTTTGCGGTCAAAACAGACCGAGGTTAATAGCATTGTTGTATACATTTTTAAGTTAAGCATTTGATAGCCTATTATTTATATCTCTGTGGTGAAATTTAATAATCATAAGCGTTTATCTATAACTTAACACTACCCAAGTAACACAGGAAGCATTATAACATATGAATAGTTAACTTATTTCGAACTTAAGGACCGTATAAACTCTTATATACGTTCACCGAGCAACTTGTCGCATTATATCGAGGGTGGATAGGAGAAGTGCCTTAAGCGACATTTTGTAAACTGTTCAGGAGAGCGTTTTAAAGTGTAATTTTTTGAATAAAAATTCGTAACTTTTTTTCTAGACATTTTAGAGACTTGAGTTCTATTCACGTATTACGTAAAATTATTATAGCTATTTAACAATAATACATTTAATTAAAAAACCTTGAAAATTTCTGAAATAAATGTCGCTTAACTTAATTTGACCTGAGAGTACTCCCGGATAAACCACTTCAGCGACACCACTAGTTTTTAGATGGGCACTAGAAAAACAATGGAACGACGTTTCATAGTTTACCTATTACTGGAATATTAATTTAAGCAACAATCGCGAGGGAAACTGTTACTAATTATTAAATGAAATTGTAGCCTTAAAATGTGTACAAGATATATCTTTTGAAATATAACCGTGTCGTTAAAGTTGTTTTGCGATATTAAGTGTGGAAGTGGGTTAAACGTGCACAAAAAAATTTAAACGGCATTGAAAAAAACAAGCCCTTTTAGGTATCGAATTTCCTCTTCTTGAATAAATTCACGTAATCAGTCTTAGTTTCAACATTATTTATCAGGTAACAATCTTGTTGAACGTAATTCTAATCATATACAAAGATAGACTAACATAACGATAAAACTAGATAGCGTCGCTTAAAGTAAGTAAGTAGTGAAATGTTGGGGTAAATTCAGTGAAATTCTATTAACCGACAGCAGTTGTTATTCGACATACCAGAAAACCCAATTAAGCACCAGACCTAAATAATATAAGCACTTTAGCGCCGTTACTATAAATACGTGCATTTTTAAAATCACATTAAGCGGGTACGTATATAAATGTGTGTAGGCTTAAGTGGCACAGTTTAAATTTAAGTCAAATAATGTGTCGCATGAAGGGGTGTTTTCTAAATTTGCCTACTATTTCTACGATACCTTAACCGACATCAAAGTCATCAGATCGTCACGTAACCTGGCTCAAACGACGTAGAAAAGAAAGCCGATTCCAACGATATAAAAAACTCAATTCTTCCCAAAATGTCGCTTAAGGCCTTTCTCCTTTCCACCGTCGAATTATGATGCTTTGAGCTGTATAACAGTTGTATAATGGCATATCTAAATGCTTTTGTAAAGTCTTTAGCTTTAGTGCAGCAAACCACAACGCAACTGTACACCTTTCAGCTGTTTAAAAGCACTTAAGTGCTTTAGGTTCTACCATAGCATTATATAAAGCTTTAAGCTGTATAACAGTTGTATAATGGCATATTTAAATGCTTTTTTAAAGCCTTTAGTTTCAGTGCAGCGAACCAAACTGCAACTGTACAGCTCAATGCTGTACAGTTGCGTTTTGGTTTGCTACACTAATGCTTCGGTGTGGTTTAGTGCCTTAGGTTCTACAATAGCATAAATAAATGCTTAATGCTGTTTATGAGCATGAATATTAGCCATTATAATGCCACGTAAATCTGGTATATAGCTATTAGCTGTTTTTAGTGCTTTAGGTTCTGCTATAGCATTATATGATGCTTTCCGCTGTATAACGGTTGTATAATGACATATGTAAATGCTTTTGTTTAGCCATTAGTTTTAGTGCAGCGAACCAAAATGCAACTGTACAGCATTCAGTTGTACAGTTGCGTTTTGGTTTGCTACACTAATGCTTCGGTGTGGTTTAGTGCCTTAGGTTCTACAATAGCATAAATAAATGCTTAATGGTGTTTAAGAGCATGAATATTAGCCATTATAATGCCACGTAAATTCGCTATACAGCTTTCAGCTATTTTTAATGCCTTAGGGTAAACAATAGCATTTATAAGTAGGTAATACATTCCTAATGCTGTATAATAGCAATAACATAAACCATTATAAAACCAAGTAATTCACTATAAGGGGCTGTTCATAAATTACGTCATTTCAAATGATGGTAGCATGACGTAGGAGGGGGGGGGGGGGGCGGTCATTCCTCAGATCACATCATCTCTCGCATCTTTAAAAAGCGCTTCAATGTGTAAAAAAAGGAATGAAATGCGTGTTTCTATAAACTTTTAAGGCTATAAAATATTATCTACCAAATAGTTTTTTATTTTACAATTAAGCACTAATGACGTCACGTTATTTGGCAGGGGGAGGATTGGATGATTTTAGGAGGGGGGGGGGGGGGGGTAAAAATCATCAAAACTTGATGACGTAATTTATGAACAACCCCTATACAGATTTTAGCTGTTTTAGTGCCTTAGGGTCTACAATAACAATTTTAAGTAGTATATAATGCTTAATGTTGTTTAATAGCATAATTATTCAAGTGTAATGCTGTAGGCATTAATAAGCTTGTTTTAAGGGTCACTGAGCTGCTATTGGACTAAGAGCTAGCCACGTCAGATATGACACAATAATGAGAGCAACAAAACCCGTCTGGTTAGATTGCTATACTATTCTTATTGCTACATCCTGGCATCTGGCAGCTTTTAATGGGTGGAGGTCACAGTGACAGACTAGCAAAATGTTTTAATTGGAAAATAGTAATACCAAACTAGGTAAAAACTGCCGAAGTTGTCTCAGTTATAAAGGACAGGGCCTATATTTTAAGGGGCTCCCTGGCGCCAACGACCAGTTTTTAGAGACATCAAAGAGGAACCCTAATATGTAGATTACGTATATGTAAGATTCTTTACACCATTCGAATATCGATAAAAGTGTTTTTTTAGACCATATTTTAAAAATATCATAAAAAAATAACGGCTCATTTATTTCAAGATTCGGCTCTAAGAATGGAGATAAAAGATTCAAGAACCGATATTCGTTTGCCTTATAATTCTATATGTAGTGAATATGTTGGAATATCGACTCAAAACTGGTCAAAAATCGATAATAAACGTTAGACCAAAAAATATTGTGTATTATTACGGAAACAAAAACAGTAGGCGACAAACTATGAACTATATTATACATCGTTTGGCACTACTTTCCCCCAACATAAACTTTTGTATAATTTCTCTTCATATTGTATAGTGTTTGTATAGTTTCTCATAATATTTCATCAAACCCAGATCTCTAGGATTAGTTTTCTTGAAATGGTTTGCATTCTTTGACCTCCACCACTTTAAAGCTGCCAGATGTCCAGATCTAGAAATAAGCATAGTATACCAAACTGACTAGAGGGGTTTGGTTGCTCTCATTATTGTGTCATATCTGACGTGGCTAGCTCTGCGCATATATAGACCAACACCATTTTGTAAATAATTTATAACCTAAAAATAAAATCATGCGGATCTATTTATACAAGGGAAATACCTATATAAGGAGTGGTCCTGAAATAAAGTAGCAGTGTACAATCTTGTGTATTTTTTAATTTAGTGCTAATTTTGAAGCAATATATTTATTTTATTAATCTGTAGATACAATACTAATAAATAAAAATACAATCATAATAGAATATGTGAGCATATTTAAGTTTTCGCGTTTTTAATTCAACATACTTTGTAACCTTTTGAACAACATAATTTGACAATTTTCAATCGACATCCGCTACAATGCCACAATTGTATTTCCATTTTCACAACCCGTTTTATGCTTTTCAGAATTTCATCTTACCAAGAAGCTACATTAATTAACTGTATTTTAGCTAGGATAGTCAGGAAGACTCTCTAATCTAACCTCTGACAAAGATTTTTCTATGGGAGATAATTTTCTATGAAAAAAGGCAAATACATTTAATTAAAAATTACTGTAACTACCTTAAAATGAAGCCAGATAAAAAAGTGTACTATTGAAGAAAGACAATTTATTAAGGTATAAAATAGCTCATCAAATCAAACTATAAGAAAAAACATGTTTTTGAGAAACACCTCAAAAATTCTGTCAGAAGACGCTGTTCAAAAAACTATGTGTATGATGGAACACAAAAGGCGAAAATTTCCAAACGCTGTTTTATTTAAGTATGATTGTATTTATGTTTTGTATGATTGTATCTAGAGATTATTTAAATATAAACACTGCTTCTAAATCGGCACAAAATAAAAAGATAAATCAAAAAAGGCACGGCTACTTTTTTTCCGGACCACTCCTTAATAATGAAATAACTTAATTTAAGACTGTTCAAGCAACACTATTATGTTAATAATGCAAAACTCTTTTTATACGAGGATTACACAATTGTTTTGTTTATTTGACGCATATCTTTTTATAATATTTTATAGCAAAACCACAATAAATCATAGGCGCGTGAAAATTTTCAATGAAACTTATATACACATTTGCAGTAAACTACATTGCGCAGTAATATTTGAAGGATATAATAACGTAAAAGAGTCAAAAACTTTTATAAATTTTGTTACCATGCAAACAAATATGACATGTCACTCATTCAGTTTTTTGTACCGTCTTCGTCCATTTTATATTGCGAGACAAAGTAGTTAAATCACAACGTTCATTGTATTATAACATTTGTTCCGTCGGTATTAGAGACGTTTTTGCATTGACGTAAGGTTTATTTTACTACACTCTTATGCTAGTATAATGCTTTTGTATTGCGATTGGCAAGTTAATCGAGAGTACTAATGCTTCTTTACTGCGATTAGCAAGTCTTTTGGCCGTATTAAAGCTTCTTTAATGCGGTGGGCAACTTAATAGAGCGTACTTTAGCCTCTTTAATGCGATTGGCACTTTCTATGACAACGATAATGCTAATAGCGCAGACATATTGCGGCTGTAATGCTATTAAATAACCTATATAGGATCTCAAGCTGGGTATTTTGTGCCCATTTAAGAGCTATATCAGCACTATAAACGTTTATAATGCTAAAGGTTGAACACGCCAAAACCTGGGCATATAAAAATAGCTATAGTTATTCGAAAAATGGAGATATTTAAACAACAATTTTCTCACAAGGAACTGGGATATAAAATGATGATAGTTTTATTTTCTTTTATGTATTCGTTGGCAAAATGTCGAGCGTACAATATCAAAAACGTGAACGCATTTTGCACGAACATGTAAAAAATCCCATGTTAAGCTACATAGATATCGCGTAAAGGCTGAAATATCCACAATCTACTGTTGGTCACGTATTAAAAAGTTTCCGTGAACGCTTGACAATAGATAGAAAGCCAGGAAGTGGTGGGTTTTATAAGACAGCATGCCTCACCACCGCTGTTTTGGCCAGATCTAGCCAGTTGCTAATACGCAAAATCTGTTATGGAATGGTACAACGCTAACAGGATAATGGTGGTACCCAAAATATGCAATCCGCCAAATAGTCCGGAACTGCGGCCTGTTGAAGAGTACTGGAGTATTATGAAAGGAATTCTAAAAAAGAAAGGCGGAGAAGTAAAATCGGTCCCTGAGCTACAAAAAGTATGGACCTGGGCGACAAAAATCTTTTCTAAAGAGATGGTGCAAAGTCTTATGAGTGCGTAGAAAAGTTCGATCTATGGCTTACTGTGTAAACATTAATTAAAATTAAAAATGTGATTTTAGAATTCATTAAATTTGTCATTAAATGTGGTATTCATAATGTAGTTATTTATTTTCAAACTGGTTTAAAAACAAATTTTGCGTGCCCAAGTTTTGGCGTGTTCAACCTTTACTATAAAACGAACTCAAAATGCTAACAGCATATAGATATGCTGTAAGACGGCCGTTATACTGCTTTGATGTGTTACTTGGGTAGAACATGCGTACAAGCAACCGATAATGTACATACATTACACGTCCTGTACTTACCTACGTTAGTTGGGTATGGAGATCCGTTAATCCAATTAGAGCTCGGTGCTGTGTCACATTAGCATTAATTTGAATTTTAAATAAGGCAGAAAATTACTTGGTCACTAACAGGAGACAGGTGCGGATAGGTGCGTCTATCGATGAATTATTATGTTTCATTACACTTTGCTTTAATTTGATTATAAATCATATTGTTTCAGATATCATGAGTAAATTATTGAAAAAAAAGATTCTAAGGAATTTAAATATAGTGTCTACTAAGGTTTCAGCTGCTGTTTATGACATAACAACACTTATATCAATTTTCTTTCAGGGAAATCATTTGCGTTGTATAGGTAGGCTGCAGATTCAGTTTGGATCCCAACAAAGGCAGGTATCATATGCTAACACCACTATGTTGGTGAACATGCGCACCTACCCTGCCTCGTGGAAAAGGCCTGTTGACGCCTGTCACTAAGGTGACACCTTCATGAGTGCAAGAGGACCTAGTGAAGTGATCGACGAAGGCTTAAATTCAACGTTAATAGATTGAGGAGCAATCCAGATTTATAGTTTTTGTCAGCTTCGGTCAATACTTTTTTTTGTTTTATTAAAATGTTGCTAAATTTCCTTTGATATTCATTCGATGTTATTAGTACATATTGCAACATCACCAAATAATGTTAAACCTCATCCCACGTATTTAAGAGACCTAGATTAGTCTTAGACACTTTAACGGAATTATTGGTAGCAACGTACACAAAATCTATTGAGTATTTGGCGTTATAGCCTTAGGCATATATTTTACTGTCAGATACTTGCTATTATGTTTTAATTAATATCTTCAGCTAGATACCGCTGTCATGTAATAAAGTACCTAAAGAGGCGTTTTGTTGTTTACAGTCGTTTCTAAAGTCATTGTTTACTAGTTAGGCTATACCTATACGTGATTACTGTTGTATCTCCCATGAACAGTAAAATAAATTCATCATGGTTTCCTTGATTAAAATTTATTTACATTTTGGAGGTGGTCGTAAAACTTAGTTATGTATTGAGACAATACAGACTTTTTTTTAAATAGTACATGTAGCGTTGTAGATGTATATGTAACTATTATTATGTAGGTAAATACCTTTATAAATCTAAGTTCGAATAACGTTGCATCGATTATAGGAGTACCTTTTTACGATATAAAACAAATGCCGATGATGCATCTACTTCGATGCAATTAGCAGCTAAAGCAATGAATAGATAATTCCGTGTTAGCGCAGAATTACAGACTTTAAAAGGTAACATTAGCTGAGCTTGTTTTCAGATTTAAGTATTTTAAATCAATATTTCCGGCACGACAATGTGACTGGGACTTAACACTTTCGACATTTTGTTCTTGACTATTTTCCCCCTGCAAAATTCAACCAGTCGTAGAAAATGTGGAAGTTGAATGGAAACTTCTGTCGGTTTTTTTTGTACGAAATAGGTAATTTGTTGAAATAAGAATATATATAATATGCGCATCGTTATGATGACGAAGAATGGATCTTAATTATGCGTATTGTAGCATATCTAGAAAAAAATTAGTCATAAGACGACGAATTATCAGTCACAAAATACCATCCGATATCCTATAAAGAAATATAATCATGGTACAGTCGACTACAAAGAAATATATCTACTTTACACCTTATTGCGTTTTAATAAGTTCCAAAAGTGGATACTTTTTTTTGTAGTCGACTGTACATTACGAGAATATAAAATGATTACTTGATGAAAACAAGGGAATTGATGACCTTAGCCTATCACGGAAAGAGTTTCTCCATATGTAAACATTAAGCTATATTACTTTTAAAATATGAATAGTTGTAACATTTTACTTAGGTCTGCAGTACTTTTGAAATTGATGACCTTAGCCTATTACGGAAAGAGAGGATGAGTTTCTCCATATGTAAAAATTAAGCTATATTGCTTTTGAAATATGAATAGTTGTTACATTTTACTTAGGTCTGCAGTACTTTTGAACTAAGTAATTTTATATTACACCTTTAACATTATATATAAAAGTATTCCTATTAATCTATACATATTGTTGGCTCTTGTTTATTACCCTTTTAACTCTATCAAAGCACCACTAACAGCGATGCATTTATTTGATTTGAGCGATCACTTAGCGGCGCACGCACATCGATCTACATACCGCTAAGCTACTTTCAAAACCTCCTACAGCCATATAGCGGTTACTTCAAGTTGCAATTCTATACCTATAAAATTTAAGTGTTATTTTCTAATTCAAGGATAAGTTAAGAATTTAGTTATATGTGTTATTCCACGATATCATTGCTAAGGGAACGTAATATGTAAGGGTCTACATTAGGTGCCTGTGGTTAGCACTTAATGTTGTTTATTAGGTGAGTGTTGTCGGCCATGTAAGTGCAATATAGTTACCATAGTAGGTATTTAATCTGATGTTGCCGCTTTGTGTTTGAGTTGTTGTAGAGAATTGTTAATTAATTTGTATTAAAAAAATGGTGACTCTTCATTTTAAGTAAGATTCGCTTATGAACGCTTTCTTATACGAATTGTATCTTATAAACTAGAAGTTATAAATGTTATAATGCTTACAGGCGCATAAAAAAGGTTTATAATAACAGTGCTCTTAACCTCATTTGTAACTACAGATTACATTCTGGAATTTTTAAGAAACTCTCACACAAATACAAAGAAAGGTCCGACTTCAAATAAAAGCTTGAAATAGCCCCATACTTGCCAATCAGTTTACAAGTTAATTAGGGCCAAGAAAGCCGATAGTTCCCAGGGAGGTATGCAGAAATTGTTGAGAGCGTACCGGGAGGCTGTGCGTGCGCGCTAATTCCCCGCATATGCGAGTAATACCCGCATTTATGAGTCGTCTGCGCACTCAACAATGCGCCGTTTTCAACCCTTTTGTTTATGTAATAAGGCCACGCAAATTGGAGCGACTTGGATGACGTGTAATGAACGGCTTCAATAGGGATGAAAGTGCAATTATTAATTTGCTTCACAGATCATTACTTTAATGCCTTTTTGGGTTTTGTTTTTTACATTTTAGCAGTAAGTACTGAGATTTTTTTGTAATTAAACATTCTATATTTCATTGAGAAAACACATAAATACCGAAGTTGATTTAAAGAACATTATATCTTATTGAAATAAGAAAGAATTTGAAGTATACTTAAGCATTGGACTGCTAATACTAACGAGAACAAGCTGAAAATGAATATACCTATATCATTTCTAAAACATATCAATCGTTAAGCAGATCATTCAAAGTTTTATCAAATATATATTTAATTCACATCACATTTGACGTAATACAATTTTTCAGTATAATGTTATGAGTTATGACAGTTTCCAGATCGTCAATAACGTACAGTCAGATTTAAAATTCAAACGATCGACCGATACGACCGGCATTGTTCTCACGATCAGCACAATCGCGTTATCGCGTCGTGCGATACGCCGGGGAAGTCGGTAGTCCCGGGAATGTTCGCGAAATATGACGCGGCCGGGTTACATGGGGGCAGTTATGAAGGTCCATAAAAATGATTATTGAAGTTAATGGTATTTGTAAAAAAAAAATCCGTTACATGCTGTTCAATTTTATACTTTAAATCATACCAATAAAGGAAAACAATTTTTTTTTTAATTGGAAAAATGGCTTATTCATACAAACTCTATTTTTCCCTCAACAACATTTTGGGAGATTTAAAAGTGCAAGTGTTATGCTTAACGATAAATATTAATAAATAATTCAAGACAAATATTTTGGTCATTAATTTTATACGAAGATGGATTTGGGATGCCACTTAAGCAGCTGGATTAGTACCGGATGCTTACCTAGTCAAAATCTTGTGCAGTAACGAATTTAAATGGAATTGCTTATCATCTTTGAAATTTAAGGTTTCACCAAGCTTGGCAAGAAAAATAGGGGAATTACAAAATAGATTTTGTAATTCCAGCATTTGTGACAAAGGCTAAATAAACTTTTTTTATACATTATTCCTTCTGAAAGGTATTAATTAACAGGTAGGCATACAATGAAAATTATACAAAGTCTTCCACCGTCCGCCCTGAAAGCATCGCAGAATACAGAAAAAAAGATAATTCTGCTAACGTCCTATTTAATAAATGCCTATCAAACATTTACATTTTACAAATGTGTGTGTGCCATGTAAGCCGAGTGGCGTGCGTTGCAGGCGTGACACCGGCCGCGGCCGCCGGGCACCATTAGGCCCAATAACCATCAGTCGGTAGCCAGTCCGGGCACGCTAATTTTCTCTAATTTTCATATCAAAATCGAACGTTTTTATTCTTTGAACAGTAGTTGACTAACTGTTGATCGTGGGAATCCAGAGAGTTATGCAATTTGCTGGGTTTGGGTTCGCGGCAGTCAGTTGTTGACATCAGTTTTGTTTGACTTAAGCTTTTTCATGCATTTTCTTTTTGGGCCTTTTGTAAAATTATTAAACGCACATAAGCAGGTATGTGGAGTAACATTTATTATTAACAGCTTTTATGTTGGTTTCAAAATTCCTTTATCTTACAGGTGCAATCTTAATCTGAACATCGTAAATTAATAGAACTGATGCAATCTAAATTACTATTTAAAATACTGTATTTGTTATATCATAACTTATATGTATAAACTTCATTCATACAAGTTTATCTAAATACGCGGAACCTACGCCAAAGTTTCCGTAAAACATTTATTTTCGTAACAAAATTATAGCATTTCGTCAATTAGTGTTTTTGCAAGCCACATGCGCGCGACCTTGCCTTAATGCATGATTGACCGTGAAGAAACATGAGCAACCACTCATACGCCTATGCTTCTGTGTAAAAAAACCAGGTTCTAACATTTTGTAAATGATTTTACACATAGGTATGCATTTTTAATCGATGATGGCTATCGATGAAAAATGTCAATTTAACATGCTTGGATATTTTTATGGGGTTTAATTACAATAAACCGGTTTTTTACACATGATTCTCATTTTAATAAAAAACATTAAAATATAATATAGGCCGGCCTTTTTAAAGCATATTAAAAACTTTTTTGGCGCTATTTAAATACGGCATGCATAATCTATCTATTTCTATAGCATGACATTGACATATTATTATTATGACATACAGGGTGTTTGGTAACCGGATGCAAAGCCGAAAGTAGGAGATAGCCTAGGTCATGTAGAACATTTTTAGCCATACTTGTCTTAGACAAATGTTATTAGTTTTTTTTTAATTTAAATTTAAAAATTTGTCGGAGAAAACTGCAAAACTTCAGACTAAATCGATAATTAGTACTTTTTTTACTGCAGGTAGATTTTTTTTTGTTTTATTTCGTATTGTGCAATGTCTATCAAACACTAGAAAAGTGATTTCAAACATCTGTGTCTAAAGAAAACAAGTTGACAGCGATTTAAAATTTTAGTTACATGAAAATGTAAACGATTTAAGTGATTTCAAAGTACGAAAAAAAAAACTAAAATAGCCACGAATTTTCAAACCATTTCAAAAACATGCTTGGCTTTTACCCTTTTATTTAAGCTATCAAACACGACTGTAGCTACTGTATCCTTGAAAATAAGCCACCTAAACCAACTGGGTAGCTAAAATGTTTCACTCTACTTGTGATACTTGTGGTAGTTGTGGTGACGAATCTCATTATGATTTTACAATAAAACATTGGTTCTGAATACTAAGTTGGCGTTGACTTGACATTTGACTTGTTTTAAAAGGGTTAAGTGTACTGGACAAAACTACCACATGCAATTTTAACAAACAAAGGCTTGCGGCGGTGAGAGACAAAAGGGACTGATAGCGGCAGGCGGCGGGCGATAAGACAATCATGTCTCAAGCCATTTTATTCTACGGTATTAATGACCTCTTGTGTGTAGACTAGCTCCTTAGCTCGGCCCCAAACGAAAAAATCCAATGGTGTCAAATCAGGTGACCGAGCGGGCCAAGGGATTCGTCCGCCTCTGCCGATCCAACCGTCCGGGAAACAGTTATCCAGATGCTCCCTTACAGCCAGAGAGTAATGGGCGGGACAACCGTCGTGTTGAAATGTCACTGCACCGGGCAGCTGGTCTTCGTCAATAAGCCTGGGCAAATCGTTTTGTAAAAATTCCAAATAATTTGCCCCATTTAAATTATTTGGCAAAAAATGTGGCCCAATAAGGACTCTGCCGATGATTCCAGCCCACACATTGACGGAAAACCTTCTTTGGAAGGACACTTGCTTTTTCCAATGTGGATTGTTGTTTTTGTCAGCCCATTGGTGTAGGTTATGGAAATTTGTGATCCCCTCCCGGGAAAATTTCGATTCATCGGTCCAAAGAATGCTTCGCAAAAAACGTCGGTCTTCGATATCCGCATTGAGTAAAAATCGGCAGAAGTCCACTCGGCGTGCAGGATCTCCTTCGTCCAAACCTTGAACTCCGATGCCGCGAAAAGGATATTTTCCCTCACGATTCATTGTGGCCCATACTTTCCATGTGGACAAGTTCAGATTACGAGCTACCACTCTGATGCTCGTATTCGGATCCTCTGCAAATGCCTGTAGAACGTCTTCCTCCACTTCAGGGCGATTACGTCCTGGATTCCCTCCATGTTGCACAGCAATACCATTCTCACGTAGCCTTCGGAATGAATTGTAAAACACTCTCACATTAGGCAATCTCCGGTTTGGAAAACGCTCTTGGTACATCCGTCGGGCCATCGCTCCATTACTGTCAGCTTTGCAGTACATGTAGATAATGTCGGCGTATTCTTCGTTCGTAAACTCCATGTTTACAATGAAGAAGTCGTAATTACACGTGAAGGAGCGCCTACGGCAGCTACAACTTGACACGGTAAATTGAGATGAGAGCGGGAAATTAAACCACAATGAACGTCTAATCGCAACTGAAGTTGTAACTAGACTAAATTACTAGTTTTTGCACAAATACTCATGTAGCTAATCAGTTTATCTTTGTCAATAAAGCACAAAACCGATCATCTTTGTTTAACGCCGCTCACCGCCTGCCGCTATCAGTCTCTTTTGTCTCTCACCGCCGCAAGCCTTTGTTTGTTAAAATTGCATGTGGTAGTTTTGTCCAGTACACTTAACCCTTTTAAAACAAGTCAAATGTCAAGTCAACGCCAACTTAGTATTCAGAACCAATGTTTTATTGTAAAATCATAATGAGATTCGTCACCACAACTACCACAAGTATCACAAGTAGAGTGAAACATTTTAGCTACCCAGTTGGTTTAGGTGGCTTATTTTCAAGGATACAGTAGCTACAGTCGTGTTTGATAGCTTAAATAAAAGGGTAAAAGCCAAGCATGTTTTTAAAATGGTTTGAAAATTCGTGGCTATTTTAGTTTTTTTTTTATCGTACTTTGAAATCACTTAAATCGTTTACATTTTCATGTAACTAAAATTTTAAATCGCTGTCAACTTGTTTTCTTTAGACACAGATGTTTGAAATCACTTTTCTAGTGTTTGATAGACATTGCACAATAAGAAATAAAACAAAAAAAAATCTACCTGCAGTAAAAAAAGTACTAATTATCGATTTAGTCTGAAGTTTTGCAGTTTTCTCCGACAAATCTTAAAATTTAAATTAAAAAAAAACTAATAACATTTGTCTAAGACAAGTATGGCTAAAAATGTTCTACATGACCTAGACTATCTCCTACTTTCGGCTTTGCATCCGGTTACCAAACACCCTGTATATTAATTTTAGATTTTTTACTAGTTTTTAGAAAGGCTCCTTTTATTAACATCATAGAACCGTTAAACAAAACAACTAGCAAAATAAGAAAATCATCTAAATATATAAAAGAAGAAACTGACTGATTGACTGATTGACTGACTGACTGACTGACATATCAACGCACAGCCCAAACCGCTGGTTCTAGAGATTCCAAATTTGGCACGTAGGTTCCTTATAAGGTCCAGGGATGCACTAAGAAAGGATTTTTCAAAATTCACCCCTTAAGGGGGTAAAATGGGGGTCCAAAATTTGTATGGCGAATCAAGATTTGTTAGACTATTTTATTCGAAACTTCACAGGAGTATTCCTAACGATAAATAAGTAAACACGTTTTTCAGGTTTTTTGAAAATTCAACCCCTAAAAGGGACAAATGTGGTCACAAAGTCTGAAAATCAACATGGGTATCGTATCCTTTTTGAGTACTTATAGTACGCGGGCGAAGCCGCGGGAAAAGGCTAGTGTGAAATAACAATAGATAAAGATTAGTTATCGTGGTTGAACCACGAACAGTTGCATTTCTCAGCACCGATCCAAAATAAAATAAACCGGCCAAGTGCGAGTCGGACTCGCGCACCGAGGGTTCCGTACAAACCTATAACAAGCAAAAGTGGTAGTATGTTTATTACTTATTTCAATTTAATACCTCTACGTGTTTACGAGGAAAAAGGTAGTAAGTTTAAAATTTCAAAAAATATTTTTTGTATGATTTTACTAAAAATGTCTACTTTTCGTAATTTTTCCTTTGTCTGTGCTATATGAAGTTTCTTCGTACCAAGTTTCAAGTTTCTGAGATTACGGGAAGTACCCTTTAGGTTTTGAGTTTCTTGCGAGTACTCAGTTTCAAAATATGCGACTTAAATTGCTATTTCTTTTGATTGCGTTCACATAAAAGTTTGGTTTTGCTACATCGCAAAAGGTCCTATAGCCCTGAGTATTTAACATGAATTTAATTTAATACCTCTACGCGTTTACGAGGAAAAAGGTAGTAAGTTTAAAATTTCAAAAAATATTTTTTGTATGATTTTACTAAAAATGTCTACTTTTCGTAATTTTTCCTTTGTCTGTGATTTATGAAATTTCTTCGTGCCAAGTTTCAAGTTTCTGAGTTTACGGGAAGTCCCCTTTAGGTTTTGAGTTTCTTGCGAGTACTCAGTTTCAAAATAAGCGACTTAAATTGCAATTTCTTTTGATTGCGTTGACATAAAAGTTTAGTTTTGCTACATTTGAAAGGTCTTATAGCGCTGAGTATTTAACATGAATTTCAATTTAATACCTCCACGCGTTTACGAGGAAAAAGGTAGTAAGTTTAAAATTAAAAAAATATTTTTTTGTATGATTTTACTAAAAATGTCTACTTTTTGTAATTTTTCCATTGTCTATGCTATATGACATTGCTTCGTGCCAAATTTAAAGTTTCTAAGTTTACGGGAAGTACCCCGTAGGTTTTGCAAGTGCCGAAAAACTGTAAAATTTGCAGCATAAACGACTGTATCTTTTGATTGCGTTGGCTTTTAAGTTTGATTTTTTCACAGCTTCAAGGGACAATAGACCTGAGTATTTGATATAAATTTCAGCTTGATACCTCCACGCGTTCCTGAGAAAAATGGTCTTAACAGACAGACAGACAGACAGACAGACAGACAGACGGACAGCAAAGTGATCCTATAAGGGTTCCGTTTTTTCCTTTCGAGGTACGGAACCCTAAAAAATTGTACAGTCGGCAGCAGAAGTAGCGGTTGAGGTGTTCAAATTGAGCTTGACACGACTTTATGATTAAGAGAATAAGAGCGTGTGAAGATCATTTTGGACACCTCACCCGCTTAGCTAATTCTTCTGCTGACTGTACGTAAGTTTACATTATTATAAATATAAATATTTCGTTTCACACTTTTTCAAGTTTTTTTAATAGAAGCTCAGAATTAGCTTAGATTGTTGATTACCTTAATTTTTGCTAGCACTTTGACGCGAAAATTACAAACGTAACTGGAACTCTTAAAAGTCGTCGGAACGTCAATCACAGCTAATTCTCGAACTGTTTATGTTTTCGAGGAACTTTGGAGTAATTGCAGGGGCCAATTAGTCTTGATTAATGACTCTAAGGTGCTATGTTCATGAAAAAGAGTATTGGAAAAGCAAAAACACTTTACCTAACGTTACTTGGTCTGTACAAATATACATCTGTTTAATTTTTGAGCTCAAATAAAACTGACATTTCTGTTTGTAATCAGTTAGAAATTATTTATTTATTTACTTCTATTTTTTTTCAATACATTAAATATGTTTTTTAAAACTATGCTGCTGTCTTATTTGTTAGTGTTTACAATGCAAGTCCCCTTGTTTCATTTGTTCATCGATATATTTAACATTCTATATCTTGCGAACACAAGTCAGCACTGCATGCTCGAAACAAAACGACCATACACTAAACAGCTTTAATAACTCATCATATCAGCGTCACAATTAACAATTATACGCATACGTTTAAAACTTTATACAACAGACTAGAGTCTGTTAACAGACGTGGACGCTGCAGCCGCAGACGTGCGGCGTAACGACCGTAACGTCCGTAACCGACGACAGCGCGCTTAGCACGGTCAGTTAGTCGGAGCTGCCCTTTTCAAAGCTAAATGATGGCGGATTAATGAGTAATATATAGTTTAAGCTATCTTTAAAGTTGTATTCAAATCTGCTAAAGCACACCTATTAAGGTTTAGTAAGCAAGTAGTATTCTAAAGTCCGCAATACCATGATTGTCATCATATGTATGAAGCAGGCAATCATAATTTCTTTAACCTTTTGATATCAAAAGCTTATCATAAATCATTTCAAATGTTCGTGGCAATGTACTTCAATAAGCAAAATTTAAACCATCGCCCTTTTTTAACTCAGTTTAAAAATTACGAATGTCGTTATGGATTAAATTAGTCATTGAAATGGAAACAAACTTCTATTTGAGAAACTGTCCTGATTTACATTGTATACCATATTATACAGTCAGCAACCGTTTAAGCAAGGGGTACAAATCATACCTTGTTGAAAGTAGTTTGACTTCCGCACATAGACACAGACAAGAGCCATGAGTTGAAGCTGCGAAAGGCGCTGGCGGGTGGAAGGCGGCAGCGGCAGCAGGTCGCGGAGGTTGGCGATCTCTGCGTTGATCAGGTCGCGTCGGAGCTTGCTCGCGCCTTTCGTTGATTTGCCTTGGTCGAACCTGGAACGAAAACTGTGTTATTAATTTTATAAAGTACAGTCAGCAGCGGAAGTAGCTAAGCGGGTGAGGTGATCAAAATGAGCTTGACACGACTTTATTGTTAAGAGAATAAGAGCTTGTGAAGGCCATTCTGCACACCTCACCCGTTAAGCTACTTTTGCTGCTGACTGTACAATAATAAGACACGAGTGATGGGTTGAGTTAGTCAAAACTTAACCGTCAGTAAAAACTTAACTATGTTTGTTGATTCCTAGAGTAAAAGACATCAACGCATGCGACGCACAGTGCACAATACACACATGTTGACTATATTTTTTCATAGTCACAAATTTATCCTGTTTTTGTGGAGACCAAGGACTAACTATGTATGTATAAGTAATTAAAAAAAAAGATTGTACATTTATACAGTGTCATACCGTTCAAAGTATGTCTGCAAACTTATATTAATGAATGAAAAATAAGTAAATATTGTGTTTATGGACAGTCAGCACCAAAAATAGGCATACAGGTTTGAAACTTATTCAAATATATATTTAGTAATGTGCAAAAGTGTATACATATTTTTGGCTTTGACTACACTAACTATAATAAAGTCCAATTTAATGTAAAGAACATAATGACACTATTTTTAAGTAAAACCATAAATTTGAATCCTTGAAGTTATTTTCTTATCATTTAAATAAGCTTTTTTATTTCATCATGACATACGTATCATTACCATCTGTTCCTATTCATTAACTACATTTTCGTACAAACTTCAACATGATGTGTCTACATCCCTATTAATGTGCGAGTCGTATTAATTAGTGTACGTAATATTGTAAGAGTATCTGTACCGTGCTTCACATTTAATTTATTGCAAATGCCTGATACATAAAGAAAAATACTGATGTTCCTCAATGTAGCCGTAATAGGAGTAATCAATTGCTTAAAATATCACCCCGAGAGATAGAAGTGGCAAATTATTGTCTAGGAAAAGCTTAATCTTAAGAATATTGATCCCTTTACACGAATAAGAAGAATAATTGCTAATAATGGCAAGGTATAGTATGATTTTTTTATGATGTCGGAGTTGTAGAACTCATTAGTAAGATTCCGACATCTTAAAAAATTACAACTATACCATAATGCAACGTAAATACGAGATAGATTATAAAAATAAACCCTAAAATTATATTGTAATATAACCTTGACTTGACTCTTTATAGAAGTACGAGTAGCATTCGCCATGCAATTGTGCGGAAGGTAAAGGCCGCTATTTGTAGCGATCGGCTCCAATTTATTTTTATTACTTAAATTATTTTATTTGTCGAGGCCAGTAGGTTAGAATCATATGGTTAATTTATTTTATATTATTGTCGGTTAAGGGTACCTATACGAAGTTTAATAGTAGACAAATGGTGTCACTTAGATATGTGTAACCTGCCAAGTGCGTGTCGAACCACGGTTGCACGCATAGTAGAAGGTTCCGTAACAGGCTGTAGATATCTGCCGGGCACTTACGTCATTTTAAAACATATATAACGTTTTGGAGATGACTCAAAAACGGTAGAACCGATAATGTTCAAAATAACTTTCGTTGAAAGTTTGATTGTTTTCATAATTTTTGGACATAATTCGGAGTGATTAAGTCTGAAAATATTTCCTTATATAAAAATTTAAAAACCTAAAAAATTTTTTTGTAGCTCTATTAGTTAATATGCAATAAGTTTATATTAAAAAAAAAACACACACACATTACCTAAGTTACTTGTATGGAGTGTACCTTAATTTTTTTTTCAATAATTTAACTACCAAACTAAGTAGCGTCACACAACACACACCTCTTGTTAAAATTTCATTTATATACCTACGCTTTATAGTTGAAAATAGCATACATACACATGGGGACGCACAGACGGACATGACAAACCTATTAGGGTTCCGTTGTTGCCATTTTGGTCACGGATCTAGCGTCCCAAAATCTTATAAATGAAACCATATTTTCCTAAACATAACTCTGTGGCCTCAGCATGTTGGAATTAAAACTGATGGCGAGAAGCAAAGGCCGAGAGTTTGGTGAATACTCATATTAGTGTTATTGATAACCGCGCGCCGTGACGTATTGCTCACACCTTCCGTGTTGCAACCAACTTTTACACATGACTCTTACTACCATTGTACAGTCGCCATCAGATATATCGGAGCGGCCAAGGTACTAATAAATATCTGAACATGCATTTTATCGCCTTGACAATAGAGGCGTTGTTGGCCGCTCCGATATATCTGATGGCGACTGTACTTATCAACCCTATGGAACGGCAAAAAGGTTGACAAAATAGTCAATCTACCTACTTTAAAATATTTGTATCTAGTAATTTGCTGATGTACTGGATTTTTTTTTACATACTTAATTTTTTTTACCGGTTTGCATGGATACTTATTAATCTTATTATAAACAATATGGTAGCCTTTAGCCTCTGTCCACAGCAAGCAGCAATGATAAGCAGCAATGACAGCCTTGGCCAGAAGTGTTGAGCATAGCTCTTTTTTGTTTACAATTTTGATGTTAAGTATTTATTCCCTATCATAGCAATGTACGATGACGTAAAATGTTATGTTTTATTGATATATCTAGAAAACTTCACTTAATAACACTTTCAAGGTACCTATAAAACATGAAAGTGGAGGTCCCAAAAATGCGAATTTAAGTCGGTGCGAAAAATTGCAAATATTCTATGCAGTTACTACTCACTTCAACAAAACATGCCTGTTCAGTTTGAATTAATTGATAAAATAACTTCAAAACAGATAGAAACGCCGGTCTAAACTTTAGAGTTTTATATGAAAATCGCAAGGGTGCTCAACACTTCTGGCCATGGCTGTATATAGGCTAAGATTATTATTTAAGGGAAAATTTGAATAAATTAAAACTACCTGTAAATAAAGTACAGCTACTTACAAAACGTAATTGAAATTTCCCCAAAATATGTATCTTAGTTTACGCGCAAAACAACTTTGTAACGTTTCTCACGCCCTACGTTCCACCCAGTGATCACACACAGCGAAAGTAATACCTCGGATACCATTAGTTACATGTACAAATCATTTAACAAAAACTTACGACCTTATTGATCCATGTTGAGAAAAAATCCAAATTGAGGCCCCAATCAGTACCACAAAGGAGCGAAATCAATGAGCAAACTCTTACGAGCTAATATTGACGCGCACGCGATGCAAGGACCTAAATGCCGCGCTTCACTTGGGCTTTCAAAAATTTGAAAAGAAAAGTACACATTTTCAATTTAGGACACTAGTATGACTTACTTCACTCGTTATAATAAATACTAGATAAAAATACGCATTATTCTTAATTCTTATGTACAGAATGTATATAAATTGCATGTATTGACCATAGACATATAAAATGATTCCATAACAAGCCGGGTCTTGTGCATATACACTCACTTTTGACGTTTGAACCAATCACCGCTCGTCCACGAGTTGTATTATGTGTGCGTGTCGCGCGCAATCGCGAGGTAATCGGCTTATTATAAGGTCATCACTATGGTATTCACGGCACCGCGTCTTCTTATTTTATATGTCTATGGTATTGACGAAATAATCTTTAAATCTGTACTTTTTACTTAAAAGCTAAAAAAATATTGGCATGCAGGTAGGTAGGCACTACATCTACAAGAACTTACTCGTACATTTACCCACTACCGCCCGGTTTTTAACAAAGTGTTTGTAGGTTGAACAAAAGATCGAGGTAGTCACAAAAAACTATGAACTAAAATAAGAGTCAACAAGATAATAATTGATAAATACGATAAAAATAATAATACTTCGACTCATATTTACAATTCCCTTTATGAACAAATTGATCCAATTGAATTTACAATGCTGAAGACAATGGAGTGCTCAAATGGGGAAGACCGGTGAAAACTTTTTGTAGAGGGCGCTGTTCCAGATTCCATTATAATGAAAGAAAGAGACACATACAATGAGAGAAAGAAACAGAATATGAATGGTATTTAACTAGTATGCAGTCAAAAAAGCTATTCTTACGTAAAAACCTTCCCTATGGCAATAATCTACAGCATTTTAAATTTAATATATTTCAGAAACCGGTGGATTCCAATTTTGGAGCCATTCGAGACAAACCATTGAGTCAATTTCGCGAAAATAAATAAAAACTACTTCGCGCCATACAAATTTAGCTTTTCTAAGGACCAATGTTGGAGATGTCATTTTGACAGTTGCCTTCCCCATTGCGGTTTTGGAAAGAAAGCTATTTAATAGAGTTCCTAGTGGCACAAAGCAGGCGCAAGCGCATGTGTATCGTGGGAACTGGATGCATTACTTCAGCTGAGCCAAACCCGGCTCAATAAGCCTCACGTTTCCGTATTGGAGGGAAATCCCATGATTTGAGGCCAAATGAGGATTTTTTTACAAAACAGTAAGTAATATAATGAAAGCAAATAAGTAAGTGGGTGCCTACTAAATTAATACTTTCGTAATATTTTTGATTTATATCCAGATCAGGAAAAACTCAATTACCATGAAGTAAAGGGATGTATGATTTTTTTGCGTTCAATTCCGTTTATTGGCCACTTGCACTTTTGCCTGTGACTTTGTTCGCGTAGAAGTCATCAAACAGACAAGTTAATATATCCCCGTGTACCTATATTATGTAACTAGTATACTAGTTATACCTATAACTAGTACACTAGTTATAATATCAGTGTTCACATAAACAAGTATATACAACATGTTACACCCAAGAGTCCCAAGACTAAACACCTGAAAACTGTTTGTTCAGAATCGAGAGTGGAATCGATTTCAGTATATCTTAACATGGGTATACTTTTTCTTTAATTTTCCAATTTTTTACGTGTCTAGTCTAAAAGTTTCTAATACTACAGTTTACCATTCCATCGAGAGGTTAGGAGATAGAGGTTGGATATTTAATAAAGGCTGGCAGCTTAGACAATTTTTTTTTTCACTGTACATACTGTCATGTAGGTTGTCATAGTCAAGGAATAGACAAAGTAGGTTGAATGGTTGACATGACATGACACATGTAGAGATTCGATAACAACGCAACAAATGTAGAGTTAACAATTGAATAGAATTGCAAGAAAAAATAAACATACGATTATCTTTCGAAATAAGTGACAGATTGAAAAATAAATACTCGAGATTAATTAGCAATAATAAAAATCATTTAGGGTGTCTGGGGTTTTTAGTGGCTCAAGTAACACGTTGTATATAAAGCGTGTAAGTATAACACAATATCTCGCTTCGTTATATAAGTATCTATGAAGCATGTTAAAAAGACGTGAAGTGTATTATAGATTGTTATTAAATCAAATACAAATATTGAAAACATTGAAAAAATAATCAACCCAGCAGGACTTGAACCTGCATCGATACGCCTTGCCTTCAATATTTGTATTTGATTTAATAACAATCTATTGTATGAGTGGAATGCCCCACTTTAAAAACATGCAAAAATAATTGTGAAGTGTATTACTTGACATTTATAGATATAGACACCTACAAACCGCACTCAGCAGGCCTATGATGGTAGCAGATTGTCGCGGGACACCATGATAAACTATAAAATGTCAATTGCCGCCAAACTGTCATTTTATGTCATGATATACCGTGACAACCTGCTGCCATCGTAAGCCTGTAGGACTCAAAATATTTTTAGCTGAAGCCTCAAGTAGCGATCAAAACAGATAAAGCTAGGCACTCTCGTATAGGAATGTTAGCAAAGATTTAACAACGCCTGTTTAGAGCAAAATTACTTAACATTCGACGAGAACAAGCTTATATGGCATATTGGCAGCTGGTTTAGGTATAGTTTAGTTATAATTTCATTGAAAACTCCCTTGTTTTCCCACGCTGCGGGCCGTTACAAAAGCAACCAATAATTTAGACAATTTTCCAATACACAGGTTCACTCTGTACTTAGATCAAAGCATAAGCGACAGCGGAAAACAGAGTACATTGAGTTTAATAATTTTTACACATCGCCTTTGAGCCATTTTTGATGTCGCTTTTTATGGGAACCTATGTTGCGGAGGGCGAGTCACACTCTGCCGGAAATAAAACAGGATACCGTTTTATTAGGCAGGCGCACGATTTTTCATTACATAGCCCCAATACTTTTCACCCAATGGCCTAGTACATTTTAGACTCCATTAACTCTCAATAGTCCTTACACCATGGCGGGTTCTATCTCTGCGTGCGTCCCGTGACACGGGCAGGGGCAGCATCCGCTTAGTGTACCACTTACTTTTCATTAAATTGTCGAAAGGGCCTCAGCACGTTAGCTTCTGCTCCGCATACGCCTCGCAGAGGTTCGAAACACTATTGTTCCGTCGTGCTCGGGAAAGATTTACACATTATTTACGTCGGTTCATCGATGACGGAAAAGACAGAAAAGATGAGATAAATTATATAACTAGAAGCAATTTGCTATCACTTTGATTACAGTGTTTTTAGGGCAACCATTCGTAATTTTATCGTAACAATACGATTCTTTTATCATCATATTTAGAAACTACTAGCTTCCACCATGGCTTCGTTTGCTTAGAAGTTGTGGATTTGCCAAGCCCAGCCTCGCCAGTACTCTATCACGTAGTAATCCCGTACCAGTAAAACTATCATTGAACCTCCTTAGAGCATGAATTCCAGGATTAAAAGTATTCTATTATGTTAGGTATTGTTATAATCTACCTGTGTGCCAAATTACATATTAGTTGATTATTCCAGAGTTATTCGCGTAAAGGAGGAACAAACATCTTATATACCAACTTTCGGATTTATAGTATTAAATTAATAATTGCAAAGTAATTTATGTATGAATACTATTAATAGGACATAAATTACTTTGCAATTTTGTTCCTACAATTTTCTGTTAACTTATTATACTTATTAACTTAATATATATTCAGAGGATCGGACACAAGCTTTCTTGGTTAATATTTTTTACGTTTTATTTTAAAAGGTCAACTTCTCTTATCTAAGGAATTATTGTGATATTCTCTTATGGCTCGGACCGCTGTCCCAGGGCAGTGCTTAGAAACCGCAACAGCGCACCGGCGGTACACGGCACACGGCATTACGTACCTACTGCTGGCCTAATGCTGCGTTATTGTTCCCTTTATTACTGCATGGCTCCGCTAGTGTGGGAGGGTTCGCTAAATGTTGTTACTACTGCCAGACGGAGGAAGTCGAACAAGTCTTTACATTTTGAGTGCCAAGCTCTCTAAGTCCAACAAGAAATGAACCCGACTAGCCGGCAGGCAGCAAAAGTGTTAATATCGACATTCGAGCAATCTCTAGAGCTTTTTAATTTGAGATATAAAACTTACATGAATCATAGAAAGTTGAAAATTAAATTAAAATATTTAGTAAAATAGTTTTATGCTAGCTAACAGCTTTGCTACAATGTTTTATTATTATGACAAAAACGGGACTTAATCGCGTACACTTACTTTTATTATTTTCCTGACGTTTCGAGCGTGCCGTAACGCTCGTGGTCGCAGACAGATTGCTACAATGCGTTTTAACAACGCAATTATTCTTGTGTTACATGTGTATAGGTACTACTGTATACTATGCAATTACATTACACAGCTTAATTAAATAAAACGAACCTAAGTACACAGTAGGTACACATTATTAAAAATATGTAGTCACTAACTAAATCATGTCGATAAAGCAAATTTTCACATTCTTATCAAATGACAGACTCATTTAAATATTAGTTTCACGCATATTAATCGATGTTGCAAGTTAATTCGATCCTAGACTCTAACAATCCTCTTACTCTCTGACATTGTTGTACAACGTAACGAGTTGATAGTGCAATCACCGTACTGACCCTCGTCGAAAGTGCGCTAAATAGCGCCCTGAAGCGGCCATTCTGCTTCATATCACACGCCATGACGTAAACTAAGCGGTTAGAGTCGCAGGTTCTGCTGAGATACAGTTTTTAAGTACTAAGATAGTACATGTAGTTGTGTCATGGTAGTTGTGTACCTAGGATATTTGTAGTTTGTATGTGTTTACTTCGGATAATATTCTGAACTGCGCGATTGATAAAAGCAGTAAAGTTAGAAGGTACTACAAGTATAAATATTACTAGCGCACGTATCACTTTGAATGTATACTAACAAACAGAAAACATAACTCGTGTAAGAATACATATATTTCCTTATATCCACGGTCAGGGCTTGAATAGCGCGTGTGCGTGTACCATACTCTACTCATGTCAAAGGGTATATCTTGTATAACTACTTTACATACACTTACCTCGTTTTTGTTTTAGCAAGCTTTCACATTTTATTAATACGCAATGCACATTAAATAGCGTACGATAGATTTAGGTATATTAGTATGTCGCGTGCTTATGTAACTCGAACAATATTTTAACGTAGGTAGCTTATGAAAGTTTCGTTTTACGATACTAAGTTTACAATAATGCTTCTTTGGGTACATGTGTTCTTATTTTACTACTTGTACGTCCAAACGATGATTTTAAAATAGATCAGATCACATACCGATATGTAGGTACCAGTTTTAATAGTGTTCGGTACATAATATGGTTTATAATAAGTATTAGAGGCTTGGTTGATGTAGGATTTAGGACTTATATTTAGGGAATTCCATTTCGAGTATGAAATTTTCATAGTACTTAATAATTATTTGCGGAATATTGGGGGACTGTCTGGTATAAGTATAATAATTACCTTAAAATTTTTATTTACGTCCTTTCTACCTGGTGAAAACGTCTCACAGGAATCCTGTATGATGTTAACTTGAAGCAAATTTTATTTCATTCCAATAGGTATTAAAAAATCACATTTAAGTAAAACTTTAAATCTTATTCGCTTGTATAAAGTACACATTAAACTTTATGGATCAGCCTTCTGCAGCTAAAAAGGCGCTAACGCACATTTTATCACCCTGTATACATTAAGGCAATGAATATCATTAGTGCAGGCTTCCTAGTCGCAAGGTCGCATCTTCTGCCCATTATGGTTAAGTTACACGTCTCTTCCCATAATAGGCTTTAGTGTAGACTCTATAGCAATTTAAGGTCAAGTGCGTTAAACAATAACAAGCGATAAACGATTTATTCTGCTTTTGATAAGGTTCATTATCAAATAACAACAATCCGTGAAAACGAGTTGTTGATTGCGGTCACTAAACTTCACTTTTGTGTCCACGTCTAGGGGAATAGGAGTAAGTAAAGTAGGTGGGAATTCGTATTTGTATAAATATTTGTCACCACCTTTGCGTAAAGTTTACTGTGTGCTGTGCATAAAAAATCCGTTATTTAATTTTATGCATAACTAGCTTTTGCCCGCGGCTTCGCTCGCGTTAAATTCGGGGTAACACGACGGTTCCCCTTTGCCCCCCGGAGTGCTCCATACAAACTTCCACCCCCCATTTTAGGGAAGTGGGGGGTTAGAAAGAGACAAAAATTAGCCTATGTCACTCACCATCCCTTCAACTATCTCCACTTAAAAAATCACGTCAATTCGTCGCCCCGTTTTGCCGTGAAAGACGGACAAACAAACACTCACATACACTTTCCCATTTATAATATTAGTATGGATTGTATTGCAGTTTAAGCTGTTTCTGGAAAGGATAAACATTAGTGTACTAAAGTTTGAGAGCTTAAGTGGCTTTGATTTGTATATACACAATTGAAATATGTACCCTTTTATTACTTGTTAATTTTAATTTTATTTGTGTTTAATGGTTAAGTTAAATTAAAATATAATGAATTTGTAATTAAATTGCTTGTTAAATTTCTTCACATTAATGTTGTTTCATTAAAAAACAATTAACTAACTACATAAAGCTTTCTTAGTGCTCAAAAATAAACAATAAAATAAACAATAAATATTAAGGAACAAATTTATTTCAATTAAATCAAAATAAGCGTGAAAAACAATTACGATACGATTGCAATTCAACAAACAAATCGAACTCCGATCTTAAGGTTTTTAGTAATGGAGTGTAGCAGCTTGCCCACTGGTAATAAGGTTTCAATTGAAACGGACATAAATATTTGATACGAGTAGTTGAAAATGAGAGGAACGATCGTACGTTGAGCCTGCGTTAAATAACCGGGCCGGCGCCAGGACTTCATTAACTGACAGCTAATTTTAATCTTCGATTAAAGACTAGGTCCCAGTGACGAGTAATGAGCCGTGGGGAATCGACTCGCACTCTACGAATCGGTAATAGAATTAAATCGACTTGGGTTGTTTATTAGTCGCGCAACAAGATCAATGCAGATTCGCTGCGTAAATATTAGCAGTATGATGAATTTGACCTGAGAACCGCGATACTGCACTTAAGTAGCAAAAATAAAATGAACCATAATGTGTCCACATGTTGTAAAATAGATAAAAAATCTAATTATTCGATTAAGAAAGGACTCTGTGTCCTTTTATGAGTATCTAGACCGTAGGCAAGAAATGGCTAATTGAAAAAATGTTCTACTCTGACACTGAATTTCTTAACAAATTGATTAATAATTCTAATTTTATGTTTAATATTATGTAATTTTAATTAAAATGTATAACATGTAATATTTAAAATATTATGAATAAATGAGTATGAGTAGGTACCTACTTTTTTAACGTAAGCAAACTTAAGCTTAAAATATCCCTAAATAACGATTCTATTAATGGTCTAAGACAACTGTGTCATTGATTTATGTTTTTATCATAATATGAAAATGTGGCGAAATCCTCGTTAAGTATCAGGATTTTGCATTTGACAAGCGCATGATTAATGAAAATCTTTAACACCTATGACTAACAGGTAAGTGAAAGTAAATATTTATACTACGAATTAAATACCTACACTAAATAACAACACGAAAAACGTTTCCGTTTATGCTTCAATGAATAATGATCTCGCTTGACAATGTATGGGAACCGAGGTTAATCCCAAGAAACATCGTTATTTCAAACCATAATGGCAGGGAATAAGGTATAGAATCAGAAATCTTTTTACACCTCGCAATAATGGCAAGATATTAACAGACAATTAGTCTTCATCTGTCGTTTGTGTGTTTGTTTTTGTTGCGGCCTTAAACCAAACTTTGTGCTTATGTTACTGGCAAATAATGGTGTAATTAAAATTACGATTAGTAATTAATATTTTATTGTGATTGATAGTCATACTTGGTAGAATCATTCTTGCATCAATTAAATCTTTTGGTAATATTATGTTTACTCTCCTGGGTCAAACTGTAGGGGGAATGTCAACAGTGTAAACATTAGTAGGTAATATGGTGAAAAGTGCTTTATCGAACACGAAATAAAAGTTAATTATAAAACTAAATTAATATTAAAATTAACTAAATTAAAACTAAATAAAACTATAAAATATAAAAACTACCTTAAAGCTTGCCTAAAGTCCCTGTTATAAAAAGAAAACCCCCTCTAAGAGGTTCCCTGCGGCAGGGAACTCATGACGCTGGCCGAGTTACCTCTTTGTATTGCCAAGGAGATGCACTGGCAGAGGTAAGTGCCAGCTCTAGGGTCCCCTGAAGCGCCGACCAGCCATTTCGACAGGGAATAAATAGGCAATATTGATTATTTTTTATTTGTCTATTTAATGCATCAACTTTATGACTTTGTTTCACTTTCTAGTTCTTTGATTTGAAGGACCAACAAATCTCTAAAGTCCACAGTAATTGGTGGATTGGTCTTTACTTTCCACATATTTCTCCATTTGCACATTGGAATCTTCAATCGTATTAGAGCTCAAAGATGCAAGTTCAACGCTCGGGGTGCACAATAGTGCACTCATTAGCACTGCATTTGCATGCACTAATTATTGCCACACGAGCGGACATCGTCCCCGGCACTCGCGACTGCGGAGATGGGCAACGGTGGAGCGTTGAAAGAAGTAATCCTATAGGAATACAAAGTTGACTCGTTACACTATATCGTTACAAATAGGATTCTAGTTTAAACATAATGACAATGTATAATAGATAATTAACATAAAATAACGAGTCACACACAGGTCAGGGGACATTTCAAAGAAAAGCGTTATATAATTATCACATGTACTTATGAAAAAGTTACGTTTTGACTGCATAATCTTGTGTGTTATTTGTCACTGAAAAAATACACAGTTCGGGTTAGGGACGTTAATGTCAGTATGATTTAATGAGTTAACATATTGATAATGTATAACAAGCCACATATGATATGGTATGGTACCTATCTATATATTGGTACTACTTTTGCTCGATTACGAGCATTGTGCGCGACTCTTTGTGCGCAGGCGCGGCGATTAGTGGCTGTCTCTTGCGCAACCTCATTATTCGGCTAAGGTTAATTTTACACACTAGCTTATCCGTTCATTGTCAAATTTCTTATGACACACACACAAAAAGGCCATTCTTGCTTGACTTAGACCACTTGTAACGTGGTCTCTAGGATTGTATATCCCATTTTAATCTCATGGTTACCATCTGTCAACTATTATGATTCGGGTCGTAAAGCACATTTTATATCATTGGTGAGGTCGTACGTTGAGTTACGAAATGATAAAGGAACATTGCCAGTGATTATATTGAATTAAAGTATTGAGTTGGCAAGGTCACGTAAACATTGATCATCTGATTGAAGCCTTTTTTCACCGTCTTTCGCCTGTCCGGTCCAAGATGAAACTTAGTTTTATCTTACGCCTACAACATTCATGTGTATAAAGCCAACATGACTCATAAAATAATCTAAAGCAGCGATGACGGCAAATTGTGTCACCCATACAAAAAAGTTTGTTCACATGAATTCTACGAATACTAACTATACCACCCCACGAATAACAAATAAGTAATTTGTGGAAAAATGCACCTAATATCCGAGAAGACATTGAATAGGCATAGTGAATTTTTTTCATGTACTCCTGTGGTATCAGTCGATTCGTCTTGTTGTGAGGATCAAATGTCTGTATGCGGCCAATTGCGTTAAAGCAACACAAAAGTCAGAAATTAGACTTAAAGTCTGAGATTTGCATCTGTTTCTCGAAACGCTCCTATAAAGTGAGGTGCAAAAGTGACGTCACGCACGATCATATAGTCGCCCTGTTTAAAGTATGGAAAAATTATGGAATTGTTGCGTTTATGTATATGATTACCATACAATTTATTTAACAGTAAAATGTTAAAAATCGAATGGTATCATTGTTTTTTTATAATTTCGTACTATTAAAAATTTTAAAAATCTATTGAAACGGTTCAAAGATATCATGCTTCAAAAATTCAAAATTTATTGGATAAGTGTCATCATCCCTATTCCCTATTTCACAATACAATAAAAAATTAGGCATAGGATGCTGTAATCAAAAACCAAATTTCGCTAATAAAAAAACGTGACGTTTTATACTCATCCATTTCAAAGTGACGGACAACGCATTAGCTTTTGAACATTTCATTCATTCGTTTTTAAATGTTTGACAAGTACAATTAAACAGCAAAGTGTAATGTTTAAAGCGAGATCGGTAAAAGGTCGAGAGATCATTTGTTATATGGTGTAAGAACAAATGTGAAACTGATCACTGAAATTACTTTTATTTAAATTACGTAACCATTTTTTTACCTTACCTAATTATTAAGACTAACCTCAACAATGTGAATAATTCATTGTCAAAATCAAGGCTAACCTTTTAATTTTTTAAATAGAGTATTATCCTATCAATACAGTAAAAATACGATAAAATTCTAAATCCTTCGGATAGTGTTTAAATTCGTATGTACAGGCTGCGAAATGCATAGCCACGTTACGGATCAATTAATTGAGATTCAAATTAGATAGGCAATTCTGCAGCTGATAGTATGTTGATTAGAGGTCCCGTTTTTATGCATTTGCACATTTGACGTTTGGCGGGGACCTCGAGGACGCGCAAAAGTGTTGGAAATTGTCCTCCCTCCTTAAGAAAGTTGTCTTTTCTCTGAATCTACGCATTCAATGAAAATATGGTCTAGGCCGATATTAAAGCTCATTAAAATTCTACATAAAAACATACTTACACTTTTGCGAAAAACTGCACCTTCGTAGATATATCACTGGAGGATTAAAATAAATGGATTTAAATTTAATTTAAGGTATTTATATTACTTAAGAAACTAAAGCATACGTTGACTGATGAAAATCAATCATACATAAATGCTATTTAAAGTAGCACTTATTTTAATAAGCCATGCAAACTAAACCTAAATCCTAAACACTTCAACATTCAACACTAAATATGATTCAGTACTTCAGCAAACCGGAACTGTTGGGTAGTCAAGTCACAGATATTGGATCCTGATAATTTATCGGCGCTCGCGCGTGGGAACCGCGCGCCTGCACTCACACCGTATAGTAATCAAGCTCATTAATCAACTTCACAATCAAACTTATTTTCAGGAACACATGAAAACTCATTTCGGTCCTTTTAAGGGCGGCATTTGTTGTCATTCCCAGTTGTGTTTCCCCAGATTCATGGATGGTGACACTTCTTAAAGCTTTTTCTTCGGTCACTTACCTAAATACTTAAAAATGGTTGGAAGTTAAACTAAGTACTGTAATTATACGTCCGAAAAACGAAAGAGGTCCAGCAAACAAATAAAAACATTGAGAGCTCCGTTGCGAATCTCTCGTCTCAGTTCGAAGACTTCCAACAAAAAATAACCGGTCTTGAAAATCAAATCGCTGAAGACAGGTGCTATGTACAAAGTCTGGAACACAAAATCGAAGACCTACAGCGAGAGAGCCGCAAAACAAACTTGGAAATTAAAAATGTCCCAAGATTACCGAAAGAGACTAAGGAGGATCTTGTGAGCATGGTTACATCCCAACAAACATTTTTTAGGTCGCCAGGACGTGCCGATGGTAACTTTTAGTTCCTAGCTTGGTCGCCATAACGTCGCCATGACGTCGAAACGACCGAAAATGGGCCCATTTTATACGATTCAGCGTCGTAATAAAGTCACATAGCGGTCGTATAAGACATTAATTGGTCGTATAGTGGTTGTATAAATGTCGTAACATTCATCTATTACCGCTGCTATACGACATTTTGTTGTATAAAAGTGTTTATCAAGATTTATCACGACCCTTATACGGAATTTTGATGTAATGCCGTGATAATTAGTACCGTTTCGATTTATATGTTATAAGTTTAACATTGACATCGGAATAAGAGCTTATAAGGTACAACCATTTTTTTAATATAACATACTTCAACTTAGTGTTACATATTCGAAACACGTATACAATGTATTTAGGGTCCCAAATCTATTGGGAAAGTAATTTTATCGACTAATATATGTTTATTTTCTCAATATAATAAATGCGCTTCATAAAATATTTAAAATAAATAATATATTTACTTATAAAATTAACAAATGTTTTAACAATTACCTTTAGGCGACTTAAAGTAGTAAGCGCCACCACTTAACGACTTCTTTACGACTTTTTTGCTGTGTGTACAAATTTTTTTCTGCATCTCCTCAGCCATATTTACAAAAGTAGTCGTTTAAAAGTCGTAAAAAAGTGTTGTAAAAGACTTAAAATCGTATAAGAGTAATATTTATTACTCTTAAACGTCCGGCCACATAGAAGTAGGGTAAAAATAGTTCGCGACTCTATTACGACTAATCTCGGTGTAAAAGTCGTATAGACGTTACTATGACGACCATTTTGCTTATACCACTGAGAGTTGAATAATAGTCGTGTAAAACAGTCGTATAGAAGTTTCTAAGACGTCTATATGCGACTTTAAGTGATATTTATTACTCTTAAACGACCGGTCACATAGAAGTAGGGTAAAAATAGTTCGCGACTCTATTACGACTAATCTCGGTGTAAAAGTCGTATAGACGTTACTATGACGACCATTTTGCTTATACCACTGAGAGTTGAATAATAGTCGTGTAAAACAGTCGTATAGAAGTTTCTACGACGTCTATATGCGACTTTAAGTCGTATAAAGATAAAAGACTATAAGTCGTATAAAATGCTAAAAATACTTCTTTACGATGTTTATAGCTTTTTGAGTCGCATAAATCCTCCTTATACGACTAAAATGTTTGTTGGGATCCCTCACTGAAACTGTAAACTGTCCGATAAGTAAAGCTGACATAAAAGATATTTATAGAGTGCGCCCTAAGGAGAAGGGTGTGACTAATACCCCTATTATTGTGGAAACATCTTCAACTTTCATTAAAAATTATATTTTAAAAATGTGTAAAGCGCACAACATTAAGAATAATTCGAATTTATGTGCAAAACACCTGGGCCTGCGGACCTCTGTGGACACCCCCGTTTTTATAGCAGAACAATTGACTGTACGCGCGTCCCGCTTATATTTTCTAGCAGGCGAACTCAAAAGGCGAAAGCTTTTTAAACACTGCTGGACCAGCTACGGAAGAGTGTATGTGCGTAAAGATGACAGCTCTCAAATTATACAAATACACAATGAAACCCAAATAGAGAGACTAAGCAAAGAAAACCATGGCAATACACAAATCATCACCACACATAAAAACAATACAAGAGCCCCCAACGCACTTGTTACCCCCGGAGCTGTGACCCCGGCCGCGGCCGCAGCCGCGAGCTTGAGCGCGTGGCCACGCAACTCGAGCTCAAACGCCGAACCACTGAATAATGCGTCCGAGAAAGTATTAACTGAATTACTCTGACTAGATTTATATTTCTTAATGGTAAATGTTTACTTGATATTGCTTTGGAACTAAATTTTCTATGGTGTTGTTTATACTTCGAGTCGCTACTACTCTGTATTTAATGTAATAAACTTAATATTGGCAAATTATTTCATACATTCACACGATTACTCACACATATTAACAAATATACAAAAAATCTATATTGTACACATATATTTTAAAAATAAAGGGTTGCGTTCACACTACATTACCTTTCTATTAAATAATAATACTTTACATCGCTTGAAAAGTGCTAGTATACTAATACCGCTACATTATGAGTAGTCACCTTACCAACCTTAGCTGACCTAGACCTTGTTTAAACAGCGACCTCGATTTCTTGCGATATTCAGGATTTGCATAAAAATATACCAATAAATAATTATAAAAACATTACACTTATCTTAAAAAACATGAGGAGCAGTTATTGTAACTTTGACGATCTGCAGCTAACCTTAACTAACTTAACATACAACATAGATGTCCTAATATTATCAGAATGTAGACTTAGTTCTTTCAAACCTATACCATGTATCCAAAACTATAACTCTTTAGCTACTATAATCTCAATCAAAATGACGGAGTCGTATGCTACACAAGCTGCTACCTAAGCTCAGTGGTCAAAGAGGTTAAGCTAGAACACGCCGCATGTGTGCAAATAAAGATAAATAATCTTTTAATATTGGGTATTTATCGCTCGCCATCAAATAGTAATGCATCAATTTTTATAGAATCGCTTTGCACTTATCTTGAAACCATAAAATCCTTTAACAACATAATTATTACTGGTGATATAAATATCAACCTTATTCCACGTGAACACGAGCCGCCTAATGAAATATCAAACAGAAATAGTTACCTTAACATGCTTTCCTCCTTTGGTTTTCTTCCGGGACATATTCTCCCAACACGAGAAAGTAACTGCTTAGACCACTACATGTTAAAACTAGATATTGGTAAACTTACCGCGCATAATGCAGTTCTGAACACCTCTGTAACTGACCACCTTATGATTTTCTTGGCTCTTTTTAACAGTGATTTTAAAGGCTGCTGTCCAAAATCTGTAGAAAAAATAAATTACGAAAAAGCAGTTACCCATCTTCGTAATGAGAATATTGATATGTTACTTGCAAATGATGATCCTGAATTTATTATTGATAAACTGTTAAATATACCTACTTAAAAAATCCTTAATGGAAAGCAAGGAGATAAAAAACATTCCTAAAAACTGCGCACTATCAAACCGTGGATTTCACCAGGTATATTGAGATGTATTAAGAACAGAAACAGGATGCAACTTAAATTACGCCGCGACCCTGATAATGAAATCCTGAAAGTTACATATAAGCGATACCGCAACTTCTGCACAAATTTAATAAAAAATCTGAAAAAGAAATATAAGAGACCAACTAGCTAAAACAACCGGAGACGCAAAAGCCATGTGGAAAACAATAAAAAACATAACCTATTATAAGTCGACAAACAATCAGGCCTTAGAACTTTTAAATTCAAGTACACACCCTTTTAATGCAGTTAATAGTGTTAACGAATTCTTTGCTAATATGGGCAAAAAACTAGCGGAAGATATTTTAATTTCTCCTGTACACAACGTTACTCCTAATCAAACAACTCCCACAAATTCCTCTTCTTTTGTTTTGTTAGATACTGAAGTACCTAACCGAAGTAGATAGGGTACTTATGATCCTAAAATCAAATAGTGCTCCTGGCTGGGATGATGTTCCTACCCATTTTTTAAAGCTCGCGAGGCACATTGTTGTCCCAGTTATATGTAGATTGGCGAATCTATGCTTTGCTAAGGGAGTATTCCCAGCACAACTTAATCAGGCTATTGTTACCCCGGTGCACAAGGGTGGTGAGAGAGACGATGTCAACAACTTTCGGCCTATATCCGTACTCCCTGCCATTTCTAAAATAATCGAAAAACTTATAAATTCACGACTTTCTAGCTACCTAAACAAATTCAAAATTCTATCTGACAATCAATTTGGCTTCAGACAAGGCAAATCCACAGAAGACGCAGTTATGGCCGTTACTGCGTCTGAACTTCTTTGTCAACTGAAACAGTTGACAAAAACAGAAAATTTTGGCCATATTCCTTGACTTGAAAAAAGCCTTTGACACCGTCTCTCTTTCCACTCTCGTGCGCAAACTTGAGCTTATGGGAAGCAGGGGTAAACCACTCGATTTATTAAATAACTATCTTAATGAACGCACCCAAAAAGTAAGAATTGGTAGTTACCATAGTAGTGTAAAGCCTATTACTTTTGGAGTCCCTCAGGGGAGTGTCCTAGGCCCCATATTATTTTTAACATATATCAATGACTTGACAAATCTTGAGATTGACGGGGGCAGTATATATTCTTATGCAGATGATACTGTTGTTGTTTTTAGTGACATTTCTTGGAACGCGGTGTTTGCCAAAGCTGAAAAAGGTCTGCATAAAATATCTGTCTGGCTTAGATGCAACCTCCTTACATTAAATGAGACCAAAACAAAATACATATGCTTTAATAAGTACAACAGCACCCAACCTCCAAAAGCCCTACTACTAAAAGTCCATGGATGTAACCTAGAAAACACCCAACTTTGTCAATGCACTAGAATAGAAAAGGTTCAATCTATCAAGTACCTTGGTGTTATTCTAGATCAACGTCTCTCCTGGTACAAGCATGTTGAATATGTGAATGGTAGAATAAGAAAGCTTACCTGGATTTTTAAGAAATTAAAGTACATAGCTTCTAAAGATTTATTAAAACAAGTATATACTGCGTTGGCGGAATCTATTATGATATACTGCATTACCATATGGGGAGGGTCAAGTAAAACAAAATTTATAGATGTAGAAAGAGGACAAAGGTGTTTAATAAAGGTCATGTATTCGAAACCCTATCGATTCCCCACAACTGAGCTGTACCAATCGTCAAATCTTCTCACCATGCGAAAACTGTTCATATTAAATACTGTATACATATTACATAGTAACTGTAATTTTAGTTAAGTAAAATTTGTTAGTTAGATTTACAATATTATTTAGATTAGATTAGATTCCTTATTGGATCAGCGCTGGCTTTCGGGTCAGTATAATGCTGAGGCGGGTCCATTTCGTGGTAAACTATGTATATTATGTTCTATATTTCTTTGGTTTTTTTTTATACCTTTGTATGCAACTATGGTTTATCACGAATAAAACGATTGATTCTGATTCTGATTCTGGTTATATATTTAGCCTTAACTTGTTGCTGGAAGAGCGGGGTCTCCTGACACAAGTATTCCCATACTTACTCGGAGGTCCCAACCCTTTCTCAATTTGTAAACACAATGATTGTGACCAATAAACTATTTTTCATTTTTCATTTTCATATACAATAGGTCGGAGACCTGTTTATGTTTTGACAATTACTCGTAGTTACATGTATGGAGTGCCCCTCTTTAAACAAAAATCTGCTATTTTACTACAAATCTAAGTAGCGTCATACAAAACACACCTTATATTAAAATTTTATTAAGAGACGTCTTATACTTGCCAAATAAACGGCTGTGACATACAGACGGACTGGCGGATAGACGGACATGACGAAACTATAAGGGTTCCGTTTTGCCATTTTGGCCGGAACCAAAAAAACGAATGTTTTAATTATTGTTAATGATGACACAGTTTCATCCGAATCGGTTTCCATGAACTCAATAGGAAAGAAATCTATGGATAATGTAACAACTTACACACCGGTGCAAGACGAGTTTTACTTGACTTGCTAGGAAGGCAACAGTCGTATCAGACTCGGTTGGCAGTGGTATCAGGGCTCGATGCAAGGCCGATTCAATTAATCGATACATACCATTAGCGATCAATACAATGCATAATTAGTACAGTATGAGAATGGAGGTTTTCTCGTAGTTTATAGATTTGTTTGTAGTCTTCACGGCCAGTTTAACTAAACACTATGCGGTGAGGTTTAGGTTAATGTAAGGTTTTGAGCATTTACGCGCGGTAAATCCCTAATTATAACAAAATTAAATGTTGCAATGAACTCTGACCTGCTCGATACAATTTCTTCTGTTGCAAAATTTTATGTACTATCGGGTTCAAAATTGCATGGTCAATTTATCAATGAATTCATTCATAAATTGGCCATGCAATTCTGAACCCGATAGTACCTACACTAAATTTTTTACTAATTCGACCCAGCTGCTTAGGTAACATAAATTCATTACGTACATTCATTTGATTAAAATCCTCTAAAACAAAAGGCGGCGAGACAAAAGCTTGATCTAAGCAGTATAAGAGCACTAGAAATAGATCCATCAATTAAGCCAGATCAGGCGTGAGTGGACTTTTGATTGATCCATCAATACGTACATAAATCCATTACGGTACCGATGCGCCTGCGGTTAATTGTGTATCTATGGCCGTCTGCTGTGCTTCCTGCGTGAGTCCCGGCCCTTATGTGGATTTTGAAAATATGTATTGGTATAGTGAAGGTAAATTTGGAATGGCTGAACGTTGCTCAATGTAAAAGAGACCAAAAATCGATCATAAAAATAACTACACTTAAATATAATATTATTGATACGAACAGCGGCGAAATAACAACTTTAATTTTTAACAGTTTAAAAATCTCTCATCAATAAGACATTTATCCTTCAATGATGTATATGTTCAAAACGTAATTTATTAACTAGTTATACCTAGTATACCCATCTACAAGATGTAAAATTGCTTTAAACAAAAACAAACAGTGATAACAATCTTAATGGTTCTTAATTTAGACAGGATAATTATATATATGTATAATATGTATACTTTCTGAGTTATTTTAAAACTTATAAATGAACAGTTACAGGACATGGCTACAAAATAACAACCTGTCAGACCTCATCATTAGATTATTTTTAATTCCATTAAAACAAACCAGTTACGAATAAGTTGATCCCCTTAACAGATTAAAACCTAATCAAATCCGATGTACCGTTCATACGTATAATGAGTTACAATGATCTAATTAGACCGGGCACGTAGTCGTACACTACACGCGTGCTGTCACAACATTCCTCGTATTATATCGTATCGTGAGGCCGACTGTCAACTGTGTGTCAAAGATATGGGTACACTCGGAAAGAGAAATTATATTTTCTTAGGCTATAACTACGAGTGGTTAAATTTGATACTTGCATGACATCTTTTCTTTCGAGAAAAAGTGATAAATAATTCAATACATTTCGCTTTTTTCGATGTTATGGTAAGAAGGCACCGAAGTAAGCACATGAGTATCTATGGGTTATAAAATCATCGGCAGGTGTTTTCGAATTCAAGCGCTTTAAAGAAATAGGTAAAGATTTGTACACTTACGTACAAATGGATCTGTCAAACATTTTAATTTCAAATCAGACCCTTCAAAAGCTGCTATCTCACTTTTAATCGACGCGTTAGTAAAAGCATGTAAAAGATAAGAGTCGGCCAACGTATTCTGTTGTCATAAGATTTTTCAGTGCTGCTATCTCAGCTTAGCATCATGGTATTAGTGCGAGATAGATGTATGGAGGGTTCTGATATGGTTGTTGAATGATTTTGAATAGGCCATGATCGGCTTATGGCTTATCAAGTGGTACATCGGTACCACGTGCCGGGATTAAACTCCTACGTCATATGAAATCTGACATAGATGCTTTTCTTATGAGTGTTGATTATCCGTCCATTTGGGATGTTTACAAAAACGACATAAGTAACTAACATTTTTAGCGGATTTGTGTTTTTGATGTCATGATGTTCGTCTCCAAAGGGGCTACGAAAAATGAAAATATCTTTGTAATAAAAAATACAGTTGAATTGAAAACGTCCTCCTTTTTTGAAGTCGGTTAAAAAACTATTCCGTTTGTCGAAAATTTGCCATTAAAATTTCCTGAATAGTAATCCTTAAAAAGTGACGATAAAAACCACAGAATTAAGAACTACAATAAAATTAATTATAAATTAACGTTAAAATAGAGAAGTTTTGTAGTTGTAACACGAACTTTCTATAAAAAAAATATTTTCAGACTCAACTATTTTTCTTTTTGCACACGAACAACGTAACTAACCAAAATTTTACAAAAATAGCATAAGTGACAATGTTTATTTCATATATTTTCCGAAAAATAAATTTGCTTAAAACAAATAAAAAGATATTCCTAACTTTGTGGCCATATATTATCTTTATCGTCCCTGAAATTCAAGCTTAATCATATTATTTAAAGAGAAATTTAGTTTTATCGATCTCCTGTAAAATCATGCCCAATATAGTTATGTTGTTTTGTAAACATCCCGTCAATTGATATCCGCAGAAATTTGTTATTTACATAGATGCATCAATATAAATATTTTTGTTTGAACGCATTAATGAGGGTAAAAGCGAAAAGCTATGCGCAGATGGCGTCACAATCGCAAACATCTTGTTGGTTAGAGTTTGGAAATGTTAAATCCATACAATCTATTTAGAACTCAGGTAGCTAAATGGTGCTTAAAAAAAAAGCAGAAAGCACCATTTATAATCTGTGGGTTTTTATCCTCAATAATCTCACTATTACTCACAAAATACGAATTCAATCACTCCCTTTATAGATACATTTACCGTTTTATTAATAATAGGTATATTTTGATGTGTTTAAATAAAAACGTTGCCAGCCTTCTGGGCACGCTGCCAATAGACGGCGATGTTGGGCAAATTTTCTATTTGTAGTTTATCTTTTAGTTTATTTTGTAATTTTTAGCATTTAAATTTTGTTTTAGGTCTAGTGTTATTGTTATTAGTTTAATGTTATCTGTTTTTATAATTAAATTTCTTCGTATTATAAAATGTTAAACTAAAAAAGGAACAATTAAATAAATTTTAAAGGTAAGTATTACGGGTTTGTCCTTGACATCAGTTCCATGTGGAAGAATGCCCATAAGCCATAAGGCTGGCTATAGTGGCTATATTCCCTTATTCATCAGAACCCTTCAAGTTATTCCCTTCAGATCCACTCAGAATTAAATATTTTGTCCATTCCGTTCTGATCCCTGTATATTTTTTTATATTGTACACTCAGAACGTTAATTGTTGATTTAGTGATAATTTTACACATTTTTGTAAGTTAAAATTCACTTTATAAATTTTTGGTATTTTCAAATTAATTTTAATGTTACTTTGTAAATTCGACTAAATAATGGGAGCATGTCCTGTATCAATTTTTTACACAACTGTCATTGCATTTTACAATGTTACGGGGGATCCGAACGGAATAACAAAGTTTTGGGGAGATTAGAACGGAACGAAAATATACCAAATTATTATTAACAGGGTATCATATTTGGAGATCAGAACGGTATATACATAATGAATTGCGATGTCTAGGTAGGTATTTATATACAGTTGTGCTTGATTTAACAAAAACTGTATGATCAGCTCCCCCCGAGGTTTTCTCGAAGGATTACAGTATGGAGTTCTTCAAAAAAGGAATGTTTTAAAAGGTCGGCAACGCACATGTAACAGTGACATGAGTCCATAGGCTACGAAGAATACTTACCATCACACGGGCTGTATAGTTTTGCCATCGACGTTATAAAAAACATAACCCGTCGCATCACCCGAGTTTAGTGTGTACGAGTAAGAGCAAGTCATCGCTGGCCTAATATAAATAGCTTGCATTATAAAAACTCTAATGGAGGTTATTCACTGGCAGAGTTTATAAAAATACTGACGAAATCAAATTGTTTTCAAGGTTTAAAAGATTGAAACTGACAGAAATTTTACCATACTTACTACGAGTATTGTTGATTATAACTATCACATTAGACTGAATGACTTAAATACAAATGGCTATTACGTGGTCTTGTCTGTAATTCATGGACTAGAGTATATATATATATATATATATACTCTAGCATATAAAGTTAATTTCATAATGAGACATACGTATCTTTTTCTGTTACAGATACATACATAGTCATATTCAGAATATCACAAAAACAGCCTACCAAAGACTCGGGTTTGTAATACGGAACGCCGCTCCTCTAACCACTTTTTAGGGTTCCGTAGTCAACTAGGAAGTAGGAACCCTTATAGTTTCGCCATGTCTGCCCGTCCGTCCGTCCATCCGCGGATAATCTCAGTGACCGTTAGCACTAGAAAGCTGAAATTTGGTACTAATATGTATATCAATCACGCCGACAAAGTGGTAAAATAAAAAGTGGAAAAAAATGTTTTATTAGGGTACCTCCCCTATACGTAAAGTTGGGAGTGTTTTTTTTTTCATTTCAACCCTAACGTATGATATATTGTTGGATAGGTATTTAAAAATGAATAGGGGTTTACTAAAATCATTTTTTGATAATGTAAATATTTTCGGAAATAATCGCTTCAGAAGTAAAAAAAAATGTGTGTCCCCCCCCCTCTAACTTTTGAACCATAAGTTTTAAAAATATGAAAAAAATCTCAAATGTAGAACTTTATAAAAACTTTCTAGGAAAATTATTTTGAACGTAATAGGTTGGATAGTTTTTGAAAAAAAAATTACAAAATAATTTCTGAACTAAGTTTGTAATTTAACCGTATATGCAGGTGTTTATTGTACTTACCTGTAATTTCTACAAAATCACAATAAAATGACGTGCTTTCAAATAAAGTAAAAACGGTGAAAATCGGTTCACGCAATAAAGAATTATCCTATAAAAATCATCTTCCATACTTTAAGCTCGCGCGCAATAGTTTACTTAATTTGCCGATAGACGTCGCTGTACGTGGAACGCTCATATCATATCCTACATGGCGGTGTTATTTTAACTCTTAAGTGGGGACACTTACTGTGACGGACGGAAAACTACGGAAGTACGGAACCCTACACTGAGCGTGGCCCGACACGCTCTTGGCCGGTTTTTTAGACAACAATTCAATGGTATGGGCTCGTCATGAGGCTAAATATTCCGTAATGCTGGAGCAAATAAAAAAAATATTCTAGGACATATGTATAAAAAGAATTACTTTCACTATCCATTTTATATACCCTACGCGCTTTCTCCAGGGCTATCTAGGATTCGAATCACTTGAAATGAGGAGTAACCTCACTCTACTTAACTTCATCTTAAAAATCTTGAGAAACAGGACTGACAGTATCAGCCTTGTTAAAAACATGCTTAAACTTAATGTTCCTAACGACTACGAACCACAACAGGTGGATAAAAATTCCCCTATTAGCAACCGTAACGGCGCGTACCAACCTCTACCTGTACTCCCCCATTCCTCGCGCTGCTGCTCTCCTCAACTCCGTGCTCGCAGCTTCACCGCAGTGTGATGTGTTTGCGGACAGTGTGGCGCGACTGATAACTGTATCGAAGAGAGTGCTAGAGAGATGGATTTATGAATCAAAATGTTTTTTTAAGTTAGTCTAATTTCGATTGGTCCTAACTGTTGGTACAATTTTTGGTTCAATAAATTAGTAAATAAATACCAGAATCTTAACCAGATTTCCCAAAAACCCTGAAAAATTCAATATTTTGACTTAGTTAATGGTCTTTATATAAATATATAAAATAGTAGTTTATGCAACTAATACATATTGATGGTCCTTAAAACACGAGTGGCGTTTAATGAAACGAGCGCAGCGACTCAGCGAGTTTTATTATATGATCACACGGCGAGTGTTTTAAGGCCTTATTATGTACAGTTGCATACATGTATTTATGTAATGACTCCGTATTATAAGATTACCCGATTAAACCGGTGCTTTTGTATTTCAGAAAATACTGATTTCCAATCTCTGGATATGTATTAATAATACTTTTCTTCAATGCCTCTTGCTATCTAACATGTTATTGTTATCTCACTGTGTGCGCGACTCCTTACCAGCCGTAATGGTCTTACGCGCATTACGTTATTGTAGTGGTTTGAAACGAAAAAAAAAACGAAAAACAATTTGAGATATGCAGGGAATTCCGGCCTTGTCGGCAAGTTAAAGCGTTCACAGATAAACTTCGTCAATTTGTAAAATATGAGTTTTGAAGCGGAAAGTACGCTGGCGTGGTTATATTAGCTCTGTGACCTAATATTCTAGTCTATATAATATTTATCTGAATAAAAATAAATGTTAGTGCTGTTTATATTACTGGATAAAGTACCAGTAAATACATAAGATCAGTTGCGTTTCTATTTCTGACACATATTAATTAAATACACAAAACCGGTGAAAAGAGCTCAAAGAGGACCCAGTGTGTTGACGACGAGGGACCCTCTTGTTCCTTCAGCCGTCAACACATTGAATCTAGACACACGGCAGTGTGTCCGCCAAGTTCGAGCAAAAAAAAGCGACACACCGGCCGTGGGTTATATTACACGAACCATTTCGGGCCAATTTCGACCACCCTATAACTCAAAACATATTTTATCTACGCATATGAAATTTCGAGTGTCTGTTGACATCCCCTTAATTGTCTAGAATACAAAATCTCATTATTCTACCTATAGCATGAAGTGAAATACAATCTGGAGGTCATACTTCGACCACAAAGTGAGGCCGAAAGAGAGGGTAATGTAGGGGGCTGCATCTCATTCTAAGTAGAGTGACCATATGTACTATGGTGTATGTGGGATTGGGATAGTATGAAGATAAATAAATATAAAATAAAATATGCTTGTCGTCTAGTAAGTATTGTCCAGAAAGAGAAGTCTCATAGTTCTAATGGGAACTTATACATTCTACTGACTTAAGGAGCTGGCCACTTCAGACACGTTGGCGCGGTAGTGGGAGCAGAGAACCCCTCTAATTAGTTTACTATTTTAAACTTATTGCTAGATCCAGGCATCTGGCAGCTATTTATCGGAGGACGTCAGAGTGACAGACCAGCAAAATATTTCAGTTAATAGGTAAAAGCTGTCGAAGCCTATCGCTAATATAATAACAAAAAAGTAAAAACATTGCGTATCGCTACGGAAAAGAACAGTCGGTAGGCGACAAACAATACATTAAGTAACGTCATTTTGCACTATTTTCCCCCAACAGAAACTCCTGAAAATGATATAATCTTATTAATTACATGATATTGCACTGCATCAAACCTAGAACTGTAAGATATTTATTTCTTACAACTCGTTTGCATAACACCGATGAACAATTGCCAGATATCCGCGTCTTAAAATAGGGGATAGTTAGTGTAGCAAACTAAAACTAAGTAAGTACAGGGGGTTCGTGGCTCTCACTATTGCGTCATGTCTGATGTGGACAGTTCTTCGACTTTAATATACTTAAAGGTAAATAAAGAAAACATCAATAACATCGAACTGCTCAATGGTTGACTGGAAGAGATCTCTTCCATGTACAAATATTGTATATTCTTCCTGTTGTATTTTTCTTTGTTGTACAAATGTTCTACAATAAAGTATATTTTAACGGTCTCCTAGCCTAGTCGGTAGTGACCCTGCCTATGAAGCAGGTCCCGGGTTCGAATCCTGGTCAGGGCATTTATTTGTGTGTTTATCACGGATATTTGTTCCTGAGTTATGGATGTTTTCTATGTATTTAAGTATTTATATGTATATATCTATTACATATATCGTCGTCTAGTACCCACAACACAAGCCTTATTGAGCTTACCGTAGGACTAGGTTGATTTGTGTAAGATTGTCCCATAATATTTATTTATTATACTGCCACTACTACAATTTTTTGTATGGCCTTGTGCCATTTTACGACCCTTTCGAAAGGGCCTAAAAAGACCCGCGGGCCACTCCTGTCCTGTGTAAGTAATACTTAGGAACAGACCATGTACTTATGTACATTTCTGTAAAAACAACAAAACCGACCCGTAGCTTGCCGACATCATAGTCACCCTATTGTTTGACAATCTTAACTTGTTGTTAAATCGTAAAATTGAATGATTGTGGATTACCGGTGAAAGGAAAGTCTACTTTATTGTTAAGTCTCACCCCTGCACCCTTTTACGCAACATATCTTGACCATTTTTACTTAAAAATGTTGTTACGAAATGTTGTTGAGCTGAGCGGCGTCATTTGAAATAATATCAGTGACATATTATGTCAGTGATGGGACTGATGGGATGGGGATACCAGACCGTATTTTAAATATTACAAAACTTACTACTGTCTGCAATATTAAATGCAATTCTTTAATTTAATGAATAAATAATATTTACGTCGTAAAAAAATTCAAAGCAGCTAAAAGGGATCAAAGTATTAATTCAAATCTTGCAATAAATTATTATAAGTAGGAAGTAACTTCTAGGTACTAAAATAAATGTATATAAATAAAACCACATTGGTAAGTTTCATAAGTTGGCAGCATTGTGCGAGTGAGACACCGCCCCCTACATTATGCTCTCTATCGGACCGTTTTTATTACTTTTTACTAGTGACCTATGAACGACTGTTTTGCTCGGTAATAAGGTTCAACTGTGGTTAGGGATATATAGTAAAAGTACTATCCGGATTGTCTTATGATCCGTGACCTATAGCAGTTCTTGAGATATTGACGTCAGAAAATCGCTATTTTTACTATACACTCACTCACTGACTCACTGACTCATCAAAAACCTAGACCACTTCCAATGGTCGTACTGACTTGAAATTTGGCATGGAGATAGGTATTAAGGTCAAAGTAAAGGGAAAAATCTGGAAACGGCCAAGTTTGAGTCAGTTTTAAAAATAGCGAAGGTGTAACTTTGTTCTACTATGAAGTCATAATGAACTAAATGGGTTTATCTTCCAATGGTCGTACCGACCTGAAATTTGCCTCGAAGGTTTGTCTTTAGTTCGAAATAAAGTAAAAATCTGAAAACGGCCAAGTGTGAGTCAGTTTCGAAAACAACGAATGTGTAATTTTGTTCTACTATAAGTAGTTATGGAGTGGAAATGAGATAAGACTTATTTAAATTTAGATACATACCAATTTAAGACAATACATGTTTGTCTTAAAGACAAGAACAATAAAATTGTTCACCACTCTGTGTGTGTCTGTTGCGGGAACCGAACCCACGATTTACGAAGTGCAAAGCAGGTCACTAGGTACACTAGGTGCGCTAAATCAGTCAAACAAAAATGAAAAGACTATTTTTTCTCGCATAGTCTAAATAATTTCTAATTTTACAACTAATAAAATCGCAGATTCAAGAACATGGAAATCATATATACTCTAAGATGGAATTATATATACTACTGCCCATCTCACCCTCCGATACGCCACGGGATGAGATGGGATGGTGCACTTCTAGGGCTACATAATAGGCCACCAATTATAATACCTACTGGTAGGTAGGTATTACCAAGTTATTAATTATCTATGTAGCGTAGCGTACTTACAAACAGAATAAAGTACGTTATTGATGTATGTAATTATATGTAAGTAGGTACATTTTATAGGTGTAGGGAGCCAGTTTATTTGTAAAAATCACCTATAAATAAATAGTAAAATAGAATTAGACGCTTAGTATAAAGGGTTATAGTATAAAGTACATACCTAAGTGGAATGAGACATTTCCTAAAGCAAAAGTGATAAAAAAATAATAAAGAACCTACACCTAACAAAAATAAATGAAATCCCATCAAAAACATAAATGTGAAAGGCTGCCAAGTTCGATACTATGGGAATGCTTCGCCTATAAAAGAAGTGAGATCTGAATAAGTACCAAGTTCCATAAAAATACCTCAAATCATAAATAGTTATAGGAATGCACACTTGATTTCCAGCAGTTTTTAAGGTACATTTTGAATAAGTATCACGTTACATAGAAATACCTAAAATTATAATAGTCAGAGAAACGCACACCGGTTTTTTTAGCAGTTTCCTGATAACATTTATTATTTTCAGTACTTTTTAATGATGTAACTTGGCAAGTTTTAATAGAAAATTATATACTTGACACATTGCAGTCCAAAGGTGTCGATTCATTGCATTGAAAAGGTGTGTGGTGTGTGAAAAGTTGCCAAGTAACATCATTAAAAAGTACTGAAAATAATAAATGTTATCAGGAAACTGCTAAAAGAACCGGTGTGCTTTTCTCTGACTATTATAATTTTAGGTATTTCTATGTAACGTGATACTTATTCAAAATGTACCTTAAAAACTGCTGGAAATCAAGTGTGCATTCCTATAACTATTTATGATTTGAGGTATTTTTGTGGAACTTGGTACTTATTCAGATCTCACTTCTTTTATAGGCGAAGCATTTCCATAGTATCGAACTTGGCAGCCTTTCACATTTATGTTTTTGATGGTCCTCCTTTTTGTAAAGGGTCGGAAACGCGCATGTGACACCTATGGAGTTGCAGGCGTCCATAGGCTACGGTAGCTGCTTACCATCAGGCGGGCCATATGCTTGTTTGCCACCGTCGTGGTATAAAAAAAAAAGAATAAGTAAGTGAGTTTATATTTTTGGACTTGAATTAGGTCACCGATGCAATTACACTATGTAATGTTTTATACTTTTTTGCTCTCAACTTACTTATTTTTGATACTATTTCCACTAACAGCATGTTGACTAACAGCCTTTTTAGGATTCCGTACTCGAAAGATGTCTATCAGAACCCTCTTACAAAGCTAACGCTATGCATCTGCCAGTCTATCTGTCACAGGGTTTCCGAAAAACCGTAATGGTATACTAACGTTGAATTTTACACAACAGAAATTAAGATATACTTAGCCGATTTTTTATTAGGGTTCCGTAGTCAACTAGCAGGGTCCCGTAGACATGAATTGGGGGGTGATTTTTTTTCGCTCCAACCCTATCGTGTTGGGTATCATTGGGTAGGTCTTAAATAAGAGAAATAATCTCTTTAAACATCTTTAAAACATTTTTGGGTTAAATCTAATAGTTTCGTATATAATAGCTCCGCAAGTTCAAAACAGGGCGTCCCCCCATTTAACTTTTGAACCGTGGGACCAAAACATTTGAAAAAAATCATGGAAGTGAGGCCTTATAAGTACTTTCAATGAAAACTATAAATAAGGACGTAAGTGCTGGATAGTAAAATGACGTAAGCGCCGCCAAATATCTGGAACGGATGTATTGTAACAGGCCGGCAACTACGGAACCCTACACTGAGCATGGCCCGACATGCTCTTGGCCGGTTTTTGTTGAATTATTGTATTTATTTATTTATTAAAACTTGCACAAAAAACTATTTATATCGTACAAAAGGTGAACATAAAATGTTACCAACCCATCATCTCATCTCAACAATCTCTGTTCGCACGCGTAGTACGAATGGTCGTAATTGTATTAATTTATTTATAAAATCCATCAAGGTTACCTGAATTTTTCTGTAAGTGTATAATCTTAAACAAAGTAATTTAATATAGGAGATGAGTACCTATAATATTGTCTTCGGTTGCCGCGATAGTTATTCATGAAATAAAACAATTAAAACGGATTTTATCGCGTGTACTGAGCTTAAATTACATCCCGACGTTTCGAACACTTTACAGCGTTCGTGGTCAACGGTTCGACTGAGGAAAAATATACAATTACCTCCGTTCGAAAACTATCACAATATGCAAACCTACCCACATATTAAGTATTAAACAAATTTCGTGTTTGCGCATGCCAGAGGGGCCTTTATAAAAAACTAATATTTGCTAATAATGTCAAATACCTAATTTACAACGTCAAATAATTAAAGTTACAAAAAATATAAAGAATGTTATCCGGAGAGCCAGAGAGGTATCACCAGCTTGGGATCCAGTTATTCATTTGGTTAAGGAGCAAGCTAGACATAGGACTGTGAGACCATAATGGTGGACAGTGTGGACACTAATAATAATAATTTAATACTAATTTAAATTCTAAATTATTTGAAATTATTTATTTGACCATATTGACATTCTTTATATTTTTTGTAACTTAAAATTATTTGACGTTGTAAATTAGGTATTTGACATTATTAGCAAATATTTGTTTTTTTTTTTATAAAGGCCCCTCTGGCATGTGCAAACTATTAATTTGTTTAATATTTAATATGTGGGTAGGTTTGCATATTGTGATAGTTTTTGAACGGAGGTAATTGTATATTTTTTCTCAGTCGACCCGTTGACCACGAACGCTGTAAAGTGTTCGAAACGTCGGGATGTAATTTAAGCTCAGTACACGCGATAAAATCCGTTTTTAATTGTTTTAGTTCATAGGAGATGAGATTTCAGCATTTCCCGAAGATTAAGTAATCTTAAAAGTAAACGTTAAGTAATCTTAAAAATATGTTGCAGAACCGATTATCGCTGGAGTAACAAGCGTGTTCTGGAGTGGAGACCACGGTTGGGCAAACGTAGCGTGGGACGCCCTCTGGCCAGATGGCGGGATGACTTACATAAGAGGGCCGGTAGCGACTGGATCCATAAAGGAGCAGACTGGGCTCTATGGCGTACCTTGGGAGAGGCATATGTCCAGCAGTGGACTGCAACGGGCTGATGATGATGAAGTATCCGTGGCATGTTCCGTTCAAATAAAATGACATGTTTTCAAAGATTTCGAAACCGAGGGTTAAATAAGTGGTCTGGGCTCAACAACTTGACGAAAATGTTTTAATGTCTTTAATAAACTAACAGTTAAATTAACTGCCTATTATATTACGAACACGTGAACAGTATATTATAAACTGTAAACGTTTAAATGTGTAATCCCTTTTTTAAATGTAAAAAAACGCGAAAGTTGAGTTACTCAATAAACTCTCAAAATCTCCATGTGACACAATTTGACTGTGTATCGATACGTAAAAGGTACTAACTCGACACGTAAGTTACAGCGTTCCTAAACGTGAGACATGATAACGACCCTAATTGATGACGCTGTTTATTGTCATTAAGTAAAGGCTAGTTTTACGTAATAGTTTAACGTTCGAGTGTGGAACTTAAGCCCCATTACATATTTCGGCAGTGAGGTGTAGTGCAGTGAAATTTATTTTATTTCTGGATACACCTATCTATATTGTCCTGTCATAAAGGTATAAGGATAAAAAAATCTACACATTTATATATCGTTAGCGACAATATCGCCTTGATTGTTGAAAGAAAGTTAGATACCTACATTAAGTTATATTGTAGGTAAATTGTCTACAGGGTGCCATCTGAGACGTGATCAGTTATATGTTTTTCTAACTCCATAAACAACTAGCAGTTGACTGCCCCAACTTTTACTAAAATCAGACATTTTTTTTTCTTTTTTTTTTACATGTTTTTGTAATTTATTTTTCATTTGACGGGGTTTTCGGGATATTTAAACTACTTATTAGTATATTTAAATAAGTAAATGTAATTTTTTTTTTTTTTTTACCTTAAATATCTTATAAAACTGTTTTACACTAATATTATCACTTTTGAAAGAAAAATAAATTACAAAAACATGTAAAAAAAAGAGAAAAAAAATGTCTGATTTTAGTAAAAGTTGGGACATTCAACTGCTAGTTGTTTATGGAGTTAGAAAAACATATAACTGATCACGTCTCAGATGGCACCCTGTATAGTTGGTTTATTTTTATTTTTAATTTAGTGCATTTGTGTCAAACGTCACATATCGGAAGTATTTCAGACAAAGTGGGACTAAAAACACCAGTCATACGGATCGTGCCTTTACTTTCATTGTAATAAGCAATTAACACTTGACGTGAATTCTTGAGCGGCCCGGCGTCACCTATTAGCAGCAGAAGTGTTAACAGACCAACTGTACCAAGATCTAATTTGATTTGAATTACACAAATACTCGTAATACATATGTGCTACCTAAGCACGTATATAAATACTTTGTCCACTCTGAGTTCCGTGAGATTATGTGTTTTTAAATTAAAATTACATTGTATTTAGCTATGACTTTATTGTTTGCGAATTAAGTGTTACTAATTTTGTGTAGGTTGATTGTAACTTACTGTCCTTTCATGCCACTATGTAGGTACTTTAATTTCTGTTTTCATTGTCAGGTTAAAAGGGTCACGGCATAGCGTTAGAGTGTCAGAACTAATGATGAAACAGTTCTACGTTATCCTCCATTTTAAGCCTCTCAGGATTTGAGACTTTCCACGACCAACACGACCTTTTGGCCTAACAAGCTAAGATTCTTCGGTTAAGTCTAGTTTTTCATATTTTTTGAAAAGCATAGTATTGCATTCTTTATAATTTTAATACCAAAAACGCTGCAGTTTTAATTGTTTTTGGCATACATATGTACATTATTGTAGCATTACTTTAATGAAAATATTATTGGAGCCTATTACCGAGTTTACAAAATGGTAAATATTCACTAGCACGACCTATTTACACAAATATCATACATAGTTCTTTGAGAAGGCTACGATCTGTCCCTAAAATGACGTAAAGTGCAAATAATTTCAAAGAATTGGTCTAACTACGTATGTGGCAAAACGTATTACAATCATAATACACATAAACGTCTCCTGATGCTTTCTCGATATTCCTATTGTTCAAGATTGTAATGGTGTAAGTCGAAAAATATGAAAGTAATTGTAAATTGGAAAATGTAATTCCATGTATTAACATCTTGCAAATGTCGTCTATTTTGACTTTTCGTAATCATTAGGTACAAGTTTAAGCAGTAACGATGCTGTCTACCTAGCTTTTACGTGCTTATAAAAGTTATAATTTGAACAACTCTTCTCCTGTCTTCTAGACCTGAAAATAACTGACTATGTACTATCGGGTTCATAATTGCATACCCATTTTATGAATGAATTCATTGATAAATTGGGTATGCAATTATGAACCCGATGGTACATAAGTACATAAATATTCTGAAGGTCTATAAGGCCTGATGATGATGTTGATGATGAAAGTACCCACTTTTGAGTAATTTACCATCCTCAGACTCTGATTTTTAGATCGGCTTACGTAACAAATCATCATCCATAATTTAGTGGTCCATGTCCGTGTTTTACTTAACCAAATAACAAATGACTTTTTGTTTAGGAGTGCTTCAAAATGTAGCATATAAGTCGGTTGGTCCTGCTACACCCCTGAAAAATATCTTGCGAGATGAATTTTTTTTGTCGCAAGCATTTCGGAAAGGGCAGCTTTCCGAAATGCTTGCGACAAAAAAAATTGGTGTTGATTGTTCAAGTTGTACCTATTGTACGGCCTAGTTTTATATTTGGATGGGCATGGCGCTTTCTTTAAAAGTAGTGCCTGTGCTAATTCTTGGAAACAGGCTGCTGCATGGTAATATAATTACCTATTGTTTCTTGTCGAGTGTAACTTTTTCCCTTGAGCTTGGAAAAATAATTTCTGAACTGAGCTGCGGCCAATGTACAAGTTGGGCACGGTCCTTCGCAGTTCGCCTTGTGAGTCATCCTTGAGGGTTTACCAACCTGGTGAACATGTTGTGTGCGTGGCTGCTCATGTGTGTGTGGCACGCTTCGATCAGCGTCCCCCCGCGCCCCGCGCGCTCGCATCATTAACGAAGCCTCCACCGCTGTCACCTGCCGACAGAGATGAACTTTTAAGTTTTCGCCTATAACTGCATGGGAGACTTATGGAGGATCTACACCTACTTAGACTCATATCGCATGTTACGTGACATACGAGCACCCATTTTTATAAGTCATACTTATTAGAAGTATTAAGGTAGGTAAGTTAAGGTAAATTCACAAGAGCTGGCGATGAATGACAGTTCCATACAAATCTCGCGCCAGCTTTCAAGAATCGACCTATTAAAAATGCATTATTTTACACAAATAAAAAATACATTTTTGAATAGGCAGAACGACTGTACAGTTTTCAAGTAAAGACGAGCTTTTCGAGCAAACGCAGCGAAGCTTGTAGAAACTAGCCGTAGTTTTAATAACATCATAATTATTGTGCTCTTTGATATTGAAGTAAAAAAATACTAACTACTCCTTGGAATTTAAAAACCATCCAATCCAATACCTAACTTATAGCCATTGGTTCCTCTTAAAAAGGTACTGGAACTGCGATTCCGAATATGGAGCGCAAATTTTTTTTCATTAGCATTGCGATGCTTTGACCAATCGTTGCCCGGCCATGCATCGGATATGGGCATAGGAGTGTTATGACTACTGTTTATTAAAGTAATAACTGATGTTATTGGTTAAACAAGATAATAGGTACTGTATGCGACAAAACCGGCAAATACATTTAACTATCATTTCTTAAAAATTAATAGCGTCGGATTAATCACTTTGTTTCTCTTTTGTTACGAATTTGACGAGTTTTGTAACGTTTACGTAGCATTAAAAATTAAAAACATAAAATTAATCGTTCCGACGGCTTCGGCTATACGAACTAGATGATATATACCTCGATAAATATTACCAAAGTGCGATGTTTGTTACGACGTCTACATAGTAACAAATTCTTGAATTGACGTCGAAATATCAGCAATGTTACAGTAAATATTAAATTGTTATGTTATGTCATACATACCTACGTCGGTCCAACCATAGCCTAATTATACAGGTCTGTTAAATTTTTGACAGCTCGTCCGAAAAGACCTCACCTACTACGATGCCATTCGTTGACATCTTCAATTCAGTCAGGGAGTTTTATTAATACACTATTCATGTTCAAAAATGTTAGCGTGCCGTTTACTAAGTTTATTTTGTGTTTTTTAATTATTTTATACCTAAAATAAGCGTCATATCATTTTAGGTAATTTAATATAATACTTTTAGTTAGCAATTAAGTTACGACATGTAATTTAATGATAACTTTTTTTTAACATTGTGGCAATACAACGATTTGGCGAGTATTACACTGACAGACGGCCATCTTGTATTATCTCTGTTTCTTTTAAACTTATAACGCCGTTTCATTTTTGTCTGAGATTCCCAAATATCTTATAGCTATATAATGTATATAATAATAGTTGCTCGTAATAAATATTGGTATAGTGCAACTGCGTGTAAAACATCATACTAACGCACTAAATGTGGAATTACGCTAAATTATTATTAAGTCACGTTGTAATTGTAATGGAATTACATTGTTTTCTTTAGTAACATATTTAAATAAATAAATATTATAGGACAATCTTACACAAACCGACCTAGTCCCAGAGTAAGCTCAATAAGGCTTGTGTTGTGGGTACTAGGCGACGATAAATATAATAGATAGATATAGATAAATACTTAAATATATAGAAAACATCCATAACTCAGGTACAAATATCTGTGATAAACACACAAATAAATGCCCTGACCAGGATTCGAACCCGGGACCTCCTGCTTCGTAGGCAGGGTCACTACCGACTGGGCTAATAAGAGGCCGTTTATGCGTTTAATTTTTTTTTCAATCGAATAAGCCGTTTCGTAGAATCAATACGCAAATTTAACAGTATAACGGCATGTTGTTAACTTTGTATAACGGGGAAACTATAAGTAATAGAAATAAATCAAACGTTGGTAATATTGTACTTACATAGAATAATGATAAAAAAATTCTTTGATTGACCCATTAATGCAAACATCATTGAATATAATGTATGTTCCTTGTTTTATATTTTTAATGCGAAACGTGACGTGGCCAAAAGTGACCTTGACGCCGGCGTGTCAAAGAGTAGCTTAGACTTTTTGTGATTTCAACTCCTGTTATTCAATTTACTATACTTGGTTACAACTATCTTCCGTTTTGGAACCCTCGTCTAGTTTTGTCTATGGTACCGTTTATTTTATGTTTGTTTTTTGTTTACGGTGTCGTTTAGATATACCCAGTAATTACTTCATAGTATAATGTCCAGTAATTACCTCTATAAAATAATTTCCCTATTTTTAGGGTTCCGTACCTTGAAAGGAAAAAACGGAACCCTTATAGGATCACTTTGTTGTCCGTCTGTCTGTCTGTCTGTCTGTCTGTCTGTCTGTCTGTCTGTCTGTCTGTCTGTCTGTCAAGACCATTTTTCTCAGGAACACGTGGCGGTATCAAGCTGAAATTTATATCAAATACTCAGGTCTATTGTCCCTTGGAGCTGTGAAAAAATCAAACTTAAAAGCCAACGCAATCAAAAGATACAGTCGTTTATGCTGCAAATTTTAGAGTTTTTCGGCACTCGCAAAACCTACGGGGTACTTCCCGTGAACTCAGAAACTTGAAATTTCGCACGAAGCAACGTCATATAGCATACACAATGGAAAAATTACAAAAAGTACACATTTTTAGGAAAATCATACAAAAAAATATTTTTTTAAATTTTAAACTTACTACCTTTTTCCTCGCAAATGCGTGGAGGTATTATATTGAAATTCATGTCAAATACTCAGGGCTATAGGGCCTTTCAGATGTAGCAAAACCAAACTTTTATGTCAACGCAATCGAAAGAAATAGCAATTTAAGTCGCATATTTTGAAACTGAGTACTCGCAAGAAACTCAAAACCTAAAGGGTACTTCCCGTAAACTCAGAAACTTGAAACTTGGTACGAAGAAACTTCATATAGCACAGACAAAGGAAAAATTACGAAAAGTAGAATTTTTTAGTAAAATCATGCAAAAAATATTTTTTTAAATTTTAAACTTACTACCTTTTTCCTCGTAAACGCGTAGAGGTATTAAATTGAAATTAGTAATAAACATACTACAACTTTTGCTTGTTATAGGTTTGTACGGAACCCTCGGTGCGTGAGTCCGACTCGCACTTGGTCGGTTTTTTAAAGTTTGAGTACCGTTTCATTCCCTGATGACGTCAGTGTGGTCGCTGACGTCACGAGGTGTCAAAAATTTAACTGACCTGTATAATTAGGCTATGGGTCCAACGTCAAAATTTATTTTAGATATTGACTGACGGCTGACACAATTAGAATTTATCTAATAATTTTTCCTAACAAGTCCTTCCTTGAAAGTCGATTTTTATACAAAATAACAATTGGAAAACAAAATACGGGAACACATTAACATAAAAATTACTCCCCTTAAGAATGACGAGTAATAACATCTTAGGCATTCCACGAAAGGGAACTCGGATTACTTATGTATTGTATATCCCTCGCAACAATGTTTGCTTGACCATCATCGTCATCAAAAACGCTTTGGTAAACGCCGTATAATGGTCCCCAACTGATACTTATGTTACTTATGTACTTTAACCTTAATATTGTACCAAATACCGTGGTATACAAAATAAACTAAAGTACTTAAATGACTGTCTTCGACAATTGGGCCGGAATTGTATAAGGACCTGCATTAAGGTGATTACGTCCATTTTCGTGAAATGATTGGACACATTTTGGTTTTAGGCTTTTATTTATAAAAGAGATGTAATTGGTGTAAATAAAGTACCCTGGAGTTGCGTTGGTTGATAAATTGATAGCTGCAGGCTCGTTTCCATGTAAAAGTGTTATTACTAAAGAATTTATGAGCAATGTTCAATAAACTATTATTCTGAAGACGAGTTACTGCATGTTGAAAATATTATTGAAATATTTTGTCTTATTTTTAGTACTTTTCTGGAAACATATTTTTCCTGATTATAAAACTAAACGAGATTTTTTTTCATTGCATTTTTTTTAAAATATGTTCTCTCTTATGCATAAGTATTTTATAAAATTTTGATCTGTTTGTCTTGGCAAATCCACATCGTAAGTAGATATTTTGTGTTTTCTGTGAGAATTATCATGAAGTAGCTACTTTCATTCTAAATGTGCAAATATACTTATTTTTATAACACCGACGAATAGGTCGTGTAAAGATACATATTCACAACCAAATATAAGTACATTCATATTAGCATTATATTATTTTTTACATTTTTTACTTTACGAATTTATCGTTGTTAAAGTGCTTCAGGCACACCTTTTATCGACACACAATTAACTTACTCTTGTCAGAGCCATTAGAGTCCAACTTCTACGCATTTAGCTTAAATATTATACCCAATAACCTATTGTTCCTGCTACCTACTAGAGTCACGGCTAGTACCATATTGGCATATTGCAATCCCTACATGGCTAGGACCTAATGACCTATGACATTTCAACCAGTAGCCGCGTCTTTCTCTAACACTGCAAGGTGGAGAAAGATAGACGATCACCATAATAGAATATCGGATTGTTTGTTTTATTCGATTTGCGCGATTCGGCGTCTACTGTTTCATATTGTTTCTGAACGTCAGAGTGATTCGGAGTTCCCATAGGGTTTACAGGAATGTTTAAGCATTCGCGTAGATTGTATTAATCCTGTTACTTGCTCATACACCTACTTAATAGTTTCAGTGAGAGAATACTTTGAAATGTATCTGGTTAATAGTGGTTAGACGTAGTATAGCAAACTAACTAACTAACTAAATAATCATAGTATAGCAAACTGACGAGAGGCGTTTCGTCGCTCTCATTATTGTGTCATATCTGACGTGGCTAGCTCTCCGTCTATGCGACGAGACAGGATGCCAGTTATAAAAATCTTATGACGTACGACCAATTTAACTAAACAACGGGGAACCTCAACACTCATTATATTTACGTGACCCCAAAATTTTACTAACTATATTTACCCCCATTTTGACCCCCATTAGCACCCCTGGAAGGACTGTTTGCAAAGGGTGCACGTGGTAAGTAGAGGTCGAATTAACACCACCGTTTAGCGGTTACTTACGGGGTGGACGCAGGTGGTCTTTGTTTAACGTTTTGGGTGTTGTTTTAAGTTACATTGTATGTAAGATTTACTTGCTTGTTATGTTTCATTAGTAAATGTGTACCTATGTAAGTACTGTTCGTGAATAACCGGGGGAATACATATTTAAAAACCTTAAAACATGTGCACTTCATTATAAATCAACAGTGCCGCAGGACACATTGGCTCATTACAGAATTTGTCAAAAGACGAAAATAGTCTTTGTTCAGTTTTGCAAATTATTTTTTATTCAATATTGAATTCTTCCGAGAAGGGACCTATCATGTTTATAATGTAGTAAAGAGATCAATAGGAGAATCGAATTCTCCTATTGATCTCATTATAAACATGACAGTAGTCCTATTATATTGGATGTGACTGAATTTTGACTTGAAGAATTCGCTTGTAGTTATCATCACATCGTACCCTTGGTAACATAACACAGTATCTGCATAGGACTACATTTTCTTTTTGGAATAATGTATAATATAACGAATAATATATAATAATTATGTACTTAATGTAAACTATGCATGTTATGTACTAGGACCCATTCAATTTTGTTTGTATCTCTCCAAAATATCTTAAGATTCACATGCCTAATGGCAGAATGCAGTGTATGCCCTGTATGTATTGTATGTTATGCTCATGTGAATAAATCATTCTTTCATTACAGATACTGCGTTATTTTGCCAAGGGTACGACATTTTAAATAACATCGTTTCCTTGTAGAGTTGCAAACAATCACTTTAATGAGACCATGAGGATAAGCCTTCGTGAAATTACCTATGGGCTGTCGGCTCATACTATAAAGAATTAATCGCATAAAGATCATATGTGCACAATTCCGTCACCGTCCCGGGTCGCTGGTATTTAAATATCCACATTTCACTAAACGAAAATCTCCGTAGCCTAATCGCCGCCATTACGCTGCCAGAACTAATGCACCATCTTATCATAATTTCAATCTCGGAGTTGTGTATGACAAAACTCTGTTTTCTTACGGTTATTAATTTCTAACGCATAGCTGTGCTACGAATTGTAGTTTCCATTATAGCAGTTAGTTCAGTCAACTCTGTGATATTTAAAATAAGATTATGGTGCATTTGAAAAAAATAACGCTAAATGATAAAGCTTTTTGTAGGTATATTTTATTCCTATAAATTTTGAACGATACCAAATTTAAGTTTTCGCTTGTTTTTAGCAGGTAGATATATATATATTATAAATAAATGAAAATTGTAATCGATGTTAAAAGTATTGAACCATAATGAGATTATATAGGTATGTACGATTTGAACATGGCCACTATTCTTAAGAATGATGATTTATTAAAATGATGACCAAGACTGCCCATTCTCTGCAGTTCTTATACTTACTTAGGTGAGCTCATTCTTTAAAGAGATTTCTTATCATAAACTGAATTTTTAAATCGGTACGTTGCACTTTAAAAAAGTGTAGATATTTTTGGTTATTCTTATTATTTGCCTTTTAGCGCTGCATCGCTAAGTATACACGAGCGTTCTCCTCAACAAATAAAACCAGATGTAAATCATATCCTGTTACAACGAATTTGATTGATAAACATATCAAACATCTTCGCACATTTAAACGACCTTATAATAGGTGTATTATAGACTCATAAGTATAAAAACGTTTTAAATCTATTCAACTGTACATTATCACTTTTCATGTTTGTTTTGTGCAATGCCACTGATTCTAATTAGTATTAAGATTCATTTGTTTCTATGTCAACGCATAGTACACAGAACATTAAGTAGTAGTTATTCATTAGATTAAGTAATTGGTTGAAATACTTATAATTTAGATGTTAAACAAAAAATATGTTACTCTGGCTCGACTGGATTTGCAAATAGTTTTTATAAATAATAGATTTTTTAATCACTAAGCTGAATCTGAACTGTAAGTAAAATCTTATAAAAGTAAGATTTATTACAATAGCGATAAATAAACTAATAAACAACTTCAAATGAAAACACTTAAGTCTATTGTTATTTTACTTCCTACTTATTTACTGTTTCCAATATCTTTGCTGTGATTCTTAGTTGGATAATAGATTACAATCCATTACATTAGTCACTCGAACAACGATGACTAACATATATCCTGGTCGGGATCGAACCCTGGACCTGACTAACCGTTTTCCCATGCACTAATTAAAATATGCAAAGATGATCTAAGAGTTAAATCACACTTTAAGTTATGTTATGTAAGTATTGAAAATTTTAATTTCATATTATTATTCTAAGACTTCTACTTTTATGTGTGTAAATTATTAGGTCATACGTAAGTTATGTGAAACTCGTATTTATCAATAAAATATATCTACATTTTGATAGGTCACTATTTTTTTTAACTGACTTCTGTTTTACTCGTCGTACATTACGTATACATTAAATAGAAATCTCAAAAGCTTTCATCGATTATGTAGACGTACAATTGTCCGAACGCACAATCATTACAAAAATAGCTATTGTCGTTCGATAGACTTCATTGTGATGCATCAGGGAAAAGAAATCTCGTGGAACGAAGCGTAAAAAAGGGCAAGTAAAAAGCAAACGAGATGCGCCTGCGACCGTACGGTAAGATCTCGGTCAGGCGGGAGCCGACTTCTTTTGTTTCCAGTCTCGAATCAGCCAGTGCTTCGAATCTAGATGCTGTTTCCAACTGTTTTTTTCTTTTTCCCCCTATGGCTTTTTCTTTATTGTCTTTGCCTTTAAAAAAACAAAAGCCCGGTGGCTTATGGCTCCCCATTGATATGCGACGTTCGAATTGAAATTTAAATATTTGCTCGCGGATACTGGACGGGCTTCATCTTGAGTATTTTGTTTTTAAAAGACGCTGCCATCTTCATATTTATTATGTTATTCGGGAAGACGATGCGTTGAGATACAAGTCGATTATTAGTTGTTATGATTGGTAGGTATAGGTACTAGGGATCTTTAAATAATGAAGTAGATAGGTATGCAAACATTTCTGATATTTTTTTATAAACAGAAACATCCTATATTGCATTTTAAAAGTATATAATGGGATATAAAATCAACAGACACTAAAAAACGAAATTATTTGAAGCAGAAAAACAAAAGGGAGTACAACTTTCGTAATTAATTTTCAATTATTGATTTCTAAACTTGTTTTGTGGGTTCGATACTATTACATTACATTATTTACACCAAAGAATCAAGGTCTAGCACATGTTTTTAGGGTATGATTTAACAGGTTCATAATCTGATGGCTTTGCACATGTGCCTCATGGGTGGTTTCACTGCTATGGTACATGTGCCTTATGGCCAGTGATGTAGATAATGCAGTTTTTCTTCTGATGAATAATAAATTTTATTACGTATTATATTAAATTATTATTTATTCATGAACTACATTTATATAACCAATCAAATTACACAGGCCTACGATGGCAGTCTAAATTTGAAATGCTTGATAAAAACAGGTGTGATACTATGGGGACGTGTCGAAAGAAGGCTGCACACTGCTTCGGGACTGTGAACCTCCTGTAAGCAGGTCTCCAAAAAAAAATGATTTGTAACCTAATCTAACCCATGCTGACCATCTTTTTTTTCTGCTAAACAAAATATTTTTTTTGGCTGACCGTAATAATTACTTCCCATTTTTTTAGGGTTCCGTAGTCAACTAGGAACCCTTATAGTTTCGCCATGTCTGCCCGTCCGTCCGTCCGTCCGCGGATAATCTCAGTGACCGTTAGCACTAGAAAGCTGAAATTTGGTACTAATATGTATATCAATCACGCCGACAAAGTGGTAAAATAAAAATTGGAAAAAAATGTTTTATTAGGGTACCTCCCCTATACGTAAAGTGGGGAGTGATTTTTTTTTCATTTCAACCCTAACGTGTGATATATTGTTGGATAGGTATTTAAAAATGAATAGGGGTTTACTAAAATCATTTTTTGATAATGTAAATATTTTCGGAAATAATCGCTTCAGAAGTAAAAAAAAATGTCCCCCCCCCCCTCTAACTTTTGAACCATAAGTTTTAAAAATATGAAAAAAATCTCAAAAGTAGAACTTTATAAAAACTTTCTAGGAAAATTATTTTGAACGTAATAAGTTGAATAGTTTTTGAAAAAAAATTACAAAATAATTTCTGAACTAAGTTTGTAATTTAACCGTATAAGCAGGTCTTTATTGTACTTACCTGTAATTTCTACAAAATCACAATAAAACGACGTGCTTTCAAATAAAGTAAAAACGGTGAAAATCGTTTCACGCAATAAAGAATTATCCCATAAAAATCATCTTCCATACTTTAAGCTCACGCGCAATAGTTTACTTAATTTGCCGATAGATGTCGCTGTACGTGGAACGGTTATATCATATCGTACATGGCGGTGTTATTTTAACTCTTAAGTGGGGACACTTACTGTGACGGACGGAAAACTACGGAACCCTACACTAAGCGTGGCCCGACACGCTCTTGGCCGGTTTTTTTTATTAAAATATATTAATCCCTAACTTTAAATTGGGTTTCATTCAAATTCAAACTGGGGTCAAACATGTGTTAGATGAACAATTTTGTTATTGAGAAATACATTTTACACTTTTGCTTTCATTAAAGTGGCGTCGAATTGGTTATCATGTATCATCAATAAAAGTAATCAATGAGCGGTAATCGAACCCGTGACCCCCGACCCGGCCGACTCGATGACGGCCATTTATAATCGCCGCTGAAATACTTTTACACCATCACCACATTTCCTACACATGCAGTTACCAGTTACAGCTTAAATTTTACAAAGCTGGTTATTTCGGTACTTGTTTTTGGCGGGCGTTTATTACACGTCTTATGTTATATAAATTACTTTCAGGTCCATGATAACTTTTGGACCCGGGCATGCCCTTAAACTACGTCCGGACTTGAGTATGTCCTTAAACTACGCCAATAAGAGAGGTATGGGCACTGCGAATGGCATCTCGCTAAGTGTGGTAGAGCACGTTGAGTGAATGTCATCTCTCTCAAATCTGGAGCAGAGCCCGACTGGGGAAGTACCTCCCTCCACCTTACAGAAAACCACAGCCAAATAGCACTAGACCCTACTCATAGTGTTGTGTTCCTGCTGGTGAGTAAGGTTGCCAAAGAGCTCAAAGAGGACCCAGTGTGTTGACGATGAGGGACCTTCTTGTTCCTTTAGCCATCAACACAGTGAATCCTCCTTTTTGTGAAGGGTCGGCAACGCGCATGTGACTCCTTTGGAGTTGCAGGCGTCCATAGGTTACGGTAGCTGCTTACCATCAGGCGGGCCGTATGCTTGTTTGCCACCGTCGTGGTATAAAAAAAGAAAAAACTTAAGTTCCATTTATTGTTTTAATGTGTATTTTTAGTGTGTTAATATTTTTTGCTTTTAATAAATATTTATTTTTATACAATATGAGAGGGTTCTGCATTAGCTGAGTTCTAACACGTTCGTATAACAATGTGCCATATATTTTTTTAGATGGTCCAACTACTTAAGAATCCATCATGTAGGCAATATACTAGTAACATCAGACATTACCAATAAAATGTTCACATATACTCGTACCATTTTGACAAGCAGCTGTCTTCCGCGGAGCCCATCATCAGCAAAAACTAGAGCCGCTGTGCCGATACTCTGTGGCGCCACGGCTTAAAAACTATATCCGGTTGGCGACCGGTTCACTTTAGGTATTTATTCGTATCTATCTAGAGCCTATCAATTATATTTGATCGCCACCTATTACGGTACGGCTTGTGATGTCGTGTTATTCTGAAAGGGAGTATGTACATTGATTTCATATCTCAGTTAAGCTGTTCTGTTTTTATGTTTAACTCGTGCTGCGGTTTTCACCTAAAACGTTGTATATCTTTATTACTAATAAGTACATATATATCATTGTTGGTACACTTGGCATTATAATTGAAACAAAGGTTAATATTTTGATAACTCATCGATCATATCTGGTATATTTATTAAGGACTCTGCCTACGAAGCTCAGTGTTTTATAATAAAGTCCATGTAAGCGCATTTTATATGTGTCTTTTATTTAATTTATGTATTTTAATTTGTATGATGATATGATGACCACAAATATTTGTTGCTAAGCTTTAAGCAATGGATGTTTATTATTAATATATTTTACGCCATAACCAGTCATGATACAAAAATGGGTATCTTAATGAGTAGGTAGTTACTTACTATTTCAGTAAAATGTTGGCAGTCGGTGTATTATATAGCAATACTCTCCAAAAGGCCACTACATGTTGGATCCGTATCCCCCGCAAGTCTATCAAAAGACCGGGATATAAAGGCCCGTAAATCCAAAATAAACATTCGGAAATATATTGAATTTTTACAATTGATAATGAAACATTTACCGTTAGTATCAGTACAGTATGTGCATTAGTAGCGAAAGGATTTTTACAACAAGACATCTGTTTGGTCTATGTCAGCAAGTATGTTTTATTTGCCAACTTTGAACGTAAACATTTGTAAATGCGCTGACCATAGTCAAGAGTCAAATCTTGACAAAATGCTATTTGCAAAACACAAACGAAAAGTGAATGAGACTCGTCTTTTATTTGACCTATACGATAAGAAAACATAATATTCCATTGCTTAGTTTTTGCCTCCGTAAGAATAAAGGGATATCTTGATTGATTTCATTTAAGACATATTTAAAAGTAGGTATTCTGTTCTGTAGGTACCTAAGTCTCATTAAATATCTGCATTTGAAACGCAACCATCTTTATTGGGACCCTACTTATAGAGACTAATCATTGAAATGAAGTCTGTATTAACAAGACTATAATTAATTGTCGTTCACAAGGGACATCTACGAGTTGGCTTTGGCCCAACCCTACGTATACATGCCTATCAAATGTCCGGGATTAGGGTGTGCTATTCTGTAACAGTTCTATACATATCCAGCACCGAAACAGAGAATTGCCGGTTCTTGCCATAAAAAAGCGGAAACGGAAGCATTCCCTATCCGGGATCCCATGGATGGTACATACCAAGATTATGTAAACTATGTACATTGTTTTACAAATTTTACCCTGTAAACGTTCCTCTTCTGGGCACAGGCCTCTTCTGAACCTCTGATGCACGAGAGGTATTGGGCAATGCAATAGTCTCTACGCCTGTTGAGGACTTCACATATGTACCTACCTACATTTGATTTTTTTTGAATATGTACTATGCAGGTTTTCTCAAGATGTTTTCCTTCAACGAACTTCGACTGGTAAAATCAAATTAATTTAAATCAAATGATATTAAAATAAAAACCGATAAATCATTAGTTTTTCTTAATACCAAGACGGTGGCAAACAAGCATACGGCCTGCCTGATCGTAATGCTACCGTAGCCTATGGACGCCTGCAACTCCATAGGTGTCACATGCGCGTTGCCGACCCTTTACAAAAAGGAGGATTCACTGTGTTGACCGTTAAAGGAACCAAAGGGTCCCTCATCGCCAACACACTGGGTCCTCTTTGAGCTCTTTGGCAACCTTACTCACCAGCAGGAACACAACACTATGAGTAGGGTCTAGTGCTATTTGGCTGTGGTTTTCTGTAAGGTGGAGGTACCTCCCCAGTCGGGCTCTGGTCCAATTTGAGCGAGATGACATTCGCTGTGCTGTGCCCTACCACACATAGCGAGATGACATTTGCAGTACCCATACCTCTCTTTTGGACGTAGTTTAAGGACATACCCGGGTCCTTAGTAAAGTCTGAACCCATAATATAATTTTGGTTGCCGGACCTTAATAAAGTACTTAATTCGGTCTAAATTGTATTTACACATGATAATTAATTTTTGATATTTGGGGTCAAGTTAGTGTCTTATTTTATTGAATCATACTACTGTAGCTAATCGTACTGTGTAGCTAGGAGTAGGTATTTAAGGTAAGAAAACAAACCGCGATTTAATTGTATTCACTGAACTTCACTGACCAGATTTCATAACTGACCTAGTTTTAAAATCTAAATATGTGTCAACTTAAGATATTAAAAAGTCTAGGCTAGTCTAGATTGATCATACATTTTATGGGTAAGAAAGGAACGTTATATCGTTTGTCTTATCAAAGGATTTCGTTAAAGACAATACAATCCTTAATCCGATATCTATGTTCCCTTTAAAATTTAATAGTATTGCAATTTTAATTTAAAATGATACTCATAGGTTCAGGTACCTATAGGAGTGTTGTTGTGTATGTGGGCCTCTCTTCACGACTTAATGCCCTTAAATAGAAAAGGTACTCAAGTAAGTGTGCAGGACTTTTATCACACTATAAATTCTGGCTATTACGAATATATTATATTTTAAGATTTTTTGTATTACGAATATATTATATTTTAAGATTTTCTGTATTACGAATATATTATATTTTAAGATTTTTTGTATTACGAATATATTATATTTTAAGATTTTTTGTATTACGAATATATTATATTTTAAGATTTTTTGTATTACGAATATATTATTTTTTAAGATTTTTTGTATTACGAATATATTATTTTTTAAGATTTTTTGTATTACGAATATATTATTTTTTAAGATTTTTTGTATTACGAATATATTATTTTTTAAGATTTTTTGTATTACGAATATATTATTTTTTAAGTAAAACATATTTTGCTCTTTCTGTTTAACATGTGCCAAAGTAAGCTGTAACAAATGCGAAAATGTGACATTTTCAAGTCAAAGGTACTTACATCATTGTCGGTTGTTAATAGAGTTTATTTTAAATACATTTGTATGGCAGTAACGCTTTATTGACAACCAACATTGATGTACCTACTTTTGATTGAAAACGCTACAAATAAATTTCCTTTCAATAAAGAGCATAAAATTGTGGCCTATATTACCTAAAGATTCGTAAGTACTGATTAAAAGCAAAAAATAATCCTAAAGAGAAAAAGTAATAATCATCATGCTTACCGTTGTTATTTATACAACAATCCTTTACTACGACCATCTAAAGCACTCAACAAATTCAAATAAATTTCAAAGTTCACACCTACTAGTCAAAGCTGCCCTTGTAACCACTAAACAAAATTAAGCAGGCCTAGAAATCCATTAACACAAATTTAGGCACACTGCACGCCTTTTTCAGTCATAATTGATAAACAATGTCACAACAAAAACCTTATCAATTTATTATACAACAACATGCATGAAATCGGGCAGAGGTCCCATTATGTAAAGAAAATAATGAAAAATTGGGAACGCCAATCGGCGTTTCGGATTCAAATTCGGAACTGTCAACGAGTTTGACAGGTCGCGCTTGCACAGACGCGGGCGAACGGGCGTGCTGTGCGCACGGGCATCGGCGCTACACTGAGTTCGCGCGCTTTTCGACTAACACAGCCTCTCAAGTCTCTCAGTATGGGATGCATTAGAACACGATGCTCGAAAACTGACGGATACGATATCACGTGTTTCAAAACTTGACCTTTGACTGAGGGCTTGACTGTCCAAAGGATACTGTTGGGAACATGGACATGCGCATGGATGCAACACACGCACAAACATTGCTTTACCTATTTCCAATTTGTTTATGTAGGTATTTGTTTTTCTTTTGTATGCCTATTGCTCCTAAAGTTCAATGACTAAAAAAAGAAAAGCCATAGAAAATGTCAAAAAAAACGCAAGGACTTAAGCTGCCTAAGTAATCTGATTAATTTGAAACTGAAATTATTTTTTAGTTTATAGCATAAGAAAACCGCACATACTGACGAACATTAGGACGACCAAGGATAGCGACTTGTATGTGATTCACATTAATAAAGCTAACGAATACTTAAATTTAATTAGCACTGTCTTTTAACTTAGGTACATGTTAAAAAGGAACAGTTTTCTTAAAGACTATCCCAGCTTCCTGATTTAAAAAAATATAGCGTGTAATCATATATTGATACTATAAGGATTTTTATAAAACCGTAGCAGTATTCAAAAATATTCTTGCGTTTCAGCTTGTATGAAGGCACACGTCTAACGGTCGGTATCTTCGTTGACTGATGATGACTCGGCTTACGTTGTGCTCGTCTGTTTGACGTGCGGCTCATACCATAGTGGCCGCGGGAGAGGGAGCGTTTTGGCATTCAAAGCCAAAACCACGTAACAAGTTTATTAAGATCTGACAAGATAGGATAGGAACTTAGCACTATAGCTAAAAACTAGTGTTAGCGTGTACAACTTTTAACTTTTATTTCTAAATTTAAACAAAAAGTACCGGTAAGTTGAGTAGGACGCATAGGTAAATAAATTCACTCGTTATTTGTAGATGTAGTATGTAGTTTAAATAATGCTTGTATATTTCACTAGTTCAACGTTGACTTCGTTAAATCTCTTCCCGCTCAGCCTCTTACTATATTCATTTCCTCGGCGCATTCGAAGTGGTTCGTTTATTTTTTTAAACGGGATTATTGGGTTATGAATGCTCGAGTTTTATGAACCATAGCTAATCGTGATGCCTTTTTGTGTTCAAAAGTAGATCTGTCAATAAGAAATGTATTAAAATAACTATTAGTGGTGTGAACACATCCCGGTGTTAATGAAGGTTTAATACGGATTTAACTGTGTATTGACGGTTTTACGATTCAGAAAGTTGTTTTGTGATATTTTTGGTTCCCGGTTAGTTTAAATATTACGGTAATAATGGTGAATGTTTCTTGTATTATGATTAGTACGTTTACAGTAGGTACAAGTATTGAACTTTAGGTATATATATAAATGGAACTTTAGGTATCTACCTACTTCTGTTTAATATTAGTTATAAACTGACATGATATTTATTAGAGCATTTAATAACTTATATATAAGCATTTCACTTAATGGTTTACTGCAACATAAATGCATATTGCTTGTGTCAGCGATAAAAAAAATAATTAATATGTAGTATGTTACATTAAAAGAAATAAAGGTTTTTTCTTAGGCAACCTATAATTAGTATTTTCCTTAGTACGACGACACCCTAACTCTGCCCGTCCATCCAGCAACCTTAATATTTTATAATATTATAGGGATATTTCGCAGGTATCGTTAGATATGTCGTCTTAATTTTGTTTCTAGATGGTGTGTGTACGAACGGGGATTAATGCAAGCAAAAGACATCAACGCAGCTCTAGCGGACATTAAATAAATCAAAAATCAAAACCCATAATTTTTTAAAATAATATTTTCGATATTATATAAACTTAAATATGTGTTCATTAAGTTTAGTGCACGTCATACATTATAAGGGTATTTTAAAATATACTGCTACCTAGCCGGTAGTCTTGAAGATATCGCTTTGCCGTGATAAGACCGTATGTTGTTTGCGCCCTCTCTAATTTATTTTTTATTATTTGTATTGTCTTCTATCTGAGATGTGCATTGCTGCACATTGAGTATTTGTACGAGTAATAAAATTTGTTATAATTAGTTGGTCATATCATAAATGTCATAATGATATTACACAAAAAGTTATCATTTTAGTTTAATTGCTACAGGTAATAATGCTGCATCAAAAGTAAGCTTAACATGATGGTGGGTTCAGGTTAGTCGAAACATTTCATTAACATATATATATGCAAAACAATGTCCAACGCTATGCCTAGCCTAAACAAAATAAACATTTCAAATCGTAACATTTTTTTTTTAAGATAAATGTTAGTATCATGAAAGCGTTTTCACGCATCGCGAAAATTGCCTCATAAGTTATCATTGCCTTGAAAATATGACAACATTGCGTCACAATGGCAACGGTAAAAAAAGCGCGAGCGAGACGCCGCTACACCTCACGTTTGTCATTTCTACTTCAAACACAACGCGCGTCACGGATCACCGCGAAAGACTGCCCACTTGAGAGTGAAACACACAAATTACGCCCGTCTCTTTTTCTCCTTCGCATTTTTAGCGGGCGTTCAGATCAACAGAGATGGTGACAGTGTTATAGATTTTTTAAATGGATTGTAAAGTTTTTGTCAAAAATATAGATCAAGTGAAAAAAAATGTGTCGATGACCCCGGATCGTGCGAAATGGTTTTAATTTTAGTTTGGTTTGGTTTGAATCGGTTTCCGTTTTGTTTAATGTTTATAATGTATTTTGTTTCGTGAAATATTTGGGATCTTCTGGCAAACCATTTCTGTCAATAGAAAAGCACGTCAAAGGAGATCGTCAATTTTTGTTAGGTGATCTGGTCTGGCCCAGATTATTTAGGACCGTTTAGGAATGGTTCTTACCTTTAAAGAATCGTCATAATTTCTAAATCAGGATGGTGGTAAAAATATTGCGAAATCTAATGGGAAAACTGAAAAATCATGCATTTAAAACTTGAACCTGACAAGGACAATATTTAAAAGCGTGCTTGCCTATGATTTATATATGAATGTAAAAAAGTACCGTTTTTTTAAAGATAATGTACAAAAGCGGACTTGAAAACAAAACGGGAATCGTGATGAAATAATAAAAGGTCATATTTTGATCGTATTTATAGTTCCTGTATTTCGGTAAACAAAGACGGCTGTCAAACCATCGTTGATGCTATTAATTGAACATTCCTAACACCTATTGCGAAGCGATAAGGTTTACCACCGTTAAGTGCGATAGCACTAGTATCTGACATTACAAAATTGAAAAAAAGATGCGTTTCGTTATCGAACGAGCATGATATTATGCCATTATGAAACCCAGTTTTAATATTCAAACTCCGATCAAAAATACGCATTTACAATCTTTAGGAGTTTTAATACAGTCGATTTCTAATTTAAACTTCCGTATTCGTAGGCTTAGATACTATTTTAATATTACAATGTTCTAACTTACTGAACAGTATCAAAACGCAGATTATGTAATGGTATACATTGACAGTGTCAAACCAAAAAACAATCCCGTTTCAGGCCAGGGTGAAGTTAAACTTTATGTCAATGCCATAAAGACGTTAACCACTTGTCTTGCTGTATTTTAATCGCGGAAAAATCAACATAATGTGTATTTATTTAGTATTTCTAATTCCCATTTCATTTTTTTGTAATATTTTGTCTACTTTAGTAATAAAATGAGTATTTATTTTACATTGAAGTACAAACTGTATACGGTTTATATCAGGTGGCCCAGAATTGACGATCTCCTTTGATAAATCGTGGGTTGGCAACACCTGTCTTTAAATAATTCGATAACTGCATAATTTGTGTTTTATCTGTGGCATGTAACTTTTTTAAATAAAATATAAAAGTTTTTTTTTTCTTTTTTGTTAGATGTCATTCAGAATAGAGCTTTACGTATTGTTACTGGTGCTATGATATCTTCTCCTATCAATTCTTTAGAAGTTGAAGCTGGGGTTCCGCCACTTTTTATAAGAAGAACTTACCTTATTGACAAGTTTTGTCTTACATTGGCCAGTCGTGATAACGTTCTCGTCAGCCGGTATCTGGAAGGTTTTACTATCCCCAATTATAATTTGTCTTTAACGCTTTTTAATAATGCTACTAGTGAATCAGTTTCATATCTTAATTTTGAATTTCAAGATACTGTATTTTGGCACTCTCTACTACCCTATTTCACTCATAATTTTCAGTGTTTTTTGAGAGATATTCCGATTACTCTTATAAAATATAATTGGTTTATTATTCAAAAATTCTAAGTTCGAGTTTTTGAATAATAAACCAATTATATTAAGATTTATACCGATGGGTCTAAAACCAATGATCGTACTAGTTTTGCTTTCTAGGGTATTCTTATGCTAGATTAGGTAAAGTGTTTTCATGTAGTAATTATTTTTCTATTTATTCAGCTGAAATTTTAGCTATTATTCATGCTCTTTTGTATATTAAACGTAATGCTTTTTCTGGTTGCAAATACTTGATTTTGTCTGATTCTATGAGTGCTCTTCAAGCGCTCTCCGCAAAACAGATTTAAGCACATGTTAATTATTTAATTTATGAGTTAAGAAAGTTATTTGATGAACGTATTGAATGTAATAATAATGTAGAGTTTTGTTGGGTTCCTGGTCATTCAGGTGTACTTAGTAATGAAATAGTTGATTCTCTTGCCAGACATGTAGTGAATGCTGACATTTGTAACTTTAAAGTGCCTCATACTGATTTATGCAAACCTCTTAAAGATTTTATGTTAAAACGTTGGAAGTGTTCTCTAGCCAGTTCTAGAAATACCAAAGGGAAATGGCTGGCTGAGATTCAGTCTGACTCTTCATCAACTGCATGGTTTGAAAAAATGGGAACTATCTACTTAGGTAGAAAGTTTATAAAATGTTTGTGCAGACTGCGCATCGGCCATTGTTATTTCCCACTTCATCTTTTTAGGTTAAAATTTTCTGATAACCCTGCTTGTAATTTCTGTACAGATGTTAATTGTGATTTAAATCATTTATTTTTCCATTGCCCACGTTTTAATTTGCAAAGATTATTATTTATTGGTCTAAGTAATGAAATTTTTAAAGATAAGAAATTTCCAAAGAATGTGCAAGAGCTTTTAAAACATTTTTAATTGTACAATATTATTTTTAATTTTGTTAAAAGTACTTTCGGTATTTTATAGTTATTGAAAATATTTAAGTTAGTGTTAATAATATGAAATTGTTTAAGTTAGTATAAGTAGTTAAAGTTAATTTGATTGTATGTTTTTGTTTTAATTTTAAGGTCATTTTTGTATATCTAGTTTTAAGTTTCTATGTAATTGTGTTTCTTTTGATGCTGATGGCCCTGGTAGCCAAAGCTCTAATAAATAAAATAAAAAATATATATATAAAAGTTTTGTTTACTTTCATTTTTAAGTTTCAGATTGCGTTCTTTAATATTTACTTATTAGTGTTATATCTGTCACCGATGTTAAATAAATTAATGTAGGTACTTACTAAGAAAGCTCAGCTAGGATATTAATTTAGGTAGGTACCTTATGCAGGTATAATACATTTTGCGTGATAAATGTGGCTTTGAGGAGTTTGAGGTTATGCTGAGTTTAGTATTAAATTATCATTTGAAGTTCTTCCTTTCAGTGTAAATCGTAAAATTAAAGTGAAAACTGGTGCCAAATGAAGTCCAACAACGTTTGATGCTGAATATTGTCGAAAGAAAGCGGTAAAAATCAGGTTTAAGACGATTGTCGCCGGAGTGTCATTGAGCGTTTGGGCGCTCTCTACCCGCGCCACCCGCGTACCCTTCTCATTGCGATCGTGCGTAAGTCCGCCGCGATGCACCGCAATAATGTTCAAAGAATATGACTTTACTCAGAGGCGCGCGGGCAGATTTATAATAATCATACCTAATCCTTTTGTGGATGTTTTGCGATTTGAATACTGTGATTAAGTACTACGGTGACATTTTTTAGGAATGCTACTAAATAAGATAAGTAATAACGATCTCGATTAGTAGATTTTTATGTAAAAAAATGAAAACCTAGATTTTGAATTTGAAGTACAGTGAGCGGCAAAATATTTATGAATTTACGAAATATGGTTAAAAATATTCCGCATATCAGAAAAAAATAAAAAAATACTGACTAGTACAGCAAAAAAATCTGAATACACATCAAAGCGGTGTTTTCATGTGAATTTGATTTTTTTTTGCTGTGCAAGTGAGCTTAATAGATGGTTATTTTTTGTTGCGATTTTAAATATTAACCGTAAAAATTCACTTAATTACGTGCACGAAATCGTCATACAAATGAGAGCTGTAAGCCCATTAAATTTAGATCTTTAAAATATAACACAGCGCAAACACTTCTTAGGGTTCCATAGCCAAAATGGTCAAAACGGAACCCTTAAAAGTTTTTTGAAACATGTCCATCTGTCCGTCCGTATGTCACAGCCATTTTTATTATAAAACATATATTACTGAAATTTTATCTAGAGGTGGAGGTGTGTTTCATGTGCCGCTACTTAGTTTTCTGGCTAAATTGCTAAAAAAATCTTTAAGGTGAGGCACTCCATACATACATATGCCAAACTAAATGTCAAAAATATATTTTTTGTAAATATGAACTTGTTGTACGATACGGTTTTAAACATATTTTATATATATAGAGGATTTTTAAAACTGTTAACAGAAATATTTGTTCGAAAGTCTGAATATAATAGGCTTCCCATCTAACTTTTAATCGGCTTTAAAAATATCTTATATATAGAGTATTTTTAAAACTTTTTTATTAAGTCAATATTTTCAGAAATAATTGCTTCGAGAGTCTAAATATAATAGCCCCCCATCTAACTTTTAATCTGTAAGTCTAAAAAATATGAAAAAATACCAAGAAGGCTTAGTATTGAATTTTCTACGAAAATTATTTCACATATTATCGGTTCATCCGTTTTTGAGTTATCTCCAAGAAACTACTTTCTACGGAACCCTACATTATACGTGGTCCGATACAAACTTGGCCGGTCTTTTAAAGATATTTGATAGGTAGTATTAACCCTTAGTAGTAATTTATTTATTCACTTGTGTTGATAATTAATATAAAATTTGTATTTATTTGCATTTCATTGACATAGGAGTTTTTTAGGGTAGTCAACGCGCATGTGAATCTTCTGGGGTTGCAGGCATCCATAGGCTTTATAACTGCTTTCAATCAGGCGGGTCGTATGCTTGTTTGCCAGCGTCGTGGTATAAAAAAAAGCTTTTTTCCTTTATTCTTACATACATTGAACTCTTAAATATCAGCAATTTTTTATTAGATTCTCAATCAGGCTTTGCTCAGTGATAGTTAGTAGATTGAAATTTGGTATGAGTAATTATGTGTTTTAATTACGCCTACAAAGTGGTAAAACAATAAGTACCTGAAACCCATTGTTGGATAGGTCTTTCAAGTAGAATATGCCTTAAACAACTTTTGGATAAAACGAATACTTTCGTAAGTAATAGCTTCGAAAGTTAAAATGCTCTTTGATTTTTGAACCGTGGGTCCAAAAAAATTGGGAAAGTTCCTGGAAGTGAGGCCATTGAAATACTTATCACATATTTTCAATAAAAACTATATGGAATAAAATCGGTTGAGCCGTTTTTGAGTTATGCCTATAGTAAAATAACGTAAGTGCCGCAAAATATTTCTTTATAGACTACCTTTTGAATGGATGTATTGTAACAGGCCGGCAACTACGGATCCCTACACTGAGCATAGCCCGATATTCTCTTGGCCGGTTTATCTGCAATCCTTTGCAGTTTACTTCGCAATTTCTAGATTTGAGAAATTAGTATAAAGTATATCATTAAAGATTGTGTTTAATCTTAAAATAAAACGCATATTACATTCGTTTAGAACACCGTATTCTTAAATAAATATGTTTAAATAAATTCGGTTCTTTGGAGTTTTTTATTAAATTAATTATTAGTCTATTGTATTGCAGTACTAGCAGATTTCCGCAACTCGACGACTAATGCCTATTTTGCGTGATGCATGCGTCTACTAAAACATAATAATTTTAGTTTACTTACATGACCAACTTTGTTTTCAGAGCAATGTGGGATTCATGATTTTTGTTTTTTCTCCATTTTTATTTCATTTGTTTTTTACTTGTATTATAATCTAAATAAAATATACTTTTTATACGAACGTACATAAACATGCATACGAGTACATTATCTTAAAAGATAAAACGTCAATACATTATTAATTCCGGGAAGACACGTTATATCCGCACCGCATGAACCCTCTGCAGTTATTTAGTCTTTAGGCACAGTAAGTCCGATATTATTGCTCACGGGCCAAGCACAAGTATATGTAGTACAAGGGAAGCACGGAGCGACTAGCGACACAGCCTCCTCGTCTCAAAGCTAGCTCACGACTGCCAGCAACGCCGTTTTCGAGCTAATAACGCACGAAATGTGGAATTATGATCAAGTTGTTTAAGAAAATTTAATCAATTTAAATATCCTACGTTGAGTTTGTAGTGTTCTGTAGTACATATTTTTTAGTTCAACAATATTTTAAATCGAATGAGCCGTTCAGTAGATATAAGCAAAATTAACCGTAAAACGACATTTCGTTACATTTACATAACGGAGAAACTATACGTTACACGAGTTATTCAAACGTTGAAAATGTTGTACATGAAATGGTTAATAACATATATTTTTTTCAAAATTTTTGAATGGCCCGTTATTGAGATATATCCCTTAGAAAGTAACAGTTTTCGGCCACAATCAGCGCCTAGCGCCTTAACGAGCAGTACCTACCTACGGAGACCAAAAACTCCGCTACCTTCCGATTTTTTAACGTCTTTGTTTTTTTTTGTACAATAAATAAACACCAAAATCTCACGTGTTTTATTCATTAATTAATGGTACACTTCGTACAATTGGTAAGTGCCTAAATAAAAGTAGTCTTAAAAGGAAATCAATGAAAGGAAACGATAATAATTAGGAGTGTTACTGAGTGATATGCATTACTCTCTGATTCGTACAGATTATGCAGATAAGTAATCTCCCAACTAGCAAAAATAAGTACTATAAAAGTTCCTAGAACGTTTTCAGAAACAACAATTAGTGTTTCATACATGTCCTGTAACATTGATGTAAACGTTAACAAAGGCAGGTTTTGGCACAATTATATCGCAATTCCGTGATATAACGATGTTATTGCGGCTCCATAGATCACATATTAGTACTATAGTCGTACTATAACGGTTACTGTAACACTTTTCAAGGTTTTAACAGTAATTTTCGTGCCACTTACATCACAAAAAAGCTACATAAAAGTAATCACAGTGCTGTTAATGGACTTTTTAGACCTGTAATGAAGATCAAGGAGCTACTATAGTTCATCAGTAAGCTTAATGTGAGTTGTTGTGACGGTGAGTGAGGTACTCCCAACATAATAAAAATAAAAACAAGTTTCTGTGGTAAGTGAAGTGATTGAATTATTTAAAACATGATGGCCGCTCACTGTCTGTGAAGTTGGAGTGTTAATGTTCTACACAGCTATTTTTACCTGCGATTGAAGTTCTATAGAAAAACTATACTAGAATAATTAACAAAATTTTCATGCGCTCCCTTAATTATTAATATTTATTAAATTAGAACAATTAAAATTTATAAATGTCTCATTCGCTGGTAAACAAGTGTTTTCGTGATTATTATAGGCTTAGTATATGACTATCAGTCAGGTCAGCCATTTGCCGCCATGACAAAAATATGGTTCCTTAACACCGGATAAACCCTATGAGAAACCTTTGATGTCATAGTTACTTACGTGTGCTTTTTTTTTAAATTGGTGTCGGGTGAGTAAACTGTTATACGTTATATGAAGGGCAATCATCACGTAATTATGGTATTAATTGGAAGTACGGTTTCTACTCGTATTTATTCATCTAATTTGAAATGTATGTAACACATTATATGCTATCGCTTTTCACAAGTCATTGTGACTTTAAAAAACTGGCTAAGAGCATGTCGGGTCATGCTCAAAGTAAGGTGCCATGGTTGTCGGCCCGTCACAAGACACTCTGTCAAAAGGTTGCTTTTTATAGGATATTTTACGGCACTTACGTCCTTTTACTATGAAATGATAACTCTTTGCGACAACTCAAAAATGGCTCAACCGATTTTATTAAGTATGGTTTTTATTGAATGTATTTATTAGTCGTCACTTCATGAATTTTCCCATATTTTTTGGACCCGCAATACAAAAGTTAGATAGGGGGACATATTTTTTTTTTAATTATGGGAGCCATTACATATTTCCAAAACTATTGGATTTATTTAAATAATGCAATTGAAGCCTCCTATTCTTTTGGAAATAAGGTTGAAGCGAAAAAAAAAATAACACCCACTTCACTTGTACGGGAGGCACCCCAAAAACTATTTTATTTTATTTTACCGTTTTCTCGGCGTGATTAATATACATACGTACTCATACTAAATTTTAATTTTCGAGCGCTAACGGTCACTGAGCTAGGCTGCGGACAGACAGACAGACGGACATGCTGGAATAATCGAACTATTATTTTGTACGGAACCCAGCCTTGCTTCGCTCCTACCATCTTGTTATATAAAAGATTTCAAAATTCCCGCTATTGGACATTTCGGTTGATTATAGGTGGTGAAATGCTACTTTTATGTATCAGAAAAACTTATTAAAAGTATTGAAAACTCTATAACTCAACTATGAGACATACTAGTTACCAAATAACCCATTTTAGAACCTTTCAGTGTTAAAATAGTATTCTCAGGGCTACTATAGCAATCGTCCTATAGTAGCGATTAGGGAATACTTATAACGCAAATTTGAAACATAACAGTGTTGCAAAAATCAACAATAGGGCATTATTATCCTATAACAGAGTTTATGTAACAATTTTGACACTTGCACTATAATATTCATTTGGAAGCGACAATAACACAATTGTGTCCTAAAGCGGTACTATCTAGAACTTTAATAGGACCAGGAGGCTCTATAGTGGTAAAACAGTTTCTTTTATAGTGCTGCGTTAAAGGTGTCATTTAGGCATGTCATGTAAACGTTTACATCACTACTTAATAGTACTAAAGTGCTGTATAAAATTATACAGCTGAATAGTGATAAAAGATACATTTATAGAACACATGGTCATAACGAATACCTTTATAACGCTTTAAAATGACTTTTTAGTGATAAACTGCTGCGTTAATGGACTATTTTGCTAGTTGGGCTTATTCCATTCTAAGCTGAAAAGTTGTATTTTCTAGTAGATATGCTCTTCCTCGACTGGCCTTATGATTTTAGTAATCAATGTTTGTTCCTTATTGGGTTTCAACACTTTCAACTTCAACTATTGTATTTTAACCGCATAATTTCTACCTCCGATCTTCTGTTCTTTTTGGTGTTGGTTATTTCAATTTCTTCGCACATTCTAATTAATAGTAAAGTCATACATAATAATAGGTATATCGTGTATCAGACTTAGAGTTATTAAATTATTTTATCTACACTCATATTGTAAGTCCTCTAAAATGTGTTAAAAAACGGTAGGCAATAGCCAGCATTGCAACAATCGATTTTATAATTAAGTTTTTTATCTGTAGCAGTAACGTAATTTAAACATTACATGCTCAAATATTGTTAAGTTACGAGTTTCAAACTTGGAATATCGATTTTAGTAACGTAATGATAATCCAGCACTCCTCCCCGACCGTGGTTGCCCTTCTCCCCGACCACCGGCACAATCCAGTTGGCCATGACAGTGCAATGGCGGTCATTTTAATGGTTTCCGAACACGCCATTTAGCATTTATAATATGTGTGTAGATAAAGCAGTGTATGCAACTGTACGTAATCAGGCCTTAAAACACTCGTGTGATCTTATTAAACTAAAACCACACCCGTATTTTAAGGACCCTTATTACGTAACAGTTACATAATAGTAGTTTATGCAACAGTTGTATAAGAGGGGTCAAAAAAGGTGAGTGGCGTGGGTAACAATTTGAGCCGTGGGCGAAAATTGTTAAGAAAAACGCCACGAACATTTTTTTACCTACTTATACGACGTTGCATACAATACTTTTTCTACGAATACACTTACTTTTACATAAAATGCGAAATTGAAAACTTCATGGATATCGCATTTATTTTGTCAACATAATCAACAATCATTTAAGTTTTACCTTTTAAAACACTATTTTTCAATAATACTAACATTACTAACACAAATACACACCGTCGTTATTTGATCAATTATTAAAGAGCTACAGAGATCAGTAAAAATACCTAAATTACTTTCAAAGTTTGCAATTCGCCCTAACAAACGAACGGGAAATATAAAAAACTACGAAGTAGGTCTGTGGTTCTTTTAATTTTTTCTTTTTTAAAGTTTTTTTTTCTAAAAACGCTGCGTTTATTTAGGTTTCTTAGGTTGGCAGTAATTTATTTTATATTAATAGTCGTGTTTGCACGCGATTACGCGATACTATTTTGGCGCTTTTATAGAACAAGTGTTATTTTGGGGAATAGACTAGATAGACTTTTCATCGAGTGTATTATCTATGTCCTTATAAAGGTGTTGACGAATGTATAAATGACAGATAAAAGTACAGGAGTAGAAAAACTACTATTATACAATGCACAGATCAATTTTATAATTTATTAAATATTCATAATGTCACAAAATATTACATGTCCAAAGTAATAATAAAAATAGCAGTCCAATTAAAATTTAAAATTATGTCTACGTACTGTCAAATAAGCCCCCACGAGTTGTCCCGGGCGCAGAGGAGCCCATCACACTTGCCGCGTTACCACGTGGGATGGCGATGGCCATGCGATGGCCAGATTACTCAGTAGATACTACGGATATACAATGCAGAGTAAAACCGGTATTAGACATAGCAATTTGTAGGGCCCAATCTGTAAGGTTGGGAGACGTAATAAGACTAATAAGAGTTATGGCCCGTAGGGAGCTGAAGGAGGGAAAGGGAGATGCAGGGTACACAACAGAATGGACCCTACAAATTGCAATGTCTAATACCGGTTTTTAAATTCTCCACAGACTTCACTGACATATGACTGACGTACGCTACGAAAGAGCGTGGCCATTTTGTTCGATCTATAGATTGCTGCTTTTCTATAGAGCAATGTTGCTTTTCGATTCGCCCTAGTGTTGCTATATTTTTGTTTGATGTACATTGCTACTGCGTTCGTTGGCTGGCCAGACTATAGTATATAAATCAAATAGGTATTTTAAAATGATTATTCTTGTGATACTCTGTCGCCACTTAAAAAAAAATCATACCACGACGGTAGCAAATAAGGTTTATCATCATTTGGTAAACAACACCTCGATAAATATTCACTTAACAAACAACGATTCACAAACTATTCATTTTACAAACCTGTAATTCTTAAAAATACTTATTCTGTAAATAATTAGTCGGTAAATATACATTTATCGACAGTGGCACTTTGTTAACATATTACAAAATAATAAAATTTAATAGATTTATTAAAAAAAAATAGATTTCACAAATAATTCGTCTTTAAATTCAGTTATTTTGTAAACCTTCAATTGATAAACTATTGTTTCATAAAGATAACATTCCGTTTAAAACCGAGATTAGACATTGCAATTTATAGGGCCCAATCTGTCAGGTTGGGAGATGTAATAAGATTTAGGGCCCGTAGGGAGCTGAAGAAGGGTTAAGGCCCTGTTACACTTTACTTTTTTTAGTGTCCTAACTAGCATCCTAATTAGGATCCTAACTTCTTTCAATAGTAAATTTACTGGCTAAATGCGGTTAGACTTGACTAAATTTAGAAACTAAATCATTTAGGAAGCTAACTAGGACAAGTGTAACAGGCCTTTAAGGGAGAGGCAGGGTACACAACAGATTGGGCCCTACAAATTGCAATTTCTAATACCAGTTTAAACGCAAAGTGGTATCAAGTTTATCCGTAATTTTATGCCACTACCCACATTTTGCCCGTTCTGCCGTTTTATTGTACTTACAGTCACCGGCAATAGTATCTTCCTACACGAAGGCTGTTACAAATAAGAAAGTAGTAAAGCTACAAGTCTCAAAACGTTAATAAAAATATTAGTACAATTTATTAGTAACTTTTATATAGAACATATAAATAAAATGCAGTTAAATTTCACATTTTTCTAGAATGAAATAATGTTTATTCATCATTCCAGAATATTTCTATGTAGGAAACTAATAATAATAACAGAATATTCAAGAGTATTTTCATGTACAATGCAATAGAAATTATTCGCAGAAATAATTCCTATCTATTTTTCTTGAAAAATTTAATTGCATGAGAATTTTCCAATTGTCTTTGATTATGGAGGTAATTATATATCTTATTACCGTCACTTCCAAATAAATAGGTATTTTATAATACTTGAAGCAATACAAGAAGATTTGTAAGAAGTTTTTTTTTCAGTCTGCCGATTGACAAAAGTAATATATGTATTCAGCCAAACCACACCAATGTTTTTATTAGTGTGCTACTATTAGTTACTAGTCTAGGACAATTATTTGCGAAACAGAAAACTTATAACAAATAAACTGATAACTTGTAACTAATAAACTTATAAACTAATATTTTCGAGAAATAGGGTCCTACTGTATCTGCGTGTGGTCATTAGTGTCCTTCTTACTGTATCTGTGTGCGGCCATAGACAAAGCTGGATATCCGCATCACTATATGAAACGAAAGAGAGAATTAATTAAATTTTCTCCCTATACCCTCATATGAGATCGTCAAGCGTGGCTAATCAAGGTACCAAAAGGTGAGGTTTCTCGGCTTTAATTCCCTGTTAAACACGTTATAAACCGCCAAATTCGATCAAGTAAGTCCTGCTAAAAAGTCTGAGTTTATAAATTAAAGTTAAAATTAGCGTCAACTAGTTACAATCATGATCTTAGGAATGCGTATTTGATGAAGTGTGGCCAGTCAGGCGTTGGTTTTGTATGCAAGAAATTGTAACAATGAAGTTGGTGAATATTTGTGTGTTCCAGGAAAATGAGTAGCTCGGAGGAGGTATCATGGATTTCATGGTTCTGCGGGCTGCGGGGGAACGAATTCTTTTGCGAGGTGAGTCCGAATACTGATAACAGTGATAACCTAATACATTAATGCACGAAGTTTTTGCACTTACTGATCGTATTGTTCTATTTAAGGTGGACGATGATTATATTAACGACAAATTCAATCTGACGGGGTTGAACGAACAAGTGCCGCACTATAGACAAGCCCTGGATATGATCCTGGACCTCGAGCCTGGTAAGAACCATATTTATTTAAGCTATCATTTTGATATTTGAGGTTAAATGCAATTCTATAGTTTCTTGTACAAACCACGAAATCGTACCTGATTACAATATGCTGAAAAAACAAGAATGCACTTAGTATTGTAGATAGGACTTGAAACTTAATTTGAGTAGGTAGGTAGTTCTTACTTTTCTATTACATTGTTATCTTTTGTATTTTGCATATTAACTACATAGTGGCTAATTATTGTGACATTTCATAGGTTAGTAATTTGAAACTGGTCTGCTGTTTCCGTCCCTTGGGAACCAAATAGGGTAATTGTGCTAGTTTCCCGTCCAGGTCCAGTTTACCGTCCACTTGATTAAACTGCTGCAAATAAATTGGAAAAACTTTTTAAGGTCAATATAGTTTATATTTAAAGTTTATTCTTTAGTAGATTTTTAATTTTAAGCTTTTATTTTGGGAAAAACTTGAAGATAAACATATAAATAAGTATGGACGGAAAACTGACAAGAGTGGACGAAAACTAGCACAATCACCCTACTGTTTTGTTATTTTGACATTCATATGCTGATTGTTGTTTTTTCTTTAATTTTCATAGAAATTAGAAAGTGGTTAATAATTTTAATGTGACTTAAAGACTTTGCTCCTTCACTGATTTCATTAAAATGTAAATGGTCAAAACCCCCATTTTTGAGGTTAATAATTTTATTGTTCAATTGCAACTCTTATGGACTAAGAGCTGACCACGTCCGATATGACACAATAATGAGAGCAATGAAACCTGTCTAGTTAGATTGCTTTACCATCCTTATTGCTAGGTCCGGGCATCTGGCAGCTTTTAATGGGTGGAGGTCAGAGTGACAAATCAACAACGTTTTTCAGTTGGAAAAAAGTAATACCAAAATAAGTAAAAACTGCCGATATTGTATAATTTAAAGAGCACTGGGCCTATATTTTAACATTAGAACAAAAAACATAGTATATTATTGCGGAAACAAAAACAGTAGGCGAATAATCCAATTAATTACATAATTTCCCATAATATTAAATTATTGCATACCCCAGAACTCTAGGATTTGTTTTCTTAAGTTATTTGCATTCTTTGGCCTACACCACTTTACACCTGCCAGATTTCCGGATCTAGAAATGAGCATCGTATAGCAAACTAACTAGAGGGGTTTCGTTGCTCTCATTATTGTGTCATATCTGACGTGGCTACCTCACCGTCTATTACTTTAATAAATTTCATTAGTTGAACGGGCAAGTGCAGTGAAATAGGCACACTGGATGTCGACTTGCGGAAAAACTCGCAGGATAACTAACTAACTAAAAGTGCAGCGAAGCGGAGTTATTAACTTCACTAACAAAACTATTGACTTTGAATGTTTGTTCTACAATAACTTGTTACGTTTTACTGATATTCATGAACTTTTATGGTTGTAGCTGAGATAAATTAATCCAGTTCTTATATGAATTGGATTGACCTGAGGGTTCTAAAATCAGAAGGCCTAAAAGAGTTTGTTAAGGGATCTTGTTATTACTTTTGCAAGAATCGCGAATTCTTAGCTCGAAGCGGGCTATTGTTATATTTAAAATATTTTTAATCAACTACATAAATGCTACATATGCTCATATTTACGTTTTGCAAACCTTTTATTTTCACTGACAAGAAAACTACTTGCTAATGATATTCAGAGTTGTTTATCAGTTACTAATAGTATTGTCCATTGTACAGATGATGACTTGGACGATAATCCCAACCAGTCAGACCTTGTGGAGCAGGCATCGGAAATACTGTATGGGCTGATACATGCCCGCTACATATTGACCAACAGGTAAGTACTCCAAACAATAGTTATGAAAAATAGTACCTATTTTTAACCCAGTAAATAACAGGGATAGGTCATTCTTAAATTTTATGATTGCAATAATACTCAACTTAATGCAGGCACAGATATGGAGAATGATCAGATTTTGTCTGTAATTATATCAAATGATTCAGATCCAGATTCTTTATTTCTCAATAGTATTACAAATGTTTTCATCAATATAATCAATGCATACATACTGAGATCGTCAAGGTAGGTACACTAGGTACACATTTTACGCGTTTAACAAATATAGATTATGGGAGTTCTAAATATTCACATAATGTTAATTGAAATAATGTTCAATAATTTGATGATTTATAATTTATTTTTATTTTTTATTATATAATGGTCAATCTGGGCCAAGTCGAGCAAAAAAAGTGGCTCGGCCGTACCATACTTTTCTCGAAGCAGTTTAGGCCATTTTCGACCTCCTATAACTTCGTTGTGGATTAAACTAGAAGCCTGTATTTCTAGTAACCAAGCAAGCATTGTATAAACACTGTATTTTTCAAATTTCATACAATTTGAACCAGTAGTTTAAGAATTATAACTAGTTAAAGTTCTTAATTTTGTCACTCACTGACTGACCGATCATCAAAACTCTAAGGCACTTTTAGTAGACATAGAAGCTTAAAATTTTAAATACAATTAGTGTTTAGTGTATAAATCAAGGAAAAACTAAAATATTTTGCAATTTCAGTCCAGTTTTCTAGATACACCAACTGCATTAATTACTTTGTAATCCCATATGATATGATATATATAAATGACTAATTAAATATATGTCAAAAATTTTAACATCAAAGTCTCCGAGAAAAACCCGTAGAGACAGGGGAGTGGGCTTTGAGAAAAACTGTAGCTGAAGCTCAAGAAGTAGTACTGGAAAAGAAAAAGAGGAAGACTACCTACAAAAATAAGAAAAGCTCATAAGACAGAGACTACAGAGAGTGGGCTTTAAGAAAATTCGTTGTTGGTATTTAAGAAGTAGAGGGTACTGGAAAAGAAAAAAAGGAGGTCTATCTACAAAAAAAAATGAGATGCCATCAAAAACAAAATTTGTAAAAAAAGTCTCGCAACTCAGTACTTCTTCCGTAAAAAGTTGTGAGATCCATGTAATACCAAGTCGATTGATTTATTCAGTCCCTACTTAAGGGACCTTCTGTCTTAAGTTATTACGTAATTAGCTAATCTAACAACATCTTATAGTGACCACATTTATATTAAAAATCTTTTATGTTTAAATAAAATAGATTGACTTGGCCATCGCATGAAAACACCATACATTTTTATAAATTTTTTATAGTATATTGTTTTGATCAACTTCACATACGAGTTTTCTTAAGGGATAAAGGGTAGTTACTAGAGCGTAAACTGTTATTTATAAAAAATGCTCTTTGATTTGGTAGAAACTAAATGATATACCTAAATAAAGTATTTCCAGGGATATCGTATATGTCTTTGTTTGAAATTTTGATATTTTTAATCTTAGAAACTGAAATTCTTCATTAGAAACTGTACAAGTTTTGACAAATAAACACGCAAAATAGGAGCCCCTAATACCCCTATGTAATGTTTTTGTCTACTCAGAGCATTTTCTTTTGCTCTCTCATTTGTACAGAGAAGTAGTTTTAGATCAAAATTCTACGCCTTTTTATAATAATATTATATTTTTTGTTTGCCAAATATTATTGCAAAAACAAAAGGTGAGATAAGAGTCATTCTTAGGGAGTACAACTTAATTCAGACAATGGTTCGGGGCTCGTAGGCATGCTGGCATTAACTAGGGCTGGTGTTCTCTATGGTATTTGTTTTGACATTTCCTTTGTTATATGTATACATAATTACAGTCATTTGAAAGGCATATTTGTATTCTATACTAAATAATATAACATCAAGTATTCTTTCTTTTCAACAGAGGTATTGGTCAGATGTTAGAAAAATTCCAAGCCGGGGATTTTGGCCACTGTCCCAGAGTCTACTGTGAGAGCCACCCCATGTTGCCGCTCGGTAAGTTTATTCATGTAGGTAATGATTGTAATGCGTGTGTTTATTAATGTTATAACTCTATTGGCGCTGGCTAGCGTGTCTAGATAGGTACTGTAATATATTATATCCTCATACTACCTCATGTAGACTCATAACGGTATAAGTAAAAATCGTAATAGCACCTTGTATTCGCGATATTTAGCCGATATCCATATCCATACTAATATTATAAAAGGGAAAATGTATGTGTGTGTGTTTGTTTGTTTGTCCGTCTTTCACGGCAAAACGGGGCGACGAATTGACGTGATTTTTTAAGTGAAGTGAGAGTGACATAGGCTACTTTTGTCTCTTTCTAATCCCCCACTTCCCTAAAATGGGGGGTGGAAGTTTGTATGGTTTGTTGCCCCGAATTAAACGCGAGCGAAGCCGCGGGCAAAAGCTAGTTATACATATACTTATAATGATTTCTGTATGAAACTTTGTCGTTGGTTTAACTGTACGATATGACTTTTGCGAACAGGACTGTCCGACGTGCCTGGCGAGGCCATGGTAAAGTTGTACTGTCCGAAGTGCGTGGACGTGTACTCGCCGAAGTCGTCGCGGCACCACCACACGGACGGCGCGTACTTCGGCACCGGCTTCCCGCACATGGTCTTCATGGTGCACCCCCAGTACCGCCCGAAGCGCGGCACCGTACAGTTCGTGCCGCGGTGAGCACACTATCTGATACCTCCATCTTCTAACTTAACCTGAAATCATGTCTTGCTGATCTTAGCGAGCAAAAGTGTCTAACACAATCGCAATGGGGAAGGCCGATGAAAACTTATTGTAGAGGGCGCTGTTCCAGATTCCATACAATGAGAGAAGGACACAGAAGAGGAATGGTAGGAAAAACGTAAACACTAGTATACAGTCAAACAGCTTTACTTAGGCAATAACCTTCCCTATGGCGTTAATCTACAGCATTTTAACTGAAGAGTATTTCAGTAACTGATGGATTTCTATTTCAGAGCAATTCGAGACAAAATATTGAGTCATTTTCGCTAAAATAAATAAAAACTAGGTACTCCCCGCCATAAAAATTTTGCTTTTCTAATGAATTACCACTATTGGATGTCACTTTGACAGTTGCCTTCCCCATTAGGGCAGTCAAAGTTAATTAGATGTGGCGGCGCAGCTCTCATCCCATGGAGAACTAATGAAAATATGGATACACTAGCTTTCCGCCCCGCGACTTCGTCCGCGTATGATAGCACCTTCGCACCCCTAATTAACCCCCTCAGGGGTAGATCTTTCCAAAACGCTGAAAGGACTTTTATTGTATTTTAACAAGTTATCTTCCCACAAAGCTAAATGTCTCTAGCTCAAAAAAATAAATTTCCCCCATACAAACTTTGAACCCCTTTTTAACCCCCAAAACGCTAAAAGTGAAATTATCCAAAACGCTAAAAGTACTTTTATCGTATTTAACTAAGTAATCTTCTTACAAAGTTAAAAGTCTCTAGCTTAAAAAAAATTCCCCCATACAAACTTTGAACCCCTTTTTAACCCCCTCGGGGGTGAAATTATCCAAAACGCTAAAAGAACTTTTATTGTATTTAACTAAGTAATCTTCCTAAAAAGTTAAAAGTATCTAGCTCAAAAAAATAAATTTCACCGATACAAACTTTGCACCCCTTTTTAACCCCCTCAGGGGTGTAATTATCCTAAACGCTGAAAGTACTTTTATTGTATTTGAATAAGTAATCTTCCTACAAAGTTAATAGTTTCCAGCTAAAAAAAAATCATTTCCCCAATACAAACTTTGCACCTCTTTTTAACCTCCTCAGGGGTGAAATTATCTTCAATGATGAAAGTACTTTTTTGTACTCTAATAAGTAATATTCCTACAAAGTTTGAAGTCTCTATCTCAAAGGAAAAAGTTTCCCGCATACAAACTTTGTACCCCTATTTAACCCCCTCAGGGGTGAAGATATTCAAAACGCTGAAATCATATTCGGACCTGGGTATGTCCTTAAACTACGCCAAAAAGAGAGGTATGGGCACTGCGAATGGCATCTCGCTAAGTGTGGTAGGGCACGTTCAGCGAATGTCATCGCTTAAATCTGGAGCAGAGCCCGACTGGGGAAGTACCTCCACCTTACAGAAAACCACAGCCAAATAGCACTAGACCCTACTCATAGTGTTGTGTTCCTGCTGGTGAGTAAGGTTGCCAAAGAGCTCAAAGAGGACCCAGTGTGTTGACGATGAGGGACCTTCTTGTTCCTTTAGTCGTCAACACAGTGAATCCTCCTTTTTGTAAAGGGTCGGCAACGCGCATGTGACTCCTTTGGAGTTGCAGGCGTCCATAGGTTACGGTAGCTGCTTACCATCAGGCGGGCCGTATGCTTGTTTGCCACCGTCGTAGTATAAAAAAAAAAAAAAAAAAAATCACTTTCATATTTTTTTTAATATCAGCGAACGTACGAAGTTTCAAGTCTCTAACTTAAAATTTAAAATCCTATACATACAAACTTTTAACCCTCTTTTGACCCCCTTAGGGGATGAATTTTTAAAAATCGCTTCTTATTATTTGTAACAATTATAAATGTAACCCGACCTGCAAATTACAACTTTCTAGCTTCAGTTGTTACGGCCTCGCTTTAATACAAACTTTTCAACCCCGTTTCAACTCCTCTGGGGTGGAATTTTGAGAAACGCTGAAATCAGTTTTTTTGTTTTTAAGTTAGTAGCCTACAAATGAAATTTAATGTCGGTCACAAAAAAAAATTTATCTCTATACAAACTATCAACCCCTTTTTTACCCCGTTAGAGGTTGAATTTCACAAAACGCTGAAATTATTTTCATTATTTTTTAATTATATAGTAAGTGTACAAAGTTACAAGCGTCTAACCTTAAATTTTAAGCCCCATCCATATAAACTTTCAACCCCTTTTTTACCCCCTTAGGTGATGAATTTTTCAAAATCGCTTCTTATTATTTGAACACGTTAGAAATGTAACCCGACCTGCAAATTACAACTTTCTAGCTTCAGTTGTGACGGCCTCGCTTTAATACAAACTTTTCAACCCCGTTTCATCTCCTCTCGGGTGGAATTTTCAAAAACGCTGAATTCAGCTTTGCTTTTAAGTTAGTAGCCTGCAAACGAAATTTCAAGTCTGTCATTAAAAAAATTGTAATCTCAACACAAACTTTCAACCCCTTTTTTACCCCGTTAGAGGTTGAATTTCAAAATACGCTGAAATTATTTTTATTATTTTTTAATTATCAGTAAGCGTACAAAGTTTCAAACCTCTAACCTTAAATTTTAAGCCCCATTCATACAAACTTTCAACCTTCTTATTCCTTGTACACATTACAAATGTAACCAGACCTGAAATTTTCAACTTTCTAGCTTCAGTAGTTTCGGCTCTGCGTGGATCAGTCAGTTAGTCAGTTAGGACAAAGGCATTTATATATATAGATAGATTGTGACAATGACGTGCCGTAAACGTCACGACTTTACCACATGCCCTCCACAATGCCTCCACACCGCTGCTCAAAATACGCAGACAATTGACCTGAGTCAAAATATTTCGTATGGGGCACGTCACGGCGTACACGTTGCGTCTGCGTATTTCGAGCAGCGGTGTGGAGAGCATGTCGTAAAGTCGTGAATTTACGGCACGTCATTGCGATTCCGTACCGTCAGCGTATTTTGAGCAGCGGGAGCATTCCATGGTTATGTAATCGACATTCGTACTATATTTTAAGACTTTACAGGTCTGTTACTCGTTTCATTTGAGTTTTCATCATTTGCTAATTATATAATAACAATACTGTATGTGTACTTAAAAACATCCATTAACTACTTTTGTCATAATGTCCAAGTTCGTAAAGAAACTAGGTATCAGCCAAACGTTATGTAAGCGACAACAAATCAACCTAGTCTGAAACATAAGTGATATTTTCGAAAGTTTTAGCGAAATAAGAGACAAAGAGGAATAAAGAAAAATTACACTCATAAATAATACAATAGTCGTTTATTTACAACAAATAAAAGTTTCGTTCCTCTAATAATTTTAAAGAAAATAAATAAAACGTGTAGCGTTATGTAAGCGACAGCAACGTTATGTAAGCGACACGTACGATTTTACACCAAGAATCTCGCATGCTTTGGTCTAAATATTTTTTCTTGCGTGTCCAATGCATGGACTTTACCTTTTAATATTTCACCATCACAATACAAAATATGAAATTTTGATATTCCAGGAACTGCATCCACCTTTTCCCATGGATTTTTTGCTGCCACTTTGGCGTCTATTTCTGTTTGAGATATATATATTACTTTCGTATTTGACACGAGACTTGACGCGAGGTATGCAAAATCTTCTGCTGATTGTACGGGTGTTACTTGGCCTTGCGACATTGATTTCTGACGCACCAAATGCTTAACATTCCCACCTACACCATCTATTACTCCTTTACCATGCGATGTGGCCGAATACTTCCAAGAAAAGGTTTTCTTATATTTTTTGGATAAATAAAATAACAAACGAACCATGAATTTGTTTTTGAACTCCGAGGATGGGCCATCACTCCAAATCACGTCGGTAATGTTTGCATCGTTGTCTTCAGATATTATTAAGTCGTACAAATGATTTATAAAGACAAAAATGGTATCTTTGTTTTTGGGACAGTCAGAACAAATCACATAAGTCCGGCATACATTTTTGAAAAAAAAAGGCGGCTGTGAATAACGTTACACTTTTTCGGGCCCAGAGGGCACTTTGGATCTCGTTTTGGTACTCGCAGGAATATGACATTGCAAAATCAATTTGCAATATGCGGGTGTTTTCACGTTTTTGGTCGCCGGTAAATTCTTTATTTTGAATTCTCTTTACATACACATGTCGGACAAAATCTCCATAGCTTTCCAATACTTTTTCATATAACTCTCCAGCACTTGTTTCATTTACTTTCATTTTAAGTTTATTATTTGCTAACTTCACCCACTCTTTCCAATAAACAGTTCTTGTTTTATTATTAACACAGTCCAATAATTTTAAATTAGCACAAGTGTCACAGTTATTTTTCCAGCATTCAGACGACAGCTCATCATTACACAGCACGGTTTGCCAAAATGTGTGCGAGTATGTTATGCCTAAACTCTTCAATTTTAGCATAAAATTCTCATGTATTTTACACTTACACTGTTCTGCAGGTGTATTTTTAAGCAGTAGTACATTATCAGGTCGCAAACTACAAAATCGTGAAAAGGAAATTTTGATTTCAGGATTTTCTTGACAGAATACATAATGTGCCTCTCTCAAAAACATCGTTAAATAATGTTTCTGTAGAGTGAGTTTTTGGCCATTTTTCCACACTGCCATGCAGTCTTTCATGCCTGGACATGTGTATACTATATCTGTACGATAATAGAAGTCTTTTACAATATTTTCCTCCTCCGACACATCGTCGTTGCACAAACTGCTCTCCATTTCTTCGGCTAGTTTGATACCCAATCGTTTACACACACCTTGGACGACACATTTCTGCTTCATTGGGCAAACCGGTAGGCTCCACGTGCACTTTAAAACCGCCTTACTGTATGTTTGAACACATTTGTACGGTTCAATGTGTGAAATTGTAGATCTTTGAGGTTCATTCGATCTGATAGAAGCCAGATTTTCTTGTCGATTCTTTTCCCGCTCTTTTTGTTTTTGCTGCCTCTTTTTTCCCCGTAATTCTTATAGTTGAATTTGAGTCATCTTAGCTTTTTTCTCCCTCTGAATCTTCTTAATCCGCTCACATTGTTTTTTTTTGTAGTCTGGATCTTCTTTTTTTTTCTCACGATACTTTTTCTGTCTCGCTTTGTTCGAGCTCTTCTTAGGCGGTGGATCCATTAAAATTTGTAGTCGAATCAAGCTTAGAACACGCACTAAACGTTTGTTTAGTCTACGTATTCTAACAAACACGTTATGTAAGCGACCGTTATCTTTTAATAAAATCAGTACGAATAAACACGCAAATCACAATAAAATCCACTCGACAAATGCTATCCTGAACAAATTCTGTTTAGAAAATAAGTATTGAGATACACTTCCCTGAAGTTTGGTTTATAATTTACAAATTATGTTTCTTTGTTAGGTAAACGACAGTTTTCGAGTGCGAGATCATTTTTTCAAATAACAATTAGAAATCACTAAAATACTAACAAATTCATGTGCCAATGTCAAAAATAGACATATAGTTTTGATTTTATACCAGCCATGTTTAATTAAAATCCAAAAAAAAAGTTGTTATTAAACATAGAAATCGGGGTTGTTTCCTTACTTGACGCGATGTTTATTACAGTGTTCTCGAAATGTAGCTATTATTTTAAAAAATGTTAAATGATTTACAAGCTGTATATAAATTCTTAAAGATGATACTTTAAGCCGTAATTGAATAATGTGAAATTATATAAAATGTCAAGAAATTTTTGACGAGAAAGTTACCGATTTCCATGGAATGCTCCAGGCTCGGTGTGGAGGGCATGCGTTAAAAACGGTGTACGGATACGATGCGTCACTGCGATTCCGTAACGACGCCGTATTTTAAGCAGCGGTGTGGTCGCACCTTTAAATGTATTCATATGTTTAGACGTGACCGTACCATCGCCCACACTGTTAAATGCCCATCGGTGGACCTTTTGCCTGTTGTAATAAGGTCCACCGATGTACAGTTATGAGTGTTGCTATACAGGCTCCAAGCAAACGTCCGGTACCCGGCCCTATTTGCCTGATACGGTTCCCCGTCTGGATGAGCTCCGCACACGTTCGGTTGATGTAGTTTAACCTGACGTTAGGTTTTGAAACTACACATAGAACCATGTATATATGCTTTGCATTGAATGTGGCCTTAGAGAATTCAACCCGGATGGAGTAGCCATCTCTGTCATTTTCTATACAAAAAAAGTCTGCCAATTTTTGCGGGGAGGGGAACGTTAACTGACGGCTATTCGTACGTAACGTACAAATAGCTACGTCAGATAAACGTCAGTCCATACGTGTGTATGACCACTGGTCATATGTTTTCGGCAGAGGGGAACGCCTGTCAATTGCGACTCCGGTTGGTTAAATTCTCTAAGGATATGGCTTTAGTATTCAGTATGAAACATGCGCCTTCAGATGACCTGATCCGGTAACCATATCCGGCAACCTGACACGAAAACCGAACGTTTTCATTAACCCTTAAACAACATGGTAAAACCGGTTACTAATTTGTTTCTATTGATGGCAGACTATACGGCTTCAAAATCCACCCGCTCGCCTACCAGATCCAGCAGCAAGCCGCTGCCAACTTCAAAGCGCCGCTGCGCGGCCTCTCCTACAACAACGGTAAACGCTAGGGGCGCGCCACGCGACCGAAATTTTTGGTCATACTGAACGTCTTTCACTATTGGGCCAAACTGGATAATGCGAAAAAACATTGAGTGTCCCATAAAAAACTTCCATATGTAGATTTAAATCTATAAAACTGACAATCTTTTTCCGCGATTTCAGGGTTGTTATAATAGTAAAAGTGTTCAGTATAACTTGTAAATACACCTCGCAGAGAATGTCTAAGAGTTGAAAATAAAGCCTAATCTAAACACTACTCTATTTCTGAGACGCTGCGGTTCGTTATTAGTTGTTAAGCATCTTATGTAATGTTGATTTGATGGCGACAGTACTAAGTAAATAGCGCGGAGTTCGATCAACCAATGATTTATTATATTATTTCATTATCAAATTACATTGACAAATGTCTATTTTACTCAGTCATGTTATATACGACGAACACCGCACACTACGTATGAAAAACAATACATACTTAAGATTGTGCTTTTTAATTAATATATAATATGCAATAAAATCTCATATATATTTATTACTAAAATTTGTTTTATATCCATACATGCTGTGGGGTGTTAATTAAGTCTTGCCATATAAATGAGAGTAATAGCGCCATTTTTACAATGATCATATAATTCATATATTATTTCTGGTCAGGCTTTAAACTTGTATAACGAATGCCTAAAATTGATAACGATCCTATAAAGTTAACTCAATAAAAATCTATGTCTATGATATCTCATTACCATGTCGCTTTAAATTTTTTTAAATAAACTAGAACTAACTTTAAAATGCTAAAAACTAATAACTATCTCTAAAAACTAGTATCTATCGCTTTTAGTTTAGTAACATAGCTACACAGTTGATCACAGCGAGGCACCTTTATACATTCTATGACCTAAGAGTGATTTTTAAGTCAGGAATTATTAAAATGTGACAGGGGTCTTGATTGATTGGCTTCTTAACTACTAGCTGAACACTAAAACGTCTCTATGATCGTAAAACAATTCAACTAAGATAATAAGTTATAATTACATATGTTCATACTAGTACTCTTAGATAAGTATAAATACGTACACACGATGATGATTTATTAACTAGTGTGTAAATTTTATACGGGCGTGTATTGTACTGGCGATTAGTATTGGACCTAGGGAACCTATTTACATTTATTTCTTTATGAAAATAAGGATTTTTTCATACATAATAATTCAGCTCGCAATGTATTGCATCCATGACAATTAACTTACCTATGCGTCATGTCAGTTATGTCAGTTTTAAATCAGTTGGATAGCGTACATTTTTGCCCGGTAGGACTTTAAAAAATCGTTACACATAATGAATAACACTATTTAACAAAATGATTATACTATATGAGTCCTATTGCTGGATACTATAGGCGGATAAAGTATACGCCCGTATAAAATTTACACGCTGTAAATGCTCCCTAGCGGAACCATATCAGTTTTCATGAATTTCAATTTATGGAAAAGAATCTATATTAAATTTATAAAATTATAACCTTTAGAAAAAATATATAGCTATATATCAATCTTTATCAAATTTCAGCGGAACCACAAAGAGTAACGATAAATCGTATCTCTTTGTTATCGAAACTATTGATATAGATTTTTTCCATATATTTAATTTCATGAAAGCCGATGTGGTTCCGCCGGGGAGCATGACGTATTTATTAAACTAAATGTTTATCAATCAATGCATTTATACTATGCGTTATTTTGTGGATTGTCACGATGAATAATTTTCCAATTAATGTGTTGTAACGCGATGTTTTATCAATGAAATATATTGTCTCGTGAACTATTTGTAAAACAATCTTTTATTCAACGCCCTATTTGTGAATCGTTAATTTGCCAAACGTTGTCTGTACAATGATTATTTATGAAATGTTTGTTATCAAATGTTTGGCTTCCGGCAAACAAGCATACGCCCGCCTGATGGTAAGCAGCTACCGTAGCCTATGGACGCCTGCAACTCCAGAGGAGTCACATGCGCGTTGCCGACCCTTTACAAAAAGAAGGCTTCACTGTGTTGACGGTTAAAGGAACAAGAGGGTTCCTCGTCGTCAAGACACTGGGTCCTCTTTGAGCTCTTTGGCAACCTTACTCACCAGCAGGAACACAACACTATGTACTCATAGTCTCTACATAGGGTCTAGTGCTATTTGGCTGTGGTTTTCTGTAAGGTGGAGGTACTTCTCTTTGACCTCACCAGCAGGAACCACCACAGGTACTCACCAGCAGGAACACAACACTATGTACTCATAGTCTCTACATAGGGTCTAGTGCTATTTGGCTGTGGTTTTCTGTAAGGTGGAGGTACTTCTCTTTGACCGCTTTGGCAACCTTACCGGTAAGTTCCTTTTGGTAACTAGGAACACAGTACTATGAGTAGGCAACACTTTAAGCTACGGATAATTTAATTCGCCAATTTGTAAGTTTACAATTTAAGTCTGGTTATATAGTGATTAACGTGCAGCATCAACTATAAAGTTTATTGAACCTGTAATACAATAAACATAAATTTGCACCATCATTTTCTATAAAATATACCTACTAACTTAATTATTTACTTCTTATTCCACGTGACTATTACAAATTATTAAAATAACGATTGTATTTAATTTTTTTATTAAGTGCTGTATAACTATATAATTAACACATTTTGTATAAGCTTGTTTCCTACCTGCTCTACATTTTAAAATAAAAGGTACTACATTTTTAAATCTAGAAGGTAACATAATCATGAATTAACTCATTAACATTACGACACCGCAACAATAATATAAAAAAAAGTTTTATTTTAATCCACATTCATCATTGTAGTAGTGTAACAAAAGTAAAGTTTTTACAAATCCTTCCTCCTGTTGTGAATCGTAGAAAAGAACAAGCTACTTTTGACTGATTGTAAGTATAAAACCTCATAGCCCAAAGGTCAGTAACCATAGCACTGACCCTTTCCCACGGTCTCCATGGCAACCGATACCCTATCACCGCGCAGACGCAGCGCAGCGTAATTTGTAGCCTCGCGCAGGATTTACTGGCAAAAGTGGAGCTTTCCTAGAAACCACCGTATATAAGTGTATAGTCGACTGAACTAGATGTTAGCTTGGCTAGTTACAGATATTACATAAATAACGATTTCTTTCTTTAGCGCCGCTACCCAAAGGTTGACTGGAAGAGATCTTTCATTAGCGATAGGTCCACCTGTTGTTTGCCTCTGTTCATAAGTAATAGGTTTAGTGTACCTACTGTTTGTTTTATTCTGAGGTGTGCAATAAAGACGGTTACTAGACGATTTACTTACTGACATACTATCAACACTTGCACTTCCATGTATTTCAAGGCGTAATCTACAATGATTTTACAGTACCAAGCTTGGGTTTTTAAGTGTCCCGGAAAGTCTTGAATGTTGCTTAGGGCGCTGTGTTATTGGTTGTTTCATTTTATGTTTCTACTTCTGTTTTGTATATTTAGCAATTCTGTTTGAAATCGACATCAAGATTTCGAAAGAGAAGGTTCTCAATTCGTCGGGATCATTGTTTTGCCATTTTTAGGGTCCCGTACCTCGAAAGGAAAAAACGGAACCCTTATAGGATCACCTTGTTGTCCGTCCGTCAGGAACGCGTGGAGGTATCAAGTTGAAACTTATATGAAATGCACAAGTCTACTGTCCCTTGCAGCTGTGAAAAAATCAATCTTCTAAGCCAACGCAATCAAAAGATACAGCCGTTTATGCCACAAATTTCCGCAAATTTTCGAAACTCGCAAGGGAATCAATACCTACAGGGTACTTCCCGTGAACTCAGAATCTTGAAATTTGGAAGCAACGTCTTATAGCACAGATAAAGGAAAAATTGCGAAAACCGTAAATTTTTAGTTACATCATATAATAAAAATATTTTTAATAATTTTAAAGTTACACCCCCTTTCCTCATGAACGCGTAGTTATGACTCGATTGTCGTGATGGGTGAACATTTACTTATATACCTACAGGTTTGTAGGGAACCCTCGGTGCGTGAGTCCGACTCGCACTTGGCCGGTTTTTTTTTAATGTAAGTTCACCGATTATTCGAAGATCGAAAGATTATACAGTTGGTCCCATTGTCATTACGTCAGGTTATGGTGATGGAATCCTGGAGAAATCGAGGAAACTCTTCAAATATTATAGGCTGCCTATAATATTTGAAGAGTGAAACAGTGATTTAAGTAATTTTTACAGTAGCTCGGGCAGTTTATTTTGGAAAGGTGGAGGCTAAGTCAAGTCGATTCTTTTTTGTTTATTTTTTAAAAGAATACTATAGTAGATATGTATATCTTGTGATAATTTCTGACTTTTTGAATACATACTAGTTATATCACCGAATGGTTGAACTAGTTATGAATGTTAGCTTACCAGTCTCCTGCCTTGAAATATTTATTTATTTCACATATACATATTTATGATGCTTGTAGGGGCATTTACACCTTCACATACTTCTTCAACTTTGGTTTTACTTTTATTCCATATTACTTATATCCAATCGTAATTGATTAGGAATATGATAAGATCTATATGTACCTAAACTTATTTTTGTCCCTTATTCAGGTTGACACTCGAATGTTGACAAGTAGTTTCTGTAAAGGAAAAATATTTGATTTCGTTAAAATTTAAAAGAAAACATGAGGCAAACTTAACCATTACTTTCTTAAATCTGAAATTGAATCTCATGTATGATTATTTTCATGATTTTTAGTAAATTAAATACGCAACTATATTTTGTCCTTACGGTACCCACCAAATGGTCTCTAGCCGATATTTTTATACTTGTATATTAGAAACGGTAATACCTTCATACTTATACTAACTTGCCTAAATACGTATAGTAAAAGACTTCTAAAAAAGCGTGGTTGGAATTCTTGAAAACCCCAATCACAATACAGCGTGAAATGAATTAGAGACGTGCAAACGTCTGTTCTGGTCCCCGCTGCATTGCTGCGGCCTGGTCGGCTGTGACCGACGTGTTTCGAACGCCTGGAGTGCCAGACGTGCCGGCGGGATCCTCTATGGACAGTGCTCATTGAAGGAAATCTCTACTTACTATCTACCTCTAATCTCTGTATCAGCATATTTTCAATTCGGGTACTCTTATTTATAACAGCAATGTAAACTGCAGGTATTTGCAGCGTGGGTGTTGCTAATAGACTAATTTAGATATCTACAGAACACAAACAAGCTGTAACTACAAGTTACGATTTACATTGTGCAATTTGCTTTTCCATTATTGTGATCGCACTTATACAATTTGTGTGATATTAAGCCATCATTATATGCATTTCAACATTTTTAACATTCCTGTGGAATGATTAAGACTTGGGATTCCGTCACATTGTATCTTCCACGGCAATCACGCCGGGAATCTACAGAAAAACCGAACTTCCGTAAATGCCGAACATGCCGCTCTACCGATTCGTTCTGACAAAAACAGGCAACAAACGGAATCGGATCCTAAAATAGCTTTAAAGTTCAATTTTTAGTGAACTTTTGGGACTAATGGGATCTATCAGTTGATATATGTAAAATGGCAGTTTTGTTTTGAACTTCTTTGATCTTTTTGGCAGTGGGTAGGTATATGAGTGCCTAAAGTAACTATGAAGTACCTGCAATAAACTAATGATATCTTAGAATCTTATGTAGGTATCTCACAAATTATAATAATACGAGTACCCAAGTAACATAGGAAGCATTATAACATATGAATAGTTAACTTATTTCGAACTTAAGGACCGTATAAACTGTTATATACGTTCACCGAGCATCTTGTCGCATTATATGATGCTTTGAGCTGTATAACGGTTGTATAATGGCATATCTAAATGCTTTTGTAAAGCCTTTAGCTTTAGTGCAGCAAACCACAACGCAACTGTACAGCTTTCGACTGTTTAAAAGCACTTAAGTGCTTTAGGTTCTACAATAGCATTATAAAATGCTTTAAGCTGTATAACGGTTGTATAATGGCATGTATAAATGCTTTTTTAAAGCCTTTAGTTTTAGTGCAGCGAACCAAAATGCAACTGTACAGCTTAATGCTGTACAGTTGCGTTTTGGTTTGCTACACTAATGCTTCGGTGTGGTTTAGTGCCTTAGGTTCTACAATAGCATAAATAAATGCTTAATGCTGTTTATGAGCATGAATATTAGCCATTATAATGCCACGTAAATCCGGTATACAGCTTTCAGCTGTTTTTAGTGCTTTAGGTTCTACAATAGCATTTTATTATGCTTTACGCTGTATAACGGTTGTATAATGGCATATGTAAATGCTTTTGTTTAGCCATTAGTTTTAGTGCAGCGAACAACATGCAACTGTACAGCTGAATGCTGTACAGTTGCGTTTTGGTTTGCTACACTAATGCTTCGGTTTGGTTTAGTGCCTTAGGTTCTACAATAGCATAAATAAATGCTTAATGCTGTTTAAGAGCATGAATATTAGCCATTATAATGCCACGTAAATTCGCTATACAGCTTTCAGCTATTTTTAATGCCTTAGGAGGTACAATAGCATTTATAAGTAGGTAATACGTTCCTAATGCAGTATAATAGCAATAATATAAACCATTATAAAGCCAAGTAATTCACTATAAGGGGCTGTTCATAAATTACGTCATTTTAAATGGGGGGGGGGGGGTCTGGACATCGGATGATGGTAGCATGACGTAGGAGGGGGGGGGGGTCATTCCGAAGATCACATCATCAATGTGTAAAAAAAGGAATGAAAGTCGTGTTTCCATAAACTTTTAATGCTATAAAATATTATCTACTAAATAGTTTTTTATTTTACAATTAAGCTTAAAACGCATTTTTTTTAATGACGTCACTTTATTTGGCAGGGGGAGGGTTGGATGATTTTAGGGGGGAGGGGTTAAAAATCATCAAAAAATGATGACGTAATTTATGAACAGCCCCTATACAGCTTTTAGCGATTTTAGTGCCTTAGGTTCTACAATAGCATAAATAAATGCTTAATGTTGTTTAATAGCATAATTATTCACGTGTAATGCTGTAGGCATAAATAAGGCATTTTTTAAGGGTCACTGAGCTGCTATTGGACTAAGAGCTAGCCACGTCAGATATGACACAATAATGAGAGCAACAAAACCCGTCTGGTTAGATTGCTATACTATTCTTATTGCTAGATCCTGGCATCTGGCAGCTTTTAATGGGTGGAGGTCACAGTGACAGACTAGCAAAATGTTTTAATTGGAAAATAGTAATACCAAACTAGGTAAAAATTGCCGAAGTTGTCTCAGTTATAAAGGACAGGGCCTATATTTTAAGGGGCTCCCTGGCGCCAACGACCTTAGATCTGATTCCCTTAGTTTTCTAATGATTTATATAGCTTATCATATTATCAGTAACGGCTTTAAGCAATATAGTATCCTATATTTACTTCAATATTCATTGTCTTCGGGATATTTGACATCAAAGTAGAACCGGTTTAGGCTAAAAAAGGGGTTTTATGGTCATAAATTTTGTTTTAATTAGTTAAAAATTAAAATCTCTCTACAGTTTTTAGAGACATCAAAGAGGAACCCTAATATGTAGATTACGTATATGTAAGATTCTTTTCACCTTACATATTTACATATTTTAAAAATATCATAAAAAAATAACGGCTCATTTATTTCAAGATCCGGCTCTAAGAATGGAGATAAAAGATTCAAAAACCGATAGTCGTTTGCCTTATAATTCTATCTATAGTGAATATGTTGGAATATCGACTCAAAACTGGTCAAAAATCGATAAAAAAAACGTTAGACCAAAAAATATTGTGTATTATTACCATACATCGGGGTTTTCGGTGCGGGAATGTTTGACATTAGCCAAAGAGTAGGCATTAACTTAAAAAACAGATTGTACTCTAGCACGTTTCTACCTAATGAATAATTGATCGAAAAAATCATAGGTATATACAATTTACAAATATGTAATAGCTGACTATTATATATATATATTGTAGGTACATATACCTATGATTTTTTCAAGTATTTTTTTATTAATTCATGTAATGACTGATCATTGTCAACCTCTTCAGTTAATCAAATAGTTCATAAATATCGGACGTCAAGATTAATATTTGACACTTATTATACCGTGTCTTTGTCTTAGGTAGATCTAGTTAATAAATTTCGGATATGCAATTGCATATTTAAAATACTAAGTATATAATACTCAATACAAACATGCCTCTAAGAAAAAAAGCTCGTATCATAGTGTGTAAGCTATTCACAGAGAGGTAGTTATTCATTAAGCATAATATGATATTTTCTCAAACTAACTCTCAACCTATCTGTTTATCTCTACTCTTTCTCAAATCGTTCCCGCACTGAAAACTCCGATGTATGATTATTACGGAAACAAAAACCGTAGGCGAAAACTATGAACTATATTTTATTATACATCGTTTGGCAATACTTTCTCCCAACATAAACTTTTGTATAATTTCTCTTAATATTGTATAGTATTTGTATAGTTTCTCATAATATTGCATCAAACCCAGATCTCTAGGATTTATTTTCTTGAAATGGTTTGCATTCTTTGACCTCCACTACTTTAAAGCTGCCAGATGTCCAGATCTAGAAATAAGCATAATATACCAAACTGACTAGAGGGGTTTGGTTGCTCTCATTATTGTCATATCCGACGTGGACGGGGCTAGCTCTCCGTCTATATAGACCAACGCCATTTTGTAAATAATTAATAACCTAAAAATAAAATCATGCGGACCTATTTATACAAGGAAAATACCTATATAATAAAGAAATTACTTAATTTAAGACTGCTCAACCAACACTATTATGTTAATAATGCAAAACTCGTTATATACGAGGATTACACAATTGTTTTGTTTATTTGACGCATATCTTTTTATAATATTTTATAGCAAAACCACAATAAATCAAAGGCGCGTGAAAATTTTCAATGAAACTTATATACACATTTACAGTAAACTACATTGCGCAGTAATATTTGAAGGATATAATAACGTAAAAGTGTCAAAAACTTTTATAAATTTTCTTAGGATGCAAACAAATATGACGTGTCACTCATTCAGTTTTTTGTACCGTCTTCGTCCATTTTATATTGCGAGACAAAGTAGTTAAATCACAACGTTCATTGTATTATAACATTTGTTCCGTCGGTGTTAGAGACGTTTTTGCATTGACGTAAGGTTTATTTTACGACACTCTTATGCTAGTGTAATGCTTTTGTATTGCGATTGGCAAGTTAATAGAGCGTACTAATGATTCTTTAATGCGGTTGGCACTTTCCATGACAACGATAATGCTAATAGCGCAGACATATTGCGCCTGTAATGCTATTAAATGACCTGTATAGGATCTCAAGCTGGGTAATTCGTGCCCATTTAAGACCTATATCAGCACTATAAACGTTTATAATGCTACTATAAAACGAACTGAAAATGCTAAAAGCATACAGATATGCTGTAAGACGGCCGTTATACTGCTTTGATGTGTTACTTGGGTAGGTACCTAGTGCACAAATAAATGTGTTTGGTTCTATACCTTTCACTCAAATTTGTATTTTCATGATCCCTTAAAAACCCAACGTAGCAGTATTGAATTTGTTGCGATCATAATTCAATAAGGAGTAAGTGCTGCGTTGAAATTGGTAAATCACAACAATGCGCGCCAGAAGGCAAAGAAACCACGTGCGTTGAAATATGGAATCCCGCGCATTCAACGCACATGCGCTACAGAATAAAACGACGTGGAATCAAATTTAGAGATGGGGATTATCAATCGATATATTTTTAAAGATTATCAATCGAAATTTTCTCCTTTTTCTTTAAAAAAAAACAACTTACATACCGTCTGTCTTCTGGAAGTCACCTAATAAATAAAAGTTCGACAAGAGAAATAGTTTTTTTTTATTTGAGAATATTAATCTCTTCCATATTTTCTGGAGTTAGGGATTTACCTCTCTGACTCTTTAATAAGGTTAGTAACTACTTCTACTTAAAATATCCCTTTAAAGAAGAAGATAAAATTGTTGTTTTAAATATGTAAAAAATATAGCTGTATGTATTATGTATACAAAATATTAAATGCACTGAATGTAGGTAAATTCTACTTGAACATATAACGTAGCAACAACATTTTAGTACCTAGCTGAGTAAATAATGAATCATAGGTACTAACTAAGTACTTAGTAACCAGTAGTTTTTTATTCAAAACATACAATTAAAGAACGAGTAAAAATGAAAAAACGATTAGGTAATCGATATAAGAATTGATCGATGTAGATCGCGACTAGCAGTGCGAATCGCAGCGCATAGCGACGCGGCTGCTTGGGAATCTCGCGTTACGCAGCTCCAGACTCCGGCGCAATCGCAGTACACAGAGCATAACAAACAGAGACTGTAGACGCTATCAATTTTTAATTCCGAAAAATATAGGTACTTTTTTGTAAAGAAATGTATCGTAATTTTTTTTGTTACAATTATTATTATAGAAAATAACCGGATTAACATACAAAATTCTAAGTACCAACTTCCAACACAATTTTTTTGTATGATTGATTGAAACTGACAACATTTATTATAGGCACAAGTTTTTATTGTATACATAAGTACCTAGCAATTGTTTTTGATATATATTTATTCATATCATGAGTTGCACTTAAATATAAATATGTATAACAAACATTACTTTTCTGGTTTACATCTTTGGTATTGATTTCAAAATACTAATATTAAATACTAGCTGTGCCCGCGGCTCCGCCCGCGTGGAATTCGGTCTGTGTCAGTAAGCGGCTAATTCACCCCTAATTTCTCTCCCGCTACCCTGGCGGCGGAACTTGAAGTAAAGTTGACAGATGGATACGCTAGAGGACAGTAGTCCTAATAAAATATTTTACAATTACCACTAAATGAAACTACACTCATAAATGAATCTTTTTTTTATTATTTTTTTTGGCATGATTTAAACGACATACAGAGTATAGTAGGTGTATATCGGACGATACAGGACCACTTTTGTTTTTATACGTTTATGTCTACTGCAAATATCATCCAAATCGATCCTCCCGTCAAATCAGTCAAAGCATGAAAGGTAAGAACAGGCGCGGTTGAAATTGGGGGAGGGGGGGTCACAAATGCAGAAATGATTTTTTTCTATTTGAGGTGCACTTGGAGGAGGGAGTTCCATGACCATGCAAATTTAACTCAATCGAGTGTAGTGGCTACCCCCCCCCCCCCCCCCCCTTTTAGACGTTGAATTTTTATAGGCTACGTATAACCTGGCTGGGGACAAAAACCGGCCAAGACCATGTCGGGCGATGTTCCGTGTAGAGTTTCGTAGATGCTGCCCTGTTACAAAACATCCGTTCAAAAGTCGTTTATTTGGCGGCGCTTACGTCATTTTACTATTCGGCACTTCCTTTCACTATGCATTTTTGACTAATAATTCAAAAACGGCTGGACCGATTTTATTCAATATAGTTTTTATTGAAAGTTCTTATCAGGCCTCACCAAATTTCAGTAGTGCGAACGGTAACTGAGCTAGACCGCGGACAGACGGACGGACATGGCGATATAACTGTTTCGTAATAAGGCCTAATTATGTACAGAAGCATACACTGCTTTACCTACACACATATTAAAATTCCATTGAAACCATTAGAATGACCGCCATTACACCGCCATGACCAACATTATTGCGCCGGCGGTCGGGGGGGGGGCGAATTTTCATTACGTTACCGTAGGTAATGAATTTTCATACGTTTTTACCACACTGTCACAGATAATACACTGATGTTACGTTACTGGTTGCAATAATGTTGGTAATTAATTACATACGGTTCTGAATGCGGAATAGAGGATTTATGATATTGGTAAGCACATTACAATGCACTAATGAACGACAGAGAAAAATAAAATACGTGAGTGTCGTGGAAAGTATGTGAATCGAGTGCGATTGGAACGAAGTTATGTTATTTAATTTTATTTCATTTTGACTTTTTTTTGCATTTTTTTTAAATTTTAGAAATTTTGAATGATTTGGAAATTTTGGAAATTTTGAAAATTTTGGATATTTTGGATATTTTGGATATTTTGGAAATTTTGGAAATTTTGAAAATTTTGGAAATTTTGACATTTTCGACATTTTTAAAATTCTCGATTTTAAGGTTCTCGACTTTTTTCACTTTTATCACTTTGTCACTTCTCAATTTCACTACACTTCACTTCACTTTATTCTATTTTATATATTTTTTATTCCATTCCATTTTACATGTTTCTCAATCGTATGGGTGTCGCGTTTTCGTGACGTGACGCTTTTTCGTGACTATCACGTGACTTTTTTTCGCCTTGGCCGGATCCGTGAACCGTCCGATAAGGAACTTCGTTCCAAAACCAACACCGGTTCTAACCCTACACCTCTGGCCCAAGAAGTATTATGACCGAAAAGAAATTCGAAGGGACTTATTTTTTTCAAAACAGTAATACATTATTAGATCTTAAAGATACAAAATAAGGCGTAGTTCTTCAAGAAAGAAAACAGCTTGAGAGACAGATAATGTACCTATTGTTTAATTATAAAGAAAAATAAATCCTAATCTGACTGCTTCACAAAACGTTTGATATGTTTATCTACACTCACATTGTAAGTTCTCTAAAACGTGTTCGAAAACGGTAGGCAATGCTAGCATTACCACAACCGATTTTACTATGATAAGCTTTTTATCTGTATCAGTAACGTAATTTTAACTTTACATGCTCAAATATTGATGTGTTATGAGTTTTGATAACATAATGTACACCTGCACGCTCCCGCGCGGCCGCCGATACGCGCCCGCGCGACCGCCGGCACAATCGAGTTGGCCATGGCGGTGCAATGGCGGCCATTCTATGGTTTCCGAATAATGCATTTAGGATAAATAATACGAGTGTAGATAAATCAGTGTATGTAACTGTACGTAATTAGGCCTTAAAACACTCGTGTGATCTTATTATGAAAACCACACTCATGTTTTAAGGACCCTTATTACGTAACAGTTACATAAACTACTATTTCCTACCTAAACGGTGTCCTATAAATGTTAGATGATTTTGTAGTAGTTTTTTGGTTTGGGCCATGCATCTTTGTACGTCATATATAGTCCTCGAACCTGCAATAACCCTTTGACATTCATGACATTTTCAAATATTTCTTAAGAGCGGGTAAAGGTAAATTTAAAGCATCGACGGGTAACAGGCGTCACATCCATTCTTTTTTTTTCAATTTTTTGGGCCTACGGTTCGAAAGTAAGATGGGGGGGGGGGGGGTTTGAAATAGAAACTATCCTTTGTCATTTCTCGAGACCCATACTATCTCTATACCAATTTTCATCTAAATAAGTTCAGCGGTAAAAAATAATTCCTCATACCACCTTCCACCCCCCTTTTCACCCCCACAAGGGTTTGAAAACTATCCTTTGACGTTTCTCAAGACTCAAATTATCTCCATACTCATTTCTATCTAAATCGTTTCAGCGGTTAAAAATTCTCCATACAAATTTCAACCCCATTTTCACCCCTACCAGGATTGATTTTCGGGATTAAAACTATATATTATCCTTTACCAGGACTCAAACTATATCTATACAAAATTTCATCAAAATCCGTTCAGCCGTTTTCACGTGATGCGCGGTCAAATAAACAGACAAACAGATAAACAGACAAACAAAAATTCTAAAAATTGTTGGAACGTGTTCTGTTATCGATTCTAAGTATCCCCAGCCAACTTTTTTTCGATTATCTTCCATGTACAGACTTTCGACCCTCTTCAGCTTTATTATATGTATAGATAGTTTGGCCAGCGACCATCTCACTTCAAGCATAGAAGAAGAGAATCATACTGCCTTTTTCTAACGCTAGTACCCTCACTACTAAAAGAAGTATGGGAATGCCTTATTACTTCTACCGTGACTGCGGCTTTTGGTTAGCATTACTTGAGGTACGCAATAGAGCGAATGACGATAACAGCCCGTCTTTTATTATTACTGATATATATCTTCTTATGTAGTTACCTTTACGATGACATTAATCAATTCGTTATAATCGGTATAAAATCTAAATTATTATGTATGTACATATCGTCGGGTGACAACCAAACCTCAAATGCCTTAGCCGTAGAACCTTAGCATAAGCATGAGCCATAATGAACCGTATTTGTAACTAACAAGGTATATTTTTGTTTCATTATTGTTTTGTAATTAGTGAGTTTTGGTTGTCAACTGACAATATTTTAATATTTGTGTTTAACTACTGCTGACAACTCTGTGTACAATGACCAAGCCATCCCACTTTCCATTTCCTGACTGCATTACAATAAGCTTTTTATATCGATACTTATTCGATGAAAACAATGTGCCTCCCGTAAAGGATCGGGAATGTTATCTTATAAAATATGCCTTTACCTATTGGTATTTCGATATCGCGCGGCAAAATATTTGGACAGGAGCGCAGCATTTGGAAAGCAGTATATATTTTATACGTTATAATATTGTAGTTTTATTAAATCATGGCTGTCATTTGCTCGAAATAGTATTGAAATACGAATACATAGCAACTACATTCATACTGTATTTTCTTTTCTCGATCTTAGTAATTCATTAGTGGTTTATAGTACAAATGATATGTTAATTCCATAACTTCAACTCACTAAAACTTCAGCATAGGGAACTATTAATGATTTTAAATTGTTAACCGTTGCAATTGATTCCACGAGACAGGCCTAGCCTAGTGGGGTGGTCATAGTTAAAACATTTTAGGTACTCAATATTTGTGGCAAATAAACTATTTTTTACGCTAACAATACCTACTGCTAGCCGCGATCCTCAGCAGTGAGGGAACGAGAAAGAAGAGAGTTATGGATGTTTTCTATGTATTTTAAGTATTTATTTTTATCAATCGATAATATAGGTATATCGTCGTCTAGTACCCACAATACAAGCCTTATTGAGCTTACTGTGGGACTAGGTCGATTTGTGTAAGATTGTCCCAAAATATTTATATTTATTTATTTATAATAAGTAGAAAACGTAGTAGATATCATTTATTTGTAAATTTTATTTATTGTTTGTAATTTTTTCGTTAGTTTATTAAAGTATTACTCAAAAATACTTTTGCTATTAAGGCGCTAGGCGCTAATTGTGGCCAAAAACTGTTACTTTCTAAGGCATATATCTCAATAACGGATCATTCAAAAAATTTGAAAAAAATATATGTGAATTACCATTTCATGTACAACATTGTCAACGTTTGAATAACTCGTGTAACGTATAGTTTCGTCGTTATTTAAATGTAACGAAATGTCGTTTTACGGTTAATTTTGCTTATATCTACTGAACGGCTCATTCGATCTATACATATAATAAAGCTGAAGAGGGTCGAAAGTCTGTACATGGAAGATAATCGAATAAAAGTTGGCCGGGGATACTTAGAATCGATAACAGAACACTTTCCAACAATTTTTAGAATTTTTGTCTGTTTATCTGTTTGTCTGTATATCTGTTTATCTGTTTGTCTGTTTATTTGACCGCGCATCACGTGAAAACGGCTGACCGGATTTTGTTGAAATCAACCCTGGTGGGGGTGAAAATGGGGTTGAAAGTTTGTATGGAGAATTTTTAACCGCTGAAACGATTAAGATAGAAATGAGTATGGAGATAATTTGAGTCTCGAGAAACGTCATAGGATAGTTTTCAAACCCTTGTGGGGGTGAAAAGGAGGTTGGAAGTTGGTATGAGAATCTTTTTACCGCTGAAAACTGATTTAGATGAAAATTGGTATAGAGATAGTATGGATCTCGAGAAAGGACAAAGGATAGTTTCATCTTAAAAACACCCCCCCCCCCCCCCCCCCATCTTACTTTGGAACTGTAGGTCCAAAAAAATAAAAAAAATAATGGAAGTGAAGCCTGAAAGGTACTTTCAATAAAAAATATCTATCTTCTATACATATAATAAAGCTGAAGAGGGTCGAAAGTCTGTGCATGGAATATATTCGAAAAAAAGTTGGCTGGGGATACTTAGAATCTATAACAGAACACGTTCCAACATTTTTTTTGAATTTTTGTCTGTTTATCTGTTTATCTCGGAAATGATCCCTTAAGCGGATGCAAAAGGGCTGGAAGTTTACGTGGGGAAGAAGCAACCAATAACCGCTGTACGTATTTAGATGAAATTTGGTATTAAAATAATTTGTAATTTTTTGGGCAAGGTGTTCATATTTATAACATACTAGCTTTTGCCCGCGGCTTCGCTCGCGTTAAATGCGGGGTAACACGGATCCCCTTTGCCCCCCGGAATGCTCGATACAAACTTCCACCCCCCATTTTAGGGAAGTGGGGGGTTAGAAAGAGACAAAGAGTAGCCTATGTAGTGACATAGGCCTATATAGTGAGAGTGCTCCATCCCTTCAACTATCTCCTTAAAAAATCACGTCAATTCTTCGCCCCGTTTTGCCGTGAAAGACGGACAAACAAACAAACACACACACTTTCCCATTTATAATATTAGTATGGATTACCCGTCGATGCTTTAAATTTACCTTTACCTTAAGAAATATTTGAAAATGTCATGAATGTCGAAGGGTTATTGCAGGTTCGAGGACTATATATGACGGACAAAGATGCATGACCCAAACCAGAAACTACTACAAAATCATCTAACATTTATAAGACACCGTTTAGGTAGAAAACATATCAAACGTTTTGTGAAGCAGTCAGATTAGGATTTATTTTTCTGTATAATTAAACAATGCGAGTAGGTACATTATCTGTCTCTCAAGCTGTTTTGATATGTCTTCTTGAAGAAGAGTTTCTTTTCGGTCATAATACTTCTTGGGCCAGAGGTGTAGGGTTAGAACCGGTGGTAGTTTTGGAACAAAGTTCATTCTCGGACGGTTCGCGGATGGGGGGCTAGGCGAAAAAGCGTCACGTCACGAAAACGCGACACCCATACGATTGAGAAACATGTAAATAAAATAGAATCGGTTTATAAAACAGAATAAAGTGAAGTGCAGTGAAGTGTAGTGAAAGTGAGAAGTGACAAAGTGATAAAAGTGAAAAAAGTCGAGAACCTAAAAGTAAAAAATGTCAAAAATGTCGAAAATGTCAAAAATGGCAAAATTTCAAAAACTTCCAAAATTTCAATAATTTAATGTAAATTTTCCTAAATTTCCTAAATTTTCTAAATTTCCTAAATTTCCTAAAAGTCCAAAAAATACAAAAAAAACTAAAACCACAAAATTTAAGAAAAAGTCAAAAATTATATAACATAACTTCGTTCCAATCGAGTGTTCCACGACACGCGTATTTTATTATACTCGCGTTCATTAGTGCATTGTAATGTGCTTACATTGAAGAATAAATATCTTGATCTAAACCAATATCATAAATCCTCTATTCCGCGTTCAGAACCGTATGTAATTACCACCATTATTTCAACCAGTAACGTAACATCAGTGTATTATCTGTGACAGTGTGGTAAAAACGTATGAAAATTCATACGGTAACGTAATGAAAATCCGCCCCCGACTACTATTTATCTCTTTATAGGGTTCCGTAGTCAACTAGGAACCCTTATAGTTTCGCCATGTCCGTCCGTCTGTCTGCGGTCTAGCTCAGTCACCGTTCGCACTAGAAAGCTGAAATTTGGTGAGGCCTGATAAGAACTTTCAATAAAAACTGTCTATACATATAATAAAGCTGAAGAGGGTCGAAAGTCTGTACATGGAAGATAATCGAAAAAAAGTTGGCCGGGGATACTTAGAATCGATAACAGAACACTTTCCAACAATTTTTAGAATTTTTGTCTGTTTATCTGTTTGTCTGTTTATTTGACCGCGCATCACGTGAAAACGGCTGACCGGATTTTGATGAAATTTTGTATAGAGATAGTTTGAGTCCCGGGAAAGGATAATATATAGTTTTAATCCCGAAAATCAACCCTGGTGGGGGTCAAAATGGGGTTGAAAGTTTGTATGGAGAATTTTTAACCGCTGAAACGATTAAGATAGAAATGAGTAAGGAGATAATTTGAGTCTCGAGAAACGTCATAGGATAGTTTTCAAACCCTTGTGGGGGTGAAAAGGGGGTTGGAAGTTGGTATGAGGAATTTTTTACCGCTGAACTGATTTAGATGAAAATTGGTATAGAGATAGTATGGGTCTCGAGAAAGGACAAAGGATAGTTTCATCTTCAAAAAAGCCCCGCCCCCATCTTACTTTGGAACTGTAGGTCCAAAAAAATAGAAAAAAATAATGGAAGTGAAGCCTGAAAGGTACTTTCAATAAAAAATATCTATACATATAATTTTTTTTTTTTTTTTTTTTATACCACGACGGTGGCAAACAAGCATACGGCCCGCCTGATGGTAAGCAGCTACCGTAACCTATGGACGCCTGCTACTCCAAAGGAGTCACATGCGCGTTGCCGACCCTTTACAAAAAGGAGGATTCACTGTGTTGACGACTAAAGGAACAAGAAGGTCCCTCATCGTGAACACACTGGGTCCTCTTTGAGCTCTTTGGCAACCTTACTCACCAGCAGGAACACAACACTATGAGTAGGGTCTAGTGCTATTTGGCTGTGGTTTTCTGTAAGGTGGAGGTACTTCCCCAGTCGGGCTCGCGCGACTATAAATAGTTTTCATCCCGAAAATCAACCCTGGAGGGGGTGAAAAGGGGGTTGAAAGTTTGTATGGATAATTTTTTATAGAAATTAGTATGGAGATAATTTGAGTCCCGAGAAACGACAGAATAGTTTTCATCCCGAAAATAAACCCTTGTGGGGTGAAAAGAGGGTTGAAAGTTTGTATGAGGATTTTTTTACCGCTGAACTGATAAAGATGAAATTTGGTATAGAGATAGTACGGGTCTCAAGAAAGGACAAAGGATAGTTTTCACCCCGAAGAAGGGGTAAAAAGGGAGTTGGAAATTTGTATAGGGAATTATTAACCGCAGAATCGATTTAGATGAAGGTATTGAAATAGTTTGTAATTTTTTGGTCAAGGTGTTCATATTTATAACAAGCTACCCGTCGATGCTTTAAATTTACCTTTACCCGCTCTTAAGAAGTATTTGATAATGTCATTAATGTCAAAGGGTTATTGCAGGTTCGAGGACTATATATGACGGACAAAGGTGCATGGCCCAAACCAGAAACTACTACAAAATCATCTAACATTTATGGGACACCGTTTAGGTAGGAAAACATATCAAACGTTTTGTGAAGTAGTCAGATTTATTTTTCTTTATAAATAAACAATAGGTACTTTATCTGTCTCTCAAGCTGTTTTGATATGTCTTCTTGAAGAACTACGCATTATTATTTTACATTTTTTTTTAAAGTGGGTATTCCACTCATACATTAGTATGTTATTCAATCAAATACAAACATTGAAAACATTGAAAAAATAATCAACCCAGTTGGACTTGAACCAACATCGATACGCCTTACCGGGGCTCGATATTGCTTTACCAATTAAGCTATGGGTTCAGTTACCGAGCTGACGAAATTCTCAATGCCTTCAATCATCTTTTTGCATTTATTTTTACATCGACTTTATAGCAGCCGTAAGCGACATCTAGGTGCCAACCACTAGAGTTAGATACCCTTCCCGCCGACCCTTTTACAAGTGTCACAACGGAAATAACAGATGGCGCCTGCTATCAACTCATAATTATTCAAGTCCAACTGGGTTGATTATTTTTTCAATGTTTTCAATGTTTGTATTTGATTGAATAACATACTAATGTATGAGTGGAATACCCACTTTAAAAAAAATGTAAAATAATTATGAGTTGATAGCAGGCGCCATCTGTTATTTCCGTTGTGACACTTGTAAAAGGGTCGGCGGGAAGGGTATCTAACTCTAGTGGTTGGCACCTAGATGTCGCTTACGGCTGCTATAAAGTCGATGTAAAAATAAATGCAAAAAGATGATTGAAGGCATTGAGAATTTCGTCAGCTCGGTAACTGAACCCATAGCTTAATTGGTAAATCAATATCGAGCCCCGGTAAGGCGTATCGATGTTGGTTCAAGTCCAACTGGGTTGATTATTTTTTCAATGTTTTCAATGTTTGTATTTGATTGAATAACATACTAATGTATGAGTGGAATACCCACTTTAAAAAAAAAATGTAAAATAATTATGAGTTGATAGCAGGCGCCATCTGTTATTTCCGTTGTGACACTTGTAAAAGGGTCGGCGGGAAGGGTATCTAACTCTAGTGGTTGGCACCTAGATGTCGCTTACGGCTGCTATAAAGTCGATGTAAAAATAAATGCAAAAAGATGATTGAAGGCATTGAGAATTTCGTCAGCTCGGTAACTGAACCCATAGCTTAATTGGTAAAGCAATATCGAGCCCCGGTAAGGCGTATCAATGTTGGTTCAAGTCCAACTGGGTTGATTATTTTTTCAATGTTTTCAATGTTTGTATTTGATTGAATAACATACTAATGTATGAGTGGAATACCCACTTTAAAAAAAATGTAAAATAATTATCAGTTGATAGCAGGCGCCATCTGTTATTTCCGTTGTGACACTTGTAAAAGGGTCGGCGGGAAGGGTATCTAACTCTAGTGGTTGGCACCTAGATGTCGCTTACGGCTGCTATAAAGTCGATGTAAAAATAAATGCAAAAAGATGATTGAAGGCATTGAGAATTTCGTCAGCTCGGTAACTGAACCCATAGCTTAATTGGTAAAGCAATATCGAGCCCCGGTAAGGCGTATCGATGTTGGTTCAAGTCCAACTGGGTTGATTATTTTTTCAATGTTTTCAATGTTTGTATTTGATTGAATAACATACTAACTACGCATTATTTTGTATCTTTAAGATTTAATAATGTATTACTATTTTGAAAAAAGTAAGTCCCGTCGAGTTTCTTTTCGGTCATAATACTTCTCGGGCCAGGGTGTAGGGTTAGAACCGGTGGTAGTTTTGGAACGAAGTTCCTTATCGGACGGTTCGCGGATGGGGGCTAGGCGAAAAAAAGTCACGTGACCGTCATGAAAAAGCGTCACGAAGAAGTGTAGTGAAAAGTGAAAGTGAGAAGTGACAAAGTGAAAAAAGTCGAGAACCTAAAAGTAGAAAATGTCAAATATGTCAAAAAAAATTCAAAAACTTCAAAAATTTCCATAATTAAAAAAAAATTAAAAATTTCAAAAATTTGAAAAATTTCAAAAAATTCAAAAATTTCAAAACATTCAAAAATTTCAAAAAAATCGAAAAAATCGAAAAATTCGAAAAATTCGAAAAATTCAAAAATTTCAAAAATTTCAAAACAGCTGACAGCCGGCACAATAAGGTTGGTCATGGCGGTGTAATGGCGGTCATTCTAATGGTTTCCGAACACGTCATTTAGGATTTGTAAAATGTGTGGAGATAAAGCAGTGTATGCTTCTGTACGTAATTAGGCCTTATTACGTAACAGTTACATAAACTACTATTTATCTCTTTTTAGGGTTCCGTAGTCAACTAGGAACCCTTAGGCCCTCCGCTCACGACGCGACGTCGTAGACGCGTCTCGTCGTGTGCGGAGCGAAGTGAATTTGTATGCAGGCTACTCACAAGCGACGCGTATCATACGCGTATGAGACGAAAGTCGCTTGAGAGTAGCGTCGTGAGCGGAGGGCCTTATAGTTGCGCCATATCCGTCCGTCTGGCTGTCCGTCTGACCGCGGTCTAGCTCAGTGACCATTCGCCCTAGAAAGCTGAAATTTGGTATCAGTATGTGCATTAATCACGCCGCCAAAGTAATAGAATAAAAACTAAAAAAAAATTTTTATTAGGGTACACATAAAATGGGGGGGTGAATTTTTTTTCGCTCCATATATCGTGTTAAGTGTTGGATATTATTGAATAGGTCTTTTAAAAAGAATGGAGGTCTTCTAATAAATTTTTTGGATGAAACTGATAGTTTCGTAAATATTAGATCTGAAAGTTCAGGCGTCTCCTCCATCTAACTTTTGAACCGTGGGTCCAAAAAAATAGAAAAAAATAATGGAAGTGAGGCCTGATAAGAACTTTCAATAAAAGCTATATTGAATAAAATCGGTTTAGCCGTTTTTGAATTATTAGTCAAAAACGCATAGTGAAAGGAAGTGCCGGATAGTAAAATAACGTAAGCGCCGCCGCCAAATATCCCTTAATAAACGATCTTTTGAACGGAAATCATTACTGACCCCCTCAAAAAAAATAATTTCTGCATTTGTGACCCCTCCCCCCCCCCTATGACAACCGCGCCTGTTCTTACCTTTCATGCTTAGACTGATTTGATGGGAGGATCGATTTGGATGATATTTGCCGTGGACATGAACGTATAAATACAAAAGTGGTACTGTATGTTTTAAACGACATACAGTACCACTTTTGTATTTATACGTTGACATGACAAAAAAAATGTATAACGACAAAAAAGTATTGATTTTCGTGTGTAGTTTCATTTAGTGGTAATTGTAAAAAAAAATATCAGGACTACTGTCCTCTAGCGTATCCATCTGTCAACTTTACTTCACGTTCCGCCTCCAGGGTAGCGGGAGAGAAATTAGGGGTGAATTAGCCGCTTACTGACATAGACCGAATTCCACGCGGGCGGAGCCGCGGGCACAGCTAGTAATTATTATAAAGCTGCCCGCGCGCCTCTGTGTAAAGTCATATTCTTTGAACATCGTTCCGGTGCAGTGTGGCGGATTTACGTACGATCGCAATGAGAGGGGTAAGCGGGTAGAGCACCCTACACAGCGCCCAAACGCTCAAGGACACTCTGGCAACAATCATCTTAAATGTGACCAAACCCTCCGGTGCCCGAGGCCAGATCTGGCCTCGGGCACCGGACCGGATCCGGACCGGAGGGTTTGGTCACTTTTTCTGAAGTATATGACATCTATTTCCAGTTTATATATAGTAGTGTAACTACTTAAAAATTGCAAATCAAAAAAATATTGAACAAAATAATTTGATTTGCTTCAAGATTTACTTTTGCTATTAAATCAACATTTATTGTATTTATTGGGCAAACCCTGTATGAAATAATTTCCACTTAAAGCGCGTTAAAAGTGATTTAAAGCGCTCCGCGTTAGACAACAGATTATCTTGAGCATCGTAATTTACTTATCGCGATGCTATCCGCCCCCATTTTCTCTCCTACGACTTGATAAGATGAAATTACTGATATTATTGAAAGAGAACCACCTACGAGCAGACATCGTTAGGAAACACATGGTAGAAGGAATCATCGTGCATTCCCAAAAAATAGCATATGGCCGAGGACAGGAAATACATAAAGTGGCGACAATACCTAACTAAGACTGAAATACAAATTAAAATAATAAATCAATTACACCAAACGTAGACCATTTATTGCATTATATTAAAAAATATTATATTTTAACCCCCTTATTCATAAACGGCCACTAAAGTTAAGAGATCGCTGATAATCGTTTGTCCCTTTCCGGCCAACCTATATGAGGGAAAGGGACAAACGATTATCAGCGATCTCTTAACTTTAGTGGCCGTTTATGAATAAGGGGATAAGTTATTGTATCATAAGTAACGCATTCAAATAAATAAATTTGTAAAAAAACTACAAGTCTTAAAAACCATGACCACGTGACATACAAATGAACTGAATACAATTGAAAATAAACCATCGGCGTTTGCGTATACGCAAAAGCTAGGACTGAATGACATAGCGGACCTTGGCACGCTTCAAAACATTTCATAAGAGAGATCTATTTTATTAAGCTTATATTTTTTTGTAGATGTTTTATTGGATTACTGTTAAAACTTGGTGGGATAAGTGCTATCGGATCTATGTAAACTGTACATGAATGTGTCTTAAGTATCGGCAATAACGCCACATATGGTACGTATAATATTATAAGTGCTCTTCATAGTCTACGAGTCAGGTACAAATTTTATCAGTGTATGGTCAGCTGCAGAGTCCCCTTGCATACTATCTGTGCAGCGGACTGTACATTAAACTGTGTGAAAATCTTATGACATGAAGAATGCAACACAGATAACAATAAGTGAAATCATATTTAAAATTATTGTTATATCTTATTCTTCACACAGCGTAACTTAGCCCAGAGTAAGTTAACCGAAAGACTGCTTAATTGTGTTAAAACTGCTTACTATATATTAAAGCACCGTACCCATTCAATTACTATTATTAAGCTATTTATTTAAAATTAAGAGTAAATATGCTCGTAAGGATTTGTGACCGTGTGACGCCGCGAGGACAGGCGAGACGTCGGGACAGCGCGACGTATTGTTTAGCCGCGTTATTTAACGCGATTGAAATTTCATCGAAACCGCCGCCTAATGCCGGTGCTTATGTGTGTGAACCTTGCAATATCATGTGCTTTAGCTTGAACAAAATAATGCACTGCGGACATCTTAATACATCCTCGTGTGTAGTTTTTTTTAGGGTTCCGTAGCAAAGACGGAACCCTGATAACTATATATCGTCATGTCCGTCTATCCGTCCGCCCGTCCGTCCGTATGTCACAGCCATTTTACTCGGAAACTATAAGACGTATCTTAATAAAATTCATACTTAAGGTGTATTTTGCATGCCGCTATTTATATATGTAGTTAAATTGCAGAAAAAATATTGTTAGACGGGACGACGCTCCATACATTTAACTAACTTTCAATTATTTTTTTTACCTAATAATCCTAATATTAACATTTTGCACATCAATCCATAGGGTCTTTATAAATATTTGAGGAATAATCGCTTCAGTCAGAAAAATTGTGTCCCCCCTGTAACTTTTTAACGGTTAACTTAAAAAAATAAAATAAAAATTAAGAAGATGCGCCTTATCACATCCTTACTACAAAAAATATTTTGAACATTATTGGTTCAGCCATTTTTGAGTAAGTAATCTCCAAAAAACTTCTTATATAGGCATCAGATACGACCTTTTGGTACTAGTTTTCTTCTTATTCCACTGAAGGTACGGAATCCTCAATTATGCGTGGTCCGACACGCACTTGGCCGGATTCTTTTAAATTTAAGTTTTTCTCTGCTGTTTAGGAGCGTTTTAGCAATGAAAATATAGTGTTATTCTAAGTACTTTTAGATGTGCTTACCGCTTAGTTCATGATAATCATGATCATGACGTTCATGACAGCTTAAAAATGATTGTGCGGACTGTCTTAAATGAAATCATAGCTGGGAAACATTCAATAACTGTTTGTTATTGTACTGTTGTTTTTATATTTTTATAACGGCCTCCTAACCTAGTCGGTAGTGACTCTGCCTATGAAGCAGGAGGTCCTGGGTTCGAATCCTGGTAAGGGCATTTATTTGTATGTTTGTTACTGAGTTATGGTTGTTTCTATGTATGTAAGTATTTATCTATATCTACCTGGGGGCATGGTAGTGTCCCCGCCAAGTCGAGCAAAACAAACAACAATGGCACGGCCGTACCATCCTTTTCCCGAAGTCATTCAGGCCATTTTCGACCCCCCTTCTAATTATGTTGTTGATAAAGCTAGAAGTCTGATATTTCTGTGATAAAGAGACCATAACACAAGGAAGATATATTCCCAATATCATGCATTTCAACATATTACTTTAAGAATTATTGTCAGTCAAGTCAAAGTTTCTTAATTTTGTCACTGACTCACTTACGATTATCGTATATCTAAGGTACTTGTAGGGTTTAGCTAGTTATGGGACAAAAAAAAATTTCGGCATGAAAAGCCAAAAATTGAGGAATACTTTTCCCATACAATTTGTATGAAAATGAAATATTTAATTTTTTACAAGCTATTGTGCTAATCGAGTCCATTCCTATCCAGTATCAATAGTTTCTTAGGTGAAACTTACGATAATGTACTCAAAAGCCACAAATTAAAGAAGTATTTTTCCATACATTTATAATTCATTCGACGTTACTTGCATGGAAAGTGCTTGATTCCATTTTTTTCCATTCCTATGCATTTTGTGCATCCTGATTAAACCTAAATTATTGTTAGTACCTATACAACTGCAAAGCCTTTTGTCATTGTGCTTTTGTTTTTTTTTACATATTTATTTTTCTCGTTGAATCAATCATCAACTCAATGAATCAATCAATTAAATGCGAAGCTATGGACAAAATACTTTAATAAAATTGGTGTCATTGAATACAGTCTAAAGTTCGTCAGATTAAAAATAATATTCGAACTGCAAAGCAAAGATCACTACGAAGTACTACGAACACACTCAGAAAATCTTTGTCCAGCAAAAACGAAAATGTAATGACGTTTAATTAATTACTTCCATAACTGTTAAATTATCATAGTCACAGCAATGACGCGTAGTCAGAGTGATTGCGAGGCAACCGGATGGCTCGCGGTATTTAAGCTCCTGAAGTGATGAGGAACCGATCTGTGCATCCCAAGCTGACCCAACTTGGACTGGGGCGGAAATAGAGGGGGGTGCGAAATTTTTTTTTTTATCGCGAGGCAACCGATTGAAACAGCGGTTGCCTGAAAGTGCGTACGCTGGTTATATAATACAATTTTAATGCCATCGCTCCAGGTGCGACTGGACGGCGTGTACGTCCCTCGTCACTTCAGGAGCTTAAATACCGCGAGCCATCCGGTTGCCTCGCGGTCACTCTGACTACGCGTTATTGCTCTGAATATCACACTTCATCTCGTAGCATAACATTAACCAACTTCTTACACATCTCGCTAAACGCATACCAACACCATGTTATCATCGGTCGGTATTCAGGAAATCCAGTATCTCCATATGAAACTTGAAAACATCTTTACTCATCTCACAAATTCCACTAAAAACATAAAATGTATGGACATGTGAGTTTTTAAGTGGGGCCGGGAATCGAACCCAGGCTCGTTACTCGAGTCTAATGAACCGCCACTTCATTAGCGCCGCAAAAACGCCGCCTGCCGCGCAGCTCTATGCATCTTGTATGAGACACCCAGCAGGACAGGGATTATTCTGCAACAGGCTGCCATTTGTACGTTTTACTTTATATTTTATTCTAACACATATTCTAGGTCCGTGTCCCAACATTTAAAATAAATCTGAAGTCTACTTAATAATAAAAAATATCTGGCTGCAATTACATTATTTTACTTTATGATCTATTTGGCTGTTGTTAGGTTATTACCTATCCAAAAAAAAATCTATCTTAAAACACATTAAATTTATGAAACTCGCTTGATTTTTCAAAATGTTCTCTGGTTAAATGTCAATTTTTGCAGAAAAAATATTCGACAGGACAAAAGTTCAGCAAAATAATGCAATAAACTATTAAATTCACTAAAGCTATTGCTATTGATAAAAGCTATTGAGTAGTATTTTTTTAAGGATTGATAAGCCAAGTTGTTTTATTGCATTATTTGCATGTATTCACAGACTAGTTTTCTAGAAATTCTCTCCGCTACCTCGCAGAATAGCCCACCGGTAAGCCAGTTAGCCCGGCGATGTATTGCGTATTGTGCGCTACAAATTGATTGGCGCATCACAGACACCGCCGCCTGTGCCTGTCACTTCGTCACTCCATGCGAGTAAACCATACCCAACTTACAAATTACAATCCTTCAACACCAAATCAAACCTTATTGTAAGCTATTAGAGCCCAAATATCATGAAGCAAATGGTAAATATAACTTGGTGAAATGTGAATTCTGGATCAGCTGGACTCAGTGAAATTTGGGTTCTATTTATCAGGTTTAAAGTTGTGATCGAGTTGATAAGGATAATGAAATTAATGTTGGTGTAAAAATATGTCAAGCGACACACAGAAGTGTCAATTGTAAGGGATTTCTACTGATCGGCGTATAATTTTATCGAGGGAACTGCGTCATTTTATTCTAACCGACTGCAGATAATAAATGCGCACACGGAATGTTGCATTTTTATAAAACAATGTCAAGTTTCTTCGCATATTACGAGTATAAGTACATATTACCAAAGCCTCACAAAGTATTTGAGAACAATCTGTAGAAAACCAAAATACATGAAATTTATGTTTTCCAACGGAACGTTGAAAAACGTGAAACAAATATGCCGACCCCAGCCCATGCCTCTGTGCTATCAAGCTACGAAATTATGGGACTGTATTTTAAAATCACTACAACGGACAACATTAAGGTCGGTAGGTATGCACTTGTTCACAAAAGCTTCTCTCCGGTTGCATCGTATACATTGCTGGCCGGAAATGTTGAATGATAATTATTACACAGATGCTGAGTTCGCTTAGTAAGTAAATACATAAATAAGTACATTAAATCCAACGATATGAATATCTCTTTGTTGACTTTTACCATGGTTAGTTATATTATAATTATTATAAACCACAAATAAGTAGATAGGTAGGTATACAAACGACAAAACATAGTGTGTACCTACACCAAAATACCGCTGCTAATTTTACTTCATAGTAACAATTAAGTAATGCAAACTTGTAAACTGTCAGAGGATCTTTTCAAAGTTGGCTCCTGACCACTGTCACTTCCTTCTAGATTAGGTTCTAAATGACTAGAACAATTCCACAAGCAGTTTTTTTTTCAACGTAAATATTTAATTAAATACCTATAAGAATAGATTATCAGGTTGAATAATAATCAAATAAAACTTCTCCCCTTCTTTGTAACCAATGGATGTTCTCATGGGGATCGCAGACCACCAGCGCCGGCACGGTAGCCCGGGGTCGCGGGTTCGATCCTCGCATAAATATTGTATCTACAACAATTCAGAACATTTTTGTCCGAGCATGTCTTTGAATTTATTGAACCTGTGCTACCATTGTTTATTGAATATATGATCTTTTTGCGCACTTCATTACGAAGAATGTTTGCTCGAGAAATATTACGGAGGAAATTTAAAAAATAAATGTTCTCTTATTTTGTTATCTACATATTAAAACAACTAGAAAATTATCAAGAGACTTTTTCTTTATATTTGCTTAATTTTTTTATATTCTAAGTAGGTACACCTGTTATGATTAATAATACAGACTCAGTATAGTGCACAGTTAAAAAACCATCAGGTATGATCATAGAGAATTCAACCAACCGGAGTCGCCATTGGCAGGCGTTCCCCTCTGCCGAAAACATATGACCATTGGTCATACACATGTATGGACTGACGTTTATTTGACGTAGCTATTTGTACGTTACGTACGAATAGCCATACATTTGACGCTTCCCTCCCCCGCAAAAATTGGCAGACTTTTTTGTATAGAAAATGACAGACATGTCTATGCCATCCGGGTTGAATTCTCTAAGGGTATGATATACATGTTTCCTGTAACTAAAATGCTACACCATCACAAGTTTTAATATAAGTATAGCTTCTTGAAAAAAATGCCGGAAGGGGTAAGAGTCCGAGCTTTGGAATGCGGTTACTCATAATCGAACCTACGTACTAAAGTATAATTTCAATTTCCCAACCAAATAACCTTTAATTAATAATCAATTCGCAACGTCTTATAAATCACAATAGCAAAGGATATACATTAGTAATAATAATTTATGATGCTGCAGCCAGCCTACCCTCCGGCTATCTGTGCGATACGCACCTAATCTAATCTATCTTATGTTATGTTATCTAACACTAGAACACTTCGGAGTGCATAATAAATATGCTTGGAGTTATGGGGTGCATTTTGATAGCACGGTTTTTAGATTTAAAGGAGCATGTGAAGAGGGATTTATTTATTTCTAATTTATCTTTATACTTTCAGCTCTCGCGGTCGTTTGGCTACCAAGGCAGCAGCTTTTCCTTCCAAATTGTAACAAACATGAAGCTGAGCAAATGTTAATGAGGTAAGCCCAGGCCAATATATCGAGCTTTGTACCTAGCTACCTCGGCTTAAGTTTAACAACAGACTTTATCTTTATGTATGCCACAAGGGCTAAAGAAAGCTTCTTGATTTTACTGATGGTTATTTTTGCAAAGTGATTACGATTAGGTACAGTTGAAACGGACATTATATATTTAGGTACTTACTTAGGCCTACATTATTAAAACAAAAGCGAACATGATTATGGAATCCATACTGCGTTTACGATTATGGCGTGTAATACTTCATTAAATATTCATAGACCGTGGGAAATATCCGTAAACCACAATGTATTGCAACAAATATATTATAACAGGTGGATTTGTTGTACAATTAGATATTTTTACAGTCATAACAACATATTTTAACATTTTGTTATTTAATTATATGCCTATTTACTGCTGGAGGCCTACAATATTACTTAGATATATCGAGCTTTAGCAGTCCGATGGCAATAAATTAGCACGCTTGACAGTGCTAACGTGTTATAATTATAACTAGACAAAACGTACACTTTATAAATTATTCGTTTTCTCGGTGGTAATTATAGCTTAACCTATACGTGTAATAATTAACAAATCCTCATTTGCCGGTAGTTACCTGAGCATTAGCAGTCCTTGGCTGGTTTTAATGGCTGGTGAGTTATCTCGAATTAATTATTACGATAAAATCGCCGATACATGCATTGTGAGAATAACGTTTTTCCGATAGATTAATGTCTCATATCCATATGCAGAGTTGTTAAGATGATTTGTAGTGTTGGGGGCTAATCTGTAATAGGCAGCTTGTAAGTTACGAAAGTGAAAATGACTCTTAAGTTAACTATAACTAGTAGGTTAGTACAAAACACACTTAAAAACAGCTGATATATTAAAAAATATATATTGTAAAATGTTTCACACATTTCCCAATCGCTTCAATAATTTAATTTTGACTTGAAAATAATAAAAAAATATGCTCCATTTTTCTGTAAGGTAGCATTGATTTCATCATTAGATCTATATTTTGTTCTCATCAAGCTTATATTTCACAAATTTAATGTACGTACAGTGAGATATTCATTCCAGTATTGTTGCTTTTATACAAAATTTTCAGAATGATATACTCGTATATGAATGATGATGGAATTGTGGTATCGTGAGCAGACGTCCGCTTATTACAAAATTATTTTTTGCGAGTGAGATTATCACATTAGTCTGTTTATGCTCCATTTTTATTCCTGACCAAAAAAAAATCGAAATAGGGGAAATAGTTGGTTTTTTGCGGCCGTATTGATTGACAATGTACCTTGAACCTATAACGAGTCAATACGAGTGAAACTGTAAAGTTAAAGATGTAATGCTTCGTGATAAATATGTATTTTTGTCGTGGTCCGGCTACCTTGATGGCCACGAAACGCGTGCTGCAAGCGAGCTCTACGATCTACCAAGTCAGGGTGCGTTTCCACCAGAGATGAGCGGGGAATATGATTTTTAAGAACCAATCATAGAGCTACGCTGTGCGAGGAGAAACAAATGAAATGATTGTATTGGTTAATTAACACTTTCCTCGCAACGCATCCTCGCTCATCTCTGGTGGAAACGCAGCCTTATAGTGGACGAGCTTAGTCGGCAGACGCCCACCGCCATACATTGAACGAGCATCGAGCGTGCACGCTGGAAACGTGCGTTTTGTGGCTGAGGTACAAGAGCATGGATACTTTGCTACTTACAAAGCAGAGCGATCATTCATTTAGATCGCTAAAAGGTATCTTGCTTCTAGGAAAACTGCCTCTTGTAGAAGTAATTCCCATGATACAACAAGTTCGATTCATTTGAAGCGCTGTCGTCATAAGAAGATCTTGTACGCTTCAAGGAGGAAAACCAGTGATGCATTTTTAATTCCTTGGAACGCCATTGTATGCAAATTTTTATGTGAGATCATAATTCTCCGTGTCTGTTGACAGCTGCATTCATAATAGGAAATGATTTCCAATTGGCTATTACCTTATACTTACATAGAGTTTTATTTTCCATAAATCCAGTTAAAAATAAAGAGAATTTAAAAATCCGACCGTCATAGGACATACGGACATCACAGACCCTATGTAATTACGATAAAACTGGCAGAACATTCGTGAGCTCGGAAAATTAATTAATAGATATCCGCAGCCCAGGCTTCGTCAGATGGCTTAGAAATGCAAATCCGCAACAGGCTTCATCCCATACAAACCAATGATGAAATCCGTAACAGGATTCGTCAAACTTACCGAGCAACCAGAGGCGATTGAGGCCATTTTACCGAAAATATAATATAGTATATTTTACATCCGACCCGAGCTTATCGCCATGTAAATATAATCGATATTTTTATTCTATACTGGACTGCACAGCTTGCTACTTATGTGCACATAAACTTAATCACCACGTAGTTAAGAAAATACTATTGATACAATCTATACACCGTGGGCCCATATAACTAGACAGATTTTAACAGTGTATTCCTGATCATATGTAGATACTAAAATGTCCTATAAACTTTTCTGGAATACGCCTAGTTTCAGAGTTAATACCAATAAAAAAATACACTTTTTATTATAACTAATCACTAAACGTCTTTCTAATGGCATTGTTGCCACTATTGGACATAGTTTACACGTCCTTATTGACAGATATCAAAATGACAAGGAAAACTTTGCAGAAACTAAATTTTTACAAAAAAAAAGTACCAATTTGTTTTAGGCGATAATTTTATTAATAACATTTGCTTTTCATGTGCAATAAACATTGAAAAAAAACCGGCCAAGTGCGAGTCGAACTTGGGCACCGAGGGTTCCGTACAAACCTGTAGCCTGTAGGTAACAAAAAATTTACGGTTTTCGCAATTTTTCCTTTATCTGTGCTATAAGACGTTGCTTCGTACCAAATTTCAAGGTTCTGAGTTCACGGGAAGTACCCCGTAGCTTTTGCGAGTGCCGAAAAACTCTAAAATTTGCAGCATAAACGACTGTATCTTTTGATTGCGTTGGCTTTTAAGTTTGATTTTTTCACAGCTCCAAGGGACAGTAGACCTGAGTATTTGATATAAATTTCAGCTTTCAACCATTTTTCTCAGGAACACGTGGAGGTTGATACCTTGACAGACAGACAGACAGACAGACAGACAGACGGACAACAAAGTGATCCTATAAGGGTTCCGTTTTTTTCCTTTCGAGGTACGGAACCCTAAAAATTAAAAAAAAATTTTTTTTGGCGAAATTGACCTAAAGTCACATAATATTTTTTCCTTCTTTTGGTCTTAGAAATTCGTGCTTAAGATCTGTCGGGTTATTCCAGCCCTCGGTGTATAAGTCCTCATCCTCATGTATAAAACCGAGTATAAACGGCTTATTTTATTTATATCAATTTATCGTATCTATTGTTAGCCGTTTCGTGGCTGTTTAACTAGATTCCAAAGCCAATACAGCTGGGTGCAAACGCGAACAAATGAGAAATTGTATCAGAAACTAAGAAAATAAAATTGAACCGCAGAGATCGCCCAGATTGAAACGTCCCTCAATAAATTTACCACGTGCCTTTAGAGCCTTTCAAAGCATAAAAACACCGCCCGCAGTCATAAATTATAAGAACATAAACACCCAATAAGTATTGAGCCTCGAGCGTTGCAAAAAAGGGACGATAAAGTTTTACTTTTCATACAAATGTGGGTTCCGCTAGTTAATATTTCTAAGACACCATTATTTGATTAAGGTGACAGTTGTTCTTTGTAATTTTCGGTTTTTAAAAATGTTGGTGGCTGTTGGTAAATGAGAGGTTATGTTTTAAAGGTTTCGATTTTTAAATTCTTAATATTCTAAAACTAAAATAATTGTATTTTATTTATTTTGATCCGTTTCACCGATTTTCATCATCATCATCATCATCTCAGCCGTAAAACGTCCACTGCTGAACATAGGCCTCCCCCTTGGACCTCCACACGTACCGGTTGGAAGCGACCTGCATCCAGCGTCTTCCGGCGACCTTAACAAGATCGTCTGACCATCTTGTGGGTGGACGTCCTACGCTGCGCTTGCTGGTTCGTGGTCTCCACTCGAGCACTTTTCAGCCCCATCGGCCATCTTCTCTACGTGCAATGTGGCCTGCCCATTGCCACTTCAGCTTGCTAATCCGGTGGGCTATGTCGGTGACTTTAGTTCGTCTACGAATCTCCTCATTTCTGATTCGATCACGTAGAGAAACCCCGAGCATAGCCCTCTCCATAGCTCGTTGAGCTACTTTGAGTTTTGAGATGAGGCCGATAGTGAAAGACCACGTTTCGGAGCCGTAAGTCAACACTAACACTAACACTGGTAACACACATTGATTAAAGACTTTTGTCTTGAGGCACTGAGGTATGTCGGACGAAAAGACATTACGTAGTTTCCCGAACGCTGCCCAACCGAGTTGGATTCGGCGGTTGACCTCTTTCTCGAAGTCGGACCTACCTAATTGGACTACTTGTCCTTGGTAGATGTACGAGTCAACAACTTACCGAGTTCCCAACAGAGACTGGGATGGGCACAACATTGGCATTTGACATAAGTTTCGTCTTGTCCATGTTCATTTTCAAGCCCACTCGTTGTGAAACTCGGTTGAGGTCATCGAGCATCATGCTGAGTTCCTCCATCGACTTTGCCATGACTACGATATCGTCGGCAAACCGAAGGTGAGTGATGTATTCGCCGTTGATGTTGATGCTAAGTCCTTGCCATTCCAGGAGCTTGAAGGCGTATTCCATTACGGAAGTAAACAGTTTTGGAGAGATAACGTCTCCCTGCCTTACGCCTCTTCGCAATGGAATCGCCTTCGTACTCTGCTCCTGCACTCGGACCGACATGGTGGCGTTACTATACAAACACTTCAACACTTCGATGTACCGATAGTCAATATGGCATCGCTGAATTACCGATTTTATAAAAAAAAATATTTTTACAATTTGTTTTTGCACTTTATCTCCTTTATCAAAATAGGCAGTGTGCTATAAGATTGCAAGTACTTAAAATTGCACTGGAACCCCAATACTCAGCCACTTAAACCATGTAATGGCTAACAAAACAACACCATAAATTTACCCTTAAAGAGGTGTTATAATTAATGTATGGTGCGTAAAAGGATGAACGTAAGAGCTCGGCTAATTTCTTATCCCTTTGTGCGGTCAAATTGTCATAATTTGTATGAAATAAATACAAATAATTATACACTTAAACATCTGTGGCGATTCGCATCAGGTTATCTTAAAAGTAATATGAATATATGGTTCGTTAAACCAGGTAGGTAGGTATGTAAGTATAGATACCTTTTATTAGTTTTCACTCAGCAAAGCAAATAATTTTGTTTTGTCAACCCTACAAATAAGAAATAAAAAGTTAACAAACTCTGTTTTTGTTTTGACAATATTTAGTGTATAAACCAATTGAAAGTATAAGTTATTGTTGTGCCCTACAGAGATTCCATTGGAATTACAAAGATCTAGTTAAAATTATTGTCCAACTTACAATAACAATAGTTTTGTCAGGCTACAAGGCTTGACTGGCACCATCTCTCAAATGAACACAACAAGAAACTCGGCACGAGTGGCAAAACCATAAAATTGTGTGTCGCACAACATCTTAGTTAGCCAATGATTTATAGACCAATAACTTTTGCAAGCTCGTATCTGACTCTGTTATTGGTACAGCAAAAACAACTTTGCTCCCACGTTTAGAGTTGAAATTCCAACAAAAGTTAATTATATATGGGAAATTGTTAACTTTTCTCTCGCCATGTGCCCAATGGAAAAAAAACTTTGCGCAAAATTGCAAGAACGCAAGTCATCGTAATTCTCGTTTGGCCGACGTGTTGCTTAGTTAATGTTTATAGGCAATGCCTGAGTCCTTTATTTTGAAACAGAGTTGTTACTGTTGAAATATTATTTCAAGGAAAACTCATGTTACTAACTTAAATTGTTAGCACAAGACCATAGCTATTTTAAGGAATCCGTATTTTCATATAAAAATAGAGCCCCATCTTTCGGAGATAATCCTTTAAAAAGTGGTACCCACTTTGTACCCACATATAATTCAACTCTGGTACGTCGGTAATTAATAAATATTTACACGTATTCAAGGACGGAGTTTAACACCTACAAAGCATACAATTAATCTGCCCTCACCATCCTCCTAGCTTTTGCCCTGGCTTTTTGCCAGGGCTCTAATAAGCCTGATGGGGTCCGCTTGGCAAGCTGTTCCCATGAGTTGGCGTGGGCACTAGTTTTTACGAAAACGACCGCCATGACCCTCCATCCCAGTGGGGAAACTAGGACTTATTGGGATAAGGCCCGGTTTCCTGATGATGTTTTCCTTCACCGAAAAGTCAGTAGTCTAGTAGTCAGTACAGAGAGTTCTAAGCAAGGAGAGGCCTTAGGTATCATTTCCCCTCTGTCAAAAGTATTGGCACGAAAATCCAGTACGTCTATAAAAACTATTTCAAAAATCGGTGTCACGCATTTTCGTCATCGTTGTCAATGGATAACAAGCTCCGTGAAAATCCCTTATGCGCTGTTTTTGAATGTAAAAAATGTTATATTTCATCTAGTTTACAAAAAGATGAAATATCATTGCAGATGTTAGTACAGTTTTACTTTATTTATCATTTACTTTCGAAATAAAAGATTTTACCCAAATCGAAAATTTAGCTTCGTTTACAGAATCGATTCAAAGACAATCGTTTTCTTTCTGACGAGCAGTAACTATTTTGAAGTTTGACACATATCCATATTTAAAATCACAAGGACTACTGTCTTCTATATTTTGTTTGAAATTACAAGCAAATATGATACTTGGCTTATTTTGTATGACATTTGGAAGGACTGCATCCGATAATGAACTATATGTTAAAATTTGTAAAGTCTCTAAATCAAAATCTATTGCTACATTTAGTGTTATGAAGTATAAAAAAAAATGTCAAATATGTTTGGTGTTTTCAAGTCAAAGGTAAATCTTTGTCGGTTGTCAGTAAAGCGTTGCTGTCATACAAATTCATTTAGAAATAAACTGTATTAACAACCGACAATGATGTACCTTTGACTTGAAAACATCACATGCGTGCTACCTAGCTCCCCTCAGATTTTGGCAGACATTTTTGTTTGGAAAGATGAGGCGAAGCGTTCTCCTTGTTTAGAACTTTATGAGTCAGTATGATAAAAAAAAGATAATAGTAGTTTATGTAACTGTTACGTAATAAGGGTCCTTAAAACATGAGTGTGGTTTTATGAAATGAGCCGCAGGCGAATTTCATAATAAAATCACACGAGTGTTTTAAGGCCTAATTACGTACAGTTGCATACACTGCTTTATCTACACTCATATTATATATATTAAATTAAGTGTTCGGAAACCATAGAATGACCGCCATTGTACCGTCATGGCCAACTCGATTGTGCCGGCGCTCGCGCGGGACCAATCGAGTTGGCCATGGCGGTAACATTATGTTATCAAATTCGATGTTCCAAATTTGAAACTCATTGCTTAACAATATTTGAGCATGCAACGTTAAAATTACGTTACTGCCGCAGATAAGAAACTTATTATAGTTAAATCGTTTGTTGTAATGCTTGTCATTGTCTACGGTTTTTGAACGCATTTTAGAGTACTTACAGTATGAGTGTAGATAAAAGATATTTATTCTTCAATTTAGGCACATTACAATGCACTTACTTCGAAAGTACGTAAGTTCTGTAAATCTCGGTGGTACGAGCCGGGGTTTGAACACGAAACCTCCGGACGTCTTACCGCCAGCCGCCGCTTCAATTAATTTAAGAACAAGACCAATTAATTGAATCTTATAATTTTATCCTATTACTGTAACCATGTCTTATACGACTATTATGGACATATAACTATGTATATCAATCTGCTTAATACTAACACTAATACCTTGATAAGAGTTATCTCCCAACACACCTTAGCATTAAGTTATTTCGCTCAGATACCAAACTGCTGAGTCCATTAATTGAACTCTGTTCTAGTTTACGAGGTGGCTACTATATTAACTATTTATTAACATGTTTACAACTAAAGCAATGTTTTATTCGACATTGTGCTGAGCTGTTTGTAGTAGTAGAATATTTTATTGTACAGTCAGCAGCAAAAGTTGCTTAGCGGGTGAGGTGTTCAGAATTATTTTCACGCGCTCTTATTCTTTTAACAACAAGGTCGTGTCAAGCTCATATTGAACACCTCATCCGCTTAGATACTTCAGCTGGTAACTATACAACAACGAAGAAATACAAGAGGGCAATTAACTAACACATACAATGTGAACAAAGATGAACGTGTCCGTTCCAAAACTCGATTTTGCAAAAATCACCATATTGATAAGAAAATAACACGTGGGGGTAGCCCATAGACCTAGGTATATTATAGTACCCTCCCCACTCCTTATCGCCAAACCTGAGCCGCACAACAGGCAGTTGAACTTTAACTATCTATCAGCGCGCACATTTCTGTTTTCGTCGCTCCAAAAAATTGCAAGTTTTCCAAAGTGCATATATTTTTTTTGTGGTATTTTCATAAAGTTTTATTGATGGATTCCAGTTATTCAGGTAAGAATCTATATATTTAAATAATTTTATATTGTATTTCTGACATTAGTCATATATTTTGAGCCATTTAAATATGCCTCTCACAAAATGTTATTTTTTTCATAGATTTTGATTTTCATCGTTTTTTTGTTATACTTCAGGGTGCGTCCCTATAGTGTATTAAATATATCTGAACAGAACACTTATTATTCTTAATGTTGTTTAAAAAATTAGGCGCATCTAGCCGGCTCTAATCAGACTTAGACGATTTCAAAGATAACCTATAAAAAAATCGCCTAGCGCCTTTTTTTTTTCAATGATTTAAATTTTTTTTTTTTCTTATTACAGGTGAGCCTAGTGCTTCAGGAAGAAAAGTTCTTACTCGAAAATATATTTTTGAGCAAATACAAGAGCAAAACTTACCAACTTTGAGTGAAAAGTGCGATTATTATGATAATCATCTTGTGCTTACTTACGGCACAACGGAGGAGCTCAAAAAATACTTGAAACATGAATTCTCTTATTTGAAGTCACAAATAAAACAAAGATGGTTGAAAGCAAGCAAATTGAATGCCAATTGGTTGGCAGGAACTTTTGAAATTCCAGTAGCGTCCTCTAACATGTCAGGCCGACCATGTAAACCTTTTGGGAAATTAAGTGAGCGAAGCAAGAGAAGAAAAAACCGGCCAAGTGCGAGTCGGACTCGCGCACCGAGGGTTCCGTACAAACCTGTAGGTATATAAGTAAAAGTTCACCCATTGCATTGACATAGAAATTGTTACAGCTTAAAGGTATTATAGACCTGAGTATTTGATATGAATTTCAATTTAATACCTCTACGCGTTTACGGGGAAAAAGGTAGTAAGTTTAAAATTAAATAAAATATTTTTAGTATGATTTTACTAAAAATGTCTACTTTTCGTAATTTTTCCTTTGTCTGTGCTATATGACGTTTCTCCTTGTCAAGTTTCAAGTTTCTGAGTTTACGGGAAGTACCCTTTAGGTTTTGAGTTTCTTGCGAGTACTCAGTTTCAAAATATGCGACTTAAATTGCTATTTCTTTTGATTGCGTTAATATAAAAGTTTGGTTTTACTACATCTGAAAGGTCCTATAGCCCTGAGTATTTGACGTGAATTTTAATTTAATACCTCCACGCGTTTACGAGGAAAAAGGTAGTAAGTTTAAAATTAAAAAAAATATTTTTTTGTATGATTTTACTAAAAGTGTCTACTTTTTGTAATTTTTCCATTGTGTATGCTATATGACGTTGCTTCGTGCGAAATTTCAAGTTTCTGAGTTCACGGGAACTACCCCGTAGGTTTTGCGAGTGCCGAAAAACTCTAAAATTTGCAGCATAAACGACTGTATCTTTTGATTGCGTTGGCTTTTAAGGTTGATTTTTTCACAGCTCCAAGGGACAATAGACCAGAGTATTTGATATAAATTTCAGCTTGATATCTCCACGCGTTCCTGAGAAAAATGGTCTTGACAGACAGACAGACAGACAGACAGACAGACAGATAGACAGACAGACGGACAACAAAGTGATCCTATAAGGGTTCCGTTTTTTCCTTTCGAGGTACGGAACCCTAAAAACCGAAGAATTTCGAGCCACTCTACCTGATGATATTATTGTTCATGCTGCTCAATCGGTCCTTCAAACTAGTGGCAAAAGAGATGCCTCAAAAGTGCTTAGGGACATTACAAATACCTCTGCCAGAACACGAAACAAGCATTGAGTGTGAAATAGAGAACGATCTCTAGATAATTATTCCATAATAATAAGTTATTCTTTAACGTATTAATATAGGCTAGTTATAATTTAATTTGTTGTAATGTATATAGGCTAGTTATAATTTAATTTATTTTAGCGTAATTATTATGCAGTTGTGTGTGTTATTATTATTTAATGCTTTTTTCACCGTACTGTTTGTGTTCATTTAGTAAGTTATATTTTTTATGTATATTGTTGATTTTTTAATTTGAATATTTTTGGATTTTTATTTTTTTCTTTTAAAATGGATAAATATAATTGACTTTAATATAAAACTACGTTTTTTTAATTATTTATACCATTTTGAACTAATATAAACGCTAAAATAATTTTGGCCGCCTAAATCGGTGATATCTACGTCTGTGAGTCGTTCGTTTTTCGTGTCCCAACTACTTACTGCTGCTATTATTGTTTATAGTTGCTTTAAAGAGTAAAAAATTGCTTATTTCCCAATCTTAGGGGGACGCATAAAGCAGATCTTCGGCATATGTCGCTAGGCGTCCCCTAAGACGCATAAAGGATATACTGGAGAAACTCGCAGCTTGAAGGTAAGTCTCAGTAGCTCCGTTGGTCAGAGCAATGGGCATGTATCCCAGAGTCGCGAGTTCGAGTCTCGCCTGAGGCAGTGGATTTTTCTACTTTTCCTTTACTTCTAAACATTGTGGTATCGTTAGTAGACGTTCTGCTATACAAAATTAAATATCGTAATTTTAACGAATTTGCGGTGTGAATTTTATTACATCAGTTATAAAATTTAACTCAGTCATCAACCGTCAATAAAAGTTTTACAATATTAGAACTGATATCGTGTCGACAACAACTTCTCAACACCGGTAGAGTACAGTGGCCTTCTTTTATCGCATATAGATTACCTCACTAATGTACCTGGGGAAACTGTTAGTCCGTTTTGATAGGCTTGTTAATTTTATGCAGCTTAGAATGTATCAAAACATTAACCAATACCGTTACGATATTAATTTTATCAACATAATCATAGAAGAATAATGTAAATAATAATAATAAAGTTATATTGGCGTTTAAAGTAAATATGAAAACACTTAAAGGTTTCATTTCACATTATTGGGTTTTTATTAAATATATCTACTATATATATTTAACCCGAAAATATTGAAAGCTGATTAGGTTAGCTCTACTCGCCTTGTGGCTATCACCTAAAACATAAATATAAAACGAAACTTATCTATTTCTCCGGGAATTTTAGTCGGCGTTATAATTAAGTAGTTCTTATGAATATATTTTGATATTATATGACATGTAGCAACAATGTAGTTCGATAGATTAACCAATCTATTGTCTTGAGCCATTATCCTAAATTCGAGCCATAGACTGTAACGGCTCTATCACACTCTGCCCGCAGCTACCTCTAAATTTGGTTGACACTAAAATCGGTTGATTAACAACACCCAGGTGTAAATCTTAATTACTAGCTACACATAAATACCAAACGTCATACATATAGGTATACAGTGAGATTCTTGAGACCTTGTTACTTTGTAGCAACTCCAAGCAATTACTGGACATTGTCATTATGTCGCAGTTGCCGCCCCGCTTTAGATTGAACGATATATCTTGCGTTTTATCGACATTTGCTTCCACGAGTGGTTCAGATAGTATCAACGTGATTTGAAATTGATTAGAGATTCATAATTTACACTGACAAATTAGAGTCGAGGCAATCGTATCTGTAGTGAGTCTGAAGAAAATTACTAAGCCTCTAAGTTCTATAATTAATGAGAAAATATATGCGTAATAGCTCTACTATCCTATACGCACCTAGTTATTCATTGCACAATGACACAATACTCAAATTGCAATGTCTGCTCGAAGCAAAGGAATAGCGGTTTATTAGCAAAAGTGGACAAGCAATAAATATACCTACTTAGGTAAAGATCGGATATTCACGGTCCCACAAAGATCTCTGTTGTGGTCGACCTTAAGTTTGGCACTTCATTTTACGAAAGTATTCGGCCAGCTTTATTTAACAAAAAATCTGTAAAGGTACGCTTCACATTACGTTAATTCATAACGACATAACAATTAAACTGGAAACTCAGAAATTGCTACATTATCAGCAATGACATATTTTTGTAGTTCGCAGTGCATTGGTTTTATTACTGTAATACTGTGTAACTTATTTGAATAATAAAATAAATAATAAATACATTTATCACTAAGGGGGCGTCCATTAATCGCGTCATATTGTGTAGGGTGGGAGGGGGTCACGAAAAAATCACCAATGATCACCACAGGGGGAGGGGGGTCTGGTCACATATCACGTGTAATTTTTTTGTTCCTCCGTGCTATACTGTATTATGGTCAATAAAATAAAATTTATCAACTTTTAAATGAATCAATCGTCAAAACCAGAGTAGCGCGCGGATTTTTGCCTCGTATCTGGAAAATTTAATTCTAGTGACGGGATCCATGAGGAATCAAGAGAACTCCTGAAACCTCATAAGCAGACGTATAGCGATATTTTTAAATCTAAAAACCAAAAAATTGCATTTAAATAGTGCTATTTAGTGAAATAGAAACTGCTCGTGAAGATCAGAATGGAACTCCTCTACGACAAGGTTTTTGAAGTGAAAAGTTCTTTAGCGGCGCTGTGCACTTTTTGTGATGGAGAAAAAATGTCACACTCGCGACAGGTCACGTGACTGACAGATTCGTCAGATTGAATAATTCGTAAGATGGACACGGGACCTGATCGAATAAATAATTGTAATAGTTCTGAAGTGTAAAATTTTTAATGTAATATAAATTGTCATGTTTGTGTACGATAGCGCAATGAATGAATATTGTACTTTACCACATAAATTATAGTACGTTTATACTGATAATTAAAGCGATTCGTGCAAAATTATTCCCTAACCATTCCAAAATATCAAAAATGCACAACGTTAATATTCAAGTTTTCACTTCTGCCGGCACTCCCGGAGTGCAGCCCGTTTTTTTTACGTCTTGGGACTAATTGTTATGAGATAAACTATGATTGTAAATAATCTTTAATGGCATTTGAGATATTATTTTGTGAAGTAGGTTTTTAGGGTTCCGTAGCCAAAATGGCAAAAACGTAACCCTTATAGTTTCGTTATGTTCGCCTGTACGTCGGTTCGTCTGTATGTCACATTCATTTTACTCGGAAACTATGAAACGTATCTTAATAAATATATTTGAACATAAGTTCTATTTTTGTGTGCCGCTACTTAGTTTTGTAGTAAAATAGCTGGAAAAGATATTTTTAGGGGGGAACTCCATACGTGTAACTATTTGTAAATTTTTACCAAATATCAATATGATGGACATCACTCGATAGGTCCTTAAAAATAACATTGAGGTTTGTTTGAACATTTTTTATTTAGTGCATATTTTAAGAAAAAATCGCCCCGTAAGTCTAAAAAAATTGTGCCCTGTTTCTTTTGAACCGGAGATCCAAAAAATATGAAAAAAAAATTGAGAGCTTTATCGGTTTTAGAATTATTGACTTTTATCTATAAAACTTCTTTCATAGGCAGATACGACCTTTTGATATTACTTTTTTTATAATAGGTACGAAACCCTCCATTATGCGTGGTCCGACACGCACTTGGCCGGTTTTTTTCTATTAAAGATTATTTTATTTTATATGTATGTACATGTAGTTTCATTTTTTTACCCTTCACGTGTACGTAGGTTCACGTGTTAGAAAACTGTACTTACTTTAGTTAGCAAAAAATTACACGTCATAATGGACGGGGGGGGGAGGGGTCCTGAAAATATCACCAAAGATCACCATGGGGGTGGGGGGGGGTCTAAAACCAGCCAAAAACGTATGACGCGATTAATGGACGCCCCCTAATCACATATTTGTTACACTAAATATGACGAAAACCTTGCAATATGTCAACAGAATGTCGTTCCGGAACGAATTTGATTGTATAATGACTTTACGGGCTTAATGATAGCGGACATGCCATAATAATTGCCTATGGGCACTCGAGGAAATTAAGATCAACAAATTAAATTTCAGACACGGTTGATCGAACTGGAGCCAAGATAGTGTTTGGGTAATAAATAGTTATTGCAGGTATGTTGACAACGTTGGGCGTTTATACCACTTACATAAGAGATGTATTAAACGCGCTGATTTCAACGTGAGTTAACACCAGCAACGGTGTGACAATGCAACAATGACTGAAGTTAATACGTATAATTGGTATTTATCATCAATATCATGTGCAAAAATACCACAAAAAAGCTCAGGTGCCTCACCAGACAACCCAAGATCGCAGGACTTCGACGATCGCACGACCCCAAATAATGGGAACAGGAGAAGAAGAAGGAGAAATCATACGCGAAATTCCACATTTTATAAATAACTTGCAGGCTGCCGCTACCGGCGGCCCGTAACTACGTACAGTCAGCAGCAGAAGTAGCTAAGCGGGTGAGGTGTTCAAAATGACCTACACGCGCTCTTATTCTTTTAACAATAAAGTGGTGTCAAGCTCATTTTGAACACCTCAACCGCTTAGCTACTTCTACTGCTGACTGTATGTAGTACTATTATTTAATAAGGTATATGACTTGATATTTTTCTGGTCTGTGGACTTGCCCAAGAGTGTACTATTTATATTTCTGTAGTTTGCAGCCGTAAGATTGCAGTAAACACAAACGTACAAAATTTGGCTGCCATTTTAGCTAACAGATGCCTAAGCCCAAAACTATAAACTTTATCGACATCTTTCCATGGGGATGATTTTTGAGATTTGAGCGCTCGAATATGACATTTAAAACTCTGAATAAAACGAAGAAATGATGTTTTAAACATAACAGCGATAGTAATTGAATATCATGATTATTTATACTATTAATTTCATGCGCAAATAATGGCGACAAACTTTTGTGTGCGATTATATTTTAAATTCTTTGAAGTCGAGCGCTCGAATGTCAAAAATGGGCCCCCATAGCTTTAAAGCACGGACACGTGTAACTGATTAGCAAACCATTCCTCTGGCCTGAACCAGGTATTGTACGAAAGTGCCAGGTTATCTCCATCGGCGTGTTGGCAATTAACGCGTACAGCGAGGGGGTGTGAGCTTGCTGTAAAATATGGCGGTTTGAGACATTTCCTAACTTGCTTAAGAAGCTTCCTGGGTTACGCAAGTTTAGATTAGTTAAGTGGAATAGTAATAATAGTAATTATATGATACAATACGAAATATGTGAAACTTTAAAAAAATACTTTCTTTATAAAACGACGAAGTTCCAGGGGCTTGTAATCTCAATTAGAACTAGTTCAGCTTATGAATAATAGATGGCTTTTTTAATCTTATGTCTGTTAAAAGTAAAACGTGATTGTAGGTCCTGAATTAGGCTTTAGCTATTTAAAAAATGAACACCATATTAAATAAGTTAAAAATAAATGAATATTTCTGTTTATCCAAGCAAATTGCATAAAAACCCGAGACAGTAATGGCTCCATCTGGGACAAATAAAATAAATTCAGTGCTTACAGTAAGGGCCCTATTAGCTCTAAGTGCCCCTGTCCCCGCGCAACACGTCACACTTTATAGCTAACTGGCTGTTCGACTTCGCTACCTCACACAAAACAATTTTATTTGATTGGTGAATATGCCAATCAAATAAAATTGTTTTTTTAACACCGTAATTATAAGTACCCATATAAGAAGGAAGTAATGTAAGTACTTACAGCTATGGTAAATCTTAGCCCCATAATATCAGATCCGATAATACATACAAGAATTATTTGACTGGAGATGATTCGACTGAGCATAATTAGACCAAGCAAGATTGGCCTGGGTTGATACTCCGAAGTCACCTTTTGTAAGTACAGACAGGGTAAAAATGCCCAATCATCTGCCAATATCAGTTTTAAGTCTTTGCCAAATGGCTTAACATTAACGTGCTATGTATTGTCTGTAGGTACGAGTTTTTGACCATTCCATGATTTGACTTCAATAAATTGTTCTTCATTTTAATGCATAATACCATAAAATATTTATCTTGTTAAATTTTTTAAATTACGTTATACTTATTAACTAAAAGTTTGTATGGAATCCTGAGTCCGCTATAGGTAAAGAGCTTAAGTGGCGTATAGGTACAATAAAATTTAACTGCACAAACAACACTTTGTGGCTCAATGGCTATGGTTATAGAATTGGACTATGACTATAGCAGCTACAATAGAAGATTATGGTCACTTTCCAACGTCCTATGTATGTATTATCGAAAATTAATGCCAAACTTTGACCAAAATGAGTAGGTACACTACTCGCACTCACAACGAAGTTAACTGGCATTTATACGAAAAAAATACTAGGATTTTTTAAATCATCTAATAATAAAGTCAACCCGAAAAAATTGATAATCTGTTAGATTTACCTATGTTTTTAATATACAATTCAAAGAAATGGTGAGTGTGAAGACTTTGTTTATAAAACGAACTTGTAGCAGTGACGTGGCCCAACTGCACCCTTCGTAAAATTGAATCTAAACTCATCCAACTTCTAGTGACTCAAGAAAAAGCGCATTTATCTCAATATATTTACTTAGGAACGCAATTTTTCGGGTAATCCTAAGCCGATAGGTATGGATGCTTTACACACATGTACTTTACACATAATAGGTGCAGTTAATAGTATAATTTAGTAAATATAAATTCAAAAACATAAATCACCCTCTCCAGATCAATCACCAATAATGTGGAATTGGAATGCGAATAATGCGATCCATCTTATTCGGTTGTAGAGTGATAGTATGCAATTGGGTAGGTACGCATCAGTTTTGTGACAGGGCATGAAGGTGATATCCCTAACCAATTACCTAATTTTGATAATATTCAAGTAGCATTTATTCATAGGAAACATATCCTTAATGAAACTCGATATAAATATTGCCTACGTGCATTTTCAGTATACAGAAAATATCCCAGAGTCTTGGCCATTTCTTTAATGCTTGTATATTAGGATGGATCGCTCACGTACCCATGGAAAGAATATCGAATTTAAAAATGGCGAGCATCGGAAATAATTATTTGATATAATAGCATTATAAATGCCAAATATAATACTGAACGAGTGTAAGTACTGCCGCAACCAACTATAAAAAATCGTATTTGTTCTAAAATTGTTATTTTAAAAAACGTCACCACATAGTTTTAGCCGGACTATTATAAACTTTTATCACTTAGTTTAAATATACAAATATGTATATAATGTAAAAATTATATATAATTAAATATATAATACTTAAAGTTTTATTTATTAGACACGTGAACCAAATTTTATAAGGTTTTAAACGGCTTTTTTGTTTTTATTTTTATTGTAATTCGTTCCTTAACCAAATTACAATGTCAGTATTTTTGCTCATACAATTTTTGGTACTCTTATTTGACAAACAATGAAGCCCACTCTTAACATTTTACCAAACATATCAAATTTAATGTGGTTGCGGCAGTACTTTTGCTCAAAAAATTACAAGGTCTTCTTATAAAGTTTTGATTGTGTACCTCTATAGCATCTTTCTGGAATACACTCCTTCTGATATACAAAAAAAATTTATCGTTCGACCCTATTGTGGCTATTATATCTGTATAGGATAGAAAAGTTACTTGTCATATCCACAGAAGCCTAGCTCCTAGCTAAAACAATATAAAATGCATTGAAATACAATCGCATTACAATAATAGTTGGAATTGTTCCTTGTCGGCGGATCCCGCGATGATTGGGCCAGTTACTTGACTTGTAAGGCTAGTTATCCACCCCCAAATGCAATTACATTGAGATTCTTTCGCTACCTAACAATGTCCTCGCGGTGATTTCCTAAATCAGTTATGATTTCCGGTTTTAAATAAACAATATAACGTATTCATTAGCGATATGCCGGTTTAAATGTTTTATTGTTTAAAATTAGCTAGTACTGATTTAAAAAATAAAACAATAGCTTAAAATTACAGTATTCACAGTCATTTAGAAATGTAATTTAGCGGACAGATACGATTATGCACCTAATATTCAACCCCCTTATTCATAAACGTCTCTGATACGTAAATTAACTAATATACGTTCCTCCTTATCTGTCACTTTGACAAGTGTGTTTGTTAGAAACAGACAGAACATAAATTAACTAATTAAAGCCTGTTACACGTTTATGAACAACGGGGTAAGTATGTAGTTTCATAATACGCACAGTCGCACAAACTATCCGAAATTACTTATAGCAAGCATCCCTAAATATTAACTTGCCTACACCTTCATCTATATTTACGAAAATAAAGCGTTTGAATATTATTCTAATGGTTTTATAGTTAATGCTAGGAGTGGACAACCAGCTTAACGCAAATGGCTCGCGTCTCGTAACATACTCGTTCTACGATAGGATATGGAACAATTTACTTAAATCATGCATTGTTACCGAGATTGAAAGTGAAGCTTCCTAAACGTATTAAGCACGTCTCGTATTACGTACGCATTACTTACATTCCACAGACAAATAATTACCTAAGTACATATAGAAGTACATTCAAGTAAGTAGATAATGTTTTTCAGGTTAATGTGGGAAAGAACTGGATTTTTATATGCTTACCATTTTGTGTGTTTTAGCGTTGCGTCGTCGAATTTTTGTACCCACATATTGTAGCCTGAGATAAGTATTATCTTTGTATGCGATACGAGTATCAACGAATGAATACACAAGCATACGACACAATAGCCCTCGACGCGAATGTGTTGCCTAGCCCCGGCCCCGGCCACAAAGGGGCCCTATTACGTAGCCCGTGGGTAACAGCAAATTGCGATTATTACGTCGCAGGGTAACGAGGTGTTCGCGACTTTCCCTGTAATCGGCCTTTCGTACGGGCCACGCTGTGTTTATCTCTATTAGTACTTATTAGGCCTTTGGGATCGAAAATTATTTTAACTAAAAGATAAGGTGCAGGTATATACGTCAACTGATAAAAACAATTTTCGTTGAAATCTCATCAGTGTTAGTTCTACACTCTTGTCCGGGAATGATTATAAGAATAATGACATGATGAATTTCATTTGATAAGGTAGTTTTGAGTCTTGTTATTGCAAGAAAATACTTAATACCTGAAAACTTAATTCTTACAGAGCTTGTATAGTGAAGATGTTGATTCGTGCAAAGTTGCTTTATTTTTTATGTCTTCTAATATCAGAATCAGAATCAGAATCAGAAAGCCATTTATTAAATTTATAAATACATACATCAATTCGATTTAACATACTGACTATTTATACAATTAATAACTAGATAAAATTGTTTTGAAATGGCCTCTCCTTCGATGAAGGAGGGATGGTAATAAGACTCCATGGGTTACCAGCCCTTCTAGGAGAATTTGAATTAATTACTTCTTTATTATTTTTTAACTTATGTATATACCTATATGTTACTGTAATTCATTTTGTGTTTTTATATATTTAACTAGTTAGATAGACATCAATTTCCTTAAAGCTTAATACATGCGTTTATGAACATACCGTTAAAAATTAAATAAATACTGATTTTAAAATGTCACAATTGATTTTTTAAATCAAACAACTATATTTTTGTTTCAACGAAATAAAAATAATAATGTCATAAAAAAATGCACAGTTGAATTAATTACTAAAATACTAAAGCCTAAATTTTTAACTCATATTTATACAATACAAGAGAAATGCATTTGATTATTAAAATAAAATGTCAACATTGAAAAAATAACCAACGTGAGAGCAAATAAAGTTATTCTATTTCTATTCTTTACTAAAAAAAAAAAATACCAAAAAAATACATATTACAATAGTTTCAAAATTATTAATGTCAGGGTTTTATACATTTTTTTTTTTTTTTTTTTTACCATTATTTAATTAATTTCATCTATTGGGTGTAGTGTAGATGCAGACTGTAGATCCTTCCATGCGTCACGGTCACGGGCCTCACGCCTCCAGAGGGGGTAGCGCACGCGAAGCTCGTCATCCCAGCGCGCGCGCGGCCGACCCGCTCGGCGAGCCCCGTCTCGTGGTGTCCACTCGGTTGTCCTTAACGTCCATATGTTGTCATTCAGACGCATAACGTGACCAGCCCATTGCCACTTGTTTTTGCGAATGACTTCTAGTACGTCCATGACTCCAGTTTCTTTGCGTATGTCTGAACATTTGTTTCGGTCTCTTAGTTTCATATTCAGCATGCTTCGTTCCACAGAGCGTTCGCAGGTTCTAAGTTTGTTTTTTAGTTTTTCAGTTAGTGTCCATGTCTGTGAGCCGTATGTGATGGTGGGTATTATGACCATGTTGAAAACCTTGCGGTTTAGAGTTATGTTGAAGTCTCCTTTAAATATATGTTTTAGACTCCAGTATCTTTTCCAGCCAAGAGCCACCCTTCTGTCCACTTCTTTAACCATTTTGTTATTAAACGAAAGAATTTGTCCTAGGTATGTATATTCTTCAACTGTTTCAAGTTCTTTGTTCTGTATTTTTATTGGTGTATGGGGTCTGTTTGCCATTATTTTAGTTTTTTCGCTGTTTATTGCAAGCCCGGTTTCCATAAGGTGGTCCTGAAAAGCTTGTAGCATGTATTGCAATTCGGTGCTCGTTTCTGCTAAAAACACTAAGTCGTCTGCAAAACGAAGGACAGTTAACTTTTCGCCGTCAACGTTTATTCCTTAACTGGATATGTCTACTGACCTGAAGATTTGTTCTAATACGCACAGGAACAACAACGGTGATAAGGGGTCCCCCTGCTTGACACCTCGCTGTATTCTGAACCTTTTGCCTTCTTCCTCCATCCTTACGCTGGCAGTACTTTTTTCATATATTGTTTTAATCAGCTGGATGAAGTCAGCATTTACGCCTTGATGTAGGAGAGCATTTAGCATGTAGTCGTGTTTTATGCTGTCGAAGGCCTTTGTAAAGTCAATAAAGCACAGAAAGAGCGATTTGTTGTACTCGGTGAATTTTTCTATTATCATATTTAGTGTATGTAGGTGATCAACTGCAGAAAATCCCTTTCTAAAACCTGCTTGATCTCTCGCCTGTTGTTCATTTAGTGGATTGCTTAACCTGTTCTTTAGTAGTGCCATAAACATTTTGTAAACAACAGGTGATAGGCTTATTGGTCGGTAGTTATTGACATCAGTTTGGGGTCCCTTCTTGTGTAATAATATAATTGTTGAGTGAAACCATTGTTCTGGTATTAGCTTGGTATATAGAACTGTATTAAATAGGTGCAGCAAGGGTTTTATTAAGCTTTTCTCGTATATTTTGATTATTTCGTTTGTCGTTTCGTTCGTCTTCTAATATGTTCTTCTAAAATAATCGCTACGAAAGTCAGTAAAATTGTGTCCTGTAACTTTTGAACCGTAGTACAAAAAATATGAAAAAATTTAGAAGATGCGCCTTATCACATACTTTCTACGAAAATTATTTTGAATCTTATCGGAACAGCTATTTTTGAGTTATCTCCAAAAAACTTCTTCCATAGGCATCAGATACGACCTTTTAGTATTAGTTTGGTTCTTATTCCATGGTACGGAACCCTCGATTATGCGTGGTCCGACAGACAATTTTTGTACCTTCCTACTTGACCTTCTGGTATTTAATACTGACAGTACCTTTCAACAGTTGAGCATTAATGCTCGAGCTAATATTACACAGAGGTCATGAGGTCAAAAAAATGTATTCTTAGTAAACAGTTCGGAGAACTTGAAAATAAATAGCGATATGTGCTCTTCAAACACCTGACAGTCCCATTACCGCGTACTGTCAGCACACAGTGGGCTTGCTAGGTTGGACTTGGATGAAATTGTAGTGTGTATATTGTACCTACGAAAAATACACTAAGGCCCAACTTATTGAATTACTTACTAAATATTCTAAAATGTCTAAATAAACACATCAGCATCATCCTTGCGCTTGTCTCGGCTTTTTTTGCACTGCTCAATTTGAGCCTGGTGTCGGCTCGGCATCCTAATATAAATAAATACCTGTTAGGCGGTCGTCACACTGCTTCGCATCTCGCAGCGACATCCGTTGATGCGTTTTTTAACTTTGTACGTAGAATCTTGATTTTGTATAGAAAAATCGCATGGAGCCAGTGTGTCCACACTGGCTCCGCCTCGACGCGCGGAGGAGCGACACGCACGACGACTCGCGCGCTCGGACGGAGACGCGGTGCGTGCCGCAGGGTATGTCACACCGAGCTCCGCAGTGCCGTACGGATTTTAGTGCAAGAAAGGACGTAGGCGCAATGGATATCGACTTCTATAAGTTTATTTTTGAAATTGAAAGTCGTTCGTTTAATCATAATCTTGGAATTCTTATAAAAGTATAATTGAAGATTGAAGTAGTAGATTATTACTTACTTGAATGTAAGCCAATTCTTTTCTTCCGCTGTAATAGAACGTCGAAAATTTGTTTCCGCGCCAGTAATAATCACTCCAATTTTGCTTAGCAAATAATCAAATGACGCGGTTGACATACGGGTGCAATTTAAAAAAAATTCTTCGTGTTGCCTTAAATCTTGGTAATCTCTAGCAAAAGACCCATTTATAGGTCTGGTTTGTAAATAGGGATGTACCCAGTGTCTTCTGCGTTTTATGACTCGATTGTACAAAAACCAAACTGAAAGTATCACCGCAGGGTTCTGAATAAGTTCCGTGTCCATTTTATCGACAAATAGGAACTATTATCACCTTAACGTTCGAATGTGAAATGAACGCGAGACGGAAGTAACGCGGGACGTCGCGCATCGCAGCTCCGGACGGAGATGCGGAGAAAACTCGGACGTTGGTGCGTTGTCTCCGCATGCGAGTCCGTTGCTCCGCGTCTCGCAACGAGACGCGGCGGCAGTGTGACAACCGCCTTAACGAAAAACTTTTTAACTTTACCAATATGAAATATAGAAACCCTCCTCTTTAATTGTAAAAGTCAGGTATACACAAGATTTTTGACAGCACAGTTTGGCAAAAAGCCAAAACATCGCCTATTGCCTTTAAGTTTATAATGTAAGTGGAAATATCAATAAAATTGGGTTAATTTTTAATTAAATTGAGGCGCAATCATAGTTTGTACCTTAATGGTATTGTGACGAGAAACATGTAATTTGTCAAAACGTAGGCAAAGATACGGTCTTCTACGGTACATACTTGTTATTTTACAGGAAATTAAATCTTGATAGCCTGTTACATTCTTAATGGCTGATAAATATTATATTCTCACTAAAATCATTTTAAACATCACGATTAGATAATTATGTAAATTTCCAAGTGACCTAAAAATACCTCCTATCCTTATATGTATATTTTTTGTTTACACAGATTAAAATTCAAGTATTTTGTCCAGTTCGCAGTCCACAGAGCGCCCTGTGCAGCTCACCCACCGGACAGCGCGCTCGCCTGACACGCAATTAAATAATGCTCCGAGTGTTCACACTAAATTCAATATCTCCCAGCAACTTATCCTAGAGCCTTATGATCCTGATACGATTACCACTGGTTTTATACCAATCGAGTACTATTAAAACAATTAGATTTTTTATTTTATTTGTCGATTTTTCTTTGAATAGGTTTCATTTACTCATTCAATGACAATAAATGACCGGTAACATAATCATAATATAACATTTAGTCGATAAAACTTATTGATCGATTTATGAATTGTAGTTTTAAACAATGATGCATGATTAAATTAAATTAAGTAGATCCTAATGTTAAAAAAGTAAAAATATTTAAGACAATATCGGCGTCAAATTGATTAAATTTAGATTGATCCTCCTGGACTCTGGCGGTGCTTGTGGCGTTTCTTGATAATTAAATCCCAAGTTCGTTCGAGTGCCCTTAGTAAGCGCTTACAATTGTAGCATAGTTACCTGTAACCCAACACGCTTTGTTTTCCCAGACAGTTCCCACCGAGAAACTAATTGACTGTCTGAACAACGAAATATTGTAGTGCGAACCATTTTTGCATTCGTTTTGGATCTAACTATTATACCTACCGTAAGCCAGGAACAAATTTCGTTGGTCATGGCGTCCCAAGTGATAACTTGTCAAGTGGTTAAATTAATTAATCATCGGAAGGTCCGCTGTCGATGTCGCTCCGTTGGTGGGTTGAGGATCGGTAACCATTTAATCACTTTAAAAAAAATGGTCATCGCGTCCTGGTCGAAGGTTTGTCAGATGATAGTTTATATGATATTTATTTTATAAATATTAAATATAAAAACCGGATAAGAGCATGTCAGGCCATGCTCAATGGAGGGTTCCGTAGTTGCCGATCCGTCACAATATACCCTCATGAAAAGGTAATGTTTTATAGGATATTTTGCGGAACTCCTTTTACTATGAAATGACAATTTAAAAACATATCATACCTAAAATAATCCTTGAATTAATATTTTTATTGACTAACAGTAACTATAAAATATATTAACTAATATTTTAAGATTAGATTATGTATAATATGACATATTGAAGAGAGTTTCCTAAAGTTTTACTAATTTACTTAATAACGGTTACGGTATAATTTAATAATAACGGTTGAAGAATTCTACCAACATTACTTAAGACCAAGTGACGCTAGCAAATAACTCATGTCATACCAGCCATTACTGTAAGTCAAAATGGCGGCCAACTATCAAAGAGAAAGCGCGCGAGCTCTCATATCATTCTCTATGGTCATAGACTAGAATGAAGCCCTCACAACACCACCTCAAACATTTTTTAAACGAAATTCAGCCGTTTGCGAAAGACCTCACGGTTCAATTTTGTACATGACAAGTATACAATTTTCTTCATTTTCAGTGTGACAGAATTAAATTTATCAATTTATGAAGATTGTGCGATGTCTTGCACTATTAACACATTAACGTGCATCGTGATTGCAGTTGTTGCTAAATATTAAATTATGGATGCTTGACGTGGTTAAGGTAACACATCTGATGCGATTGACAGACAAGGATAGACACGGTATTAGTTGACTTTTAAATATATTTGTGCACATTTAATTTTTTCAGGTAAGTAATCTGGTACATGTGATCAGGAGGGATTTTTATACCACGACGGTAACAAACAAGCATACGGCCCGCCTGCTGGTAAGCAGCTACCGTAGCCTATGGATGCCTGCAACTCCAGAGGTATTACATGCGCGTTGCCAAACCTTTACAAAAAGGAGGATTCACTGTGTTGACGGTTAAAGGAACAAGAGGGTCCCTCGTCGTCAACACACTGGGTCCGCTTTGAGCTCTTTGGCAACCTTACTCACCAGCAGGAACACAACACTATGAGTATGAGTGCTATTTGGCTCTGGTTTTCTGTAAGGTACTTCCCCAGTCGGGCTCTGCCCAGATTTGAGCGAGATGATATTCGCTGTGCTGTAAAAAGGGTATGATTAAATGTGGAGGACGAAACATTTGAATACAGTATTTAAGTACATAGCAGTATTGCTTTTAAAGTTGAGATAATCGGAAGATAATCTAGTTTACTATAAACAAAAATAAGATACTTGCTTACATGTGTGTCAAAAAAAAAACACTTTTTCGCAACTCGCTTGTTTGTTTGCCCAGTATTAGGTAAACAAAGTACAATCAAGCTAAAGCTGTAGTCTAAATAACAGTTTTTAGCGATCGCCATAAAACGCTACATAAAAAGGAGATCTTAGTTCATAAATGTTTCAAGTCGTTGGTGACGCTTTAATAGCTCGACTTAGACAATCTTGATGCATTACTTACCCGTCTAAGTAACCTATAAACGTTTTATTGATTATATCCCTTTACTTATACATCTTAGAGTAAATGTGAAGTAATCACTGTTTATTAACAGTAAATTAATAATATTCGCATAAGCTTTTCCCAATTGTAGTTCGAAGCATCGATATTCCGAATTCGAATTTTCATGAAACCTTGCTTTTTTGTTATTTTTAATAATAAGTGCTACACTCGTACCAGATTCTTTGGTTTTCCCGCTTTAGGCTGCGTTTCCACCAGAGGTTAACGAGGATGTGTTTTTTAAGAACCAATCCTAGAGCTGCACTGTGCGAGGATAAACAAGTAAAGTGATTCTACTGGTGCTTAACAAACTCATTCCTCGCAACGCATCCTCCCTCATTTCTGGTGGAAACGCAGCCTTAGCGGAAATCCGCAACACACAGAGAGACCGCCTATTAGGTTCCTGGTGCGAAAAGTGTCAAACTTCATTTCGATCGGACCTGTATTTAGCTATTTTCAACCTAGGGGCCGTATTCTAACTTTAAAACACGATCTTACTTCAATACAACCCCAACTCATTAACTACGTAATACAGCGAGCGCCTAAATGTCTGAATCAGATAATTCAGATATACCAGAATCTGCTTGAAATTTATTCCGATGCAGCTCAAGTACAACTATTTTTAGCCTGGCAATACACCCTAGCATTTCTGATCTCACATCTTCGTTCAACGCCTGGTATCTAGACGATGGCACACTAGGAGGCAATCCGACTTCAGTACTAAATGACTTCATCTCTATTAGCTCCAAATTTGACTCGATCGGGTTACAACTGAACCACAATAAATGCGAACTTTATATAGACCCAAACGACGATAATAAAGATGAAATCATCAGAACGTTCGCAAACATCTGCCCTGGCATCAAAATTCTTAACAAAGACACACTTCACCTTCTAGGAGCGCCAGTTTTTGATGATGCTATTCCTGGATACATCAACAAAAATATCGACCATTTCCACACATTTTCGGACCGCCTATTAAAAATCTTCTCATTCTACGACACTGTCATTTCGTACCAAAATTTACCTACGCTATGCGCTGTAGTCCCTTCTGGAAGTTTCTAAATCTATGCGAACAACTCGACAAAATTATTTAGACACAAATTGAAAAAATCATCAATATCAAAATTGGCAGTAGAATGTTTTCAATTGCGTCTTTACCAATAAGGCTAGGCGGCCTTGGTTTGAGACTAATCTCGAGCGTCGCCCTTCCGGCTTTCCTGTCCTCGGTACACAGCACGCTGCCTCTCACTGGCAATATTTTAAAACCCTCACTCCGTGATTGTGAGGTGGCGTGCTTGTCCCAGGCCAGAGACGCCTGGAGGGCGGCCTGCCCCGGTAAAGATCTGCCTCCTAGTCCACACCTACAAAAACTCTGGGATGAACCCATTTGCAGAACGGTGCACGACCACCTTTTAGAAACCAGCCCATCAGCATTAGAGAGAGCCCGCCTACTAGCAATATCCGCAAAAGAGTCAGGTTTTTGGTTACACGCTTTCCCGTCAGCTAATTTTGGAAACCTGCTGGACTCAAACAGCTTCCGCCTTGCAGTAGGTTTACGTCTCGGGGCTAACCTCGTCGAGCCTCACCAGTGCCCATGCGGAGCACAAGTCGATCGTTTGGGTCACCACGGCCTTGCTTGCCCAAGAAGCGCCGGTCGTCTGTCCCGCCATGCCTGCCTTAACGACATCATCCGTCGGGCTCTGGTCAGTGTCAACGTGCCAGCCACACTGGAGCCTATTGGCTTGGCCCGAGACGACGGTAAAAGGCCCGACGGATTGACCCTCGTACCGTGGCAACAGGGACGGCCCTTAATCTGGGATGCAACATGCGTCGACACCCTAGCTCCGTCCCACCTCGGTACGACGTCGTTGAGGGCAGTCCGTGCGGCCGCTTCTGTTGAAACCGCCAAACGCCGCAAATACATGTCCTTGGGCAATGGATACGTATTTGCGGCGTTTGCCGTAGAGACTTTGGGACCCTGGGGACCGGAAGCCCTAAAGCTTTTCCAAAAGCTTTCATATATGCTCACCCGCTCCACCGGTGACCGTAGGGCTGGCTCGTTCCTCGCTCAGCGTATTGGAATCGCCATTCAGCGAGGTAACGTAGCCAGCCTTATGGGCACCCTACCAGGTGGCAGCGGGATTGGGGATATTTGCAATTTTGATTTAGGGCGTTTAGGAGTTTAAGTTAGGTAGATTTCTTTAGTTTTTATTTATTAAATTAGTTTTATATTAAGAATTATTTTGTTACTCATTGAAATTATAAATTTGTTACTTAAGATTAAAAATACTTCAATATTGATTAATTATTTGTTGTGTGTTTTTCAAACCCAATCTTTTTCAAACATAACTCCAATGTTTGAAAAAGATTGGGTTTTTATTAATGTATTATTTATGTATTTTAAATTTAGAATACGGCACCACGACGCAAAAATGGGGTGTTACTGGCGAGAATACGGAAGTGTTTCCTCCGATCAAACATTTTAACCATCACGGATACCTGAAATTATTTTTAATCACAGTTTTGTACCAAAGAATTATAAAACGAGCTTATATAGCTTACAAGAAATATGTTTGTGAATAATGATAAAATTTCCAGGCATTTAAAAAAAATGGGACCAATATATGGGGAAAATAATCCTACTTGCGAAAATAAACTAATAACGGGTGTTAATTATATAAAATAACGGAAAATGAATAAAAACAACTAGTCCGTCATTATATTATTAGTTATTAGTTTATTACTCAATGTCGGCATGAGTCCAACTTTCTTGTCCCTAATAGACGGAGAGCATGTCCGAAAAATATGACACAATAACGAGATCAAATAAAGTCATCTAGTTAGTTTGATATACTATCTTAATTTCTAGATCCGAGCACCTGGTAGTTGTTCATGGTGGCGATCAGAGAATGCAACCCACTTGAAGAATACAATTCCAAGAGTCATGTAATTAATTAGAATATATATTATTGCCAGGTGTTTCTGTTGAGGGAAAGTAGTACCAAGTGACGTATAATGTTTTTCATAGTTTGTTGGCCACTGTTTTTGTGTCCGCTATTAAACATATATATTTTTGTTCTAATGATAAGATACATGCCCTGTCCTGTATATAAAAGACAATAACGGCAGTACTTAAGTACTGGTATTATTTTTATCTAACTGAACAGCTTTGCTGACCTATCACTGGCAGATGCCCGGATCTAGTATGTGGTATTTTATTTAATCGTATGGCGTAATTTACGTTACTTAATACTATTATAAATCAACACCCAGGGCGCACACTGCACAGCCAGTCAATCGCATCAGATGTAAATTTAGTGTGAGGTGCTTAGTTGTAAGGATCTAGTAATAAGGATAGTATAGCAAACTAACTAGACTAGTTTTGTTGCACTCATTATTGTGTCACATCTTCCGGGGCTAGCTCCTAGCCTATAATGGTAAATAAAACTTCTGGTGACAAATAAAAATCAATGGCCGTATTAATTTGTATACTTCAGTAAATATATTTCTATGGGCTTAATAATCCTAATAAAATAAATATTTTAAACTAAACTAGACTAAAAAAATCTACGGTATATCTCAGTTTATGCTCGAGGACATTGAAAAAGGGCATTACTTAAAGAAATTTCCATACAAGGTATTTCATTTTCTTAATTTATGAGTGTTTACTTAATTGCTGTGGAAAATATATACATTCGATGCGTAAACTAAAAACGATTCAAATATCTGAAACATATTCAACTAAGAAAGGTCATTCATTACACAATTTATAATTTACTACACGCCTTTAATCAACACAGCCCATGTCTCACTAGTTTTAAAATCCTTTTTTTTTATTACAAGAATTTAATACGCCAATCACATATATAGTTGTTTAGTTTAGATACTATATCCTTTACGTTAATAATTTGAATATTTATCTATATTTTCCTACTCTACCCGTGTATAGGTTTGAATTTTATTTTTTATAAAGTATTAATTGCAAATTAATCTTAAATAACAGTGAATAAATGGTAAAACTCCATTTGCAGAAACGTTTCTCCTGTTTATTGCATAATTTTGGGTCAATCAATCAACTGCCCGAAATAAATAGCGATATCGTCAAAGCACCACGGCCACCAAGTGCGTACTTAGTTGTGTTCTTCTTACAGGACCGGCATGATGAACCTTGGCCGCGATTCGAAAAATAAACACACACACTGGACAGACACAGCTCCAACCCAACTCAACCCAACTCAACTCAACGCTATAACGACATTGACACTTGCTATTCGAACAGATCTTCATTCAACATTGGTCTCACATTGTGGTCCAATGTGTGACCAATGTGTGACCAATGTGTGACCAATGTGAGCTGTGTCTGTCCAGTGTGTGTGTGTTATTTTTCGAATCGCGGCCCTTGTGTTTTGTTTAGCTTCTTTACTCCTGTAGTCTATCGCTTCAGTCCAGTTTGCGTACCTATTGTGGAAGCGGTAATTAACTAACAATGCGCAATTAATTATTGTCATTTTTATCACATTCTTGACGAAACTGGACGGCCTCCGATTAACACGTCACTTACTAAGCTTCATTTTCGTTTTCAATTATTTTTAAAATTAGAAAGGAAATTAAATATTTAGAACAGGTCACAATTGTTGTTTACGAAAATATAAGATTGAATAATGTTCATGAGTTGAAATAGAATTTACCGAAATTAAATTATGTAACTTGGGGTCGTTAGTACCGCTTATTTTTTTATTAAATAATTATTCGCAGTATTTCGTTCATTTTAATTAACAGCACATTTTGGCTACATGTTCTTGAGCATGGGTCTCCGTCCGTTACGATTCTGTAAAGAAGAAATACAACCGATTAATAAATTGTTTTCTGTTAAACTTTTTTTTAATTATTTTATCTCAAATATATTATTTTATTATATAGATTGTCCTTTCCTTTGTCCAGTCCTCTTTTATTCAGATATATGTTTAATATATACAACCACAGAATCACTAGGGAAAGAACTGTCACCAGTCAGTACCTACAACTTTAACAAGAAGAACTCGACAAAAGCTTTTTTATGGCGCATGTTAATGAAAATGAGCTTTTACCTATTTTTTTCTAAAATATCATCTAAATATTACTAACTCTGCGTATTTAAACATATCGATGTTATGAAGTTACCGTTTTTACATAATTATATTAACAAAACTTAATTCGTTCCCTACGTCAAAATCGCTCCGCGTGAATGTTAGGAGTAAAGCGAGCTTGCTCTGAGTTTTTCTTCGTGGTCATCGGGTAATGCTTACATTTGCCAGCCGCTGGTGCTGGGGGTGGCGTGCCCTCTGGCGCGGCCGGGGCCGGTGCTGGTGCCGCTGGCGCCGCCTGCACCACCGTCGGGGTGTCGCCGCCACTGTACCGGACTGAGACAAAACAAATTTAATATCCATGGCTTTCCATCTAGACTCAAAGACGTAATCCAAATTCAGGAGTTTTCCCAGTGTATGGAATGAAACAGGTTTATTCGAGTCAGTACTCTTATCAGAAATGTTACAAGATTTAATGTAGGTAAACTTCAATTTTAAATAAAATTATTGGTGGAATAGCTCCCTTTCAATAATAATTTTATTTAAATATGAAGTTTAAAATTTATTGTGTAAAATTGCTTTAAAATAATATTTAGGGAGTAGTGGAAACACTTTAATGCCCTAAAATATTTGTGGTGATAGTTCATCAAGTCTCTGTCCTGAAAAAAATACAAATAGTTTGCAACGGGTCTGGACAAGTGTACTGTCTCCATGATCGATTCTACATTTCTAATGATTCTACTGATACTGTTTAAATTTAAATGTTAAGCTTTGTTTTAATTACACTCACGTGACACGTAAATGTTCTAGTAAAGTTGCTTGTGGATATTAAACTAAATATAAACAAAAGTTAGAATTACTATTTACTAAGTTTTTAAAATAAAATACCTACAATGCTTTTTAATGTGCGTATTTTTTCAGGTTATTTCAATAAAATGTGAGAATAGCGTAATATGCTAAATCAATACAAGCATCCTATATAACTACCTACACTATATATATGACTATATATATTACTATTAATACAAATACGTGTAGATTGTGATAATGTAATACGTGTTGCTTAATAAAGTGATTAAAATCCTTAAGCAGCCATCATGGTTATACGTATTTTAGGTATCAAGCTCAATATATGTATATGTTTAGCGTGTTTCATAATATAAATTCGTATGTTGAATTTAGTAGACTAAAGTGACAGCATCAGCATCATTAGCTATAATTACATACATGATAATAAAATAATAGCAGAAAAAATATTGTATCTCATAAAACTAAGTGAATGTTTTCTACATTTTCACCCATGAAAAAATTCTATGAATCCTTGTGCTCAAAAAAGTTAGGGTTACTTAAACAAGAGATAATGAATGGTAGCGACTCACCATACAGAATACCTATTATTATGAGTCCGATTACTCCCATTATTATCATCATCTGAAATACGTTATAATTACTAGTTTACTTATATGAATGATTCGTGTCACTTCATTTCTCTTCGCATTGTTTTTTTATCTATTTTAATTACCAGTTGATTCAAGGACTGCGACTATAATTAAACTTACTTATAATTTTTTTTACAGTCATTTTCCTGCTAACTTTAAAGGTGTTTAACAAACCTAACTGTTCAACCCCCGTTTAATTTAATCAAGTTAAATAAATACTTGTTTAATGCCCTTAATTGTACAGTCCCCGGCAATAGCGTCTTCCTACACGAAGGCCGCAAAAATATGTGACACGCTCTTATGACCCTGTAGGGTCATAAATAAGAGCGTGTCACATATTACAAAGAATTAGCAAGCTGAAGTGGCAGTGGGCCGGCCATATCTCGCGAAGAACCGACAACCGCTGGGGTAAACGTGTTCTTGAGTGGAGACCGCGACTCGGCAAACGTAGTGTAGGACGCCCTCTGGCAAGGTGGGATGACGATCTGCGAAAGACTGCAGGCAGATGCTGGATGTGGCAAGCTGAAGACAGGGCGCTATGGCGCTCATTGGGGGAGGCCTATGTCCAGCAGTGGACTAAAATAGGCTGATGATGATGATGATGATGACATATTTTTGTGGCCGTCATATAGGAAGATACTATTGCCGGTGACTGTACTAATGAGTAATGTCCAGTGTTCTTAAAAAAGTATTATTTGTTTACTAGGTACCGTATAGCAAATTTGAACCGGTAATACTTAGTCTCATTCTAGTACCGTGTATTTATGAATTTAGTGTTCCAATGAAATTAATTAATATTTTAATCATACCTTAAGATTTTCTAGCCAGAACTTATTCTTGAGACTGGCCGCTTGGCTCTTGAATGCAGAAGCGCCGTCCTCTAAAGCCTCTGTAATTTAATTTATAATCGCTAAAAGTAACCATAACCTGACTATTATACTGACTTACACAGCAAAAATAGTTATTTATTATACCAGGGGGCAAAGTTTATGTTTATCATTTCGTGCTTTTATTGAGACACAAAATTAAGAGTAGGTACGAGGGCCTCAAGGCAAGATAGGTTGAACAAATTTTGCTGCCGAGTATAAAATACAAAAGTTATCACAACACCTAACCACAGGAAAAATATAAGCTATAAGATATAAAAAATCGAAGCCCAATGAATGTTTTCAAAATTATGTAATTCAAAATCATCTCCTTAAAGTCAATCCTGCCAGATAACGTGAAAAAAAAAGTCAAAACTTCTACCAAATTACTCTCCTCACATGTGGATAAAATGCGTTTTCCCCACCGCTTTCAAGGGATAAAGAGAGCGTTTCCGAGGTGGAGTGGTGAACAACACAAATTTGGATCAGAACATTGCTTTGATATGCATTCAGATTTTTTTTTGTGCAAGTCAGTGGGTATTTTTTGATATGCGGAATAATATTTCCCATTTATAATAATTTAAAATGTTCACCTGTTCCAAATATTTTTCATTTTAATGAAATTTAGATATTTACCAGCTCGTTCGCTGAGATCCGATATCAAATGATCTCTTTCCAAGACTTTGTCCATATTCGTTTTCATTATGTCCACCACCTGAAATTACATCACTTTTCACACAAAGTATTTTTTTTTAAATACGGTAATTAGGTAAAACCTGCAATTCCCGACCTTGTAGACTTTATTATGAAGTCTAATGATTTAGAAAAATTATGAAAAAAAACAATATTACTGTTTTCTGGAAAAACTATGTACATCACACTGTATGTTGCCAAATGCAGCTTAGAAAATATTTAATTTGAACGTCTACACTGTGGTTCACGCACGTTGCCAAGTTACAATTCAGTACATACATACATCTCATATGTCTCTACTCCGTGTTTATGCAAATAGTTATTGTTCCGAACTTGCAAAACCAAGAGAGTACTACGAGTATATAGCTAATTACTTGCTTAATTCCCATTCATATTTATTTTATGAAAACACCCAGGAGATACACTAATATAGTAGTATCGAAAACCAACTAGGTCGTTTTAATTTTTTTAGGTACGGCCTATTTTCTTTTGTTTTTGCTCTGGAGAATGGTTTGGATTAGGGTGGTTTCACAAATGTTTGCATGATCTGCTTATTTCTATACTCTACTAACTTAATTGATATAAATAGGTGTTTAATATTATGTTTCAACTTTAATTGAGTAAATGACTGTGTGTGACAACCATTCCTGACGCGGGGTTAAGTCACACATTTCTATTTTTAGAAACAAAAATATACTGCCTCCGGAGATAATTAACTAATGGCCTGTTTCACAATCTCCAGTTAAAGCATATCTGTCAGATAAATGTTTGCTGTCCTTTTCTTTTATATGACTGGAGAAAAGGATAGCAATAATTTTAACTGGCAGATAAGTTTATCTGGAGATTGCACTAAGGGCCTGTTTCACAATCTCCAGATAAACTTATCTGCCAGTTAAAATTATTGCTATCCTTTTCTCCAGTCATATAAAAGAAAAGGACAGCAAACATTTATCTGACAGATATGCTTTAACTGGAGATTGTGAAACAGACCATAAGTATAATAAATACACTATCCATTACCTAAATAACATATATTAATTTATCTTCCGTCAACGTCAAACACATCAAATATCATTTGTATGTTATTTATGCCTTTGAAGATGCTTTGAAGCCATATCAGATTCTGAAGACTTATGAATAACAGACTTATGGTAATAATAATAAGCGGGCTCAGGTTAATCGATCCTGTCTCGGCATAGCGTCATAGCTTACCTACGTATGTGTGACGAGGCGTACATAGACCTATTTAAATTCCCAATTCAGAAAGTTGAGCAGTTTTTACAGGTCACAAAGGCAAATAAGGAAAGCTAAATTATCTTTGGCTTGCCATGTCGCCCATGTCAATGCTCATCGTCTTCCGTCTCTGTTGCGAGACTTGCGAGACCTGACTTGATCTAGCAACACACCACTCGGTTTCACTGCGGGCCTGGTGTAACCATAAGGTTACGTAGGTAAGGTAGGATCATAAGATAGAGAGACAACATTTCTACGAATGACTGACACACCTCATCGACTTGCGCCTGTGTCTGCTGCAGCCGCCGCTGCGCCGCCTGCTGCTGCATGGTGTGTGGCCCGCCCAGCAGCTCGCCGTCGGGTCCGTACTGCGGCTCGCGCGGCTTCGGGGGACCCGGCGGACCCGGCGGCGCGGCGGCCGCGGCTTCAGCATCCTTTTCCTTGTCCTTGCCCCTGAAATTTAACAATAATGTGATTGGGTAACAAGTTACTATTTGGGTATAAAAAAAGACGGTTAGTAGGCTGACTCCAACTTAAGAGTCCGGTAACGATTGCAAACGAAAATCGCTAATTATGAAATAACGCACATACATTGCATTTGATCAGATAGTTTGAAGTCTTGTTATTGCAATAAAGTACTTCTGGGACACATTTATTATTATTTATTATGCCCTCTAACATGTTTTATATTGTTATGCAGCTGCGATGAGAATGGGATTAGAGTTGACAGATCTGCCATACACTTACGTTAAAATTAATATGGATCGACAGCTATCACAATCCCATTAAAGTCTGTATCTTATATAGTAAATCTGATTAAAGCGTAAAGCCAACTTTATTCCTACGTTTTGATTTTTATGAAATTTTTTAATACATTCCCAAAAATACCACCTAAACTTCGGCAATTTTTCTAAAAATTTCACTTGCTTAAAAAATATGTATGAAAATAACTGTTTCACTTATTCTTTAAACGACTCATTTTCCAACGTATTTATATATTTTACATACTAGTATAACATAATTTAAATCAACAAAAATCTCTACTCTTTCCACCTCTCCAAGCAAAAACCGCGAAACAGCTGTTAGATTAAAGTGAATTATTTATAAATGAAACATAAAATCAAAAAAGGATTCCACTTACGCAGTTCAAAAAGGAATTATATTTCAATATATGTCATACAACCTTATAGTAGTTTTATTAGTTACTGTAAAATAGTATCAAAAAGTTGAGCCAAATCAGAAAAAAACTTTACCGGACTCTTAACTAATTGTCACAGTCCATTTGGCGGAACGCGCTTACATCGTACTTTATACAGATTCATAATAATATCCCAGCAATAAAAGCATAAATGGTACCTTCACGAATATGTACGCTGGCATCTTTACTTTACTTATACTTTAGATTTAATTCCGATAACATTGTGTACCAAAGCTCACGGGTGTTTCAATAAAATTATAATTATATATTGTTGGTAAAAATGGGATTAGTGGACGCGAGAATTTTAATATAAGAGTAGTGCACATAACTTAGTAACAAGTAGCTTCATTGAAATTTTCAGCGACTTTTCATATTCGTCTTCGTTGATAAAACACAGGTTTTTAATTAAAAAAACCGGCTTAGTGCGTACCGGACCACGCATAATGGAGGATTCCGTACCTTCAATGGAACAGGAACAAGAACAAAAACGAATACCAAAAAGTCGTATCTGATGCCTATGGAAGAAGTTTTTTGGAGATAACTCAAAAATTGCTGAACCGATAATATACAAAACAATTTTCCTAGAAAGTATGTGATAAGGCGCATCTTCTCAATTTATTTCATATTTTTTGGATTTACGGTTCAAAAGTTACAGGGGGACGACGACAATTTTTCTGACTTTCGAAGCGATTATTATTATTATGGATGATGATGATTATTCTATATCAATTATCCTATTTGACTTACCTTATGTAAGTTACAGCCTAATTGCCTAAAATTGTATTTTCATGCATTGTTATGTTATTTATAAATAAAATATTCACTTACTTACAAAATGGTCAAAGAAAACCTCGACATTATTTTTAAAGATATAGATCTTTTGACCGATCCGATTGATGTGAAACATGTTGTTATTTGGTAAACAAGTTTTTTTTAATTTAGTTACATGTATGGATTTAGGGGGAGGCCCCTAAAAATCTTTTCTACAGTTTAACTAAATAACTAAGTAGCGGCATACAAAATACACATTATGTCTAAATTTTATTAAACGAGTAAAATGGCTGTGACATACGGACGGACGATCGGACGGATGGACGGGGTGATAGACAGACGGACATGACGAAACTATCAGGGTTACCTCTTTGCCATTTTGGCTACGGAACCCTAACTAGCATTTGACTCCTATGTGTTTTTACACGGACTACCTAATGTTTTTTTTTTGTGTTGTATTATTCTTGCCCTGTTCTTGCCTCTTTGAGTTATTTTGCTATGTTTGTCCTTAAGTTATTGCAAAAGACGGACTCTAAAACTACATTAAAATTTTCTAAGCGGTTACAAAGCTTCTTGGTAGCCAGTTTTTTGGTGAACGGTCGATACTTTAAACATTCTCCTTGTTAAAGTCGGTAGAGTTTATCCGATAAGAGAAGTGTCGTGGCAGAAGAGAAAGAAGAATATGGGAGCTTATACATTCTACGTCACTTCTTTTTCCGAACACACTCTATATTTTCAGCTCCGAATAGTAATCTAAAGGCAGGTTTCTAAAGGAAGGAAATTGCAGGCGTTTGTTCGCTACGGTACCCGCTTACCATCAGGCGTGTCGAGTGCAAGTATGGCACTAACTTGGTCTTAAAGTATGGAAATTTAATCTGTAATTTTCTTTTTTTTCTTTTCGTCAGTCTGTCTGTCTATACGCAGGCTTAATCATATGGTATGGTATGGTAGACTGTTAAAATGTTCAAATTGTGTATTTCTACTGCCACATTGCTAACAATTACAAAACTAGGTATTGAATTTACGTTAAAGAGACCCAATTCGAGAATAATTTCCTTCATAGATAAAGAATTAAGGTTTTTTAATGGGTTGAATAACTACATCAGTATCCCTGATAGTCGTATAATAAGTACTTATAAAATTTTTGCCTTGAAGATAGAGTCACAGAGTTATATAAATGCACATACATTTGCGTCAAAGTTATTCAGCCATAAGTGAAAATGTGTCATTGGTTAAATACGTAAACTACCGTAGTGTTCGCCAATCAATACAAAAATTGGCAAAATGCCAGCTGACGTCACCATACTACAAAAAAGTTTCTTTACACACTGTATTTTTTCATATTGCTAGTTTAATGCAGTTTTACAATAAACCTTAGTATTTGAATCCACTCGGCACAGATTTGCAGAATTAAAACTTCACCTCACAATGCGTCAAAAACTACTGCAGTTTAACTTGACATACTTAAGCTTGCAACGAAATAATTTCCTCGAAGGCTGAACCCAATTTTGAAGACACTAATACACCATTTAACAATTTTTAAATAAGTTATTGTAATTTTAAAGCCAAATTCTTATATTCACCTATAAACTTTTATAGATACACCGGCAATCCGCAAATCATTTAAAAGTTAAGAATTATTTGTAACTTGGTTTTACAAACATGTCCATCTGATTTTAAATTGCGCACACAGGTATAGGAAATAACTCACATTTTGCGTATTTTCCGCGGTCCCTGAGAGCTGCAACTGTCCGGTTCTATCGAAGGAAAACGGGAGCAGACTGGCTGGCGACACTACGGCACCAAATGACGCAGAGCGCTGAAACGGCCCTGGCCACATGCACTGAAAAACTAACTCACTACCTTCCTCTCTTTCACTACTAGCAGTGGAATGATCGAGTGAGTGAGACAGGAGACTTGTTGTTTCAAAATGCGGTTTTCGGAGAAGTGCCCTTGTTTTCATGTAGGGATGTGCGATATTTCTTAAAAGGAAAAAAAGGAAAGAAACGATAGTTTTCAACTTGTGATATCGCCGAAGGCGGCGAATTAATGGCACTAGATATTTTATGATATTATTAATAAGGGTTTAAAACTTTAAGTTAGAAACGAAACTGAGTGATATTACCAAAAAAATGTCTTCAGACCCGAACAGAGTTGAAAGTTAGTATAGAAAATATATACGTTTTAGTGAGAGACTAAATAATTCGTTTTCAAAACATTTACTAAAACATGTACATCAAAACAGATTTCAGTATTTTAAAGAATTCTTATTCAAAAGGGATGAAAGGGGTTGAAACTTAATATGAACCTGGGTCCAAACTATTGAGCAATAATCATGGGATCATGGGAATATACGGCAGCTTGAATTTAGTTTTGAATTAAAGAAAGAAAACAGTATCAATAGGTACTGTTTAATTTTAATTGCAGCGGTTTTGTCGAGAGTACCTATATTCTAGCATTCGAATCCCGGTCAAGGTCAACTAAGTAACAACTGTTTTATTGTGTACAGGGTGTCACAAAAATGCTGGTGATTCTTCTAAGGGCATAATTGTTATCGTATTCCTATTATGAAAAACGAAGAAAAAAATTTTTCGTGCGCAAAAAAAATTTGGTTTTGTACGGGGAGTTGGCCGGCTGAGACCACGTGTCCCATACAAAAAACATGTTCAACTGAAGAACAAGAACAAATGTTCAATTGATCAAAATATTCATTAAAATAATTTGATTTGTTCTTCAGTTGAACTGACGGCAACGCCATCTCTCTCGCTTTCAATGAACTTCTAAGAGTTCGGATTGAGGTACGGACTCATAATGTTCTACCTTAGATGATTGGCTGAAATGCGCCTTAGCATTCACAAAGATTGCATATACACGGGAAAATTCGACCGGTGCTGCTATGACCAGGGTGGCCAAGTGGTAAAGGCGTCTGCCGCGAATGAAGAAGACGCTGGTTCGTTCCCAGCCCTGGGCACCGGATGCCCTGTTCCTTTGTATATTACATCTAAGTATATAAGTTTTAAAAAAATGTTTTTTTTTTTTTCGCGAAAAAAATTTTTTTTCTCCTACTTTTTCTTAGTTGCAATACGATACTAATTATGCCATTAAACGGATCACCAGTATCTCTCTTACACCATGTAAATAAATATTCTAAATATTAAAGCCTATAAGTAAAGTAAGTATTATCGATGGTATAACAACACACTCTGTAAACACTCGAATAATTGAGTAGGGACTGCTCCTTTGAACCATTGTGACCTTAATTTTACAGATAATTGCTTAATTGACGTGAGCTACTTCAATTAAACATTATTTCAATCTAACCAGGAATAATTAAAACAAGGTTTTAAATTATGTAATAATTTTAATCACATTATTATGTAACCTAAAATTGTTTATATATTATGTACCATATACATAAACAACTTTGTATGTAAATGTCGTCAAACGACGCTCTTGCCTTGCAGATGTAAAAGAAATAACAACAGTTTTCACTCTTGAAAGTTTAGAGTTACAGCCAAAAAATAAGTCTAAAAAAATATGTACAATCACAACATCAGAAATATTAAATTTAAAATGTATTTTATATTATATTCCTTGAATCAAAACTTTTTAATATAAATAGGTATAACTCTATAAAAGATTTATTTTGTTTATTGATATGATTTTTGTAATGAAAAATAAAACATGTGAAGGTCGAAAAGTTTTAAACATTTAATTATTTACACATTTACTTTCGATATCTTGTTTTGGGGCACCTCGAATAATTCTGCATGTAAGAAAACTCTATCTCCTATAGAATTATAAGTAGATAGAAATATCACTAGATATGCACGTTGCGTTGACTCTCAAAGATTTAAAAAGACCATAATAACTCTATTGTAATAATAATGTGTTAAACATAGGTGCATTTAAAAGGAGACTCGATGAATATCTACAATATTATGTGATATGAACAACATCAAAAGTTAAAAGTTGTAGAATATCATATGTCCCATTTTATAGATACACGCATCATTCCTCAGTATTATAAAAGAACTAATATTGTCAATGGCACCATATTATAATCTATACTTACAATTTTCATCTAAATTTGTAATCCAATATTTCAAAGCAAATAACAGCTAAGTACTACAATAATTGCAAAATTAAATGACAATCGTATTCTAAGATCGCCTAACTCATAGAAGGGTGAAAAACTTCTAGTTCGTATAAAATTGAAGGCACAAGAATAAATGAAAGCAAACATTAAAATTATCTCTACGATTAACACAAAAATTGTAAATACAGTCCGTTTAAATCCATATAAATAATTTCATTAAGATGTATATCATATCGCTAAATAATGTACCTCAAGTACAGAACTACTATGACACGTTAAAGTAAATTTCTAATTGACATTTTATATTAGCAAATAATTGTATAACCTTAATAATATAAACACATATATTTGCAAATAATTGACTTCAAGAGGCTTCATAATTTGGCGGCAGGTCGACGGCACTTCTTTACCACAGCTACGAATGTAATCCAACTAAGTTTTATAATTAGTATAGAGCGGATATGCAACTTTGATAGGTATAGTACTTGTTAATATGTGAGAGTAAATTTGAAACAAGATTTTTCTTAACTCTATATATCTATCACTTAATACTTCAATTCCATTTTTTCTGTTTGCTAACTTTGGTGCAAGATTTCATATTTTGATTGCATTTTAGTTGTTTTACAAATAATCGATACCATCTCAATTTATATTTCAGAATTCATATATGGATTACAATAATGCTATATTAATATCGATACAGGTTTTACTACACTTGGAAGAACTCGCTCACTAATACATATTTATGAAATTCTCCGAGCAGTCATAGGCCAATTTGGGGTAAAACAACTTATTCAGGAAACGCACAGTATCTACTCGTAGTATCCTAGAACAAGGCACGCAAATAAATTTAACTTTAGCTATATTTTAAAAGTTTTCTTGAATACTTTTTTGTTTTCTTAACGAAACAATGTGTATTATATAATTTAATAAGTTGTTAAAATTATTAAATTTTCGAGTAACGACATCTTATTTATTTGACATTGTTATTTTATGAACCTACTACGTTTTTCATAAGGTTTTTATTTAGCCAAATTTGTTTTGTCTTTAGGTTTTCTAGATTCTAAAGATGCTACCTAATTTATTCAAGTAGATAATAGAATATAAATTACCTAGTTTATACATAAATATTATGTGTTTTGAAGACAGCTTCACTTTTTAAGTAGAACCCAACAGATGCGGTGAATAATAACTTACATGTATTTTCCTGAAACATAAATGGGTTTTATTAAATATCAATATCAAAAATTTGATAAACTCGTAATGCACCCGACATTAGATCTCCAAATATCGCACAAATTATTTATTTTGCTTGTAACTATTATTGAGTAAATCTAGTATAAGTGATTTATGTTTATAGTTGTAGATATGTTATCATGTTAAATATAAGTACGAGTAAACTATGCAAGAAAATAACGCAAAAATGCATTTCGTACCTTACCGGGATCCAGTGTAATGTAAATGATGTAAATTGTAAAAAAATGTGTAATAGGAAAGCGTATGGTGAATAAACAGGTTGATAAATAGTGTGTAAAATTTCAAACAAGTGTTTCTATCTACTATGACCCATAAAAACCCGGTAAATTGTATAAAGTATATTCTATATTATATTACACCGTTCTGTTACCTTATATGATCATGAGATGTGTATAATGTATTACTCACTCACCTTGGATCTTACTAGCAATCATGCATTGTAATACAAGCTCCATTCATGCGCAAGCGTTGTATAAGTTAAAGAAGGAAAGAAGGCAAACTGAGAAAGATAGATCTAACATTACTCACAATGAGTAGTATTAGCTGACATAGTGATATTGCTGGCTATGCCCGATACACCCGCTGGGATGCCAGTCATAGTCGGGGTGCCACGGTATCGAACTAACCAAACATTTGTTTAATGTTATCACCTGCAAACAGCCATAAGCAGAACATCGCCACGAAGCAGCTACCCTCTACCTCACAGATATTGACATCAACTATATTTAACGCTAGAAGGGTAAGACTTGTTACGAGCGTTGTTGACAGTGTACTTTAGTTATGTTCTGGTGAATGTTCACCAATACAGTTTAAATAATAATCGATGTAAGTGGAAACAACTAACAGAAAAATCTTATTCTTTATCTGTTAGGGTATTATAAATATTTGAGATATTGTTATAATGTTATTTGAACGAAACGTGTGTGATCTAAAATCTGTTCGAGCTCAATGAGAAGTATGCTAAGAAAAAGTGTCGGGTAGTGTTGCAATCTGTATAGTAAAAACAGAGACGAGATTACTCGCGAATTCTAATAGTTCTCTTGTCTAGTAACAGCTGGGAAGGAAATTTGCAAGACATTTAAAATATTTACACACACGAGGAATTAATATTCACGGTAAAGCCAATTATCACATATAAAGCGGGTAGGCAATAGAGTTGAAAGTGTCCAAATCGACATTTTGAGGATTCAATTAATTTCAACTCTCACTGCTCATCAAATCTAAAATGATGTTAACTATGCTTCGGTCACTCGACAACATTGAGGATGTTATTTTTATTGTGTCATAACTTACCAAACAACAGGCCTATTATGACGATTCCAATCACTCCCATTATTATCATCATCTGTAATTATATACAATTATGTAGTCATTAGTCGACAGTTGTTACATGCATATTTTTATAACTTATCTAAATATATAATAGTATAGTAGTACTAAAATACTTCTGTATTCTTTACTGTGTTAGCTGTCGACAACTTTAGTACTATTACAAACAAAAATCTAAACGCTACCTTTAAGTTTTGAAGCCAGAATTTGTTCTTTAAACTCTTCGCCTGTTGCTCAAACTGCGATGCGCCGTACTGAAGTGCATCTGTGGAGATAATAATTATGGATATACATATAGGTATTTACAACACTCGTAAGTATGTACAGTCGCCATCAGATATATCGAAGCGGCCAAGGTGGTCACAAACATCTAAACAACGACTATATTGTCAAGGCGATAAAGTGCATGTTCAGATATTTTTGAGGACTCTAGCCGCTCCGATATATTTGATGGCGACTGTACAAAGGTTTTCTTTTAATAAATATAATATGTAAAAACTTTAAACCTGTAGTTTTTTTATATTGCCATAAATTAATACTGAAATTTGCTGCTAACTGAAGGATTTTTTCTTCATCAATGAATTAAATCATAGAATATATTTTTCAACACACTTGCTCGTAACGAGGTTCTTAATCCACCGCTTTTAGGCTCATAATCAATACAATAAAATACAAATTATACAATCCTAATTGTGAAAAAGAATCATTTCAACTTATTATATTAATTATTATATTAACAATAAATTATGTTTTAAACACGAATTGTCTGTTTTAATATTGGCTGTTTGTCATAATAGGTCCGCGCCTTTGCCTCAAGCTGCACGCACATCCATAAAAGAAAATTGCGCGCCATGTTAAAAGTTCACCGCAAATTTGTTATTTATTTGTTAGATTTTTGTTGTTGTGTTTTATTAATTTAGACAAATTATATTTTAAGTGAATAAGAAGACAACTTTAGCGTTAATTTTACCTCTGGATATATTTCAAAACTGTCATACATACTAGTAAAATGTTGTCATAAGAATCTATTGAGCAATACGTAAGAAAAAATACTATAATTTATTGGACAATAAATGAGAAGTGTTTAATTTTATGAAATGTTTTAAAAAGAATTCCAGTTAGTCAATAACGTCACAAAAAAAGGTTAGTTAAATTTAATTATCTTAGGTACGTAAGTACCTCTGTTCTGTAAAAATTCTGACAGTTAATGTATTTATCAAAAGTGATTAATTACACTATTCTGTTATTTCCTCGCAAGTGTATTGAAAAACGTCGTATCAAACGCGTGTGCTTGATCATTACATAGCTCAGCTTCCTTACGCGCACTCACGTGCGTTCATGCGCACAATATCGCTTCGTATGTAATGATCAACTAACACTTGAATTACTATGTACTAGCATGACTAGCATGTGATCCTTACTATGTAATGGAATATTTTTTAAATACCCGATTTGACTGTATAAAACTGTAGTTGTAACGGATGAGTAAATTTGTGACTTCTTTGCTTGATATAGTTACCGGCTCTGTCATCTAGTTCCGATAACTTAGCGTCTCTCTCCAGCACTTTCTCTACGTTTGTCTTCATAATGTCCACCACCTGGAAGGTTAAAAAAATGAAGGTATAATATCAATTAAATAAATAGACAACAACGTTTGAAGAACGCATGACGTGATTACATTGTCCTGAAGGTGGAAAAAATTTTTAGTAACAAAAATTTTCAAGGTATATTAAAAGAGTATACGAATATTTATTTTAGTTGTCCATTTTAACTGATTTCAAGTGCTGCACGTGTTTTAACTTACAGTTAACACTGTCTCAACAAAGTTAGGATATGTAACATTTCGCTGGCCCAATATCCAATATTACAGGGTTCTATGTTTCACTTTTATCGAATTGAAATTTGAACATTGTCATAGTGACACTAAGTCTAAATTTAACTACCCTGGAAATGCAACATAGAACCTCGTAATATTGAGCCAGCCATTTGTTACTTTCTCGTGTCAGGATTTTATTTAATTTAAATGACGATACTTTTTAATTCGAACGGCTGACAGTTCCTTGTTGTATAACTTAAGTTTATGGAAACTTAAGTTATAGTCATTCAATTCTACTCAAAATTGCCAAGAACATTCATTAATCTGATTTAGATGTACAAACGATTTGTTCAACTGTTCATGTACACTCTGTCTGCGAATTCTGTTGTTAGTTACCACGCGTAAAATCCACAGTTAGTGAATTCGTGTACCTCATCTACTTGCGCCTGGGTCTGCTGGAGCCGGCGTTGCGCGGCTACTTGCTGCATGTTCCGCGGGCCTCCGATGATCTCCCCGTCGGGGCCCGTCTGAGGCTCCGTCGGCGGCATGCCGGGGGGTCCTTCCGGGGCAGCCCTGGAAGTTTTGTGCAATAAGGGGATCACCACTCCATTGACATATTTGTACTTCGTTGAACGTCTATTTGATCAAATGACATTATATGTAGGTGCGTTCTGTTAACTCTCGTTTTTTTACGTGAATTTAGGAGAGGATAACCAATGCGATAACTATGTGAAAGGAACATAGGAAAAGTTGTTTCTTAAAAGATATGTACCTAATATTTAATAAATACCCTTCCATTAATATCCAGTTATACTCGATTTACCTATATTTATCAATGAATAGCTTCTACATATATATCAAACATATTATTAGCCATAAGAGTAACGATTAATTCGCGATCGATCATAAATAAGTAGCTTAACAGGGGCGAGAAAAGTGAATGCAATAAGTCCGAAGCGCAGACAGCTTTTATTTCACCGTGCAAGGTCAAGGTCATCGACACAACCGAACAGATGACAGTCGCAAGTCCGAAGGAATAATTTATGTTGAAACAAGTAGCTCAAAAATCGATATTTGCACTTTTATGTATGTAACTACATATATTTATGCTTTAACAGTGATATTAAAGTCGCATCGTTCGTCCAGGTCTATTTGAACTCTTCAGTCAGCATGGCTTAATGACAGGTTAAGTTTAAGGACAGCCATACCAATCAATATGCTGCTTGGGAAAAAGTCACGTCATGTATAAGGTGCATAAGCAAAATATCACATAAGGTGCCGTATTATACATAAACAAAACACAATCTATCCCCAACACAACTCCAACACACAAAATAATCAGTCAATATTAGAGTTGTATTGGAGTTGCATCAGAATAATCTTAAAGTAAATTCTGATTCAGACGTTTAGACGATAACTATTAAGTTATTAAAATAACTTAAAATAATAAGTTAATGCATTGAAGTTCGGGACCGATTTTTGACTTTCAAGGGTTCGAAAGCCAAGAAATAAAGATTGACACTAATCGAGCATTTAAATAATAAATAGTTTTAAAGACCATACTTTTGATATTCCTATCGTTGATATTTCTAAACTCCATTTCATCGTTTTACTTAAACAGAGTTTTAAGTTTTCGAGCGCTCGAATCTCAATAATCGTCCCCGTGGATCGTGTCTTAAAGTTGTATTAAAGTTAGATTACGGCCCAAGAACTAAAACAGTTGATAGCTTAATGTTAAGTATATTATGTTTGGTGTAAATGGTCTCAATCTCGAAAAGACTTAATAATCTTTAACTACATTTAATTTTCTAAATAAATGGTCATGGTAGCTGTGAAATATGTAACTAGCATTATCGGAAATTGTATTGACTCGTTACCCAAAAAGCAATAAAATAATGAAGATATTGATATAAAAACCGGTAAACAGTACCTACTGTTTATTGAAAAACAATCTTATATTTAATTCGCTAATTTATGTAACAAAACTCATAGTAGACCTCTTTACATAGCAACAGGTATTCACATTAAAGTATCAGAGTAGGTTTACAAAGAGTTTTTTGGCAAATGGTGTAATAGCTTCCATTCAAGTCCATCTTAATTGGATGGTTGCCAATGATTATTAAATTTAAATACAAATTCTCCAAAATCACAAATAAACTTATTAATCAGCCGGAAATAATTTAACAACTCAATTTAATGTATTTGTTATCTAGTTGTATTGGTATATTATTTGGCATAGTTTGTTGTATAGAAATTAGAAGCAACAGTTCTTTATTTAAATATTCTCAACATGTGGATTCCATTAAAATGCCTTTACCATTAATAAGTAGTAGCATTTTGGCTTTTTGAAATCATACTTACATGTCTGTTAGTCTTCTTTGAGAATTATAGTGGAGCCAAAACTCGATGGTTTTTGTATGCAACTATAGGAGGGGAGCTTTCGACGGAGGGTTTCAGGCGCGCGCTGTTGCCGCAAAGCACGACTGAAGCCGGCCGCAGTGAACTCGCGCACACAAGTGTTTCACGAGTTTTCAATTATTTCTTCTTACTATTAAACACAAATATTATATGTATAGTAATCTATTACCTGTTGCTAGTTACCAAAAACATAGAAAACTCATTATAGTTGCCTACGTGATAGATATATATATACAAAGTTATTTTAGTACTATTAAGGTTCCTAATCTTTAAAGCATGATAAAAAATGTAATTATCAATAGGGTTATCTTAATCCCAAGTTTATTTTATTCCTAATCAGTAAAATCTACACGCAAGTGTGTAACCTTGTATAATAATTCGACTAGAAGGATTGTTATCATCACAATCATCGATATTAGGTTCATACAGATTTCTGTATGCATACATTCAATACTTAGGCATTTGCCTAAACCTTTGAAACGTTATTTTCGTCTGTAGTAGGTACAATTATTTTCAAACATACATTTTCTATCAAAGTTGGTAAGCACTTGTCCGCCCGGCATTTCCCTCGTGACGCATGCGCGCCTGCGCGCCGTGCATCGATCCTTGCGCACTCGTGGGGTAGGTCCGGGGGCCCATACACGTGCGGCACTGCATCAATGAACTTTGTGCATGAATGTACCTACCAATTAATGGCTTTTCCGAGTAAAAGTAGCAAGCTAGAGCACTGAGCGCATGAATGTATCTATTAAAGAGGGTGAGATGAATGTGCTAAATATTGGATTTATTTTTATTTGTAGGAAAACTTTCAGACGCGGTTCTGGTAAAAAATGTTTTATTTTCTCCCTAACGTCGAAATAAGAGGTAAAATGTTTTAATCTTATTGACTTCTCAGTCAAATATAGATAAGTTTTATGTATATCGCCTGATTACAAAAAACAAGAGCTGATTTTCACATAGATTTTAGGTTTTCATTTTTTGCGTGGCATGGCTTTAAACCGAGTCACTAGTTGCACTTGGCACTTGCTGCAGGTATCTATGCTTAACATCGTAGAATGAAAATATTTATAACAACGTAATCTTCAACTGTTGCTTTGCTTTTTCTTGCCAACTTGATACGACTCTACCAACTTCCATACAGCCCGCGAAAAAAATCAGCATCGTCATTCATCAGCGATTCAACAGAATTAGGCACTCTATTGAGGTAGATAGTGCAGCACCCGTATACTACTTGGAATAGGTAATAAGGGGTCAGCAAATGCCGTCATAAAAACTTAGTGCTATATTAATCAGTGGGCAAAGCGATCAATCCGACCCGTTGAGTCCCCGCCCCGCTCCCACGCATCGACGCTCATACTTAAAAGCCTTAAACACTGTAATTAAAGATACACTACAAATAAATAAACGTATTAGGCGAGTGACTTATAATGCCTCCAAGTCCTGCTAATAAAATAAATGAAGAGTCGGCAATGAGAATCTCAGTACGGTGTGGCAGGTATGGTAAAATGATGTATATAAGGAATCCACAGAAAGTTGCTCTGATCAGGATAAGTAACAATCAAATTTTATTTAATAATTCGTTTTGTTAAAATGATAGGCAGTTAATAAAATATGTTGTGATACTAACAATAACATAATCATAAAATAATACTCTTGATTGCAAAGTATACATGAGTTACAAACAGAAAAGTAGAGGTAAAACAATTGCCAGTCTCATTGCTAAAAAGCGTTCTCTTCCAGACAACCTCCTTAAGATATAATGAAGTTAAAATTCTCTGTAAATAAAAAATAAAGTAAAATTAAATCAACACCTTCATGAATTTTGAAGCATGTATTTAGCTGTTTTCCGATGCAAACATTGCAAACAAGCATGTATAATTAAACTGAGAAGGTACTTGTACGTACGAGTATATACCGTACCGTATGATTTTGATGACTATAAATATTTTATTAAAGTCGTTGCGCTACTTACTTAGGTATAAGATGTTACGAGTATAAATAAACAAACAAAATATATAAAAGTGTAGTTACCTGGTTTGTTCTCGGCGGGCCCGCCGCAGAGGCAATTGATTAGTCGGCGTCCTTTGTGCGCCAGCGCAGCCAACAACAACAATTTGCTCGCGGCCCGACCGCCCTAATTTTAATGGCCTTATAAAATTTATATTTAATGTATTTATCATCGGCGAGAAAAGAGTGGATACATCTTTGTCTGTTGTCATCCAACAACTTTTTGATTCTGATTTTCCGTAGTATTGAATGTAAAAAACTTATATAGATGTCATATACAACGGAAAAAATTACCTAGGCTTCCCGTGCCCAGTGCTGGAATCGAACCAGCGTCTTCTGTATTCGCGGCACACGCTTTAACCGAAATAATGTAGGTACTCATTTGAATAATATTATATTATACTCATAGAGCTAGTAACATACGAACAGTCACAAAGTATTGCCGTAAGTGTCCCGTTTCTGTAACGGACAAAATAGGAAATTGAATGTATATGTAATTAAATAAATAAATATTATCGGACACTCTTCCACAAACCGATCTAGTCCCACAGTAAGCTCAATAAGGCTTGTGTTGTGGGTACTAGACGACTATATATATAATAGATCAATACTTAAATAATACATAGAAAACATCCATAACTCAGGTAGTACAAATATCTGTGATAAATACCCTTAATGCCCTTACCAGGAGTGCGATTTTTGAATCTCACCAAGTGACTAATTCTCACCGATGTGAGTGATTTCTGATAGTAAATCACTCACATCGGTGAGAATTAGTCACTTGGTGAGATTCAAAAATCGCACTCCAGGATTCGAACCCTGGACCTCCTGCGTCGCAGGTAGTGAGTGTCACTACTGTGTAATTAGAGGACTTCACTTTAGAAGACCTCACCTTCACCTTAAACATAACATTAAATAGCGGTATGTCCACACTAGCGCTACTCACTAAAGGTAAGCATTCGTATTGTCTTACGGCGCGTACGCACGCGGCGACCATTAGCGGCGCTACGGAGCTTCGCTGATTGGAGCGGCGTCTAAGCGTGCCGGGCTGACGGACTTGGACACGTGATCACACGCTATTGTGAACATAGCGATATGTCCACACTCGCGTTGTTCAGAATAGGTAAGTTTTAATATTTTGTCTTACGTACGCACGCGGCGACCATTCTAGCCGCATCCCTGTTTTACGAAAGTTGCTGCAAATTGGAAAGTCTCCGCTGTCCGTCTGTCCATCTGTGACCAGGCTGTATCTCATGAACCGCGAATAGACAGTTGAAATTTTCACAGATGATGTATTTCTGTTGCCGCTAAACAACAAATACTAAAAAACAGAATAAAATAATATTTAAGGGATCTCCCATACAATTATTTATATTGGTAAATTTAACTACTCTAATTATATTTTATCACACTATTAAATCATAATTCACTAATTTTGAGATTAGGTAAGTACATCATGAGTTAACTGTTTTCAAGCACATATTTTCCTATCGGCATCTCTTCTAATTCTGTCATTTTATAGTCACAAGAACCGGCACACGGCACACGTCAGCAGGTGACATTCTACGAGCAATTATGGCACTTAAGGCGCAACTAGGCGCAAACACACCCCGGCTTTGTCCACTGCGTTATCACCGGCCGGCTAAGTGCCAGATCCTCGTTAACTGCTTGGGTTAACAAGACTGGTGTTTGCGCGCGCAGTTAGTGCTGGGCTCGGTGCGCGTGCGCTGAGGGCTGGAGGATGCGCGGTAGTAATAACAAGGTTGTTCTACTACAATGTTTTCAGGGTTCTTACAGAGTGGAAGGTGGGAGCTATTGGGTTTTCACATGCTGGCAATCAAGTACCTACAGAAACTTGAAAATCTTTGGTGTCAGAGGCCAAGATCCACGTCGTTTCGTTGCGCCACAGAAGTAGTAGCTCCTGAATACTTATTTTAATTTGAAATTATAGGAACTCAACTTTGTATTTAATTAATCCACTAATTTATACATCTTCACTACATATAAAAAATTACTAAGGAGAATTTATGCCCGGAGCAACATTTAGGGTAGTTTTTCTAGTGCGAAATAGCTAGTAAAATATACATATGTAGATCAGTAAGATATTGTTTAATTATCATAGAATTAACCATATTTAGAAAATAGGTTGTTATTAAATCAAATACAAACATTGAAAACATTGAAAAAATAATCAACCCAATTCAATGTTTGTATTTGATTTAATAACAATCTATTGTATGAGTGGAATGCCCCACTTTAAAAACATGCAAAAATAATTATGAGTTGAAAGCAGCGCCCTTTATATTTCCGTTGTGACACTTGCGATAGTGTCGGCGGGAAGGGTATCTAACTCTAGTAGTTAGTACCTAGATGTCGCTTACGGCTACTGTAAAGCCGAAGGAGATCAAAATAAATGCGAAAAAGATGATTGAAGGCATTGAAATTTTCATGTACTTAGTAACTTGACCAATTAGGCCATAGCTTAATTGGTAAAGCGATCGAGCCCCGGCAAGGCGTATCGATGCAGGTTCAAGTCCTGTTGGGTTGATTATTTTTTCAATGTTTTCAATGTTTGTATTTGATTTAATAACAATCTATTGTATGAGTGGAATGCCCCACTTTAAAAACATGCAAAAATAATTATGCATATTTAGGAAAACGGACACAACAAAATGTCTCCTAAAATAGGGCATAACAATTCCAGATATAACAAAAGAAGAATAAAATATGTGTTGTGACACGCAACGTCACACAACACACGTAACAATTATCTACAGGGGTTACTACCCAGAATTTAATAAAATAAAGTAAAGTTAAACATCGCTTCTGAACTGAGTGTTACACTTTTGACATAACCTTTCGATATTGACAGGCCAATATTTACCAGAGCCTTTTTAACACTTTCTGAACTTTGTAGGCAAAGCTGCGTGCCTACACTGCTTACCAATATTTGACTAAGAAATTAAAGTTACTGGCTAAAGAAGCAGGTTAGGTATCGTTCTATATACCTAGTATAATTTACATACTTCCTTTTTGTAAATTTTGTTTTTAATTAAAATTAATGAGTTTTTAATGAGTTTTTGTATAAGGAAGTTTTAATCCTACTCTAGTGTTGGTTATGTTGTGCATTACCTGTTAAGTGTGTTAAGTAATGATAAACCTAGGGCCTTATTTCTAACCTTGAAACACGTTTAGACACGATATAATTTCAATACTACTCAAATGCATTAACTAAGCAACACAGCCAGCGCCTAAACGTCTGAATCAGAAATATCAGAATATTCTTGAAAATTATTCCTATGCAAATCAAATACAACTTCGATATTGGTTGTTTGTTTGTTGTGTATTGTAGTTTTGTTTGAGATATTTTTTTATAATGTATTGTTTATGTGTTTTAAAATTACAATAGGGCCCCTCATGAATTATAGTATTTAGCCAATGCAATTTATACTAAGAAAATATCTCGATTGTAAAAAATCTCAAAACTTACGATATTTCAGCTAACCACCCTTTAAGGTCACAGTGTAACATGTGCCACAGGAGTAAATAAAATCGGATGAGTGTGTGACAAATTTGGACAAATAGGTCCTTATGGAATCATATCCAGCAGCATCAAGCCGCATTATGTCTATCACGGTTTACTATGAGATGCGTACTCATGCGGGAAGCCAGAGCATGCTTACGCATCTCATACTAAACAACCATTTTCAATAGACAAGATTCGGTTCGATGCTGACAGGTGTAATCCCACTCTGTCCCAGAGACACGATGTGGTGTCAACTAAAGTCGGCGTTAAGTCAGAATTCGGCGTCCACAAAAGCATTATCACTGCTTCGGTAATAGGAGGCGCGGGTGCACGGCCCCTCGCAAACGTACAAGATAAACAGTTTCAAATATCTGTGCAGAAGGTCATTCAATCCGTGCTAGTTATTTGAACCGTAAACCTAATACAGATGACATTGCGTTGAAAATGGAATGGTGGAGGCCTGTAACTACTGGCCTTTTAGAATGGATTTAGTTAGTTGGAAACTGTATCAGAGGTCTTTAGTGCATGCTACCGTTTTTGGGCATCCGTTCTCATGGCAGTGTTATTTACATCTGTTACTCTCCAAGGACGTTACCGTTGAGGTTCTTAAGAAGAAAACTGAACAACAACTTGTACAATTACTAAATTAGTTACGATAGAATATGAAATTTCAAATTAGCTGAATAGTTATGAAATATATTAAACTGGATATATTTACGTAGATACTTCATTTGCCTTAATACATGCATAACAGAAACTTTTAACAATTATATTACTATATAATCTAATTATTTATATTGCATTAAAACATACATAGTCTCACTTATGAGGAAACAAAAAACTCCTATACCGAACTAAAGCTAATACAGAGTACAGATTATACCTCATATACTTCTAAACATAACTCATTGGTTAATAATTATGATAAGTCTAAATAAAAACATAGATACACACACGCACAGAGAAAGAAAGAGAGAGAGACAGACAGACACACACATACAACCATCTAGAATCTAATTTAATTTAGTACTCGTAATGTACAAAAACGCCTTGTTTATTTTACTTTAAAAATCATGTATGACTTTTTGTTATGGAGGAGCGAGGCTTCCTGATTCAGGTATTTTTTACTTAATATAAAGTTTCCAACTTGTTGTCATTATGTCAAAATTTTAAGGAAATAAAATATTTTTCATTTTCAAAACCAGAACTCTAAGATTTGTTTTCTTGAAGTGGTTACATTCTTTGACCTCCACCACTTAACAGCTGCCAGATGTCCAGATCTATAAATAAGCATAGTATAGCAAATTGACCAGAGGGGTTTCGTTGCTCTCATTATTGTGTCATATCTGATGTGGCTAGCTCTCCGTCTACTAGTACAGTCAGCAGCAAAAGTAGCTAAGCGGCTCAAGTGTTCAAAATGAGCTTGACACGACAATTATTAAGAGAATAACTAACACTAAAAAGAAACATACGATTATGTAGTTTCCAGAAATTGATGTATTTTTATTTATTTATTTAAACTTTATCTATATCTATACATCTATCTATACATATACGAGTAATAAAGCTGAAGAGGGTCGAAAGTCTGTACATGGAAGATAATCGAAAAAAAGTTGGCTGGGGTTACTTAGAATCGATAACAGAACACGTTCCAACAATTTTTAGAATTTTTGTCTGTTTATCTGTTTGTCTGTTTATCTTTTTATCTGTTTGTCTGTTTATTTGACCGCGCATCACGTGAAAACGGCTGAACGGATTTCGATGAAATTTTGTATAGAGATAGTTTGAGTCCCGGGAAAGGATAATATATAGTTTTAATCCCGAAAATCAACCCTGGTGGGGGTGAAAATGGGGTTGAAAGTTTGTATGGAGAATTTTTAACCGCTGAAACGATTTAGATAGAAATGAGTATGGAGATAATTTAAAGAAGAAAGAAAGAAGAAACGTCATAGGATAGTTTTCAAACCCTTGTGGGGGTGAAAAGGGGGTTGGAAGTTGGTATGAGGATTTTTTTACCGCTGAACAGATTTAGATGCAAATTGGTATAGAGATAGTATGGGTCTCGAGAAAGGACAAAGGATAGTTTCATCTTGAACCCCCCCCCCCCCCCCCCCCCCCACCTTACTTTAGAACCGTAGGTCCAAAAAATTTGAAAAAAAATAATGGAAGTGAGAAGGGACTTTCAATAAAAAACTATCTATCTATACATCTATCACGTGAAAACGGCTGAACGGATTTTGATGAAATTTTGTGTATAGTTTGAGTCCCGGGAAAGGACAAAGAATAGTTTTCATCCCGAAAATCAACCCTGGAGGGGGTGAAAAGGGGGTTGAAAGTTTGTATGGAGATTTTTTAATAGAAATTAGTATGCAGATAATTTGAGTCCCGAGAAACGACAAAATAGTTTTCATTCCGAAAATAAACCCTTTCACCCCGAAAAGGGGGTTGGACGTTGGTATGACGATTTTTTAACCGCTGAACTGATAAAGATGAAATTTGGTATAGTATGGGTCTCAAGAAAGGACAAAAGATAGTTTTCACTCCGAAAATCAACCCTAAGGGGGTGAAAAGAGAGTTGGAAATTTGTATAGGGAATTATTAACCGCAGAATCGATTTAGATAAAATTTGGTATGGAGATAATTTATTAAAAAAGGAAATAAAATAGTTTTATCTCGGAAATTATCCTTTAAACGGATACAAAAGGGGTGAAAGTTTACATGGGGAAGAAACAACCCATAACCACTGTCTGTATTTAGATGAAATTTGGTATTTAAATAATTTGTAATTTTTTGGTCAAGGTGTTCATATTTATAACATGTTACCCGTCGATGCTTTAAATTTACCTTTACCCGCTCTTAAGAAATATTTGAAAATGTCATGAATGTCAAAGGGTTATTGCAGGTTCGAGTATTATATATGACGGACAAAGATGCATGGCCCAAACCAAACAACTACTACAACATTTATAGGACACCGTTTAGGTAGGAAAACACATCAAACGTTTTGTGAAGCAGTCAGATTAGGATTTATTTTTCTTTATAATTAAACAATAGGTACATTATCTGTCTCTCAAGCTGTTTTGATGATGTCTTCTTGAAGAACTACGCATTATTCTGTATCTTTAAGATCTAATGTATTACTGTTTTGAAAAAAATAAGTCCCGTCGAGTATCTTTTCGGTCATAATACCTCTTGGGCCAGAGGTGTAGGGTTAGAACCGGTGGTAGTTTTGGAACGAAGTTCCTTATTGGACGGTTCGCGGATGGGGGGCTAGGTGAAAAAAGTCACGTGACCGTCACGAAAAACCGTCACGTCACGAAAACGCGACACCCATACGATTGAGAAATGTTTCTCAATCGTATGGGTGTCGCGTTTTCGCATTTTACATGTGTAAAATGGAATGAAATAAAAAATATATAAAATAGAATAAAGTGAAGTGAAGTGAATTGTAGTGAAAGTGAGAAGTGACAAAGTGATAAAAGTGAAAAAACTCGAGAACCTAAAAGTAAAAAATGTCAAAAATGGCAAAATTTCAAAAATTTCAAAAATTTCCAGTTTCAAAAATTTTAAAAATTAAAACCACAAAATTTACGAAAAAGTCAAAAATTAAATAAAATTAAATAACATAACTTCGTTCCAACAGAGTGTTCCACGACATCCCGCCGGCACGCATGGTTTCAGTGGATTTTTAATATGTGTGTAGGTAAAGCAGTGTATGCTTCTGTATATAATTAGGCCTTATTACGTAACAGTTACACAATTTACTATTTATCTCTTTTTAGGGTTCCGTAGTCAACTAGGAACCCTTATAGTTTCGCCATGTCCGTCCGTCTGTCCACGGTCTAGCTCAGTTACTGTTCGCACTAGAAAGCTGAAATTTGGTGAGGCCTGATAAGAACTTTCAATAAAAACTATATTTAATAAAATCGGTTCAGCCGTTTTTGAATTATCAGTCAAAATCGCATAGTGAAAGGATGTGCCGGATAGTACACTGACGTAAGCGCCGCCAAATATCCCTTAGTAAACGACCGTTTGAACGGATGTTTCGTAACTACAAACTACACTGAGCATCGCCCGACATGCTCTTGGCCGGTTTTTTTTTGCATTGTTATCGCGGAAATCACCCCTTAAGGATTACTAATTCCTCAAATAGAAAAAAAACATTTCTGCATTTGTGACCCCCCCCCCCCCCCTTCAACCGCCCCTGTTCTTACCTTTCATGCTTTCTATGTCGTTTAAATCATGCCAATAAAAATTAATAGGATAAATCCATCTGTCAACTTTACTTCAAGTTCCGCCTCCAGGGTAGCGGGAGAGAAATTAGGGGTGAATTAGCCGCTTACTGACACAGACCGAATTCCACGCGGGTGGAGCCGCGGGCACAGCTAGTTGTACAAATAAAAAAAGTGTACAAGAGGCGGACTTAATGCCTTAAGGCATTCTCTACCAGTCAACCATTGGATCAAACCGAAACTTGTAATTGGTGCAGGATCATAGAAATCGAGAGATATTTAGAAACACAAATCAACATAACTATTTATTTATAAATACACATACACATATATAAGAATATAACATAAACATACATATACATACATAAATAAAAAATGTATCTATTCGTTTATAGTTATCCTGTAACACAAAATGCAATCCCATTTCAATAACGCTGACTATGTTTTCGCAAAAGCATAGTCAACAGAATAAATTACTTGGCACTTGTCATACAACTCAACACCCTTCACAATAAACCAACCGCTGCAAACCGATAACATACGAACAGGAATAGTAAAATAACAAATAATACCAACTGGTAAGTCAATACGTTTGTTGTAATAACAGATTAATCGCAACTTCACAATGAAAACTTGGTAAACAGCAAAATAACTTTGGAACTGAAGCTACTCAGATCCCAGGTAACAAGCAACATACAAACTATGGTACAAACTTAGTCGAATGAAGTGGGGCGCTATAACCACATGAGCATTGTTTAAAGGTTTTTATGTCACCTAAGCCTTCTCTTTTTTAATTCTACCATATTGATTCCACCATAAATAGTATTCTGCAGTTTTTCTGATGCTTATGCTTACTCAAGGCCCTGAATGTGCTAATAGTCAGGATTTACAAAAATAAGTTAGTTTAAGTTGTTAGCTTTCTATTTGATATCTTAAGTATCATAGGTGGTTTTGTTATTGTATGTTATAGTTATTGTTATTACTCTGCTTTTCGACTAAGTTTTTTGTATTACACTAGCTCACCAAACGAAGACGCTTAACTGCCTGATAGGGGAAATACTTCGTGTAAAGCTGAATTTTGGTGTAGTTGTAGATAAAGGTATCTTACAAAACATACTAAAAGAACCGGTAGATGGGAGCGTCGCTAGCGGGAGGGGGGGGGTGTAAAGGTCCCTTATTTTGATTTTTCGTAAATAACTCGGTAACGGTGGCTCATACGAAAAAATGTTCTATTGCTTAATTCATTCACATATAATTTTCTATAAAAAAGATTCTTTGCACTTTTTTGCTGGGATCAATGTTTAATGAGATATCGAGGAAATACGATAAACACTTTTTTAAACTTTCGGAGCTAATATTTACGAAAGTATTAGTTTTATCCAAAAATAGTTTTAGAATACCCTTATTTTTTTTAAAAGACCTATCCAACGATATCCCACACATTAGGGTTGGAGAAAAAATATATTTACCCCTCCACTCGATGTGTACGGGAGATACCCGAAAAAATTATATTTTTTCAGATTTTGTTTTAAAACTTTGCTGGCGTGAATAAAACACATACTCATACGATTTTTTTATTTTCTAGTACTAACCATCACTGAGCAAGCTGCTCACCCTGCTACCTCACCCTTATAGTTTCGCCATGTCCGTCTGACCCCATCTATCCGTCTAGACATCTAGTACTAACCATCACTGAGCAAAGCCGTGGACGGATAGACGGGGACAGACGGACATGCCGAAACTAGAAGGGTAGGCACCCTGCTCACCCTGCGCAGTGATGGCTAGTACTAGACAAGTGAAATTTCGTATGAGTATGTGTTTTAATTACGCAGACAAAGTTTTAAAATAAAATGTGAAAAAATATTATTTTTTCGGGTACCTCCCGTACACATGGAGTGGGGGGGGTAAATATTTTTTTTACTCCAACCCTAATGTGTGGGATATCGTTGGATAGGTATTTTAAAACAAATAAGGGTACTCTAAATCAATTTTTGAATAAAACGAATACTTTCGTAAATATTAGCTCCGAAAGTTTAAAAAAGTGTTTATCGTATTTCCTCGATATCTCATTAAACATTGATCCCAGCAAAAAAGTGCAAAGAATCTATTTTATAGAAAATTATATGTGAATAAATTAAGCAATAGAACATTTTTTCGTATGAGCCACCGTTACCGAGTTATTTACGAAAAATCAAAATAAGGGACCTTTACACCCCCCCCCCCCCCCCCCCCCCCCTTCCGCTAGCGGCGCCCCCATCTACCGGTACTTTTAGTATGTTGTGTAAGATACCTTTGCCTACAACTATACCAAAATTTGGCTATACACGAATTATTTCCTCTAAGTTTTCCTTCATTTGGTGGGCTACACGCATGGGTCCCTACGTAAGGTTTTAAGTGCTGGCTTTCATTTTTATGAAATTCTATTAGTGTCTGTTTTTTTGTTTTTTGCATGCAGCATCTTAGTTATGTAAAAAATTTAACGTAAGTTCATTTTCTTTACCTCCGGGATGTTCTATTGTATCGGGCATTTGTGAAAACAATAATATTAATTTCACTTTTTTTTTTGTTTTCTGTTCTGCAAATTAGATATTGTAAAATAACGGATGACTGTTATTGGCCTTTTTTCTATGTAACTACTACTACATCATAATTGTATCTATGGCTGTTGTTGTCCTGAATACCAATAAAAAAAAAATAAAAAAAAAAAAATAATGTGGAACGCACGCCATGTTCATTAATAATAACTATCCGACCCGGCGAACTGCGTACCGCCAACTATTTTTATTTTTTATTTCTCCAATATTGTAATAGTTATTCTGCTATTCGGAGCGGAGAAAATCCAAAAAATCAAACATCATTAAAATCGGTTCAGCCGTTTTTGAGTTATAAATGGTGTAACCGACACGACTTTGTTTTATTATACAAAACAAGGTGTAACAAAAATACTGGTGATCCGTTTAAGGGCCTAATTGGTATATGGTATAATATGGTATAATATGGTATAATATGGTATGTAGGTAAAGGAGTACGTTTATTTAGTAACATCAAGAGAGTGTACTGCAATATTCGTACTCGTGTTGGCAAAGTGATTGGTTTGGCGACCTGATACCGGCGCGGGCGGCGATACGTCTTGCCCGGGAAGATCGTTAGTTACGCCTTGGGAGGTCCGGGATGCTGATATGTAGGCATATTTTTGTTTATACATTATTAATGATTATTTGGTATTATTAGAAATATATAAATGGAAAATACCTAAATAAATTTTCTTTCTACACTTTTATTGCCGAAGAATAAGAATGTTTTTTTCTCATTCGATAATAATTACAGAGTAAAATCCACATTACATTTTTTTGTACAGTCTACATCAAAGATATGCTTTGAGAACTGAAGAAAAACATTGTGTGATCAAATAGCAAAAAAAAACCTTATGTAGATAGAATAACATTTGTAGGTATATAAGTTTATAATTTATACAACTGCTCAAAGGTTGACTGGAAGATATCCAGTATTCTATTATGTATTCTTTCTGTTGTATTTTCTTTGTTGTACAATAAAGTATTATACTACTATATTGTGCAAGCTGTAACAAAGAAGCTGGTGATCCTTTAATTCTAATAATGAAAAACTAAGAAGAAAAATTCTCGCGAAAAAAAAGCATTGATTTTGTATGGAGGGTTGGCCAACCGGGATGACTTGTCCCACAAAAAAAAAACGCGTTTATATATTTTTTTTCCTACTTTTTCTTACTCGTAATACGATATCAATTATGCAATTAAACGGATCCCCAGTGTTTTTGTTACATCCTGTATAGTTAAGGATTTATTTCAAAGGTTGAAATTTTACAAATAATTATAATAGTACATTACTTACCTAGGGCTGTAAAAAAAAGAAAGCCCGAAATCGCAGGTATTTGGGACCCGAGCCGCAGGCGAGGGTTGTAAATATGCGATAGAGGGCTTTCTTTTTTACTGCCCGTGGTGAGTACACAATTTTACGTCCCCACCTGGCCATAATGCGAGTTTTACCGTAAGCGTAGCGAGCGGTAAAACTCACATTATGGCCAGGTGTGACGTAAATAATATTATACCCGTATAGAAGTATGTCTACTCGTACATAAAATAAAACAAATCAAAATATTTATTAAAATAATTTGATTTGTTCTTCAGTTGCAAGACACTTTTATTTTATTCCACGACGGTGGCAAACAGGCATACGGCCCGCATGATAGTAAGCAGCTACCGTAGCCTATGGACGCCTACAACTCCAGAGGTGTCTCCAGACATGCGCGTTGTCGACCCTTTACAAAAAGGAGGATTCGCTGTGCTGACGGCTAAAGGAAATTCAGTGTAAGTTTAATTATCAAATGGGGGATGATTAAAATAATTTGTATTGAAATATTCAGTTTATTTATCTCGGTATTACTTATTATTATGTTACTTAGTTCCAGAACTGATTGAATTTATTCACTGCACACATTATTTCTTCCCTATGCCGCCCCATGCGTATGGAGAGGGTATAAAATCATATTGACACATTTTCATGTGGACGTGACGGTATTCTGTAAAAAGAGAAAAATTGTATATGTTATTTAAAAGCTGGAGACGAATACGGATAGGTACTACTCCGTTTTTATCTACAACGAACGTAATGCATGTTTAAAAGAAATGTTTCTAAAACGTCGTCTAGAAGAATCCGTGATATATTATGATTGACAATAATAATCTTCATAAAATATAAATCAGGAAATTATAAGAAAGGGAAATTGAGGAATAGTCTTATTGAGGTGAGATATACGAGGATGTATATTATCTACGTCCGGACCTGGGTATGTCCTTAAACTACGCCAAAAAGAGAGGTATGGGCACTGCGAATGGCATCTCGCTAAGTGTGGTAGGGCACGTTCAGCGAATGTCATCGCTCAAATCTGGAGCAGAGCCCGACTGGGGAAGTACCTCCACCTTACAGAAAACCACAGCCAAATAGCACTAGACCCTACTCATAGTGTTGTGTTCCTGCTGGTGAGTAAGGTTGCCAAAGAGCTCAAAGAGGACCCAGTGTGTTGACGATGAGGGACCTTCTTGTTCCTTTAGTCGTCAACACAGTGAATCCTCCTTTTTGTAAAGGGTCGGCAACGCGCATGTGACGCCTTTGGAGTTGCAGGCGTCCTTAGGTTACGGTAGCTGCTTACCATCAGGCGGGCCGTATGCTTGTTTGCCACCGTCGTGGTATAAAAAAAAAAAAAAAAATGTAGGGACCTACTTTTATAATTACATTTCATAATGACATCAAAAACGTTTCACATGTTCGCTCTAATACAAAACCAGACTTTTTGAGCTAGATAATTTTATGCTAAAAGCGCAATAAATATTTATTAAAAACAAAAAATATTACCCAAACGGATGATTGAATAATAATACAACTAGTTCATATCTTGTTTAAAAAAATCAAATCAAATTCTAATAAGAATATATGAATAAATGGTTACGTTTGTTTTCGTCACAGTCGTACTCGTAGCTATCGCAGACGTCGTTGAACATGCGCGTGATGCCCAACGAATCCTGCGCACAGATAGGCACAAAGTCATGCTGGCACTCTTCTGCAAGTTTGCAGAAGTTTATCACCTGCAGGGAACATCTTTTTTTATTGCTATAAATATTTGCTATTAAGTATTACAATATTAGGTAAAACAGTACGAAATTCTTAGACTTGGCATCTAGTTTGTCTTTTCTGAATAGGAGTAAACTGTGTCCGCTTCATAGCATCTGGCACACAATTTTAGCTTGAAGATCTGCTGGCGAATTACCTACCATGGTAACAGGCTATTATGAGCAAAGTGCAAACCGAGATAATATTATTATGTTATATTGTTTATCTCAGAAAGGAAACGCTGACGGCCTTTATTAAGAAACCTGTAACATAATCGGTTCAGCCATTTTTGAGTTATCTTCAAAAAACTTCTTCCATAGTCATCAGATAAGATCTTTTGGTATTCGTTTGGTTCTGTTCCGTTGGAGGTACGGAACCCTCCATTATGCGTGGTCCGATACGCACTTGGCCGGTTTTATTATTATATCATAGGAGCCCAAGTATTTTTATGCACTAGTTCTCTTCTTATAAATGTTGTAAAATTAACCACAGTCATGATGTTTTTGGAGGACCGATATATTGTAGTACTGACAACATTAATAAGTAAATTTATATTGCTAGAAACTGTGAAAATATGCATATCTTCTTCCTCCTAGCCTTTGTCCCGGTTTGGGGTCCGCTTGACAACCTAATCCCATGAATTGGCGTAGGCACTAGATATTACGAAAGTGACTACCATCTGACCTTCCAACCCAGAGGAGAAACTAGGCCTTATCGGGATTAGGTCCGGTTTCCTTACGATGTTTTCCTTCACTGAAACGCAACTGGTAAATATCAAATGATATTCCGTACATAAGTTCCCAAAAACTCAGTGGTACGAGCCGGGGTTTGAATCCGAGACCTCCGGATTGCAAGTCGGACGTCTTACCGCCAGGCTACCAGCGCTCTTATGTGTAAATATGCGTACCTATTTTTTTTATTATATAATTTTAATGTGTTTTATTAGTCAGAAGGTCATTTATACAAAAATAATCATTGTTTCATGAGTCGGTAATACATTTCACTTCTCATGCTCGTAAAGTTCGACTTTAAGTCGTGCGTGGACGACATATAATCGCTCTTTAAGCTCTAGTGCATAAAGTAAAATTTTCTTCTAAGACTAAGAATGAGGCTCAACAGCCAAACAAAGTCAAAATATATTGCACAATTTAATTGAGCAGTAAAATTTCGTAGAATATTGAAACTTGTTCTTTTATTATATTATTGCTATAATTATTTTAATTCCGTGTTTTCTATAATTAAATTAATGAAATCAGATAAAATAGGAGTTGACAATAGTTAATAAAAAAGCACCGAAATGTTTTTATGCCTTGGCAGAAAACAAGTATCTATTTGGCGTGAACCATATTTATTTTCATTATAATATTTTTGTTACAACTTGAAATAGTTCCATGATTAACGATAAATAATTTCCTCGCAATTAAAGTGAAAATTAGAGTGTAACCCTCGTCCATAAAAGCCATTTTACACTCGACTTTATATCAATCCTCGCTCGCAAGCTCGCTCGGATGGATAAACGCCTCGCGTAAATTCGTGCGTTTTATGCACTTGTTGTACAATCTACCATTATGTTCCCAATCCCATTTACATATTTTAACACCGACTTATAGGAATCGGTAATACCAATCATAAGAAGCTAGGTATCACCAATCGTAGATGTATATTTCATATAATTAATTATTGTACTTGTGTAAGATTGTCCTATAATATTTATTTATTTATTTTATTTATTTCATATATATAAATATTTGCTTAAGTATGAATACTTAAGCAAATATTTACATTTTTATTTTCCTTCATTTGTTATGATCGGTAATGATCATCACCATCAACAGACTCAGATCCAGATGTGTAAGTTGGGGAAACTTTTCAGAAATGGAAATATTACAATTTAAAAACTACTTACAAAAATATTGGAAATTTTCAAAATAAGTCACTGTAGAAACTATGTCGCTACACAATCCTATAGTTAGGGAGCTGGCGAGCATTTCGGTATATGATTTGCACACGTTTCACGTCGAGGTGGATTGCAGTTTAAATCATTACGAATTGATTTGGTCCAATCAATTAAGGTCCTATGTCGCTGCGTTTTCGCGTTACAGCGGATTGAAGTTGCTTAAAAAAATCGGGGTATTAAATCATTTGCACATGTATGCCTCTGGAGTTCATGGTCACAATCATCTTGGAAACGAAGAAAATCGAAGAGGCAGACATTCAGGACTCTGCATCATCATGGGACGGAGTTGTAAAAATGTAAAAAAAAAAAGCTCTACTAAGTCATTATTAGCACGCGGTTCTCATTGAGCCCATTCGATTCACTATGACTCCGTGGATTCGAAAAAAAATGTGGCAGACACTTTGCTCACTGATTTTCAGCTGTATAACTGTTTAAAATTCACGGAATCAAGGGACAGCGGGTATTGCATGGGATTATTGTTATTTTTTAGTTTTATTCTTATAATTTTGTTTAATATTATCCTCTAAACTCACGGTAACGATTAAACTTCTGGAGCTAAAATCTATGCAATCATATTTTTTCTCAATGCCAAGCAGAAACGAAATGCGCTTGGAACTTTTATTAGAAAGTATTTTTTTTAAATTGCATGCTTGAATGTAATCTGAATAAAATGAAGAGGCGTTTGTTTTACAAATGCTGTGTTTTCTCTTTTAGTCATTTTTAGATTTAAATGCACAAAAGCACGTGCCTTTAACGTAGATGAACTTTGGAACTACAATACCACTTGTCAATGACATACTCCGGTAGTGCGTTTCGGAACGTTTCAAAAAAAACCGGCCAAGAGCGTGTCGGGCCACGCTCAGTGTAGGGTTCCGTAGTTTTCCGTCCGGCACAGTAAGTGTCCCCACTTAGGAGTGAAAATAACACCGCCATGTAGGATATGATATGAGCGTTCCACGTACAGCGACATCTATCGGCAAATTAAGTAAACAATAGCGCGCGAGCTTAAAGTATGGAAGATGATTTTTATGGGATAATTCTTTATTGCGTGAACCGATTTTCACCGTTTTTACTTTATTTGAAAGCACGTCATTTCATTGTGATTTTGTAGAATTTACAGGTACAATAAACACCTGCTTATACGGTTAAATCACATACTTAGTTCAGAAATTATTATGTAATTTTTTTCAAAAACTATTCAACCTATCAAGTTCAAAATAATTTTCCTAGAAAGTTTTTTAAAGTTCTACTTTTGAGATTTTTTCCATATTTTTTAAACTTATGGTTCAAAAGTTAGAGGGGGGGGACACATTTTTTTTACTTCTGGAGCGAATATTTCCGAAAATATTTACATTATCAAAAAATTATTTTAGTAAACCCCTATTTATTTTTAAATACCTATCCAACAATATATCACACGTTAGGGTTGAAATGAAAAAAAAAATCTTTCCCCACTTTACGTATAGGGGAGGTACCCTAATAAAACATTTTTTCCCACTTTTTATTTTACCATTTTGTCGGCGTGATTGATATACATGTTAGTATCAAATTTCAGCTTTCTAGTGCTAACGGTCACTGAGATTATCCGCGGACGGACGGACGGACGGACGGACGGACGGGCAGACATGGCGAAACTATAAGGGTTCCTAGTTGACTACGGAACCCTAAAAACAAGAATGAAGGCGGCATGTGGTCTTGTAGCATTTTGATCAATTCAATTTATACCTGCTTGGTTTGGCGCGAGCGTCGAGTTAAAAAAAAAACAAATGGTCTGCCTTTGGAATATCAGAGGCCTGAACGTCTGCCTCCTCGATTTTCTTGGTTTTCATAAGGAATTCAAACATCAGTCCAAGAGGCAGACGTGTGCGCATAATATAGTACAACTTTTTTTTTTACATTTTTGGAGCACTGTCAATAGACAACGCAGAGGCAACATGTTAGCAGACTATTTTTCCGTGGTTCTTCTCATTGTTTTTGATCGAACAATTCAAATCTGCCAAGTGTGCACTTCATATAGGCATGTATTTAACCAGGCTGCTAAATAATTGAATTTGGGTAGCTATAAAAAATAAAAATGGGTACCAAAATTAATATGTTGGCGACTAATTTGGGGCCGTACATTATCTCAATATGAGCTATTTTTTAATGTCTTAATAGCCATTGTTTAACTATAGGTAGGTATCAAATAATTATATTGAAAACTGAATTTATAACTGGGAAGCATTTTAAGAAGCCTTTTTTTAATCAAAAACGATTACCTATTAAATTAAAAATAAGGTTATTTTAAAATTCTCTTTTAAAGTTCTCATGTTGGTGCCCAACAGGGGGATCCTCTTGGACCACTTACCTTCAGCCTCGCGATACACAAGATCATCATTGAGCTCAAGTCTCCCCTCAATATCTGGTACCTCGACGATGGTACTATTGGAGGCAAACCGGATGAAGTGGAGCAAGACTTGCTCGTCCTGCTGCCGCGTCTGAGGGAGTTGGGGCTGGAGGTAAATACTTCGAAATGTGAGTTTTTCCCCTGTGGCCCGGAGTCTTCTTGTCTTTTCTCCTTTTTCTCTTCTTTACTTCCGGGCCTGAAGGATCTAGACACCAATTCTTTTTGTTTACTGGGTGCTCCGATATTTCTGTCCGCGGTTCCGGAAGCGCTACAGACTCGCAGGGATCTCCTTCTGCTCGCCGGGGAGCGTCTTAAGGGTATTAGTCCGCACGTAGCTCTGGTCCTAATGCAGAAATGTTTCACCGTCCCTAGGATAATTTACCTGTTGCGTACGGCCCCAGTTTGGTCGTTTCCGGACGAGATTGTTTCCTTTGACGAGACCATTAAAGCCACGATCGAGTCACTCGTAAACGTCTCGCTCAACGATGACCAATGGACGCAAGCGGCTTTGCCGGTCCGGCACGGGGGCATCGGTGTGCGGCGTGTACAGGACGTAAGCTTGCCAGCCTTCTTGGCGTCGGCCCATGGGGTAGCGGACCTTGCTGCTAATATTTTATCCTTAGATGGCGACAGGGCGAGCTTACCCTATGAGGCCGAGGCGTTGAGGGAGTGGTTGGCTCTTAATCCTGGGGCAAACGTTCCGGAAAACCCCAAAGTTCAGCGCGCGTGGGATGACGTGGGTTGCAAGGCCATGCTGAACGGGCTTATTGGGAATGCCGTGGGTGCGGACCGCGCAAGACTTCTGGCTGTGTCGCAGTCAGAATCAGGGGCATGGCTGCACGCGTTACCTTCTCCTCAGTTGGGTACCCTACTCGACGGTGACTCATTGCGGGTGTCCGTTGCTCTCCGCCTGGGCTGCGAAGTATGTCAACCACATATATGCATTTGCGGTACCATGGTAGGGGCTGACGGCCATCACGCTCTGAGTTGCCGGCGATGCACTGGTAGGCATCCGCGTCACCATGCCCTCAACGACATAGTCCAGAGGGCCCTCAGGTCGGCTGGCGTTCCGTCCGTGCTTGAGCCTCCGGGCCTTAGTCGCACGGATGGCAAACGGCCTGATGGATTGACCTTGGTGCCGTGGGAGAGGGGGCGGTGCTTGGTGTGGGACGCTACGTGTGTCAGCACCTTCGCCGCCTCTCATATCGTTCGCACGACGCGCGCGGCTGGAGCGGCAGCCGAGGCTCAGGCGGCAGTGAAGCGGCAAAAGTACGCTCCCTTGGGCGCGGGTTACGTTTTTGTCCCTTTTGCGGTGGAAACGGCGGGCTGTTGGGGAGCGGACGCGAAAAAATTTGTACGAGACTTAGGCCATCGACTTCGGCAAAAGGGAGAGGACCCCCGCTCCGAGCCGTTTCTGGTGCAAAGACTGTCCATGGCTATCCAGCGTGGTAATGCTGCAAGCGTTATGGGCACTTTTGCACCGGAAACGACAACGAACGGTAGCAATGATTTTAGTTAAGGTGTGTTTGACTGAGTTTTACGTATTTTAAAATATTTAGGCAGCAATTAAAGTGAATTACATATTCAATATTAGTACAATGGGCAACTTTACACGAGCTGTAATTATAAGATAAAATGGATTCTTAAAAAGTTACTAGGGCCTATGAATATTGGCAGGTAAGTATCTATAGTCAGATATCTAGAACCAAAATTCATATGCTACATATGATTTAGAAAAAATGTAAGCTGCCTTTTGTATAGTATTACCAAAATACCAACCTAGTTAATAGAGCATAATGAATGGTGCCTTTTGTGTAGGTATTACCTAAATACCTACCTATAATTCTATTTTATAGATCAGAAAACTCGTGCGAGTGTCGTAGTTTTCCCTCATAGAGCTGAAAAAAAGGTACATAGGCGAAATGGATCGTTAATTAGCCGATGGTTTGATGGCTACCAGCGGATTACGTGCAAAAATCAAGTTTACGTTGCTACCCGTTTTCATAAAATAAAGTAAGATATTTTATTAAAAAACCGGTCAAGTGCGTGTCGGACCACGCTTAATCGGGGGTTCCGTACCTTCAATGGAATAAGAACCAAACTAATACCAAAAGGTCGCATCTGATGTCTATGGAAGAAGTTTTTTGGAGATAACTCAAAAATGGGTGAATTGATAATGTTCAAAACAATTTTCGTGAAAAGTATCTAATAAGGCGCATCTTCTCAATTTTTTTCATATTTTCTGGACTTACGGTTCAAGAGTTACAGGGAGACACAATTTGTCTGCCTTTTTAATTTAGTTACATGCATTGAGCGCCCCATCCCCCAAAATATTTACTTCTGCAATTTAACTACTTACATAACTAAATAGCGGCATGACAGCTCTTTAATTTACACACTACCAATAACGTTGAAAGCTATAACGGCCAGAAATGGCTTGGTTAGTTTATTAAATAATGTGAAACACGAAGTAAAAAACAAAATTCACTACAGGGTGTCAGTAAGCGGACATGTGTCTCCAACCGGGTTACCTAACCAACATGCATACCGGTCGCGCAGACAATTTTTTTTATACCACGACTGTGGCAAATAAGCACACGGCCCGCCTGATGGTAACTAACAATGACCCTATGGTTTGCAAAACATTTTATTTAATTTTCTTAATTACCCCCTTAAAGCACCCGGGGACATACAACCTACAAAATTTCAGCTCAATCGATCCAGCAATTTTGAAGCAAATAGACATTGTGACAAGACAGAGTAGCACATGCTTCCTTTTAAACCATTTTGGTACGGAACCTTAAAAATATTCCAGTTTCCTAAAATTTTAGTGCTCCCGTAATTAAAATGATACCCGCAATTGATACACAAAAACTGGTTAATTAGGTAGAAACAAATAGCTGGCAACAAATATTTAAACCGAGCCTGCTTTGAATAATAGATACCAAGTTAATATTTTTGTTGCCAACCTATTATTTCAAGTTCCCGGTTAATTTTTTTGTCAGCTATATATTGCTGTCATTTTTCAATAATATGATGCCACATGTTTGACGCTTATAAAAAAATATTGTCGCTAAAATATTAATTCACGGCCAATTTATATTATTATATGCCTTAGAAAAGTTGCCGATTCATGTTTTAGATACCCGGAAAATTATAAGCCCTTCATATACAGTTTTTTTAATCATAAAAATAAATTAAAAAATTGAATACTACAAAAGTTAGAGCCCTGGATGTCTGCCTTTTCGATTCTTTGTGTTTCCAGGATGACTGTGATCATCAGCCCCAGAAGCAGACGTGTGCGCATAATATAGCACACTTTTTTTAGGGTTCCGTACCTCGAAAGGAAAAAACGGAACCCTTATAGGATCACTTTGTTGTCCCCTGTCTGTCTGTCTGTCTGCCAAGACCATTTTTCTCAGAAACGCGTGGAGGTATCAAGCTGATATTTATATCAAATACTCAGGTCTATTGTCCCTTGGAGCTGTGAAAAAATCAAACTTAAAAGCCAACGCAATCAAAAGATACAGTCGTTTATGCTGCAAATTTTAGAGTTTTTCGGCACTCGCAAAACCTACGGGCACTTCCCGTGAACTCAGAAACTTGAAATTTGGCACGAAGCAACGTCATATAGCATTGACAATGGAATAATTACAAAAAGTAGACATTTTTAGTAAAATCATACAAAAAAATAATTTTAAAGTTACTACCCCTATATACCTACAAGTTTGTACGGAACCCTCGGTGCGCGAGTCCGACTCGCACTTGGCCGGTTTTTTTTTTTTACATTTTTGAAACGCTGTACCTGCTGTAATACCTGCAGACCAGGACTTTTGACCCTCCCCTATGGGAAAATCTATATTTTTGTTGAAGTATTCGAAAAGCCAAAACGGCGAAATTGTATTGTTTCAAAGGGCATTTGGAAGAACAAGTCATGGTCACTATAATTAGTTAATTTGTGGTATCTATTATGTCTAAGGATATCAAGGTCGTATTAGAGTGATATGATTTTAATGAAATTAAAGAAACAACCCGTTGGTCGTTACCGAAAGTGAATGAAACAAAAAAAATTATGACATTTTTTTGACAAAATTGTATATTCTACTCTGAAATTACGCAGTGTTACAATATTGGATATTCTAACACTGCGTAATTTCTTTCTCAATTCTAACAGAGTGTAACAAAAATACATGTGATCCGTTCAAGGGCATAACTGGTATCGTATTGCGATCAAGAAAAATAGGAAACAAATTTTTTGGCCGTGAAAAAAATTAATTTTTGTATTGGATCCGTCGTCCCAGCCAGCCAACCCTCCATACAAAACAATTTTTTTTTGCGTGAAAATTTTTTTTTTAGTATTCTTAGTTTTTCCTAATTAGAATAGGATTCCATTATGCCCTTAAACGGATCACCAGCATTTTTGTTACACCTTGTATTATGTCAACAGGAAATAATTGAATCTTTTTTATGTTAATTGAACACGTATATCAAAGCATGTCAATATACCATATCGAAGAAGTGGATATTGGTTCAGTTGTACACCTAACAGTAGGTATGTCGTACACTAATGATTTTGGATACATAAGGATTGTAGAAAACTTAATTAATCGGGTAAACTCACCGGTTCGAGAGGGAAGAAATAATCTTCCATTTCCACCTCCACATGAGACCAGACATGATTAGCAAAATTGAAAATCAACAAACCTGAAACATGTTATTACAACTTAAATTTTAGTAATTATTTTGAGAAGGTACAATAATAACTAAGATAACAAAACCTACAAATTTAACTTACTAGCGACAGCTCCCCGTAATATCATATTTCTAACATGAACATGAGACTCAATCGCGGCACACTTGTAATCGCAAATGGAAATTGATAGTTTACATAAATTATTAACTGTTGTGAATTAGGCCGGGAAATTATGGATAAACATACTTAGTTAAACAGACACTTAACTATAAATACATCATGTTTATAATAATGTTTCACATATCTTATCATGCACAGGGCTTGTACTGTGTATAGTACGTTTTTTTTAAGATGTCGGAATTCTCGGTAAAACTCTTTAGTAAGATTCCGACATTTAAAAATTACAACTATAAACATTGTTAAAGTTAAATTAATTAAAAAATTACGGAATGCCTATCTATTAATTCTAGAAATAATTATTTTACGAATTTAGAGTTAAATACCTATAACATAGTGAAATCATTTTGCTATTATTTATTGCATTTTTTCTAGTAAACGTTAATAGATATTCGTGCAACAAGAGAGCACAGTTAGTTTTCGCTTCGATTTTTGAGTCCCGAGCAAGCGAAAAATTTTATAATAGAATCACGAGCGTAGCGAGTGATTCTAGGTTAGAATCTTGAGCGTAGTGAGTGACTCAAAGGCACGAGGTGCAAATAACTTTGGTCTCATGTTGCTCATACAACTTTTCACCTCAGCAGTGAGAACACAGCAGAAAATCTCTCAATAGTCTTTACAAAATATTACTTTCACTGTCTTTTTACTGAGGACATCTCATTTTGTCTCACGCTCGCAGCAAAATTGAATTTTGCTCACTGTTATTGAGCACCAAAGAACCCTTGTTCGAGCTGCTGAGATGAAAAATATTTTATCTGCACCCGTATCATAAATCCTTTATTCTGCGTTCGGAAAAGTGAAAACTTTGATTTTTCACATGCATTTTTTTTTGCTATCTGTTCCATTCCTATCCAGTATCAATTGTTTCCTAGGGGTCAACTTTCGAGGTACTAAAAAAAAAGTTGTTCAAATTAAAGAAAACTGTTTTTCATACATTTACTATGGAGAAAAAGTTAAATTTGATTCACATTTTTCTATCTCGCTTTGCCAAGTCCTGATGCGTTTAAGGACCATAATTAAATACTGTATGAAATATTTACGGTAACAGCATTCAGAATTTCTGCATATTGCCAATATATCCTCTATGAGAAAAAAGTTTATTTTAATACACATTTTCTAACGAGCTTCGTTCCGATCCCGGGTTGCACTCGTTAACTGCAGGAAATGCCCTCCGCCTCCATTTCACCTAAATTATTTAAATATGATTTTTCTTTTTAAAAAATTCAATAAAACCTGACGAGATTCAACGGTGAAATCGGGGTCGAAGTGTATATTTAGCAAGCGATCAAGGCGTGATACGCAATTGAAACATGAACCGAATGATAATAATAATAATGCCCCTGGGGTGCCCTGTCGGATGGGTGGCACCTGTCCCCTGCCTCTGGCTTGCCTTAGCCGGCTGCCCAGAGTGGGGTCGTTAGAACTGCGTTCTCGAGGGTAGATGTGGAAACCTAAGTGGCGAGTTGGCTATATGTTTAAAGTCCACTGACACCTCTCTACCCCCAGCCCACGCACCGGTGTTGCCCTTGAGCCATCTTTGATGTCGCTTTTTATGGGGGCCCATCTTGCGCCGGGCGAGTCACCGTCTGCCGGAAATAAAATTGGATACCGTTTTATTAGGCAGGCGTCCGGTTCTTCACCCAATAACCTAATACATTTTAGACTCCATTAACTCTCAATAGTCTTTACACCATGGCGGGTGCTGTCTCTGCGTGCGTCCCATGACACGGGTAGGGGCAGCATCCGCTTAGTGTGCCCCTCACTTATCATTAAATTGTCGAAAGGTCCTCTGCGCGTTGGCTTCGGCTCCGCATATGCCTCCCAAAGGTCCGGAACACAATTGTTCCGTCGTCGGGAAAGACATAATAATAACAGGTTGATTCGGGGATAATTGTTACGATAGTTGTCTCTGCGAACGATCTCATAGCGAAGAGTCTCGACCAACATCTTGAGAGACTTTCGCTACGGGGCTGTGGTTGGATCTAGGGTCAGATTCAGAAGGCGGTAATTCTGGACACGGCGCGCATAGTCCGAAGGTTCCTCACTCTGCGGCCCTCACCACCGGCAATAAGAGAAATGAATAAAGGAGATAAGAATAATATTTTTGTTACCAATATTAATAATTGTTTTTAGATGATAAGAAAAATCACCACAAAAATACCAAAAAAAGTTCCCAAAATAGAACGAAGGATTGCTTAGCATTCCAATGAACAATGTCTTGAAATTGGGCATTGACATCATTACTGACATTTTAAAGTGTTTTTTATTTAGACATATACATCGATATAGACATACATTACGTAGGTACGCACATTATTGCCATATTAAGCTGTTTGTAGCGACACTTTCTCAGGGCCAACTTTTACTCAAGGCTAAAGTTGTCAGGCTTTAGTAGTTTTACAATACGATTCAGAGAGTTTACAACAGGAATAAATACAAAACAATTATGTTATTTTATTATTTTATTCATCTTAAATAAAATACTCGTACACAATTCTTCAAATCAAATCAAAACTGCACTATTAATAGGTCTGGTACATATAAATATCTAGCACATAATCCTTTCCGATCGTCCAGACGCCGTTGACGTGTCCATAAATTATCGTATAAAATTATGGCATTACTATAATGAATAAATGCCTAACTTTCATAATGGTATAAAATTATGAATTATTATTATACCACATAAAGATGTTTTAAACACTGCCTTCAATCGACATTGAGAAACTACAAATAAAAGTGATATTACGGCAATTATCTAAATTAAGTAATAACCACTCGCACTCTTTATGCTTTTTAAACTGAAGTTTACTGAAAAAGCATGGTAAATACGAACCATCTCCTACCCCTACGGCCGAACGGCCTCCTAGCCTAGTCGGTAGTGACCCTGCCTACGAAGTAGGAGGCCCGGGTTCGATGTATTTAAGTATTTATCCATATTTATCTATTATATATGTCGTCTAGTTCCCATAACACAAGCCTTATTGAGCTTACCGTGGGCCTAGGTCGATTTGTATAGGATTGTCGTATAATATTTCTTAATTTATTATTTAAAAACACGGACTTCGAGTTTCCACGATTGGAAAGGATTATGCACTATATCTTGGAATTGGTTCTACCCCGCGATCTCAGAAACCCCGGCACAAATGTCTATTTCCACGTGACGAAACTCTGTAAATAAAGAAACCATTCCTATATTTATCACGATAGGTGGGCACAACTTTTAAAACTGTTCTTTCTAAACAAAAAAGGAGCGGCGATTTCATTCGAATTTTCTCCGAGCAGTCTTAAGGCGGAATCAGACGGTTCACTCGGATGAACATTCATCCGAGTGAACCTCGGGTGATTGTTCGGCACTTTTGGTTCACTTTATGATCAGACGTGTCACTTCGGGTGAAAGGTGCGGAATGAAACATAAAAATGAACGAAAAATGAACCGTCTGATTCCGCCTTTAGATTTTATATGGTTCTAGCTACTGCCCGCGACTTTATCTGTTTAGAATTAGTATACAGGGTGTAATCGTTAAGTGTAGCCAGGCGATTATCTATCTATATCTATCTATCTATTACATATAATAAAGCTGGAGAGGGTCGAAAGTCTGTACATGGAAGATAATCGAAAGAAAGTTGGCTGGGGATACTTAGAATCGATAACAGACCACGTTCCAACAATTTTTAGAATTTTTGTCTGTTTATCTGTTTGTCTGTTTGTTTGTCTGTCTATTTGACCGCGCATCACGTGAAAACGGCTGAACGGATTTTGATGAAATTTTGTATAGAGATAGCTTGAAACCCGGGAAAGGATAATGGATAGTTTTAATCCCGAAAATCAACCCTGGTGGGGGTGAAAAGAGGGTTGAAAGTTTGTATGGAGAATTTTTAACCGCTGAAACGATTTAGATAGAAATTAGTATGGAGATAATTTGAGTCCCGAGAAACGTCATAGGATAGTTTTCAAACCCTTGTGGTGGTCAAAAGGGGGTTGGAAGTTGGTATGAGGATTTTTTTACCGCTGAACTGATTTAGATGAAATTTGGTATAGAGATAGTATGGGTCTCAAGAAAGGACAAAGGATAGTTTCATCTTCAAAAAAGCCCCCCCGAACCGTAGGTCCAAAAGTAAGTGAAGCCTGAACGGTACCTACTTTCAATAAAAACTATATTGAATAAAATCGGTTCAGCTGTTTTTGAGTTGTCAGTCAAAAACGCATAGTGAAAGGACGTAAGTGCCGGATAGTAAAATGACGGAAGCGCCGCCAAATATCCCTTAATAACGATCTTTTGAACGGATGTTTTTTAACAGGGCGGCAATTACGGCAACCCTACACTGAACATGGCCCGACATGCTCTTGGCCGGTTTTTTTTTTGCATTGTTATCCCAGAAGTTACCCCTTAAGGATTCGGAGGATTACTAGTTCCAATTGTCAAGAAAATCCCCAGCCAGGTATAGGTCGGCTATAAAAATTCAACCTCTTAAAGGGGGTGGCCAGTACACTCGATTGAGTTAATTTTGCACCTGAATCTTATGGCGCTACTTAGGAAGGAGGTGCGAACTTTTTTTCTAAATATGTCCTAAAACTAACGAGTACTCTGCTTAAGTAACAGATGGCGCTGAAATTAATACGTTGTGACATGAATAAGCCACTTAGTAAGGATTTTGCCAAATTAACTCTAAGTTTAGAAGTGGGGGTACGGATATCAACAAATTTAAATGAATTATTGACTTAATAGTACAACAAAATTAAACGGTAATAAATTAATTGCCACACATTGCACAGTGCATGTAAATACTCAGCGTCACGATTTTGATATCTATTCTCCTTTTCTCTAATCTTGCTTCTAAGTCTTCTAACTAATATTAGACCGAAATTCGTTGTTAGTACGTATATTCGTTAATAAGTTGTTAGGTTATGATATGAAGTATGGATTTTTATGTGTATATTTCTTACCCAGGCGCGGTCCGATGAGGGGGGGGGGGTACATGGGACATGACCCCCCACCCCCCAAATTGAAAAATTCATTCGTGACCCCCTCAAAAATCATTTCTGCATTAGTGACCCCCAATTTCATAGTTACACCCCCCCCCCCCCCCATTTTAGGCTGCAATCGCGCCTGTTCTTGCCTTTTCATTCTTAGACTGATTTGACTGGAGGAACGATTTAGATGATATTTGCCATGGACATGATATGAATAGGTACAGTCAAGGACGGACGTATAAATACAAAAGTGCTGCTGTATCGTCCGATATACACCTACGAAAAAAACTATTGATTTTGGAGTGTAGTTTTATTTAGTGGTAATTGTGAAATATTTTATCTGAACTACTGTCCTCTAACGTATCCATCTGTCAACTTTACTTCAAGACCTTCAAGTTCCGCCTCCAGGGGGAGGGAGAGAAATTACGGGCGAATTAGCCGCTTACTGACAAAGACCGAATTCCACGCGGGCGGAGCCGCGGGCACAGCTAGTCTATAAATATAACAGATATGAGAAAACTTTCAACTGATATCGAAAATACGTTACCCAGTGACAAGGATGATTAAAACTGATTGTCTTAATCATCCTTGCCCAGTGAGTAGAATGACATCTGTCTGGGTTATATTATTATATTTGTACGGAGGATCGTTACGTTTCTTTTCGTCGCAGCAGTACTCGTAGAGGTCGCAGTCATCCCGGAAGGCCCTGACGTTGCCGCTGGCGTCCTGTCCGCACACCGGCACGCGGTCGTGGTGACAATCGTCCGCCAATTTGCAGTAGTTCAGAGTCTGGATTATAATGCGTGGGGTTTACATACAGAAGTAGTACAATAGAATAACAACGCATAGAAAGCTTACAACGTACATACCACTCTAGAGCGGTTTCAGACCAGCGATTTATACTTACGCTAATAAGATCGTACAAGTTCGGGCCGTGCAACACTGTCAGCACCTATTCGAGCGCACACGTCGCTATAAGCCCGTGTAATGTAAGCGAGTTACGCTTTATGAAGCGCGAAATGTAGTGCGCGTGTAAGTGCGGGCGCGCTTTGATATATAATAATAACAATGGGTTATGCACGCTCCAAAAGTGAAGCACTTAAAATGAGTGATTTCAAACAATTGTCACTAGTCGCGTACCGGCCAGCGTGAGATGCGGACATGCGGACGTGCCAATGAGCTCCCGTCACCCGCGCGAGAAAGAGACTAACTGTAATTTTCTAACAATGAGAGTGACAAAGATGTAATGATTGTCAAAATAAATAAACATAACAGAATCGTTGCTAGGTTATGAAATAACCCTGGAAGTATTTTTTCTGCTCATATTGTTAGAGTATAACTCACCCATAGTAAATATAATTGCGTACGCGCAGAAAAAAACGCTAAAGTGAAACCGCCCTTACTGAACAATACGCATGAATGTCGCTTAAAGCTTCATACTTATCAATAATTCTATGGTACTACATCATTTTAATTACATTTAAATAATATAAGTAACAACCACAATAGTAAGTAGTTACAAAATCATGATAAAGTTTTTCAAAAAAAACAGCATGCCTATTAAATGATAGCTGTGACAAATGCTTACCGCCTCTAAAGGAAAAAAATAGTCTTCAGATTCTAACTCCACGTGGCACCATACTGTAACCAACTTGATAAATATTAAGCCTGAAACAAAAACAATATGAAATACTTATGCTACCACAGTATATTTTTTAAAGATTTTTACAATCAAATAATAAACAATGGGTGCTAACTTGTGATAGCTCTCCTTAACATCATAGTTATAGGACAAGTGGCTCAAATAACATTCACTTGCGATGTAGGGAGGCCTATAGTTGACACCTACTAATTGTGTTAACTTAATACAGGAAATTATGGATAAACATGCACATTGATAAACTATTTAGACAATCCACATGTCAGGTGTAGCAAACATGCGGTCCTGTTCGAAATATATAGGTATTTGTTTCTGGATTGTTGAGTATTCTTGGTAGGTATATATTATGATATACGTGTATACGAGAACTTTAATGAGCAATGTTTTAAACATTATTATAGTCTTGAGTCTGGACACATTTTTTTTAACGTTATATAATGTAGTCAAAGCAGTTCATCGGAGTAAACCCGAATAATACAACATTAAAGATCAGAAAATAATAATTCAATAAACTTTTTTATTGTCATAGGCCATCATCAAGTGTTTATAAGTACCACGGCTTTGTAGTCACCAAGTTTACCCTCACGACATATAAACGAAGAAAAATGAGCAATTTAAACTATATCGCGCTGTGAACGTTAAAAAAAATCTAGTATTTCGTTATCATCGTATATATCAAATCCGATACATGCATATAATTTGTTCCAAATAACCTTAAGGACTAAGACCTGGCCACGTCATATATGACACAATAATAAGAGAAACAAAACCCGTCTGGTTAGATTGTGATACTATAGGTATTCTTATTGCTATATCCGGGCATCTGGCAGCTTGTAATGGGTGGATGTTCGAGTGACAGACTAGCAAAATTTTTTTATTATAAAATACTACTAGTCCGCCTCGAACTGAGAACTCGCGATTTTCTTACTAACGAGTCGACCAATATAACAAGACCCTAATGATGATTTTTTCGAGCCTTCTAGCTCCATAACCCGTACGTCATGAACGTATACAAATCTTGTATAGATCAGAAAAACGTTACTAAAGTTATCGCGCGACAAGTATTCAAAATCAAAAAGCCATCGAAATGCACAGAGGTCTAGGTAGCCAGCTGACAGTTCTGTTACTGTAAGTAAAATAACACACATTACTAATTCATGTAAAATAGGCGACTGTAATGTAAAATAACACACATTACTAATTAATGAGTTTAAAATCTTGATAATAAATATACATCAACAATTTCTATTTAGTTTTATTATATTATTCATGAGATCTAATGCGTAATAAATGTGACAGACGTCAGCATGCGCGGGAGCGGTGTTCGTAAGGATGCGTTCCGTGTCAGCGATAAACTATAAACTACGTTTTATGACGTTTAGCACTACTTCCCCTAACAGAAGCTGTTGGCAATGATATAATCTAATTATTTATATAATTTCTCATAAAATTGCATTGCATCAAATCCAGAATTCTAGGATTTGTTTTCTTTAAGTGGTTTGCATTCTTTGACCTCCACTACTTTACAGCTGCCAGGTGTCCAGATCAATAAATAAGCATAGTATAGCAAACTGACTTAAGGGGTTTTGTTGCTCTCATTTTTGTGTCATATCTGACGTGGCGAGTTTTCAGTCTATTAGGAACCATTTATTATCTGCGGATGTTTAACCTCATTTTCTTATGACATATATTTAACAATACCTTTAAGTAAATGTTATTTCAATAAATTAGAGATATTATATTAATGTCATAAGAAGAATTATTGTATACTCGTATTGTATCTAGTATTGTTTGCGTATGAGGTGTGACACCCCTGGCCATGCGTTTGCGAACGCTAGTACAGTTACCAGGTTATTTGATAACTAAATGCTACTGGAGCTCCACGCGGACACATTATGTGGCTGAAAGTTCTCATCCACTGTAAGTTACTTATTTAGTGAAGAGCGTTTACCGAATAATAGAGTTTCAATTAATTACCCGCTATATATTTTTCCACTTTCATTGTGACAATAGATAACTATTAAGGGATCTAATGGTTTTCTACAGTAAAATAGTCAACACGTTAGAAAAAAAGAAAAAAAAGGGTATTCAATGGAGGGGTGGGGGGTTAAAGATTAGTGTAGATGGTGCACTCGCTGCGGACAGCATCACTCGCCTAATTATGTAGAAAAGGAAGCCTTCACCTTTGAATCAGTTATAAAGTTGCCATCCCTATTGGCTTGTCAATAATTTCATTTCATTCATTGCATCCATGGTGCATCATTTATTACATGTTATTGCACATAGGTGTTACAGAAGTAGTGCATCAATCAATTAGGTTCAGTAGATGGGTACTGAAGCTAATTGAGAGAGCACGATAAAACGAACTTTTTCGAGAAAATACGATGGAAAACCATTATGCACTACATCTGTACATAATAGTAGTAAGTGTCACATGGACCCTGATAGGGTACAGCAATAATCTTAAATCTAAGTTATACTAGGTATAATTACAATGGTATAATATAACAATATAATATAATGATGTAATATTTAAAATAATTATTTGTGCAACAACAGAAATCTGTTCTCTTGTGGAAATCCATTTTGTTTTAATCAATTCACCGGAAATATTCTTGAAATTTAAACGTTGATTTGTTGATGAAAATAATAAAATCACTATATGTATGCCTTTAAACATTGGAGGATTCACTAGATTTCTCATGGATCCCATCATCAAAACTCGAGCTTGACAAATTTGTCTTGAAAATCTATTTTGCTTAACAAACAGCGAAGAGGACAAATCCCCAAACGTGAACTATGCGTCGTTGAAGAGTTCCCTTCTGATCATCATCAGCAGATCCACTTCATCAAATGTCTTTTGAATGATAAAACTAACAAAAATCCATCCCATCATCAGAACTGCATTTTCTCGAAAACGGACCAACCTGTATGTACATACTTAAAATTAAAAAAAAAGAATTTTCAAAATCGGGTCAGACATGACGGAGTTATGGAGTAACAAACATTAAAAAAACATACAACCGAATTGAGAACCTCCTCATTTTCAAATCGGTTAAAAAATACAAACCAATTAAGAACTCGAACTTGCGGCTCAATAGTTCCAGATACAAGATTTTCTACCATGATTTTTATTCTTTAATATTGTTTTCTTTATAGGCTTTTTATGGTTACATTTAATAATGATGGCACATGGTCACCTTCCTGTTTACATGGAAAATGAAGTGGTACGTGTTTTTTTTTATAAATATTAATATATACATATAATTCTACCGTAAGCATCGGCAAGGCGTTCGTGCTCACACCCGGCAACGTAAATGTTAGTTTCCGAGGTGTTTGCTCTTACAAACGAACTCCCTGCGAGTAGCGGGACGTCCATACAACTTTATTTCCATCTTAAGGACTTGGGGACTTCTTTATTCGCTACGGTAGTCACTTTCCATGCTATGTAAAACGATCATATAACACCCCAAAGCCATGAACAAGGTCACCCTTTTAAGTTTATAAAAGATGTGACACTGTTACACCGTTAAAGTTGACGCTAAAGAAATATTACTTATACCGGGTGTTTCCTGTAATAGGGGCAATAAATTAAACCGTAGATTCTACTCCTCAAACTGGACAATATTAGTTCAGCGACTTTTAAAAATAACTTATAATTTGATTTTTATTTCACTTTAAAGTTTATTCGAACACGCAATGTATTGCGAAATTGATTATTTCTGTTGGGTGACAAGAGTGACAAGCAATGTCAATTAGACGGATTTTAACGAACATTGAAAATACTATTTAGTATGTATGAAAAAGAGACAATATAAAAACTTTTTTTTTTTTTTTGTAGAACAAACGTTTCATTGTTTGAGGAGTAGAATCTACGTTTTAATTTATTGCTCTCTACACCCAATATAAACTCTTTAATTGAGACTAAAAGTACTTCCAATACTAAATGTAATTTTTTGAACAGAATAAGATTGAGGCCGCGTGTGATCAGGCCAAGAAGTGCATCCACGATACTATTCCTATCTGCGGTAAAAGCTCCTCCGGCTCTGAACAGACAAGGACATTTTGGGACCTCTGCGATCTATTTGAATATTCTTGTGACTTTGAAGAAGGTAGTGTTACTAATGGTTATATCATTAATTTATATTACTTACTATTTATGTTACTAATGAATCTTGAAGCAAATCAAATTATTTTGTTAAATACTTTTTTGATTTGCAATTTTTAAGTAGTTACACTACTATATATAAACTGAAAATAGATGTCATATACTTCAGAAAAAATGACCAAACCCTCCGGTGTCCGAGGCCAGATTTGAACTGGCGTCTTCAGCTTTCGCGGCTGAAATCACAGCAGCACAAATCAAATCAGCAGGCAGTCAGGCAGGCAGGGTTTCGGCAGTTCAAATCTGGCCTCGGACACCGGAGGGTTTGGTCATTTTTTCTGAAGTATATGACATCTATTTTCAGTATGTTACTAATGGTTATATCATAATTTAACTGACTTAGACACTTACGGTAGTGCACCCCCTAGAGTTTAACTTGACCCCATTGTTGGAAATACTAAACAAGGAAAAATATTTATTAATTGTTTTTTTACTCTGTGCCCGCCACAAGCAAGTAACATTAAATACATTTTGGTTATCACTAATTTTGAATAATTTACCAGCAACAAATTTATCACTAATTTACCAGCAACAAAACAGAGTAGTTTATTAAACAAAGATATACAATAATTTATTCGTTTCACTTTTCAGTATGGAAGCACGCCCCGGATGTTCCAGGCTGTCCAGATATAACGTAACTCTCTTGCTGTCTTACATTTCACATTCAAATTTTGGGGTAACAGTGAAAACCGAGACAATAATTACCTATAATGAAGCACCTACGTAACAAAAGGACTATTTAAGCAGAATATTACTAGGTAGTAATTGTTACCTATATTACAAAAAGCTTGAACATTATAACTTTCTGAATGTTTAGCTTAAAGAACTAACATTATAAGTACCCATAGGTACGCTTAAGCACGTCATGCATGAAACTACATACTTTAAATCGTTTAACAATGTGTTTGTAAAATATTGTGCCTTGTTTTATTAATAAGAACATCATCTACTATGTTGTGAAAATTTCGAATGCAAAACTTTTTGCGCAAAAACGAGACTTTACTTAAATATGTATTTAAGTATCATTACGGTAATGTGCTCTGGCCTGACCTGAGATCGTAGGAGGGAGATGGCTGTATAAGAGGTTAAGTCACACAGAGTGAGAGGGAGCTCTCGAAGGTTGACCGGGTAACAGGTTGGGCAGACAGAATAAGTATAGCGAATGCAGTAACGTACTCCGGAGCGGGCGCATCTTGATATGGTGGAAACGAAAAAATAAACTCGGGTTAAACAATGTTTAACCGTGTTCTGTAAACGAAGTAATTTCTGTAATATTTCAAGGCCAGAAATAATAATAGATAAGATAGATAAATACTAAAATTATATTACATACATACATAATTATGGTATTACTTTATTATAATCTCTGGTAATCTAGAGCACAAACATTGTCTCAATGATTTTTGTCACTTGAATATTTAGTCGTTAAATCTAAGGTTTTTATTATTTTAAAAATGTGCAAATAAAGATAGTTGTTTCCCTGACCAAGAATACTTATTTACTTATTTTTAGAAATGAACATAATCAGCTTCGAAATAGAAGGTCCAGGAACATTCTTAAAAACATTTTACTTACATACAGTAGACAGTTGACACAATAAATATACTAGGAACAAAATATTAAATACTAAAGAAAAAATAGAAGAAAGAATAATACCTGCCTAAGTATTTGTGTAAATAGTCATTGATCAACTCATATGGTGTGCTCTCATAACAGTCATAACATATGTTGTCTCCATACTTAAATTACTAAGATATTCTACATTTAAAAAACAGTTTATAATTCGACTAGTATGGATTAGTTACACTGATGACTACCTAGCCCATTTTAACGATAATCCATCCATAATCGACGTGATTCTTAGATAAATCGATGAACATTTGTTCGGTGTGTGTTTTAACCGGCTCTCGGTGCAACCGGGCCGATCCGTGAGAAAGGTACAATTTGAACAGGCCATAATTAGCGAGTGCTGTATTAAATCACGGGCGGCCCCCGCCTCGCCGCCGTCGCAGCGCTTATATCACTAGCTCGCAGATATTTCACTCGTTGAAAATATGCCTTATTAAAAATACGAAACATATACAAATGTATTGTTAAAGCACGCGTTTACTAAAAAATACCGGTGATAGTTTTTTTGTCTCTGACGTTCATAAGTGCATTGTAATGTGATTTAATTGTAGAATAAATACCTTTTTCACCACGCCACCTCAGAAACGCGCTCTTTATTCCTTGAAAGCGGTGAAGGAAAACGCATTTTATGCAAATGTTGGGAAAGTAATTTGGTACAAGGTTTGACTTGTTTTTCCACGTTATCTGACAGGATGGACTTTAAAGAGATGATTTTATTATGTTGAATTGTATAATTTTGAAAGCATTCATTTGGCTTTGATTTTTTTATAGCTTAGTTCTATTTTTCTTGTGGTGGTGTGGTGTAAAATTTTGTATTATTTATACTCGGAAGCAATGTTTGTTGAACCTCTTTTGCCTTGAGGCCCTCGTACGCTCAAGATTCCATTTTTTGAACCACTCGCTACGCTCGAGGCTCAATTTTAGAATCTTTCGCCAGCTCGGGTCTCAATAAAAGCACGACATCGACATGAAGCATCAACTTTGCGTCCTTGTCTTGTTTGTCTTAAATAAGTCTTCTTTTTCTTTCTTTTTAATTCATATTCTTTATTCAATAATATGACTTACGGATCGTGTGAAAATTCCTGACACTTATATTTAGAGTTAAAAAAACGAGTCACATTTATACGGTCTTCATCGGGTAAGATATTATTGCAGCTGATTGTAAGTATTAGAGCTTTAACATTCAAAAGGTATTAATATATTAATAACGATTTTCTACAAAACTACAGTGATGGCGCTGTCCGGCATGAGTTTATGTCAAACGACTTGCAGCGATCCCGATGATTAGAGCCATGCGAGGCTCAAGTTCGAAACAGGTGGATTTCAGGGGTCAAGGACAGGAAATTGGTTTAAGCAGATCCCCTTGTAAGGTATCAGTGGTAAATATGCTCCATGAACGTGAAAAACAAAAAATGGTTTTGTTGTTTTTCTTAGCATTTCCCAAAAACGATTCGCGCTTATTGAGATAGGTCTGTCAATCTATATTAATTTTGACGTTTGAGTCTAAACTTCTAGTCTGAACTTAAACATATCAATAGAACGAAAGAAAATATATTTATTGGCCAAAAAACTTTTATCTAAAAGTAACACTTAAAATTTTCGTTTGCGCTAAATTATTCTCGCTCTATTACGAGTATATGGCACACTCCGCGATGCTGTTTTTCAGTAAGGTCCAGTAAATTAATTGGTAATGTTAACACTGGTTTTCTAATACAAACTTTGACACATTGTCTTTGTCTAAAATTACACAATATACGCTAAGTATATAAGTATTAGTAAGAAAAAGAGTGTCCTTGTTCACTAAACTCGTCCACATTTTTTATTGATTACTTACTGTGCCGTACCGTACTACCTACTCTTATCGTACTGGGTAACTTAAAAACTACGTTAACTGCTTGTAATACCTGTATTTAAGTAAGTTAAATTAAAGTCATTTTGCACTAAATAACGATTGTTCAACTCAAGTATTTAAATTGCTTTCGTATAGACTATAATACCTATATATTATTTAACTATCTAATTAAAACGAGGTTTTATTTATAAGCAACATACAATACAATAATGAATTCGAAAAAATAAATCTTACTAATAATGTAAATTGTTTCAAAGTGTCACTATAAATGTAAACAACAGACTGCAGATCTGCAGGCTGCAAGTGACGGCCTACTGCACTGATACTATCACCTTTATCCGATTATCCGATATCGGTTACTTACGGACACCAACAAATATCAACTTCTACTCTTGTAAACTTTGCATACTCGTCGACATTGCAATAACTACCTTAAAGGTGCAACAAAAGGTTACATTATCCAGGAATGGTTCACTAAGGATAGCTATAATGTTGAGAAAATAAATCGATGTAAAACTGGCTGTCGTATTTATGGAACCATAACGTTTTCCAGAGAGATATTTGAATAGGTATCTATGTACTATATTCTGTTGATCTACAAACAGACTTTTAATTCTTTTTTTTGTGTGTTCCTGCTAACGTTTTTCATTTGAATAGGATACTGTTTATTTGCCTTTTATCAAATTTTATGTAATTAAATAGTTTACCCTAATTATAAACAAAATTTATGTGAAAGCTATCGCTATATCTTAATATATTCAAACGGTTGATTATGCTTACCCGCTTTGATTGATCAATTACTTAACATAATAATAGACCACTACCGTATTTTTCTACGGTCAGTTCTTAGGAAATCTAAAAAACACTTAAACCGTAAAGTTCTAGAATCAACAGAATTCTGAGATTATAATAAATTATATCTTTGAATATGACTCACCTTGCGAAATCGTTTTTTACTGATTCTGCCGAAAATTAACAAACATTTCGGGCCATTGAAACACTGTAATAGATGGCAATTTTAATTCAGACGCCTTGTAATCTTTCAATTTTGAAACATCAAATAAGATTATAATTTCCTAATAGTAGTATGTTTCCAACCTTGTTGTTAAACTATATCCTAAGTGAGGTTCGGTTTACTCGTCTTATAACTGACCGCGGGTTTAAGATTAAGTGTTACAAAAATATGATCCAAAAAACAAATGAGAAATGAAAGGTCGGGGCTTACAAAAATAAACAAAGAGTATGATCCGCAGGTTGCGCTGCTCTACAGCTTAGGACAGGTTGTAAGTGTAGCAAGCTGGGTTCAGTACTTACAAAAAGTATGCGCTTATCATAAGTAGGTATTTACCATTATCCTCAGTTAATTTTCAAACATTACTGTATTAAACTTTGTTATAACTATACACGTGCCTAAGAACACTTTTAAAATATACACAGCGAATTAGCTGAAGATTTGCTGAAAGTCAAGGAATGTTATCACTTTAGTACCCGCTTGTGGTTATTTAAGTTTAAATTATAAAATTGTTAGTTTCCTACTATTAAAGAGCACAATACAATGACGAGGATGGTTTATCCGAAAAACCAGTTTAAGTGTGTGTTTAACTTTTAACTGAAGTTAGTACCTACCGATACAAAAAAAGAACATGTTATGTATCAGGTATATGGTTTCATGTTAAATACCTGAAGTGTGTACTATGATCTAACGCCCATATAACAAAGTTTCGTTTATCAAATCCAGGAACAGAAAGCGAAAGTAAATGTACCGGCGGATCAAAGCGGCGACGTCCGGCGCGGGCGGCGGCATTAGTGCGTGCGCGCACGCGTCTAAACTGCGCCACGTGCGTCGCACCCCTTGCTCGTGTACAGGGTGGGCGACAGTGTGGAAAACGTCGCAGACTCGGAACAGGTGCAACTGGCCTGACTGGTGTAACGGCCTCCTAGCCTAGTCGGCAGTAACCCTGCCTATGAAACAGGGGGTCCCGGGTTCGAATCCTGGTCAGAGCATTTATTTCCCGGATCTAGTTCGGGAGCTTGTTGTAAAGTGGCGTTAAAGGTTTATGATACAGTTACTGTTATTAAAGAATAAAAATTATGTACGTTACAGTGTGTATTTTTGGTAAAGATTCCATGTGGTGTGCGGCGCTTACATTACGTCGTACGTTGTATTTGAGCTCTACGAGTAAAAGCATTCAATGCTGTATACTAGCAATAAAAGCGTAAGCGGAGTAAATGGTACCTTACACTAAAATAATGACCCATATGAGTTTCCAATACAGAATTCATCCTTACTTGTTTTATCATGTAAACAAACACTTCTCAAAGACATTATCACATTTTTCTCTGGGATTATCACTTAAAATGTTAAGTAACAAAGTATTGAATTCAACTAAGCAACCACTGAAAAATATCATTTATAATTTTTAAAAATTCTTCAATAATCGAAGTAGCGAACGCATAGCCTGAATAATAAAGATAATGGATGACTAGATTGACACACATTATTTGTTTACAAGTAAGGATAAATTCTGCCACAGATAAAACAAAAACAATGCACAATTTTCAAATTATTCTGAGACAGGTGTTGCCAGCCCGCGATTTTTCAAATTTGCCGCGCTTTTCTACTGACATAAATGGTTTGCCAGACTATAACTACATAGGTACAAAAAACTACTGGAAAATGTAAAATCAATTCAAAAAATCGATCAAAATAAAATTTCTTGTAAGATGTTAAGCGTTTTATGACTTTTATGGTAAAATCATGTAATAAAATTGTTTACACTAAATGTTTTGAATTGAATACAATTAAATATAAAATTATTTTTGCGTCCACAGTACCTGCTTTGGTCAGACAATTTAATCAGATGGGCGAAGATTGTCCTGTCTGGTATAGTTTCATGTAATCCATATGATCCTTCCTTATTGAGATAAATGTAAAATATTTTTGTGAGAGTTGATGATCGAACGAAAACATCTATTGCCATTTTTAATTAAATACTAATCCGATTGGCTAGTCTATAGTATCAACCTGTAGAGCGTAACGGTGACGTTTAACCCGAACCACGGGGAGGTCCGTAAAGGAGCCGCTCGCCTCCCGAAATCACGTCTCACCCCGATGTAAACAATGGACAAAGGGCCCGCGGTCATTAGGCTAGACGATGCTTATCGCGTACGGAGGACAACAGCTGGCCTATTGAACAGGGACGGAGATGCATTACCGATAGTTCCGTATTAACGTTGGGAAAACGGAACCCTTGGGAAAATTTGCCAATTTGCTGTTTTATTGTTTTTTTTTTTGCTGTACAAACGGTCGGAAACTTTGCAACTTAGTTTACATAATACAATCATAATGTTTGTAAGAACATAGGTACGTCTAAAATATTTTTATCAACGAACGAATGTTCAGGCTAGTCAGGCAGATTATAGTATAATTTTCGTCGAACCAAAGCTGAAAGAAACTCCTTAATCTTATTCTAAGTCTTCTGATTCCAGTAGGTACAGCTTAAAAGTTCTTCTGTGTATTTAAATCGTGCTAACCAAATTTTAATACCGTATATTTTTAATATGTGGTACTAAATAGTCACTTCATAATTTAATAAGACTTCCAGCATAAAAAATCATAACAATTCGTGTCGCCCACCGTAAACTTCTAGGAAACTTTTAAGTTCAAAAGACGTTATCGCAAAGGGTGCACCGATTTCGTCGGTTTTAGTCCTAAGTAGGTAGTTGAGATGTTATCACGCTGCGTGGTAGACTGTAAGTAAGAACAAACATGTATACCTATTTGGATAAGTTTTTTTGCAAACAAATGGGAAATAACACATTAATCACACAGTTTGAATGAGGTTACTAAATCATTTCTTTTACAAAATGGTGGCAAATATGTTCATCAGCACAGCACCAAAGTCATTTTGCATTAAATATGTAAATACATTTTTAGGTGACAAAAAAAAGCCAAAAATATATTTACTCTATGTTGGAAATAGCTGGTGGAGATATTTTTCATCCAAGTTAACAGTATTACAACTCTAGGCGTAAGCCTACGACGTTATTGTAAAATAACGAACATTTAACTTTCTTAATTGGGTTAAAGAAAGCTTATTGACCGTTTTTTTTCAACATGGCATACATCGGTGTAGATGTAAGATTACGGTGGTTATCTGCGTAACGCGGTAGCCGCCGCGGGCGACGCGAGCCCTAAACTTGATACTTTTTTATCCCGACCCTCCCGGTTTAATGGTTTAACTTCACTGTGCCAACTTTATTATAACACTAGCTTTCCGCCCGCTACTTCGTCCGCGTATAATACGGTGTTCTACAAACCTTAACCGGTACCTCATACAAAGTTTCATACCCTATTGTATCTTTTTCAAATAAATTTTTGGGGTTCCGTACCTCGAAAGGAAAAAACGGAACCCTTATAAAAAGATAAAGATAAAAAAGATAAAAGATATTATTCGTCAATTTAGGCACATTACAATGCACTTATGAACGTCAGAGAAAAAAAAAACTACCATCGGTTCTAACCCTACACCTCTGACCCGAGAAGTACTATGACCAGCAAGAAACTCGGCGGGACTTATTTTTTCAAAACAGTAATCACTTTGTTGTCCGTCCATCCGTCCGTCTGTCTGTCAAGACCCTTTTTCTCAGGAACGCGTGGAGGTATCAAGCTAAAATTGATATCAAATACTGAGATCTATATACTGTCCTTTGGAGCTGTGAAAAAATCAAACTTCTAAGCCAACGCAATTAAAAGATACAGCCGTTTATGCCGCAAATTTTCGAGACTCGCAAGGGAATCAAAACCTACAGGGTTACTTCCCGTCAACTCAGAATCTTGAAATTTGGTACGAAGCAACGTCTTCTAGCACTGATAAAGAAAAAATTGCGAAAACCGTAAATTTTTAGTTACATTATATAATAAAAATATTTTTAATAATTTTAATGTTACTACCCCTTTCCTCATGAACGCGTAGAAGTATTAAATTGAAATTCATATAAAATCTACAGGTTTGTACGGAACCCTCGGTGCGCGAGTCCGACTCGCACTTAGCCGGTTTTTCTTGGTATAAGAACCATCTTTTATTAATCCCCGAACCATTAATTGATTTATAGCTATTTAGACGAAAAAACGGATAACGCAGACATAGTTTGATTTACAAATAAGTGTTAATATGCAAATAATAACGTAAATGTACCCTATTTTTTGTGTAACATCTTTGTAAACTATATCGTGGTGGTTTTATTTGGCGATAATGGCGATCCGTTGACCAGACTATTGGCAGAGCTCACTGGACCGGAAATAGGAACAATAATTCCTCTGCAGTGGAATTTTGAAAAATGATGAAATTCTTTTTTTTGCTTTAAAGTTAGTAGCCTACAAACGGAATTTCAAGTCTGTCACAAAAAAAATCTATACAAACTTTTAACCCCTTTTTAACCCCGTTAGAGGTTGAATTTTGGAAAACGCTGAAAAAACTTTTATTTTTCTTTAAATCATAGTAAACGTACGAAGATTTAAATCTCTAACTTTAAATTTTAAACCCCACCCATACAAACTTTCATCCCCTTTTTATCCCCTTAGGGGTAAATATTTCAAAATCGCTTCTTATTATTTGTACAGATTATAAATGCAACCCGTCCTGCAAATTACAACTTTCTAGCTTCAGTAGTTACGGGGCCTCCCTTTAATACAAACTTTTCAACCTCGTTTCAACTCCTCTGGGGTGGAATTTCGAAAAACGCTGAATTTACTTTTTTTGATTTTATAAACAAACTTTCAATCCCTTTTTAACCCCGTTGCAGGTTGAATTTTGAATAACGCTGAAATTATTTTTATTGTTTTTTAATTATTGGTAAACGTACAAAGTTTTAAATCTCTAACTTTAAATTTTAATTACCATCCTCCCTTAGGGGTTTAATTCTACATCGTTCTACAGAATGTAAATGTAACATATCCTGCAAATTACAACTTTCTAGCTTCAGTAGTTACGGCCTCCCTATAATACAAGCTTTTCAACCCCGTTCAACTTCTCTGGGATGGAATTTTAAAAAACGTTGTAACTGTTTTTTTTTAAAGTAATTAGCTTATAAACTAACTTTCAAGTCTGTCACACATAAAATGTTTTCTCCATACAAACTTTCAACCCCTTTTTAACCCCTTAGGGGTTAAATTTTTCAAAACATGACATTTCATTTTGAGAAATATTCTAAACAGTTTTGTTGATGTTATATTGAGTTATACATAATTAAAGTCCGAATGCAGGCTATAAGCTGGTTTTATTGTTTGGCAAATATAATGCAATCATAATTTTGTTTAACTAAACTATGTCAGTAGTTATGTATTTTTGACATGAGTACACGTATTTCATGACACTGTTTAGGAAAAGTAAAATATGTAAAAATACTTAAGTTAAGTTTTATTAAGCATTAAAATACAAAAGCCAATGGTCATGAACATACATGTGTTAACTCGAGGCAAGTTCTAGGGAGTGGATATCGATAAAAAAGATGTCGATATATAATTAATACATCTGCTCATTGAAAATCCTCGATTACTAAATAACTATAGAAAGTTTCGATACTTATTATCGATATCATGTCTGATATCGAGACCTATCGATCCTCTTAAGATAATAAAATTATGCTGATGTCATTTCAATCAAAATAAGGCAATTTTTTGTCAGTGCCATTCATATGCTAGAGAATAATATATGAGGTAATATTCCGCTACGATTGTTACGAAGAAAATATATAGTATTTATTTATGTTGACTAACATCATGATGTTGACAGTAAAATCGATTACTTTATCTAGTTATATTTTTTGTCGATAAATTATTTTGCTACTTCGCTTTAGTTTTGGTGCTCCGAGTTATCACACGTTTGGCTCATGAAATGTTATTAGTCAATCTTTGTATATGTCCTTCCAAAGAATATTTCAAACAAAATTATTTTCCCAGAAAATGAAGGTATTACGTCAGCAGCTATTAATTTTATATATAAAACAAACCAATACGTAATACCGTTCTTCTGGTGCTAAAATCTATTTGAATTCCTAATGTTTTGACCACACACCACTACCAATTACGTTTAGAATTTAACCCACAGATTATCACATCTCCATTACTCGTGCAAGAGTCCGCATTTACATAATAAATATTACACGTGAAATACAGGCCGCCATCACTCTTCATTTTACCTCCTTCCCACCATTTCTGAAGGTTGAGCGGTAAAATGTTTATCACATAAAGTCACTGAGTTCTGAGGACAATTTGGGTGAGCTGGTGGAAGTAGTAAGTATTTTAATTTAGGATTTAATGGCATTAAAAATCGATAGACACAAAACGTAAGTAGCTTTTTACCTTTACATTTTGGAGGGGATTTTGATAAACGGTACCTATTTTATCTAGTTATAAAAATCACGTGACAATCGTTTCATAGGACATTGTGCATCGAGGTGTTAAGTAAAAGATAGTAAACGAGAGTTATCAATGAACTCACGACGGTCGCAAGCTTGAGTTTACCTTCGGAATGATACATAATGTTTTTATACATGCATAGAAAAAAAAATTAAGCAAATTAAAACTTAAATACGGCTGAATTACAAATTTATCCGCCATTTTGTCATATACAGAATTCATCCTTACTTGTCTTATCATGTAAACAAACATTTCTCAAAGACAAACACTTCTCACCCTTTTCTCTGAAATTACCACTCAAAATGTTGTTATACTTATTGTATACCTAAAGAAACTCGCAAAGTATTGAATTCAGCTAAGTAACCACTGATTTCTAATAAAATAACATGTTCTTCAATAATCGAGGTAACGAACGAATAACGTGAATAATAAATGACATTACAATGTCTAGATTGACAGGCGTTTGTTTACATGATAAGACACGTAAGGATGAATTCTGTATAGTTTTGACATTAAACACACAGCCATAATTGGCAAAACAATACAGAAAATGTGTAAAACGGCTTTTAAATGATTTAATTTATTACTTTTTAATCAATATAAAAAATAAGATAAGCGTTACTAAACAAATAGTAAAACTCATTTATATTGTCCAGCAGTTATGCACATTTCACCTGGAAAGTAATCCAAACTCAATGGAACCTTAACGGGTAGTTTAGGGGTATGCCACGAAGACTCTCATAAGTTTTCGACCTCTAGGACCTTGTGGAATTTGGAGGGGGGACAAAAAAGTATTTTATTTTTCAGTTTTTGGCTTATATCTCATAAACGAAGCACTTTTTGTGTACACCTTGTATGGCAAAGTTAAAAAGCAATAAATTCCCTGAAAGTTGGCTGTCATACCATATTATTAGGCCAAATATTAACGAAGATACAGCCAATTTATTGTTGAGATTCCAATATGGCGGCTGAACCATATTTTTTTAGCAATTCTGAAACGTTATGACTTTTCAAGTGTCATATTACTTGACAGCTTAACGAAAAATAATACATCCAAAGGTTGTCTGGAAGAGATCGCTTATTAGCAATAAGGCCGCCTGTTGTTTGCCTCTCTTCATATGTAAATAGGTTTGATGTTCTATTTACTTATTCTGAGGTGTGCATTAGAGAGGATTTAACTTTACTTTTACTTAATATCCACAGAATATCATACATTCATTGCTATTAATGTATGATCACACATGACAGCATAACAAAAAATAATATATCCACAAAGTTCCGATGTTATAGGTTTTCAAAGACGTTAATATTGGTGATAGATTGACATAATTAACATAGCAATGATGAAAAAAATAGGTAAGCTACTTTTTTAATTTTAGTAACCGTTTTTCGACTGTATTTTAGTTAATATTTGGCCTGAAAATCTGGTATGACAGCTTACTTTTAGGAAATTTATTGCTCTTTAACTTTGGCATACAAAGTGAACACAAAAAGTGCTTAGTTTATGAGATATAGGTTTTTGTACCCCCTCGAAATTCCACAAGTTCCTCGAGGTCGAAAACTTATGAGAGTCTTCGTGGCATACCCCCAAACTACCCGTTAAAGTTCCATTGAGTTTGGATTACTTTCCAGCTACCCTTTACTTTATTCGACATAACTGCTGGATTAATAGCTTAATTTAAAACAAATACATATTTCACTTACGAATATAACCTTGGTTTGTATGAGTTAAGGGCATAATTTAAAAACAAAGCTTAACACCCGCGCAAGTAAAATGCGATCTACCTCGCGCATCTCATGCGTGAAATAGCACGCTTTATGAGCAAGTCTGATGAAAATAACATTGAGTGCATTTCGTTCTATCTAAGCACTTAAAAAATGAGCATGCGCAAAAGTTAACTTCAGCCGTTTAGGTTAAATTACAGAAAGCATTATAAGTAGATCAACTAAGACATGGCACACCCGCTAATCGATCGCTCCAATTAAGCACCATCCGACAGCAAAAACGACGAATCCCTACTCAAGAGGGCTGTCATTAAATTCTAATTAACGTTTACCATCCGCATGTGCACGCGCAGGTCCCGTCCCACGCCTGCACACAAATAGACGCGTATTATGACAATATCAATAACTGTCATTTCGTCCAATCATTATAGTTTCGTCTCGTTTACGCAAAACCGCCGTAATTACCGCGCCATTACCTACGTCTCTTTCGAACTCATTAATCTCAAGTAACGCTGGTAAAGAACCGCTCTTTCCATTTCTTTCGCGCGAAACAAACGACGGCATCGCGGAAAAACGCGACGGACAAAACTATACCCATCCTCTTTTAATGCACTTGGGACGCTTGAAAATAAAGTCGTCGAGAGCGTTTACTTTTTTCACTGTAAAATTAAATGATAGTTCCTTTTTCAAAATGACAAGGCGAAAGTTGAAACAGTTTTGAAATTGGAAGAACCCCTCCACCCGAAGGGACTCGTTAGGCGCGGGAGCGTTTTTTCAACAAAAAGAAAATAAGGCTTGCGGGAAAGAGAGGTTTGGTGGAGGCTTTTTATAGTCGTTGTTCCGATGCGCTGGCGCACGGCGGTATCGGAGCTTAGGAGCGAGCCTTAATCTTATTCTAATAAAAAGCTCACGCATACTCGTATATTGCCGCGCTATCATTAAACTTGGAAATTTAAAATAGTTTTTTCACAATGTGCTGTGACGTCGTGCTGTGAGGTTGCATACGTGTTTACTATGGACGGCACGTGCGTTTTATCGTTTATTTTATGACCGGATTATGACGTTTAGTGATTTTTATTTTGTGGAAAAGGGTTGCTTAATAAAAAGCAATTATTAAGACTTGATCGTCCGAACTGTGTGGTCGTGTTTATTTATTTACAATTGACTAAAAATGGTTGAATTAAATAATTGTGTATAAGTGTTTTCGAATTACAAGCCAGTTTGTACACCAACAAAATGTTTTTAAGGTAAGCCTTAACTAACATTTAATAAATATATACCTAACGCATATTTAGTTTAATCAAATTTAACGATTTCATTATTTTAATACTTTGTAGTAAATATTTGATTTTGCTATTGTTTTTTATATATTAGCCACTAATATATCAATAGAAATCTAAACAATTAAATATTTTCAATAAGAATATGGGTAATATATGTTGTACACCCACAATCAGTAATCTTTTTCTTGTGTTATATCTGACTTAAGCGTTTGAGCAAAAGCGCCCTCCTCCCTAAAAGAAACATTAATGTGCAGTTAGCAACAGCAGAGGGACGTATGTGAACTAATTATTCAAATTACGAATATGCACATGACTCTATTTAATTGTAAAAAAACTGATCATCTTGAGGATTATTTTCAGATACTTAGGTATCGGCGACATCTGCTGACTGTTATTTCTACTTACTAAATAATAATTATCATATTATGAAATAGTTATGTATACCTATAGTTTCATATTCAATCATTACTTTCTAATTATAAAAGTCTCCACAAATTACTAAAATGGCAATAACAAATTTCGGCTTACGTTTTCGTACCTATAAGATATTTATGCTGCAAATACATAACCCATTCATGCATTATAAAATCTTAATACTAGATTCATCTTCTTCTTTGTACTTCATTTACCTATATTCAACAGACAGATGACTACTTCGAAAACCTAATAAGATGTTCTTTTAAAATGGTTTATTAGTATAATTTATAAAACATTACATGCAAGCATAGCGCAATAATAACTTGTATTTTTAATAATGCACGGTCCGTATAAGCTGCATCTTGAATAACAAATGCCAATCACAGTATATATTAATGGCAGTAAAGTCGCACGAACGCTGAGCTTTTATAACTCTGATCGCTTATCCACACTTAACGTACCTATTATGAATTTAAAATCAGACATAAATCATGTGCAAATCTTACTAATTAGGTATTCTCACTCACGGTCTCGCACAACACCATTCATATTTTAAACAGCTTCGTATTTATTTACTCTTTAAATACTGCAGATTTTAAAAAAAATATTGTATGAAAAGTTTGACAGTTTTCTACGGGATGACAGCTCCGTCGCCATATTTAACGGTGTAATCCACCCTTTAGTGTCCTAAACCAACTTAATAAGAGCAAAAGTTTCCACGCTAACTTGACGCCAACCTTGTAAGCGCAAAGTGTAGAAGAGCGAGAATAAATCTCAATTTTGTATGAGATGTGTATTTCTATTGTAATGTATTTTTTTGAAAAATATAACTTATAATGGCATCTCCACATTTTGTTATTGCCAAACCCATGCAGAGTTAAGAGTGGCCTGACTCTGACAAATATACATATAAATTTGACACATACTATTTAAGGTCAGACTGATTCATTTATTCGGAGCCGAATCAATTTATTACAGTTAATTGCGACAAGCCTCGGAACAAAATTGCATATTTTATGATTTAAGAAAATTTTACAAGAACGAAGAACTGAACATTTATGAAATAGTTAATCGCAAACATAAAAAAACTAAAAGGCCATTAGTAGCAATATACCTACGGCTCTTAGCATACTTACTGCCGAAGTCAAATTGTATTGTTACTTAAGTGCTAAATATATATTGCGCCTTGAGATATATAACCTTGTACGGAAATATGTTTACCAAATACGTAACATTTCAGCCACCAATACTTAACCACTTACTGAAGTTACTTAACATTGGTTTTTTTTCACTTCCATTTTGTTTTAATGGCGATATACCAGGTGTTTCCTGTAAAATCAGCAATTAATTAAAACGTAGATTGTACACCTCAAACAATAAAACTTTTGTTCAACAACAACAAAGTCGCTGAACTAACATTGTATTATTTGAGGAATAGAATCTACGTTTTAATTTATTGCTCGTACTACAGGAAACACTTGGTATAAAAGTGTACATCTAATTTTTTACCATGCATGGCATCTACTTATTCACCGACTATTCAAAAAAATGTATACTAACTAAAATGAAAACAGTACAAAACGTTAATAATAAATTATAAACGCTATTAAACCCATACTAAACTTGTAATAAGACCCTTAAATTCTAAATAGTGTAAAATACTTTGCCAAATTAAATTACGAACCATTTTAATACAGATACTCCATAATCACGTGAATTTGGTACCATATACTCTTTACTGTAATACCAAGGTACCTTAAAACCTGTTAACTACAATTCCAATTTACTCTACTATTCACATGAGATCAAATTTTGCTTGGAATAACTACTAATAGTATAGTCTAAATAATAGTGTTCTTAGGAAAAATATTTAAAAACTGTCAGAAATAATTACAAATAACTTTTATGTTAAAAAGGTCATTTATGACAAAAAAAATTATCGCCGACTGTAAGTTTCTTCCAACAGTCATTTTCTACACATCGAGACATATATCTCACGGTTCAAAAACCCAAATTCGACGAAGTCGCATTGTTTTATCAAGTATTATATTAGCCGCCTTCCTCCATCATCGAACCAGTTCGTTGGTACCATAGCATTGATTGTCATCTAAGTTAAACAAGTAGGTACCTATGCTAAATTTCAGCTCAATCGCACAGGGGGAATCGGATTTTACCTCAACAACTTAATAAACCTAGCTAAACTAACCTAACCTAACTAAAAATAGAATAAGTTAAATAAAAGTTTTTCAAATGTTTAAAAATGTATCAAGTTACGTATTTACTATATAAGTACCTTTATATTCTATATTCATTACACCGGACTGTCTTTGCGTTATATTCAAATGATGTAGACAATAGTAAATAATCTTTCGACCGCTAAGTACGAGTAGGTAGTAAAATAAATGAAGGTTAATTTAAATATATACGTATTTTCGATATTTTTAAATGTCGTCAGAGTTTATTAAGTGGCTGAGTCCACAGACCGCGGCGTGAACGAGGCAGTCACGCCTCACCCGGGCTGAGAGTACGTACCTACACAAACCAACAAACATATTAATTAGTAGCACAAGAAGATAAATAGTACAATCGCAAAATCAAGAGTTAGAAGTTCATCTTATATCGTTTCTAGATGGATACTTCCAACGCCAATTAATAATTCTATTGTATGATATATATTCGAATGTCCCATCAGCACTTACTCCAACAGACATTAATAGATTTTGAGGCCGCATCATTCATAAAATTATCTTTATTATCAATGCCCTAGACTCTATTTAAACATTATCACTTATCACACTATACAGGATTAAATGTCGCACTGACAATACATTTGGTAACTACTCACACGTAAAGAGTGGTCCGGGAAAAAAGTAGCCGTGCTGTTTCTGTTTTTTTTTTGTGCCGATTTAGAAGCAGTGTTTACATTTAAATAATCTGTAGATACAATCATACAAAACATAAATACAATCATATTTAAATGAAATAGCGTTTGGAAGTTTTCGCCTTTTGTATTCCATCATACATATAGTTTTTTGGACAGCGTCTTCTGACAGTATTTTTGAAGTGTTTCTCAAAAACATTGCTTTTCCTATAATTTGATTTGATGATCTATTGTATACCTTAATAAATTGTCTTTCTTCAATAGTAAACTTTTTTATCCGCCTTCATTTTAAGGTAGTTATAGTAATTTTTAATTAAATGTAATGTTTATAGAAAATTGTCTCCCATAGAAAAATGATTGTCAGAGGTTAGATTAGAGAGTTTTCCTGACTATCCTAACTAAAATACAATTAATTAATGTAGCTTTTTGGTAATATGAAATTCTGAAAAGCATAAAACGGTTTGTGAAAACGGAAATAAAATTGTGGCATTGTAGCGGATGTCGATTGAAGATTGTCAAATTATGTTGTTCAAAAAGTTACAAAGTAAATATGTTGAAATAAAAACGCGAAAACTTATATGTGCTCACTTATTTTATAATGATTGTATTTATATTTATTAGCATTGTATCTACGGATTAATAAAATAAATATACTGGTTCAAAATTAGCACTAAATTAAAAAATACACAAGATTGTACACGGCTACTTTATTTCAGGACCACTCATTAGTTTTGGTTGTTAGATATAAATAGTATTGCAGGAACAAACGTTTAAACAAAAGTGACAAATCTTATGCCAATTATTTTCTATTGATTTAATATGGAACGATGAGAATGACAACTGATTATAAATGCGGTTATCCTTATGGGAAGTACTTTTCCGGTGCGTGCGGCATGTTAACACGCTGCGCGCGCGGCGCTTTCATCTCACCTGGGAGTCCTTTATACATCGCCACCACGCATAAAAGTACTCCAATATTTAAACAGAACTCAATGAGTTACAGTTTTAAATACTGTAAAAACAAAGTTCAGAATTGCCTACCCTTTTTGAGTATAACTTATAACTCTTTTAGTTTATATGACCGCTTAAAAACAAAAGTGTATTTAAGTTGCGTCAACCGAATTCCAATGTTCTAATCAAGGAACAGAACCCATAATAGAATGTGGGCCGTATTTAAAGTTACGATTTTACGTTTCAAGTGAACGACTTCTTATTTGAGTGATTAGGTTTTTTACCGACTAATATGATTGTGGGAAAACATGGGATGATTGGTGCCTTCGGTGCTGGGTTATTAATTTGTTTGAGATTTTATATTAAGTTATTGTTGTTTATTTTTGTAGTTAATATTTCATTGGGAGGTTATCGTTCAGATAGGCTTGTAAAAGTATAATTATATTTCTTCTAAGCAAAGTTGGCAGTACGTTCAAAATGTGATTTTTTATCTAAAATTGTAAACAATTTATACCTACTGTTTATTATACCACAATAAGACATTAAACAAACATATGTACTTATATAAAAGTTCACGAAAATCTTAAACTGAAAAATAAAACAAAGATTTAGCTAAAATTAAATCGCTACATAATGTAACATTAAGTTCCCAACTAATGAATTACAGTAGATAGCATGTCACAATTTATACAATTACGCAAGAACTTAATCAATTAAGGGTTTTATTATAATAAACAAAATTTGATTAAGTATTTACGAATATTGTTCTAAGAATTTGTTCTCCACCTACATAGACTGCTAACTTCATACATTAGCAACCTTACTTAGTAATAATACGCCGTATTTATTTTATTATTTTTATTTATTTAAGGTTTGGCAACAGGTGTAATACACGTTAAAACTTATTGATAAACATGTCAACAAAACAAATTGCTCTAGTATTCACCCAATAACATTGTAATCATGGTTATCAATCACGATATGGGAGGTTTGGTCAAACTAATTCTTAATAAGTTATAAGCACGTATAATGTAATACTTATTAAGCTGAAATCTTATTAATAATAATTTTTAGCAAAGCTCGCTTAAACCTTATTATATTATAGTAAACACTCTAAGGCTTAGATATAATTAGTGAAACATGTCTCTAGGTCTAATGACAGATCAAGGCTCAATAAATAATGTGTAACTTTGATATCAAATCAAGAATGCGTCGTAACATGGTAATCGTTTACGCACTGCGTTACAAAAAGCGGCATTCCTTACGTGCGTCAAACGTGGTCGCGACACGCTCGGTTAGGGACCGTGAAAATTCTGATACATTAGCGCGTTCATGCCAGTTGGAATGCTTGAAATGAGACTAAAATTAAGCGGAAAAATTCTTGTTGAACTGCTCGTTGGATTAAAGTAGGTAGTAAAAATAATGGTGGGTGAGAATAACGTTGAAACCACAGCAAATAGTTTTAATGCTTTTAAAAGCACAGACAAATTTAAAAAATATTCTTTAGCTAAAAATATTGTTTAGCCAGCGTATAGGCATTACGGTTGCTCACCTTTAAACCGACTATGGCTAAGAAAAAACCGTTCCAAATATCGATGGCTAAAATAGAATGTAGAAACCTTATACGACTGCAAATAACTTTGTAAAGCAGAAGCCGCCAGATTACTTCACTCAACTGAATTACAAATACAACTTTACTTAGGTAATTATATTAATTAGTAAGCTAGCAGGCCTATAATCTAACTTTTTCGACTCGTCGACTACGAGTATTATGTTCGAAATGAGACTTTGTAGATCAAACTACTGGCGCATACTTTTCGATGGAGCTTTTATGGTCGCAAATTTTAGCATTGTTGCGAATGCTGAAATGGATTTTCATACAATATTAATGAATGGAGTACCGTACTCCTCCCCGACCGCCGGTACGATCCGACGACGGCAGATCGAAGTTACTAAATTGTTTAGAGGGAGCAGGTTGTGTAAGGCATTCGTCGAACTAAATTCTTACCGGCTTGCCTATTTTGAGCAAGAAAAAGTATTGTATACAATAGTGACATAATAAAGCTTTTCAATCTTGTACCTTACTTAGGCCACTCAGCAGTACTCGACTGAAAAGCTCTTTCTTATGTCACGACACGACCGTATAAAGTATTTAAATTCTGTTAAGACTACGTTAATCTACAATCCAAATCAAATGCAACTCTTTTTGACATCCTAATCATAATATATATAAACAAATTCGCAACGTGAATTAGTAAATAATGGCATCTCCTAACTTAAAACGACGGATATTTTAAAAAAGTACCTACTATTAGTCATTGTCCACCTTTCTTTATTATGCAGTAGGCAAATTTTTCTTCCGTTTCCAACTGGTATTTAATAAAGTGATTGTACATAAAAAGATAAGTAGTTTTTCTAGGATTTGTAGACAATGCACGGATACTGTGTTCCGGACAGGTGTTAGCGGCGCTCTTGTGAAGATTGCATTAACATAGCCACTCTACAATTCTTCCTAACGTTAAGCGAAAAACGGTCGTTGACCTTTAGCTGATACTCGAGGGTAGTTTTTTTTGGAACTAACACCTTTAAACGATTGAATTTTAAAATAAAAGCGGGTGAAATAAATGTTGAGGTAGTGGCCACATTGCTGGTTTTTGATTTTAAGGACTAAAAAACTTAGTAACTAAGTAGTATATTCGTACAAATTTTTAAGTAACTGTTAAATGTTAAAAAAAGTTTTTGTAGTTTAGAATAAAATATTAATTTAACGCTAAAATACTAAAATCGGTAAATTGAAACTTCATAAAATCTGTATCAGGTTAATTACCTACCTGGATCATGGGTGGGTACAGGCACCAGGCAGAGAAATTAACGATACTGTAACCTAATTCAAGGCTACCTCCTAAGCAATTTACCCGTAACTAATAGCGGGATAACTGTTTGTCTGACAGCTCAATTTATTATTCATTTATTTAAACACTATATCAAAGTACAAAAAGTATGTATATACTAATGGCAACTCTCAGGCCTTTTAGAGCATTTTAAAAAGGTAATGTACGACCACCATGACGTGTAAATCAGCACAAATCAAGCTACATTTATATGGGTATGATTTAACCAATCACCAATTAAATGTGAAGTCGATGACCTAATTAATAAGATTGGCCACTAGAATAATAGATCTGCCACCCAAATTATACCACCAAATAATATCAAAACGATTGACAAAAACTTACTTAATATTACCGGCAAATTCTATGTATCATCAAAATAATATGTCTATATCTGATACCAAAGTCGGATCTCCAAACAATATAGAAACGCTTACCTAAAAAACATATTAGTCACAAAAAAACAACGGGGTGCACTCCGGGAGTGCCGGCAGAAGTGAAAACTTTGATATTTTGGAATGGTTAAGGAAATAAATTTGCACGAATTGCTTTAATTATCAGTATAAAAGTACTATAATTTATGTGGTAAAATACAATATTCATTTATTGCGCTATCGTACACAAACATAACAATTTATATTAATTAATTAAAAATTTAACACTTCAGAACTATTACAATTATTTATTCAGCCATTTTACTCGGAAACTGCTAAACGTATCTTAATAAAATTTGAACATTAGTTGTAGTTTGTATGCCATACTTAGTATTGTAATAAAATTGCTGAAAAAATATTTAAGTCCATGTACTTATGCATGTAACTAATTGCCAAAAACATTTTTTTTACCAAAAATCAACATGTTGCACTTCAATCGATAGGTCTTCAGAAATAACATTGAGCTTTTTGAAACATATTTTATAATAAAGTAAATATTTTCAGACGACTCAATTTTTTTTGTATTTGTATTTATTCTGTACGTCTTATAAATACAAAGTTACAGGAAGGAAAATATTACTCATACTCATTGTCTTTATACTTCTCCTAGACATTTTTGTCATAAAGTCAACTGTTCAAGCATTATGTAAAAAAAGTGCACAGCGCCGCTAAAGAAGTTTTCACTTCAAAAATACTAAAGCCTATACGATATTTTAATAATAACTTGACAGTTATATGGAGTTTAAAAAAATAAAAATATTTTCAAGCACTTTCTTTAATTTTTTTTTTGTATTAAAGCATATATGTTTTCTGTCAAATCTAAATCAATTATACCCGAATTCATAGTCAATCATTTATTTGCATTATAATACATAACGATGCATGCAAATACAATTTAATTTTAATTTAATTAGGCAGTAACTAGTGTCCGACCGAAACATGATTTTTAGCCGAAACCGAAACCGAAAACGAATATTCGGTTTTTTTCTGATTTCGGCCGTAACCGAAACCGAAACCGAAATTTTTGAAGACGTATCAAAATATTCAAAATTACTGTACAAATCGTAAAAAAAGGTTATTGCAAGGATTTCTTATATGAGAACAGTTACTTTTTTTGTTAAGCATAATAAAAAACGTTTATTTTTAATGAAAATAGATATAATTAGAGGTAAATTATGAAAAGGGATAGTCATAGGGTTAATACGGTATTCTTTTACTGCAGTTATCAAGACTTCACTAATTCGCGGCCTATAAAACTGTGATTCCATAATAAGCCGATTTCTTCATGTTTACGCGCGACATGCACACATACAACTCGTGGACGAGCGGTGATTGGTTCAAACGTCAAAAGTGAGTGTGTGTGCACGAGATCGCGGCTTATCATAATGATTCGTTCACTCGACATAATCGCGTTCGTGGTCAACGGGTCGACCCGTTGACCACGAACGCTGTAAAGTGTTTGAAACGTCGGGATGTAATTTAAACTCAATACACGCGATAAAATCCGTTTTTAATTGTTTTATTTCATGAATAACTATCGCGGCAACCGAAGACAATATCAAATAGGATAATTAATATATAATCATTATTAACATTATAAATCAATGTGACAAAAATAAAAGCAAATAAAATAATAATAATTCAAACAATATGTCAAGCACGATACATTTATCAGTAACAAATAAAAATAATAAATAATTGTGTAACAAAATAAATTAAATTTCAGAATTTCAGAGGTTGAAGGATTGAAGAGACTTGAAGTAAATGATGATATTTTGAATACCGATATTTGTTATGAATAATATAAAGTTAATGCATTTTAGACATTAAATACATCCTTAAATAATTACTTTTGATATTAATATAAGGTGATGGTGCTTTCTCAATATACTATTTTTATTGTATATTCAAACTGACAAAACAATAGAAAAAGTAATAAATAACTATAAACTAAAAACTACCTACAAATAGAATATATCCTCTAAATCGCTGCCAATGGGTAGGGTGCCCAGAAGGCTGGCCGCATTGCCACGTTGTATAGCGATACTTACTCGCTGTGCAAAATATTGGCCAGCCCTCTGGTCACCCGTTGTTTCGATTAAACGCGCCGCTAAACCTTTGTTGATGCGGCGCGCGCTCGGCCCCATGGCCCCAACGTTTCGACCCCAAACGCCTCAAATATGTAGCCACTGCCGAGGGTGGCGTATTTGCGGCGTTTGAGGTCTTCTGCTGCGGATGCGGCATTGCCAGCATTTTTGCTGGTACCTGGAAGATGGGACGGGGCTAGAGTATCTACACACGTAGCGTCCCATACCAGAGGCCGTCCCATCCTCCAAGGCACCAGCGTCATACCGTCGGGCCTCTTGCCGTCGTCCCTTGCCAAACCAACGGGTTCTAAGATGGCCGGAACTTTGACGCTGACAAGGGCCCTTCGGATGACATCATTTATGTTCGCGTGACGAGGTATACGCCCAGAGCTTCTGATGCAGGAGAGGCCATGGTGACCGAGGCTATCCACCATCGTACCACATTGGCATCGATGTGGAGCGTTTGTTGCTGCCCCTATCCGCAAACTAGTCGCCAGTCTAAAGGTACAGTCATCTAGAAGCGTGCCTATACATGGTGAAGGTAGAGTCTGTAGCCACAGACCCGACTCCCACTCCGCAGTGGCAAGGAGACGAGCTCGATCTGCCGGACCAGTTGACGTGTCAACTAGATTGTTCCGTACTAGTCGGCAGAGCGGCTCGTCCCATTGCCTCTGGGAAGGATTTTTAAAAAAGAAGAGACTTGAAGGATTTAATGTCAGGTACATTGGTCAAAGACCCTATCATAATATTCATTTATTGAGTAAAATGGACGTTTAAGAAAATATTCCTTAACTGTCTTATCAAACGTTTTGAAGTCTTCTATATTTTTTATTTCATTTGACAGTAAATTATAAACTCTTATGGCATAATTGTTTAGACTATTGACACTATTGTCGAAATGTACGAAATGTGTTGTGTTATGTGTGTTATGTGTGTTATGTAACCTAAACTGCAACAAGATGTTACGTTATTAAAATGATTTTATATTTTAAAAGACCAGGCGCTTTGTTTTTTCATACATCTACAACTTTTGATGCTGCTGCCACTGACAAGGCCACGCACGGGGGCTTGCAGCACCGCATTATCGTGTAGCCCTACCCCTCCCCTGCTTCGAGGAACAAAGGAAATCTAGGAGACTTATCGTACTAGAAACCGGGTTATAAATTTTTTTCAAAAAAAAAAAAATACGCCACCATTTTTTTGCATTGCAGCATCAGCATTTCGTGTTCCCCCATTAAAGACGTGTTTAATTATATATATCCATGTCTCATATTACAGAGGTCGGACAAATGGGCGTCATTGCTCGCAATAACATGGACATGACTCAAAAGTTTGATTGATTAATTTCTTACCTGTAATTTTATTTGTATACGTTGTAAATAAAAACACAGGATTCTTATTCTGTAGATTTATTAAAGTAAATAAACAGTAATTTTTCTAAATTTTCCGGGGTAAGTTTATTCCTTTTTACATCCAAAATATACTTATGAGCTGAAAAACTCCGTTCGCAATCTACTGAAGTTAACGGAGCAAACTTCAGTACTTTAATAGGAATACTTTCATGCCAATAGGACTCAGAGTCTATTTTGCCTTCTATGTATTGGATGACAGTTTTAAAATCTGGATTTCTTTTAAGTACTGCTTTCATTTTTCCTTGCAAACTGATTCCTATTTCACCTTGAATGCTTTCCAGATTATTCAATATACATCGTATTTTACTTAATGAAAATTCTATAGTATTTGAATTAGATTGCAAACTCTCTATTACGTGCGGGATTGATTGAAAATGATATGAAATGAAGTTTAATTGTGCTGAAACGTTATCTGATTGTAAAATCTGTTTACACGTACGGATATATATACTATCACGATTATTAAATGTTTGTATGACTCTCTTTACAGCTTCAAAATTATTTTTATAATAACATGCCGCCTGGATCCAAGTGCCCCATCGTGTAATTATGGGTTGTGGTGGCAAGGGAATGTGTGGGTTCATTTCTTTGAATATTGCAATCCTGGAAGGGGCTTTTGAAAATACTTTTTTAACGTAGAACGTCAAAATGGTTTCTAATTTCTTCGCAAAGTCTGTGAATCCCATCTGCCAAACAAGTTATGTGTAATATTTGTGGATATTTGGCTTTAATTTTCTGTCCAGCATTTAGCATATAGCTCACCGAATCGCTCGTAAATAAAATTATGTTTTTGAAATTACTTTCAGCACGGTCTTCCCCTTCCCACAACCATTGTAAGCTTGATTCGAAAAAAATAAATATTGTAGATCCGTTTACTTTGTCCAAAACTTTGGATGCAATCAAGAAGCAACTAGCGGGCTGATTTTCTTTTAAATTTCTTACGAGAATATTAGCAATTTTCCGGTCTAAGAAATCTTTAGTCTCATCAATTGAAACCCAAAAGTATCCATTGCTTAGTTGTTCACGAATATGTAATACTTTTGCTCTGTAGATCTTATCAAAAAACACTTTTCTTAAATATGACTCCGAAGGAATATCAAAGCCGATGCAATATTTTGTCAAAAACGTTCGAAAATAATTATTTTTCAATTTATTCCACGGTATATTGGCACAAATCATCATCATAGCTAAATCGTAGCAAAACATATCTTCAGTAACTTGGCCTGTTTTTTTTTTAAGTGACATTTACTTTTTAAATGTTTGGTGAAACCAGACTTTCGAGATGCGTCAATATCAATATTACATACATTACAAGTTAAACTTACAACATCAAATGAGAATTCGTCATGTCCCTCAATCCAATTCCAGATTGTTTCGGACCTAGTTTGACGTCGTGACATGTTGCAATAAGTATTAATTCAATAAAAAGGAAATAAGATACACAAGGAACTAATTATATTGAATCTTTATAATCTTCAGCAATGAAATGAATGACAATTGACGTTTAATGTCTTCTTTATCAACAGAATTATAAATTGATAGGTGGCCATGTTATCTGGATACAAAAAGGTTTATAGGAGCCAGAAACTTTGTTTCCCATAAAATCGATTTCAATAATATCATTTGTCATGATCATTGTAAGCCATAATATCACTAGCCATAATATCATTTGCCATCCAAATTGCTTCCCAGAAAGTAGGTCAGGTTAGGTTAGAACTGTGACCTCCTACAAAATAAAACGGCTACCAGAAAGTAGGTTAGGTTAGGTTAGAACTGTGACCTCCTACAAAATAAAACGGCTACCAGAAAGTAGGTTAGGTTAGGTTAGAGCTGTGATCCCCAAAAAGCGAACGGCTACCAGAATGTAGGTTAGGTTAGGTTAGAACTGTGATCTCCTTCAAAATAAAACGGCTACCAGAAAGTAGGTTCGGTTAGGTTAGAACTATGATCCCCTAAAAAGCGAACGGCTACCAGAAAGTAGGTTAGGTTAAGTTAGAACTGTGATCTCCTACAAAATAAAACGGCTACCAGAAAGTAGGTTAGGTTAGAACTGTGATCTAATAAATAAAAAGGCCCCTACATAATAATATGACTAAGTAAATATTTTTAGAGCGCCTACAGGAATATAGTGAGCAAATGCATTGTTTGTATGCATGGATTCGGAAAACCATTATTTAGCATACTAAGCGTTTAAATATTCTATTAAATAGTATTATTACAATTAATAATATGGACAACAATACGTATGGCACTCGTACATTCTGAAATCTAATAATCGGGTAAACAAAGAGTATGTCACATAATTTTTATGGTAAACAAACCATTCGGGCAAATGAAATTCGGGCAAATAAAATTCGGGCATATGAGTATTATTTTATATAATTTTCGGGCAAACAATAGACAACCCATAATAAATAATACATAATTTTGACGTACCATTTCCTCGTCGTATTCTATTTACTTCAATTTTCGCCATGAGCTCGCTGGTAAATTTATGATATTCAATAGGCGAGAATAAAAAATTTGCCATGGCTTTTTTTATTATAGTTTGATATTTTTGGTGATATAGAGCTTATGAAAGAATCACAAGTTAAAAATATAATGTATATAACATTAATAGGAATGAATGTCAGAATAGTAAAGTCAAAGAAGGTATAATATCTTTATTTTAGTATACCATTGAAATCTTATCAATTATCACTATATCATCAATAATTTAATTCATTAATCAATCAATCAAACTTTTGAGTCATGTCCATGTTACTACGAGCAATGACGCCCATTTGTCCGACCTCTGATAGGAGACTTATCAAACTAGGTTCAATCTCTCCTACTATTAGTTGATAGGATGCAAAAATTATCAAATTATCCAAATGAACTCTTATTGTGCCATGCGGCCCTAGTCTGTACTGTATTCATCACATTTGCGAACCTAGCTGGGCAGGTCAATCCTGCTTAGCACTGTGGCGATCGTATTACAAATCGACTACTAACGTCTTATGGGACCCTGGTACTGTTAAGGATACTAAGTCCATTCATTATGTCTTGGGCGAATGAAATTATGAATAAAAAATTAGGGCAAAGTCAGTCTAAATAATGCTAAATTTAGCCCCAAAAGTGCTAAATTGGCAACACTGAACCTGTCGAATCTGTCGGTCACGTGACCCTGACGCGAGTTTAACATTTTTTCCCCATCACAAAAAGTGCACAGCGCCGCTAAAGAAGTTTTCACTTCAATAAAAATAACTCCATTTTTAGAAGTCGGTTCTGGCGCTTGGCGGCCGCTGCCGCGGCACGCTCGCTTCGCTCGCTCAGTTTCGCGCACTGTTAGTTCGCAGTTCACCTAACACACTCCTACTCGCTTCGCTCGTCATCGCACCTATAGTCTGGCCAGCCAAAAAGTGCAGTAATAGCGAAAGTAATAAGCTATAGGTACAGTCAGCATCAAAAGTAACTACGCAATTGAAGACGTCAAAAGCTCTTATTCCCTTTTAAAAAGGACTTTTGACGTCTTCGTTTGCGTAGTTACTTTTGATGCTGACTGCTGTACTTATCCCTTTCTTAGTAGCGAGGGTACTAGCGTAAGAAAGAGACAAAATTATTATCTGTTTATGCTTGAAGTTAAACCGTTCCTGGCCAAACCATATCTTGACTCCGTCAAAACTATTATTTTTTTTATTATCACTATTTGGTGGTAGCTCTTCTATTCTAGTACTTAATACAAATCTGGTGATCAAAATTTTGTATTGCATGCAAATATCCATTAATTTGGTGTTTCAAAGTTGGTGCAACCGTTTCGATTAAAATGGTCACAAGATATATTTATTGGAGGCAGATATTATAATTATTGGCATAAAATGTAGTTGCCCATTCATATTTATTGCAATTAAATTAAAACCAGCGATAATTTTTTATAAGGGTATAATTATAAGGGGGGTTTTTATAAGGGTTCGGATTACGCAAATTCGACCATGTTTCTAGTTTTCGTTCTCAACTCAAATGGCTCCCTATCCGTCACCGCAGTAACTCTCACATACTTTCTTTACTCTTTTCTATACTTTTTAACCCTGCAACTCCCCGCTACCTCAAAGAGCGTTTCTCTTATCTTAATTCTATTAGATCCTCTCAAAAATTGCTCCTAAAAGTGCCATCTTCATCTTCCAAATTTTATAATTGCTCATTTACGTTCCAGGCCGTTCGTTTGTGGAATTCTCTCCCTCTCAACATAAAACGCGCGCAATCTATTGGTAGCTTTAAATCGCAACTTAAGGAATACTATTTATCTCTTCCTTAGGTTTTTAAGTTGACACTGTTGTTTCTTATTGTGTGTATTATATATGTATATATGTACGTATATGTATGTTTATTTTGTATTTATTTAAGTATGTATATTCATATGAATGTGCTGTGTTATCTATTTCGTCTCTTTTGTTTCTATGCACCACCTACTGCTTATTGTTTTTCTCTAGTCTCCACTACCCAAAGGTTGTCTGGAAGAAATCGCTCATTAGCGATAAGACCGCCTGTTGTTACCTCTACCTAAATTTATATAATTGTAAAATTTGTGCTTGTAACTGTATGAGGTGTGCAATAAAGAGTATTTATTATTATTATTATTATTATTCTTTATTTATTTTCCTTCTTAGGATTAGGTTTTTACAATATTTTTATAAAAGTAAAATATAAAAATACATCTAAAACATAGAAAAACAATAAAAACATTGTAAAAAACCTATCCTAGGGTGCCGCCGGCAACGGAGCAAGGCCCAGGCTGCCGGTGGTCAGGGCCGCAGAGAGAGGAACCTTCGGACTATGCGCGCCGTGTCCAAGATAACCGCCTTCTGAATCTGACCCTTGATCCAACCACAACCCCGTAGCGAAAGTCTCTCTAGGTGTTGGTCGAGACTCTTCGCTATGAGACCGTTCGCAGAAACAACTATCGGCACAATGATCGCCGAATCAGCCTCCCATTATTATTATTATTATTATTATTATATAGGGTTAATACCTAAAAACCTATTATAACATAACATAAACATAAATACTCTTTATTGCACACCTCAAATAATAGACAAAGTATACACAAGACACAAACAAAAAAGCAGAGGCAAAACAATTGGCGGTCTTATCGCTAAACAGCGATCTCTTCCAGACAACCTTTGAAACCTTTGTAAATTAACAGAAAAGTAGGTATTACTATGACTAGGAGAGTGGCTAAATTAAAATTCTCTTTTTTACTTTTTCCATTTAGATTCGAACCAACAAAATCCACAAAAGGCGCTAGTAAGATGCGGCGCGACTTGATCAACGCAGAGATCTCCAATCTGCGGGACCTGCTGCCGCTGCCGCCCTCCACCCGCCAGCGGCTCTCGCAGCTGCAGCTCATGGCTCTCGTCTGCGTCTATGTGCGGAAAATGAATTACTTTCAACAAGGTACCAATATAAAACATTTGTAAACTGTTGTTTATATAAGTACACACAACAAAGTACACAAAAGGCGCTAGTAAGATGCGGCGCGACCTGATCAACGCAGAGATCTCTAATCTGCGGGACCTGCTGCCGCCCTCCACCCTCCAGCGGATCTCACAGCTGCAGCTCATGACCCTCGTCTGTGTCTATGTAAGGAAAATGAACTACTTTCAACAAGATAATATTGTAAAAGATTTGTAAATTGGTATTATTTTACTATAAGCCCACAAAGTACGGCGCGACCTGATCAGCGCGCTGTCGCAGCTTTAGATCATGGCCCTCGGGGAAATGAATTACTTTCAACAAGGTACCAATAACAATGTAAAACATTTAATTTTGTAAATTGGCATTATGTATAAGTTTACACAACAAAATCCACAAAAGTGTGCCAGTAACAAGTAAAAAGGTAATCATGTAAAACATTATTTACTCGTATTAACGACAATATTTAGTAACAGTTTCGTGTCAATATTGCAGTTTTATAGTAACTAATTATAAACGAATTCCGTTATTGTAAACAACACTAACTAAAACCTATTACTATCTGTTCCCAAACCTATAAGTCCTATAACCATTCCGCTCCAGGGATATTTAGTTTAACCCCTACTGTATTTACACTGTAGGTAGGTACATAAGAAAATCTTTGGGAACTAATCCACACGCAGGTATTTTCAATTCTATGCCATTATATTGTTAAATTCTTAACAGTAACAGTTAGAAAGAATATGTTTATGACTAGAATTGAACTTATTATTAGACACTACTTTGGACCAATACTTGACAAACATGTAGTCATAAAAATCATCTTGCCATTGTCTTGCTCTTAAAAATTAAGGATTACGTCTTAGACGCACCACATGTATCACAAGTTACTTTCAAAAAACTGCAAAAAACGCCACCAATGAGAAATAAATTATATTCATTCATATGCTCTGATACCAAACAACCTGTTAATATAATCGCATGTACTCGTACGGTCATCGCATTGATACCGTCGGGAGTAATAAAATACAAGTCGTGAAAATTTCGACTGTAACATCCACCCCAGATTATCATCGCACCCATATTGTTATTAAATTTCCCTTCTTTCCCACAAAAGACTTTGTAAGCCCATCACGTATTTATCCCAAAATCTCGGGTACATTCTGAAAACGTCTCCCAAAAGTTTGTCAGCTCACCTTCAGTCACGACAGGGCATATTAAGACGTTTAACATGCATTTAGGCCACTATCTTATCTCTAGTTGCTATAACATTACCCATAATAACGTCTTTCTTTCCGTTTTAGTGTTTAAAAGTCACGACTTCAGCTACGAGTATCAAGAGCAGGCGACACCAACACCTAATATTGGATTTTCAAAGGTATATTTTACTTTTACAAGTTTTACGAGCATTCAACGTGCAACCATAAAAGTCGGTATTGACATTTACAATGTTTTTCAGGCAATGAACGGTTTTATGATGATGATGACACAGAACGGAAAACTGCTGTACATATCGGAAAATGCGGCAGAGTACCTGGGACACTCCATGGTTAGTCATTGTACCTGATACTTTCATGCACAAAACATACATGTAGCTAAAGGTTCATTTTAAATAACTAAGCTTTTTAATTTTACTTTAATTACCATTACTTTAATTTTCAGGAAGACTTATTAATACATGGCGATAGCGTATATGACATTATAGATAGACAAGACCACCAAACAGTTCAAACCGAACTGAATAGAGGGAGCAATGGAGAGACTGAAAACGTACCAAAGAATAGGCATTTTTTCTGTAGAATGAACGTTTCAAGAAACGCGAGAAGACAAATGAGATTTGGGGATCAAAAAGTAAGTAACTTAAATAATTCTTACGTAGTCACTTAATTTCAACAAAGCTTCTTATTTTTACAGGCTTAGTATTTTTGTTACAATTTACGTTTGAGACCAATGCATTCTCCTAATCTGGTATTACACTTTGCAATTTCTGTCGTGAACCCTGCTTCTCCCTGCCCCTTCCTCGGGTTGGTTTTATAATGTTTCTTAAATTCTTATGTTTCACTGAAACCGCCGCTTTATAAATTCATTTGACAGATGGGAAAGAATTCTATCGACAGATTTCTTGAACAAAAACCTTTTAGGTGTACCTACGTTTGATTTTTCCTTGCCACGTGACAATTTTTTTTTGCCTTGTGTTAACAGGTTGCTCTAGTGCGGGGCCACTTCGTATCGTACCTGCCACTGTGCAGCCGCAACGAGCCGGTGTTCCTAGCGTCCTGCACGCCGCTCGCCATGCCGGAGACGCGTGAGTGCGTGGTGCACGGCGCCACCAACGTCTTCACCACGCTGCACACCATGGACATGAAGATACTGCACATTGACGCCAAGTAAGCTATAGTCTATGACAAGCCTATGTTCCAGGCGGCCTGCACGCCGCTCGCCATGCCCGAGACGCGTGAGTGCGTGGTGCAAGGCGCCACTAACGTCTTCACCATGCTGCACACCCTGGACATGAAGATACTGCACATTGACGCCAAGTAAACAATAATTTAGGTCCACATACTAGAATGATGAAGTTGATGGCTCTGCAATCCAAAATGAGACTACGACTCTTAGATGCCAAACGCCTTTATTTTATTTTTTTATTAAACAGTGTTACAAAAATAGACTCAAATTAGGCCTAAAGTTTCCTACATTACTACGTAAACATTTAGGAATTAATGTAGAATTGTACAACTATATAATATTACTTATTAGATTGTGTACTACACGCAAATAAAATATCAAAATATACAAGAGATTGCTACTAACAATATATTTAACATAAACGCTCACTTCTTATTGTCTAGAAAACAAAATTTGCCGAACCTTGTTCTTGAAAACGGACATACTATGAGCGAAAATATCTATTAGATTAAGTGAATCATTAATTATACATACTACAAGTGCGCCTAAAGAAATAATTTTTTGCATACTTTGATCCCCAAGATGGCATAGAAAAGGTATTTAGAACGTGAGTGGAAACGAGAATTTTTTAACTAAATCTTATGTACGTATTATGTTAGAATTTATCTATTATGATTTCTAATAATTTTAAATAAAAACGAAACATCCACATACTCTTCCATTTTCCAATACAGGAAGACTATGTTTAGCTGCCGACGCGAGATAATCCTGGTTATGGACACCGGTTCTGTAATCCAGGGACTTACAAAGTATGTTTTGAAACCCTTTCAAGTCGAGACTTATGAATACCATAGTATGGGCTCCAAACAACACTGCCGGACTCCAATATGCTCCGGACGAAAGAGTAATACAACACTTTTAATGTTAATGTATTTTTAAATGGTTTGCCTTTAGTTTCAGGTTCAGGGAAGTCGAGCACGGATGTTTAAATGTACTTAATTTTCCATCATTTACTACGACAGTGACACCAAATTTTTAATTTCATGTTTTTCATTGTTACAGCGGTGAATGGTACCTTGGTTGGAAGAAATCAGAATTAATTGATGTTTCGTGGTATCAATTACTGCACTGGGACAGTTTGCGAGAAGCACAGAGTAAACATAGACTAAGTAAGTAACTACAGTGCAATTTTCGATATTGTCTTATTTTCTTGAGTTATGTTATGATGCCAAAAGAAAACTAACTTCGTGAATAGCTTAATATTAAACTATTTTTAAAGAATTTATTTTAAGTTTAATTCAGATTATATCAACGCTAGTACTACAGTCATTTGACGGGCGGCTAGTATGAGGAATTGGAAATAATTAATAATAGGTAATATTTTTAGTGTAACGGATATATCATGATGCAAGTATTATTTACGCAATGAAATCCTACAAAATATCGTTATTTGCTAACCGCCACAAATATGTACACACATATTACAAGCGTTTTTCTTGTAGGATTTTAATGAATATATCATTTCTAAGTCATTTAAAATGTGTAAGAACAAACTACCACTTATTACTATTTGTTTCTAACGAATTCGGATATATATCGCCCGCGCCGTACATTTGTTATTTATGTGGTTTTATATGGACACGGTTTCTTGTTTTTCGCTTTAAACAGAAAGAAGACTTAAATATCGTAATATTTACAAATAAAAATAATTGATATTATTGTAAATAAAAATATTTAAAAAAATTATATATTTTTTTTACCTTGGTATTTAACTACTTCCGGGTGAAAAGTTGGTAGCATTTTTGCATATATTATCTATAAATATTCCATAAGAATGAATAATAAAAAATCAGGCTATTATAAATTAATGTTTGACGCAACCGTATCTTTACTGTACCATAGTACAATTATGTTACCACTTACAATAATGAATATATAACCTATTCCACTGTCCACAGTAACGCAGTCAGAGCAGGACAAGTGCTGCATACTGCTGGTGAAGCTGCAGCAGCGGAGCGGGCAGTTCCTGTGGGCGCACGTGGTCCTGCAGGTGAAGGACGCCGCCGACGCTCCGCGCCAGTTCATCGTGGCCACTAACCAAGTTCTAAGGTTCGTAATTTCTTTGACAAATATATAGAAAGTAAATTTCTTTTTTTTTTATACCACGACGGTGGCAAACAAGCATACGGCCCGCCTGATAATAAGCAGCTAAAGTAGCCTATGGACGCCTGCTACTCTAGAGGTATCACATGCGCGTTGCCGACCCTTTACAAAAAGGAGGATTCACTATGTTGACGGCTAAAAGAACATGAGGGTCCCTCATCGTCAACACACTGGGTCCTCTTTGAACTCTTCCGTGATTATTACGAATATTTTGGAGGTTAAGCAGCTAACAGTAGTTAAACGTTAAATAGAATTAACATAAACTATGATATTTATTAATCAGTATGAGTCAGTGATATCCTTATATACATGGATCTATAAATTTTAAGTTTGTGCTAACTTTTCAATAATTCGACTTTCTCATGTCATTTGCAGTGAAGAGGAAGCTTCAATTATGCTTGCAAACTCATGGCTGTACCAATACTACGGCTACCAGAACCAACCCTGTGGAGTCTTAGACCCTAGGTGCCAGAAATTCTTCAGAAGAGAGAACACCTATCAGGACGCGTATCAAGAAGCGTATCCATATGTAGAAAACCAGGAGGTTGAGTATCCAGGGTACCATGTGTCTTCGTACGTACCCCAGAAGATGGTTGACGACTTCAGTGGCTGTGAGAGGACATATTCTGACAGAGGGCCTGTGGACTACTCTACACATTCTCCGCAGTCTACAATAAGTGAAGAAAGGTAGGAAACCATAATAAACTACACTACCCGTTTATGTTTTTTCTGAGACTTCGTGTAGAACCGTCGGAAAACCGTCGGCTGTTGCCGTTAGTGTGAACGCCTTAGTATACCTAGGTACCTAACCGTATATGGAAATAAAGTAAAAACAAATAAAAACATTGCTCAAACAAAGATAAAAAATCTTATTAAAAGTAAAGTATAAACAAATGTAAAACATAAGTACCTACCGAATCCTGTTCATAGATATTTTGCAAGTAGGTATCCATAAAAATAGCCGACCTTATCTTCCTTAGTTTCTCTTGCTAAATATTCATTGTACAATGAATACATTGGATTAAAAAACAAATACTGCTTCAAGGTCACCTCGGACAATTTGTATCTGTCATGTCACAGCCGAGAAATAAATATGAAAATCATCACCCCGCCATCGCAAGCGCACGGCCAGCCGCGTAATTTGACATCTTTCATTACCATATTTATTGTATACCCTCTTTCCCAACTCACGTTTGCGCTTAAAAACACAAACAACTCATTAACACTACCATCATAAGATCTATATTTAAAAAGCTTCTGCTTTTTTCGACCGCACTAGTAACATTGTCCAAATAAGTGTAAACCAAATACGAACACGTCAACTTAAAAAATATATCTCAAGGATCTCGCGTTGATGTTATTGATGTTGTTGCGCAGTTTCTTATTAACGGGTACATTCATAACTTTTCAATACACTTGTTGTCGTCGAATTACAGAGACAAATCGTTTAAGGTACCTAATTGTAATTTTTCATATTTTAGTTGCTAGTTTTCTTCTCGTAGTTTTTATTTATTTACTCTTGCCGGTGGACTAACTGCAATCATCTCGCTTCTCCGACATTGTTATAAGCTCCTAATACTCATACGAGACTACATTCTCACTAGCCCGAGTCATGAAACGTCGTTCTTAACACCATTAAAATTTTCTAAAGCCACCACCAATACCATAACCAATATTTACTCCTTCGTTGCCAGGTCTCCCATCCACTACGAACCTTCGCCGGAAATCGTGGTGAACAGCAACATGTACATGTATCCGCACCCCGGCAAGCGAGAGTACTACGAGCAGTACCCGCGAGTTGGCTACCACGTGCAGGAGCCGTGTACCAGTACTGCTATAGAAGGTAAGTAACCTACACGTTAAACCTTTGAAAGAAAAGTGCTTGACAGTGATTAGATGTTCATTTTAAATATTCCGAGAACTAAGGCACAGAATAAATAATGATATTTCATAGCTACGGTTTGCTAGGTAGAATGTTCTGAAAAATATTTTCCATTTTGCTTGATTCTCTACTGATTTTAATGTAAACTGAAATAGATGTCATATACGAAAGAAACATTGACCAAGGCATTTAATGTCCAGCAGGCCTATGATGGCAGATTTTATCAGCGGATAAGTTGACATAAACCTGATAAAATGACAGTTGCTGCCATTGTTATCATTAATATTAATCATTTTATCAGTTTTATATCAACTTATCCGCTGATAAAATCTGCCATCATAGGCCTGCAGGGCTGGATTCGATTCGAACCAATGTCGGCTACATTCGCGGCAGACGCCCTAACCCCTAGGCTACCCGGGTCACTCTGGCACCCGTAATATTTTCTCGTGTATATGCAATCTTTGTGAATGCTTAGGCGCACTCTAACTTTGGTTTGGTGTCTTTTTTAGTAAAAAAAATCTCTTGTTAGATTTTAATGTGTTCTGTTGTCTATTTTGTACTTTCATGTGTACTCATACCATTTCTTTGTCTGACTCAGGTATGGAGTATCCCAGTCCAAAGCGGATGCGGCTGGCGCCCCTAACCCTGGATACGGACGGCATGGACCGTTGGAACCCCAGCCCACCCTGGTCCGACACCCTCAAGGCGCCCGAGTACCAGCGGTTCAACTACAATCATGTCGTACAGCCCGAACGAGCCATGGTTACTTAAGTTTTGGTTAACTCTTTGTGTTAAAACGTGAGGATTTCATCATTGCGCGATAAACTGCCTGCACATGACTGAGTTTTAGTCCTGTAGACCAGCCTCGCAGCACTAGAGGGCTGTCTTGGTAGCAGAAAGAAGACTATTGTAGAATGGAATGTATTTTAAAAGTTGTCATTTTGTAATTCCTCCTGCGCACATAAAAGACACAGTTTAATCCTGAGCATATTCCTAACTATCCTACCTAACCAAGTGTATATTTAGGTGTACATTTACTATGTTTAGGTACCTATTTATTTGTATTCAAAGCTCAAGAAAAAAGCCATGTTTATAGCAATAAATTGTGTAATACCGAGAAAATACAAAGAAAACAAACAATACATAATAAAAAGTCCGGATTATAATGGATAATTTTTATCAGTATTTTTAGTTTACTTTTGTTTAAATAAATTCATTTTTAGTGTTATTACGATTTATCGTTATCTCAATTGAAGCTAATTTAACAGTATTTTATGTAATTTATATTCGAAGTACCTAGGAAAGCGTCGTATATGATAAGTTATTTATAGTTTAAGCAGTGGAAAATGGTTCCGTCCAAATATATGTGCATTCCAAAGGAAAATTTAGTTTATTTTATTATGTAAATATATAATTTAAACACCATTTTTGTACATACTTATACTTATATAAATGTAGGTTTTTCCTAATAAGTTATGTAAAGGAATGTAAGTAAATATTACCGAAAAGAAAAATAAAAATAATAAGTTCTTAATTAAGGCAGTTTTATTTAACTATAGTGTTACTTACCCTTTATATTCTATTGATATATGTACGTATATCTAAAATATGCAGGCCATATGGAAAAGCTTATTATTTCTAACTAAAGAATACCGCTGGATACCGCCAACGAAGCAGTCACGTTATTGCTTAATCAAGGCTCGTATAATCCTGTTAAACTATTCATTCTCGCTACGTGCATTAATTTCAACAGTTTCAGGAATCATTTAAATGCCTAATACACCCATATATTAACATTAAGAAACCACACTTCAAACCTCTTAATAGATGTAACACGGCACCACTGCAATGTCCAAGTGACCATTATACGAAGATACCTGAGATATCGTTTGCTAGACTTTGTTAAGGTGTTCGTAGGGTGAGCGAGGAAGGTCAAATTATGTAAGCGGCGCTTCGTCTGTCAATCACTTAGTTCTATGGTAAAAGGTACAGGCTGAAGCTATCTTTTTACTAATATGGTAAATGTAATACTTATGTGTAAAAGCAAATATCATCAATTCATCACGCTTGTCGACGAAGATTTCAACCGAAAATTCCTGCATCCAACGAGTAAGATTTACAACAACATGTGATAAATTATAAAAGGCTTACAACGTCTGATTCAAGCTGTTTAAGCAATTATACCATAGGGACTGCTTTGATTGTTAGAGTCCCGTAGCCCAAGTATTTATCTAACTGGTTAAAACGCTACAGTTTTACTTTTTTTATTCTTTGAAACCTGAATGGTTAATTACTATTTTTGTCACACATCACTACTTAACATATTGACATATACCTACACGTAGTCTCGTGCTGTATTTTTAAAAATGCGAGTATGATTACTCTGACCACATTGCATTTTTAATTACTCTAAACTAGGATAGAAAATTCTGACCGACAACGATTATACCGGTTGTAACAAAATAGTGGTGATCCGTGTAATTGTTATCGTAAGTATTGCGACTAAGAAAAAGTAGATTTTTTTTATATAGGACGCGTCATCCCAGGCGAACGACCCTCCATACAAAACCAATTGAATTTTTCACGTGAAAAATTTATTTTTACTTGTTCATAATTAGAATATATACGACAACAATCCCCTTAAACGGATCACCAGCATTTTTGTTAAACTTGTATAATAGAGATATTTTTCCATGAGCAGGCAAAAATGTTTGAGTAAATGGCTAGCACCCGTGCTCCTGCTTAGACTTACACCTTCAAAGCTCCACGCTAGCGAAACTTTGATCCATTGTTATTGCAAGCTTGTCTGACTGACTGCAAGTATGATGAATTATGGAGGGAGACACTTTACTCCCGGTTACGTGAGCTTCTACTCCTCTCTGAGTTACAAGGAGGCGCAAAAATAGTATCTACAATATCTACATATATGTATATTAACAATAACCGTGCACATTTATTGTAGATATTGATCATTAACTCCCAATTTGGACTCAATTCTTGTCCTGGGTTATAAAAGTAAATGGATGTCAAATCACTGTAACGTGTTCATTTATATGGCATCAATAATGATATTAGGAGTTCCCTTTGAATGGCTGGATGGAAGACGTATGTTTAGGTAATTGCACTATTCTATACTTATATTTTAGGATTACAAAAAATATGGTTTTATAGAATACATTTTTTGACATTATCTATGTTAGAGTATGTTAGTCTGTTCGAAGGAGACGGCGAAATATGAAAAACCGTCCAAGTGCGATTCGGACTCGCGCACCGAGGATTCCGTACAAACCTGTAGGTATATAAGTAGAAGTTCACCCATCACGACAATCGAGTCATAGCTACGCGTTCATGAGGAAAACTAGTAACTATAAAATTATTAAAAATATTTTTATTATATGATGTAACTAAAAATTTACGGTTTTCGCAATTTTTCCTTTATTTGTGCTATAAGACGTTGCTTCGTACCCAATTTCAAGACTGAGTTTATTGGAAGTACCCTGTAGGTTTTGATTCCCTTGCGAGTTTCGAAAATTTGCGGAAATTTTCGGCATAAACGGCTGTATCTTTTGATTGCGTTGGTTTATATGTTTGATTTTTTCACAGCTCTAAGGGACAGTAGACCCTCAGGTCTCAAGCTGAAATTTATATCAAATACTCATATTTGATATAAATTTCAGCTTGATACCTCCACGTGTTCCTGAGAAAAAGGTTCTTGACAGACGGACGGACGGACAACAAAGTGATCCTATAAGGGTTCCGTTTTTTCCTTTCGAGGTACGGAACCCTAAAAATATTAAGCCAGCGACCAACTTACAATGATAAATTAAAAAAGCCTCGCCGTGTTCAGTCCAGTTCCTTCACTTCCACCACGTACTTTACCCAGCTAGAATTTTATGTAGTCTTATGCCATTCTCGGATTAATCCCTGAAAATATTTATATTAAGCAAAAGATTACTTCAATTTATACTAAAGATATATTTTCATTCTATAGAAATGTTTAAAAAGTCGAATATAAAAAAACAACAAAATTTGCAACACACTGTTTTACATTCAAAGTACATGATATTGATAATGCAACTACTTAACAAGAATTGAAAGTCATAAGTCACGTGTCTTATACCGCATACACCAATCCTGAAGTCGAGAAGCATCGCAGCGGTTTGTATTAGCGGGGTTCGTTAACAGAAAACAAATTAATAGACACATCATTATGCCCTCGTAGAGTTTTCCGATCACATGTGCGTGGGAAATGTGCGCCGTTCGAAGTGGGACATCTCTGGAATAGGACGCGGAATGTAAACAAACTGTTTATAAATAACCATTCATCGTACGGGAGAGCTTTTATATAACCTGTGGTACGGGCTGGTTACCTACGTACGTAGGTACGGGATCAGTGCTGCAGTGTACTGTGCACTCAAAATATATTTGTCCGGCGAACAAAGACCATGAACCATGAGAGCAACCGGATATTATTCTTACTTTATTTCCCTAACCACAATTAAACCTTATTACCGAGCAAACCAGTCGTTCATAGGTGACTAGTAAAAATAAATCTTGAAGCAAATCAAATTATTTTGTTCAATATTTTTTGATTTGCAATTTTTAAGTAGTTACACTACTATATATAAACTGAAAATAGATGTCATATACTTCAGAAAAAGTGACCAAACCCTCCGGTGTCCGAGGCCAGATTTGAACTGGCGTCTTCAGCTTTCGCTTTCTGGCCTCGGACACCGGAGGGTTTGGTCACTTTTCTGAAGTATATGACATCTATTTTTAGTGAAAATAAGTAAAAACGGTCCGATAGAGAGCATAATGTAGGGGAGGGTCTCACTCGCACTCGTTACACAATTGTCACATTTCGATCGTCTGATGACGTCATTAGCTCCTAAGTCAAAACGAGACACAGTACCCTAGATAACCTCTCTTTCGGCCTTACTTTGTAACCGAAGAGTATACTCTAGTTTATAATGATAACTTTATGGCAAAAATATGTAACGATGTACCGGATTAGCCAATAGCCAAGGCATAATAATGCCTAATCCGGTACATCGTTACATATTTTTGCCATAAAGTACATGTAATAATAATATAATGTAATAACATTGATTAATGGATTGGTTAGACATGATTTCTAAGGAGCCGGCGAAATGACGTCACGGAGATTTTAATTTCCTATGTGAATTACGAGGGTTTCGAAGATTGGTTTGATGGTTTTGAAAGATCTCCTTATATAACTATTGTAGGTACCGTGATATGATCGAATCGGAACTACATAATACTTACTTTGATAGGATTAATGTTAAAGTTTTAGGAATTATTGATATAAAAATACCTAAGCAGCTAACTGATAGTGTTATTAAAGTTAAATCAATTCATTATTTTTCAAATGGCTCTAAAATATATGTGGCTAGCGACCCGCCCCGGTTCAATACTGGATAAAAAAAATGGTTACGTTGTCCCTAAAGATGTTGGTTATCCCTAAGGGATAGACATATACCATCGCGGACTCTTTTGTAGACCTTTTTGAGGTATTCAATACTGTAGTACATTATTTTGATCTATCTCGTAGGGTTCAGCCACACCAGCCAGCGTTTGCAATGTAAGCGCAAAAAAATGTGTTTATTTACGACATTACATTAGAAACCTCTAAAACGATCAGTCTTTCTCTACTATAATGTATTATAGATATAACCCTCTTGAATCAATCCATCTATTGAAAAGAACCGCATCAAAATCCGTTGCGTAGTTTTAAAGATCTAAGCATACATAGGGACAGACAGCGGAAAGGGACTTTGTTTCATACTATGTATTGATGATGATGATAGTGATTATGAATGTTTACTTCACCTTACGTTTTAAATATATTATGAATTGTTACGGGTAGACAAGCACTGTTAGATAGATAGCTTAATGATACTCGTATGTTTTGCCATAAGGCCACTGTTTTGTAGCTTGCTGGCGAAATCTAGCCATATGTACTTATTACAAAGTAAACTTACTTTCAAGCTAAACTACCACTTAAAGAAATGAGATAAGAACGCGCATTGTGAGCGATTATTTCACGACTGGCTCTAAAACAGCAATAAAAACGTGTAATGATCTCTAAAGGCACTAACTGAACTAAAACCCTCAAGTGTCGTATAAAAATGCATTAAAATGCAGTTTACGATTGCACCGACAGCGTGTACGATAAATATTCATGCAAAATATGCACACATCCTGGATTCGATGGAAAGAGGAAAACAACTATGGGATTCTGTCATGTCACCGATGAATGGATTGCCAAGGAATTAAAATTGATAAAGTGCAAACGTTATTTAATAATGTAATATACAATTTCTCGCAGAAAGTACATGCAAATAAAATAAGTATCAAACAGTTACAGAAACTGAACCTGAGCATGCCCTAGCTAGAGTGTATTTTAATGGCTAGATGACAACAACCTTGAATAGTAAAATTTACTATTTTAATAAATGAATATTTAGTAAATTGCGTACTAACTTATATAACGATAACTAAATTATACCGGGTGTTGCCTGTAACACGAGCAATAAATTAAAACGTTGATTCTACTCCTCCTTCTTTAGAACAGATAGGCCTCTGTGTTTTTAAAGTTAAAGAGTTTGTCCTGAAAGAGAAGTGTCGTGGTTTATAAACTATCGATTATAATCGAGCTCATACATACCACAACACTTCCGCACAAGGGACCGATTTGTCAAAACATTCGAGCGTTCGAATTCAAGGAAAATATGCTCTAAAATAATCGCACATAAAAGTCTGCCGCCATTATTTTAGCAAGAAACTAATATTTTAAATAATCATGATTTTCAAATTCTTTATTCAAATGCCATTTCATCGATTTAGGCAGAGTTTTAAATGTTAGTTTCGACCGCTCGAATCTCAAAAATCCTCCCCCTGACTCTACACACCTTTTTTTATTTGGATTTTTTATGTATGGTCAGAATCACAAATAAGAGAAATAAGTGTCCCACAAATTTCCTTATATTTTTCTTAACTCCATTCCGTTACCACCATAAGAAATCTATTTAAAAAACTTGGTAATCAATAAGAAATATACCATTGATTTTATTTTATTTTACAACTATTTTATTTTTTTGTATAAAAGGAACCTTCAGTTATTTGTTAAAACGCTGACTGATCTAAACTGATTTCGCGAATCTTATCTAGTTGATGTATGTCTGCGTAAACCGCGTATCCGATCGGATTTCGCTATATCTAAGCATTTCAATTTCAACGGCGTGTGTAATACCAAGTGAAGCGGTCAATCACATTTATTGAGCTAAGCTAAGGGCCTATTGTTGTGGGAGGATGGACGAGGGCGAAGAATAGCAGGAAATTATATAAAATATTCTATTCTATTCTACTACGTAATTAACATTTACCTTTAATCTCAGTACTTATCTACTGTTAATAACTCGTTCGTTAAGTACGTTATATGTATTCTCATATATCTTATTATAATTTATTAGATTTTTTCTGAGTATTTAAGTATATCATAACCTTCTCAAGCTATGTGTTTCTGGGTGCCTGGGAAGTGCAAATAGGCAAGTACCTTCCTAAAAAAAAAATTCCTAGTTATTCTACTAATAATAAAACTTCGGTTCGAAACTTCGAATACTGGGACCAGGTGTCTGTCTGTTTGGTTTGTTTATTTTGTGGTTTTTGGCTGGTGTCTGACTTACAACTACTTAATGCAGTAAGTTATTAAGGTTAATAAGTTATTTATTTAAACATGTTTATGTAGTAAATTAAACTAGATTACTTAAACACTTTACATATTTAGTTCTTCCTGCGTATCGAGCATTTGTGTGTATTGTACATTCTCATTGTTTTCTTATATTTGTTATGTTTAATCGTTACATAATGTAATCCAAATAATGACTGTTATTGGCCTTATTTTATGTAAGCATTTTATGTCCTAGTTATATTTACGGCTGTTATTATCCTGAATACCAATAAAAAAAAATGTATTTGCATACAGGGCGACGTACCACGAGGAAAGTCGCGCTTGATTGACACTGCGGGTTGTGGTAAACACCTGGATTTTATTAATTCTCATATCAAAATGAAATACAAATACTTACCATTGAGGTATACTTACTTCAGTTCAATCAATTTATACAGGTACAATATAAAACACACAATATGAAATATAAGATTTTAATAGCAAGATTAACTACAAACTATGGTTTCAAATGGTTAAAGAAATAGAATGTGTGATTGTGCTAATACTAAAATTTACCCCATTAGCCCGTGGTGTACAGTGAGCATCAAAAGTAACTACGCAAACGAAGACGTCAAAAGTCCTTTTTAAAAGGGAATAAGAGCTTTTGACGTCTTCGATTGCGTAGTTACTTTTGATGCTGACTGTACATACTACGGAAACTTATGTACGTTTGCGGAATTTCCTTTTGCACAGTTGGTCCTTTTGGCTCCAAGATTAAGACGGTAAGGTGGTAAGTGAATAAAAATTCACGAAGAACAAAGTTCCGCTCGAACTTGGTATCATTTTCGTTTTCATTAACATTTTTACGTACGTAACAATGTTAATGAAAAAAAATCAAAAGTCCCGGTACCAAAATTTAGAAAATGAAAATTACCCTTATAGTCGAGTAGGGTATCATTTTCATATGAAATAACGACGCTACAACTATTTCCGATTTAAATAATTCACATTTTTACGTAAAAATTACAACAAAATATTCCCAAATTTAAACAATTGCCTATATTTTTTTTACTATTTAATAAGACAAGAAATGTTGTAATAAGAAGCCAATATATTGTTAGTTTGGATCAATACTTACTGGAAAAAGTTTTGCCAAATTTGGTACCTATTATTTTAGTATGAAATAAAGATTTATGACATTTTTAATAACGACCGCGTAAATGCCATAATAAAACATGAGTAAGAAAAATATGACTGAATTCACTGTACCTAATACGTAGTTTGCCCGTTTCTCTATATATCACAAAACATTTATCTAAGTCCTTTCATTCTTTGAAACTGAACACAAAAACAACCAATAAACAGACGCTTACACATCGCAATATTTATAATGAAACAATAATATATGTATATCTATACATATAATAAAGCTGAAGAGGGTCGAAAGTCTGTACATGGAAGATAATCGAAAAAAAGTTGGGTAAAAAAACTTAGAATCGATAACAGAACACGTTCCAACAATTTTTAGAATTTTTGTCTGTTTATCTGTTTATCTGTTTATCTGTTTGTCTGTTTATCTGTTTATTTGACCGCGCATCACGTGAAAACGGCTGAACAGATTTTGATGAAATTTTGTATAGAGATAGTTTGAGTCCCGGGAAAGGATAATATATAGTTTTAATCCCGAAAATCAACCCTGGTGGGGGTGAAAATGGGGTTGAAAGTTTGTATGGAGAATTTTGAACCGCTGATACGATTTAGATAGAAATGAGTACGGAGATAATTTGAGTCTCGAGAAACGTCAAAGGATAGTTTTCAAACCCTTGTGGGGGTGAAAAGGGGGTTGGAAGGTGGTATGAGGAAATTTTTACCGCTGAACTGATTTAGATGAAAATTGGTATAGAGATAGTATGGGTCTCGAGACAGGACAAAGGATAGTTTCATCTTCAAACCCTCCCCCCCCATCTTACTTTAGAATCTTAGGTCCAAAAATCTATCTATACATCTAATAAAGCTGAAGAGGGTCGAAAGTCTGTACATGGAATATATATGCGAAAAAAAGTTAGCTGGGGATACATAGAATCGATAACAGAACACATTCCACCAATTTTTAGAATTTTTGTCTGTTTTTCTGTTTATTTGACCGCGCATCACGTGAAAACGGCTGAACGGATTTTAATGAAATTTTGTATAGAGATAGTTTGAGTCCCGGGAAAGGTCAAATAATAGTTTTCATCCCGAAAATCAACCCTGGAGGGGGTGAAAAAGGGGTTGAAAGTTTGTATGGATTTTTTTTAATAGAATTTAGTATAGAGATAATATGAGTCCCGAGAAACGACAGAATAGTTTTCATCCCGAAAATAAACCCTTGTGGGGGTGAAAAGGGGGTTGGAAGTTGGTATGAGGATTTTTTTACCGCTGAACTGATAAAGATGAAATTTGGTGTAGAGATAGTATGGGTCTCAAGAAAGGGCAAAGGATAGTTTTCACCCCGAAAATCAACCCTAAAGGGGTGAAAAAGGAGTTGGAAATTTGTATAGGGAATTATTAACCGCAGAATCGATTAAGATAAAATTTGGTATGGAAAAGGAAATAAAATAGTTTTATCTCAGAAATTATGCCTTAAGCGGATGCAAAAGGGGTGGAAGTTTACATGGGGAAGAAACAACCAATAACCGCTGTACGTATTTAGATGAAATTTGGTATTGAAATAGTTTGTAATTTTTTGGTCAAGGTGTTCATATTTATAACAAGTTACCCGTCAATACTTTAAATTTACCTTTACCCGCTCTTAAGAAATATTTGAAAATGTCATTAATGTCAAAGGGTTATTGCAGGTTCGAGGACTGTATATAACGGACAAAGGTGCATGGATCAAACCAGAAACTACTACAAACTCATCTAACATTTATAGGACACCGTTTAGGAAGGAAACCATATCAAACGTTTTGTGAAGTAGTCAGATTAAGATTTATTTTTCTTTATAATTAAACAATAGGTACATTATCTGTCTCTCAAGCTGTTTTGATATGTCTTCTTTGAGAACTACGCATTATTTTGTATCTTTAAGATTTAATAATGTATTACTGTTTTGAAAAAAAAAAGTCCCGTCGAGTTTCTTTTCGGTCATAACATAACATAATACTTCTCGGGCCAGAGGTGTCTACGGTTAGAACCGGTGGTAGTTTTGGAACGAAGTTCCTTATATGACGGTTCGCGGATGGGGGCTAGGCGAAAAAAAGTCACGTGACCATCACGAAAAAGCGTTACGTCACGAAAACGCGATACCCATACGATCGAGAAACAGGTAAAATGTAATGAAAAAAAAAAAAATTGAATAAAGTGAAGTGAACTGAAGTGTAGTGAAAAGTGACGTGACAAAGAGAAAAAAGTCGAGAACCGAAAAGTAAAATATGTCAAAAATGTCCAAAATGTAAAAATTTCAAAAAATTCAAAAATTTCAAAAACTTCAAAAATTTCAAAAATTTCAAAAATATCAAAAATTTCAAAAATTTCAAAAATTTCAAAAATTTCAAAAATTTCAAAAATTTCAAAAATTTCAAAAATTTCAAAAATTTCAAAAATTTCAAAAATTTCAAAAAATTCAAAAATTTCCAAAAATTCAAAAAATTCAAAAATTTCAGAAATTTTTTAAAAATTCAAAAATTTCCAAAATTTCCAAAAGCTCAAAAATTTTAAAAAATTCATAAATTTCAAAAATTTTAAAAATTTCAAAAATTTCAATTAAAAAAAATACTAAAAAAATTAAAATCACATAAATTACGAAAAAGTCAAAAATGAAATAAAATTAAATAACATAACTTCGTTCCAACCGAAGTTTCGTTCGTTCCACGACACTCAGGTATTTTTTTTTCTCTGACGTTCATTAGTGCATTGAATGTGCTTACATTGAAGAATAATTGATCGTGTTGGGTATTATTGAATAGGTCTTACAAAAAGAATACAGGTTTTTTAATACATTTTTTGGATGAAACTGATAGTTTCGTAACTATTATATTTGAAAGTTCAAAAAAGGGCGTCTCTTCCATCTAACTTTTCACCCCCCCCCCCCCCTCAGTACACCTCAAATAGAAAAAAAACATTACGGACCCCTCAATAAATCATTTCTGCATTTGTGACCCCCCCCCCCCCCCAAATTTCAACCGCGCCTGTTCTTACCATTCATGCTTTGACTGATTTGACGGGAGGATCGATTTGGAAAAGTGGTACTGTATCCGATATACACCTACTCTCTACGTCGTTTAAATCATGCAAAAAAAATTATAAGGACAAAAAAAGTATTGAGTTTTGAGTGTAGTTTCATTTAGTGGTAATTGTAAAATACCTATTTTATCAGGACTACGACTAAGTTGCGCCTCCAGCGGGAGAGAAATTAGGGGTGAATTAGCCGCTTACTGACAGACCGAATTCCACGCGGGCGGGGCCGCGGGCACAGCTAGTAGCATAATACAATAAGCAAACCTATTAAACAATATTGCGTAATGCGCTTAGACATTATCATATAAAAGTTATAATTTAATCAACAATCGCTATAATTACGCTGCAAAAAACCCAAGTCACTCCTGTACAAGCAACACTTTGAATACAAAGACGATTACAGTAAAGAAGCGGCAAAACCTTTATTCGTGTTAAACGGAACAGTCGATATTGAAAACAATCGACGGGGGTAGCACGACTTGATGGCTTCATTAGTAGGGAAGAGACAGTGTCGATTTAATTATCGATAATATAATACTACATTTTGTCGTCAATGTTTGTCGTTGCAAACTTCAAAATGGTCAATATAGATTTTACGAGACCAATGGTGAAAAACTTGTTTATGAATAGGCTGGTCTGATAACAGTTTAAACACGTCTTAGTCAATACTAAGATGTTCTTAAACTGTTATAGTTACCATACACAGTGGTAATGAATTGAGTAATTACCACTGTGTATGGTAACTATCACAGTATATCAGTATATTTTAAGTATGTAGGGTAAATTGCCAGTAACTGGCCACCGTCCAATAACTGGCCACCTCATACTAATAATAAGGTCTGTTCACCTATAAACATAATTAATATTTAGTAAGTGTAAGGTTTTAATTACTGGCCACCTTACAATAACTGGCCGCGTTATACTAAAATAAATTATGTTTGTATTGTAGGTAAATAGAGTTCATTTTTAGTATGAGGGGGCCAGTTATTGAAAGGTGGACAGTTACTAGAGATTTACCCTATGTACCTACACTGACGATGAAGGTAACGCCAGTCACGGTCTCATATCTCTTCAAATCGAAACAAAAGTGCCAATAATTTTTATACGGTGAGTTTTTCCTCTCATACCATGTTAGCGAATTTAAATATATGTCAGTTTAATTATTTGTAATGTTATTAATAGAATATCACAGATGGTGTAGAGATAGACAACAGAGATGGCGGGAGGACCTCAATATATTTTTCAGTGACAAGTACTGGCAAGAACATGCGTCAATGCGTGATCAGTGGCGGAAATAGGAGGCCTTTGCCTATCAGTCGATCACATAGTAAACTATAAAAAAAAACAAGCAAAATATATATAAAAAATAAGCATTTTCTTCGACTTTCCTCATACTGTCCATCGATAAAATATATTGTACCACTCTAATCACTGAGCAGACGCACGATTTTCATGTATCTTGCCACGTGTCCAAGCCAATACACGACGCTGGCTTGCTCCCTGAATTTAAAATTAGTAAATACATAATTTTATTCAAAATTGCGTTTTCTAATTCTAATCGTTCAAGGCACACGTGCGGACATCAACACAGAATATGAATTAACTTTTTTTCCTTCAAATTAGACGAAAACGTGTATCGGTAACGGTTGATGTGTATCGATACTATCGATGTTTAGCTTCCTCGGGACCGTTAGAGAAATCGAACGGGTGTTTTGGTTTCCGAAGAGATTCTAAGTTGGTATCCTGTGGTAAGTTCCGTTTGAAGGATATGGGTACATGGGAACCTACCTTGGATTTAAACAAGCAAGGGTTCACGTTTGTTAATGTATTAAATTACCATTTAACGTGTTCAGTCTAAGTGAGACAAGTTTCTGAGAGGAATTTTACAGATATTCTCATAACTTAGACATAAATGACATTTAAATTTCATACTTTTAACATATTGCTATCGTAAAATTCGACAATTCAGTCTAACTATGAGTGACATACATAACTTATACACACTATGCACTATACTTTAGATAGTAGTTAGGTACCTATGTAATCCATAAATACAACCTTACTCTAGTTTTCTCTTTTACTTCCTTATTTACTTAAACACTGTATACTCATACTTAGGCTGAATGTAATCGTGGGAAAAACAGGTGAAGTGGGCGTGCGCGAGTTATCTTATCTTATCTTATAAACAATAAACTGACGTTTTCACTTTACTCGGCGAATACTGGTTTGGTACGCGCGAAATAATCGTCGCTAATTTAACTTCCAAGCAATCGCTTAAAGCTTTCAAATTTTCTTTATTTTCTTGATTTTAAATAGGTAGGAATAATTTCCACCAGATTAACTCACGGCCCGCCTGATGGTAAGCAGTTATCGTAGCCTATGGACGCCTGTAACTCCAGAGGATTCACATTCCCTTCTTTTTTGAAGAACCACATACCTACTGTAGCCCTCTGGGAAAACCTCGGCAGGGAGTTGATTCCATAGCCGGACCGTCCACGCGAGGAAATTCCTCTTAAACCGCACAGTACGCGTCTCATTAGGCTCCAGGGTGTGAGGATAAGCCTATGGCGAGCGGTGCGGTGATAAAAAGCGGCCGTGGGCATCATGTCAAATAGTTCTTCAAAGTACAACCCATTGTTCATTAGAACACACATAGGGAGGCAAAGTCTCTCCTTAGACTTAAAGGTTCAATATCGCTCGTAAGTTTGGGATCGTCGACGATTCGCACAGCGCGCCTTTGTACCGAGTCAAAGGGCCCAAGCTGGTATCCATCAGGCGCTCCTGCCCAAAGATGACAGCAGTACTCCATGTGGGTCTGACTTGCGACTTGTATAGAAGCAGTCTCTGCCCCGGAGTGAAGTATCTCCTCGCTCTATTGAGCACACCGAGCTTTTTGGATTCCAGCGTGGCGACAGGTCTAGCTGTCCATAATCCACCAATTATGTTTAATGATTTTTTTTTTGATCGGTGGATTTTGATATTTTTGATAGCTGCTGTCAAAAAGACCTCGCCACGGTGCTGCCATCTAGTGAAAAACTCGATTGCGGAAATCCTCATTCTATGTAGGTAATAATACCTATAAGTTCAAATTTCGACCACGAATACGTGCGTTGATTTGAAGGCCTGGAGTGCGATTTTTGAATCTCACCAAGTGACTAATTCTCACCGATGTGAGTGATTTACTTTCGGAAATCACTCACATCGGTGAGAATTAGTCACTTGGTGAGATTCAAAAATCGCACTCCAGGCCTTCAAATCAACGCACGTATTCGTCGGGTGACAAACAATACTCACTTTACTACCACAAGTTTAATTAAAGCCGTAATTAACCGTATTAGTACAAAACAAGGCTGATATTAGTAGTAGTAGGTAGTAGTAGTAAAACACTTTAGTGTACAAGAAAATACACTGAGAAACATAAACACGAAAAAAAAATTATTATCTTTAATTATTATTATTTTAAATTATTAATTCTTCAGTTAAATTTTTTGACATTTGTGAGTTTTTAGTTGTCACCTGACGGTATATATCTGGAAAGAGAAGTGTCGTAGAATGTATGAGTTCCCATATAAACCACGACACTTCTCTTTCCAGACAGACTCTAGTAAGACTCATTATTTAATATTTGAGTTTATACGAACACATTTAAATAATTTCACACAATCGCCTAACATACTATAACATAGAAACCTTCTTAAGGCGGTTTTCACACTGCTGCGGTTTCCGCATGCGGCGACGGTCTCTATAGCGCTGTCACGCTTGCACACCGTCGCCGCATCCAGCTGCGGCGCTAGTGTGATAAATTGATAATCGCCTAAGGTCAAACGATAAGGATTATTTATCAACCTACGGGTACGTAACACGTAGTGTCCTGAGGCCCGATTCGGGCTTGGCCAGATTTTTTTATTTATAATGCATTTATACATACATGTAATACATTAAATTTTAGTACGCATACTAGCGCTATCTAGTTAGCGAAGCTGTCAACGACTTACACTCTACTAATAATACTCGCTTTCTCTTCACACATTGGCCACATTGCAGCTGAGTTGTTACGTTTTTAACTTAGCAGTATTGGCTTTCGTTACTAGATGGCGCTTTTTAGCAGTTAGTCATTGCAGGGTGGTTTTTAGAGTGCATTTCAGTCGTGTTGATATTTTTTACGTATACTGGTTTAAACACACAGATTTCTTATAATAAAAGATACCCAATCAGCACGCCAAATAATGTGGCACAGTAAAAGCCGAGCCGAGTGAAACCCGATGCTTCCGAGGAGGCTTTTCACGAAGGACTAACAGAGCGTTACGTTAAAATATTACCAGTGTCAGCAAGACAAGGAATAAGCTTAAATGCTACAACATGAAGGTCAAGGTACACTAGGCACAATTGGCGATAGAAAGTATAATCCAATCATTGGGGAATCATCTCCATACATTGCCTTACAAAAGGTGGTGTAGAAAATGTTTTAATGGTTATTGGTGGGGTGGTTATTAAAATACTAGATTTGAGACCTTGAGGGGGGCCGCGTTGGCCGCCATCTTGGTTTAAATGTGCCAAAAGTCAGTTTTTGAACCTTGGCGCTTAAACGGTTATCAGTATGCCTAAAATGTCTATGGAACGTATAAAGAAGATAAAATTGTCTACAATATTTCCATACGCAATAGATCTGTAACTCCTACAGATATAAAGATACAGGGGGTGAAAAGTGTATATTTTTTAAATCATGAGAATTTGATTTATTAGCTTCAAAGTTTTGTACTTCGAGATAAGGCAATGAAGTCTCTACCAGAGATTTGTCGTACAAGTGACGTACATGTTCTAAGTTAGTAAAATTTAAGAGAGTTATTACTTCATTCTTTGTTTCAAAATGAAATTAACCTATTAGTAGATGGCTTGTAGGTATAAAATACCTACTTAACAACCGGCCAAGAGCGTGTCGGGCCACGCTCAGTGTAGGGTTCCGTAGTTTTCCGTCCGTCAACTTTATTTGAAAGCACGTCATTTCATTGTGATTTTGTACAAATTACAGGTACAAAAAACACCTGCTTATACGGTTAAATTACAAACTTAGCTCAAAAATTATTTTGTAATATTTTTTCAAAAAGTATTCACCTATCAAATTCAAAATAATTTTCCTAGAAAGTTTTTATAAAGTTCTACTTTTGAGATTTTTTTCATATTTTTAAAACTTATGGTTCAAAAGTTAAAGGGGGGGGACACATTTTTTTTACTTCTGGAGCGATTATTTCCGAAAATATTTACATTATCAAAAATAGTAGATTGTACAACAAGTGCATAAAACGTACGATTTTACGCGAGGCGTTTATCCATCCGAGCGAGCTTGCGAGCGAGGATTGATATAAAGTCGAGTGTAAAATGGGTTTTATGGACGAGGGTTACACTCTAATTTTCACTTCAATTGCGAGGGAATTATTTATCGGTAATCGTAAAACAATTTCAAGTTGTAACAAAAATATTACAATGAAAACAAATATGGTTCCCAAAAATTAATTTTTTAATGTTTTTATTTTGATTTTAACATGTGAATTTAGAGATAGATACTTGTTTTCTGCCAAGTCATAAATACATTTCATGGCATTTCTAAAGTATTATCAACTCCTATTTTATTTGATTTCATTTATTTAATTATAGAAAACAAGAAATTCAAATAATTATAGCAAGAATATAATAAAAGAACAAGTTTCAGTATTCTACGAAATGTTACTGCTCAATTAAATTATGAAATATATTTTGACTCTGTTTGGCTGTTGAGCCACATTCTTAGTCTTAGAAGAAAATTTTACTTTATGCCCTAGAGCTTAAAATGCGATTTTATGTCGTCCGCCACGCACGACTTAAAGTGGAACTTTACGAGCATGAGAAGTTAAAATGATATTACTAAACCCCTATTCATTTTTAGGGTTCCGTACCTCGAAAGGAAAAAACGGAACCCTTATAGGATCACTTTGTTGTCCGTCTGTCTGTCTGTCTGTCTGTCTGTCTGTCTGTCTGTCTGTCTGTCTGTCTGTCAAGACCACTTTTCTCAGGAACGCGTGGAGGTATCAAGCTGAAATTTATATCAAATACTCAGGTCTATTGTCCCTTGGAGCTGTGAAAAAATCAAACTTAAAAGCCAACGCAATCAAAAGATACAGTCGTTTATGCTGCAAATTTTAGAGTTTTTCGGCACTCGCAAAACCTACGGGGTACTTCCCGTGAACTCAGAAACTTGAAATTTGGCACGAAGCATCTTCATATAGCATAGACTACGGAAAAATTACAAAAAGTAGACATTTTTAGTAATATCATACAAAAAATAGTTTTTTAAAATTTTAAACTTACTACCTTTTTCCTCGTAAATGCGTGGAGGTATGACATTGAAATTCATGTCAAATACTCAGGGCTATAGGACCTTTTAGATGTAGCAAAACCAAACTTTTATGTCAACGCAATCAAAAGAAATAGCAATTTAAGTTGCATATTTTTAAACTGAATACTCGCAAGAAACTCAAAACCTAAAGGGTACTTCCCGTAAACTCAGAAACTTGAAACTTGGCACGAAGAAACTTCATATAGCACAGACAAAGGAAAAATTACAAAAAGTAGACATTTTTAGAATATCATACAAAAAATAGTTCTTTTTTAATTTTAACCTTACTACCTTTTTCCTCGTAAACGCGTGGAGGTATTACATTGAAATTCATGTCAAATACTCAGGGCTATAGGACCTTTCAGATGTAGCAAAACCAAACTTTTATATCAACGCAATCAAAAGAAATAGCAATTTAAGTCGCATATTTTGAAACTGAGTACTCGCAAGAAACTCAAAACCTAAAGGGTACTTCCCGTAAACTCAGAAACTTGAAACTTGGCACGAAGAAACTTCATATAGAACAGACAAAGGAAAAATTACGAAAAGTAGACATTTTTAGTAATATCATACAAAAAATATTTTTTAAATTTTAAACTTACTACCTTTTTCCTCGTAAACGCGCATAGGTATTAAATTGAAATTCATATCAAATACTCAGGTCTATAATACCTTTAAGCTGTAACAAAATCAATTTTCTATGTCAATGCAATGGGTCAACTTTTACTTATATACCTACAGGTTTGTACGGAACCCTCGGTGCGCGAGTCCGACTCGCAATTGGCCGGTTTTTTTAAATACCTATCTAACAAAATATCACACGTTAGGGTTGAAATGAAAAAAAAACACTCCCCACTTTACGTATAGGGGAGGTACCCTAATAAAACATTTTTTTCCACTTTTTATTTTACCACTTTGTCGGCGTGATATTAGTTCCAAATTTCAGCTTTCTAAAGCTTGTCCCAGAAAAAAATGTCGTTTATTAGTTAGTATGAAATAATGTAAGCAATAAAAAGTTACCAAATTTTTGACAACAGTTTATTAGAAATGTAGTAAACAAAACGTATTTTTGTTATGTTTTTGTTCTATTGTTTATTCATCCAGAAACTTCGTAATTTTCTTTTGATACCTGCCATCAGGTTTTGTACATCAGTGTCTGTGATTAGTTTTGAAGCTGCATTCCATTTTCGCTTGAAGTTTTCAACTGATGTGGCGTTAGTTTTATGTTTTAAGAGCTTCTGCTTCATACGAGCCCAATATTTTTCTATAGGTCGTAATTCAGGACAGTTAGGAGGATTTTGGTATTTTTCCACAAATTCGACATTATTGGCTTTGTACCATTTTATCACATTTTTAAAATAGTGGCACGTGGCCAGATCAGGCCAAACCAGAACTGGCTTCTTATGTCGCTTAAAAAACGGCAATAATCGCTTTTCCATGCACTCTTTAAGGTATATATCGCCTTTCATAGTTCCTTTAGCAAAGTATGGAGTGCTGCGTTTGCCGCAAGAACAGATCGCTTGCCACACAAGAACCTAGTTCGCAAATTTATCCGTTTTTATGACATTGTACTCGTCATTGATAGTTTTTCTATCGGTCCCCGAATAAAAATGATGTCCCGGCAGTGATTTAAAATCAAGCTTGCAATATGTTTCGTCGTCCATCACAATACAGTATTTTTTTGTCGTTAATTTTGAATACAGTTTTCTTGATCTCGTTTTAGCGTCAGTTTCTTGTTTCGAATTTCTATTAGGCACTTTAGTTTGTTTGAAAGTCTTTATAGAATTATTTTTCTTTACTCGTTGCACAGTGGATTTAGACGTTTTAAACTTTTTAGCTAAATCTCTTACAGATGATGTAGGTTTTTTCAGCAAAGCAGCTATGATACACTTCTCAATGTTTTTCTTAACAAACCCGGTCTTCCGACCACTTCCAGGACGCCGTCGAATACCGCCAGTCTCTCTGAATTGTTTTAGGACCCTTTACACAGTTCTAACAGACGTGTTTAGCTCCATTGCCACTTTTTTCGTGAAAATGCCTTAATATTGGACATATTTGTACAATATTTTCTCATGAAGTTTTTCTTGTGGAGACGAGATCTTTGAAAATGTGACTGTGACAGATTTTTTTCTAATATTAAATAAAGAACCGAGATGCATTTAACATATAACCAGCCAGTTACAACCATTTTCATTGAAACTTGATATACCAACGCTGCGTGAACTAACGACATTTTTTACTGGGACAAGCTTTAGTACTAACGGTCACTGAGATTATCCGCCGACGGACGGACGGACGGACAGACATGGCGAAACTATAAGGTTCCTAATTGACTACGGAACCCTAAAAAACGGGAGTTTATTGCGTACACTTACATTTCCATGGTTGGTTCAGTGTATATGTTTAGTTTACAATACAAAACAATAATATAATAACAGTATACCAAACAAGGTCACATTTGAATGTTATTTTATTGTATAAAATTTATTTAACTCGCAGTGTTTGTAATTTTGTTTGTTGATTAGGTAAAATTTTGCAAGCCATGCAGTTATTGCAGTTATGAACCAGTTCCTAATGTCCCATTGAGCTGAAATTTAGTACCTATTTATACCTAAGTAACTTGGATGACAATACAATATTTAAGATGCCACCGAGCTGGTCTGATGACGGAGACTGAAGGAACTATGTGATGAAACAATGGAAGCTCATTATTTTTGGGTTTGTTAGAGTCATCTCGTTCAGAAGTTGATGACGTTTGCTAGAAAACTACAGTCGAAGTTAAAGCGCTAGGCGCTAATTATGGCCAAAAACTGTTACTTTCTAAGGGATATATCTCAATAACGGGTCATTCAAAAATTTTGAAAAAAATATATGTTAATTACCATTTCACGTATAATATTGTCAACGTTTGAATAACTCGTGTAACGTATAGTTTCTCCGTTATTTAAATGTAACGAAATGTCGTTTTACGATTAATTTTGCTTATATCTACTGAACGGCTCATTCGATTAAAAATATTGTTGAACTAAAAAATGTGTACTACAGAACACTACAAACTCAACGTAGGATATTTAAATTGATTAAATTTTCTTAAACAACTTGATCATAATTCCACATTTCGTGCAAAACGGCGTTGCTGGCAGTCGTGAGCTAGCTTTGAGACGAGGAGGCTGTGTCGCTCGTCGCTCCGTGCTTCCCTTGTACTACAAATACTTGTGCTTGGCCCGTGAGCAATAATATCGGACTTACTGTGCCTAAAGACTAAATAACTGCAGAGGGTTCATGCGGTGCGGGCATAACGTGTCTTGTCGGAATCAATAGCGCATAGACGTTTTATCTTTTAAGATAATATACCCGTATGTTTGTTCATGTATTTACGTTCTTATAAAAAGTGTATTTTATTTAGATGACCTATTTTAGTATGGGGTAGCGCATTGTTATCGGTGAATTCTCAATACAACTTGGGACTCCGATGGCCGGTTGAGAAGTGTAAGACTTCTTCGGCAGATGTCGCTAGGCGTCCCCCCTAAGACGCATATGGGATATAGTGGAGAAATTCGCAGCCATCAGGTGTGTTTCAGTAGCTCAGTTGGTCAGAGCGATGGGCATGTATCCCAGAGTCGCGACTTCGAGTCTCGCCTGAGGCAGTGGATTTTTCTACTTTTCCATTTTTTCTAAGCATATTTTTATAAGTTGTTGAACAAAAGTTTTATTGTTTGAGAAGAAGAATTATCTACGTTTTAATTTATTGCTCGTATTACATAAAGCACCTGGTTCACCTTTGTTATGAAAATTTTCCATAAATATAAAATAATGACGATTAAACTAACGTTTAATATTTAAGTATGTCAATTAATCGATAGTTACACGAGTAAATTAACAAAATATGCAATGCAAGTCTTCGTAAAAATATCAATAACGTAAAATTTATAATATGACTGATCCGCGGCACTAGTGAAAAATTATATTGACGCATTATTTCACATTTGTGACTTAATGTCAAATATCACAAGTCCGCTGTCCATTGAGCGTCAGCTTGGTCTTTTAGAAATAAGCACACAAATTAAGGAATGTATGCCATTTTGATAGCTCGCATAGGAAAACGTATTTAATTATTTTCAACGATTTTTCTGGCAAAAACATCAAAATTAGATTTGCATTTGATAATTGACACCACACTCACTTGAATTTATAGTTGTGCTGCGATTTGTACGGGTAACAAAGGCGAAAACAGTGATTTTGTGTTCGTATTTATATTTTGTGTTTGTATACCGGTTGTCATGTTAATAAAATTATGATCGAGTTTTCTGATCAAGTTTATCAGGATTCAGGGACAATGTTTTAGCTGTCATGCCATTTCTCTTTATATTTTAGATTTCTATAATACATACTTACGTGTCACAGCTCGGCAGATTTATAATACATATAAGGGTCCATCCGCATGTAATGTGACAACCGCCTAGGTTACTATTTTTTCAAAAGACACAAAGGTTAGGAGTAGGTACATAACAACTATTCAATAACATTAAAAAGTTTGCCTTAAAAAAATTAGGTGTTTAATATTTATCAGTGGTCACGCATATGACAGATTTCTTAGCGGCTGATAATTCTAAAGCCTAGTCTTAAAAGCCTTGAAACACTTAAAGTAGATGTCGTGTTACTACTTCAAGCGATTGAAGGTATCTATATTGGTCGGTGGTGCAGCCGTGCCACCACCAGTGCGTGGTCTTGTTCACGTGTTCATGTACATCGGTTGTCGATGGCTCCTGTGGAAGGTCACTTTCTTTTATTGGTTTCTCCTGATCCACGAATTCTTTCTTCAATCTGCAGACTGCGTTGGTTTGGATAACGTATGCTGAAATAGTTTTTTTTTTTTAATAATAACAATATTACACCCAATTGGCCGCTTGAGCTGTTCGGGAGTACAAAAACCTCGGAACCTACGTCTATTAAAGGCGGCTGATCACGATCAGTTATTAATTGTCGTTTATCAACCTACTAGCCTTTTCCCGCGGCTTCGCCCGCGTACTATAAGCACTCAAAAAGCATACGATACCCATGTTGATTTTCAGACTTTGTGACCACATTTGCCCCTTTTAGGGGTTGAATTTACAAAAAACCTGAAACACGTGTTTACTCATTTATCGTTATAAATACTCCTGTGAACTTTCGAATAAAATACTCTAACAAATATTGATTCGCCATACAAACTTTGGACCTCCATTTTACCCCCTTAGGGGGTGAATTTTGAAAAATCCTTTCTTAGTGCATCCCTACACCTTATAAGGAACCTACGTGCCAAATTTGGAATCTCTAGAACCAGCGATTTGGGCTGTGCGTTGATATGTCAGTCAGTCAGTCAGTCAGTCAGTCAATCAGTCAGTCAGTCAGTCAGTCAATCAGTCAGTCAGTCAGTCAGTCAGTTTCTTCTTTTATATATTTAGATAAACAATTTTCTTTTTTTTTTCAGATTTCATAGCCATTTTACTAAAGAAAATACTACTGGCCAAAGCTTATTTTCCTCGTAAACCAAGCGCATACCAAACTTAGTTAATATCACTTACAGTATTTTCCTTTAGATTTACAATTGAACATATACATGGCGCAAATATCCCGAAATATCGCCAGAAAATTCCACAGTTCATCCCATGCGCATGCTTTCGGTCCGCCTGGCGAGCAGGACTTTTGTAAATGGCAATTGTACTGCGACATCCGATACGCCCATCGGACTCTCGCTGGCGTGTTCAATCGCATGACCTGCACCAGACAATTTTAAGGTAGGATTTTTAAAACTACCCCATCGGTGTTGAGTTAATTGAGTGGTTGAGTTTGAGTCGGTTAATATACTGGCTACCAACCATCTCGGATGTTAGGTTTTGGGACATAAGATAAATGACCAGAAGCCCATAAGCCAGAAAATCCTCGAAAGACAATGGTGCTGGATCGGACACGCATTCCAAATACTTGCCAACCACTTGCATTTTTCCAAACAGTCTCCGACCCAGGCAATTTAATGGCAATAGACGGTTGGGATCCTAATGGAATCTTGTACAGATTCATCACAGGCAGATTATAACATAGAATAGGTACTTTTCATCCCAGAATTATATCTCTAAGGTAGTAAAAAGACGCCTAGGACCTTAGTGAGTTCGCTGAATAATAAATGAGAAATATATTTTTTACATCGGAATAAAAATACCTACGACTAGATTATATGTACAATAGAATAGAGTTGTACAGCTCACAGAGTGACTAGTACCTATTAGAGGTGTGCGCCGATGGCAAAATCATCGGCGGCGGCGTCCGATCGTTTTTTGACCGGCGGCGGCGGCGTGATCGGCGTGAAATCGGCGTGGTACATATTTTTAATATGCCTGGGGAATTTGACTAATTACCTTCAAAATTGAAGCCTACTGAGTATTTGAAAACGTATGATTGTCTCGCAAACATTGCACATTTTAAATCAAAGACTTGATTTTAAAGAATATTCCAAAAGATGGCCTAGTTATGGCCCACATTTATAGCACATTACTTAATGTTTTATCTATGTAGAACTGGCCACACCACTTGCACCACGATAACAATACAAAATGCCCCGAAGTTAACAAGTGCAGAACAGACTGATTTACAATTTGTAATTTGTGAGAGAAAATGTTGATTCTAAGTTCTAAAAGACAAAGATGCTTGCGGTAGCCCGAAATTGCTAACTAAATAAAATTAAAAAAAAATTATCGTTCTTCGATGGATGGATTGTATTCTAGTTTGTTATTAAATCAAATACAAAAATTGAAAAATAATCAAACCCAGTTGGGCTTGAACCAACATCAATACGCCTTGCCAGGGCTCGATCGCTTTACCGATTCGCAACATACATAAATTATTGAAGAAGATGTCATTTGATTCTATTTACCGTTAGATTCAAATGTCTCTAATAACCCTACTACTTATCTATTGTAGACTTGAAACATCAAAAATGCGAAAATACGTTAGGTATCTGCGCCGCGCGTCAAACGCTCCAGACAAAAAACGTGAGGTTTATGACGTCACCGGCCTCAAAGTTGCGGAAAACTGTTTGGAAAGAATAAGTTTTTGGAAACATTTGTAACTTTTGGGCACGAAACAATGCGTGTTTACCTATACAGTTGTTATACTTTATTTTCTTGTATAAACACAAGTAATCAAATTGAGGTTTTGAAAATATATTTGGGGTATTCAAAAAATTGCTCAAATTAAACGTTTTTAAACCGCAATATATTTACAAAAATATTAGAAACTTATTACGGATTTCCATTATTTCAAATCAATTTGGTGTTGTTGTTGAACGTGTTTATTGAACAAATTCAACTTAATATTTTTCACGCATGTTTTCAATTAAATGGGTCAAGTAACTAAGATGAAGAAATGTTCAATGCATCACTCTAAAAACATGCAAAAATAAGTATGGATTAGATTCCTTGATTCACTAACAGAATTCAGTTTTTTTTCAATTATTTGTGTTACTTATTTCATCCAATCATCCCCGCTGCGAGCGACTTGCGAATTTCTATTCTATTTTAATAGCAAAAACATGAGTGCTGATGAACATCGATGAACCACGATAAATCCATGCGCATAACGCACGTCAGTAGCATCGGATAAAAAAAACGAGTAAGTTGAAAACAAAATAGAACCATCTTTTCGAAATAGTTTAAGTTGACATCATTTTCTAGTGATATCCACAGTTCCACTTTACTATTAAGTAGTGTCGCTAGCAGAGCGAAAATGTGCGAGCTATTATAAAATCACGTAAATTACAATTTATTGCAGGTGTAACGTTACGTAACTATACTTAACATTAAAGTAAACATACCTCTCTCTCGATCCCAAAATAAAACATGACCTAATGAGAATGGGCCATTTAAACAAAAAAAACTAACCCAGTCGTCTTCGCGAAATGAAAACAACAAATGTGAACCTGCAGCTTATTGGAGTCAGTCAAAAAATAAAAATTTGTTAAAGCCTGGCCAGAAATATATGATTATTGTCAAGAGGGCGCTATTATTCTCATTTATATGGCAACAGTTCAGTATAGTCATAGAGCGTGACATCTTGATTTGTTTACCTGTCAGCTCTGATGTTAATTTGAAAATGTTTCACAGCGAAATAGTTCCATTTCCCGAGCGTATTATTTACAGCTGTTTATTACATACACTATTTACAATGTTTCGCTCTTGACTATGAATAATTTTGGGATCTTTTTGTCGTTTATTATTTAATATTCAACACTTTACTATAATTCAAATAAACCGCGACAATGACACTGACAGCCTATCACATGCACTCACACATGCGTATCATTCTGTCAGTAAAATGATCGCCAGTACAAGAAATTAGTTCCAATGAAATTCCGCAACATGGCGCATGATCATATATTTCTGGTCAGGCTTTACTTCACTCTTATTTTAGGCAAAATTAAAAGTAAATCAAAATGCTTTCTATTCAAAAGCCGGAAAAAGAAAATTATATAAAAATATAAACCTATCATTTAAAAACCAGACGTTGTCATAAATTATCGATAAGTCGTCCACGTAAATCTTTATCATCGAAATGACAGCAAAAATAACGTCAGTTAATTGGTACACCGGCAAGGAATAAGTCAAGAAGGAAAAGCAGTTTTTTTAAAAGAAGTAGTATACTGGCCACTCACTACCATATCCGGGCATTAAAACAAGATAAAGACTTAAAAATTGCTACGCCGATTCTACGCCGGTCAAAATCATCGGCGGCGGCGGCGTGGAAAAATTGTCGGCGGCGGCGGCGCAGCGGCGCGGCGCACATGTCTAGTACCTATTACGTAAATAGATAAATACTTACCTAAATGACTCTGTAAAAAATAAAGCTTTACTCCGGCGAAATTTGTCTAGAATGTAACGTTCCGCCACAGCCTACAGCTAGTAACTTACCCTTCTTGTTGCTCTATGTATCGGTGTCGTTTTGCGGAGAAGTTTATGTGCATAAGATATTTCGTCCACAAACATCAGAATTATGCATCCTGTAGAAAAATGCACCTTATGATACTCGTGTTTGACTGCATATAATTGTGATTGTTGACAAAAGAAGATAATATTGGTAACAAATCCGTCACAAATTAAGATATTAAACCGAATAAAGAATACCGCTCCTAATTTTATTACTATTTATTTTCTATAGTATGTAAATCCAATTCGGCCTAATCTCTAAACGGTGGTTAATTATAGGTACATAGGAGGTAAATTTCGATAATTGTGCTTAAATTACTGTTTTTAACCATACAAGATGTAAGTGAGTGAGTGATTCTAGTATACAAAAAAAAAATACTTATTCGAAATTATCCTTGTAGATGTCTTCAAGTGTCTTGATGTATATATTCTATATAATTATACTTAAGGGAACTAAAAATTTACATACGCGTGTCAAGTAATAATATTGCATTGACACGCGATATACATAGTTATAGTTACATATGCGTGAAAAATTTTAGCTCAATTGGAAACCGGGTGCCACCGGTGATTCTAATTTTAAAATGCATTAACAATACAATACAATAACACAACCTATCTCAAACATAACTCCAACACACAACAAACAATCACCCAATATTGAAGTTGTATTGAAGTTGCGTTGGAATATTTCTCAAGCCAATTCTGATATTTCTGATTCAGATGTTTATGCCGTAGGTAGAAAAAGTTTTTTACCATGGATAGAGTCCCCCACGTTGAATATTTTTTAGTATAGGAGGTCTGTAGAATGTTTGGACCTTCACGTCAAAATCAGGGGTCACTCCAATATGTTATTACTCTCTGGTTTAGGCTGCTAGAGTTTGTGAGGTATCATTTCCTTATAAAACAGACATGCAGAATTCATTGTTGATAATAAAAAAGTAAAAATCGAAACTTAAGAAAAAGCTCTGCGGAAAGGAAAAACACAAAAAAATATTATTGTTTAGAACGTTGTATAACTAATAAATATGATTTATTTTTAAATACAAAAAATATCGTAAGAAAGCATATTTTAATACAATTTTTAAATATATACAATTTTAAAGCTTATACTTTACAAAAACTACGCGAAAAAAAATCATTCGCGGCGTGGTGTATATGTTTTCTCCATAATAAGTATGAAAAATCAATAAGAAACGTGAACATCCGTAGCGAATAGACCTTAAAATGTATGTATTGCTTATTATTAGTCAATTTTGCTCAGAATACCTTCTACAATATGGATAAAAAGAATTAATAAACACATATTCCCTTACTAACTTAAATATTAATCGTTATTATAGGAACAAATGTGTTTTTTTTTTTTAGTCATACCTGCATTTTGTAGAAAGTATTCTGAACAAAGGTGACTAATAATAAACAATACATACATTTTAAGGTCAATACGCTACGGATGTTCACGTTTCACATTGATTTTCGATACTTACTATGCATGGAAAAAACATATACACCACGACGCGAATAATTTTTTTCGCGAAGTTTTTGTATTGTAAAGGCCTTAAAATAGTATATATTTAAAAACTGCATTAAATATGCCTCCTTATAAAAAAAATATTAAAAAAATTAATTATATTTATTACTTATACAACGTACTAAACAATTTTTTTTTGTGTTTTTCCTCTTCGCAGAACTTTTTTTTAAATATGGATTTTCACTTTTTTAATATCAAAAATGAATTCTGCATATCTGTTTTATACGTGATACCACACAACCCCTAGCAGCTTTAACCAGAGAGTAATAACATATTACGCGGGACCCCTGATTTTGACGTGAAGGTCCAAAAATTTTACGGGCCTCCAATACTAAAAAATATTCATCGTAGGTCACTCTATCCATGGTCAAAAATTCACAACTTTTTCTCGATGCGCACAATTTTTTTCACTTGTGTACTGAAAGTAAACCCTACTATGAAGCTGGATCGTGTTTATACCTGTTTTAAAGTTAAAATACGGCCCCGGGAAGTGGGTTAAATTGAACTTGCAAGATTTGATTACAGATAGCGAGACTGGTGAAACTAAATAAAAACAAAAACTTATCATAAAAGCTCATGTTTGCAGTAAGTACATTAATGCTCAATAAAAAATAAAAAATAGAGGTCTTAATTAAGTGTACCTTAAACACCTCTTATTTCATTTCATTTAATCAGTCACTTTTTACATTGTATTATGAATAATAACAATTAAACTAATAAGAGTAATAAGACATAAAAGTTTAAGTAGGAACCAATCTTAATTCATATTTACAATATTTACATAATGTATACATAATTAGTATAATGACATATGTCAACATTTTAAGCAATGTCATAATTAATGATTACACTAATAAATCTCGTGTCTGGTTTAATTTATTGCTGGTATTGGATTTACTCACTGTAAATTAAGAGCGTATCAGATTGAAAGATAGAAAAAAAGCAATCTATATATTATCTTACCTAATATTATTTGTTTTATTAGCATACCCATGATAATATTTCAAGAACTACTTTTGATTTTCATCTCCTTAACCATAAATTATTATTTATTTTGTGTAAATAAACAAGTGATATAACAAGCACGGTTTTCCAAGAAATATCTTGCGCGATTATAAAGAACTGTTTTTATTACTGACCTTTGTACATTTGAATTTATTTTAATGCTATGGAAGTAGAGGATTATTGAGAGAACTACTCCAATTTATAGCTTGTTTCGCTCGCTTCGCGTCGCTCAACGTCGCTAAATTGGTGTAGTTCCTCTCAATATTCCAGTTACAACAGTGGGGCAGAATCTGAAGTGGGGTAGAATCCGAATTGCGTTTGCGATACATCATTAAGATCGCCCGCAGTTGCAGCTTTTCATCCTGGTGGTGTTCCTCTCAATATTCCAGTTACAACAGTGGTCCAGAATCCGAATTGTTTATCTAGGTGGTTTCTCACTGTATTTATTACAAGTCCTTAACCAACAAATTGTAATATAAGTCATTGAGCGAAAGGTTTCGTTTAAGTTTCATAAAAAAATGCAAAAGGCTTAACACAACGGATACAAGCTAGCATTGTACCCACCAGTTCCAGTTCTCATTGAGAACCAGATCTCGTAATGAACCATCGCCCATATTTCTTCGGGTAGAGGTTTTACGGGCTAGGTTATTACGGTGTTTGTCACACTCAAGGCATTACAGAATTGGCCAGAAACTGTGCTGCCACGAGCATGGGTTGAGATTGATATTTAGATTGACATTTAGATCGAGATTGATATTTAGATTGAGATTCATGGTGGGATCTCCAAAGTTACTACGAGCGTCTAGCAACATGGATCACCCGTGTCATTACTGAACACAAGGTACAGTAACACGCCACCGCGTATGTGTATAACCGTCACCACGTTATTAGTGTGTAGTGCATACATACCCTGCCCAAGGTAGGGTTATTAAAACCAAGTATGTTGCACACGCCACCGCGTTACCAATTAAATGTCGCAAGGTTGGCCAAGCCTCGCAACAATGAAGAGGTAAGAGCACTGAAGCTACCGCTCGGTATAGCCACAGATACTCCGCCAGATCATACAATACAAGTTTTATATATATGAATCAATATTAAAAACTTCAAAAGCGTGATGTAGGCCTGGCTATGTGATTGGATGACACGTATGATGCAGTTATGACGACATGATTTGTATTTTTTTTTGTAAGCTAATAGCCTAATTCAATCATAGTTCTATTGGATTAAAGTCCAAAATACATTTTCTGATACTAGTTTAAAAACCACGTGTTAACTTGGTGTCATAATGTAAAACCGCTTAAACGATAACATAGCTTAATTATATAATCAGTCTTATTCATTGAAAATAAAGTATAATATTATTTTAGTCTAAAGTTACAATAGGTACCTTTAAATGTAAGAAGAAGAAGGTTCTAAAGTTGTAACTTCTCACACCTAAAGCATATTGTATAAATAAGCAAGGGAAAGAGTATTGAATTCTATGTTGCATTCCAACGATGTCGATACTCAACTACAATGAGTAAAATAGTCAAAGAGTAAAATATACGGACTGACAACTATTTCTACCTAATAAAAGCAAACCTCGAAATGGTCTCTATTATTTAAAATTATGATGTTAGTTTAAGTTATTGGTTGTCGTAATGATTTAGTTTATTTTTATTAGATTGAAAAATGTGTATGATATTAATATGTATATGTATAATTTTAATATAAAAAAAAAAATCGTTATTATAACTAAAAATTAACATAATAGTCAGCTAGGTAAATGAAAACTGTACTTAATGAGCCCTACAGAACAATTAGGTTCGCGTGTCTCCTGTGAACATTAAAAAAGTTAAGGGTTTTTAAGCCTAATTTCCGATGCTCTTTTTACCAGCTTTAAGACCTCCCACATCGCACACATATACCGTTAGTTTCTGTTCACAGAAAGACGATTTTTATTCGATCAATCTGTATGACCATAATGTTAGTTTGCTGCATTTCAGTCGAAAAATAGATATTTCAACCAAGGAACAAATTATCCCTTAATCGAAATAATAACCTTCTGTTTTGTTAGTCACTTCTATCGTGGGTCTCGGTTACGTTTCAATGTACATTGCGAGAAATTGAAGTCAGCAAATATTGTGGGAAGCTACTTATAATTGTCATCAATTTGTCTAACACCATGGACAAATAAAAAGTAACGACTGCTAACATCATAAATTGATAATACCTCTATATGCAGTAAAATGATTTATATGGAATTATAAATATAAACTAACCGAATGTATGAATAGGTAAGTTATGTTTTAGAATTATTGTTTCATTCATAGATCAGGATTTGTTTCTTTCTATCATCATTTTAATTGTTTTAAGCATGATGAGTCCGACCGGTTTCGGCCATGGCGACCACTTCGTCTCCTACGTGTTTTGGTGCTCATGCGCGCATAGATGTTTTAAGCATAAAGTTTGACAAAAGACATTTATTTATACTACAGTAAAACCTCGCTTTACGCGACTTTGTTATGCGCGGCTTCGCTTTGACGTAAATTTCAAATGTTATGCTAATATACATCACATTGTGCAGATTTCTGTAACTTATTTTATTCTAATTCTGGAAGCCCATACGAATACGATCCAATAGGACACAAGAGCTTTCTAAGGCGTTGACATGTATTCGATAAGGGATCTCTTGCAGCAAGTTAAAAAATATGAAGTCTTTTATTTTTACTTGTCTTTGATTTTAGTGTTGTGAATCCCCGATGTATTTAGGGGATTTCCCTTGTTACTAATAGTCCAGTAAGGGAAAGTTCAGAACTTTCATAATTTATGAGTGTAGATCGAATTCGGTATAATCTTTATTTTATATTTAAATAGAGATCAATAACTTATGAACTATGAGAAAGATAATGAGAATATTTTACTGAATAAATAGGTTTAACCTTGTTGTACCAGTACGAGAACGGTTTTGCTTTTTATTACTCACAAGTACGCGATTCATATTTTGCTAGTTCCTATAATTTGAATAGGTATTAATAGTAAAAATTAATTTCTATTACGTTCTGGTGTTGCGCTAAAAATTATATAGATATTTGACGAATGTTTAATATTTTATCGTTTATAAATTAATGGGAAGAAAATTTGAAAACATATTTAGCTTTAAACACTGAAATATTCCAAACGATGACTAAATAAACCGCATTTCTGAATTATCTTTCTTTTTTTTTATAGGTTTAAATGAGGTTCTCGTACTGGACTATAGGCTATACACGTGTTGCAAGGTTTGCATTTGCGGGTTTTATTTGATAATTCGATACCTACTTTGGCGGCGCTTTGTGTTAAACTGGAATAAACAAGTTTTTGAATACGATTTAAGTACAGTTATCATAACCATATATATTTTTTTCTACAATAATGTCATTTGAGTCTAAAATTGAATGATTGCATTTGGTCCTTTAGTCATACATTCTTATTTTGCTTAAACAACAAGTCATCAAATATTTTATTATAAAACCAAACGTTTCTTTATGTTATTTTTTAAACATTCTGCATACCGTATCGAAGCTGTTCGTTGCTGAGACCTTCATTTAAAATGTCAGTAAGTGTTCATTTTTTTAATTTTTTATTTAATGTGTCAAAAGTAATGCTAACCTAATTTTTGTTATTATTTTTGAAGGTCTGACTCTGAATATTCTGCCCCTGCACGTACGCCTTCGCCTGAGCTTAGGAAAAAATCTCCGAAGAATTTAAAGAAGAGAAAGGCGTCCCCAACACCCAGGTAACAAATTAATTTTAAGTATGTAATACAGTTTTCAAAGTTATATTTAATAAGTATATTATTATTTTTTATTTCCTTATAGGTCCGAATTTGATTTCATCAACCAACAACAACGCACGCCATCGCTATCGCCAGTCGTCAAAAAGAGAAACCCTTCGAGCAAAGGTTGCGCATCCGGCAGTAAAAGCAAGAAATCGGATTCAAGGTATTTACTTATTTAAATGTTACTATTTAAAAAGGATTGCATGTATTTCTTTTAATATTTTAAAGTTTACCAGAAATACAATTTAAATATTATATCTTTATTTCAGTTCTTCGAAGAGTAAAGCTGAAACCGACATCTTCGGAATCATACGAGGAGAGGAGAAAATCACCGGTGGAACAAATTCGAAAACCCTCAAGTCGACATCATCATTCACCAGTCGCGTATCTACGGGTTCGTCTCGACGCACAAAAATAACTGACGGTAATTATTTTATCGATCTTAAAGTGCATACAATCGATGATTACCAAAAGTCTGACCCAGAGGAACGCTATAAAAATGCATTAGCCTCGGTTAAATTGCAATGTGATTTGGATTCTCCAGAGTGGGATAAAATCCAAAAGTTTTTGACTCAAGCCTTCAGTATTTTCGAAGATTGTGAAGCGGTTTATTTTACTAATTACAAAAAAAAATAGTTAAGTACCCAAAAACCGATATAACACTGACATTCCTTTTTAATTAGTCAACTTGAATTCTTTTCGAAAAAAAAAACTATTTTATATTTATAATTCCATTACGTTTAAAAGGATAGATGACAAATGCAAGTTAGTGCTAGTATATTATGGATACAAGTTTATTGATAAATTTAAAAATGCATAGTGCTTATTATCTAGACATACAATTATAAGTTTACAGTAATTATAAACAATTTTAATTTTCATTATATTTAACAAGATAAGATATTTAACAAGTCGGACAGGTATATTATTCTATATAGTGATTTTACGTTCAACTGAATGAGACTAACGATATACAATTATAAGTATTTTTAAAAATGGTATTTTCCGAATTTTATTGATCATTTTTGTTATCCGTGTAGGCTTATCCATGTTTTGAATAGCGTTCTACATTAATGAGGCATGATTTGCATTCGTCATCCATTCTGAGTAGCTATTACAACGTATGCTGTTAATAACATCATTGGTGTTTTAAAATAAAAACATTAGATTGTGTTTAATAACTTTCTATTTAGAACAGTTTCGTTAACGGTATTATTATTATTATTACTTTTGATTCAATTATCATTTCATAATGCCTTTTTGCGTACCGTGTAGTATGTCCGTAGAAAAAAGAAATTGGGTAGGCCATGTTCGAAGCAACGCACACAAAATAATTGTAGGATCAAGTAAAGTACTTAGCGATGGCGTTGAAGTAGTCGATTCAGCATTTCGGAAGCGTATTGTAACTTATCGTATATCAGCAAAAAACGACTCAAGTCTCGGATCTATAGATGAATTTATGAACTCTATTAGAAACAGAATAAAGTCGCTTTTAGATTATGCACTTCAAAAACATACGTGCGTAAAAGTTAATTTCGAGCTTTTTGGGATGTTTCTAATGTTTAAAGATAATAGCCAATCGATCAAGTCATTTGGAACTAAAAATAAAATCTTATATTTAAGTTATGATTTTGAAGCACTGTTTTGCGAGCTAGTTAACAATTTAAAGAAAAAAATTGAGGAATTTCAAGACCGTGATAGCGGGTGGTCTTTTGTTAGTAGCTCACATTTAGAGATAAACATAAACAAATATCAACCATTACGTGGTTCAAGCTATGTTGACCTGCCAAAATTCATTAAAAACAAAAAAGCATGTATAAATATACAAAACGATGATCAATGTTGTTTTTTATGGTGTGTAACCGCGGCTTTGTATCCGTCTATCAAACACCCTGAAAGAGTGACATCTTATCCTAATTTTCGTGAGGTTTTGGATATTTCTCAAATGAGTTTTCCAATCACATTTGACGACATTAGAATATTTGAAAAGAATAACCCTACGATCTCTTTAACTATTTTTGGTTTAAAAAAGAATAAAACTGTAATTGGTCCTCTTTATAAGTCTGAAATATTTAGTGAACAGAAAAATAGAAAAAATATTAATTTGCTTTTATTGGACGATGGCAGTCACCTTCCGCATTACGTTTTGATCAAAGACTTGAGTCGTCTTGTGCGTAAACAAATAACGAAACATAATGGTAAAATACACTTTTGCGAAACCTGTCTGTTATTTTTTTTGAAACAGGATGAACTGGTTAATCATTTGTGTACTGGTATAGTTACTGTTTTGCCTGAGAAGGGGTCGGTAATTAAATTCAAACATTTTGAACATAAACAGAATGTTCCATTCGTGATATATGCTGATTTCGAATCATTACTGCAACCAACTGAAACTAGTAACTCTGATACTGACACAAGTAATAATACTAACAGTTCAGATGCTACTCAAGAACATATCCCTAACACTACAACTTTACATCATCATATACCGGCTGCCTTTGGTTATTATATCGTTTGCAACGCAGATCCAAGTTATAATCGTTATTACTCTTATCGCGGTACTGATTGTGTTGATAAATTTATTAAAGCAATCTATGAAGATGTTTCTAAAATTTATAAAGTTTTGAAGAAGAATATTCCAATAATATTCAATGAGAATGAGGAGCTAAACTTTTTGAACGCTAAACGTTGTCATATTTGTAACCATTTTCTGTTTTCTGATCGGGTTCGTGATCACTGCCACATAACTGGAAGATATCGCGGAGCAGCACATAGCATATGCAACTTGCAATATAAGCATCCTTGTTTTGTACCCATATTTTTCCACAACCTATCCGGTTATGACTGTCATTTATTTATAAAAAAATTGGGTGAGGCTCCTGGAGACGTCAGAGTTGTACCTAAAACGAAAGAAAACTATATTTCTTTTACTAAATTTATTCCAATCGATAACGAATATTTCCAGCTCCGTTTCGTGGATTCTTTTAAATTTTTAGATACCAGTTTGGACGAACTAACTAAAACTATGCAAAAAACTGACTTTGTTCACTTACGTGAGTATTTTCGTGCTGACGATGAATTTCAATTACTGACACGAAAAGGTGTATTTCCCTATGAGTATATGGATGAATGGCAGAGATTTGAAGAACAACGTCTTCCGTGTATTGATTCGTTTTCTAGCTCACTTACTAATGAAACAATTTCCGATGAAGATTATGCCCATGCGCAATTAGTATGGAACCAGTTCAAAATTCATAATTTAGGAGAGTACACAGACCTTTACTTGCAAACAGATGTTCTTCTATTGACCGATGTATTCGAAAAATTTCGCGCTACTTGCAAACAACACTATGACTTAGATCCTGCTTTTTATTTAACTACACCTAGTTTATCATTTGATGCAATGCTTCTAAAAACTGGGGTAGAATTAGAGCTTATAGATGATTTTAATATGCTGAAATTGATCCAATCTGGAATAAGAGGTGGGATCTGTATGGTGTCTCAACGGTATGCTAAAGCTAATAATGTATACTTACCTCGCTATGATCCAACCCGGTCGGACTCATATCTTATCTATATAGACTGCAATAATTTGTATGGTTACGCTATGTGTCAGTACTTACCTTTATCACATTTTAGATTTCTAGCAAACCACGAAATAAGTGCTTTAGAAATCTCGCAAATCCCTGACGATTCAGATTATGGTTATATTCTGGAGGTGGATATTATTTACCCAAAAGAGTTACACGATAAACATAATGATTTACCATTTTGTGCTGAAAAATGTATACCCCCCGGTGGAACGCAGTGCAAACTTGTGCCTAATTTATATGATAAATACTCGTATGTAATTCATTATATACACTTGAAAACATGTCTTAAACATGGTTTAAAATTAAAAAAGATACATAGAGTAATTACATTTAAACAGGCTCCTTATTTAAAACAATATATTGATATGAATACTAAGTTGCGTCAAATGACATCGTCTGTTTTTGAACAGGACTTTTGCAAATTTATGAATAATAGTATATTCGGAAAGACTTTAGAAAATACTGAGAAAAGGGTTAATGTTCGTTTAGTTAATCAGTGGAGTGACAATAAAAACAAAACAAAAAAGAAAATTACAGCCGATAAGTTAATTGCTAGACCCAATTTTCACAGTGTATCAGTTTTCAGTGAAAATTTAGTTGCAGTGCAGTTGAAACCAGATCTCATTATTTTGGATAAGCCCATTTACATTGGTTTCACAGTTTTAGAGTTATCTAAAAGTCATATGTATGATTTTCATTACTCAGTATTTAAAAAGTTTTATGACGATCGCATACAAATGTGCTATACGGATACAGATAGTTTTGTGTATCATATACAGACAGAAGACTATTTTAAGGATTTAAGAACACATTTTTTGGCTTATTTCGATACTAGTTGTTACAATGTTGACAACAAATTTTCGTTACCGGTTCAAAATAAAAAAGTACCAGGACTTTTTAAGGATGAAATGAAAGGAAAAATGCTTATAGAATTCGTAGGACTACGATCGAAAGTATATTCTATTAAAACCGCCAATGATGTTATTAAAAAAGCTAAAGGAGTAAAAAAGGCTGTTATACGCGATTTTGGAATTTCGGATTACGAAATAACACTATTTGTAAGAAATGCAATTAAAAGAAGAAATGTATTATTCAAGTCGATAAAGCATGAGATATTTACACAAAGTGTAAATAAAGTTGCACTCTCAGCTAATGACGATAAACGTTTGATTTGTCGCGACCAAATAACAACAAAAGCTTGGGGGCATACCTCGATATTGTTTAATAGATAAGTTGTATTAAGTATAATCAGCTACAAAGAAGAGATATCCTCATGTCAAACATAGTAGTATGATATTGCGGTTACTTCTCTCTGCAGCTGATGGTACATATCATTTTTAGAAACCATAAATGTAACTAGGTTTAAATCTAACCTTAATGTTTTGTATTATTTACAATTCTTACATTGATCTTAGTAAAATCTTACATACCTACAAATTGTCTAAAGTGTTATTTTATGCAAATAAATGCAGTGTCTTATGATGTTATTGTTTTAATTTCTATTACCCTTATTCTGACCTAACATGCATAAGAGCTCAAAAATCATTAAAACTTACTACAATTGTTCAAAATACCTATTATCATCTTGTAAATTCGATTAATATTGCATATGGTTCTTACGACTCTTATGCATGATAAGACAGTAATTATCCCACTTAAGCTCAATTTTACCTACATCATAGATACCTATATGACTCAATTAATAAAAGAGCAACAGGTTCGAACCTGAATCAAAACGTGGTGTGTTAGGTATGCACTCAGTTTACTGTACGTGTGAAGTAATCATACGAGATTGTTGTGCAATCGATTTTGCTGAGTGTATGGTTTGTAAACCTTTATAAGCGCGTTAGATTTTATTTTCTATCACTTGGACAGCAACGAACAACATCAAACAGTACTCCTGACCACTAATTTTGTAAGTCTTCTTTTTTATTACTTACTTTATTATATTATTCGCAAACTAAAATCATTTGAACTTAGATTTTATGAAATTGTTTTAATTTTACAAGCGCACCATATCTTCAGCAATATCAATCATCAAAATGATCATTTGTATATCTAGAAGCGCAACACATTTAATTATTGTATATTACTAATTCTAACGGTGTCTATTTTAGATTCCTCAAAAATGACAGAGAGCGACGATATCCACCTTCCACTTTCGCAGTACGCACAGGAGTTTGTGCTGCCCGAGGACTTTGACAACAGCGATTTGTACAAAAAAATAAAAAAAACTATCGAGACCCCGAAAACGACGACACGCAACAAAGTCAACGCACATAATAAAGTTACTAAAAGAATTCAAGGACACCCACCACATTTCGTTATAAACAATGAGGTGTCCAAAGGCAGCAAACTAGTTAAGATTCAAATAATAAACATTAAAGATAGTCAGGAAGATCGAAGCGATGAGCACCGGGATAATGTATTATTGTGTGCACAGTATGTCGCAGGAGATAATTTCGATGAAATTATCGATGGCACGGAGGCGTTAATAAGTAAAATTTCAAAAAAAATTTGTGGATATAGTACTAGTTTTTAAAGTTTTATTTTTGGTATTAATTAATAAATATTATGAGAGTAATTTGTCGTTTTATTTATACTTACCATGCATACTAACTAATAAGTTTTTCTTATGTAGGTATAATCTGAGTTGAAAATTAAATATATAACAATCACTACGAAAAACTTATTAGTTATATTTATATAGAATGGTATAACAAAAAAAAAACAAAAAAGTAAAAACAAATATTTATTTTAAAAAGTACATTTTGGATACAAATTAAGATGACATTTGTAAATTGTCTAAATACCATTTTTTTATACATAAAACATTTTTTAATGCACAACACTTTTTATGATACACACAATTAAACATAAATTCATTGGAACAATATTTATTATACAGCTCCCGTAAATTAGGTACATTTTTTTCACCCAAATCTATAACAGTACAGTTTGGATATAATTCTTTTACCCATTTTATTTTTTCCATACCCTTCACATAGATTGTTTTATCTTTTATGTGGTTACCAATAACCCTTCTAAATTGTCTAAAGTCGACGTACCCCTCATGCCACATTACGCCAAAATGTATTTCTATCCATCTTGTCCGTCTTTTTTCACTTTCGGTTAATTTAGAAAATGGAAAAGGAGGTTTAATTAAAAACAGTTGAGTGTACTCTAAGGTGGCGTATGCAAATTCTTTGACAATAAATTCGTTTTTATCTGTTTTAAATCCTTGAAGATCAACGAACATGTAGTCAGACATTATGATATTTTTTTTGTAATATTACTTAGCGGATTATATTGAACTATACTATCATTCAAAATCAAACAGTAAGCTGAGGTTTGCTTAGGTATTGATGATTCACACTCTAATTCAACTCGCACATCAACCGAACCGGTTTTTAAAGTTTCGTTTTGACGAGAACAGTCGATGACAAATAAAGGTGCAATCTTTTTAAAATCTTGCGGGCTTAGCAATGGTGCCTGAACACGGTTATAATAAGACTGTTGAAATTTTGCATACTTCTCATATAATATAGCATACCTTTGTGTCGAAAAACTAACATCAAAACTTTCGTACGGAAAGTAGTTTGAATTTAAAAACACCTTAACATCTCTCAGATTACAGTGATCAAAGTGTGTTACGTCTTTATCAGCGACATTTTTTCGCTCTGTTTGTAATCCAATTATAATGTAACGAGGCTTTTCAATTTGAGATGAAGTTTTAATAGTCCAAGAATGTTTAGAGGTTTCAGGCAAGAGCGGATATTCATACAAATCCCAGTTTCTAAATGGTACAAGAATACCACGATCTCTTTCTAAACATTTGAGTAAGGCCAATCTTTCTCGATCAGACACCTTAATATGAGGCATACGCCACACAATTTTAGATATAGTTAAATTTTCTATGTATTCATGCGCATTTAATTTAACGCTATTTAAATTTGTGTTCGATCTTAAAAGTATAAGTTCATGCTTGGAATTAATTATTATTTTGTTATAATCCTCGGCAAACCCAAGAATTTTGTTTAAAGGTATAGATGCAGAAAATGCACTATGCGATTGTTTTGTACCGTTGATATCCCAACCCCATGCCTTAGACATCGATGCTTCGAGTTCATTCATAGATACCAGAGATTTCATAGTTGTTGTCACCCCCGCATTTTTAATTCTATCTATTTCGATTCCATTTAGTTCGTAACGAATATCTTGAAATAAATGGAGTATGGGGTTATTGGTGAAAAGAACGCTCTTTACTTCTTGTTTCGTTTCTCTATTGAATATGGTTATAGTTCCTTCTATGTATAAAGTACTTGCTGATGGTAGTACGTAAAGATCTTGCTGGTTTATCGGTATACGTATTTCATCATTAAAATTAAAGCTCGTTACATACGGCTTATACGAATGGTATTCAAAGCTCTCGATAGAGTTGTCGACTGTAATGGATTCTGTTAAATTTAATATACTCATTTTAATAGCCCTATGCTTTGAAGGAACTGTTTGTTTTGCTTCGTAAGTCGCACTTTAGGTCTTCTTTTCTTGATTGTCTGATGAGTACTAGTACTGTTTTTGATTGTGACTGATGTTTTATTGAAATCTATCATTTTTTTCTCAGGTGTAAATATATCTGAATCTCTTCGCCTCGTAAATTAACCAAATGATTGTTAACGTCTAATATTCTTATTGTAATTGAATTTAAACTGTTTTGAGTAACAGGGAAATAGATAACGTTTTTTGGTGTTTCTATAATCCGATAACCAGGGGGTACATTCGGCACAAATTCGTGAATTATATGGCTAGGTTTTCCATTAACAAATGAACCGCTCACTATGTCACATTCAATGCGGACTATAGTTGTGGACAGAATGGAAACAGGATAAGGAGATTCTGTTAATATATTAGCTTGAATAGAGTCTGGTCCGAAACCAAGTAATTTTGCAACAGATCTCTCTTTATCAAAATGAACACTTTCAGAACATAAAATAGATGTTTTTAAGGTATTATTATTGCAAGTTAGTGAAAACGAACATCCTTGGAGGTGATCTTTTAGGTAGTCATCAATATCTTGAAGTTCGTAGGACCCTTCAGGAATTTCAATAACTTTGTTATTACCATAATAGAACTTATTGTTTCTGTAGTCTATATTGGGTATTGAATTAAAAGTCGATATATACAACAGACCACACTCGTATTCCCCATCCAATTGTAGAGCTGGTGAAAGGTTTGTAATAAGAGTTGAAGAGGATCCAGTTATAGACAAAGTGAAAGACATTGTAAGAATGATAAGCTGTTTATTAAACATAAGTATTTAAACGATTACACCAATATTGTTTTAAGTATTTAAGACATAAATGACCACAATTTACAGTGTTAAATTTTAAAATAATTATAGTAAATATCATAGTTCTTCAAATACTTCTTTAATTCCAGAGGAGGAGGAAGGTCGCCATAACTATTAAAATATTCACAATAGCTGTTATCTTTGACATAGGCTACCCAGTGAGTTCCATTGTTCTTAGAACTGTCCAAGTTAACAATTCCACATTCTAATCTTTTAGGATGCTTTGGTAAACTATCTCTCATATAAACTCCCCGAAAATGTGGAATGTCCGATGAGTGATTTAGAATGTCAATATTTGAAAGAGCACGTCTGGGTAACCTCTTATTTAGTTTTTTGATGTTTTTATGCATAATCCTTTACCATTTTTATACGGTCTAATATGTAATCCTTTGCCTAATGCAATAGATTCCATCATTTTGTTATGTCGCTCAGATTCAGCTAAGTTCTTTTTTGCAGTTTTGTAATCACCTACAGCTTTAGCAATTCCAGCAGCTCCTCCTGCTAATGACCCTAACGCCGAAAGTCCAGCAAAAATAGGTATCAGAGGTAAGAAACCTCCTGTTTTCGGGATCGGTATTACGCGAGGTAACCGTACCTTAGTGTTGTTGGCAAAAACTTTTTTTGCGACAAGAAGTGCACGATCCGTTATATTATGACCTTTTATTTTAGGGTTCTTTTTTAATTCGGTGCGTATCTTGGACACAAAACGTTTGAATGATTTAATACCTGCACCAGCTTTTATTTTAGATTTCATTACTTTACTCACTATCCATGAGCCTATCTTTTCTCCTATTCCTGCATGTTTCGACTTGGTTCTTTGTTTTGCCATTTTGTGAAGTTCTAAATCAGCAAGGTGTCTATTAGGTAAATCAGAATATTTATCATAAGCTATATCGTGTTTCATGCACGCGTTATCCAGCGCATTAATTCCTTTGTCACCTCGTTGTAACCTTTTGTGCAACTTTGTGCCGGGACCGCAATAATTATAACCAGGTAAGTGTAATTCAAAAGGTAAGTTGTTAATAGCACTGTTTAAAAGTCCTCTTCCTTTCGTATATCGAATCATAATGACAAATTTAATATAAGGAAAGCGAATTTATTACATATATTAAACAATAGCTTTTCTATCGACCCAACTATTTTCGCTATCACTAAGTCCCAACCACTTAACGTATAGCTTTTTACCCTTTTTTTTGATCACCTTCTCTATTAGATAAACATCCGGATACTTAGTTTTTTGAAGTTCTTCTTCATAAAATGTGCCTAGTATCAAGTTTTTCCGTTGGTCTTCAATATAATATGTTACAGGACGAGTATGGTTAACACGTTTTATTGTAAAAAGTTCTGTAGACCAATTAGGTGTATAACCTTTACAAAAATCACTTTTATACTTGCTTATACGTACATGATCTCCAATTTTAAATTTATTCAATTTATAACGCACATTAGATTGCGAGTTTGCAATGTTCTGTTTTACTATGTTTTCATTATCTAAACTTACGTCAACTGGTTTAAATTTTGTTGTGCGATGTACAGTTTGATTATACGATTTTACAATATCGTCCAACGGTTTACCAACCCATTTATAGTTACCAACGAGACTAAAATATTTGTAAAGTTTAGACTTGAGTGTTTTTATCAGCCTTTCGACAATAGACGCCTTTTTAATTGAATACGTCGAGTAATGATTTATTTTTAAAGATTTTAAATACCAATCCAATTCATTATTGTAGAATTCTTTTCCTAAGTCTGTCTGCAAATTTGTAGGTTTTCGTTTAGTTGTGTTTATAATGAGGTTGAACGCATCTTTGACTTCCGTTTTAGTTTTAGACTTAATAGGCGTGCACCATGCATACTTTGAAAATGTATCAATAACAGTTAATATATATTTGTTTCCTTTATTAAACGTGTGTAGTTTCTGTAAATCAATCAGATCAGCTTGCCATAAATCGTCAATTCCTTTTAATACAACTGATCGTCGCTTAAAATTTTTTCGTGCTGACCGATGGATCTCGTTCACTATTTGTTGTTTTGCCATTATTTAAATTTTTTAAAATATTATCTGTCTCCTTCTTTGTATAGAAGTTTAGTTTTAACTGAGATACAAGTTGTTGAATTTGCTTATTTATTGTATCAACCATAGAATCTATATACTTCTTGTCATACATGTTTTGAACATATTGGTCGACGTACTCCTTGTTTACTGCATCATCAGGTGATAAAGGTTTCGCAACTCCCTTCAATTGTAAACTCCCTTCAAAATAATGTCCTGCATCTGTTCGAAGCAAAGCCTTATACTTAAGATCAGAAATCGTACTAGAACGCAAGCGTTTATGAACATGGTGACCAAATTTGTCAATGTTCATTTTTATTGTGTTTTGCTGAGAGTCAAACTAAAACTGATAAAAATCAAGATTATTTTATTTATATATTATTTACTAAGCCTGCTTCGCGTAATTCTTCAATGATAGATATGATTTCGTTATCTAATCCTGTATTGCCAGCGTCACGCGATGCTATTAGCAGTTTCAATCTTTCAACTAATTCGTTTGGATCGTCCCAATACACATAAGAGACGTCTGCTTTTACTTTCTTTATTGTTGGCAAACCATCGCCGGATACATGCATTTCTTCACTTAATGAACGTTGTTTAGATAATTTAAAAAGTGGTTTTATGATGTGTAAATATTTCATGCCTTTGTTGCTTTTTATAGGCTTATTTGGATCAAAATCACGTCTATGAGCATTTGTTTTTAATAACAAGGTTTTATACACTCGTTTATCGTCTGCGGTAACGATATCAAAGTTGGGTACTTTCTTAAACAACAAATCGTTTAAACCTTGTGTTAAGCAATAATTTTTCCCGGCTATTATTAGTTCTTTTTCATTTACAGTAATTGGAGTCGATCCCAGCATTAGCTTTCCACGCTCCGTTCGTACACCAAAAGGAATGTATATGTTTGAATATTGCTTTTGCCACGCAGGATCTTCGCGAGGGGAAGCATACGAATCTACTGTTCTAAACGAATCATTATTTGTTGTATCAGAATCATTTTGGTTGACACCATAGTTTGATGTGGAATCACCTTGACTAAAATTTCCATCGTTTAATTCATAATCACTACTTTCTACATCAGATTCCGATGATTTCCTTAGTAATGTTTTATTGGCTACGCTTTCCCTCTTTCCATCTTCAGAGGGACTATATTTTAATGTCTTTATTGCCTTATCCCATTTAAATTTATTGTTATCGAAATCTGCGTCACTAATATTCAAGTTGTTATCATTATTTTTTAACATTTCATTAAGAGGTTCTGTGACTGGTTTTAACATTGTTTCCAACATCATGTCATTGTTAGATTTAACATCACGAAGAAGCTTCACTTTTTTTCTTACTGCTTCAGCAGATCGTAGTACCTTTTGTTTAAATATTTTTTCATTGTTCATTTTAAGATCCATGTCCGATCTAGGTGGTTTCATTGTAAGTAATAAGATTATTATGTAAATTCTTTATTTATGTAGAACTACAGTCTATCAACTATAATAAATGTATCAAAACCTTTCCTATAACAACCTGAGTTTCTATTACAGTCTTTATTTATAACTAAGTAGTTAAAGGGCTCGTTCCATACTTGCCCACACATTTCACGAAATTGAGACCATAACATATCACTCCCCACATGTTCATCATAAACATGACGTAAATTAACATCATCTTGCTTAAAAAGAATGATTAAATTTGCATTGTCCCTTATTAGTTGTTTAGGTATTTTACTATACGTTTGATTCAAGTAGAAACTATCTATATTTTTATGTCTTCCCATCGCAAAGTAATCCCGTATATTATTCTGGTTTTCACATGCAACATCGTCAAATATCATGATTGAGTTATTAATAGCCGCATGAGGACTGAGTACCTCATCATTTTCACTATATTTTTGATAAGAAACTGATGGAACCAAATTTAAAACTTGCTCCAGAAATTGGTACATAGGTTGGAACAATGTTTTAGAATATACATATACATTTTGGAAGCGTAGACCATGTTCATGTAGCAGCAAACCAACAATTAAATTAGTTTTTCCACAGTTAGAAGGACCGCATATTATACAACGAATAGTGTCAGGTAAAAGTAATCCATGACGGAAATGGCGTTCATTGTGCGAGACACAGACAACATCCAACTGCAATCTGTGAGGCTGTTTTATGAATTTCATTTTACGATTAGACACGTGCAACGAATTCGGAAGACAATATGTAAATAGCATATTTTAAGAGCTTTAGAGTATATATTAATTGATTCGATCTGTAATGTAGGGATTTTAAGATACTAACTTTACCAACCATAGTAACGGAACATATCTGAACACCACCAGGATGAAAAGCTGCAACTGCGGACGATCTTAATGATGTATCGCAATTCGGATTCTACCCCACTTCGGATTCTGCCCTACTGTTGTAACTGGAATATTGAGAGGAACTACACCAATTTAGCGACGTTGAGCGACGCGAAGCGAGCGAAACAAGCTATAAATTGGAGTAGTTCTCTCAATATTCCTCTACTTATGGAATATAAAAATAAATTAGTAGTGAGCTCATAGCCTACACACGTAAATTCGTAGAGCCAAATATATTAAAAACTAGCTGTGCCCGCGGCTCCGCCCGCGTGGAATTCGGTCTATGTCAGTAAGCGGCTAATTCACCCCTAATTTCTCTCCCGCTACCCTGGAGGCGGAACTTGAAGTAAAGTTGACAGATGGATTTATCCTATTAATTTTTATTGGCATGATTTAAACGACATAGAATAGTAGGTGTATATCGGACGATACAGGCAGGACCACTTTTGTATTTATACGTTCATGTCCACGGCAAATATCATCCAAATCGATCCTCCCGTCAAATCAGTCTAAGCATGAAAGGTAAGAACAGGCGCGGTTGAAATGGGGGGGGGGGGGGTCACAAATGCAGAAAGGTTTTTTCTATCTGAGGAATTAGTAATCCTTAAGGGGTGATTTCCGGGATAACAATGCAAAAAAAACCGGCCAAGAGCATGTCGGGCGATGCTCAGTGTAGTTTCGTAAATGCCGCCCTGTTACGAAACATCCGTTCAAACGGTCGTTTATTAAGGGATATTTGGCGGCGCTTACGTCAGTTTACTATCCGGCACCGAACCGATTTTATTCAATATAGTATTTATTGAAAGTTCTTATCAGGCCTCACCAAATTTCAGCTTTCTAGTGCGAACAGAAACTGAGCTAGACCGTGGACAGACGGACGGACATGGCGAAACTATAAGGGTTCCTAGTTGACTACGGAACCCTAAGAAGATAAATAGTAGTTTATGTAACTGTTACGTAATAAGGCCTAATTATGTACAGAAGCATACACTGCTTTACCTACACACATATTAAAAATCCACTGAAACCATGCGTGCCGGTGGTCGGGGGGGGGGAGGGGCGGATTTTGATTACGTTACCGTAGGTAATGAATTTTCATACGTTTTTACCACACTGTCACAGATAATACACTGATGTTACGTTACTGGTTGCAATAATTGTGGTAATTACATACTTCAAGGTAAGCACATTACAATGCACTAATGAACGTCAGAGAAAAATAAAATACGTGAGTGTCGTGGAACACTCTGTTGGAACGAAGTTATGTTATTTAATTTTATTACATTTTTGACTATTTCGTAAATTTTGTGGTTTTAATTTTTTTTGTATTTTTATGAAATTTTTGAAATTTTTGAAATTGTTGAAATTGTTGAAATTGTTGAAATTGTTGAAATTGTTGAAATTGTTGAAATTGTTGAAATTGTTGAAATTGTTGAAATTGTTAAAATTGTTGAAATTGTTGAAATTGTTGAAATTGTTGAAATTTTTGAAATTTTTGAAATTTTTGAAACAAAATTTTTGAAATTTACGAAATTTTTGAAATTTAGAAATTTTGGCATTTCTGACATTTTTTACTTTTAGGTTCTCGACTTTTTTCACTTTTATCACTTTGTCACTTCTCACTTTCACTACAATTCACTTCACTTCACTTTATTCTATTGTATATATTTTTTATTTCATTCCATTTTACATGTTTCTCAATCGTATGGGTGTCGCGTTTTCGTGACGTGACGCTTTTTCGTGACGGTCACGTGACCTTTTTTCACCTAGCCCCCCATCCGCGAACCGTCCAATAAGGAACTTCGTTCCAAAACTACCACCGGTTCTAACCCTACACCTCTGGCCCAAGAAGTATTATGACCGAAAAGATACTCGACGGGACTTATTTTTTTCAAAACAGTAATACATTATTAGATCTTAAAGATACAAAATAATGCGTAGTTCTTCAAGAAGACATATCAAAACAGCTTGAGAGACAGATAATGTACCTATTGTTTAATTATAAAGAAAAATAAATCCTAATCTGACTGCTTCACAAAACGTTTGATATGTTTATCTACACTCATATTGTAAGTTCTCTAAAACGTGTACGAAAACGGTAGGCAATGGCTAGCATTACCACAACCGATTTTACTATGATAAGCTTTTTATGTGTGGCAGTAACGTAATTTTAACTTTACATGCTCAAATATTGATGTGTTATGAGTTTTGATAACATAATGTACACCTGCACGCTCCCGCGCGGCCGCCGACACGCGCCCGCGCGACCGCCGGCACAATCGAGTTGGCCATGGCGGTGCAATGGCGGCCATTCTATGGTTTCGGAATACGGCATTTAGGATATCTACACTCATATTATTTATTCTAAATGCCGTATGCTGTGTCAAGTCAAATCAAGATGAAACTAACCTTTGTCCTTTCTCGAGACCCATACTATCTCTATACCAATTTTCATCTAAATCTGTTCAGCGGTAAAAAAATCCTCATACCAACTTCCAACCCCCTTTTCACCCCCACAAGGGTTTGAAAACTATCCTATGACGTTTCTCGAGACTCAAATTATCTTCATACTCATTTCTATCTAAATCGTTTCAGCTGTTAAAAATTCTCCATACAAACTTTCAACCCCATTTTCACCCCCACCAGGGTTGATTTTCGGGATTAAAACTATATATTATCCTTTCCCGGGACTCAAACTATCTCTATACAAAATTTCATCGAAATCCGTTCAGCCGTTTTCACGTGATGCGCGGTCAAATAAACAGACAAACAGATAAACAGATAAACAGATAAACAGATAAACAGACAAACAGATAAACAGACAAAAATTATAAAAATTGTTGGAACGTGTTCTGTTATCGATTCTAAGTATCCCCAGCCAACTTTTTTTCGATTATCTTCCATGTACAGACTTTCGACCCTCTTCAGCTTTATTATATGTATAGATGGAAGGAGGACACTTTTTTTCTCGTATTAGGATTGAAAGAGAGATATTGTTTCTAATTCGGCTAATGGTTGACTAAGTTGAGAATACTTTTAGGCATTACTTTCGCCATTAGTACATATATATGTACCTATGTTTATTTCTCATTATTATTTAAGAGCCGAGAGCGCTTCCGCAAAGGCCACCCAAAAAAAAAAATATAAAGAAAATGCATAAAGAAAAATATATTGGATAAAGATTATAGCCGCATAACCAATGTCATCAAATTCGGTGGAAAATAATGTTCAGCATGTTTATGTCTCAGCGCCCTGTCGTCCTCGGCAAAACCGGTGACGCGCTTGCCCAGCATAAGAGCATCTTGCCAGTAATGGGTGCTGGTGTCCGGCTCGGTCTCCGCGCGAAGGTCGTAGTAATAGTCAATGGTGGGAGAGGTAATGGTTGTCGGAGTAGTGGTCTTCGGGACTACCTTCTTCTCGCAGATGTTATCGTCCACTATTTTAAACACTGAAACAGAGACATCTAGCGTGTGGTCTATTTGTTTTACTTTTGTTTTTCTTTTGGAACCCATTTACCTATAAGGAATACGGATAATCTATGAATTCATTTTTTATTGAATGAACTGATTACAACACCAGTTCACCGTAGGTGAAAAAAGAAAAGTAGGTTCAAATGCGATAAAAATGATAATAATTTCATGTAATATATATGTCACAGTAAAATTCCGAAATATGGGATTTGATCCAATGACGCAAGATGTCAGAATGGACCCTCCTCCATTTCATCATTTCCCTGGTGTTATGATCATTGGCCTCTTTATCATTTCACGATACCTACTGGTTTGGCGATTTCATCAAATGCCTAAACCATGTTAGTGAGCTGACGAAATAAGTTCGATAATACGTGATTGTATTTCGTTAAAGCGATTCAGATTTGATAAAAATGAATTGATTTACAGCCCCGAACGCCCGAAATCAAACATTCAAAATTACTTTTATAAAGCGTGCTGTAGTTATGAATTTTTAATTTGTTATTGGTTACAGCCCTAACCAGTCGGTTAGGGCTGTACCTATGTACTTTTATTTTCTACAACTAGTTCCAGATGCTGGCTGGACCAGTCCAAGCCACTTGGGTCACTAGGAAAATGATGAAATGGAGGGGCCATTTTGACATCCTGCGTGATTTGATTAAATCCCTTGGGGATATTATGAAATTCAGGACTTGGTCATTTCCCTGCGACATGTATAAATATTTATAGAATATTTTGAATTACCTAAACTCAACCCTGGTACCCCAGTACTCTTTTGAATATTATTTAATAGCCCCAACGCCTGCTGCGATCTGTTCATGTCTATTGGTGTATCTGTGAATGGATCTAGCAAATTCTCCAAAGGCCATCTCCTTCACCAACCCGTGAATCTGTATTTCCATGCAATCACAGATGGCTATAGGCCTGTTAGTGTTAAGTCCTTATAAAAACAAGAAATAATAATAACAATGATCCGCATATTTTGACGAATGCGTATTTAAGAAGTAGATATGCAAAACAGAAAAATATAATATACTCTGAGGAGTCCTTTTCTCTTGCAGACTGTGCTGGTAAGCTTAACTAATGTAGTCGTACCACTTACAGTTGCGCCCCCTCCCATTGCAGTTGACCTTGAAAATAGCACACTCGTTCTCAAACTTTGCAATTGTCGCCTTTTCTTCGTCATAGCCACATAGCGGTTGCCCGCGGGAGTCACATGACTTGATTCGAAAGCAATTGTAATCAGAAACTTTTTCTTCCGCCTACATTATTAAATATTACACATATTAATTAACATTCCACGGTTTAGGAATCGCCAAAAAAATAATTTTTATTTACTTCGAGCTACTTACCGTTCTCCTAACAGATGCTTGTATGTTGTGTTGCATACCAACAATTATGCATCCTGTAAATTTTGAGAAGATACTTGCAGCATTATACTCGTATATTTGTTTTAAAACTGTTGACTAATAAGGTTTAGTACGAATGATCATTTCACTGTTTCAACTAAGTATAGTAACCGCCCTGGATATCTGAAGAAAGTAAGTAATAACACTAATAACTGAATATATTTTAGCACTAATTGACAGAATTACTTTACTTTAAATATTTTAAGCTTGTCTAATAAAAAATAAAGAATCGACTATTTAGTTATTTTTTTATTACTTTTATATGCCTACTTTGTGTTACTTCCATGAAAATAATCTATTTAACTAACGCTATGTAGGTTAAATATACAGTTATAAATATCTTCTATAGTGTTGTTTCCGGCAGATACAATACATATTATATTTTATTTAAACTGTACACTTTCGATAACGATTCAAAAATACTATATTACCTAAGGATGACTCTTGTTAAAAATATTTTTGTACAAAAATATGCTGGCTAATATGTGGCTAATGCCTTATTAAACTTACCCATAACAAAATTGTAGGGGATCATAATATAATTTTATTTAAATTTACATCAAAACATGCCACTCGTAAATTAATTCTACGTAGTTTCGGCTAATAAATAAAAGACAATGACATGCTTCAGTCGTTTAATATTTGGATTCAATGGCATTTTCCAATCGAATGCCTTGCATGGCCGGCTGGTGCTAGTTGTGTTTCATGAATTTTATCGCTTGTCGCTCAATGCGTGCTTATCGGGACGCGTATAACGTAGAATAAATTTGCAACGCAGTCCGTGTGGGTCCCAGATCTAGGTGTAGATTCCAGAAATATTGTGACTCTGAGATCAAAATGGGCATTGGCCTCCAAGACGAGATCCCGATCCTGTGTAACTCTAAGATCTTGGTTATAAAAAAACTTATAAATAAGTTACACCTTGGGCAAGCCATTTCGACGGTTTGATAGGTTTTGGCTTCTTCAGTAGGTAATTTGATCCAAATGGTACATATGTATTGAACAATAAAACGTGAATACTAAGAACACGCGCACATGCTGCTGTCAAATACATTTCTTGACCTTCTGATTTTTGTTTTTGTAGATGTCGTTGTTCTGTTCGGAGGCAACGTATTAATTACATACCTTTGCATTAGTTACCGTGAAATCTGTCAAATTATTAAGGAAATATTAGAACACTCCGTTAAGAGATTGATCAAAGGAATGGTGGAGATTGCAAGTAGGTAAATAATCTTATTTGTCTTTTAGAGTTGTTGGTACAGAAAATATCCTCCAATATCAAAATAATAATATTTAATTATAATATATAATTGGTGCACAATAAAATGCTTTATTGTGCACCAAAAGAAAACACAAATACAATACAAAAAAGAAACAGGCTTTAAGTACTTAGGTAACAATAAGCGGTCTTATCGCTAAAAAGCGATCTCTACCAGACAAAAATCTCTAAATGAGCATTATGTTACGTTAATTAAACAAGAACAAACAGTATCGTTTTTTTTTTGTAAATACACCTTATAAGTCTGGTCTGGATGATAGCGTTGAAAACTGCAAACTCGTCCAGGAACTACCTACTATACATATACATGCTTTGGTCGTACATTTATCGCGCGCGGATGTCGTGTGTGGCGTGCCGCATCAACACTAGACCACAGTTTCAACTTAACTATAAGCTGCTACCTTCAGTTGCTTGATCTCGTGCTCACGACATTGTGCGTGGCGTAGCAATATTGGGCCAGGTACAGTTTATACTCATTCAAGGTAGACCGCTTCTTATCCCTCCCTTATCCTACAATGATTTATTAAAATTATGAAGTGCTCTAGATACCATGCACACGACGTCGTGCATGGTGCGGCGCGCGGCAATAGTTGAAGACTACGCACGGGTGGGTCACGCATGTATGGAGAAAAAAAAAGCATTAGTTATCCTTTGGGCACGGTAGTAAATAGGTGCGTTTTATTTTTAATAAATATATTGCAAACAGAATTCATTTTCTGCCTCCGGATCCATTTCAAAGTTTTCATATAAATATTGTTACATTTTCTATGGTCTGCCGAATATAAGTATCTATGAATTGTCACTTTATTCAAACTTTAGCTTAAAATATATACCATTGTTGGCTCGAAATAATATGGCAAAGGTTCAGAGCCAATAAATTGGATAAAAAGTAATCAAAAAGAGACATTTAATTTCACGATATCCGTATTTTTTTCGAAAACTTCGCAATCCCGAGGCAGTAAAATTAAAGCTAAAAATAAAATTGAAATACGTGCTACGAGTATCATTAATTATCAAATAGCTCCTTTTTTTTAACTATGCTTCCTAAAAAAAATAAAAAAAATAAAAATGACCCACCCTCTCGCACAGTGCGCCCGGAAAAAACTGAGCATACTTGAGCCCCACGTCTCATGTGCAAACGGCGTCACGCATGGCGTAAAATAGTCATGCAAGGTAATATTGTTTTAACATATCCCACCAGTATCATTCATGCAGTTATAGTTGAACACTGAGCACTCGTCCTGGAACCACTGCGCATGCTTCAGCCGCAAGTCTCTCGCGCACACGAAGTCGTGCGTGGTGCGACAATACTTGGCGCGGTAACACCAATAGTCGTCCACGTCTGATTTCGTATTAGGCTAAAGTAAATAAAAAAAACAGTTTGCAGGATCTGTTTAAATTTCAATTAACTTTAGACGTATTTTTAATATCCGCGCAAGTCCCTTCTAGTTGCGTTTGCACACGACATAAAAAGGTCACATACGGCTTTTCGTGAACAGAGGATTTCCTTCGGCCTGATTATTCATTAGGATCCAAGGATGAATTTGAGAAGTGGACCCACCAAGATTTCAAGACCAACGATCGCGAAAAACATTTTGATTAGGTTTATTCCATTTCAATTTTTAGCACCGTCAACAGTTTTTTGTACTACACTCCGTATTCGTCATTTAATGAACGAATAATAGGGCTCTATAAATCACCTTTTATTTTTTCAAGATTCATAATTGTTTATAAGTTATGGATTTTTTCCTTGTGAAATACGGAATTTCAAAATAAGCAATTTTTTATTTTACACGTTTTTGCTTTGGAAGGGTGTCAAAATTATATCAGAAATGAATTTGGCATCCCTGCTTTATACGAAAACAATACCAAACTTGGCCTAGTAGCTTAACTGATGTAGATATCAAGATAAAGTTGAGAGACCCCCCCCCCCCTAAAAATTTACATAACAAATCTTGGTGACTCTACTTCTCATATCCATCCTTGGATCCTAAGGAATAATCACGCCGAAGGAAAATTCTTGTTCACGAAAAGCCGTATTTTTACTGCAACAACTGCCACTATTCGGGCAGGACCGACTGCTTTGCCCTACTAATCGGATACTATACCTGAAAATTCGCAGCTTTCCTTCATCTGAATACAAACTCGGTGTAGGTATGTGGACTTTTTCTTTTCATAAGTAAATGAAAAAATATATAATATGGAGTTCAACATTCATATTCTATCTATATTAAATTTTGTAATGGAAGAAAATACTATAATATTTAGAAAACATTATATTTCTGTAGGTACAGAGGTTCTGGTTAGTCTTGAAAAATTGGAGGTAAATCCTTGCATTTCTCCATGTCGGTTTTCCGGTAATCTGAAATGGTATGTTACAGTTAAGTACGTCATGTTTTAAGAGGTCTGTTTTGTTAACGAAATTATAGTTTTTCAATGTGTTACTTTACCGTTCGAATGTAGAATATCAATTTACGTGATATTCTAACTTACCAGTTTTATGCTGGCAGTTGTATTCGGTGATATCGCACGAATCGAGAAATCGTCGCAATCCTTTTGTGGCATCCACGCCACACTTTTCAACAGCATTATGGATACAGATTTTTGCGTCAAAACAGATCTACATATAAAACTTAATATAAATATAACATAGATATTAAAGCTTGTCAACTAAACGACAAAACAATTACAAAACTCTATATAACTAAATGTCTATTATTATATTTAAATAGGAAGATATCGCGTCCATGACAAGTGAATCTAGATTTGTTATAGTTAGTCATAATATATATCTACATTACCTATATAAGCTACTTTAATATTTTAATGAAGTCAAAATGAAGTTAAACAACATTAACCCCTTATTCACATACCACTTCAGATTACAGTAAAAGAAAAATAGATACAGTAAAAAAATGGGAATTGCCTCGCGACAGAAGCAAAGACGCGAGGCGTTCTAAATAAACGCAGTATTTCACGGTTTGTGCATCTACACTATCAGAATATTGTATTTTCCCCCCTATAAAAATAGAATTACATAAACTTGATTATATTTGTAAACACTCACGTTTGCCGCGTTTGTACAATCTAAAATGATTCCGGTGGTTAAAACTGTAAAAATACAATAACAAAATGTAAACTATAATGTAAATAATAGTTCAATGAGTATACTACCAATGAAAGCTGTCCTGTGAAGGACAGGTGTCCGTAGACTAGTTCAAAAATAAATATTACGGAACCATACGAGATATTCTGATAGGATTCCGTAGCCTGCAAACATCCAGCCGATTCGGCTTTACAAAAATATTAATTTTGTTTCTTACTTACTGAGCAATACTATGAAGAACATTTTCGATTCGACGCTACGCCGTCACAGGCACGTAAAGTTAAGAAATAACTTTAGGCTATGTACACGAAGTGCTACAACATTTTTTTAAATCTCCAACTCTAAATATACCTACATAATCCCATGGCGGGGCTTAACTTATCGCCTAGAAATTGAAAAAATCGGTGCTATTAGCAGTGATACTTTAGCAGTGTCTACTTATTCATTAATAAACTCTCAGTTTTCGTAATAAAATTCATAAAAGTTTTTTTAATACCTACGTATCACAGGATTTGATCCTGTAACTTTATGTATGTTTTCATTACTCGCCCTTGTTAAAACCTCTTTGATTGTTAAATATCGTACTTATTATTTTCCTACTTTAGTTGTAACATCCTGGTTAACTAAAGAAATACTTTATGTGGACTTAACTTTACAAGGCTATAAAATCGCAAGGACACAATGAAAATCGCATTTACTACATTAAAATCTCGAGTCATAAAATTGGCATGAACACTTACTACCAATAGTGATTGAAAATGTTAGAAGTACTATCTAGTTCTAGGCATATGTTATCTGTGGTTAATCTATTTTTCATATTTGTACATATTACATTTATTTGTAGTATTGAGTTGAAGGAAACTACCAATAGACATGTAAATATGGTAAATGCAATGTAATGCAAGTAGATTACCTACTGGTTAACTTAGCACTTATTTAAATTAGTTAGATTTCATAAGTAATTAAACATGCACTTAAAGTACGAAAAACAGATTTTCCATGACCTGGTTAATTAAGTGAGAAATAACAATAATACGTATCATGATTATAAGGCATTAAAACCCGACTTAAAACGAATTATTAAGAAACTCAGTATTCATTAGACAAAAAAGAAACCAATGAATATGTACGAGTACCTACTTAGTCAATAATTTGTGATTAAATTATACGCAATATTTAAGTAGGAGCTAAGCAATGTCTTAAACGCTACTCTATGCTGGATTGAAAAAATACAATTAAGTGTGTAATGTCACGAAAAAAAAGGTTTTTCGACGTTGGAAGAATCCTACATTTGTTTTCGAGACAGTTTATCTTACTCTGTAATGAAATCTAATGTACCTACTTATATGTTATTTACATATATTAACATAGCATAAAACTAACTTGATTCTAGGATTGTCACCTGCCATGTCGACATGATTGGCTAAATGTCTGCGGCCAAGACACTCACAAAATGCAGACAAAGGTTTTCAAAGATATCTGCTCTATGCAAGAACACAACTGCAAATTTTCTACCAGTAAGTACAAGGGAGAAATAGGCAAATCCAGTCGCTAACTAGAATATATAATAATGACAGATGGGTTATGCACGCTCTAAAAGTGAGGCACTTAAAATGATTGAATTCAAACAATTGTCGCTAATCGCGCACCGGCAAGCGAGAGATGCGGACGTGCCAATGAGTTCCCGTCACCCGCGTGAGAAAGAGAAAAACTGTAATTTTCTAACAATGAGATTGAAAGAGATGTAATGATTGTCAAAATAGGTAAACATAACAGAATCGCTGCTAGGTTATGAAATAACTCTGGAAGTATTTTTTGTGCTCATTTTGTTAGAGTATAACCCATCCATAGTAAATACCTATCATTGGTCGCTAATCGATAGTTAATAGGAGCAGCCAATGTCGTCACAAATATCGGAACAACGCCTCTATTGTTGAGGCAATTTAGTGCATGTTCCGATATTTATTATTGAGTACCTACCTTGGCCACTCTGATAGGGTAATTGTGCTAGTTTTCGTCCACTTATCGATTTTGCCAGATTTGTGATGCAAAAAGAATATCTTAAAGTACCCTTACTTAAATGTATTATATTTCATTTTATAGCTTATATAGTCTAGTTTATGTTAATATTACGCGATAATTATCCATACTTCCGAGATTCTGTATAAAAAATATTATTTGACAAAGTGGGGTATTCGTTAGTTTTCGTCCATAAATGTCAGTTTTCCGTCCTGGGCTCTGCTAGTTTTCGTCCACTGAGTAGGGCGATTATTTCTGAAAATATTAACTTAATCAAAAAATGATAAAACAAACCTCAATGTTATTTTTAAAGTCCTATTGATTGATGTGCAACATGATGTTTTTGGTAAAAAAAAATTGTTACATGCATGAAAAACCCCTTGTGGCTCCCCCCTAAAAAAATATTTTCAGCAATTTTACTACAATACTAAGTAGGGGTATACAAAATACACCTTCTGTTATAATTTCATCAATATTAGTTATAGTCTCCAAATACAAAATGGCCATGGCATACGGACGAACTACGGACATGACGAAACTATAAGGTTTCCGTTTTTGCCATTTTGGCTACGGAATCCTAAAAACGAATGATAGTAAGGATTAACACCGTGTTTCTTTATTTCCGTTAATATTAGCATACAGTTAGGTACGATTAAGGAAACGAAATTGCGTAGTTAGTTTTTATAAAGTTTTTTCCATACATACGTATTGTTAAATCGATCACGGTATTATATTTAACTCAACCAAACAATCGAATATTATAACTAAGGCATTTTATCACCAAACAATGATACTGTAGGCCTTTAATGTTAACCACTGTGACTGCTTGTACTAAGCCTTGGCCAAACAGCAAGCGTGGCGCAGCGCCGCGACCGCGGCACATGACAGGTTAGCGACGTCAATCAAACAGACTGCGTCCCGCCGGCGCCGCGCCCCGCTTCTGTCGCGCCCCGCGCCGCGCGACCGCGGCGCTGTGCCACGCTTGCCGTTTGACCAAGGCTTAATGCAATTGACACGACTAGCGTAGTCAACCGCGCATTGGATCGTTCATTATTGGGTCGTTCCTTAGAGAATTCAACCCGGAGTAGCCATGTCTGCCGTTTTCTTTACAAAGCAAGTCTGCCGATTTTTGCGGGGGAGGGGAACGTCAAGTGTATTCTGTGGCTATTCGTACGTAACGTACATATAGGTATGCATGACCACTGGTCATATGTTTTCGGCAGAGGGGAACGCCTGTCAATGGCAACTCCGGTTCGTTGAATTTTCTAAAGCTCCCAGTACACAATGGCCCATCATGGGCCAGTCGAAGGGACGCAGCTATGCGTTAGAGGGAGCTAACGATATTGCGATCTCCTTCCGTCGTATAGCTGTGTCCCTTAGACTGGCCCATGATGGGCCATTGTGTATCGAGGTCTTAAGGGTTGTGCATTACCCGGAATCGTGCGGCCGAAGGTTTCCGATTGGTTCCGATCAGATCCGAAGGTTATGCGACTATTTAAAAAAGTAGCTTTATTCATAGTAATCAGCTCAAAACACGAGACTTCCTTTTTTCGGATGTATTTGTTCAAATATTTAACAGCGCATGTTTTTGTTTGTTTTCGTGTGGTTTTAATTGCCGGTAAATAGATAAAGGTGATGTGATAATGCTTAGTGAAAATAACGGATAATATTCATTGTGAAAGTTGGACGGGTGTGTGTGCGTGTGTGTGTGTGTGTGTGTGTGTACGGACGATGGCAATGGCACGATCACAAAACTTTCTTTTGAAGTGAAATAAGCAGATCACGCCATAGTATGGAGGTTATAATTGTTATTCTACTACCATTTGGTCATTCTAATGTTAATTATAGTTTTGTCTACTCACAAATAACTCGTATATTAACGATAACAATGCAACAGAAGAGCTAGTTTTAGTCTTTGCTCAAGTCATTTAAATGTTTTATTTATTACATTTATTTACGTAACATTATATGAGGAATGGACAGAAACTAAAGTGTGTAGGTAATCAAATATAATATTACCATACTACTATATACTCGTACTATAATATTACGTATTAATTAAGTATTTTGAAGTAAAATAACCATTAGAAATATTTACCTAGCTGTCTGGGTTTCCGGGATAAGGTGGTCGCAAAACTGAAATTTATACCAAATTGCTCTGCTAGTTTTGGTCCACAAAGTTTATATATTAATTATATTCTAAAACTTTAATCTCCACTTAAAATATTGTACAATTAACTTTAAAATAGATAATTCGTGCCAAACATATTTAGTGCACTGCCTAAATCATTAATAAAACTCATCATAAACTTTTCCCGCCACAAGTTTTTTTCTTCATTGCGATAACATTTGCTAGGGCCGAATTCGAGGCGGCTATTAATGTTTAATTTTTAAAGGCACTATTTGTCAAATTACTTTTTTATGATAGTAGAATTGTTTCTTAGATATTATGGATCGCAACAAGACCAAACTTCCGCAGGAAAATTCATTTACGTTCAAGTTTTCCCCATATATTTGTAGCAGAACCGTCAGGTGGACGGAAACTGACCATGGACGGGAAACTAGCACAATCACCCTATATTTGAAATTATTAAACACAGGCTCTTGCTTTAGAACCTAATCTAACTTCCTTTCTTTTAGATTTCATTGTGATATTAAGAAGCCGGTGTCCGGAGTTAAATATTGTTAAAATCGAAGTCTTTTAATCTCACATAGAGTTAAATAAAAATGAATATTAAAAAATAAACGTTTTTTATTACTTAACCCAATTTCATTTCATTACTACCGTTTTCCTTAATAGGACTTAGCCTGTGTTATAAACTTATAACTTATTAACATTGTGTGACATTACTTGTGAATAAGTTGATCATTGACAAAATTGCATTTAGATCAATGGATAGTAAACTTGACTATACCGCGATTGATGTCACTGTGCTAACAAAAACATAACAGTACTTCACATCGGATCACCGGCTTTTGTTCTCATCTCTGGTCTGGCGCCCCGCAATGCCAGCTCGTCCCACTTGACTCCATCCAACGTTGGACAGTTTGTTTTGTTGACGATCCCGAACTTACTGTAAGTAGATCGCCTAAGTACCCGGAGAGATGTTGGCTCTCCATGTGTGTTCTACCGACTGTACAACGAGGAATGTTCTGAAGAACTTTTTTAACTGGTGCCACCGTCACGTTCCTATTACAATCGCACCTCAGGCCAAAGGAACAAAGTTCATCCTCACTTCCTAGACACTGGGTGTTTATACCAAAAATAAACGGGCATCTCGCTCGTTTCTGTCTAGAACGTGTGGAATGAGGAATTAACGGCCTCCTAGCCCAGTCGGTAGTGACCCTGCCTACGAAGCAGGAGGTCCCGGGTTCGAATCCTGGTCAGGGCATTTATTTGTGTGTCTATCACAGATTTCTTGAGTTATGGATGTTTTCTATGTATTTAAGTATTTATCCATATTTATCTATTATATATATAAACGTCGTCTAGTACCCATAACACAAGCCTTATTGAGCTTACTGTGGGCCTAGGTCGATTTGTGTAAGATTGTCCTATAATATTTATTTATTTATTTTAACTGCGTGCTGAGGTGTTTCCATTGCGTTTTGACATGGGGTTCTTCAAAAAGCGAGCGTACAGGGCTCTCAAAGGTCGGCAACGCATAAGCGGCCCCCTTGATGTTATTTATGTTCATGGGTGACGTTGACCGCTTCCCATTCCAAAAAAAAATATAACATATTCAAAATGTATTACCTATTAATGCTTTCATACTAACTCCTTAATAGACGCAATATTTATTAAACATTGCTGATCAAGCGAAAACATATTGTTACACGACTTACACGAGGCGGATGTCATTAGTATGTATTTACTTTATATTAACATGCTATTGTACATAGTCTCAAAGAGGAAGTTTACACCAGGAATAGACAACAATGTTTCCGTACATAAACAACAGTTCGTACAAAGCGGTTTACCAAGTGAGTTTGAATCCCTGAATTCATTTGCATTCGAACCTTTGGTAGAAACTGACATGATGCCTTCAGTCAACATATTCACAGGTAAATGGATTAATTAGAATCTTTAACTTATATATTTCAAACCCGCACAATTAACGTTGAAGGCTGGTAAAACCTTTTAAGTAACTATTTTTTTCCTTTATTTTTTCAGTCGTTTTATTTATCTGCTACTTAATATCGCTGGCTGCCAGTCATGGGCCACCTAAAGAGCGAGACCAAGAAGACATCTCCTTGGGGAGAAAGGTATGATGACTACCAAACAATTAAATCCGAGGGTCGTGTTCTACAAAGCAAAAATTTATAATTCGCTATGTACCTCTCTCCGATAAATACGGTTGATAGAGTGAGAGGTAAACAGCTAAACAGTAACTCGTAACTTGAGAAAATGTTAAGACCATAAAAAACTATTAAGACCTCGAAAAGTTTTCAAAATACTTGGTATTCGAGTACAACATTAAGGGTCAATACTTAAGTACTTTTAAAACGTAAAAACGCTATTTTTTAATTTAAAGGATACCAGGACACGTACTGAAAAAGAGGAGACATGTACTGAAAAAATGTTACTACATGTCCCGAGCAATAACTTAGTTTTTCCTGTAGCTCATATTAAAAAAGGTACCAAGTGGTCTAAAGGTCAATGTACAAATCGTTTCAGAATGGTGCCAAGTGGTGCAGCATGGCGAAGGTGTGCAGCCACGACCGCGTGCCCGTGTGCGGCGTCAGTCACTCCGGCGACGTGATGGGCTTCCGTGACCTCTGCGACATGTTCGACTTCAACTGCATCAGGAAGCGAAGTTTGTATCTCATTTGTTAAAACGCAGAAAACTTCTGAGTACTCGTCACTAAGTACTATCGGGTTCATAATTGCATACCCAATTCATCAATGAATTCATTCATAAGTTGGGTATGCAATTATGAACACGACTGTACGTGTCTGCTTTAAACATACGTCATTCGCAATAATGGTGAAAATAGGGTGTCAACTACTGGACATTACCTTGTCGAGCACTAGGATGTTTACCTTACATAGCATCGAAACATAAGAATTTGAGCTGACAACGAAAACATTATCACGCTCTATTGACTAAACAGAAAAAAGTACTGAGTTTGATTTCATATACTTGTTTTTGACTGTATTACTCTTGTATATTCACAAGCCGAAACACGATTGCTAAAAGTTAGTTCGATAGAAAGTAAGTCCGAAGTTGGGTCCTTTTTCCACTTATTTTCCTTAGCTTACGTAAACTATAAGATATTAAGCAATATAACCAAGTTAAAAATATGGTATTCAGGTTTATCTAAAAACTCACAGAAGCAAAATTAGACAAAACTTTATATATTTGCTTATTTGTCGTAATTTGTTTAAAAAGTCTGATCTTTAAGAGCGCTGCATATCTTTCTTTTGTGCACGGGAACCATAAACGTGTCTCTAACGGGTAGGCGTGGCTTGTAAGAATCGAGGAACGGCCATATATTTTTGTCGCTGGAATATGTTAAAATTTACAAAAACTTTCTTGAAAAATGTGTTATGTTTTACTTAAAACTCGGTGAAAACAGTTTTCAGTGCTACTGCTAAGTACAAAACAAAGTACTTAAAATTAAATATCATAACAGCAATGATACGTAACTGTAAGTTTAGCACAGATAAAACTAACAGGCCTTCGAAATGAAGAAGAATGTTTATCGAAAAGACATATAGGAAAATTAAATACTACTTCAGCCAATAACGTAATGATTGACTGAGTTATTGCTAAAGACGCTTAACGTTTCACAATCAGCATAATAAGTAGGTTTAGATACCTACAGAGTTTAGTTCGTTAGAAACTGTACTTTGGGTCCCTAATCTTAGTTTTTTTATATACATATCTGCTTCATTTCCAGATTACAAGCAAACCAACTGTCCAGCTGACAGAAACTTCCTGACCGTCTCCAGAAAGCCAACCAACATTTATTACGACGAATAACGGTGTTCATATGTACCTAAGTATAACATATTCATTTGCAAAGTTTATATCTATTTAATGTACATTTAAAAATAAATTATACCTACAACAATATGTCTCACTTTTATTTTTATCTACACTCATATTGTAAGTTCTCTAAAACATGTTCGAAAACGGTAGGCAATGGCTAGCATTACCACGACCGATTTTACTATGATAAGCTTTTTATCCGTGGCGGTAAGTTAATTTTAACTTTTCATGCTCAACTATTGATGTGTTATGAGTTTTGATAACATAATGTACACCTGCACCCTCCCGCGCATCCGCCGACAGCCCGACACAATCGAGTTGGCCATGGCTGTGCAATGGCGGCCATTCTATGGTTTCCGAATAATGCATTTAGAATAAATAATATGAGTGTAGATAAAGCGGTGTATGCAACTGTACGTAATTAGGCCTTAAAACACTCGTGTGATCTTATTATGAAATTCGCCTGCGGCTCATTTCATAAAACCACACTCATGTTTTAAGGACCCTTATTACGTAATAGTTACATAAACTACTATAACATAATCATTTGATTATCATCATTTTTCTAAAGTTAACCCCGTCTGTAATGGCTCATGAATAAGCTTCTCGTTATAGAGCAAAACATGTCGAGCAATATTCGACTTAAAAAAAACCGGCCAAGTGCGAGTCGGACTCGCGCACCGAGGGTTCCGTACAAACCTATATCAAGCAAAAGTTGTAGTATGTTTATTACTAATTTCAATTTAATACCTCTATGCGTTTACGAGGAAAAAGGTAGTAAGTTTAAAATTTTAAAACATTTTTTTTGAATGATTTTACTAAAAGTGTCTACTTTTCGTAATTTTTCCTTTGTCTGTGCTATATGAAATTACTTCGTGCCAAGTTTCAAGTTTCTGAGTTTACGGGAAGTACCCTTTAGGTTTTGAGTTTCTTGCGAGTACTTAGTTTCAAAATATGCGACTTAAATTGCTATGTCTTTTGATTGCGTTGACATAAAAGTTTGGTTTTGCTACATCTGAAAGGTCCTATAGCCTTGAATATTTGACATGAATTTCAATTTAATACCTCCACGCGTTTACGAGGAAAAAGGTAGTAAGTTTAAAATAAAATAAACCGGCCAAGTGCGAGTCGGACTCGCGCACCGAGGGTTCCGTACAAACCTATAACAAGCAAAAGTTGTAGTATGTTTATTACTAATTTCAATTTAATACCTCCACGCGTTTACGAGGAAAAAGGTAATAAGTTTAAAATTTAAAAAACCGGCCAAGAGCGTGTCGGGCCACGCTCAGTGTAGGGTTCCGTAGTTTTCTGTCCGTCACAGTAAGTGTCCCCACTTAAGAGTTTTTGAAAGCACGACATTTCATTGTGATTTTGTAGAAATTACAGGTACAATAAACACCTGCTTATACGGTTAAAACAAACTTAGTTCAGAAATTATTTTGTAATTTTTTTCAAAAACTATTCAACTGAGTTCTAGTTCAAAATAATTTTCCTAGGATGTTTTTATAAAGTTCTACTTTGAGATTTTTTTCATATTTTTAAAACTTATTGTTCAAAAGTTAGAGGGGGGGGGGACACATTTTTTTTTTACTTCTGGAGCGATTATTTCCGAAAATATTTACATTATCAAAAAATGATTTTAGTAAACCCCTATTCATTTTTAAATACCTATCCAACAATATATCACACGTTGGGGTTGAAATGAAAAAAAAATCACTCCCCACTTTACGTATAGGCGTATAAGGCGTGCAAAATCCCTAACTATTTTCAAGAAACACCTTAAGGAGTATTATCTATCTCTCCCTTAACACAAATGTTTGCTGAGTGTATTTTTATTATTTTATTTTTATTTACTCTGTGTATGTAGTATATGTATGTTTATTGATTATTTTATTTGTGTATGTTTATGTATAATTAATCTATTGTATTATATGTTATTTGTTATTGTTTACTGGATTTTCACTGTTTCTTTTGCCTTGCACCTACTCATACAATTATTTTCGACTAGATTTCCGCTACCCTAAGGTTGTCTGGAAGAGATCGCTCTCTAGCGATAAGACCGCCTGTTGACTGCCTCTACTTTTAATCTGTGTACTGTACTGTTATATGTTACTGAGGTGTGCAATAAACAATATTTGTATTTGTATTGTATTGTATAGGGGAGGTACCCTAATAAAACATTTTTTTCCACTTGATATACATATTAGTACCAAATTTCAGCTTTCTAGTGCTAACGGTCACTGAGATCATCCGCGGACGGACGGACGGACGGACGGGCAGACATTGCGAAACTATAAGGGTTCCTAGTTGACTACGGAACCCTAAAAAGAATATTTTTTTGTATGATTTTAATAAAAATGTCTACTTTTTGTAATTTTTCCATTGTCTATGCTAGATGACGTTGCTTCGTGCCAAATTTCAAGTTTCTGAGTGCACGGGAAGTATCCCGTAGGTTTTGCGAGTCCCGAAAAACTCTAAAATTTGCAGCATAAACGACTTTTTATTGCGTTGGCTTTTAAGTTTGATTTTTTTACAGCTCCAAGGGACAATAGACTTGAGTATTTGATATAAATTTCAGCTTGATACCTACACACGTTCCTGAGAAAAATGGTCTTGACAGACAGACAGATGGACAACAAAGTGATCCTATAAGGGTTCCGTTTTTTCCTAAAAACGTGAACCCGAACCCTAAAAACGTGAGTTATTACCCGTTATCTAATATATCTGAGTCTCACGAAAGTTTAGTGTTTAAATTATATTAAATAGTGGCCAAATGGCCAGACGAGGGAAGTAGATGTAGGTGACCTACTATTATTGAAAGTCATATATTATTATATATTATATTATTGCAATAAGAATCAATTATTATTACGGCTTCTTCGTGGAGCCTGGGGTCCGCTGGGCAAACACCAACCAGAAGGCCTAGCCAACGTGCCAATCGTTTGCGCTCCGTAGCAAACGAAACACAACTGACACTGTCGCACTAACATGGAAGAGTATTGGAGTTACGTTGGAATATTTTTCAAGCAAATTCAGATATTTCTGATTCAGATATTTCTGATTCAGATGTTTATGAATACGGCCCCAGGGAGCGTTAACTATTGCCACATTGGCTAAGCCTCCAAATCCCGTGAAATAGCGTACGCTAGTGTTTTCACACAAGCTGACCTTACAACTTTGAGGGAAATCTACGCCTTATCGTGATTAGATCCGGTATGACAGAACATTTGAGAACATATAGATGTTTTGTCATATCCATTTCCATATCATAAGCAAAACTTCCTGACTTCGATATTATTAAAAGAACACAACTTATAAATTATTTTTCCAACGTAAAAATACATCTACCTATTTAAATCTCGGAAGAAAATATGAATAACCTATATATTGGATAAATTCTACTTCTTTCATGTTTCTAACTATGAGATCGATCAAGTACTCATTTTTAGCCAATGCTATAGATAAATATTACTCTTTAAAGCTTTTGAACGTCAAAAACTAACACGATTAAATAAAAAGCCAGACACTTTTAATACCGGAGGAGGAATTGTTATAATAATAGGTAAGTCTGGAATACGGAAATTCATACCGTGAAAATCCTTGACAATGCCTGATTAAATTAACAAAAATATCTGTCTCGACATCGTTAAACTAGGTTTTCTTATACGTATAATATAATTAATAATTTAAACTAAACAAATATTGTTTCGTTATTATACGTCGCAACGGCAACTTCAAAAGTGTTCAATTAATATTAATTTTAATCTTCACTAAATAAACTGCGACAGGTTGTTAATTTCTGACAACAAAGCAAACCTGCTAACACTTTATTGACGTCCTCGAAAACAATTGACGGAAATTGAACCACCCCTACAACCAAAGCCCCGCCCCCCTCTACACGCAAAGACAAACTTTTCCTTTACTGATATTTAAGTCTTTCTTTATCGAGATAACTAATCTTCTCGGTTAACAATTTTAGACCTAGAGGTATTATGCATAAATACAAAAATAGCCTGGCAGAGGAACGTGTAATATAAGTCTGCCTTTGTCATTGTTCTTGGAACACGTAGAACAATATCCGGTAATTGTATTTTGTTACAAGTGTTATTAGTCCCGCGTCTTCAGAGTATTCTCAACGCATTTAATATTGGTTTATTGGACCTCATGTATCTCAGACAGCCACTCTGGTTTCTTATTTGCGCAATATCCGTTCAAACTCATCTAGTACCACCGGAGGATACGGTAAGGTTTTTTCTAAGCTGCGTGGAAACTGCAAAGTTTTTTGTTATTTTTAACTTTTAAAATAAACATATAATATAAATAATTATACTTAAATATATTATGTAGTTACGTCTTTTACTGAGTCAGTTATTCTTATTTAACTATTGATATGTTTTTCTTATTTAACTAAAAAATAATAATTTTAAGCAAAAAAGAACCGACTTCACTTAGCCTCCAAAGCAAATGCTCGAGCTGCTGTAAAAAATACTTAAATCACTATAGGTGTGCCTATAATAGTTGAAGAGTTCCCTCGATTTCTCCAGGATCCCATCATCAGATCCTGACTTGGTTACAATGGGACCAACTGTGAAGTATACTCTTTCAAACAAAAAAATAATTTTCCAAATCGGTCCAGCCGTCTTCGAATAATCGGTGAACATACACAAAAAAATAGCAAAAACAAAGATCCCGACGAATTGATAACCTCCTCCTTCGAAATCTTGAAGTCGGTTGAAAACGTACTAACAAGCTATTCACTTATTTTGCATATATACATATAGTAGGCTTCTATTTGTTTGACGATTGGTAAAGAAAGTTTAATCGTGTTTTTTATAGCAACGGAAGCACTTTCAGCAGTCCCTAGTAACCGTTTTTGGCCAATTGAGAAGTATGTAGGTAAACCCCGTATTTTTTTTAAATTTCAACTAGCTGTCTTTGTTCAAACATTCTTTTCATGGCATGTGAGATAACACACCAAACAAGTACCCAATATTATTTCAGGAGGCACTCGATCAGATGAAGAAGTGGTGCGAGTTCGCGTACTCATGCTTCCACGACAAGATCTACGTGTGCGGGCGCGGTGTAATGCAGACGCGCACCTTCCTGGACGTGTGCGATATGTACGAGTACTCCTGCGAGACCAACCAGAGTATGTAAAAGTTCATTAAAGAAGTGGTACGAGTTCGCGTACTCATGCCTCCACGACAAGATCACGTAGATCTTGCGGGCGCGGCGTACAGAGGACGCGCACCTTCCCGGACGTGTGCGACATGTACGAGTACTCCTGCGAGACCAACCAGAGTATGTAACAGTTCATTAAAGAAGTGGTGCGAGTTAACGTCCTCATGCCTCCACGACAAGATCTACGTGTGCGGGAGCGGCGTACAGCAGACGCGCACCTTCCTGGATGTGTGCAACATGTACGAGTACTCCTGCAAGACCAACCAGAGTATGTAACAGTTAATTCACTGCACATCACAGCCAATAGAAATAGCAATATGACACGTGGATCTGTTCTAAAAATTCTGTTTGTCTCTTTTTCCTACATTCTTACCTAAGTTACAGTAAATTGTGTTAACTTGATTCGGTTGGATTAGTGACGGCGGTAAGTCCTCAGTGTACGTGAAAACAATAAGCTATTGGATTTAAACGCTTCTATACTTATAAAAATAATAATCAGTGTTTTTTTTTTCAGTTTTTGTTAAGATTAAGGAGACAGACTCTGAACCTCGGTGCCCCAACCCAAGCAAATTAGGATGAAATAAAGAAACATTGTTATAATTAGTTGTAATTATCGTTTAAAGTTTACTTCACTGTTAAGGCAAGCTATTATTATTACCAGTAAATAATTATTTACACTGATTAAAACTGTCATTTACAATAAAATCTTTTTATTTTTGTACCTTTTTCCTTGATTTTTGTCAAAGACTTGGTTTGCAATTTTTTACAATGGAGAAATCTGAAATATAAAAGGTATTGTTGAATAAATATGTCGAACAAAAAGGCTTTTAGTAGAACAATTATGGTGTCAATATAATTATATTCAAAGTTCCTTCTTAAAACTATATAACAAAAATAGGGCACGCCATCGAAGCTAAAATTTTAAATGTGAAATTAGGTATGTACTTATGCTAAGTTAAAAATCGGTTCTATATAAGATACAGATCGATTTGTTACAAATTCTGTACTTACTGTACTTCCAATAGCAATTTACTTGGAACATGTGACAGAGATCGTAAAATCTTCCGTATCCAAAGTTGTCGTCGAATGCACATATAGGCTTTAGAGTTCGCTTACAAAGTACAGATAGCTCGCACCAAGGGTTTTTAGCTGTAGATGTGATGCGTGGTACTGACTCAACTTTGCCATCAGCCGAACGCCTAGTAAACTGAAACGATGAAATACCTTTGGTATGCATTAATGATCATTCTTACAGTAAATATAGTTCACCGTGTAAAATATGCCACTTGTATAAAACAGGTGTAAGATGCTGTTCGTCTTTTCAAACGTTATTTCAACAAACAGAAAAGAGTAGGTACGGACATAGAAAGTAAGTATAACTTTTCATAGCATTTATTTAAAAAGGTAATTTGTATATTAATACTTTAGATCAAATGCTATTAAATATAACCATAATGTGTTAAAAAAAATTGTACCTATCAGACTAAATTATTATAGGTACCTAAACGTTAATGATTAATTATGACTGTTTATGACGGGTTCACGAAAGGACAAGAAATAAAGCAAATAAAAAGTGTGTTAAACCTTTATTCTAAACTTTACATAAGTGTTCAAAACATTTGGAACTGTTTGTGATAGTCACTCCGTAGGTTAATTGAAAGAGTTATAATAAAACAGAATCATAATAACGCCTGATAAAAAGATATAGCAATATAACACAATCATCTGTAAAGTGTTTCATGCTCACAAAAATCACCCGGGTGAACACCTGATCAAAAATCACCTGATCATTATTAAACTTTTGAATCAAAAAGTGATTTTATTTTATGTCGCCATCTTCATATCGTGATTGTACGATTACATGAGGCTCGGAATTATGGCTAAATTCCTTTTCTGCTAAATTTTTTACATAATTCCCATACAATGGAATTACTCTGCCTAGTCTTGAAAGTGGGCTCTCGGTCCGTTCAGGAGTATTGATTTTGCTCGTAAAAGACCGTCTACCATTATAGGTTACCTTTACTTCTTCAGGCATTTCGGGTTTTTCTACTGTTCTACTAATATGCTCCACCAGCCTCCTGGTCACTGATGTAGTTTTAGTGACCATCCGGAGAAGTTGTTCCAATGCCTGTGAGTGCTGTATCAACTTCTCTTCGACAAACGCGTCATGGTCAGCATGGGATCCCTGAGACGTCACATCGCGCTTACGAATATTCTGGCAAAGCAATTAAATACTTACTAGCAATACTGAAGTTAAGTTAGGGCCAAACGGCATTCAACCACAGCCCTCTGCCACGAGACCTTGGCAGAAAACCGAGATTTTAAACCATGTAGCCCGTGGTTGATGCCAAATTCTACATTATCTTTAAACGCCCTTGGTGGCTAGGCATGCTCTGCCAACCGTTGGCAGAAGCGGTTGGTTGGTAACCGTCTAGCCGCTTGTTGTAAACCCCGCGAACAACAGTCGCGCCGCTGCACGCACCGAGTGCAGACGAGTCGCGAATGCTTACGGTAAAATGTACATGATATTATGTTTTAAGTTAAAAATGTATTTTGTCGTTTCTACTTTCGTATACTATATAAGTTTACAGCAAATAAAATTTCTGATTTCTTAAATGATTTTTTTCCTCAGTTGCACTCAAAAGTGCATAACAAACATCAATCTTTCGGAATTTCAGTAAACAAAGGAGCCATGGCATCTCCGTAGATGTTCCGTGCACGTTTGCTCAGCACAAATGCTTCGACCACACTGAAGTTGGGCGCTGATTGTCAGCCATATAGACGCTCCCTTCAACCAAGGTCACGTGGCAGAATCTGCGGCTATCTGCCGTCTGGCCCTAACTTGATAGTCCGAAATGTACGAATGGTAATGTTGTAAAACGGAGGAAAATATTAATATTATAGAGTAGAGTGCTTACCGTTGGTCGTATAGGATAGACCAGAAAGTCCTCAAGGAATTCATCTGTCGTCGCAGATTCGTCAACTAGCAACTGATCTGATGAAGATGCTAACATCAACAGTGATATAACTGAAACAAAAACAATTGAATACGTTATTGTTGCATATATTTTATTTATTTGCTATAAACTAGTTTCTTTGTACAGTCATCGCCAATAGTATCTACTGTAGCATGACGCTACGTTTATCGTACGACATCTGTCGACTTTCTTTAGAACTTCTGAACTTCTGTGTCTAAGGGAGGTCTAAGGCTAGGTCACGGTTGATATATTAAAAAGCGTACATTGTGATTCACGGCATTACGGGTAGGTGGCGCTTATATCAGTCCGCATTTTGTGATACACGACAGACAGTTATAAAATTGAGATATTATTCGCGCTAATTTTGAATATGAATTTTTGAGGTATTCCAGATTGTCAAAAAAGGAAAAGTTGATTTTGATTGAGTGTGTCAGATGGACGAGGAGATTTTTAAAGAAAAAAAACATATTTTGGTTTAGTCTGAGGGTTTTGCTATAATTTGCTTAGTTGCAGTGCGATCTATTTCTCTAGATCTTTGCGTTCAAACATTATATAGCAAGTGCTAATACATTATTGAATTAAATACAAATTCTTCTTAAACCAAATACGTTGCCGGACAAAAAGGCCACCAGTGGGACCGCCTGAGCCGGAAGGACTCCGGAAGGCGCTTGTGGGTGCTGGACCGGCGAGACGGTCTGCAACCGCGTTTTTCGCGTGATTCTTCACCGTCGTCGGAGAATTAGAGCCCACATCCAGCGGGCTCTCCAAGTGAGAAAGAGAGTTCAGCGAGCTGTTGGGTCCGCCTAAACCAAAGGGGACGCTTGCCCACGAACTCTATTCAAATTCAACTACAGCTTTAGCCATCCTGTCTTTCGAGAATATCATATTATTTACATTTTTTTAAAAACGTTATAAATCCGATTCCTTTTTTTTGTATCCAGTGTTTTTGTGCCATAATAGCTTTTTTTTGTTGTTTTGCTAAATTCTTCCCAAAATTCTAATTGCCTCGTTTGACACGCCCTTATGGCCCTACAAATAAGAGCGTGTCACTTATTTTTGCGGCCTTCGTGTAGGAAGATACTATTGCCGGTGACTGTACGTACGGTCGTGGACTTTAAACGAGCCATTTAGAGTTCACATTACATTTGAAATTACATAGAGTAAGTATTAAACAACAGAAAATAGCTGGCACCGTAAATGTCTCAACAATTAAAGTCCGTGACTGTACTGTCGACGTCAAATAGATATTTACAGATTTGCATCTTATATACAAAGGACTACCTAACCAATGAGCACAAAAAGTACTTCCAAATTTATTTCATGATCTAGCAATGATTCTGTTATGTTTATCTATGTTTACAATCATTACATCTCTGTCACTCTCGTTGTTAGAAAATTATAGTTTGTCTCTGGTGGTGCGCGACTAAAAAACAATTTTTCTCAAACATGCAATGAAATATTCTCTTTGCGTTCCTTTATAGACTCGGAAGTATCCTTTTTCGGGCGCAGCTTTTTCAGGCCTAGGCCTTCAAAGTAACTTTTTTTTGTTTCGACGTCCAACGTCATCCAGACAGCGTCAGATGGCGGGAGGTTTTATGAACAGCTGATTTTAACTTTTTAATTTTTAGTTCATGGTCGCTTTTTAGATTGAATAAAACATTGTCCTTTTGGTTTTTTATTTTATTTTATTTCATTGCATGTTTGAGAAAAGCACTATACATGCCTCGGCGTGAAAACGGATTCACGGCCTCGTATCTTTATCCGAAATCCTTGTTTTCCCGGCCTCTGATGTAATGTACTATTGTCACAGAATAACTAATAGTACTACCGTACAGAAAATTCACTCCTTAACAAAAGTCAGATTTAGGTATAAAATTATACCTATACTCGCCGCCTGCAAGCAAAATTAAAACTTATAACCGCGCACGAACCGTGAATCTTCTTTGCGCGCCGCAGTTTTATGACCGAGCTGTGAGCGTCGGCACGGGGTTGTCACTTGACAAGTTTTTGTACCTATACCTACTGATTTATTATATTAAAGATAAATATGTAGGAATTACAAACGTTGATTATGTAAACATGAAATTTTTATAGATATTATGTCTGATTCTCACGGAAGTAGGTATGCCACAGCCGTATTCCTTTGAAAATATGTCGGTTAGTTCCTAATACTTATTGTTTCTGGGCAACCGATATTCAATAAATTAAGGATTTTTATTTTAACTATTACTAAGTAAGGACTTCGGGACCTTTCAATATCGTCCGGAATTTAAAAATGTTATTTCTGCTTCCTTGTTCTTCCGTTTATTCAGACATCCCTAAATACATCATTTATACGGATTAGATCGAGATAGGTTTCGAAGCCATTGTGTATTTTAAATTTTGCGCGAGCGCCACGTGACGCGAGTATCGTGCGGTGCGAGTGGCAGCCCACTGCCATGCCATACGCCTGCCCGGGAGGCGCGCCGGCCAAATGTACCTAAACTGCGTAGTGTAACCCCCCTGCTATTCGACGACAACAACGTACAAGGTGCAAAGTGCTAAAAGGTTCGAACTACGTAAGCTGCAGCATAATGATCTAGAAGTCGAAACCTATCGCCTGGTATAAAAATTATCTTAAAATGTCACTTAGTATAGATTTTTAAATGACGCATACAGTGCCATCTGACTCAAAAGTTAGTATACTAACACGAACACGATTCCAAGTGCCACATCGAATCGTACTCGATGAATGCCATCTCTCTCACTCGCGCGCACGGAGCGCTATTTACCACATCGCACTCAGTTCGCGGCCGACCAGCTAGTCAACAGTTGTGAACACTAGATGGTTTTCTATGGAGGTATGTAATATTTATTTACGTTTTACTTATATTTTTGTATTTATATGTTTAAAAATGTGTAAAGTGTTCGATGTGACACATATAACTACATACGTTTAAAGTATTATTTAAGAGAACTACGTACGCAGGACTGTCTGTCACTTAGAACTGTATACGTTATTATCATAGCTATAGTTAACAAAGTTTGTAAATCTATGTGCTACTTAGAATTGTTTACGCCATTTAATCAGTCACTTAGAACTTTTTATCTTTTTGAATTTGTTTTTGGACACACTCAAAATAGTCATATCTGTCATTGTCAAGTGCTAATTTAAATATTAAAAAGCGTAAGCATAATACAATGTAATGTAAAATAATGCTATGCTATGTGTAATAAACTAACTATCACAGATTAAGGTTTTATACGGGCAGTTTTGTTGTATAGCTAATCTTTATTTTGATCACTGTTTACTTTGCACCAGTAATACAGCTTTACATGTAAGTATATGCACATAGTGTTAAAGCTTAATTTATGTTGCTTTTAATATGCATGGTATTTGACTTTCAGAGTCTCTAAGGATAAACGAAGAAGGTTCACTATTGTCTTGCAGAAACTTTTTTGACATATATTTGTTTTGCATAATGATACTTAGCTGAAGTTTGGCAGAAACACCTTACGCAGAGTAAATATGCTTTGGCATAAATCATATCACAGATTTTTATAATATCGAATCTTATATTGGCATAATGTTGATGGGCATAACTGTCTTGTAAACGAATAGTATTTTCGCAGATATTTTTTTTTGCATAATATTTAGGCGGCTTAAAGTTGTCAAGCCGAATAACATTTGATTACAAGATAGACTTCATTGTTTTATCATATTGTACAAGACATGCGGGATTGGATGTATTGCTCATAAGAACATAAAGTTTTTTCCGCGGGGGGCGCAGTTGTAACCTAACCTAATCCACTTTTCTGGCATTAGTTTATTGCCGCGGGGGTCGCAGTTCTAACCTAACCCAATTTTCTGGCAACATTAGGTTCCTGTGGGGGGTCACAGTTCTAACCTAGCCTATCCCACTTTTCTGGTTTCGCTCGTCGTCGTACCTAACGAATACTCTGGGACTGTATTTCCTTTTTGGTAGCGAGTCGGGTGTGTTGGGGATGCAATAATCAAATAATCCTATTATGCCATAGCAAATTTGGTGAGACTTATATTCAACTACGTAAAATTTACTTAACCTACTTTCCTACTAGCAGAAAATAATTATGCTTTTGTAATAGTATGCTATAGGATTATTATGGTACATTAAATTATGCTAAACCAAAGTCGGCCAAAGTAATGTTCTACAAAACAATGTGCTACAAAATGTGTCGTATGCGTGGTAGTAGTAATGCCAACTATACCTTTATGCCAAATTACCATTCGACCGAAAGTGTTTCTGCAAAACATGTTATGCCAAGTGTATTTCTGACTAATATTATTCTACCAGATAAGGGTAACCCGAGGAATTATATAGAGCACTGACAACTGCGTTGGAGGAGCCAGAAGATACGCATTCGACTAATACAAACATATCAAGTCAATCTGAAAATCAAATCTCAAGTCAAGTCAGACAATACCGCGATATAACAAACAAACACATGAATATTGGATAATTTATCCCAAAAAAGTCCAATGTGATTTATGTCATCAATTTAAAAATCTACGGAGAACATCTGAGAAGGAAATATCTAATTATGAAAACCATTTAAAATTTTAATGTTATTGCATGCGAAAAGACTTGTTTGAATACGTAATTTTGTCAGAAAGACTGATAAAATCATGTGCTGTTAAAGAAGATTGATCGATCAATATTAAAACATAAGGTAAATAAGTAAGAACAATGTTAAAAAATACTCCTTTTTTCCTGATTAATGCCGTGATTAAGACTGATATGTAAGGTTTTAGTAACAGGTTTACATTTTTATTACATTTTATTGAATAAATAACACATCTAATATACTTTTACTTTTATTTAGTACTTTCTACATAATTATTGAACTATAAAACTAATGTCGAATATGATTCTATCTGCAAAATGTGTCAAAATTATAATTATGCAGATTTATACAGAATGTTTATGCACCCAAAAATAAAATATAAAATTGTGCGTTAAAAATATGGTATATAATTTTAAAAATAAGCGAAATAAATGAGTTAAATTTGATGACTTAATTCACATATAGAATCTTTTACAGTGAGTCGCATACTTTTTTTACAGGTATAATATTCTAAGTCCCAGATAGACCTACATACGTAGATTTTATAGAAAATTGTAACCAAGTATAATGTTCTAAGTACCAGATAGACCTGCTTACGTAGTTCTTAAATAAAATTGTAACCAAGTATAATATTCTAAGTGGTAGATAGAACAGTATACACAACGGTAAGCCAATAGTTCTAACTTAATCTAGTGGACTATCTGCATTTTTTCGAAAACTACCATTAAATTGAGTTATATGAAAATAAAATAAGCAATAAAATAAAATTATAATCATGTGTGCCAAGTTTCAGTTTATTATCTTTAACACGAAAAAAAGTATAAGGATTCTACTTCTGTTTTGCTCTCCTGTAAAGTTGTCATTTCTCAATTAGAATCATATACGTTGTTGTCGTCGTATTGTGAAGTCCACTCATTTTAATTACTTCAATTTTGAAGCGTGCAATAACCCATCCGTAATTATTATATATATTATATATTACCTAAGGTGCAAGAATGTAAAGATATCTTTGACGTCTACTGTACATTATAGTAGTTTATGTAACTGTTACGTAATAAGGGTCCTTAAAATACGAGTGTGGTTTTATGAAACGAGCCGCAGGCGAGTGCTTTATCTACACTCATATTATATATATTAAATTAAGTGTTCGGAAACCATAGAATGACCGCCATTGCACCGCCATGGCCAACTAGATTGTGCCGGCGGTCGCGCGGGCGCGTGCCGTTGGTCAGGAAGGAGCAAAGGATTTACATTATGTTATCAAATTCGATGTTCGGAATTTAAAACTCATAACGTATCAATATATGAGCATGTAATGTTAAAATTACGTTACTGCCACAGATAAAAAGCTTATCATAGTAAAATCGGTTGTGGTAATGCTAGCCATTGCCTACCGTTTTTGAACATGTTTTAGAGGACTTACAGTGTGAGTGTAGATAAAGATATTTATACAGTTAAATTGCTAATAATTTAACAATGCTACTGATACAGTGGGAAATTACACGTTATTCGCTTAGATACGTATTTATATAATATTTGTTATCCAAATAATACAGCTATTTTAAATCTATAATGCTTTCATTTAAAACTAGCATGAGCATTTATTAGTAGTACACAAGTTAAAAAAAATTAAAAAACTCACCGACACATATGGGCAGCATGATGCTTTGTTACTCGACGAATACCCAGCACGGCGCTGCTCCACTTATAGTGTCGGATGTTATACTTTTCTGTAGCACAATTAGTTTTGATCCTATTTCAGGCTTTTTTTAATTATTTTTTAGGCATTAGCAGAATACAAATAGTAGAAAAATACAGAAAAAGGAAAAAAATATAATAAAAGGAAATTCCAACACCAGACACGACTGTAAGAATTAAATTATGTATGTAGTGCATAATAATTTCCGAATACCTCCGAACGCCGTTGGCATGTCAATAGCTATCGTATTAATTGATGACATTTTTATATTTATTAAATCGGAAACATTATACGAAAGTTAACTACAACAGATAAAGTTTTGAAGTATACTTACTACATACACATGTTTTAACAACAACCATCGCGTTCAAACTACATACATAGAGAAACTGTAAACAAAACTCGTATTACGGCAAATATCTAAATTAGAGGTAAGTACCTAAATAAGTAATAACCACTCCCTTTAATTTCTAAACTGAAATTGACTGAGGAAACCGGATAAACAAAAACTTATCCAAGTTTTCACGATCCAAAGGATGATGCACTACATTTGTTTCAAAGGTACTTCGTTTGTCCCGAAACATTGTACACAAGCAATTTATGTATTACCTGTTAACATTTGTGGAAGCACCTCAAAGCTTGTGTTGAAATGGTATACAAACAGAAACGCCCACGTCCGTGTCGGAGCAAATGAAGTCCTGGGAAATTCAAAGGTCACCTGTATCTCGGTCGCACGTGACTAAGCTTGCTTACTAATTAAACGTGACCCTTTGATTTCCAGAATAACTTTAAACTTTGAGTTGACGTTCAATATATGTTGTAAAGGATAACTTACGATAATATTTTCGCTTTCTGATAGTTTAAGAATCATAGTCTAAGAAATCAATTTTTTTCAACTTTAATTTCAATACATTAGGTATCTAATAAAGGGACGTGATATATAATGTAGTTACCTAGTTACTCGTCTGAAGGGTATAAACTACAATTACAAGTAACTGTGAGATTAGCAAAATGTGTACTTATAAGTTATAGGTAAGTACCTACTACTTAATAAAAAACTCTGGTAGCCTGGCGTGACGGTATAAGACGTCTGACTTTTAATCCGGAGGTCTCGGGTTCAAACCCCGTCTCGTGTACCACAGAGTTTTTTGGAACTTATGTAATCATTTGGTATTTACCAGTAGCTTTTCAGTGAAGGAAAACATTATCAGGAAACCGGACCTAATCCCAATAAGGAAGTCAGATGGCAGTAGCTTCCATTAAACGTAGTGCCTGTACCGATTCGTGGTATTAGATTGCCAAGCGGACCCCAGCCTCAATTGTGCTGTGGCAAAAGCCGGGAGGAACGCTAGGAAAAAAATGGAGTTTAAACGTAGAAGTAAATAAAGAGGCGATCTGACTACACTGAAATGTGGTACCGTATTACTTCAATGATATTGAAAGTTAAAATTATGCTAAGGTCAACTCTGTCTCTCAAGACCTATATAAAGATAACCTACTTTAAAAAGGACAAAATAAAAGTAAAATAAAAAAAATTAAAAACCCCCCCCACAAAAAAAACTCTAAAAACTAGCAAATAATATTTTATACCTATTATAATTATTATCGTCACATATATTATGTAAGTTCAAATATTTTTATTTTCCAAGCTAAGTGACAAAAATCTGATAGCCGTTGTTGGAAAAATACTACACCTGTTTTTCTCACTTTTTCTCACTTATTAGCGGTCCCCCGACGACGCGACGACGCTTGGAAAATAAATATATTTGAACTTACATAATATATGTGACGATAATCATTAATCATTATAATAGGTTTAAAATATTATTTGCTAGTTTTTAGATTTTATTTTTTTGTTTCGGGGGGTTTCTTAAATTTTTAATTTTACTTTTTTGACAACCGACAATGATGTACTCTTGACTTGAAAATTGAACACAAATAATGCAATGTGAGCTGGGATAGTAAAGTTATCGTCAAGTTAAGTCAAGAGCAAAATTAATATTATCTCTAATCTGCTGTGTTCAAAATCACGAGGATCAAAACTAGTGAGTTTTGGTATGCATGAGAGAATGTGATTTAGAGTTATTAGGCGCTCCTGATAAAATTAGGAGCCGTGATACGCTTTTCTAGTTGGCGAGTAAAATGGCTTTCGCCACGCTTCCTCACAGTGACAACCGTAGCAGCTACTACAGCAATTTCCTATATGATAACTATTGTAAAAATTTATACATAGTAATAGAAACATAATTTACTTTAAATAATTTGAATATTTGCTCAAGAACAATGAAAATGTCTTCATTCAGAGGACCAATCATCACTACAGACAAACATCACTAGAGTTTTAAGTTTAAGTTTCAAGTTCCAACTATAAATACGTTGGTAAGTAAATATTATAATTTTTAATTGGTTCTCATATCTTAACCGTTACCTAAATATGGTCGTTACGTACTACGACCGAAAAGTTCTACGGTAGAACCATTATTATGTAAAATTGTAGAACTAGTACATAATTTACAGAAATAAAATACAAGACTAATCAATCGACATTACAATTTTCGCGCCCTCATATCTAGCGGTGTCTCTGATCTGAAATGCAATAAAAATCCGAACTGAAATAGAGACGTATAACGCAATAGAAAATGATTTGCTTGCAGATCGTAAGTTTTTATGGGCACTGAAATGCAATAAACTTGTGCTTGTAACTTAGCACTACCGATATGAGTCGTACGACTTGTACGTGTCGTATGTGCACTGTAATTAATCATTAATATTATGAAGTTGCAATATGGTCATTCTATTAGGTAAGTATGTTAGTACGCCGCACTTAATGGAGAATCGTTTACTAAAAAGTGAATTTGTTTTGTTTTCAGCAATTATAATTTATCTCACACCAGCTGTCGTCGCTCACAGTGAAAGTATAAAGGTATGAATCGCATTATCAACAGGTAAAGTTAGATTATGTTGCCTCAATGTAGATACTTGTAGGTACTTTTATAGTTAAATAATTCATTTGGCATATTTTATTGGGTTTCTACTCAGAATCACGAGCTCTTTCAATCCTAATAAGAAGAAGCAATGTCCTAAAATTTACACCATTCCGTTACTATTTTAGTATTTTCACTTCCGTTACAAACAAGGTAGATATAAAAAATTGTAACGGAACGGTAAAAAAACTTGGGCAGCCTGTATTTTTTATTATAATCCATACTAATATTATAAGTAGGAAAGTGTATGTGTGTGTTTGTTTGTTTGTTTGTCCGTCTTTCACGGCAAAACGGGGCGACGAATTGACGTGATTTTTTAAGTGAAGATAGTTGAAGGGACGGAGAGTGACATAGGCTACTTTTTGTCTCTTTCTAACCCCCCACTTCCCTAAAATGGGGGGTGGAAGTCTGTATGGTTTGTTACCCCGAATTTAACGCGAGCGAAGCCGCGGGCAAAAGCTAGTGGATTATAATTCTTTGATGGTATAAGAACCGAAAAAGCTCGTGCTGCTAGACATCACCATAAAATGTCATTTAAAAAATTACGGGACAACTGTTTATAAAATGGTCCAGGTCCTAAATCAAATTAATTCAGTAGACATAGATCAATATAAAAATATAGGTACTTCACTTAGTTTGAACTGAATGAATAAATAGGCTAAATCTTTTAGAAGCGAGTGGGTAGGCGTGAAGCTTTCAGTCGGGTAATTCAATTCACTTTGTGACTCGATACAAAGAGACTTGCGGCTGACTCGAGCTTATCTCTGAACGCCTCGTGCACACGAAACTTATTTCTAAGAGTTAGTTCTAGATTACTGTTCGTTATCGTATGGTTTTATAATTTATTACTTCTTCTAGAAAATAGTAGTAATTAAATTTGGCTGACAATCAAAATCAAAATCTGTCTAATAGTAAACTTTGATCCGTTTGGCAGAGGATAGCAAGAGTTAGGCAGGGGGTTTCAATAGGTAGTTTCAGTGTCTAATTAAGTATATTCAAGCAATTTTTTATATTACGGTAGGTATCTACTTAATTAGGTAAGGACTAAATATCTGTACGCCATTGACTGTCGTATCTACACGTACAGATGTAACACATTACACATGGTGTAACCAGATTCAACTTTTAGTTAGACCTTAACAATAGTGTGCCTGTTGGTATGGCTGTTTAGTGCCGCATTGTTTTAGTGCGGGTGTTTTAGGCGACGCGTGCAGCGTTGCATCGAGCTCAAGGGATTTGAGCATCGGTCACTGAGGCCACTTGCATACATACGTTTGAACCTATTTGTTTAAGAGGCTGACAACACCCGATGACCTTCAGATTGACTTTACTCAAACAGTTTTTTAGCTATAACTACTTGTTTGGAGAAACAAAAAAAAATATGTTATTATTCGTTATATTTGGAAGAACTTCGTTAATTCTGATACACGATTGGACGAAATCGGCTCCATAGAAAATAATTCCAAAGTTACATCTTAAAATTTGCTTTAAACAGTGTCTTTAGTTTCTCTACTTATACGTTAACTAAGGACAAAATTCCACCCCACTAATCCTTAAGACTTCGTTGTTTTATATTTCTTAATTAATGCGTAGTTTTTATTAATTCATCATTTTGCTAAATTTGCAATGAGCTCCCATACAAATCGTAACAGTTTTTCTCTTTCACTCGCGCTGAAAAAGATAGGTAGGGAATTTAGCTGTTGCCAGCCCCTTAACATGGAAGCACTGCAAGCTCCGCCGGTCGCACAGTGGAGCCTGCACTCAGTATTTTTGCATCCTTAAATTACTTATAGCATGAGGAAGAATGCAAGATCGCCGACCTATGCATCCACGACAAGGTGCCCATGTGCGGCATCGACTCGTGCGGCGAACTGCGCACCTTCATCGACACCTGCGACATGCATGAGTTCAACTGCGATAGTAAAAGAGGTACGATCAAAGTACATGGTTTGTAGGTTTCCGAAGCTGCATTCATCAAATATATGTTACCACGTAAATACGTACTCGAGCACTGCGACTTCGAACGACATGAACGGCAGGAACGTCGAACGATCGGAGCGTTTTTTCGTGTTTTTCGGGTTCGATATCCGATAGCATAATATTGTATAGGTACTCCAGTCTGTGGCGGCTTACTAAAATGGCGTTAAGCACAATATCTCATTTAAACAACTGTGTACGACCTAAATATATATTATATTATATAGGGCTCAATTTTACCTGCTAAAAAGCAAAAGAGCGCCATGTCCATTTGAATTCATTTTTTTCTGAGATAGCGCTACTCTGGTTAGGAGGGCAGAAATACACTCCAAACTCCTTTTCTTTATTCTATAATAATACATTTTTTCATAGCGACCATTGCATTATATGGAACTTTGTTTGAAATAATTGTACCTACATTAGCACATACATATGCGGTCAAGCCATATACCATATAAGGTACACAGAATAAATGTTGCAGATTACAAGAACCGCCCTATTCACGAGTGTTGGGTGACGTGCAAACGCGGCCGCTCCTTCAAGAAGCCCGAGTTTAACGCAAACTGCAATATAGACAATAAAAACGCTAGAATTTAAAATACTGGCTTTTATTTCCAATCAAAAGCTTAGTTATTAAATATAATTCTAAACAAAAAAGAACCGACTTCACTTAGCATCCACCTTTCCATAAGCAAATGCTCGAGCTGCTGTTAAAAATACTCAAATCACTATAAATAGGTGTGCCTATAATAGTTGAAGAGTTCCCTCGATTTCTCCAGGATCCCATCATCAGATCCTGACCTCGTTACAATGGGACCAACTGTGAAGTATACTCTTTGAAAAAGAATTTTCCAAATCGGTCTAACCGTCTTCGAATAATCGGTGAACATATACTCGTATAAAAAAATAGCAAAAGAAAACAAAGATCCCGACGAATTGATAACCTCCTCCATCGAAATCTTGAAGTCGGTTGAAAAGGAAATAATTTAACTCCTTCTGCGCTACTAAATCAATCCATCGCCCATTGAAGTACCTTAATCCATCGTCAAAACATTTTACAATTTTCGTACCTACTCGTATATTAACAGTCATCGGTATCATCGCCATATTTTACGATAAACTTAAATAAATATGCCATTTTCAACCGACTTCAAGATTTCGAAGGAAGAGGTTCTCAATTCGTCGAGATCTTAGTTTTTTAGGGTTCCGTACCTCGAAAGGAAAAAACGGAACCCATATAGGATCACTTTGTTGTCCGTCTGTCTGTCTGTCAAGACCATTTTTCTCAGGAACTCGTGGAGGTATCAAGCTGAAATTTATATCAAATACTCAGGTGTATTGTCCCTTAGAGCTGTGAAAAAATCAAACTTAAAAGCCAACGTAATCAAAAGATACAGTCGTTTATGCTGCAAATTTTAGAGTTTTTCGGCACTCGCCAAACCTACGGGGTACTTCCCGTGAACTCGGAATCTTGAAATTTGGTACAAAGCAACGTCTTATAGCACAGATAAAAGAAAAATTGCGAAAACCGTAAACTTTTAGTTACATCATATAATAAAAATATTTTTAATAATTTTAAAGTTACTACCCCTATATACCTACAGGTTTATCGGAACCCTCGGTGCGCGAGTCCGACTCGCACTTGGCCGGTTTTTTTATGTATGTTCACCGATTATTCAAAGACGGCTTAACCTATTTGGAAAATTCTTTTTTGTTTCAAAGCACAAAAGCGCAAAAGCTTCACAGTTGGTCCCATTGTCATCAGGTCAGGATCTGATGATGGGATCCTGGAAAAATCGAGGGAACTGTTCAAATGTTATAGGTACCCCTATAGTGATTTGAACACCCTGTATACATACACATAATATATTGACAAATTAAGGTAGAGACAAATAATAGAGTTTCAACTGATTTTTAAAAGAGGGAAGAGAGTTCGCTAGTCTTATCGGGCAAAGCATTCCACAAGCGAACAGCTTGGAAGGTAAAGAGTGTGAATGATATTTTACAAAAGTAGTGTTTTTAGTTAGTTTTTGTAATTGTAATTGTACCTACCTACTTAAGTATTGTATTGTAGTCTGTTGTGCTTTTTATGAATTAATTTTGTATTTAGCAAAAAAGTTGTAAGTGAAATAAAGTTCGTAAGACGATGGCATTGTGGTCTGGTCTGGTCTCGTGGCAATGGTGGCTGAGCACAATGTCTATCAAAAATAGTTCAATTTCGGTTACCTACTATAGGTATATGTTCTAGTATGCAGCATCATATTTTATTACCATCGATAACATTTGATCGCCATGATTCGACTAAAGCTGTGGTGGAGTAGGAAAAAATAGTAAAAAGGAAAATAAAATATGAAGAGCGCGTAAGCAGAAATGCTAGCTTCACTTCAGCTTTTATGTTGTGTACTAACGATTCACCATTGCAACGCACATATCGAAAAAGCCAAGGTAAGGTCGATAAGGTTTAGCATACGTGGAATGTTTCCTATTTTTTGGGAAATATTGGTGAAAAGTTAAATTAGGTAAATCAATCAATCATTAAATTTTATCCGTACCCCCCAATAGATTGACCAATTACGCTCTTATTAATTACAGCAGTATTTCTTCTTCAAACTTGTCTTAATGCTTATGCGTATAATTACTTCCACTAGTTTCATTTTCGACCGTCTGGCTGGCTCTGAAGGGCTTTAACGCCTTAATATAAATAGCACCAGCCCTAGACAGGTTAAAAAGGAAAGCATGTTTTGTTCAGTTGGAGGAGGAATGTAAGATAGCGGACATCTGCCGCCACGACCAAGTGCCGATGTGCGGCATCGACTCGTGCGGCGAGCTGCGTACCTTCATCGACACCTGCGACATGCATGAGTTCAACTGCGATAGCCGGAAAGGTACCACTACTAACGATTTGGCCACGACTTCGCGCGGTGGCGGTAGCGGTGAGTGGCGTGGCGGCCATAGAGTGAGAATGAAATGTCGAGCGCGGTATGGCCGCCGCTCACCCTGCTGCTTCTGCACGATGTCGTGGCCGAGTCCTGTCCTAAGTATTAGTAGATTGTTAACCAAGGGCTGAAAGGCACCCATTCCTGACGAGATATTTGAGTCAGAAATGGGTGACTTTCACCCGAGTTAAACACTCTACTTTTCATATCGAATACGAGGAAAACGAAAACAGACGGAAAAATTAACAATATTATGTTTATTCAAAGTATACAATTTAGAAACGATGTCAGCTTACTGTAATTCTTTATATTCACATCATGTTTCTAATTCGGGGCATTCCTAGAATGTTTCTTTTTAGGGTTCCGTAGCCAAAATGGAAAAACGGAACCCTTATAGTTTCGTCATGTCCGTCTGTCCGTCCGTCCGTCCGTCCGTACGTATTTCACAGCCATTTTACTCGAAAACCATAAGACGTATCTTAATACAATTTAGACATGATGTGTATTTTGTACTAGCTGTGCCCGCGGCTCCGCCCGCGTGGAATTCGGTCTGTGTCAGTAAGCGGCTAATTCACCCCTAATTTCTCTCCTGCTACCCTGGAGGCGGAACTTGAAGTAAAGTTGACAGATGGATACGCTGGAGGACAGTAGTCCTGATAAAATATTTAACAATTACCACTAAATAAAAGTACACTCAAAAATCAATCCTTTTTTTGTCCTTATATTTTTTTTGGCATGATATAAACAACATAGAGTAGTAGGTGTATATCGGACGATACAGTACCACTTTTGTATTTATACGTTCATGTCCACGGCAAATATCATCCAAATCGATCCTCCCGTCAAATCAGTCTAAGCATGAAAGGTAAAAACAGGCGCAGTTGCACCATGACCCATGCAAATTTAAAAATTTAACTCAATCGAGTGTAGTGGCTACCCCCCTCCCCCCCCCCCCTTTAGACGTTGAATAAATTTTTATAGGCTACGTATAACCTGGCTGGGGATTTTCTCGTAATCCTTAAGGGGTGATTACAAAACATCCGTTCAAAAGGTCATTTATTAAGGGATATTTGGCGGCGCTTACGTCATTTTACTATGCGTTTTTGACTGATTATTCACAAACGGCTGAACCGATTTTATCCAATATGTTTTTTTATTGAAAGTTGTTATCAGGCCTCACTTCCGTTATTATTTTTATATTTTTTTGGACCCACGGTTCAAAAGTTAGATTGAGGAGAAACCCTTTTTTGAACTTTCAGATGTAATATTTACGAAACTATCAGTTTCATCCAAAAAAGACTCGGATCACAGAAGCATACACTGCTTTATCTACACACATATTAAAACCGCCATTACACCGCCATTACCAACCTTATTGCTGGGGGCGTGCCGACGGTCGGGCAGGAGGGCGCATTTTCATTACGTTAATTTTCATACGTGTTTACCACACTGTCACAGATAATACACTGACGTTACGTTACTGGTTGCAATAATGGTGGTAATTACATACGGTTTCCGAACGCGGAATAGAGGATTTATGATATTAATGTAGATCAAGATATTTATTCTTCAATGTAAGCACATTACAATGCACTAATGAACGTCAGAGAACTAAATACGTGAATGGTGTGGAACACTTGGTTGGAACGAAGTTATGTTATTTTATTTTCGACTTTTTCGAGAAGTCTCTTTTTTGAATTTTTGAAATTTTTGAAATTTTTGAATTTTTGAAATTTTTTAAATTTTTTAAATTTTTGAAGAAATTTTTGAATTTTTTTGAATTTTTTGAAATTTTTGAATATTTTTTAAATTATGAAATTTTGAAATTTTTGACATTTTCAACACTTTTGACACTTTTTACTTTTAGGTTCTGGACTTTTTTCACTTTGTCACTTCTCACTTTCACTTTTCATTACACTTCACTTCACTTCACTTTATTCTATGTTTCTCAATCTTATGGGTCTCGCGTTTTCGTGACGTGACGCTTATTCGTGACGGTCACTTGACTTTTTTTCGCCTAGCCCCCATCCGCGAACCGTCCGATAAGGAACTTCGTTCCAAAACTACCACCGGTTCTAACCCTACACCTCTGGCCCGAGAAGTATTATGACCGAAAAGAAACTCGACGGGACTTATTTTTTTCAAAACAGTAATACATTATTAGATCTCAAAGATACAAAATAATACGTAGTTCTTCAAGAAGACATATCAAAACAGCTTGAGAGACAGACAATGTACCTACTGTTTAATTATAAAGAAAAATAAATCCTAATCTGACTGCTTCACAAAACGTTTGATATATTTCCCTACCTAAACGGTGTCCTATAAATGTTAGATGATTTTGTAGTAGTTTCTGGTTTGGGCCATGCATCTTTGTCCGTCATATAATAGTCCTCGAACCTGCAATAACCCTTTGACATTAATGACATTTTCAAATATTTCTTAAGAGCGGGTTAAGGTAAATTTAAAGCATCGACGGGTTAATAAATATGAACACCTTGACCAACAAATTATAAACTATTTCAATACCAAATTTCATCTAAATACGTACAGCGGTTATTGGTTGTTTCTTCCCCATGTTAACTTCCACCCCTTTTGCATCCGCTTAAGGGATAACTGAGATAAAACTATTTTATTTCCTTGTCCAGAGCTCAAATTATCTCCATACCAAATTTTATCTAAATCGATTCTACGGTTAATAATTCCCTATACCTACAAATTTCCCTCTCCCTTTCACCCCTTTAGGGTTGATTTTCGGGGTGAAAACTATCCTTTGTCCTTTCTTGAGACCCATACTATCTATATACCAATTTTCATCTAAATCAGTTCAGCGGTAAAAAAATCCTCATACCAACTTCCAACCCCCTTTTCACCCCCACAAGGGTTTGAAAACTATCCTATGACGTTTCTCGAGACTCAAATTATCTCCATACTCATTTCTATCTAAATCGTTTCATCGGTTAAAAATTCTCCATACAAACTTTCAACCCCATTTTCACCCCCACCAGGGTTGATTTTCGGGATTAAAACTATATATTATCCTTTCCTGGGACTCAAACTATCTCTATATAAAATTTCATCAAAATCCGTTCAGCCGTTTTCACGTGATGCGCGGTCAAATAAACAGACAAACAGATAAACAGATAAACAGACAAAAATTCCAAAAATTGTTGGAACGTGTTCTGTTATCGATTCTAAGTATCCCCAGCCAACTTTTTTTCGATTATCTTCCATGTACAGACTTTCGACCCTCTTCAGCTTTATTATATGTATAGATAGATGCCGTATGTATCTATTATTTATGTAGTCAAATAAATAAAAAATTTCACACTTATCAACATGTTGCACATCAATCGATAGTTCTTTAAAAATAACATTGAGGTTTTTTTGAAAATTTTGTGATCAAGTGAATATTTTCAGAAATGATCGGAAAAATTGCGTCCGTCCCCCCCCCCCCCCCGTAACTTTTGAACCGTAAGTCCAAAAAATATGAAGAAAATTGAGAAGATGCGCATTATCATATACTTTCTAAGAAAATTATTTTGAACATTATTGGGCCGGCCATTTTTTACTTATTTAAAAACGTAATCTAAAACTTGTCCAAAGGACACGAAGTCCTTCGTCATAACTTCAAAAATAAATTTTGTGTCGTGACGTCTCAAATATTTACCAAGAAAAACTGATATCTTCGCTCAAGTTTATAAATATAGTCGAATGAAAAGCTGTCTCCGTTTTCAACTCCTAAGTTTACAGTATATACTTACACTGCAGTTACGAGTACAGTGAGGAGGTCGTAGTCTTGTGAAATCATTATATCCTCTCTTTATCATGAACTATTCTAAAGAGACCTACATCACTTCATAAAATATCTCTAATTTCCAAGAAATACGGTCTTTCTCAGATACACCCGTAAGTAGTTTTCAGTTCATTTTATTATGGGTAGTCGAATCGCCCACATTGGCGCCAACGCCTTAATACTTTGGGGATGTTTTCAGCAGTTAGGTTAAAATTAAGTGGATCTTATTTCATTGGGTTTATATAAAGCAAAAAAATGCAGTGAAGCTAAAATTGTTGTTTTCTGTTTATGAGCAGGGTAAACGCTCATATAAAAGTCCACATATAATATCGGTATGTTTAAGCTAAACCTACAGTACAATTAAGTCACTGTAGATAAACATCAGGGTACTCCTATCCCGTGGAAAAGTATTTGGTTATAACGAAACGCAACTATTATAATTATAAGACATTGACTTAACTGTCTACTACACTACCAATTGGTCAGTGCTGTCAACAGTGTCAAACCGTGAGTTGTGACGTCAGTCATCAGAATCTTCAATGGCGCTTCGACTTGGGCACGTGACGCTTGTCAAAAGATATTTTAAATTTGTAATTTTCAAAAATATAAGTTTAAAGGTAGTTTTACATGTTCTTATATTCTAAGACGAAGTTCCCGAAGAAGAGTTATACATACTATTTTTCACTTCAATTGCGAATAAATAAAAAAGTGGGATAAAAATAATTATTATTTACGCACAATTACTAAACTAAGGTGAAATTATGGTGTATTTTGACGTTCTTTTTATTTTTTTTAACACTTATTAGGGTTCCGTAGCCAGAATGGCAAAAACGGAACCCTTATAGTATTGGTCATGTCCGTCTGTCCGTCCGTCCGTATGTCACAGCCATTTTACTCGGAAACTATAAGACGTATCTTAATTAAATTTTGACATAAGGCGTAGTTTGTATGTTGCTATTTAGTTATGTGGTGAAATTGCAGAAAAAAATATTTTCAGTGGGGCGCTCCATACATGTGACTAAACAAAATAAAAATGTTTCACCAAATATCAACATGTTGCACATCAATCGATAGGTCTTTAAAAATAACATTGAGGTTTCTTTGGACATTTTGTGATTCAGGACATTCAGAAATAATCGCTTCGAAAGTCGGAAAAATAGCGTCCGTCCCCCCTGTAACTTTTGAACCGTAGGTCCAAAAAGTTTTTTAGTTATTTCCAAAAAACTTCTTCCATAGGCATCAGATACGCCCTTTTGGCATTAGTCTGGTTCTTATTCCATTGAAGCTACGGAATCCTCCATTATACTTGGTCCGACACGCACTTGGCCGGTTTTTATTTTTTTGACATAGATACAAAATATAAACACCGCGGATAAATGCCACAGACGATGGTATAATTAGCGCTTTAAACACGCTTTAGAGCGCTTTCAGAATTTTTAATATTTTTTAATGATTGTGAAGCCTACTTCAACTACAGTGGAATTATTCTAACATCACATATTTGACACATAACAGAACCCATATAATGTAAATGTGTATGATCCATTCACATAATTAAAAGCAATTATAATATGTCTTTCGTTACCACTTAAACTACTCTCACTTTTTGAATATAATTATGCTTATAGTTATTTTTTTCTCATCGTGTATCTAAGTTTTTAATAATAATAAATCACTGCACAAACGTTTACGTCCTAAGGGTCTTTTTTTTTAAACCAGCGTTGTGGCCAAATCATTTTTTTCGAATCGGGTAACATATTCGTAAGTTAAGGATAATCGATAAAATCGATATATTTATAACCTACAGAAAATACAAAAATAAGGTATTAAATTAAGAAAACATTAGCTTAAAAAAATACTTTTAAAAAGCCATTATAATAATAGATCTTTGCCGTACAATTTGCAAAAAATATATAGATTTCTGAGCGGATCAAATTTGACGACAAAATCATTCGTTTGTCAAATGCAGTGTTGCCAGACCGTACCTTTTGGTACGATTTTACGTACTATTTTGGACTTCTGCGTACCTTTAACGTACCCTGCGGAAAACCGTACTAAAACCGTACTATTTGGCCTACCCGGCGAAAACCGTACTAAAAATCGTACTTTATAGCGTACCCGGCAAAAGCATACTAAAATTATACTTTGCAGCGCCAATCAGACGTATTGATCCTAGTTCATGAACCGTAAATCCTAAAATTAACGATCTAGAATGTGCATCGTAGTGAATATCGAGCGTGTTATCTAGTTAATACTGTCATCATGGTCTATCTACCTAAATATGGTCACTGTATTCAATCATAATTATTTTATACCACTATAACGTCACGTGTCAAATCAACTGCCACTAGACTGTGTCACAGAAATATAGGATGAAAGTAGCAGAAATCGTCACCAAAATGTGTAGTCACTAATCTGTGTCCTCGTGCGGGTTGGCCGTTACTTACCTCCATTCACATTGGCCCGAGTTTCTCATGAGAGTATCTATTCTAGGCATCAGCACTCGACTAATATCGTTACCTGAAGCCTACTGCCAACTTCGAAACCTCGCTATTTGCATCTCTTTTGCTCGTATAAGCAAGTGCGATAGACAGGGAGAAAACGAAAATTTCGATATACGACTTTCGCGGTAGGCCCGCTGATCGTGGTTCTCAGAAGTTACCTTTACAATTTCAATGTAAAGCTAATTATAACGCATATGCTTGTTAGAATGAGAGACAAATAGCTAAATTATAACCCGTACATCAATAAAACACCACCCTGATCTTATATGTGGCGATTTTGTAGAACTAAATAAAAATCGTACCTTTTAGGTCAAAATCGTACCTTTTTTGACACACGACCGTACTTTTAGCTGGTAGTGCTCTGGCAACACTGGTCAAATGTCAAATGCGCAGTCTGTCGAACAGTGTTGCCAGATCTCCTGTTTTTACAGGAGATCTTCTGGTTTTAGGGTGTGTCTACTGTTCTACTGTTTTTCTCTCAAATTCTACTGGATTTAAGAATTTCACTCGTATAATCAAGAAAAAAAACCATAATGTACGCATAACTTGTCAAAGTTATCGAAGTGAGTGTAAGACGCCCTTAAATTCAATCGTAGTGTATAACATCTAATGTCACAATTTCTGATGTTACGAAATGAACAATCAGAACGATGAATCTGTGGACCCTGTGGTCTGTGGTTATGGCAAGGGTGTCTATCTCCACGCTGTGACAGCTACTGCCTTGGAACGTATCGGATACGTTTTCGGGGTTGTCAAAATCCCTTCCGTTTATTCGCGGTATGGCCATTGACCACAGACAAGATAAAGTATTTAAGTAGTTTATAGTAGTAGTTTTGTACTAAAATAATAATTAGATTGGGCAAATAAGGTAATAAATCGGACATTTATCTAATATTGTAATAAAATTACTGATAGATTACGTAGATTAAGGCAGATTGGGGCAGGTCCAGCAATTATACTAATTACGTACTTGTCAATCCTACAACGTCGAAAGGTAAAATTGTATGGAGACGTCATGTGTCACCGTTCATCTGTCAAAGTTCTGTCAAACGTTGATTTCGTACGGAAGACGACCTTCTGTATGAAATACTATTATATTATTCTGTGGTTATGGTTAGATAAGTAAGAAACCTTTCCCTGTAGATAAGAAAATTGACAGCTATGTAAATAAGATGATACAATTCAAGTGAGGATGAAAATAATCAGCATAATAGCATATTAATTTATTGCATTTTGGTAAGTTTTATGAAAGAAATTTTGTCTACTGTTTTTATTTTTAATCTCCTGTTTTTTAGGGCTCGTATCTACTGATTTTTTCAGATTGGACCTGGCAACACTGCTGTCGAAGTTTCTCCGTCTTACTGTGCGCATATTCCGTTTCTTTTCGTATTATTGACCTGGCTTTGTTTTTGGATTCTTCTCTTTCACATCTGGTTACCTTGGCTCGTATTTATGGACTTTGACTTTGCTTGTGATTTGAATTTAGTTGACTTTGGATCTAAAAATGCCTACACCGTACGGTAAACAGGCGCGGCAAATGGTCGTGAAACTCTACAAGTTTTTTGAGCAGGAGTCTCAGAATGGTGGGCCTCTCTTGCCTGTGACTCAAGTGCGAGAACGCGTGGCGTCTGCGCTCAACATTAGCCCATGGATTGTGACCTACATACTAAAAGAAAAGTATGGAGCTTCTGGGATGGAAGATAAAACCATGCGGTCACCTAACAAGAAGAGAAGGAAAGCCAAACCAGTGACCGGCATTGACAGTTTTGACACTGAGGCAATCAGAAACCATGTACATGGTTATTACACAATAATGAGTACCCTACTTTGAAATCCTTAGTAATTTCCCTATAATTTGCCGGATTACTCAACGGAAGTGTATCTTCATTGAGGATCATTTTAAGAAAAATAGGTTTCCGTTACGTTAAGCGAACCCAACGGAAAGTAATAATGGAGCGCACAGATATTTCATTAAAAAGAATAACATTTTTGCGAAAAATGAAAAATGTCTCAGATTGGAATAATGTGGTGTTTTTAGATGAGACATGGCTCAACAGTAACCATACTGTATCAAAATCTTGGACAGATGAGACACAGGCATCCACATCATCATCATCCTATGGGAAAAGGAGGGCGTTTAATTATATGTCATGCCGGATCTGCTGGTGGTGGATTTGTGGAAGACAGTCTGCTGGCCTTTGAGTCAAAAAGCACCAAAGATTACCACGAAGAAATGAATGGCGAAACTTTCACAGAGTGGTTTCAACAAATGCTGCTAAAGCTGCCGGAGCCATCCATTATAATTATGGATAACGTACCGTACCACTCCATGCAAGTTAATAAAGCTCCGACTAAGGACAAAAATAAATCGGAGCAGATTGCATGGCTCAACAGTAACGGGATAAGCGCGGACATGAGCTTGACAAAACAGGAGCTAGTTGACTTAGTGGCAGAAAATGGGTCAAAAAAACCTCAATATGTCATTGACAATATGGCATTAGAGCATGGACATGAAGTGGTAAGATTACCACCGTACCATTGCCATTATAATGCTATTGAGTTGATATGGGCACAAGTGAAAGGTATTTTTTTATTCTATTACACTGCTTATATATTATGATAATTCAGTTTAGTATGATAGTAGGTAGCAGTTCAAATATTAATATGGTAACAAAGTATTTGTTGTAGCTGGAGTTACTTAATCTAAGAATTCGATAACTTATTTTACTACCCCCCTAATTGTTCCTATTATGAATAGAGCGAAAAGTTTGTTTTGAGTGACAACCAAATAATCCCTGTTCTTTTTTCAGGCTACGCTGCACGCCATAACACTGCGCCGCCATTTTCAACAAAAAAATAATGACTTTGTTAAAAGAAGCGTGCCAGAGAGTAACACAGGAAGATTGGGCCAAAGTTGCGGAAAAAACAAAAAAATTGTTATGGCTGAGTTTTCGCGGTACATCCAAATAGATAGTTTTTAGACTCCGAGGACACACCGTTTGTTATAAATGTTGGAGACTCCGGATCCTCTTCAGCCTCTCTCACAGAAGAGAGTAATGAATCGTCTGATTAATAAAAAAGATTTACTGTAAGAAATGCTTTGTTTTATTTACGGCCTGCGTACATATATTTATTTATTTATAATGTATAGTCTGTTCAGAAGGAAAAGAGTCGTGGATTGTATGGGCTCCCATATAAACCACGACTCCTTTCTTTCCGAACAAACTCTAACAAACGTTGTTTCATTAAACATATTTTTTTTTCTTCTCGTAGTATTAAAGATAAAGATATTTTTATTGCCAAAACTGTGTACTGTGTATTCTATATATATATATATATATATATATATACTTGTGTTAATGTGTAATGTCTTTCTTGCACCTTATTGTACATGTTACTTACTTGTCTACTTCTCTCATATGTACTCTCATCCACAAAGGTTAACTGGAAGAGATCCCTTTAAAGGGATAAGTTCGCCTTTGTACGGTGCATTTTGTTTGTTATGATTTATGTTTTGTATTTTTTATATGTACAATAAAGTGTTTACATACATACATACGCTACTTACGCATTTGATTATTTACCAATTTGATTTTGGTAATACTTAGTAGTCACTAGCAGTATAATTTGCATGTATGACTGCTGTGTAGGTTCCCAATATTGATTGTTTATAAAGGTAATCGATTCGATTTCACAAATCGTAACTGTAATCGATCCGATTGCTGGATTTGACAAAATATGTTGTCTTAGCCACATCACTTTAAACATCAAATGTCATGTGTCAAATATGTCATCATCATCATCATCATATCAGCCGAAAGACGTCCACTGCTGGACATAGGCCTCCCCCAAAGAGTGCCACAATGACCGGTCCTGCGCCACCCGCATCCAGCGGACTCCCGCGACCTTCACCAGGTCATCAGTCCACCTTGCGGGGGTCTACCCACGCTGCGCCTTCCGGTTCGTGGTCGCCACTCGAGAACCTTTCCGCCCCAACGGCCATCGGTTCTACGAGCAATGTGCCCCGTCCACTGCCACTTTAGTCTAGCGATTCGGAGGGCTATATCGGTTACTTTGGTTCTGCTGCGGATGGCCTCATTTCTGATGCGATCACGCAGAGAGACTCCAACCATAGCCCTCTCCATTGCCCTTTGGGTGACTTTGACAGAGTTTCTTATGAGGCCCATTGTAAGCGACCACGTTTCAGTACCATATGTCATCACTGGCAACACACACTGGTCAAAGACTTTCGTCTTGAGACACTGCGGAATATTGGACAAAAAGATGTGCCGTAGCTTCCCGAACGCTGCTCAACCGAGTCGGATTCGTCGATTGACCTCTTTCTCGAAGTTGGAAATACCTAACTGGACAGTATGTCCTAAGTACATATAATGGTCCACAACTTCGAGTGTAAAGTCTCCGATTGTAAAGGGAGTTGGTGCTACATGGGTATTTGACATGATCTTCGTCTTATCCATGTTCATCTTTAGACCAACTCGCTCGGAGGCTTTACTGAGGTCATCAAGCATCGTACTCAAATCCTCCATGGTCTCAGCCAAGACTACTATGTCGTCAGCAAACCGAAGGTGAGTGATGTACTCGCCGTTATGTTGATGCCTAGCCTTCTCCAGTCCAGAGTCTTGAAAACATCCTCCAGTGCAGCGGTAAACAGTTTAGGAGAAATAACATCTCCTTGCCTGACTCCCCGCTGCAACGGAATAGTCTTCGAGTTCTGGTCCTGGAGTCGGACTGACATAGTGGCGTTCTCGTACAAACACTTCAGCACTTCGATATAGCGATAGTCCACTTGGCACCTCTGGAGAGATTGTAGTACAGCCCAGGTTTCGATCGAGTCGAAGGCTTTCTCAACGTCTACGAACGCTAAGCAGAGGGGCAAGTTATACTCCTCAGTCTTCTGTATAACCTGACGGAGCGTATGGATGTAGTCTACGGTATTAAAGCCTCTTCAGAAACCGGCTTGTTCGGGAGGCTGGAAGTCATCTAGCCTGCATGCGAGACGGTTCGTAATGACTCTTGAAAACAGCTTATAGACATGGCTCAGAAGTGAAATGGGTCGGTAATAGTTCTTCAGTAACGCGTTATCACCCTTTTTGAAGAACAATACCACCTCTGTTCCATGCCTTAGGCGTTCTCCCTTCTAGTAAAACGGAGTCGAACAACTTCTGAAGGGCCATAAGGACCGGTTTACCACCCGCCTTCAGAAGTTCGGCTATAATTCCGTCTTCACCAGGTGCCTTGTTGTTTTTGAGCTGTTTAAGAGCCATTCTAATCTCGTAGAGGCTGATGTCCGGGATGTCTTCGGTGTAATGTCGGGTCAGTCTAGCTCTAGGGTCTTCCGCCAGATCAACTTCAGGTCTGCTAGTTGATGTGTATAGCTGTCCATAAAAGTCCCCCAGAAGCTCGGGTCTGGATGAAACAATTCTACCATCCTCAGTTTTTAACTTGGCGAGCTGGCTCTGCCCAATAGACAAATCTCTTGAGAAAACTTTAGAGCCCTTATTCTGCTCAATGGCCTCTTCAATATGATTTGTATTGAATTGGCGCAAATCACGGGTAAGGGACTTAGAGATCCGTTTATTGAACTGCCGGTATAATGACGCATCTGCTGAGGATTGCAGAACCATTTCTCTCCTTTCCTCGATGAGTTTCTGAGTGGAGTCAGAGAGCCTTTTCGTTCTGTTGCTCCGCTGGGCCTTAAAAAACTTAGACCCAGTACTATGGACAGCTTCCACAAACCCGTCGTTGAATTCGTCCACATCGCCGCCTAGACAATCGAAACGGTTTTGGAGTTCCAGCTGGAAGCTCTCAGGGTTTTGGATTTGAAGTGCTGCTGGACGGAGCGTAGACTTCATCAGTCGAGAGCGCTCTAGCTTAACACATATATTCAATGTGCCTCTCACCAGACGGTGATCACTTCCGGTTTTAACCGTATTGATCACAGAGACATCATTGAATATATGCTTCTTCGTCGACATGATGAAGTCAATCTCGTTTTTAGTTGCACCGTCGGGACTCATCCAGGTCCACTTCCTGTGCTCACGTTTCTTGAAGAAGGAGTTCATCATGTAGAGTCCCTCCTTCTCCAAGAAGCCAGCCAGTAGTTGGCCCCGGTGGTTCCGGTTTCCAAATTCAAATTGCCCCACTCTCAGCTCTTCACCATCTCTCTTGCCCAGTTTCGCGTTGAAGTCCCCCATAACAACGGTGAAGTAGGTTTTGGAGCTATGTATGGCCTTCGATATATCCTCATACATAGCCTCCACCTCGTCATCGGAGTGTGCCGAAGTCTTCGCATACACCTGTATGACCTTCAACGAGTACCTCTTGGATACTCTGAGTATAAGGTACGCCACCCTAGTCGACACACTCTCGATCTTCACCACGTTGTTCACGAGGGACTTATGGACGATGAACCCGACACCTCCCTGGGACTGTTGGTCGCCCTCCCGGAAATAAAGCAAGTTGCCGGACTTTAGGATTATCGTTTCCTCCCCCTCTCTTCGGACTTCAGATAACCCTATGACATCCCAACGCAACTTGCTCAATCCTTCCTCCAGTTCCACTATCTTTTCGTCGGTCCGCAGTGTACGCGTGTTATAAGTTGCCAGGGCCAGAAGTCGTCGGTGGTGGTAGCTGGATCTTTGCCGGAGATTCTTAGCACCCCTGACCCCGCTAGTGCCCTGGCCGCTACCATAACCAGGGCACCGGGGGTCGCCGGACACTCGGGGCCGTGGTTTTTTGGTCCTTATCATGGGCGGTGAATGCCATAATCGCCACGCTTGACATGCGAGTTGGCGATCGCAGTATCTCCACCGCACTCCGAGGATGCTGCTGCCCATCCCCCGTTGGTCTTGGCCGTAGTTTTAGGACATACTCCGGGTCAAATATGTGATGTTAGAATAATTCCACAGTAAAAAACAACTTACGTTTTGAAAAATAAATTGCGTTTCCTGATTGGTCGATTTTAACATTGCTGTATTCTGATCGGTTGATATTAAATATAATGTTTTTTTAAGGACTTAAATTATTTAAACAGTATACGCATCAAGAAAGTTCCGATTAACTGCGATATGCGTTGTTATTGGTGGATTTAATATAGTGAAGTGTTCTGATTGGTCATTGGTAAATGTACTAGTTTAGTCTGCCTTGGTAAGCATAATACTTTTTGAGTATGAGCAGTGAAAAATAATTTAATGCGCTACAATTTAACCCTAACTTTTGTAGGTGGAAACAACCCTATTGCCCTTATATAACCTTTACGTAAGAGTATGATGTTGATGAGTATGTGCGTCAAGATTAGGTCGCGTACTACCTACCTATTTCTGAAATACTTCTTTATCTACATAATATATATATGGATCTAGATCTACGCCAGATCTAACATCAGGCATTTGAATAATTCTGCGATTTTCAAATCCTTTGTTGCCATAAAGTTACCGTATTGCAAAGCTTTGCCAGCAGAGAAAAAGCAAACATCGCTCCACAAATAAATTACTCGAAATGCAGTGTAGCTATAGTTACACAGTTTTCTTTGGTGTGCGAGAACGATTTAGATTTAAATTGGGTGCTATTGGATGATATGTTTACTCGTGTGAACGGTATTTGCCTAAATTTTTAACAGAATTGCGACGATTAATATAAGACTTCTCTAGGTACCTTTAACCGAGCAACGAATTGATTACATGATTAATTGATTACTAACTGATCTAGACTCTGGCTACTCTTTCGTGGCCCTGAAATTTGTTTAAAACCTTATATGGCAAATATTTTTTCAATGTCAAGCGTGTCAATGGTTTGTTATTGGTTAAAATAATACAATTTTTTCATGTTTTTTTTATACGAAAACAATGAAAAAATCGTCCTTCCTTAACAAAATAATCAAAAGAAATCGCGTAAGCTACTTATTATTATGATTTATAGATATAAAGAAAAATAAGAAGAGCAGAAAGTGATTTGGATACAAAATAAACTAACTTAAGCAAGGCATCAGGAAGGGTACACGGAAAGAACATGTCTAGTCACTTTTTTTGTAAAATGAGATTTTTTATATCAAAATGTAGAGCTTGAAACGAACTATTAGTAACAACTTCTGTTACAGATGTAAATGTTAACGTATATCCACTTCTTAACTCACAAAAACCATCTAGTTACGAAAATAGTATGGTTAATTGAAGCGTTCCAAATTTTAAAAGCGCTATAACTCAAAATGTTGTCAATGTGACTAGACATGTTCTTTCCGTGTAACCTTCAGATATCGTACACAAGTACGCTGTGATAATTTTGTCATTTGATATGCAACATAAAGTAACAATTCCGAAATGTACATTTAGGACTGTTTTTTTTAAGTAACTAAAGCGTGTAGTACAGAATATACATATAATTACACACTTCAAATAGAAATATATGAAATGTATTGTACACAATTATATAAAAATATATAATTGTGTACAATACACACACGTTATCACACTTCGAAAGGCTAAAATAGGTTTACATCAGCAGATAAGAGTTTCGCATACCTGATACATATGTGTGTAACTACGTCGTAAGAAAAAATATGGATTGTTCAAGTAGCATTATTGTTTTTCGCCTTATTCACGGTGTTGCAATTCACAGATTTTTTTAAAGACGCTTTTTTCAGAGTCACGATAGAGAAGTCCAAGTTTTTGACAAGCTAATAAAATCAATTCCAATGTTGACATCCAGTCTGCCATCTACTAATAAAGACTAATAGGAATTAATTAGATTGATGTTGACAAATACTTGGCAAATTTCAAACAGAATTCAGTAGTAGAGGCACACAGTCTACTAAATAATGGTGCTCAAGTTTGACGGCTTTACTAGCTAGCGCTTCTAAAACTCCATACTTAAATATGTATGGTGTTGGTGGCATCTACTTATATTCTCAAACGTTAGCTTTTCGTAACTAGAGATATCGTATAATGTTTGTGGCCGTAAACGTACAGCGGTCCAGTATCTATCAGTAATAATGTCATTATTTCTGTACCCGTCCTTTTCTATGTACTTATATTAAGGATCGGCGTGAAGTTAGCTACCTAATAAGGATGAGTAGAGAAATAATGTACACATTAAAATAAGTCTTTTTTTGTAATAGTCACGTACCTATTTATGTTTTACTTTTTCTATTGTTTGTCTTTAAATTTTGATCATAAACTGTGTATGACTGTTTGTTTCTGAATAAAAAGAAAAATAATAATAATAATGTCATTATTACTGACAGTGTCTGGTCCCTATATAGCACCATTTAGTAAAGCAATCAAACTCGTAGAGCATTCATTTCTTAGACCAAACATCTCTAATAACTGCATTATCTTTGGCAATGTCAAGCGCTCTTGTTAGACGTCAATCTAATCAGCCAGAGCTCAATAAGGTTGTGTTGTTATATGACCATACAGATTAAATGCCTGGCTGTCTCTATGATTAGCTTAAATAATTCAGTATCAGTACAATATTGTATTTTCAATATTGTGTATATAACCTAATTCGCCAATGTTGTTAGTGCTTCGTTGTAAATTTTTTTGCAAACAATTTTTTTTGGACTTGGATAGCAATTACATTACAAATACAGTCAAAAATTAACACTCAGCTTAAGCCTGAAACTTATATTAAATTACCTAGAACATCAGGCAGGCCATTAAAACCAATATTCCGCGCTAAATAGGCTAACATTATACGCTAACAACAAAAAAATATTTAAGTTTAAATAATTATGTTGGAGTATAAGTAAATCTATCCTGTAGGTAGCGTTATATGACTTTTTCTCTTGATGTTTTCAGATTTCGTTCAAAAACCAGTACATGAATGTTGGGTTACCTGCAAGAGGGGGAGGTCCTTCAAGCGGCCTACCTATGGCGAGGGTTGCGATGGGATCAATAAAGTATGAAAAATCATTTCCTTACGCCAGTAACACCCGAAGGCCTAACACATGGACCCATTAACATGTCACTAAAAGAGAGCTATGTAATTGAGGATTTATTTGGAAATCCGTATACACCGATCATGTCAAAATATCAGTCAGGGATAATGGGAAACTATAAGACTCATGAACTATTTGTTCTTACCATAATTTCTTTAATCGTTTATATATACGAGTATATACTCATTTGCTAGACTACCTCCTTCGAGGTATTTACGAGTTCTTAATGAGCCCCGATTAAAAGAGATTTTTTTTATTTCGAATTTGTCTTCAAAATTGACCTCGCATCCCCTAAGACCAACACATACTTAGCTCTTATAGTTTTAGACTATACCTCACTGCTCATTTTGGATTTCTTACCCTACTTATATATTTCATTGTTAATAATATTATTTGTTCATTTTTTAAGTAAAATCTAGGTCATAATATAAAAAATAGTTGTTTTATCAAACAATTCGTTTTATTTTAAAAGAACAATAACTTACGAATACGTACTTATTGCTCGAGATCACAGCTTTACTTTATAATTTATAATCTAACATTAGATTCCTAAATTAAACTATATTTCTATACGGCAATACTCCATCACCAGTCATAAAGAATTATAATCCACTTTTGCCGTGTTCACAATATTTGCATAATCAGCGGCCAAAATTTGCCTACTAATGAATTTATATACATAAAAACGCATTAAATATTGAAATATATACAACGATAAAACTAACAAACAAATAATATAAGGGCATGTTTACCTTCGCACTCCTAGAGTTTAAGTAGTTATTTAATATGAAAATGATGATAATGCATGCATGTGAACAGGTTTTCTAGGTGCTCAAGGAACTCGAAAGAATGTCAAAATGCATTAACAGTTACTATTAATACTACTTAGTAAAATATTGACTCGATTTCTTCATATTATACCTACTTACTTAAAAGATTATAAGTAAATACTTACGATTAAATAACTAAATATTAACGGTGACGATATTTACAAAAGACAAAGGACATTCACACAAAATAAAGTGTTACTATTCTATTAACTCTTAAATATTATTTTTCAATGCCACCATTTTATCAAAGCGAAAACAATAAGCACTAAAAGTATTCTGAAATGAACATAAAGGCTTACAATACAAATAATTATGTATGTTTGAATGTCCGCTATTAGCTGGCATTAGATTTAAAGTCAGGTTCAATAGTTCAAACCTAATAAAGGAAGTAAATAGGTACTTATCAACAATGCAAACATAAGGATGATTTAGACCGATCTAGTTATCAGCTCGAATAACACGTCTGAGTTATTACTGATCTAAGAAGCCAGCGCTCTTTACAATCTTATAGATACTCTCTCTCGGGATCTTCTCAGCTTCCCTCTCAACGACCTGCATCTCCTTGTTGGTGAACCATGACTCTTTCGCCAAACCCTCTGCGATCGCTGGGTTGTCGTAGAAGTCGCGAGACTTGAGCAGCTCTCGCGGTAGCTGGGCGTCCCGAGCAGCGTTCAGCTCGACGGCTGGGTGGGGACGGACCAGGGGGCCAGTGTTCTCAGCGTACTCGATGCCGATAGGCTGGAGCGCCTGGGTGAAGATCAGCGCAGGGTGCGCGTGCGCAGCGGCCACGATGGCAAGGAAGATTAAGCAGCGCATTGTCTAAAATACAAGAAGAATAGTCTTGAATAGACGATCGGCCACTTACTTGGCTCAGCTTACTTGAGAAGAGGAGATTTATTAGACGGCTCCATGAAATGAACAACTACTATTTTTGTCACATTTTCATCGTGGTTACACACAGGGTAGGTACTAACTGCCTTACCAGCTAAAACAATTAAACTGTCGATTTAGTATCGCTTTACTAGCTCGATTATTATTATTATTACAAATTATTGCGTTACATGAATCAGACAATAAAAATAATAATAATAAGAGGGATTATACCCAAAGAGCTATCAGCTCCCAAACACTGAACTTAACATCATATTTTTTTTTGTTATGAATTTGTTCATAATAAAATCACGATAGGCTTCCTCCCTATTAAAATATCATTTTTGCTTACAAATCACACTGTAGCTTTTAAGCACACTATCGTATAAAACACTAAGAAACAGAATAACATTATTCACAATAAAACAGTTTAAAACAAAACCGTTAACACTTACGTTTCGAATAACAAAAGTCACGGTCACAACGCGCGTCTTAGGTACTGACTACTGAGTGCGCCCGCGCCTGCATCGCGACGGTTATATAGCCTGCGCTAACCTTCTACCGAGCTTCCGGGACCACTTCCACCTACTGGGAATTTTACAAATCTTCTCTTCGTAAGCATGTAATTACTAAAATTATTGCTAATTATGGAACCTGCTATGGACTGATTTATATAAGCACTTATTTTTTATTAGTTGCGGTTATATTTTATGTCGGCATGTACAGCGCTGTACAGTCAATGTTGTAAGCTGAATGTATATATGAGCATTAAAAGCTTGCTGGATGATTCCTTCGGCCAGTAGGTATTAAGTAATTCCTTCAATTACATACCATCGCCATCTATCTCATCCGTCTATACTTGCCTTCATATTTTACCATTACCACCGCGTTACCGCATGAAAGCAGTGAACAAGTTTTTGAGCTATTTTCCGTATGACAACTACGACTAGGTATAAAGCTTATTTTAAGATTTATCCATTTTGTCAGATCTGCATTCTGGACTCCAGCAACCCTTGCAAGGAGTGGATCTATTTATTATATTTATCCGATAAACCGGAGAATGTTGCAGAGTACTTTTGAACTAGTTATAAAAAATATTAGGCTAAATAGCCTAAACCTAAAGCCTAGGCCTTCTTAAATAAGAAGATCTCATTTCGCTCGCACGAGCGATCTGTTTAAGTAAATTTAAACTTTTAAACGAAGAGCCAATATCCTATTTCATTTTCATATTTTAATAAATAACTTTGTTTTGAGTGTTTATTTTAGGCAGATTTAATAAAAATATGAAAATAACATATTCATACTTTTTTTGTTATTTGTTATGAATAAAGTTTTAAAATAGAAGATAGAAGTTCCAATGATTGTCTGGTGATCGGATCCTTTAACCCGTTTGGCTATGTATATATGTATGTATGTATTTTAGTGTAACTTACGTGGCATTTCAATTTAGGATGTATTCGATAGGCTGATGGTTATGAAAGTACCATAAACATGGAAGGCCGCCGTCGCCATTAACACAGTTCTGTTTGTTTTTAAGAATAATTAAATAAATAGTGTGTATTAATTTGAACACTGTCCCAACACAATAAAACGCCGTCCCGTCGAACTTTCTTTGGCGTTAATTAAAATCTTCTCAATTAAGTGGTTATTGTTCGTGTAACAAACCAAGGTCACCTCTGCTTGCTTAATATGTTTTTATTTTATTTTAAGCATAAAATTTCAGATACTTACAATACATACACAGTTCATTATGCAGACATATTTAAACAAATGTAAATAATATGCCCATGCCCTATGCCCATGCCCTGATTAATATATTTAACATGCAATCGATTACCTATCGGAATCCAATTAGAAAATGCCGGCACTCGATTAATCTCACAATTGGGTCACAGTAGCTCGCCTTGCTATCTGCGTTGATCTAAAGGATAAAACGTCGTATTCATCGTTTCAAATCAAATATACATAATGCCCTTTTTCATTCCTTCTGCAGTAATAGCCGATGCCATTTCCGTTGATAGACCTTAGTAGGTCGGTGCAATATACAATACCCCTGAGTGTTTAACAGTGAGTACATTTGCGATACGTCTGTGATTCAGTATAATATATGTATACGAGTTAGTTCTGAGAGTGGCTGGCGAAAAAAGTAAGAATGTAGGTAAAAAAGTAAGAATTATTCGAGTGTGGGTTTATGTATGTACGTATGTTTTCTAATTCCAACCAATAATATCAAAAAGATAATATCAAAAAATCGGCCAAGAGCGTGTCGGGCCACGCTCAGTGTAGGGTTCCGTAGTTTTCCGTCCGTCACAGTAAGTGTCCCCACTTAAGAGTTAAAATAACACCGCCATGTAGGATATGATATGAGCGTTCCAAGTACAGCGACATCTAGCGGCAAATTAAGTAAACTATTGCGCGCGAGCTTAAAGTATGGAAGATGATTTTTATGGGATAATTCTTCATTGCGTGAACCTATTTTCACCGTTTTTACTTTATTTGAAAGCACGTCATTTCATTGTGATTTTGTAGAAATTACAGGTACAATAAACACCTGCTTATACGGTTAAATTACAAACTTAGTTCAGAAATTATTTTGTATTAAAAAAAAAACTACTCAACCTATCAAGTTCAAAATAATTTTCCTAGAAAGTTTTTATAAAGTTCTACTTTTAAGATTTTTTTCTTATTTTTAAAACTTATTTTTATTACTTAAACTTTATAAAAACTTTCTAGGAAAATTATTTTGAACTTGATAGGTTGAATAGTTTTTGAATAAAAATTACCAAATAATTTCTGAACTAAGTTTGTAATTTAACCGTATAAGCAGGTGTTTATTGTACCTGTAATTTCTACAAAATCACAATGAAATGACGTGCTTTCAAAAACTCTTAAGTGGGGACACTTACTGTGACGAACGGAAAACTACGGAACCCTACACTGAGCGTGGCCTAACACGTTCTTGGCCGGTTTTTTTTTAGCTACAGTGACCTTTCCCTTTATCCCGATATGGGTCCGTTTTTTTTTGAGGAAACAAGTCGAAAATCTAGTTACCTAATAAATCATAATTTTAAATTTTTCTTCCTAAGATAAATTGAAAGTAAACATTTATTGACTAAACACCGTGACAGAGTGGTAAAACTTAACGCTATCCTCGCAAAAAAAAACCACTCTGTTACAATGAATTTCTCAAAAACCACTGCACAGAAAAACTCGTTACCGAAGTTTTTTTTACTATTGTGGTTTTAATTAAAAAAATTTAACATTACAAATTTAATAATGCTGCAATAACCTAAAATTTTATCAAATTTGCGCTGAAATAACACATAACTTGACACACAGATTACTTGACACACATATCACACAAGAGGTGCTTAAAAATTAAGTCTTTTTTTTAAACGTTACGAACGTTTAAAAAAAGAGATCTAATAAGAGCACACAATAACAATTAACATAATCATCATAGCAATTATCATGTGATAACAAGAGTAATTTATAAGGAATCTGGCCCATGGCCACTGCACGCTGTCACGTATACTTACCTGCGAAAAACATATGTAGTAGCAGTAACGATGCAATGATTTTATGGGATAGTTGGTACATTGATAGTACTAAAATCTGCTAAAAATAAACACGTAAGTACTACTTAATTTAAAATAACCTAGTCAATAACTCTCGCTAGTAACTCTGTACGTGTAATTTTGAATACTTATACATACTTCCATGACACTCAGACTGATATATATTGTAACGTCTGTTACTCGTTATAATATATCTAATATGTATGTACACTGTAGTAGCTATAGTTTACACTTAAAATATGTACAATATTAAATTTGAGTCAAATTAATACTTTTGAGAATATTTGGCAATCATGCAACATAATTAAAAGCATTAAATTTTTTGTAGAAGTAGTTTTTTTTTGATAGAGAATAAAAATCATGTGTTAATGCCATTGATTGATTATGTAAATGTGACATCTAGAACAAATGTTGTGCGTCATGTTTGGCGGTTGCCAGCTGAACCTGAATCAAAGAGTAGCCTTGTAGTGATTTTAACTACAACTTTTGGGACAAGAAAATCTTAGGGATGTTACTCAATGGTTAATGCGAAAACATTTAACTCGCTAAATAAATATCCTAAACTAATCATACGAAATCACAGAAGACCCAAATACGTACATCATCTTAAAATAAATAATGTACCTACATGTAAATTACTTTATGCATTTTTAATGAATAAGTAACAAAATACAACAATATTAAAAATATTTTTTTACAATAAACTTAAAATAAGGTAACAAAAGGCGGTCTTATCGCTAAAAAGCGATCTCTCCCAGACAACCTTTGGGTAGTAGGAAATGAAGAATTAATTATATTATATGTTATGTCCATTTCTTGTTGATATTTTATTTTGTATCGTTTTAACCTAGACTCGTACTGGTACCCGCAGAAGCGCTCAAATAGATATGCAGATTGTATCGAAGCTTACAACGGCATGCAGGTCATTCATTAGGAATGATGTAATATTTAAGAGATGCGCAGTAAACTGTGCCAAATACAGTTGGAAATAATCACATTAAATACCTACGTACCATTTATTCTGCCTGACCTGATTTATTTTATGAATCAATTGTCACTAAGTGCTGCCATTTCTATTTCAACGATATAATGCAAACTCGCTGTTGCTTTATCTATACTCAACAGTCTCAACACAACTCCAACAAACAACAACAAATAAAAAAACAATATTGGAGTTGGATCGGAATAATTTTCAAGCAGATTCTGATGTCTGATTCAGACGTTTAGGCGTTTAGCTGTATTGCGTAGTGCATTGGAGTTGGATCGTGTCTTAACGTTTTCAACCGACTTCAAGGAGGAGGTTATCAAGTCGTCGGGATCTTTGTTTTTTTTGCTTTTTTTTATACATGTTCACCGATTATTCAAAGACGGCTGGACGAATTTGGAAAATTATTTTTTTGTTTGAAAGAGTATACTTCACAGGTGGTCCCATTGTAACTAGGTCAGGATCTGATGATGGGATCCTGGAGAAATCGAGGGAACTCTTCAACTATTATAGGCACACCTATAGTGATTAGAGTATTTTTTACCGCAGGTCGAGCATTTGCTTTTGGAATGGTAAACAAATACGGCTAAGTTTTTAGCCAAAAAAAAACGGGCGTGTGCGAATCTGACTCGCGCACCGAGGGTTCTGTACGAACGTTTCGTAAACGCTTGCAACTATAGCTCGATGCAATAACGAATATAAATACCAACAGGTACAATTTTTTTAAATAAAACATAAATCTATTCATTCTCATATGGGGGCAGAGGCTGGTAAAAAAATCTATATATATTAAGAACACCCGACCCCATTAATCCAGGAAAAATCGCGAAGTAGAAAACGAACGTACAGGGTGCAGTGCCACCTTTTGGAGAATTGTGCCACTAAGTTTTGATACTTGACGTACGAAAGTTGGTATTTCACGGATGCATTTCATATATTCGTTCACCTGGATCCCATACGGTAAGTCAACCCTAATTTTAATATGCCACGTGGGCAATTTATTGGACTAAATTCCTATTTATCTCAGAGTAACATCTACTTCTAATTTGATTTCTTATTATAAGTTTTCTGCAAATGTATGAGTACGACATGCACTCATGGTAAAGTTTTATGCTTACAAGTTTGTTGGGTTGATTTTAATATAAAAAAATAGAATTTTTATGAATTGATTTTGATTGATTGATTTTCGTTCCAATGCCAATGGCGTCAACCGATTTTTAATACATAAAAAAGACGCTTTCAGCATAATTTCATGAGAATTTAATAGGGTGGCCGAGTGCGAGTCGGACTCGTCCCCCGATTTTTACAATATTTTGTTCTTGAGTCCGACTCATGCTTGACTGCAGAATCTTATTTTATTATTTTTCCAATCAGTATTTTTTGCAAAATATTCGGTCCAGGAGTTTCTGAGATAAAAACGGTCAGTTATCATCTTTTTTAATAAATAATTTCAAAACTATATATGTTAAAATTATACAAATTTGACATCCTCACATGAAGCCCTTTTATTTGATATGCCACACAATATACTCGTAATTTGCAAAACTTTTTTTATTTTATTTCTTATTTACGCTTTTGCCTACAAGTTGATATGGAAATTAAAAGATCGACAATATGCTTTTATTAACTACTCTGAATCTAATCTGAACACCTCTCATCCGATTTACAATTGTCAATACTCCACAGAGCACCAACCTCTTTAGTGCGTAAGTCGGTCTTAGGATAGAGGCGCCCTTGTCTATGGCTTCTATAGGAATCGACCGTGTCAGTATATTTGACAAATAATTGTCTAGCTGTCAGATATCAGTGCTAATAGCGTTGGGCCACAGGTCGATACTTTTATAGATATTTTGATAAGATAATCTGAATAATCATTCTAATCAATCAGCAGTAACATTACGCAGGAACTAACTGTAACACAGGTTTGTATAATAATGAGTATTTATGAAACTTTTGTCATTTTATACCTACTTCATTAATTTATATAAAATTATTCAGTTACTTTAAAACTGATAGACCCTCAGCTTAAACCGAAAATTACAGTAAAATCGTCTGGACTGCTGTCTACTATAACCAGGGGGGTTTCACTACGCAGTTTAGGTACATTTGGCGGGCGCGCCTCCCGGGCAGGCGAGGCGTATGGCAGTGGGCTGCCGCTCGGCTCGCACGATAGTCGCGTCACGTGGCGCTCGCGCAAAATTGAAAATACACAATGGCTTCGAAACCAAAATCTCGATCTAATCCGTATAAAAGATGTATTTACGGATGTCTGAATAAACGGAGGAACAAGGAAGCAGAAATAACATTTTTTAAATTCCAGACGATATTGAAAGGTCCCGAAGTCCTTACTTAGTAATAGTTAAAATAAACATACTTAATTTATTGAAAATTGGTTGCCCAGAAACAATATTAGGAACTGACCGACATATTTTCAAAGGGATACGGCTGTTGCATACCTACTTCCGTGAGAATCAGACATAATCTCTATAAAAATTTCTATCTCCGGATAAAAATTTCATGTTTACAGAATCAACGTTTGTAATTCCTACATATTTATCTTAAAAATAATAAATCAGTGGGTATAGGTACAAAAACTTGTCAAGTGACAGCCCCGTGCCGACGCTCACAGCTCGGTCATAAAACTGCGGCGCGCAAAGAAGATTCACGGTTCGTGCGCGGTTATAAGTTTCAATTTTGCTTGCAGGCGGCCAGTATAGGTATAATTTTATACCTAAATCTGACTTTTGTGAAGGAGTGTATTTTCTGTACGGTAGTACTATTAGTTATTCTGTGCTATAACCGCCATGTTCTGCTCTCCGAGTACCTCAAAATCGACACGCGTCTTTCGTTGATGTGTCATTTCCAGGGCCCGGAATTAGGTGAGCTAAAATACCTAAAGTTCGCGAGAGGACATAATATAGAGTGGTTACAACCGGATGAAAATAATATTATATTTGGATTCCGGGTATTCGATGTTTATTCGGGGACTTGTCGTAATATTGAACGTGATATGTTTTGTTTAGAGTGCAGCATGTTTAATGTTAGTTTTTAGTAAAAAGGGCTAGACAAAAGAAGGTATGTATAAGATAAGATAAGAAGTCGTTGTAAGACGAATAATATGGGTTTCCCTACACATTGTTTATTAATGACTCACAAGGGGCGTGTTAGAGCCAAGCGGTGTAAACAATTAGTGCTCAAAAGATAAGGGAGATGGTAAAAGGTCAAGTAGATACTCAGGTAGGTAGATGGACTCATTCGCTCCTGAACCTTGGTCAGTTGTGTTAGGGCGTGTGTGGTTTACCGGATTTATCGTGACGATTTGTTTTTGACTTTGGCTTGTTTTATGGTATACTGGATATTCTTCAAATGATGACCTTGGCCTGGATTTAAGGATTACGATTTGCTGCATTTCTGCATTTCATATATTCGTTCACCTGGATCCCATACGGTAAGTCAACCCTAATTTTAATATGCCACGTGGGCAATTTATTGGACTAAATTCCTATTTATCTCAGAGTAACATCTACTTCTAATTTGATTTCTTATTATAAGTTTTCTACAAATGTATGAGTACGACATGCACTCATGGTAAAGTTTTATGCTTACAAGTTTGTTGGGTTGATTTTAATATAAAAAAATAGAATGTTTATGAATTGATTTTGATTGATTGATTTTCGTTCCAATGCCATAAATGATACAACACTAAAACGTTATATTTATTCATATCCTATATCTAAAAAATACCGTTACATACGTATTTTATTTTTGTTTGCAGATCTGCTCATTCCGAATTGACGGCGTGATTAATAGAATGGCGTCGAAACCAAGCGATGGAGTTGTCCAAAGCTGGATTGGAGATCACCCGGAATTGTACCATGATAGTGCTAGTAATACTATATACTGTGCAAAGTGTGAAAGTAGTTTAATATGTAAACAAAGCAATATAGTGAGACACATAAATGGAAAAAAACACCAAGGAACTAATAAGACACCAAACGTAGATTTTTACTTGGATTTCATTGAATTCCTTATTTTATGTAATATACCATGGCATCGAGTAAACCTGCCAGCTTTTAAAGCATTTTTTCAAAAGTATATTTGCTGCAGTTGTACTAAACGTATTAACATCCCTGACGAATCGTTACTTCGGAAGGTTTATTTAGACATTCTTTTCAAAAGAAATTATCTAAAATTCATGATGAAATTTCAAACCAAAAGCTGTGGATATCATTGGATGAAACGACTGACTGTTTAGGTAGATATGTAGTCCACTTTTTAGTGAAACCTTTAAATGAGGTCCGCCTGAAACCATATTTAATTGCTTGCAAAATGTTGGAAGTAGTCAACGGGAACTCGATAGCTCAATTTGTGATTGAATGTTTAAAAAATATGTGGGGTGACTCATACGAAACCAATGTCGATAATGTCTTAGTTTTGTGTTCGGATAGCGTCGCATATATGTTAAAAGCAGGACGTCTTTTAAAACAGGATCTAACAAATATGAAACATGTAACATGTTTAGCTCATGCCCTAAACCGCGTAGCAGAAAAAATACGTTCAGAGTATTCCGATGTAAATGACTTAATTTCAAACGTGAAAAAAATTTTTTTAAAAGCCCCCAATAGTATCAAAATTTTTAGAGAAAATAATCCTAATACACCCCTTCCACCAGAACCAGTCATAACTAGATGGGGCACTTGGCTGCAAGCAGCGACTTACGCCAAATATTATAGTGAAATTAAAAGAGTAGTAAATATGTTAAATAGTTCTGAAGCTGTATCAATTAGAAACGCTAAAAAAGTATTTAAAAAACAAAATTTAAAAAATGATTTAGATTATATCGACGAATATTACAAAGTCATACAAATAGCTTTAAAATCATTGCAAAACACAACACTATATTTAGAACAATCTTTCGAAATATTTGACGAAGTAAGAGCGGTGATAGGATGGTGTTCGTCTGATCCAGTTAAACAAAAACTTGAACATGTTATAGCTAGAAATCCTGATCTTGGTGTTATTAGAGATATATCTGATGATATAAAAAAGGGAGAGGAAATAGAAAATGAATTATTATCGTGCTACAATTATATACCTTTAACTTCCGTAGACGTGAAGCGGTCGTTTTCTACGTATAAGTGGATTTTGGACATTAAAAGAAATAATTTAAGTATGAATAACATTGAAAAGCTGATGGTTATTTATTTCAATGCTGAACAAGCTAATACAAATTACCAGGACGATTGTAACGCGGAAACTGAGGATTCCGATTGAAAAAAATCTAGATATTTTATATGTAGGTATAAGATTGTTATATAGATTTTATTCTTTTTGACTGATTATCTGTGATAAATGTTTAAGAATGTGTTTGTATGTATAAAAATAAAAGTTTCTAAATTGTTTATGATTTTTTCTTTTATTTATTTGTTAATGTTACCTTTTATGTTTGTGTACGGACACAAGCAGAAAAATAATAATAAATCCGCCACAAGGACTATTCGAATATGGACAACCACATATTATGCCTTCTGGAGCGAGTGAGTTACTTTTGTATGTACTTAAGTACATAACCCTATACGTAAGTACTTGTTTCCTTATCTTTCTATTTATACTATAGTAGTACTAGTAGCTTTCACTATTTTGACGCTAATACGCCACTCTGACAAGCATTGATAATGAATAGGAAAATACAGATTACTAATTTAAAATATATGTCACATTTTCAGATTTATTATTATAATGTTAACTTTATGGCTGCAATGTAACCATTTTTCATCATTACGACTATTACTTGCAGTGCCCGGATGAATATCGAATACCCTGAATCCAAATAAAATATTATTTTCATCCGGTTGTAACCACTCTATATTATGTCCTCTCGCGAACTTTAGGTATTTTAGCTCACCTAATTCCGGGCCCTGGTCATTTCTATACATATATTTATTTCAATGAGTCAAATGAATACAAAAATAGCAATCATCATCATCATCATATCAGCCGAAAGACGTCCACTGCTGGACATAGGCCTCCCCCAAAGAGTGCCACAATGACCGGTCCTGCGCCACCCGCATCCAGCGGACTCCCGCGACCTTCACCAGGTCATCAGTCCACCTTGCGGGGGGTCTACCCACGCTGCGCCTTCCGGTTCGTGGTCGCCACTCGAGAACCTTTCCGCCCCAACGGCCATCGGTTCTACGAGCAATGTGCCCCGCCCACTGCCACTTTAGTTTAGCGATTCTGAGGGCTATATCGGTTACTTTGGTTCTGCTGCGGATGGCCTCATTTCTGATGCGATCACGCAGAGACTCCAACCATAGCCCTCTCCATTGCCCTTTGGGTGACTTTGAGCTTTCTTATGAGGCCCATTGTAAGCGACCACGTTTAAAATAGCAATATATCTTACTAAAGTAAAAGCTAAAAAAAATCTTCAAATTTTAGGATATTTAAACATACCTAAATGACAGCATCCATTTTCTTATGTTTGTACGAATTTCAGATTTTGACTCATAAGTCATATCTAATTTTAGTATAGATTTAGCGCAATTGGCTCTACAACATATAGGCCAGGCAATAGAGGGTTTGACCTCGCATTAACTCCTCAGTCCAAAAAAACTTTACAGCATGATAAAGTGTCAGGAGTAGATGGTACATAATTATTTTTCAAAAAAAAAACAATTGTCCTAGTTGGGTTTTTTTACCTAAACTCTTATATCGTCTATATTTACGTTTGGAAAAATGCTCAGTCTAATTTTATTTCACCAGAAATATTGACTTGAAGTATGTAATCAATATTCAAAATTTCAAAAAAAAAATCCATATCAGACTATATTTTTTTTATAAAATATATTATATTTGTGTAACTCACATCGGAAATTTGCTCCGTCACTTTTCTTTACTGAAGTGACATTAAATGTACGTTTTCTACTTAAGACAAACAATTTCCGAAAATTTCTTTATCAAACTTTTTCAGTATAAAAATTAGCTTATTACTCGCAGTAGAATATTGCTCCGTCAATATTTTTTTTAAATTATATTTCCTTTAAGACTTTTCTTTCGACTGTAAAAAAATAAAAAAAAATATCCTGCGTATTAAAAAGTTAAATCATGTGACAAATAAAGATTTCTATTATTTCACTCGTTAGTGGAATGCGCACGTGCGGGACGCGGGAGCGGGGATGCCTCACGAGGGGCCATGCGCAGCGTGTGTAAGCACTTTGACTAAACAATGTTGCTCTAACTACTTTCGCTCAAAGCGTGTGACTTCCTATACACTTTTTTAATGATCCTCTTTAATAAACTTAAACAAACAGTTTACATTTATGGTTTTGCACGTTACTAAAATATATATTAACACTACATGAATACACCCATACTGTTAGCAATTTTATCTTGATTTGATATAATTCGCAGTGGTGCTAAACGCCTAGTCACAGAGTAAATAAAAAAGTACGCCAGTTATAATACATTTCACTTTTGACTACGGCGAAGATAAAACGAAGGGTTATGATTTTAGCAGTCTATGCTCAATTGAGCCGTGGTAAAAGCCGAGACAAACGCTAGGGGAATTGATGATGAAATGTTGTAATTATAAAAAAAACCGGCCAAGTGCGAGTCGGACTCGCACCCTGATTGTTCCGTACATCACACAATTTTAACAATCCCTGAACATTGCTGTAACGAATAGAAAAATTGGATTAAGGACAAACTTTGACTGTCCCTTGAAATCTGTTGCCTCCAAACAGCGACATAAATCGCGATTAGTTTACCAACTGCGTATAGGGTTGTACTTTTATTTAGTTTGCGACGACTACATTTTTTTAAAGAATTGTTTTGCTGCGAAACACCACACCTCAATCAAATAGTTCCAACGGGATTTCATTAATGGTAGTGAATTAAATATCAATAGTCTAGCTTTGTGAGCTATGCTGCCAGAGCAATTTTTTAAATATGCATGCGTGTTGTGTAGATGTGTCATATGGAACAAATAAAATTATCTTGTAAATTTTTTCATTGTGTTTTTCTTTAAGTTAAAAAAACTAATTTAATAGGTACCGTATAAGCTCCTAACTATGGTCCAAAACTAGTGTAAGGTCAGATTTACATTTTGTAAGTTTTGCTTACGGAAGTAGGAATTCAGCTATAGATCAGAAAATGAGAGACGAATATCACTATTTCATTATAGCCAATAGTTTCGTCCCTTCTTATATAAGCAAAACTTATCAGTGTGAATCCAGCCTAACTACATTATTAGTTTAATTACGCAACAATAAGGCATACAATTTTTTATAAATGGTAGAAAAAACTTAAATTAAACTGAAATACGCAATGAACTTGTAGACCATAGTTGTAGTAGTCCTAATCACTAGAGATCTTGGTGAAACGGCTATTAGACATGGCAATATGTAGGGTCCAACCTGTCGGGTTGGAAGGTGTACTGGCACCTAGGGAGTAGGAGTCCCGATCTAGGGCGATCGGGGCGATCGGCAGTGCCCCGACACCCGCAGCTGTTTATGGAGGTCGTTAGAGATATTTTACCTTTTTTATTTATAAATTTGCTACACATTTCGTCTGGCTTTTTATTTAAAATAAAAGTTAAAATGTGTAGATTCGATGGTAATTAATATATTTATCTAGTTTTGTATTTAAATAATAGAAGGGTTGGGCAGATTAAGTTAGATTCAGGCAGCTCGAGCGGTCATTTAAATATCTATAATAATAAAAACAGTTTCTTTTTTTATTTAATGTATACTGTTATAAGTACTATCACCGTGCTTCACTAAAATACATTTTTAAGATGTTTTGAAGGCATCTCTGTAAACGTTGGTAGGGACGATTTGTTGGTGAGGTAGGGTGTGTAGGGACGATTTGTAGGGAAAGTGTAATAACGGGCCCAACGCCGACAGGAGTTGGACACAACAGGTTGAGCCCTACAAATTGCCATGTGTAATAGCTGTTTGACTTTTTCTTAGTGTCAAGCTGGTAGCCTATTTTTATTGAGCTGCATTGATGTTTTTATCAAAGGAAACGAGTCACTAAACATTTTTTTCTTAAATATTTGCAGAAATATTATACACCGTATTTTTTTAGGGTTCCGTACCCAAAGGGTAAAAGCTATTTTTTTCCCTACTAAGACTCCGCTGTCCATCTGTCCGCCTGTCACCAGGCTGTATCACATGAACCGTGATAGTTAGACAGTTGAAATTTTCACAGATGATGTATTTCTGTTGCCGCTATAACAACAAATACTAAAAAAAACAGAATAAAATAAATATTTAAGGGGGCTCCCATACAACATGCTTTTTTTGCCGTTTTTATAGATAATGGTACGCAACCATTCGTGTGCGAGTCTGACTCGCATTTGGCCAGTTTTTTTTATTTACGTTAATTTTATCATATGGTACGATGAAGGAAATGAACTGGCAAAGTAAATTTTAAAAAAAACTTTTTTTTTAACAAACAAAGATGTTAAATCGGTCACTAATGTAATTGTTGTGACGAAAATTTGTTCCTGTTGTCCCATAAAATGATCTCGCATAAAAGTTTTTCACTTGTCAACGATCTTAAATGGAAACTTCTAGGCCTTTCCAGCCGAGACCGGCTTAGCCTACATCTGTCTCAACTTATCGCCTCTTTGTATTGCGGGTTGGGGGAGGGGGACGTTCTGACATCCTACTGCCAGCAGATTGCCAGCGGGGACTACTTACATAAGTGGTTATCCTGTCTTCGGAGTAAGTGTTCGATTCAATCCATACAAATAGAAATAATTTATTGTACAGTCATCGACAATAGTATCTTCCTACACGAAGGCCGCAAAAATATGTGACACGCTCTTATGGCCCTACAAATAAGAGCGTGTCACATATTTTTGCGGTCTTCGTGTAGGAAGATATTATTGCCGGTGGCTGTACCTACGAAAGTGAGTATTATCAATGATGTGACATGTTACACAAAGTACATGACAATAGCCAGTGTTTGGCGTATATATAATAATGTTGATTCTATTGCATGTAATATCATTTATCAGAAACCGTACCACCATTATTTCAACCAGTAACGTAACATCTCTGACAGTGTGGTAAAAACGTATGAAAATTCATTACCCACGGTAACGTTACCAAGATCCACCCTCTCCCCGAGCGCCGGCACGCGCCCGCGCGACCGCCGACACAATAGAGTTGGTCATGGCGGTGCAATGGCGGTCATTCTACTAGTTTGCGAACACATCATTTAGGATTTATAATGTGTGTAGATAAAGCAGTGTATGCAACCGTACGTAATTAGGCCTTAAAACACTCATGTGATCTTATTATGAAACAGTCACATAAACTACTATTAATGTCTAATAATGTTTAAGTTATATCAACATAGGTGGATGCAAAGAAAATGAATTTAAAAAATCATACAGGTTGTAATAAAAATACTGGTGGTCCGTTTAAGGGCACTATTGATATCGTATTGCGACTAAGAAAAAGTAGGAGAAAATTTTTTTTAGAGCGAAAATTTTTTTTTTTGATGGGGCATGTCGTTTCGGCCGGCCAACCCTCTATACAAAACCATTTTTTTCCAGTTTTTCATATTTAAGAAAAACTAAGGAAATATTTTTTTTCACGGGAAAAAAAATGGTGGTGGATTATACAATATTAATATTATTAATGTATGTCTATTGTCTATTTCACCTGTGATAACTGTATTTTTATTTCTCTGTGTGTAATATTTAATTGTTTCTTTGTTATAAGTAAACTGAAATATATGTCATGATAGAAATAATTTAAAACAACAAAAGAAACAAGAGAGATAGTGCTGCCTGCTGGCCTCGGACACCGGAGGACTTGGTGATTTTTTCTGAAGCATATGACATGTATTTCAGTTTACTTATAACAAAAAAAGCAATTAAATATTACACACAGAGAAAAACATACAGTTGTCACAGGTGAAATAGACAATAGAACAGACAATACCTTAATATTATATAATTACATTTACTAAATGTTCATGACATTAAAGTACATCTTATTTAAGAGTCATATATAAATACAACTTATGTTAAATAAATATGTTTAAATTCGGGGAAATCAAGAGTCTACATAAGTCATCTGGCAAATGCGCTGTTTCGCATATACCTTGATATATCCATTATGAAGAAATCTATAGTTGTAGAGCGGGGTGGTGGGGGGCAAAGACAAAGAGTCGCGTGTAGCTGATAAAATCTATTGTTTTAGAGATTTACATGTACTCTGTCGTCTCTCTAGTGCTTACTTGTCGAGTATTACCTAGCTAGGTAGATGAGTACTAGACCAGTAATTTGTTGTAAGGATATATTACTGGCCTAGTGGGTTAGTGTCACAACACTAAAATGCTGAAACTTGGTTGAGGCATATATTAGACCTATATATAGACTACTACATACTTTAGACCCTATCGCGATTCTCAAATATTCCTCGGCAAGGCGCCGAGGGTTATGTTTCTGCGTTGAACAAACGTTAGTGGCATCCAACTTAATCACTGCGCCATCTGTTGGTAGGCGGCTTGACTAGTGTCGAAGCGTAGTTGTATCGGTGCGTGCGGCTGCGCGGTGATGCGGATTGTGTGCATTATGATTATGACACTACAAGCGTGATCTGTCGGCGAGCAGTGGTGATGGTGTTCTATTTAGTAAGGTAATGATACTCTGGTGCTTCAATTAAATACTAAAATGGTTACTTAATAATACGCCATCACAATATTTATTAAAATTATAATGATACGAGTTAAATGCAAATATCAAAATAGAAAATTCTATAATTGAAGTAACTTAATCCACTTTTTTCACTATGACGCAAGCATAGCTGAGTCGTAGTTGCGCATGCTAAACTGGACTCAATAGCTGACGCACGACGACATATTACTGCATGTTCACTCGCTTTAAAAGGCTAGACAAATTTAAAATTTCAGGATTTGACGTATTGTATGTGGATTATTTTTTGGAAATTTTAGTTTTGGCTGTTTAATTGACTACTTAACATGAATAAAAAACAAAACTGGGCTGAGCAATTTTCCATGAAGTATATTAAATATACTGTAATAACAATTTTTCTTTAAGGTTTTTTTTTTGGAAATTCGTGAATATTATGCTAAAATAAGATTATCATAACACCCACTGTTACAAAGTTGACTGAGAAATTTTCCAAACAAAATGACGAGTGTAACCAATTATTTTTGAATAAAAGTGACAGTTTTTTTTGGAATATTTTTTTTAACCTTTTGACAGTATCTGTCAGGAATCAAAATAATTTGTTTAGTGAAAAAAACAGACCCTGAGGAAAATTCCAGTACAAACTATTAAGGTTTTTGTACATTTTGGTAAAAATACCAAAACTGACATAAGTTTTTTTTTGGAAAAATAGTTTTTCGTGTTTGTTATGACCTATACTACATCCCAGCAAAAGAATTATCGACTGAGGAATTAATGCGAGGTCTCCATACAACGACCCGGTAGATTTCCTACACTAATAATCATATAGAAATTTGATGCTCACACAATTTGTTGCCTAAAATAAATAAATAAAAAATCGTTTAGCCTATTCTTTGAACACCTTGAACATACTTATTATGGCAGTGTTTTGATGGCATTGAATTTTTTATCAAATATTATGCCACATCAAACATGATAACTTTGTACAAACTTACATCATCTAGTAGCATTTTAGCAGATTGAGGCACTAGTTCCGTCGTATCCGCAAGTAGACCTTCAGATATGTTGTGATCGGAAATCAAATGCGGAACAATTCGTATTAATAGACCAATTTGCCAATCGAATAAAATTAAGCTACATAATTTACACTTATTGAATACACAACTATTGAATAAACTTTGATTGAGAAACATTTTTCTTTTTTATTTAAGTTTGAGTTTAGTTTAATCATCAAAAACACGTTTTTTACTAAAATATTTAAGAACACATGAGGTTATTCTTTTTAGTAATTTCTATTATAATTTTGTTGTATAAACAACATTATTTATTTAGATTGATAGATATTTATATAAATAAATATCTATCAAGCTAAATAAATAATGTAGAATGTGAGTATACATGTTCGTTTGTATATACAGATAACTTCACATATTACAACACAAAAATACCTAAGCATTTTAATGCCAAATATTTATGAAAATTCAATTTATTAGTAAACAGACCTTCACCCAGTACGTAACTTCAACACGTCGCTGGTGTATATTCTCTGAGATGAGATGAACTAACTAAACTAGCAGGTCGCTTGGCCAAGTTCAATGCAATGCGAACGAGGTCACGCCGCTAAGAATATAAGAACATGTCGGGTATAAGTAGAATCGTAAAACGTGTAGGAATAACACTACCTTGTATCTAAAGTCTTGTACCAGGTACTTATCTAAAATGAAACCGAATAAAAGACATAAGGCATAGGGCATAAGGTGCGCACAGTCTCCCACTTCATTTAAAAAAAATCTTAAACTTCATTATCTTTCTCCGTCGTGATACTTTTGTCTGAGTCCTTTTCTCCATGGTTTAGCACTGTTATTTATATATATGTAAGAGTATGTATATGTAAGTATGTTTAAGTAGATATGTTTATTTTGTTATATGTGTAAACTGTGTAATATGTATATGTTTATTTTAATGGATTATTTATATAAGTAGGTAGATATAAATATTTTGCCATCATTACTATGTGTATGATAAATTAAGATCTTGTCATGATTTTCAACACCTACTGACATTAATAATTTAACCAATCTCCGCTACCTTAAGGTTGTCTGGAAGAGATCGCTTCTTAGCGATAAGACCGCCTGTTTTTTTAGTTTAAGTTTTGTAATTTTTCTGTCTCAGTTTCTTTTATTGAGGTGTACAATAAAAAGTATTTTATTATTATTTATTTATTTAAAAGACAGAAAATAAAAGTAAAGTAGTTAATAAACAACTCAAGGAAAATTTGTAGAAGAGCATAAATAGTTTTTGACTGCAGAGAAGATTATTGCCAGAACTCAATATTTTGTGGTAAATTGCTCAGATTTTTCATTAATACACAAATTTAATGATGATTTCTTAATTAACTTTTTTAGAGTCCTATTTGTATTACTACCTTTTTCTTTAAATTTGATTGAGTTTGTTAACGTTTACTATATTCAGTCAGTACTTAATGATAATGCCATTTTATTACGTTTTAAAATTAATGATCGCTGTCTATTCTGCACTGACAATGCAGTTACACTTATCTCATTTTGCTGGGGAAGTGTGACTCTGACGCTACTTTCATTTAAGGCATTAAATGCCATCTCTTTATCATAAAAATAACATAAAACACATGGTTTCCAGCTAAAGTTGAACCTTACCGTATAGTACCTTAGGGCACAGTTCGAAATCCAACTTTATGATCTTTATTTATCATACTTTTACAAAAGTATGTCACACATACCCATATTGACCTTATCATGTCAACCTCCAAACCTTTTTCCCGTCTTTTCGTCACGCACCGCTCAATGGAACCCCCCTCACATAATTAACACGTGTGCAATGTGCATATCCTTCAAGTTATTATTTGTGAAACGAAAGATCTGACAAATATAAACGCTTTTCAATAAGAAATTCTTGTGCTATTTTACATCAGGTACCATAGATAATTTAAAACGAACAAATAAAACTATAGTTCCATTCGAATATAAATTATTTATAACCTATATTCAGTCTCAACAAACCTATCTCGGTATTAAACACTTAATGCATAAGTAAGTTTTATCCGATAAAAATCAGGGCCCGATTTGCCCACCTTGACATTACCGTTCCCACGCTACAAGATCTCACTCACAAAATATGATCTCTTTGTTAAGTATACGGCAAAGTTAGCCCATGGTATGACGTCCATAAAATTGTTTATAAGGACCCAAAGGACGAAAACGATATCGTCGACGAGGTCTAGAAAAGGGATATCCTGGAGGATAACGTGTGGCGTATCCTAATGCTCTTGTAAATTTTCTTCTTCTCAACGGAAGGCCGTATTTGCTTTTAAGTATCTGATAATAATCTCTCTTTTCTCCCTTAACTGTTGTTGCCCATGAGGCAACTATATCGCAACCAGGAGGTCGACAACCCTGCCATGGTGTTGACGAATGAGCTGCAGTTGTGATTAGAGTGGTATAAAATGTATCTTCATTGGTCGCTATAATGATGGCAGGTGTTGAACATGTGCAATAACGATAAGGAGCAATGGATGATTTAGTGAGTGTTGTAGTGGTCGTTGTCATTGTAGTAGGTGTTGTCGTAGTCGTCGTAGTGGTATCTGTTGTAGTTGGAAGAGCAGATGTTGAACATGTGCAATTACCACCAGGTGTACCGGATGATTTAGTACTGGTAGTGAGTATTCTCGTAGTCGTTGTAGTAGTAGGCGTTGTTGTAGTCGTTGTAGTAGTAGGCGTAGTTGTAGTCGTTGTAGTAGTAGGCGTAGTTGTAGTCGTTGTAGTAGTAGGCGTTGTTGTAGTCGTTGTAGTAGTAGGCGTTGTTGTAGTCGTTGTAGTAGTCGTTGTCGTAGTCTTTGTAGTAGTAGGAGTTGTAGTAGTACGCGTTGTTGTAGTATCTGTTGAACAAGTGCATGCTCTACCACCGGTTACATAAGAGGACTTAGAAGTCGTGCTAGTACTAGGCGTCGTAGTTGTAGTTGTTGTTGATGAACTTGATGTAGTGGTACTTAATGTTGTCGTTTTTGATGTAGTTGTATTTGTAAGTGCTGAGCATGTGCATTCTCTGCCATGTATAATTGATGATTCATTAGACTTTGTAGGTTGCGAAGTCATCGTAGTTGTACTAGGCGTATTAGTAGTTGTTGTTGTCGTCACCGTTGTTGTTGTCGAAGCACTACTTGTAGGTGTGGCCGGTACCGGGGTAATATTATTTGTTGGCATTGAACATGTGCACGCTCTACCTGATACAATGGATGAATCGTTAGACACTGTAGGTTGCGAAGTCAGCGTAGTACTAGACACGGTGGTGGTCGTACTAGGCGAAGTAGCACTCGTACTTGAACTAGGTTTACAACTACACATTCCGCTTAATGGTAATGAATTTATATTTTGACGTCTGTATGCTAGACCCCGTGTTAGAAAGTTTACCACTGGGTCTTCTGAGATAAGATTGTAAAGCGTAGCAACACTCGTTGGTTCGTCAGGTGATCTCAAATAAAAGGTCGACGTCGTTGTAACATTTACAGGGAGATTAGTAAGGTAATCATCATCATCGTAAATATATCCTGTAGTTGTATCACTGTCATTGATTACTGATGACAGCACTGATTTACGGGCTGATAGGGTGGTGGTATTCATGCACTTTTCTCGACTGGTTTCCCTGTATTCTGTAATAGTAATTTATCATCATTAAATTCATTGTTAAAATTTAATTTTTCTAACTATTCAAGGATTGGACAAACCTGATTTAAAATCACAGTTGTACTCTATCATGTGACATAAGTCTCCGAATAATTTATATATTGAACTTTTTTCGTTTTGGCCGCAAACAGGGATCCAAGTATGGTTACATATTTCTGAACGCACGCAAGCGTCAACAGGCTAAAATTTTAAAACCAAATAATAAAATGTAGGTACATAACTATAAAAGTTCATGTTAAGTATAATTATGATAATATCTTACTTGAATAAAGTGTAAATGTGACGGTTTAATTGTACCAATAATATACACTGAAATCAAATATTAAATCAAAATAATTATTATAAATTAAAAATATGAATTTTATTGTTTTTTTATAGAATGAAGTTTATTGATACGATCATTCATGGAAAAAACTACTTTATGCGAAGTAAGTAAGTAACAAAGCGCAATAAACTTACAAATTGGTAGTATATTTTTCATGTTTTTCTTCCATTCTTTTATTTTTGTATGTTCAAAAACAATAAATAACATAATGCGACATTTTGATTCTACAAAAACTGTGATAACTTTTTTACTTAGTTTCACTCATATATTTGGTCACTTTTTTATTGCTTCAAACCTATGGTGAGCATTTTTTATGGCTTCGGTCAATTTCATTACGGGTGAATTATTACTAGTCAACATTACGTCACATATCGTCATATAAATATTATAAAATAATATCTTACATTTAAGTATGTTATGAATTCAATAATATTTGAAATAGGTAATAATAGTAACCTGATAACTATGTAACTTATCGTTATAAGTGAACTACTTGCATGTGCAATCATAATATTTTATAAAATGTACTTACAGTGAGATTCAAAATTTCATGGACACATTATGACTGAATTCATTCATAAATTGTTGAATCTGGGTCTACCTAGGCTATAAAATTACCTCCATAACAAAATAATAACAAAAACCAATGTCATAATTATTTTTGCATGTTTTTAAAGTGGGGCATTCCACTCATACAAGCAAGGCGTATCGATGCAGGTTCAAGTCCTGCTGGGTTGATTATTTTTCCAATGTTTTAAATGTTTGTATTTGATTTAATAACAATCTATTGTATGAGTGGAATGCCCCACTTTAAAAACATGCAAAAATAATTTGAAAGCAGCGTCCTCTATATTTCCGTTGTGACACTTCCGATAGTGTCGGCGGGAAGGGTATCTAACTCTAGTAGTTAGTACCTAGATGTCGCTTACGGCTGCTGTAAAGCAGAAGTAGATCATAAATGCAAAAAGATGATTGTAGGGATTGAAAATTTCGTCAACTTAGTAACTTGACCCATAGCTTAATTGGTAAAGCGATCGAGCCCCGGCAAGGCGTATCGATGCAGGTTCAAGTCCTGCTGGGTTGATTATTTTTTAAATGTTTTCAATGTTTGTATTTGATTTAATAACAATCTAAAAACCAATGTTTTACAAAAAGTAAAAACCAAATATGAGCATCCACCTTGTATTAATAAATAAATAACCTGTTTATAATTCAAATTGACACCTATACTTCGTTTTTTTTTAGATTAGAAATTGAGTAAACATAGAAACAGTAGTTGCCAACCTGTTCTAAATGTTCAATTTAAAGTAAACACACTGCAAGCACACCAACAAACGATTAGTTAACAGTTCACATTTGAGAATAAATAATAACAATTTGTAGATTAAATAATCCAACAGAACTATAAAAACACACGTACGTTCTTAAACGGAAACTTAACGTCTAGTTTTTATCAGTATTCACGAAATTTATTTAAGTGTCACTTCTTAATAAATTTTCGTAGATAAAAGTGCTTCTAAACGGTATTTAATAGTTTCATTATACCGGGTGTTTCCTGTAATAGGGGCAATAAATTAAACCATAGATTCTACTCCTAAAACTGGACAATATTAGTTCAGCTACTTTTAAAAATTACTTATAATTTGATTTTTATTTCACTTTAAAGTTAATTCGAACACGCAATATATTGCGAAATTGATTATTTCTGTTGGGTGACAAGAGTGACAAGCAATGTCAATTAGACGGATTTTAACGTACATTGAAAATACTATTTAGTATGTATGAAAAAGAGACAATATAAAAAGTTCATTTTTTTATTATTGTAGAACAAACGTTTCATTGTTTGAGGAGTAGAATCTACGTTTTAATTTATTGCTCTTATTACAGTAAACACCCTGTATAATACTAAATAATAAAACAATTGTCTTAGGTGATGCTAAAAGATTTGGTGGACTACGAGGAGGCTTTTGTTGTTGTATGCCACTAGGGCCTGCCTCTGATTGCTCCATAACCCTCCAACCAAATGCACAATAATAGAGCAAGCAAATACCGTTACTTAAATCAGAATCACAATAAGCTTTAAACATTAAAAACTAACCATGTATGGCTGAGAGATACTAATGACAGATGACGCTAGAAAATATTTAAAATCGAACCACCCGTTTCTAACCCCTTCTTCTCTAGGTATTTTATTGTGCAATATTCACAAGAACATTAACAATGATTAAAATAAAATATTTCGTGCATATGACTACAATGAAAAGATTGTTAAATACTCAAAATAAGATTTACAAATACGTAGGCATGGCTTTCCTATAAATACAAATATATTTAAGAATGTTTGATGACGGCGTAGCACTTTGACAGTCGTGATATCATGCCTGATAAAGTCATTTAGTCAGTGGTGTACACTTATTTATACGGAAAATGATGATGATGGAATTTCCATTTGCAGAGCTAATCCTTTAGGCTCTAAGATTAATTTAAGGGGAGCCAATCAAATTTTTGATGCAAATTTTTGACAAAGTAGGGGGTGCCCCCCATAATTAATTAAAAATAAAATAGAGCTATATAGTCAAGTTTGATATCATTTTTGTGTAAAGCAAGGATGCCAAATTCATTTTTGGTATTTTATTTATACCTTTCAATATAAGAAAACTGAGAAAACATAAAAAATATGAAATCAACGTTTGATATTTTTTTGAATATACTCGTATACCTATATCTTTTTTATTTATGGTCGTAACATAAAACATATATTTTCATGATAAAGCCCTGTTATTCCCCTTAATAGAAAGTATATAAATCCTATATTGGTTATAATATCTTTAAAGAAAAAATAATAATAATAATAGGCCTGTTATCAATCACAATCTAATTACGTAGGAAAAACGATGTGGTTTTAGCTCTAATGCTTGCCTAATTATATCTTTCACAACTAAATGGACATCAACCATTTCAAACGCTATTATTTACCTTGCCTTTGTATGCTTGTTATAATCCATAAGTGAAATAAAGAGTTCGTTTAGAAGATACCGGAACCGGTTACCAATAAAGAGGTATTAGATCGAGTAAGTATTTGGTAGGGTAGTTTTTAAAAACTATCAATTTAGTAAGCACATCATTGAGTTACCCAAAGGTAAGCGCTTGGCGGGTACGAATTGGAGGAGGAGAGCAGAAGATCGAGCACAGTGGCGTGCCATGGGAGAGGCCTATGTCCAGCAGTGGACTGATACTGGTTGCTGCTGCTGCTGCTGATAATGATAATGTAGCGCTTACCGAAATGAAAATCCAAAATGACGTTTACCTATGAAGCTAATTTCATATCTATTGCTAAGACATTAGACAGGGACATAACATTGAATATAGGGTAACCATATAATTTTGTAACCAAATAATAGCGTTATCATATAGAGGGGTTCTCCAGTCCCTGTTGTGACGTTTTCAAGTGAAAGGTACATCATTGCGGGTTATCAATAAGGGTTCGTTCATTTTTTTAGATAGAAAACTTAAGCGGTAGGTATACATCTTCAACTGAGGACAGTCTGTTGGCGAATAGTGCGCTCTAAAATAAAAATAACAATTTTGTGTTATACCTACTTAAACTTTACACAAATTTATTTGAAAATTTGTTTAAATAATATTTACATAACTAAATGCATGTCTGCATATCTACAGCTACATGCTTCATCCCAGATCTCCATAAATTTGTGGTTGAAATTATACCCTCGTTCTGTTGACAAATTGATCCGATATCTGGTGCACACCTTAAGTTCTCATGACAATTACAATTTAATAGATTCAGTATCATTGTAAATCCAAGATAGCTGCCGCTACAGAATGCCGCGTATTACACATTTCTTAACAAACCCTAAATCAAGTATAAAATGAAAGGGATTTATTAGTAGAACACAATGTATTGCAGATCAGTTTTAGTAACATAACAACTTGAAAAGAAAATAAGTATTGTTTAGGTAAATTCAAAAGCTTTTATTGAAAATAAACAATGATATAGATAATGTACAAAAAGCTATAAAAATAATTCGGTAGGTTCTAGGTACCAGTCATCACACCACTCTTCTCATCAATGTAGCTAGAGCATTGAAAAGACAAAAAACTAAAATCGTGGGGCGCTTGAATATTTTATCAACAGACAACGCCTAATATCATTATAATATATATTATAACTTAGGTAAGGTACGCTACGCTAGTGGTGTCATGAGTGGTACCTAGGACCTATCACATGCACCATGCTGAGTCGGGACCATTTCGTGGCAACCATATTCATGCGTTAATTATAATTACCTAGTTATTATTCTTGATTAAGTATGTTTGTTTGCATGTTGTTGTTGTCGCGAATAAATGAAATTTCTATTTCTATCGATTATTTTAGCCTTGAGTTTATTACCTGCATCATTATTATCATTATTTTCAATGAAACCGTTTAATATACGATTTTTAACATACTAATTTAAATACTATTAGAAACGGGGTATTTACCTAACTCAAATATACACGGTAAATACCATACCAATAATAATAATTTAATAGTATCTAGTCAAAACAGAAAATAATTATTTAACTTATTTTATTTATAGCCTGGATAAGAGACTTTCAAGCCAAATCTTTATTGGATAACTCTGCACTATAATGTGTCACAAATATAAGAATTGTTTTCCCCACTTCCCACAAATGTAGGAACATTCATATATTTTTTGCAAAAACGGTTGAAGTTACCACAAAACTTTCAACAAAGGAAATATTCTTCATGAAATTATCTACAATTCTTGCCTTTGAAGTATGTTGCTAAGACTTATAGTTTTCAATCTATGTGTCGCTAAAATTTTAACCCCCCCCCCCCCTTTTTACCCCGACCGCACCATAAATTTAGGTGGATCTGCTTCCTAAAATGGCCTATGGGTCCTAAAGTCTCACTATGCAAAAGGTGATCCCATTATCACTAAAATCCGTATAATGCCCTTTGTTGTCGTGTGCACCGCCGACTAATTTCCGTTTGCGCTCAACATGGCCACGCCGTCTTTAGAATAGTTTTTTGTTTTTTGCTCATTTACGTAGTTCAGTGTGTAATATTGATAGCTTATTGTGCGGTGACCTAACGAACAAGTGTGCAGCTAATGAAAAATTAGTCTCAAAACGCGCGTAACCACCCTTTAGTTGAACAAACGGTTATCCGGGGTCTCGGCCACCCACGTGTTTGTAAAGAGGCTATCACTTTACAATCAACAAGGCCTTAACCGAACAACGTTGCTTTTATTTTATTTTAACCAAAATGATTAAAATCATAAGTACATCTTGACATTGGCAGAATTCACCCCGCCAAGACCGGCGAGGAGTAAAATCCATTAATAAAAAATAAAAATAAAATAAAAAAAACCCTGTAGATCGTTCTGTCAACTTTTTTGTAATCTCAAAAAAAACGAACTGTAGTGTCTGGTAACGGAAGGATGGGAGATTTGCCCCCAGCTACCATTCTACCAAACGTCCACCCGCTTTACCGCTCTTCAATAGCATAAAGCCCAAGTTAGAATAAAAAACCGGCCAAGAGCGTGTCGGGCCACGCTCAGTGTAGGGTTCCGTAGTTTTCCGTCCGTCACAGTAAGTGTCCCCACTTAAGAGTTAAAATAACACCGCCATGTAAGATATGATATGAGAATTCCACGTACAGCGACATCTATCGGCAAATTAAGTAAACTATTGCGCGCGAGCTTAAAGTATGGAAGATGATTTTTATGGGATAATTATTTATTGCGTGAAACGTTTTCACCGTTTTTACTTTATTTGAAAGCACGTCATTTCATTGTGATTTTGTAGAAATTACAGGTACAGTCGAGGACAAAGAGATGTATACACTTTTGGACCTTATTGCGTTGTAATGAGGTCCAAAAGTGTATACATCTCTTTGTCCTCGACTGTACAATAAACTCCTGCTTATACGGTTAAATTACAAATTTAGTTCAGAAATTATTTTGTATTTTTTTTCCAAAAACTATTCAACTTTTCAAGTTCAAAATAATTTTCCTAGGAAGTTTTTATAAAGTTCTACTTTTGGAATTTTTGTCATATTTTTAAAACTTATGGTTCAAAAGTTAGAGGGGGGGGGACACAGTTTTTTTTACTTCTGGAGCGATTATTTCCGAAAATATTTACCGTATCGAAAAATGATTTTAGTAAACCCCTATTCATTTTTAAATACCTATCCAATAATATATCACACGTTAGGGTTGAAATGAAAAAAAAATCACTCCCCACTTTACGTATAGGGGAGGTACCCTAATAAAACATTTTTTTCCACTTTTTATTTTACCACTTTATCGGCGTGATTGATATACATATTAGTACCAAATTTCAGCTTTCTAGTGCTAACGGTCACTGAGATTATCCGCGGACGGACGGACGGACGGACGGACGGGCAGACATGGCGAAACTATAAGGGTTCCTAGTTGACTACGGAACCCTAAAAACGGTATCATGAATATTTTTATTTTACAGGTATACTTACTTGAAGGAGATACTATGATTGGTCTGGTCCGGTAAAAATCAAATGTGTACTAACACTAATAAGTAATAACTATCTACTACCCAAATAGCCCAGATTTTGTCTAAAACTGCACAAACTAAAACTGGCGGTTGAAAATTTAAACTAATGCGACGCTGTACCAACTCAAGTTAAAGTTATGCTACAAATTAGTCACAGGTGTGATGTTTTTGAGGTTCAATCGTATTGCCATTTGTCATGTCTTCCAGCGTTTCCAGGAGATTAAAAATAATAAAAATACATAAGAATAACAATTCATATATCTGTATTTCATTTTACATAGCACCTTTTTACGGTTTGAAATACGAGTTAAATCAAGAACTTAAATATCCACTAGACTCATACGAAGAAGGTAGCGGATATTCACCTTCCAAGCCTTTTACAATTTTCATGTATAATTTTCCGTTTCTCCAGACAGTCTCCTTTCTTAATATAATTGTAGACATACTCGTATCAGTTGTAGTAGTAGTGGTATTAGTAGTAGGTGTAGGAATAGCAATATTAGTAGTAGGTGTAGGAGTAGCAGTATCAGTAGTAGGAGTAGGACTAGTAGTAGTAGTAGTAGTAGTAATAGTAGGAGTAGTAGGCGTAGACGTAGTAGTAGTCGTCGTAGTAGTAGAAGTAGTAGCAACAATATTAGTAGAAGTAGTTGTAGAGGAGTCTGTTATAGAAGTTAATTTATGATTTAACAGAAATCTGTTTATAGTCACGGTCGCATGCTCTATTACCATATCTTTTTTCATTCTCTGCCAAAGCTTTTTCTTTTTCAGTTTTCCATTATACTTCCTTCTACTACTGTAAATGTTTACTGTTTCTTTGTTGTTTGCTGGTTGAGAACAAACTGAAAAGTCAACTGCCACGAATTCTAAAAAAACAAATAAAACGTCATATATTTATTTGGTTACAAGATGCATGGAAGGTGTCCATGAGGAAGTCGAGATTATATACCTTTAAATCAATTTCGTGAAAAAAAATCTAGCAGAAGCATGATGAGCATGTATGTTGCAGAAGCTATAGCTAGGTATTAAAATACTCAACCTAACTTAAAAATAATAAGGACCATAATGGTCATTCAAAAAAAAAGATTCACTCTTGCTGGCCATGTATTCCAAAATATATTGGTGATTTACGCTTTAAATCATGTAACACAGCTTTGATGAGGAAAAATATGTTAGGTATGGCAACACAGGTCTAGAATAAAATTCCAAACACAATTAGAGAATTAAATATTAAAGATTTTAAGAAAACGTCATAAATACTACTGCTAATAAAAAACTGTTATTAATAAACAACATTTTTTGAATGATAGTAATTTAACATATTGATTTTAATATTTTCATACTACTTACATTCATTGATATTATACTCAGATTATCCTTTTGTTATAATAGATATAATTAATAATGTTTGAGTAGAGTACGTAAAATATATGCATGTACTCGTACTGCTGCTGTGGAATTTTGATCAACCTAGTCCCAAATTAAGCAAAGCTGGGTTAGTACCTAACATGTAGCTTAAATGCGATGATAAACATACTTATATAGTTAAATACATACAGATAAATAGAAAACCTCCATAACTCAGTCACACACAAATAAATGCCCTACCTAGGTAACCTATATAGGTTAAAGAGGCCGTCAATCTAAAAGGCTATCAAAAAACATACAGGTGTGGCCTGTAACGTGAGCAAAAAATTAACACGTTCATTCTACTCTTCAAACTAGACAACGTTTGTACAGGGACATAAAAAAAACTAATGGTTTAATTTTTAGTACACTTTAAAGTTTATTCGAACACGTATTGTGTTGCGAAATTGATTATATCTGTAGGGTGACAAAACTGACAAGCAATGTCAATTAGACGGTTTTCAAAGTACATTGAAAATACAATTTAGTTTGTATGAAAAAGAGACAATCTGAAGACTACATATTTTTTTTAGTTGTTGAACAAAAGTTTTATTGTTTGAGGAGTAGAATCTACGTTATCATTTTTTGCTCGTGTTACAGGCCACAGCCGGTATATTCATAGTATAAAGAGCATGGGTAACTGTAAAAAAGAGAAAGAAACCTGAAAAATTTTTGAACCTCTATCACCGTCGCAATTCAACTCAAACATATCACATTCGTCGTTAAAAATCCGGTGTTCCGAGTTCTTCCTGTCCTCTCCGCAGACGGATAGTCGTGTGTGGTTGCAAATTTCAGCATGAATACAATGCGGAAGAGGCTGAAATAACAACATTTACCTATTAGGTACTGAAGTCATAATGAATTTAGTACAACAAAATGTCTCCAATTATTAATACCTACCGGTATAAAATGTTGTCCCGATCTAATTATTATTATAGTTTCTGAAAAAAAGAATATAAATAGTGGTTTCATTAAAAAAATCCAGTATATGTCTTTTTAACCAAATTCAAAATTACACAAGCAGGAGATTCTCAATTCGGTTGCATGTATTTTTTTTATGTTTGTGGCTCCAAAACTCCGTCGTGTCTGAACCGATTTCAAAAATTATTTTATTGATTATAACTTAACTCATAAGTATATACATACTGGTTACGTTTTTGTCAATACGCAGTTCTGATGATGAAATCCATGAGTAATCGAGGGAACTCCTCAAATCTTTATAAAGGCATACATATAGTGTTTTTATCAACAAATCAAACATTTTCATTAAATAATTTAAAAAAAAAAGAACTGACTTTTCAAAAGCCTCCACCTTTCCAAAAGCAAATGCTCGAGCTGCTGTAAAAAAAATATTCAACTCACTATAGGTATGCCTGTAGTTGAAGAGTTCCCTCGATTTCTCCAGGATCCCATCATTAGATCCTGACCTGGTTACAATGGGACCAACTGTGAAGTATACTCTATCAAACAAAAAAGTCTGTTTAAAAGTGATATTCGATGAAGTGGAACTGCTGATGATGATCAGAACGGAACTCTTCAACGACGCATAGTTCACGTTAGGCGATTTGTCCTCTTCGCATTGTTTGTTAAGCTAGTTATTTATTTCATTGTATGGAATCTAAAAGTGCACCATCTACAATAATTTTTCACCGGCCTCCCCCATTGAAGGCGGTTTTTTTTCTCAAAGATTATCTTGTAACTTATTCACTTTAAACATATTTTTTTTAAAACGTAGATATATAGTTTTAGCAATAGGTATTCATAATGATTTCGTATTAACAATACCACAATTCAACACACAACTGTGAGTCCAGGATACAAACCCCCGGTTCTACCAACCGAGCTACCGAGACTTACCCGTTGGCTGCGGTTTTTCCACCGTAGCCGAAGCCGTATACGAAAGATTCTGGAGTCGCGAGTTCTGGCCTCACTTCAGGCAGTTTTTTTTTCTTCGTTCCTTTATTCAAATAATAATATTACTTACCAATAATGAAAATTGAAAGAACGTATTTCATTGTGGCTTGTAAACATATTGCTATCGTTTATATGTTATGGTATTTTATCACAATGGGAACACAACACGCATAACCATAAAAGCGAAATAGGTATATTTATTTGCAGTTGGGTATTCATGTGACGAATATAATAATATTTCAAGATAGGAATATACTCACTTACAATAAATACTTACTAATAAATAATACATTTCAAAATATAAAGTTAGGTTGGTGTTTATTAATGCTTACCAAAAATGTATACTCACTCAGATCACCTACATTTTGAAAATGTAGAATTTCAAATTGAATTAGGTTGTCCAGTTACGTGTTACGTACCGGTACCTAGTCAGACATACATATTTAGTATGTTTTTTTAACGATTTGTTACCTACATACAGCCTTGGCCAGAAGTATTGAGCACCCTTGCGATTTTCATACAAAACTCGAAAGTTTAGACCGACGTTTCTATCTTTTTTGAAGTTATTTTATCAATTAATTCAAACTGAACAGGCATGTTTTATTGAAGTGAGTAGTAATTGCATAGAATATTTGCAAATATTTCGCACCGACCTAAATTCGCATTTTTGGGACCTCCACTTTTCATATTTTATAGATACCTTGAAAGTGTTATGAAGTGAAGTTTTCTAGATATATCAATAAAATATAACATTTTGCATCATCGTACATTGTTTAGATAGGGAATTAATACTTAACATCAAAATTGTAAACAAAACAGAGCTATGCTCAACACTTCTGGCCAAGGCTGTACATATATTACATACTCCATTTTAACTAATATGGCAATAACTTATCACTATAATTGATTGAAATGATTTATCTGAGCATATATCAAACCGCCAACCTAAACAAGTCCAACAGGAAGTGGACGTGTCTTCGCGGAACTAGGCCGGAAGCGGTCGAGTGCATGACCTACCAATGTCACGTCGAGGCGAACGGGTTCGGTTCTCGGCTTGGAACCACCCGGCACGCCTTGCCTATGAATCTAAATATGTACCTGTATAGCCGTAAAGTAATGAAACAAAACCTCGCAATCTCCGCATTGATAGACTTTTTATCTATTTTATTTATATTCACATTTTTTCTATGAGTTAGGTAATCAACATTTTATATAAATTCTTCAAATAATTTAGTGGTATCTATTTTATTTACTTTGTAGGTTTTTTTTTCTTACTTACTAAGGTTAACTCATGTAGAATGGGTATAGTTAGAATATTTTTGGGTGGTGAGGGGTAGGTAGCGCTCTTTGGTAAGTAAAAATCGGACAACTTAGATAATTCTTAATACTTATGCTCGTAATTTATTCATTTATTAAATCGTTATTTATTAAGCCTACGCATGTTGTTTTAAGCTCCCACCACTGTCTCTTAACCTTTATACTAGAAGTATAACCGAATAAAACAAAAGGCTAAATAAAAGAGATAAAATAATATTTGCAGCGCATCTATGTGGGAGTGAAACATTAAATTTGACAAGGTTAACAGACTAAGCAAATACAAGGTAAAATAACAAAAAAAAAATCATAAAATTATTTAATAACCAAAGTTTTCATTTTATTTTGTACAATCCTGATCATTCATTATAATTCATTCAATATGCCTTTTAGAACTCCGTGGCTCAAAAGAAAAAAAACTTATCCCTTATAGCATTACTACGATTAATTTGGCCGTGTGCCTGTCTGCCCGTGTGTATGCCATTGCCAGTCTGTTACACCCAATTTGCTCCGAAACTATGTATGAGATCGATTGAGTTGAAATTTGGTGCACATAATTTAATTTGATGACCCAAAGACGGACGTGTAACGTAAGTATTAATATCTTATGTGAAAAATATTAAAAGTATGTGTACAGTCAAGTGTAAAAATATGGGTGTACTCATCTTACTCAAAAATATGTCCCATAGTATCTTATTCCGTTGTAATAAGTGCGTAGTACCATAATTATGAGACGATTTTTTCGATACGTTTTTTTGCACTTGACTGTACTACATTAGAACGCAAAAGTATGTACTAATTTACAACGCATAAGTGGTCCCTATTTTTTGAATATATTGAAAAAGTTTATCACACCCACGTTTTTTTATAAGTTTAAAATAAATAGTTTTGAAGCTATGAAAGCTATTTACGAAACATAATTCCATTCATAGGGAAAAAGGTTGCCTTTATTGGCCAAATTGCTAAGATAAATACAATCAAAATAACATAAATATTTCTAAATTAAATAAAATCGAACTTCATGCTTATAAACAAGTGCAGTTATATACACGTATCAACCAATAGCTGCTAGATTATTAACCAATATAATATAATCTATACATATAATAAAGCTGAAGAGGGTCGAAAGTCTGTACATGGAAGATAATCGAAAAAAAGTTGGCTGGGGATACTTAGAATCGATAACAGAACACGTTCCAACAATTTTTAGAATTTTTGTCTGTTTATCTGTTTGTCTGTTTATCTGTTTATCTGTTTATCTGTTTGTCTGTTTTTTGACCGCGCATCACGTGAAAACGGCTGAACGGATTTTGATGAAATTTTGTATAGATATAGTTTGAGTCCTGGTAAAGGATAATATATAGTTTTAATCCCGAAAATCAACCCTGGTGGGAGTGAAAATGGGGTTGAAAGTTTGTATGGAGAATTTTTAACCGCTGAAACGATTTAGATAGAAATGAGTATGGAGATAATTTGAGTCTCGAGAAACGTCATAGGATAGTTTTCAAATCCTTGTGGGGGTGAAAAGGGGGTTGGAAGGTGGTATGAGGAATTTTTTACCGCTGAACTGATTTAGATGAAAATTGGTATAGAGATAGTATGGGTCTCGAGAAATGACAAAGGATAGTTTCTTTTTCAAACCCCCCCCCCCCATGTTACTTTCGAACCGTAGGTCCAAAAAATTGAAAAAAAGAATGGAAGTGACGCCTGTTACCCGTCGATGCTTTAAATTTACCTTTACCCGCTCTTAAGAAATATTTGAAAATGTCATGAATGTCAGAGGGTTATTGCAGGTTCGAGGACTATATATGACGTACAAAGATGCATGGCCCAAACCAAAAAACTACTACAAAATCATCTAACATTTATAGGACACGGTTTAGGTAGGAAATAGTAGTTTATGTAACTGTTACGTAATAAGGGTCCTTAAAACATGAGTGTGGTTTTCATAATAAGATCACACGAGTGTTTTAAGGCCTAATTACGTACAGTTGCATACACTGATTTATCTACACTCATAATAATAATAATAATAACAAAAAAAAAAAAAAAAAATACCGCTGCCACTGACACACGCCTTGTTAATTTATTTTGCTAAATATTTATTTTTATACGTGTTTTTGCCTCTATTTGGTCTTATTTACCACGAAGTGAACCCAAAAATCAAAGGCAATATGAAGGTTGCTACAGTTATTGCCTGTAAATATAACGACGGGTCACAATCACAAATAGACAGTTGACAGCTAGTGCTCAAATAAATTTCGGCGAAACCTTGGAAGAATAATAAGTAAGGAAGCGTAATCAACGCTCAAAATATGTTCCACTTTTCTGGTGCCAAAGTGGGCGGAGCTTGTGACAGCGGTGCCCTAATGTCATGTCAAACATTTTGAAATTGTCATGTCGTCAAAATATTAGTTTTTTCGGTCCATGAAATTTCGGTAATATATCGGTATTAAAATGCCGGCTTGTGCCGTGCATTGATGCAAGAGCCACACAGGCGCCAAAGATGGTGATATTTCTTTTCATCGGTAAGTAAATCACGCATAGATATTCTCATACATTACGGACTTGGTCGAAGTTATGCAATATAAGTTTTGGAAAAGTAAACATAACTCATTTGAGGAAAAGTATGTTCATTTATAAGTATTACCTAGTAGTAATAGCAGTTAGGTTTCCGTTGTTAACAAATAATCTTTTCAGTTTGTTTTTTTCGATATACAGTATGCCATTTCTAGTACAACTGACTAATAGGTATGACTCTTATTGTTCATTAATAATGAATGCTATAAGTTCATAGTCTTTAATTATCAAATCTAGAGCAGAGCCCGACTGGATAACTACCTCTACCTTACAGAAAACCACAGCCAATTAGCACTAGACCCTACTCATAGTGTTGTGTGAGTAAGGTTGCCAGAGAGCTCAGAGGATGCAGTGTATTGACGAGGGGGATCCTCTTGTTCCTTCAGCTGTCAACACAGTGAAGCCTCTTTTATATGAAAGCGTCGGTGTCCATAGGCTACGGTAACTGCTTACCATCAGGTGAGCCATATGCCTGTTTGCTACCGTTGTGGTATAAAACAATGGATACAAAATGTAAATTTATCTTTGTATTTCCCTAAGCCTGTTAAAATAAATAGTACTTACACATAAACGAACTCATCCGTTACTTTTTTAGTTCTAAAAAACGAGGAAGCAAAGAGAATTTTAACTATTTATATTGAAGATATGCTATTATTTTCTAGTCTGGTCATAAATAAAGTTCAAAAATAATCGTTTTTTTTTGCCATAATCAACCTTAATTGCTTAAGATTATGTTGCTTGAGACCAAAAGGGTCTCGCTAATGTAACGGATTTATAAAATTTTAAAAAAGTTCAAAATCTTGACTATTTTATGTTAATTTATGATTATTTTGTAGTATGTAAGTCCCTATAATATAATTAAGCACTTTTATTAAATAAATGAAAGATGGTGCTGGGCTTTCATATTATTCCTTATTCCAAGAACGATTAAATTTACGTATATTACATAAGTAATGAAAAATGCACTAAAAAATAAATTGTTAATTGGTTGCATATTATTTATTACGTGAACACATCCACGTCAAACTTAGGCGTATTTATTATACGTTAACTTGACATTTCAGTTATTTCATTTGAGTATCTCCTGTCCAATTAAACTTCATTGTCAAATTGATTTTGACCACTCACAACACGGCAACTTTTCTTATTGGTGAAATGGCATGAAACCTTTGCGGAATTAAGGTTAACACAAAAAAATATGCTTAAAGAATGAATACTTGATTGGTTAATAAGACATAAGACATTTTAGTTTTGTAAACGTGAAAATGGGTCGTGTTTTCACATGAACTTTGCTTGCCTTTACTCGTCTTGATATTATATGTCGATGGGCGAAACACGTACATTTCAAAGCATGATAACAAGGAGTAAAACAAGAGCGGGTACTACCTACGCACGACCACCACCCTCGCCCGCCTCGTCATCTTCTTCGTCCACTTCGTCGCCGGGCGGCGACATCGAAACAGCGCCCGACACAGACGAATCCAGTGACAAAAGCGGGCCGCCGCCACCGCCGCCACAAACACCTGCGCGACGCGGACGGCCACCGCTGCCGGCACGCTTGGGGCTTGCGGGGCATTCCGCCCCGCCCACAGCTCCCGCTGCCGGTGGTGTAGTGCGTCGCATGAGATGGTCTCAGAGTATGAACGAGAATGTCATGCGCGCCTACTATGGGGCTACAGAGGGGGGAACTAATCTGTGCGCGTATCGTGACCGGATACTTCCTCTGTTTCAGGCCCTTGAACCAACCATTGACACGACTGCGCAGCGGTTATCGGATCAGGTGCGCGTCATTCAGCGGCTAAAGCGGTTGGATGACGCGACACTTGATCGGCTTCGCCTGGAGACTCTCTCTGTTCGCGCGACCACCACCTCGGCGCGGGATCCGCTCACCACGTCGCCGGATCCGATGCCTGCACCCGACCTGGCATCGGGGGTACCGCGGGTTGATCCCAGCGCCGATGAGGAGGGGATCGCGAATCAGAGTGTGAGTAGTTCAGCCAATGAGCAACTGAGGAGGACTTTGGAAGAGGCAATTACGCAGTATCGATCCACAAACATCCCTAGGCCACGATTACCACGCTTGCCTATGAATAGACGCAATCTAGCGTTAATGGGAGCCCTAAATGATTTGCTAGATCCATTCCTGCGGACTAGTAAAGACTTAGATGATACGCACTCCATTATGTACTGCGGAGCCATCGCGGCGTGCCGTGTTGCTCGAGTCAAGTTTCCGGACGCTGAACGTGCACCTAGGACCGCCGGGGGTGTCCCCGCATGGCAGGTGCGGATCGAGCGTCGTATCAACTCATTTAGGACTCTCATTGCAAAACTGATCTGCTTCAGGGGGGGCAATAACCGCCCCCGAGTAATGCGCTTTGTGCACCAGGCGTTCGCGGGGACGGATATCGAGCCCCGCGACTACATGGCCAACGTCATAGAGCGCATCGACTTTCTGAAGCAGAAAGTTTATGCATGGGCAAGCCGTATTCGCCGTTACAGAGAGCGTGTGGACCGATTCAAGCAGAATCGTCTTTTCCAAAGTGACCAAAGGAAGGTATACCGAAGGTGGGAGGGAACCGACCCCCGTGTGTCCGACGTGCGACTGCCGGATGCTACTGCCATGACTGATTTCTGGCGTAGCATCTGGTCGGCGCCCGTTGAACACACGGAGGGCGAGTGGATGAGTGTTGTTGAACGTGGGTGCGAGTCCATCGAACCAATGGGGGCTATCACCATCAGCCCCGACGACGTAAGTTGTGCGATCCGTACGGCCCAGAACTGGAAAAGTCCTGGCCCGGATGGGTTGCATAACTTCTGGCTAAAATGGTTTCGATGCACGCACTCGCGGTTGGCAACACAATTTCAACAAGCCCTTGAACTTGGCTCCCTCCCGCCTTCCTTAACAACTGGTGTAACCTTCCTGCTCTATAAGTCCGGTAGTACCACGGAAGCGAAGAACTACAGACCCATCACGTGCTTGCCTACGCTTTACAAGCTTCTTACATCCATTTTGAGAGCAAACATAAACGCGCACATGGTCGCAAACAATATTTTGGCTTCCGCTCAAAATGGATGTAGGGTTGGGTCCCGTGGTACTAAAGAGCTCCTCCTCATAGATATGACCATTTGCCAACGAGTCCGGCGGAACAGGGGGGCCCTCTCGGCCGCTTGGATTGACTACAAGAAGGCCTATGATTCGGTGCCTCATTCATGGCTGGAGAGGGTCTTAGAGCTGTATAAAATTGATGCAGCTTTAAGATCCTTCCTTGGCGCGTGTATGAGGCAGAGGACCACAGTCCTTCGTCAACCAGGAGGCGGGGATGACCCCCCTGGCCAGCAGGACTTTATAAGGATCGAGCGAGGAATATTTCAGGGCGACAGTCTGAGTCCCCTGTGGTTCTGCCTAGCTCTAAATCCGCTCAGCAATCTGCTGAAGGATTCGGGGCTAGGTTGCCGGCTTCGGAGAGAGGGTGAAGTCATATCTCACCTTCTGTACATGGACGATTTCAAATTATTTGCACCAAATAACCGAGACTTGTTGGAACTACTGAAGACCACTGAAGTGTTCAGTAGTTCCATCAAGATGGAGTTTGGTGTTGATAAATGTGCGGTTATGCATGTACAGCGGGGGAAAGTAGGAAATTCAACAAATCTACAGCTTTCTGAGACAATGACGTTCAGATCTATCTCTGAATCAGAAACCTACAAATACCTTGGTATGTCACAGTCTTTGGGCATTGAGGATGTGGGTATTAAACAGGCGTTGAAGGAGCGCTTCTTCGGTCGGCTGACAAAAGTACTTAATAGTCTTCTGTCAGGTGGCAACAAGGTGCGCGCCTTCAATGCCTGGGTGATGCCCCTACTCACATACTCCTTTGGCATACTAAGGTGGACACAGACCGAGCTGGATGCCCTGGATCGGAGAGTCCGTCTATTGCTCACCACACACCGTATGCTTCACCCACGCTCCTCTGTTATGAGATTGTACATCCCACGGAAGTGTGGAGGTCGCGGCTTTTTAAACGCCAAAAATCTCCACAACCGTGAGGTGTACAATCTCAGGAATTATTTCCTTAACAACGAGTGTGGGATGCATCGTGATGTGGCGGCAGTAGATAAGGGTCTCACGCCGCTCTCCTTGGCAAACGAGAACTGGCGCAAACCTGTGGTGCTAAGTACTGAGGATCGCAGGGCGGTATGGAAGAGCAAGGAGCTACACGGACGGTTCTACAGGGCCCTCACGGGACCCGACGTAGACCTGCTCGCGTCGGTGAACTGGTTACGATTCGGTGACCTCTTCGGAGAAACCGAAGGTTTTGCCTGTGCAATTGCGGACGAAGTTATCATGACGAATAACTACCGGAGATATATCCTGAAGGACGGTACGGTCGACATTTGTCGGGCATGCCGCCGTCCCGGAGAGTCACTCAGGCATATCATCTCCGGTTGTTCTCATCTTGCTAACGGCGAGTACTTGCACAGACATAACCTCGTAGCCAGGATTATACATCAGCAACTTGCTCTCCTATACGGTCTTGTGGACCACGAAGTGCCGTACTACAAGTACACACCTGCGCCAGTTCTCTCTATTGGGATCGATCTATTATCACGGACAGGACTATTGTAGCCAATAAGCCTGATATCGTGGTAATAGATCGACCGCAATGCCGGGCCATGCTCATCGACATTACCGTCCCATGTGACGACAACCTCGTGAAGGCCGAGAAGGACAAGTCCAGCAAGTACCTAGACTTGGCTCACGAGGTAACCGCCATGTGGGAGGTTGATTCGGCGATCATTGTACCGATAGTTGTCTCTGCGAACGGTCTCATAGCGAAGAGTCTCGACCAACATCTTGAGAGACTTTCGCTACGAGGTTGTGGTTGGATCAAGGGTCAGATTCAGAAGGCGGTTATCTTGGACACGGCGCGCATAGTCCGAAGGTTCCTCACTCTGCGGCCCTAACCACCGGCAGCCTGGGCCTTGCTCCGCTGCCGGCGGCACCCTAGGTTAGGTTTTTATAATGTTTTTATTGTTTTTGTATGTTTTAGATGTATTTTTATATTTTATTTTGTAAAAATATTATAAAAACTAACCTGAGACAAAAAATAAATAAAGATAATAATAATAATAATAAATACTCTTTATTGCACACCTCATACAGTTACAAGCACAAATTTTACAATTAGATAAATTTAGGTAGAGGTAACAACAGGCGGTCTTATCGCTAATGAGCGATTTCTTCCAGACAACCTTTGGGTAGTGGAGACTAGAGAAAAACAATAAGCACTCATATTATTTATCCTAAATGCATTATTCGGAAACCATAGAATGGCTGCCATTGCACCGCCATGGCCAACTCGATTGTGCCGGCGGTCGCGCGGGCGCGTATCGGCGGCCGCGCGGGAGCGTGCAGGTGTACATTATGTTATCAAAACTCATAACCCATCAATATTTGAGCATGTAAAGTTAAAATTACGTTACTGCTACGGATAAAAAGCTTATCATAGTAAAATCGGTCGTGGTAATGCTAGCATTGCCTACCGTTTTCGAACACGTTTTAGAGAACTTGCAATGTGAGTGTAGATAAACATATCAAACGTTTTGTGAAGCAGTCAGATTAGGATTTATTTTTCTTTATAATTAAACAATAGGTACATTATCTGTCTCTCAACCTGTTTTGATATGTCTTCTTGAAGAACTACGCCTTATTTTGTATCTTTAAGATCTAATAATGTATTACTGTTTTGAAAAAAATAAGTCCCGTCGAATTTCTTTTCGGTCATAATACTTCTTGGGCCAGAGGTGTAGGGTTAGAACCGGTGGTAGTTTTGGAACGAAGTTCCTTATCGGACGGTTCGCGGATCCGGCCAAGGCGAAAAAAAGTCACGTGACAGTCACGAAAAAGCATCACGTCACGAAAACGCGACACCCATACGATTGAGAAACATGTAAAATGGAATGGAATAAAAAATATATAAAATAGAATAAAGTGAAGTGAAGTGTAGTGAAATTGAGAAGTGACAAAGTGATAAAAGTGAAAAAAGTCGAGAACCTTAAAAGTCGAGAATTTTAAAAATGTCGAAAATGTCAAAATTTCCAAAATTTCCAAAATATCCAAAATTTCCGAAATTTCCAAAATTTCCGAAATTTCCAAAATTTCCGAATTTTCCAAAATTTCCAAAATTTCCAAAATTTCCAAGATTTCCAAGATTTACAAAATTTCCAAAATTTCCAAATCATCCAAATCATCCAAAATTTCAAAAATATGCAAAAAAATTAAAACCACAAAATTTACGAAAAAGTCAAAATGAAATAAAATTAAATAACATAACTTCGTTCCAATCGCACTCGATTCACATACTTTCCACGACACTCACGTATTTTATTTTTCTCTGACGTTCATTAGTGCATTGTAATGTGCTTACATTGACGAATAAATATCTTGATCTACACCAATATCATAAATCCTCTATTCCGCGTTCAGAACCGTATGTAATTAATTACCAACATTATTGCAACCAGTAACGTAACATCAGTGTATTATCTGTGACAGTGTGGTAAAAACGTATGAAAATTCATTACCTACGGTAACGTAATGAAAATTCGCCCCCCCGACCGCCGGCGCAATAATGTTGGTCATGGCGGTGTAATGGCGGTCATTCTAATGGTTTCAATGGATTTTTTATATGTGTGTAGGTAAAGCAGTGTATGCTTCTGTACATAATTAGGCCTTATTACGTGACAGTTATATCGCCATGTCCGTCCGTCTGTCCGCGGTCTAGCTCAGTTACCGTTCGCACTAGAAAGCTGAAATTTGGTGAGGCCTGATAAGAACTTTCAATAAAAACTATATTGAATAAAATCGGTCCAGCCGTTTTTGAATTATTAGTCAAAAACGCATAGTGAAAGGAAGTGCCGAATAGTAAAATGACGTAAGCGCCGCCAAATAAACGACCTTTTGAACGGATGTTTTGTAACGGGGCAGCATCTACGAAACTACACGGAGCATCGCCCGACATGCTCTTGGCCGGTTTTTTATGCATTGTTATCCCGGAAATCACCCCTTAAGGATTACTAATTCCAATTCCAGAAAATCCCCAGCCAGGTTATACGTAGCCTATAAAAATTCAACGTTTAAAAGGGGGGGGGTAGCCACTACACTCGATTGAGTTAAATTTGCATGGGTCATGGAACTCCCTCCTCCAAGTGCACCTCAAATAGAAAAAAAACATTTCTGCATTTGTGACCCCCGCGCCTGTTCTTACCTTTCATGCTTTGACTGATTTGACGGGAGGATCGATTTGGATGATATTTGCAGTAGACATAAACGTATAAAAACAAAAGTGGTCCTGTATCGTCCGATATACACCTACTATACTCTCTATGTCGTTTAAATCGTGCCAAAAAAATTTAATAATAAAAAGGATTCATTTATGAGTGTAGTTTCATTTAGTGGTAATTGTAAAATATTTTATTAGGACTACTGTCCTCTAGCGTATCCATCTGTCAACTTTACTTCAAGTTCCGCCTCCAGGGTAGCGGGAGAGAAATTAGGGATGAATTAGCCGCTTACTGACACAGACCGAATTCCACGCGGGCGGAGCCGCGGGCACAGCTAGTAATAAATATTAAACAAAACAAATGTACAAGACCAAGACACATACCGAAAAATAAGTCATCGAGCGTGAGTGAAAAAGAAAAAAAAAGCATTGCTAAAATTGTGTGATGTTTAGAACCCCCGAGGAGCGAGTCCGACTCGCACTTGGTCGGTTTTTTAGTAATGTATTAATTTATATGCTTAACAACACTTGCTTATACTTATGATGTTTTTATCACCTAAGCCTAACTAAAAATAATAATAACCATCGGATGGAAACGCTGACAACATAAAAAAATAGTTTTCTTTAAGTATTTTACTTTGACTGTGGAACCCTAAACCACAAATGTGCCAAAATCAAATCAAAGAATTATATGTTATTCTAGTCTAAGTTCGTCTGTGTTTAGCCCTTTTAATTACTCAAGTTACAGTCTTTATTTTATCCATTTCCAAAGACATCTTAGATTGTCACATGACAATTCAACTTAAACCTACTTAATAATAATTCGTTTACTGTAATTAATGCCAATTGTTTGTAGGCAAACTCGGCGACACGAACATGTCTCATTACGTAACACCCACGTACGGACCGAATTGATTTTTGTTAGCACAGACGAATCCTCCAGGGCGCAGGCGCAAAAACTCCACTCACACGACCACACTAACCCTCCACACAAATGTATTTATCGATTTTTAAGATGAACGTATTTGAGCTCTTTGTGTTGTTATTAAGGTCCAATATTAAAATACCGTGATATATGGACGATGTTTTCATATTACGGCGAACTAAGGCGCCCTCTTCCATACAAATCGAGAAACCTGGCCGCGGAAGGTTTCTGTTCTAAATATATTTTCGGAAAATTCGCATAAGAGTTCCACTGTAAAAAGCGGGTATTTGTACGTCGATAATTATATGTGTTCAACGGATATCATTCAGTGTGGTTAAGGCGTCCTGAGGGCTGATTTACTTATTACTAAAAATAGAACCTTGCCCGACACATCAGTAGGAAATCTAGTGCGAGGTTTCCATTCATAAAATCTTTCATTTGGTGGTCGGTCGTGACGACACGATATCGGCGCATAATTAAAATTTATCGGTGAATACATATTGTTGGCTGGAACAGAGTGACCAATCAATACCAGCGTCACCGTTGGAGGAGTTTTCGCCGAAAAAGAATCGGGAAAAGGAAAAATGTGAGTAAAACTTACGCAAGTTAGATGTTTCAAATATTATTGATATACTAACCATACAGGTAAGTACTTAAACCATAACGTGGTTTGTTAATTGCTTGCGATTTCAATACTGTAGTTCATAGGTATCAGTCATCCCTCCTTGCCAGAGAGATTTAAACATTGACAATGAAATGCTGTCGTGGGACTATTAGAAACCAATATAATAAAATTATTCTAATCTAATTATCTACAACCCTATCAACTCTGTAGGAATAAGCATTATGATAATATTTGAAACAATCATATTTCACACCCAACGCTGTAGATTTGAAAGCTCCGAATATTTCATTATCTTTTTGATCTGAACGTTTATAGGGATAAAAAACCTTTAAAAATGAAGCAGGCTTTTTATTTGCAAACAAGTTGAACAATGCAAACAGATGGCTGCCAAAACGCTGCCAGCTGTTGGAAGTCTGCCCAAAACCTAGCAACAGTAGGGGGCACGTCAAGTGAGGCTAAGTGAGCTCGCGTGCCAAATTAGCTCCATTATCGATACACACGTTTCAACTTATTTAATTATTGTGTGATGTTTTATTTATTTTATGAAAGGTTTATTAAATGTATAAAATCCACACCAAATGACGAGATTAGATAGCCAACCCTATAAGTATAAGCACCAATACCTAAGTTGTATAACTAAGAAGGAGTAAATAAATTCCTAATGAAAATCCTCAAAAGTTTGATATATGTACCTACTAGTTAGTAGCAAACCAAGTTTTATAGGAAAAGACTTTATTTTCTTAAATGTTGTATTTTGTATTAGAATTATAAGTTCATTAAAATAGTTAACAATTTAAGCAATGATATACAAGACTACATTCGTAAAATAAATTGATTACTTAAGTATACAATAGATAACTTCTTTAAATTCGATATGCATAATGTTAAGTATTAATAAATTTACTTTACTTTACAATTTAACAATTCCTACTGATAATATTATTTCGTCAAATTTATAACTCAATGCCAGTGGATAGTCTGCAAGTGCAAATGAAGTGGATTGATCAACTAAGCATTCATTAAAGTGTTCTCTAGTTAGTTTTTTACGGTTTTTAGCACCTATTCTTTTTACAATTATATTAAGTTATAATTTTAATTAATAGCAGTTATAGTTTAGGGCGAAATCTATTGTTTATAATGGGTAAACACCTCATAAATATTAAAGTTCAATGTTAAGATTGTATGTAGCTATTTTCTTGGATCCCTGGGTAGCACGTCACACCAACTGACAGAATGACAGAGCATTTCGTAAGGTACTCGTATAACGCGGATTAATATTGTAGCATTACGACCTGCCACTCTTGCAAGACGAATAAGCCACATTAGATGATCACAAAAATATTATACTTAAATAAGTCTAAGGAAAGAAAGATGTTTCATATGACTACGAGTATATTTAGGCTCCTGACGACCGGGTTTCATTGCCAGTTTAAATTGAACTCTATCAAATTGCCAAAGAGTCAAAATTTAATTGGGGCCTATGTACTACGTGTAACGCTGGTCGTAAGGAGGATAGGTAGATCTCATTTGAAGATTTGTAGTGAATAAAAACCAACAAGATTTAAATCTGGGGGCACGGCAGTGCCCCCGCCAAGTCAAGAAGCGGCACGGCCGTACCATCCTTTTCTCGAAGCAGTTCAGGCCATTTTCGACCTTCTATAATTTCGTTGTAGATTAAACTAGAAGCCTGTATTTCTAGTAATCAAGCAAGCATTGTATAAACACGGTATATTTCAAATTTCATTCAATTTGAACCAGAAGTTTAAAAATTATAACTAGTCAAAGTCCTTAATTTTGTCACTCACTGACTGACCGATTATTTTTTTTATTTTTTTATTTAAACTTTATTGCACATAAAATATACAAATGGCGGACTTAATGCCTTAAGGCATTCTCTACCAGTCAACCACTGGGCCAAAAAGAGATATGTTTGGTGCAGGCTTTATGAAAGAATGTACTGAAACAGTATCACACTTACTAAATATAAAATAAATATTATATATTCATTCAAACATTAGGAATAATCATAAACTTACACATATACTATATATATATATATATATATATATATATATACTGTATAATAAACTTACATACATATTGTTATATAAGTGTACCTACAATGAAACATCAACACGATAATCAATCACGCAATTTATCAGACAAATGCTTACGAAACATGCGCTTGAAAGTGAACTTACTCTGAGCTTTTCTGATGTCAATCGGAAGGTCATTCCAAAGGCATATTGCCTGGAGAGTGAAGGAATTGTTCCTGAAACCGGTGCGATGAAGGGGAATAGCGAGCTTAACCCTTAAATGCATGGTGTACGATGCAGCGTACATTACAAAGAATTAAAGATTTATTAATAACTAGCCTTTTCCCGCGGCTTCGCCCGCGTACTATAATTACTCAAAAAGGATACGATACCCATGTTGATTTTCAGACTTTGTGACCACATTTCCCCCTTTTAGGGGTTGAATTTTCAAAAAACCTGAAACACGTGTTTACTCATTTATTGTTAGGAATACTCCTGTGAAGTTTCGAATAAAATGGTCTAACAAATCTTGATTCGCCATACAAACTTTGGACCCCCATTTTACCCACTTAGGGGGTGAATTTTGAAAAATCCTTTCTTAGTGCACCCCTAGACCCTATAAGAAACCTACGTGCCAAATTTGGAGTCTCTAGAACCAGCGGTTTGGGCTGGGCGTTGATATGTCAGTCAGTCAGTCAGTCAGTCAATCAGTCAGTCAGTCAGTTTCTTCTTTTATATTTATAGATTGGGACTATTTATAATGATATTAAGAGTGATATCATAAGAAAAACTAATGAATTTAATGATTTATTACTGATTTGTTGGCATAACTGTATTAAAAAAAAGTTATAAGTGTTTACATGCAAGATGGCGGCAATTTAGAAAAAGTTAGATTATGAAGGTTTTCGTTGAGTGTGTTTGGCGGTTTTTATCTAAGTAAGTAATTACTTTTTTTTTAATTTTGTAACTCATATCATACCGATTTTACGTTTACTAAATTTAATAAAGTTCTCAGTCTAAAAGTAAACAATATTTGCGTCTTTGTTTATGTACGATCTAGCTTACATTATGCATTCCCAGCACTTTTACAATTCTATTAGCAGTATTGAAATTACTCTTGCTGAGTAATTTAACTCGTACATGATTATGATGTTATTAGTTAATTTATTTTATTTCATATCTTTTATTAATTAGATATACAATTAAAGGAAGGTATTGTGAGGAATTTATCTTCGATTTATTATTTTTTGAGATTCCGTAAAGTTAAAAACTTTAGTAGACCTTTTAGACAGTTACATAGGACGGTATCACATCCAAATTAAACGTAGAAAGTGGTACATGAGATAATTTCACCACTTTATTGATTTAGCAATGATAAACTCTTGGATCGCGTACAAATATCAAATATGTCATGTCGCAAAAACCTAACGAAAAGTTGTGCACTCTTGCTATGTTTCGGCTCGAAGTTGCCGAGACTCTATGTGAACTCGGTAAGAAACTTGACCGAAAAAGAGGCAGACCGGGGACCAGCACTGCACAAGATCAGCCGGTCGTCAAGAATAGAAAATTGCAAGTGGCACCATCGAAAAACGTAAGATCAAGATCTCGATCAAGTTGGCCATTGGCCATCTTTTTGCGAAATAAGCAAGAGATGTAAAATGCCAATATGCTCAAGCGTCACTAAACTACTTGTCAGAAATGTAGGGTGTCTCTGTGTTATAATAAAAGAAAAACCGGCCAAGAGCGTGTCGGGTCACGCTCAGTGTAGGGTTCCGTAGTTTTCCGTCCGTCACAGTAAGTGTCCCCACTTAAGAGTTAAAATAACACCGCCATGTAGGATATGATATGAGCGTTCCACGTACAACGACATCTATCGTCAAATTAAGTAAACTATTGCGCGCGAGCTTATAGTACGATAGATGATTTTTATGGGATAATTCTTTATTGCGTGAACCGATTTTCACCGTTTTTACTTTATTTGAAAGCACGTCATTTCATAGTGATTTTGTAAAAATTACCGGTACAATAAACACCTGCTTATACGGTTAAATTACAAACTTAGTTCAGAAATTATTTTGTAATTCTTTTTCAAAAACTATTCAACCTATGAAGTTCAAAATAATTTTCCTAGAAAGTTTTTGTAAAGTTCTACTTTTGAGATTTTTTTCATATTTTTAAAACTTATGGTTCAAAAGTTAGAGGGGGGGGGGGGGGGACACATTTTTTTTACTTCTGGAGCGATTATTTCCGAAAATATTTACATTATCAAAAAATGATTACAGTAAACCCCTATTCATTTTTAAATACCTATCCAACAATATATCACACGTTAGGGTTGAAATGAAAAAAAAAACACTCCCCACTTTACGTATACGGGAGATTTTACCACTTTGTCGGAGTGATTGATATACATATTAGTACCAAATTTCAGCTTTCTAGTGCTAACGGTCACTGAGATTAACCGCGGACGGACGGACGGACGGGCAGACATGGCGAAACTATAAGGGTTCCTAGTTGACTACGGAACCCTAAAAAACTGCTTTGTAGATTATCATTTTTAATATAAGTATAAATTAGTTAACAAAATTGTGTTTCTTTATAGAGTGTGTTATGTATTTAATAGGGTGTAACCCTTTTTCGTCGATAACGGGGTTATTGTGGCTATAGCATTCTTTCACGCCGACTTCTTTCGATGCTCTACCACCTCGTGACGGAAATGGCGTAATATTATAGTAAGTTAGTTTTAATTACGTGTATTACAAGCATATATTTCCGAAAATGTTTAATTCGTACCTAAAAATATTTTGTACTAGCTTTTGCCCGCGGCTTCGCTCGCGTTAAATTCGGGGTAACACGGTTCCCTTTTGCCCACCGGAATGCTCCATACAAACTTCCACCCCCCATTTTAAGGAAGTGGGGGGTTAGAAAGAGACAAAAAGTAGCCTATGTCACTCTCCATCCCTTCAACTATCTCCACATAAAAAAATCACGTCAATTCGTCGCCCCGTTTTGCCATGAAAGACGGACAAACAAACAAACCAACAAACACATACACTTTCCCATTTATAATATTAGTATGGATTTCAGATCTTTTAGGCTTATTGATGGGAATGCATAATGTATCTGTATGTAGCTGTATCGACATTTTGTTTAGTAGTATAAATTTCACCCAAAAAGTTTTTTTTTTTCTCGTGTTTATTACGCCATTATAAAATAAAAAATCATGCATTTAAGGGTTAAGGCTGCGAGAAGTGCGAAGATTACATCCAGGGCGTGCAGTAACAAATTTAAAGTTAGATCGAAGATATTGAGGTGTGGTAGGATCAAAAAGAAAAGAATACAGTGTACTTAAGAGTCTAAGAGATCTACGCTCGCGTATCGGAAGCCAATTCAGCTGATTATCAAAACTCTAAGGCACTTCTAGTCTAGTAGACATAGAAGCTTCAAATTTTGGATACAATTAGTGTTTAGTGTATAAATCAAGGAAAAACTAAAATATTTTGCAATTTCATTCCAGTTTTCTAGATACACCAAATGCATTAATAACTTTTTAATCCCATATGATATGATATATATAAATGATAAATTAAATATATGTCAAAGATTTTAACATCAAAGCCTCCGAGAAAAACCCATAGAGACAAGGGCTTTGGGCTTTGAGAAAAACTATAGCTGAAGCTCAAGAAGTAGTACCGGAAAAGAAAAAGAGGAAGTAAAAGTAGGTAGTCTACCTACAAAAATAAGAAAAGCTCATAAGACAGAGGCTTTAAGAAAATTCTTTGTTGGTATTTAAGAAGTAGAAGGTACTGGAAAGGAAAAAAGGAGGTGTATCTACAAAAAGAAATGAAATGCCATCAAAAACAAAACTTGTAAAAAAACCAAGTCTCGCAACTCAGTTCATCAACCGTAAAAAGTTGTGAGATCCATGTAATACCAAGTCGGTTGATTTATTTAGTTTAGGTGGTATTTTTGGGCATGTATTAAAGTATTTAATAAAAATGTTAATGTAAAAATAAACTTGGCTTTATGCTTTAATCAGATAATTGGAGGAAATGACAAATAATAATAAAAAATCAAGCGACAAGTTTGCACGAATGAACGTCCTCACAAGAATTGAGTTTTTGGGTATTAAATATATAATATATATTTTTTTATCGTATGGCTGCATGTCACTGGATACAGATAGGTATTTCTTCCCTAGGGTAGTAGTAATGGGAAAGCAGATGATAATGAAAATCCAGTGAGTGCTGCGAGGTCCAGATGGGACAGTGCAGCTGCCAAGTTTGTTACTCTTTTAGCACCACCCAGGGATCACGTGTAGGGTTGTCTAAGGTGTTTCCTACGGACGCAGAGTAACATTGATCCCCTATTTATATTAAATAATAATAAATGTGTACCAAAAGTATTTTTCTGTAACAACAAGATTTCAAACTATCGTATCAAATGCAATCCATGTGCGTTATTTCATTATAAGTGATTTTCATTTTCAAATCGTTACCGGACTCTTAAGTCGTTAAGCCTCAAGAGTCTTGGGATCGAATCTTTAAGCCCCAAAAAGAGCGTTATTTACAACACTAATTAATAACCTATTAAAATGTAGTTATGACGCTTTGTTAACATTTTGGAGTCATTTTTAAATTCTAATTAAAAAATAAACAACTCCTACATAGCTTGTAACTAAAAGGACGCCCACGCTACTCTAATTACCGTAATTTGCTACACGCTCACGTCATAAAGCATTGTTGTAGAGCACCCGTAGGTGTATTTATTTTGACATTTGTTAAACATACAGAACATGGTTAATTGCCAGGACCGTGGAGTAAATACCATTTGACGCGCACATGCTGAGCTGCGAGATCCTATCTGAATCAAGGAGATTATAATCAATAGAGTTTGCAAGTAGGTAGAAGCAAAACCAGAATTGCGAAATCCGATCATTACGTGACGCTACGTTAGAATTGCCGTACCTTTCTGAAGGCTCATCTCTTGGCAGTAGCTTAAAGACCGCTGTGAAGTGAATTCAAAGTTACTACACTTTTAACATAAGCAGAAATAGACAAAGCAAGAGTGAATAAATTCTTCTCCAACCGAGTAAAGGAGATGCAAACTCCATTTGTCTTAATCTCCTTGATCTGAATAAACTCTGATATTTCACAGCGCGTGGGAGGCTATTTACTTTACAATTTGCACGGTATAAAGTAAAAATGTATCCTTTGTTATTTGCAACGCTGGGATTGTTAAATAGATGTACATTTTATGCGGGGGTAGTACTTGGCATGCTCAACATCTAGGTAGGTAGGTTTTAACATAAGATTAAATTAAAGTTAGACTACCTATTATATGTATAGAACTAAATCACCTTACCAGTCGTAAATCGATTAGCTGCCATGCAACGCAAGTTCATCACTCATCAAATGTACGGTGGCCCGGTTCGCCTACGTGGTATCTGCAGGCGACCACCTTATTTGTGGCCTTTACACATCCGCGAGGCAGAATCGACCCCACAGTACCGTGCTAAGTTTCGCAGTGAAACCTGAGCGAATCTAGATCGCAACAAGAGCGAATTCGTGCGACGCGGTTCAGCGGTGTCGTTTCCACTCTTGATTCGCTTTTATACTTTTCGTGGACATCAACGATAACAGCAATTTTACCGTCACGGTCGGCAAATGCCGGGGAACCAAATGTATGAGATTGTATGGAACTGCTTTTAATTTACCGTGGACGTGCATGGCCACGATATGCCGTTACGATCGACGATAAACAATAAGTATCTTCATACAACTCCATACATTTCGCTCCTCTGTTACGCTATCGATATGGATAGTCTTACCGTGGACGTCCACGATAAAGTTTAAAAGCGACCATTCGTTCTTGATCCGCTCAATTTTTTTAACAAAACGTGTAGGGTGCTAGCGCGGTACCGCGGTGTCAATTCCGCCGCGGAGATGTGCAAAGGCGATAAATGATAATCGTTTGAGTTTCAAGATGGCTGCATCGTCTTTGGAATAGTTTTTTGTTTTTTGCTCATTTACGTAGTTCAGTGTGTAATATTGATAGCTTATTGTGCGGTGACCTAACGAACAAGTGTGCAGCTAATGAAAAATTAGTCCAAAACGCGCGTAACCACCCTTTAGTTGAACAAACGGTTATCCGGGGTCTCGGCCACCCACGTGTTTGTAAGGAGGCACTTTACAATCAACAAGGCCTTAACCGAACAACGTTGCTTTTATTTTATTTTACCAAAAACGAATAAAATCATAAGTACACCCTGACATTGGCAGAATTCACCTCGCTAAAATAGACGAGGAGTAAAAGCCATTAATAAAAAATTTAAAAAAGGCGATAAATTGGTAGAGCATCAAACGTGCACACTCGGAACCTGCGTTTGCTCAGGTAAGTAAAAGCCACAAAATAGGATAACACGAGATAAATTTTATAAACACGGGTACATAATCGTGTTACGATAATTTAGCTCCCACTCGGTGAAGATAAAGCTTTTAGGGACTTGCTACCTGTGTAAAATTGAGAGTGGGCGTGAAATCACGTTTGATCCGTACCTATATATGATTTTATTTTTCATCCCTAAACAACAACCACAGAAAATACATTAAGCTAGAAGCAACAAATGCTTGAACTGTGCTTTGTTATTTAGTTGACATAGAATCAACTGTACAAATGATGAACTTGTAACTTTCCAACCAAATTGGTTGTTGAAATAAAAAAATCGGCCAAGTGCGAGTCGGAGTCACCCCCTGAGGGCTCCGTGCATCACATGATTTCACTGTATAGATGTCATATAACATTTCCAGATCATAACCAACTGAGAATTTTAAACAATTTAGAAATCAATATGATGGGTCATTATTAAAGGACTAACGGACATGACAAAATTATTCGCTATGTACGAAGTGCATGGTGGGGGTAACGTGAACGATCGCAGTGCACAATGTGACAAGAAGTTTAGTTTAGTAAAGTTAAACTAAAGAAGTTGCCCTCATTATTGCGTCATATCTGACGTAGCCAGCTCCTTAGTCTATCATTACTAATTATGATTGTGGCGGCATCTGGGAGGGTTTGAATCTTTTGTACGAATGACTTGTACTCCTTGCTTATATGAAAAGTCCCTGGCTGATTCACTAATTTGACAGTTGACCTAGTTGAGGTGACATAGCTGATGTCAAATATTTTGAAACTTGATATCGATAAGAGCCATTTTCAGTTTAATTTCTTGTCACATTGTGCACTGCGATCGTTCACGTTACCCCCATCATGCACTTCGTACATAGTGAATTATTTTGTAATGTCATTTAGTCCTTTAAAACGAAAATGTATTTTATGCACCGCTATCTATTACTTTTGTAATTAAATCGCTCAAAATATTTCTGATTTGTTAAGGAAACAGTTACTCAATCAGTGGTCATAATGTACACTGAATCATAATGGACAGTAATCGAACTATTTATTGTGTACTCGCCTAATATTGACATTTGCTATTTGCTATGGCTTTGTATTAACGTATCTATACCTATTCCCTTTAAAATTCCTTTTAAATATATTTGGTATTGGACATTCATTAGTGTACACTGTACAGGCTTTCAATTATTTAATCACGGTACTAGTGGAAACATAACTTGTTTATAAAGTTATAACATCTTTTTATGTGGTCAATTAATAATCTTACTTGCGATGAGCATTTTATTTGACTTTTTTTGTACACCTCATTTTTGTACCTACATTACTTATTAATAAGTTATTGTGTACAATGTAATTTATGGATAACTTTTATTGGCCACCTGTTATGTAACCATTTATATGTAATACTCCTATTTAAGGCTGTTGTTGACCTGAACATCAATAAATAAAATAAAATAATAAAAATAAACACGTTCATTATAAATGAAGCCAAATTATAGCACACAGTTCTAACCATCAAAGCCTCTTAGGTTGAGTTTACGTTACCGTTTACTGGCACTGATATCATATGACACTTACTGCGAGCGAGATTTACTGAAGGAGTTAGGAAACTTGAGACCCTAGGACAATCCATATAGCTTACCAAAGGTCAAATCAAGACGTTAATGCATTTCAAATCGGTACCGAGATCGACTGCGATTATGATGAGATTAAAAACCTATAGTTTTTAATTTAGTTTTAATACAAGTATTTAATAAGAGTAATTAATAAATAATAAATAATAATAAGGTATTCCAATGTAATTCTTTCTTGTTTTATAAATAAATAAATAATTAAAATTTTGGTTAAAACCCATTAAAATGGTAAAAGCTTACCCCATTCTGCACAAAAAAAAACAGAGGCCTCAGAGTTATGACACTTAGTGCATTCTTGCTACAATACAGGAAAAGTTTGTTTGTAACTGTTATACTACGAGCGCATGTAGGTAGAGCAGTGAATGTAGGTACTTACATGTATAAATTAAAAATGCGTATTTATGCAAATAAATTTATTGAATTGAATTGAATTAAATCTATCAATGCGCACTCGTTTATTCTACAGCGCTAATTCGTCGTTATATCTTCAGGGCAATGTATATTATACATATACATCATGGCATGTCACTAATGCTGGATTTGCAATAATTATTAAGGATGTTTCTAAATTCAGATAAAGCGAACTATTGTAACTCATTTTTGCCTGAAAAGTGACGATTGTTAGGCACATTTTACTAACTAACTTTTATGCTAACTAAATATATTATTCTCTTTTAACTTAAGTAGCGTTAGTAAAATTAAATATATAGGTACCTACAATCAACGTATAAACTAAATACTTCGTTATACAACTGACAACTTCTTTATTATTTGGGAAAAACTATAAGTTTCTAATATAGTTAGTTACATACTAAAACTGACTCGAACCCTCGCGAGGTTTGCCTTTCCGGAGATTCCTAATCTCATCTTTTATCAAGGTTGTGTTCTCGCCACTGATCCCAGTGGAGTTTTTATTTTACTTTCACTAAAAGGAAGCTTCATGTGATTGTTTCACAGATAGTACAAAAAGAGACGTTCGGTAAACCTCGTTATTTAAACAAATCTTTATCAATATCTTGATCTTGTTTGTATCAAAACTTGTGCCTATTTACTTGTATTACTTTTAGCATTAAATAATATGGAATCCGATATAGCGATTACGTGACAGTAGGTACAGTCGCCATCAGATATATCGGAGCGGCCAAGGTGGTCACAAATATTTGAACAACGCCTCTATTCTCAAGGCGATACAGTGCATGTTCAGATATTTTTGAGTATCTTGGACGCTCCGATATATATGATGGCGACTGTACATATTAAAAAACAATATATTTAGAGAAATGATACAAGAGTAATATAAATCTATGATTTATAGTAAGTTGTGGCCAAAATTTAGTGAAGCGATACCTACTCAAAGTATACAACAGATAATTAACCTAACATGCTATTAATTTTAAGAGTCCGGTAAAGTTTTTTTCGATTTCGCTCAACTTTTCGATACTATTTTACAGTAACTAATAAGACTACTTTTAGTTGGTATACATATGTTGAAAGGTAGTACCTTTTTAAACTGTATAAGTGGAACACTTTTTTGATTTTATGTTTCATTTATAAATAATTCACCTTAATCTAACAGCTGTTTCGAGATTTTTGCTTGGAGAGGTAAAAAGAGAAAGATTTTTAGTGATTAAAATTATGTTAAACTAGTATGTAAAATATATAAATACGTTGAAAAATGAGTCGTTTAAGGAATAAGTTGAACAGTTTTTTTCATTTTCATACATATTTTTTAAGCAAGAGTATGACCTAGAAAGATTTTAGAAAAAATTGCCAAAGTTTAGGTGGTATTTATGGGAATATATTAAAGTATTTCATAAAAATTTAAATGTAAAAATAAACTAGGCTTCATGCTTTATTCAGATACTATAAAACATTTTGGAGGGCACAACAAAGAATAATAATAAGTCAAGCGACAAGATTGCACGAATCAACGTCCTCACTAAACAAGTTCTGCAAGAATTGAGTTTTCGGGTATTGAATAATAAAAAATGTGTACCAAAAGTATTTTTTTGCAATAACAAGACTTCGAACTATCTTATCAAATACCATTCATGTGCGTTATTGCATTATTAGCGATTTTCGTTTTCAAATCATTACCGGACTCTTAAGTTTATAAGAAAGCATAATTGGCGCCTCATGTTAAAAAGTTTCGGCCAGAGAAGCGAGGTTATACATACAACAAGTAAATTTTGTATTTTTTTATTTGTCTTATGATGTTACAATTTACAGAGTTTATTATTGTTAAATATATTTATTTATTAAACAAAACTAGAATATCTATAAAAACATAATAATCTAACTAAAAACTTACAAATAAAAAACCTGAGCTAGGTCCCCATCACTAGGTAGAGTGCCCAGAAGGCTGGCCGCATTTCCACGCTGGATAGCAATGCTTATCCGTTGGCCAAAATAGTGGCCAGCCCTCTGATCACCAGAGGCCTCAATGAGACGCGCCGATATTTCCTTGTAGAGGCGACGCGCATTTGGTCCCCATGGCCCCAGGGCTTCGACCCCAAACGCCGCAAACATGTAACTACTGCCAAGGGCAGCATACTTGCGACGCTTGAGGTGCTCGGCTGAGGATGCAGCCGCGCCAGCATCAACTTTGGTGCCCGGAATATGCCAGGGTGTCCACACAGGTAGCATCCCAGACAAGGGGCCGACCCATACTCCACGGCACCAAAGTCATGCCGTCGGGCCTCTTGCCGTCGTCCCTGGTTAAACCATTTGGCTCAAGAACTGCCGGCACTTTACCGGAAACAAGCGCCCGACGGATGACGTCGTTGATGCCGGCATGCCGAGGGATTCTCCCAGCACTACGACTGCATGAGAGGCCATGGTGACCAAGACCGTCCACCGTGACTCCGCATTGGCAGCGATGGGGTACATTAGTTGGTGCCCCTTTTCTAAGAGATGTGGCTTGTTAAATTAATGTTAAAGTATAGTATATCAAACTTCATCACGTGCTTGTGAATGTTGACTTGATACGTAACTAAATAAGTAAGTGTAACCTGCTCTATAACGTACTTTCCGTAGAGGCTGACTTTTGCAATCCAGTCTTAGAGCAATAACTACTTTACTTAAGCACAGTTGTTGTGAAAGTTGAAAAAGTAATTTGAGAAAACAACGTTTCACAATGCATCAAAGACGTACATTTAAGCATCTTCTTTGACTTTTGAATGAAAAAATAACTTTATCCAACATACCCCTTCCTCTCTGTCAGCTAAACTATAAACTATATACTCATATTTGGCGTAAACGTGGCTCTAATGATAGTCCAATAACATTGGCATTTGTTCACAAAGCTAACATAACCACGCTACAGGCTGTGTGCGTCCGATCTCTAGTGAGTGAGAATCTCCGAGTCAAGATATACTAAGAACCAGCGTATCGCCGGCATGTTTTGTGAATATAAGCTTGTCAATAAGCGGGATATAAGTATATGTTGGTATATATTACAGGGCGACCGAGGGCGGACTGGCGCCTGCCGGCGACGGGGAAATGCCCGTGGGTGGGCCCAAGACGCCCCAGCAGATCGCCGCGCAGCGTCGCCTCCAGCAGACACAAGCGCAAGTTGACGAGGTGATTCATACGTATTTATTTTATAACATTGTGGTTACCCGCTCGATATTTAATCCGATATCGGAGTTGATATACTTATAAGATTTACTTGATCCAATTTCGTTAAACGAATAACGCGAAACAGTAAAGTTGTTGATGCTACAGGTTGTTTGATAATGTTATGTATCTTTAAGGCTTCATAAATATTCACATATAACCTGATGTTAAATTGTTAATGAGTGTTTAGTAAATCTATACATACATATAATAAAGCTGAAGAGGGTCGAAAGTCTGTACATGGAAGATAATCGAAAAAAAGTTGGCTGGGGATACTTAGAATCGATAACAGAACACGTTCCAACAATTTGTAGAATTTTTGTCTGTTTATCTGTTTGTCTGTTTATTTGACCGCGCATCACGTAAAAACGGCTGAACGGATTTTGATGAAATTTTGTATAGAGATAGTTTGAGTCCCGGGAAAGGATAATATATAGTTTTAATGCCGAAAATCAACCCTGGTGGGGGTAAAAATGGGGTTGAAAGTTTGTATGGAGAATTTTTAGCCGCTGAAACGATTTACCTAGAAATGAGTATGGAGAGAATTTGAGTCTCGAGAAACGTAATAGGATAGTTTTCAAACCCTTGTGGGGGTGAAAAGGGGGTTGGAAGTTGGTATGAGGATTTTTTACCGCTGAACTGATTTAGATGAAAATTGGTATAGAGACAGTATGGGTCTCGAGAAAGGACAAAGGATAGTTTCATCTTCAAAAAAGCCCCCCCCCCCCCCCCCATCTTACTTTAGAACCGTAGGTCGAAAAAATTTGAAAAAACAATGGAAGTGAAGCCTGAAAGGTACTTTCAATAAAAACTATCTAAAGGCTGACCAGAAATATATGATTATTGTCAAGAGGGCGCTATTACTCTCATTTATATGGCAACAGTTCAGTAGTCATAGAGCTCTATAGTATGGTGACATCTTGATTTGCTTACCTGTCAGCTCTGATGTTAATTTGAATATGTTTGACAGCTAAATGGTTTCATTTCCCGAGCGTATTATTTACAGCAGTTTATACACTATTTACAATGTTTCGCACTTGACTATGGATAATTTTGGGAATTTTTTGTCGTTTATTATTTAATATTCAACACTTTATTATTATTCAAGGGAACCGCGTCAATGACACTGACAAGAGTGACAGCCAATCGAATGCACTCACACATGCATATCATTCTGTCATTAAAATTATTGCCAGTGTAAGAAATTAGTTCCAATGAAATTCCGCATGGCGCATGATCATATATTTCTGGTCAGGCTTTATACATATAATAAAGCTGAAGAGGGTCGAACATAGACTAATAACCCAAGACCCCGCATAGCCGGGCGACCCCCGCTGCCACGCTCGCAGTAATTTCACCCTATAGTGAGACACTAATTTATTGTAAGTGACAGCAAAGTTACTACGTCTCCATGGCAACCATTAATGCCTGACTCTCTCTTACGCCGACGGACCCTGTCTAGCGTTGCGTGTTCCCCTCCCGCACCCCTTCTGTTTGGCAGCTTAGGTTTCAAAGAAATAACGCGCTAAGCGGAGTATAGAGATATCTTGTATATGGGGTCGAAAGTCTGTTCATGGAATATATTCGAAAAAAAGTTGGCTGGAGATACTTAGAATCGATAACAGAACACGTTCCAACAATTTTCAGAATTTTTGTCTGTTTGTCTGTTTATCTGTTTGTCTGTTTATTTGACCGCGCATCACGTGAAAACGGCTGAACGGATTTTGATGAAATTTTGTGTAGAGATAGTTTGATTCCCGGGAAAGGACAAAGAATAGTTTTCATCCCGAAAATCAACGCTGGAGGGGGTGAAAGAGGGGTTGAAAGTTTGTATGGAGAATTTATAATAGAAATTAGTATGGAGATAATTTGAGTCCCGAGAAACGACAAAATAGTTTTCATCCCGAAAATAAACCCTTGTGGGGGTGAAAAGGGGGTTGGAAGTTGGTATGAGGATTTTTTTACCGCTGAAATGATAAAGATGAAATTTGGTATAGTATGGGTCTCAAGAATGGACAAAGGATAGTTTTCACCCCGAAAATCAACCCTAAAGGGGTGAAAAGGGAGTTGGAAATTTGTATAGGGACTTATTAACCGCAGAATCGATTTAGATAAAATTTGGTATGGAGATAATTAGAGCTCTGGAAAAGGAAATAAAATCGTTTTATCTCGGAAATTATCCCTTAAGCGGATGCAAAAGAGGTAGAAGTTTACATGGGGAAGAAACAACCAATAACCGCTGTACGAATTTAGATGAAATTTGGTATTGAAATAATTTGTAATTTTTTGGTCAAGGTGTTCATATTTATAACATGTTACCCGACGATGCTTTAAAATTATCTTTACCCGCTCTTAAGAAATATTTGAAAATGTCATGAATGTCAGGGTTATTGCAGGTTTGAGAACTATATATGACGGACAAAGATGCATGGCCCAAACCAAAAAAACTACTACAAAATCATCTAACATTTATAGGACACCGTTTAGGTAGGAAGACATATCAAACGTTTTGTGAAGCAGTCAGATTAGGATTTATTTTGATTGCCCCCCGGATTGCTCCATACAAACTTCCACCCCCCATTTTAGGGAAGTGGGGGGTTAAAAAGAGACAAAAAGTAGCCTATGTCCACTTAAAAAATCACGTCAATTCGTCGCCCCGTTTTGCCGTGAAAGACGGACAAACAAACAAACACACACATACACTTTACCACTTATAATATTATAGTATAGTATGGATAGAATAAAGTGAAGTGAAGTGAAGTGTAGTGAAAAGTGAAAGTAAGAAGTGACAAAAGTGATAAAAGTGGAAAAAGTCGAGAACCTAAAAGTAAAAAATGTCAAAATTGGCTAAATTTCTAAATTTCAAAAATTAAAAAAGAAACAAAAAAATTAAAACCACAAGATTTACGAAAAAGTCAAAAATTTAATAACATAACTTCGTTCCAACCGAGTGTTCCACGACACTCTCGTATTTTATTTCTCTCTGACGTTCATTAGTGCATTGTAATGTGCTTACATTGAAGAATAAATATCTTGATCTACACCAATATCATAAATCCTCTATTCCGCGTTCGGAACCGTATGTTATTACCATCATTATTGCAACCAGTAACGTAATATCAGTGTATTATATGTGACAGTGTGGTAAAAACGTATGGAAAATTCATTACCTACGGTAACGTAATGAAAATCCCCCCCCCCCCCCGGTTTTTTTGCATTGTTATCCCGGAAATCACCCCTTATTACTAATTCCAATCCCCGGAAGGATTACTAATTCCAATTCAAGAAAATCCCCAGCCCGGTTATATACGTAGCCTATAAAAATTCAACGTCTAAGAGGGGGGTAGCCACTACACTCGATTGAGAGAAAAAAATCATTTCTGCATTTGTGACCCCCCCCCCCCCCCCCCCCCCCCAATTGCAACCGCGCCTGTTCTTACCTTTCATGCTTACACTGATTTGACGGGAGGATCGATTTGGATGATATTTGCCGTGGACATAAACGTATAAATACAAAAGTGGTCCTGAGTCGTCCGATATACACCTACTACTCTATGTCGTTTAAATCATGCCAAAAAAATTTATAGGATAAAAAAAGTATTCATTTTTGAGTGTAGTTTCATTTAGTGGTAATTGTAAAATATTTTATTAGGACTACTGTCCTCTAGCGTATCCATCTGTCTACTTTACTTCAAGTTCCGCCTCCAGGGTAGCGGGAGAGAAATTAGGGGTGAATTAGCCGCTTACTGACACAGACCGAATTCCACGCGGGCGGAGCCGCGGGCACAGCTAGTTACAAATATATACGATATCAAAACAGAGGTTCTTTCCGCACATTTGCTAATTAGTCATTAGTGTCATTACAGAGGTTTGACGTTTGGAAGACGCTTCATTAAGATCTGTCATACTATGGTTACTATACATATAGTAATCGTAGAATCAACGACTGCATTTATTTCTCCTTCGCTAAACTTTACTAAAAAATTATGCACTATGTATTGGGTTGAAGTTAGGTAAGATAAAGATTAATCGAAGAACGTGTAGCTATAACGTTAATCGATATTTTCTGTGTACTTTATGTACAGTCAGCAATTTTTAGGCTTATAAAGCTGGTACTGCTGGAGCTAGCTAAATAAGGACTGTATCATTTATTATGGGTACACTTATAACTGGCTAGAAAAAGAGGTTTAGTGGTGAAAAAAAATATAGGTCATGTGTCAAATTATTGGTACATTGTCAAATAACAAGATTCTTTTGTACGATAAAATAATTAACGAATAGTTATCAAAATGAAAGGGCTTTCAATCGAAAAGCGAAAATCTATTGTTTCCAAATGGTGTACTGAAAAAGGCATGTCATACAGAAAGTTGGCTAAAGAGGAAGGTGTTAGCGTTCATGCTGTTCAAAACGCTATCCGAAGATTCGGCAACGACTACTCGTTAAGTGATCTACCTGGTCGCGGCAGAAAACCAGGTCCTTCGAAGCCTAATTTAGACAAAACGATATGTAAGCTGTTTGCCGCTAAAAGAGGTCTTTCAGTTCGTGATTGTGCCAAAAAAGCGGGTACGAGCTTTGGTATGGTCCAACGAGCTAAGAAGCGTAATAACTTAAAGAGCTACAAAAAGCAAAAACAGCCAAAACGGACCGCTCAACAGTCATCTGCCGTTAAAACTAGGGCCCGCAAGTTATATGAAGAGATTTTGAGCAAAAAGAAACAATGCATCGTAATGGATGATGAAACCTACGTAAAGTTGGATTACAAAAGTTTACCAGGAGCACAATACTATACGGTTAAAGAAGGAGCAGTTGTCAGTAATACCGAAAAAGCAATTTTTTGCGAAAAATTTGGGAAAAAAATCTTAGTTTGGCAAGCTATTTGTCAATGTGGAATGACCTCGACACCTTTTTTCACAGACAAAACTTTAAACGCACAGGTCTATGAGAAGGAATGCCTACAGAAAAGATTATTGCCTTTCATAAGGAAGCATAGAAGTCAAACTTTGTTTTGGCCCGACTTGGCCAGCTGCCACTATGCTAAGTCAGTCCTTCAGTGGTACGCCAAAGAAAAGATCGACTTCGTGGGCAAACAGTACAATCCCCCAAACTGTCCTGAGATTCGTCCCATAGAGAAATTTTGGGCACTGATGAAGGCGAACTTGCGTAAAAGAGCCACTTCCGCCACTTCATTGAAAAAATTCAAGCGAGACTGGAATCTGGTGGCAAAAAATCTTGGTGCTACCGTTGTCCAAAACCTGATGCGAAATATTAACCGCAAGGTGCGGAATCATGGCAAAGGTCAATAAATAGGTCGTTTTTTTATTCACTTTAACGTTTTAAATGTACTTTATATTCTGTACATTAAATAAAAGTCAATAAAAGTTTTCAATTTAGTCAGTTGTGTAACTTTTTTTATGTACCCATAATAAATGATACAGTCCTTAAGTACTTAGGTATCCTGGTATTTAGATTTCCAGTAAGTGGAACATAATTTACTAACTATTATTTGCAATAAGGTTTATGAAGGTTGACTTTGCCCCTTAGCTCCTGGTATATTCAGTTTACCCTGAAATATTTAAGTGGGTCTTATTAATCGGTCATGTTACAGAACTTGTTCTTTGAAGTTTGAACTCTCTGAAACGCAGCTATATGTACTTAAGACACTTATATTTATCTATCTATCTATATTAAATTATCGTAAATATGTTTTAGATGTTGTTGTAGTTGTTGATCTTAAGATGTTGTCTAGAACTTTGTCAGTTTGTTTTTATTAATCTGAATCACGTTAATTTACTTATTTCAGGTGGTGGACATCATGAAAACGAACGTGGAAAAAGTTCTGGAGCGTGATCAAAAGCTCTCGGAGCTTGATGATAGAGCAGGTATTGGAGAACATCTTATATGCATATTTAGATTGGATCTTATTAGCTTTAACAGAATTATTCGCACGAAAGAATATTTGCCTTATGTATTGTACAATTAGGTATGTACTGTAATAATAAATTTGTGTTAACTTCAGACGCACTCCAGCATGGCGCATCACAGTTCGAGCAACAAGCTGGGAAACTGAAAAGCAAATTCTGGTTGCAGAATTTAAAGGTAGGTTTAAATTAACTAATATAGTAAATACTAACTAATTTAATTTAATATGGGTGCATTATGTAAAGATGTTCTGATATTTTTATTATTTCTTATTATAAAAGATAGATATATGTATATACACAACTCGTTACTTGAGCCACTAAAAACCTCAGATACCCCAAACGATTTTTATTATTGCTAATTAATCTAGAGTATTTATTTTTCAATCAGTTAATTATTTCGAAAAATATTCGTATGTTTAGTTTTCCTTGCTTCTCTACATGTGTCATGTCATGTCAACCTATCAACCTACTTTGTCAATTTGTATGACATGACATAAGATGACATACTTTGACAATGACAACCTACATAACACTATTTACAGTAAAAAAACAAATTTGTCAAAGCTGCAAGCCATTATTAAATATTCAACCTCTTTCAAACTGTAGTTTTCTTTTCAATTCGAATCTTTTAGACTCGACACGGAAAAAAATGGAAAATTAATGAAAAAGTATACCTATATTAAGATATACTGCAATCGATTCCACTCTCGATTCTGAACAAAGACTTTTCAGGTTTTAAGTCTTGGGTGTAACACGTTCTACATATAGTATATTTAAGTACAGATAAGTCATAGGATAAATCAGCAAGTTTTCTCTTACAGCACCCACTTTAGCGAATTTCTGTTTGGCCCTATGGTTGACTGGTAGAGAATGCCTTGAGGCATTAAGTCCGCCATTTGTACTTATTTTTATGGTGGAATAAAGTTTAAATAAATAAATATACATATAGACCAAAAAAGACATGTGACACGAATTTTTTGCACTCGGAATGTAACCCCGACAAACAACCTTGACAATTTATGTAGGTAACAGACATGGATTATTTGTGATTTAATAGCACGCCACATAATTATACTTTCAGATGATGATAATCGCGGCCGTAATCGGAATCGTCATCCTGGCTCTGATTATTGGTAAGTTTCCCTCCACTCCGACTCTACGGTACATCATTGTACAGTCGCCATCAGATATATCGGAGCAGTCAAGGTGATCACAAATATCTTAACAACGCCTCTATTATCAGGGCAATAAAGTGCATGTTCAGATATTTTTGAGTACCTTAACCGCTCAGATATATTTGATGGCGACTGTACTTAATAGACTAATCATCATTTTTCAACATTTTCAGCCAACTGTGTGTGAACAACTTTGGAGCTGTTTCATTTAGAAGTAACTTGTTATAATGTTAATAGTATAACGTTATTTTATTGCGTTAAAACTAAGCCTAGTTTGGTAAGTGGGCGTCTTGCCGTTGTTAAGTTAATAATAACTAAGTGTTGGCTTTATATGTGTGTCATTCCGTTAAACATGTTTCTGGCGAAAATTATTCCATACCGTTTCGGTATCTTCTATATACGTGTTCTTATAGTTGGTTTGCTATTCAAATTTAGATCATAGGAAGATTATTATGGAGGATAGAAGAGATTAATAAAAGATTCAAAATTAATCCATCATCCATGAAAAACAGAGAGGAGAAAAAAGCGGACTTATAAACGTCTTATTTTCATATTAATCCATACAGTTCCAGTTAAACCCTTTTTTCATTACAAAGTCCACGCAGTGTTTACGTGGTCGGAATCTACGAGCTTTGTTTTATTTTCCGAAGCCCTTTAAATATTGATGGAACTAAATGAATTTGAATAGTAAACAACGCGTGCTTTTTTTGCGATCGTTATGTCGTTGCCTCTAATACTGCTATTATTTTATATTAAAGACAACTTTCAAGAGATAATGTAAATTGCTTTATTCTTCTCTCCAAGAATGCAATGCTTTACCCAAGGTGTACCCCGTCTATATGCTTTTGTTACAATAATGTACGATATCTAATTATCGTTCTTACGTAAATTGTAAGCTTTAAGAAATTTTAAATGTCATCATATTGAAATTATATTTTTAAAGCATAATTTATATTAAGAATATTTTACCTATAATCCATGGTACTAATTTTTTTAACGTAATCATCAATGTGATTGAATACATTGTGTGTAAATACATATTAATCATACGTGCTTCGTGACTCGTGCGTGTCAATCAATTGCACCAATTTTGACTAACTACATATTATCTTGAAACACCGACAGTCTGTCTTTTGTTTATATACGTTGTAATCATCATTGGTTTGGTATATGGACGATAATATAAATTGAGCTCTTTTTCTAGGTCTGTAAACATCTGGCATGGAGGATTAATGGCTAAGGTATGTATGTACAGTCACGAACCCGGATTGTTGAGCCACTTGCCATTATTCGTACTTTAGCCATGTAATAAATGACCGATGTAACTGACATTGACAGCTAGCTGGTAACATCGGTCATTCATAACACGGCTAAATTATGGACAATGGCAAATGGCTCAACAATCCAGGTTCGTGACTGTACATGTAACTATTGAAATTTTCTAGATTGCAATGGAATTCTTAGTTTTGCACCTCTGCTCTACTTATTTGCCCCTTAGTCTAGTATTAATCTAATAAAGTAAATGTAATAGTTAAAATAACTAAAATAAATGCTAAAGGAAAAGTGACGAAGACCAATGCCCAGTGATGGTATCGAGCTTTCGTAGCAGGCGCCATACATTTAATAAAAGTTATTAATCAATTATTTAATGAACTTACCTAACGACATACAATATGTGCGAATCGTAATCGGGAAATGGGTTAAATTTAATTATTTTGCAAATAGGTATTGCAAACTAAAAAAATATGGAAACCCCTGAACCGATTGACAAAACATAACATAACATAACATAAATAAACTTTATTGCACACCTCAAATTAAAGAAACAAAGTACAAGTTACAAACAGAAAAGAACACATCTAAACATGTCTAAGGACACTCGTTAGAAGGTTATGTTTCTAATTTAAAAAAAAAACATTTCAATTTGTTCAACCGTTTTAGCGCTGCGGTGCCACAGACAGATACACATAGCGGTCAAACTAAAACCGCCATTTTCTTGCGTCGGTGGTAAATAAAAATGTTGACTTACCATTAAAAAGTTAACTACTTACCGAGAATCCATCAAAGCCACATTATAAAACTTGCTGCTTTCAAGGACGGGGTAAAGCAATATTTTTCGCTACAGCACGATTTAGGTACTGGCTACGGCTACGGCGCCGTGACAACGGCGTAGCACTTTGTAACGTCAACCGTATTCTAATTATAAACTACCATATTATATTGTTTATATACATATTGTTTACATGTATATAAACAATAATTATAAACACAATTTGAAATAGCAAACATAACTCCAACATTCAACCAATATTGAAGTTGTATTGGAGTTGCATCGGAATAATATTCAAGCAAATTCTAATATTTCTGATTCAGACGTTTACATACGTGTCAGCTGTATTGCTTAGTTGGAGCTGTATTGGTTGATTGGAGGTGCCGTATTCTAATTTTAAAATACATAAACAATACACACAACAAATAATCAACCAATATTGAAGTTATATGGAGTTACATCGAAATAATTTTCAAGCAAATTCTGTCAATTCTGATTCTGATTCAGACGTTTAGGGGATAGCTGTATTGCGTAGTTGATGCATTGGAGTTGGATCGTCTCATAATGTGTTTTAAAGTTAGAATACGGCCCAAGGGTTAAAAAAATTAACGAATTAATTTATGTTTCACTTACTGCTCAAAGATTAATGGACCGGGCGGCCACCGTATGATCACTTACCTAATCGAGGAGCAGTTTGGAACCTTATTCATCGAAAAGTAAACGTTTAATAGGTCACAAATGAATTGGTCGGCTTGGGCACAACCTGGTCCGTTCCGTTTTCGGACACTTTTAGTGGTGCAATTTTTGGGGTGTTTTACCTCATCGAGTAGTAGAATGAAACCAACCTCATTTGATAGTTAAAGTGATGCTCTTTCATTATTCATTGGTCGGGTGACCCTCAGCATGGTCCGTTCCGGTTTCGTACAGTTTTAGTGGTGCAGTTTTTGGGATGTTTCTACCTCATCGAGTAGCAGGATGAAACCAACCTCATTTGATGGCTAACGTGATGCTCTTTCAATATTCATTGGTCGGATAGCTCTCTGCCTGGTCCATTCTTCTGTCGGACCAATTTTATAACCTGAAAATTTAAGCTATTTTTTCCGTCTTTAGCCGAAATTTACGGCCAAACCGGAAGTGATTTATGACAAAGTGACCTATTAAACTTTTACTTTTCGATTAATAAGGTTCTAAACTGCTCCTCGATGAGGTAAGTGATCATACGATGCCCGCCCGGTCCATAACATGAATGCAATAAAGTTCTATTCTATTATAATTAAAGAATCTGTAATCGTCTACCTATATCGCAATAAAGTAAAAATAAAAGCACTTCTATAAATCATGAATTTTCTTTTCAGAAGCTCACTACCGAATTCCATCGCATAGGTACAGCCGACATTTTATTTACCTATCATCGAGTCCAAGCAGCACCGTCTTCAATGTATTTTATTGAGTAAAACTGTATCCTAAACATAACTATTTCTTTTATTAGGCCCACCGTGCACTCGCATGCGGCATTATTTTAGGTCGTCTCTATACGTATTCACGTTCCTTCAATATACATTCAAGGACTAAAATATCCATGCTATTTATTGGCCAAAAATATGTATACATGGTCTTAATCCCATAACAATAAGTAGTCATCGATATTTTCGAACATGACTGTACAATGAGCCTAATGCAAAGAGTTTAGAACACTGTATTTTCTTCAAATCACTATCAACTGTCATGACTTTAAGAAAAGTATTTTTAGATGAGTTTTCGTTATAAAAAATGTTTACCTTAGAATAACAACTGTAATTTGCTAAACGCTATACAAAACCTAAGGCTTATTGAAATCTACCATATCTCCAACATTGAATATCTGATCAATGAGATCGACCCAAGAGAAGTTTTAACATTTTTATACTTTTATTTTTATTTCATTCGGACCAAATTTTTTGATAATGATTAATACCGTTTGTGTTTATTTTTATACGCCAATGTTTATGAACTTATGTTTTGGTTTTCGAATTATTTAACTGTTGCTCTTTGATAAAATGTCTATATGAATATGTTTCTATCTTGTAAGTATGGAATTTCGTAAACTTTTTAAATGTTGAATATATGGATATTGATCTCACGTAGAATAGGAGCCGCAGCTGACTTTGTCGTTCAGGTCCACTTTTGTTTTAAATGAAGTTCTTAACTAACCAGAACAAATAGTAAACAAATATATGTATTACATTTTAGAATAATTTTACTGCTTCTACTAGAATGTATGCAAATACTTATAATACTTTTGAATTGGATAACTTAATGGATGTGACTAACGATCGACTTGGAATGGTTTGCTTATTCGCTTCTAGTCAGACATTTTTGTAGCTATTAAACTAAATACCTAACTTAATATATTTATATATTAACATATTGGCGGTGATTTCTATTTGAAACGAAAATTTATAATATTCGAGTTGTTGTTTGTAATAAATAGAATTAGACTAAAAAATAATGTTCATTCCTACGATCACATATTATCGTGACTGGCCAATATTTTTTAAATACTTATACATAACCACGTGTTATAATGGATATGTATCTTATATCTATTTCTGTGTGTATTGTATGTAAAAACAGCTTCGTAGTTAGAAAGTGTAAAAAGTTTCACTATAATTAGGTGTTTTTATTGTAACCACACATAGGCTTAAAGCGAGTTAAAGTTAAAAAAATAATGTTTATCCATTGGGAGAATGGCCAGTGTTGGATTATAACCAAAAGTCTAGTGAATTAAGTCGAGTTCCAGAAAATAGAAAATTTATACTAATGCATGTATGAGTAACAATGAATTAGTTTTTAGATTTAGATACTATTCGGTCCGGGTATAGTGGCCTTCATGTTGTGCCAACCCTAGAACCGCCATCGTTCACCAGGGGTCAGGGTTGGCCCACCATCGTGCCAGTATCTCTCTTACTTAATCAAATGCAGGGTTTGTGTTGGTCTCATTCTTCTGAGCCATAAGAATTGAGACGGACATAAACAAGCCATAAAAACTCTACACGTATAGATATGCATATGCACGTCGTGTTGAGTCGTTTTTAGGTATAGTATTCCTAGCCTACTGAAATTGTTACAATTACTTACTAACCTTCATTTTCGAAATATTTTACTTAAAGCAGAGAGTATCTACTTAATAGAGACCTTCAAGAAAAGAGCGTAGTCCCATCTTAAAGGCCGGCAACGCATTTGTAACCCCCTTGGTGTTGCGGGCGTCCATGGGCGGCGGTAATTGCTTACCATCAGGCGACTCGTCTGCTCCTTTGCCTCCTATGTCACAAAAAAATAGAGACGCACAGTCTAAGAACTTTTTGAAGCGCCATCTGAACGAGAGCAACCCAAAGTTACCACATAATGTAAAGGAACCGGTCAGCGCCATCTAGTAACGAGTATCGTTACTACGGTTCCTCTAAATTTTTGGTAACTTTGGGTTGCTCTCGTTCAGATGGCGCTTCAGACTCGGAGCCTCAAAAAATTCTTAGACTGTGCGCCTCTACTAAATAGACACTCTCTGCTTAAAGCATGCACAATTATGTATATCAATAAAAATAATACCAGAGACTATTCATATAATAGACAGCCACAGTCTAGGAACTTTTTGAGGCGACAAATCTGAAGCGCTATCTGAACGAGACCAACCCAAAGTTTCCGTAGTAATACCGTGATAATAGCAACGCTATCAATTACTAGATGGCGCTAAGGGACAGAGAGTACTCTGCCTTAAATTATACGGCAGCTTTAGTTGTTCTCGTTCAGATGGCGCTTCAGTCTTGGAGCCTCAAAAAATTCTTAGACTGTGGTTGTATATATATGTATGGTCTCTGATAATATATATTTATTTAGAATTGATTAACCAATACAAAACTGTGTTGTTAGTTAAAAACGTATCCTAATAATAATCCGAAGATGGAAGTTCAAAAATCACTGTAAGGTAAGGTAAAAAATACACCAGAAATATATGTTATAAATAGACATATACTTTAAAATAAGAATATTCCATCAGTGAAAATGTAAGAATTGAAGATTGTTGTGGGATCAAATCGCATGCGTTATATTTATCTACTTATGACTTGCGTATTCCCTTTTAAAACCAAGTTACATTTCCACTAGCGTTGGGTATTCCTACACTATTTGTGGTCATACTTACGTAACTTACGTTGAATTTTTGTATGTTATTTCGTTTATGAGTATGACCTTACTAAGTTTGAAACTTTTTAGTTCTCATTCATTATCAGTTACTTAAGCAAAACTTGGAAAACTTAGGGCGAATGTACTCCCTACCCAAGGGAGTACATACGAGTAATTGATATCAGTTTCTTAAGTGTTTTATTTATTAATATTTTTGCAGTAAATAAGACCACAAGTAACTTAAATGTGAGAAAACTAAATAACATAAAACCACTAATTATGAGCATAGAAATACCCATCATCAATTTTTTTCTTCTAAGGTTCGCTTGTTTTTGGTTATTATATTTTTATTTATCAATCTCACAGACAGAGAAGTTTATTTTTTATTTTTAGTCTGAACCATTACAGATGCCAAATTAAACTAAAATAATATTATATCATTGATATCAAACGTTTCAAATCACGGCAGATCACTATAAACTGTGTGGGGGTTTAAGCATTTAAACATCATTTGCTTTCATGTCTAAAAATATAAATATCGAGATTCCACTGCGCATTCATTCATGATTAGTGGATTTATACAAAATATCTAATGTGACTAGTTTAGGTACTAAGTTGGGTGAAGGGTAAAAACCTCTCCGCGGGTACTTACTTCTTACGTAAATATCTCACTTGTATATTATTTATTAACATTAGAATACTATGGTCTAGGTACTTTAATTTTTAATAGCGGCATGGTAGCAATTTTATTTAAACAAAATATGTTTATTGCCAACTATTATTTAATAAAATATTTAATATCATATTGTTCTTGGAAAAAAAACTACTTATGTTTTCAATTTATCTAGAATTGTTATAGTAGGTGCCTATGTTAAAAATATGAAACAGTAATTTTAACGAAATTTGAATAAGAATTATAACTTGATTTACCTACCATTTTTATGAGAATTTGAAATAAATACTTATTTATTTCTTATTAAATGTATCTACATGTATTACATAACTGTTAAATTCAAACATAATCTTAAAAGTTGAATTAATCAGCGGACAAATATTGGTAAATATTTGAATATTGTAATTCACCGTGTATACTTACATAGCATAAGTTATGTATGTATTATTGCTTAAATAAATAAACCAACTTTAATTATGTTAGAACATTATTATTGTGCCTCTTTATTTCTCCCACCTCAGGACATCCCTGACTACGAGTACGAGTACGTAGACTACGTAGGTAGTAGATACCCATTTTCAACCGACTTCAAGATTTCGAAGGAGGATGTTATCAATTCGTCGGAATCTTTGTTTTTGCTATTTTTTTTTTTATGTATGTTCACCGATTATTTGAAGACGGCTGGACCGATTTGGAAAATTATTTTTTGTTTGAAAGCGTACACTTCACAGTTGGTCCCATTGTAACCATGTTAGGATCTGATGATGGGATCCTGGAGAAATCGAGGGAACTCTTCAACTATTATAGGCACACCTATGGTGATTTGAGTATTTTTTACAGCAGATCGAGCATTTGGTGTTGAAAAGGTGGATGCTTAGTGAAGTCGGTTTTTTTTTGTTTAAAATTATTAAGTAAAAATTTGATGACTATGTATTATATAATATCATATATGTATACAGGGATAGGAAATATTGTCCTCATTTCATAGTCGTTGAACCTTTGATCTATCTAGAAACTGAAACTACTACGTTACTTACTTTTCCGGGGCAACCGCGGGGGGTGCGCACGGGCAGGCATCTGCAGAGGAGAAAACTATGATATATAGGTAATAATGACAGATGGGTTACGCACACTCCAAAAGTGAAGCACTTAAAATGAGTGAAATCAAACAATTGTCGCTACGCTAGTCGCGCACCGACAAGTGAGAGATGCGGACTTGCCAATGAGCTCCCGTCACCCGCGTGAGAAAGAGACAAACTGTAATTTTCTAACAATAAGAGTGACAAAGATGTAATGATTGTCAAAATAGATAAACATAACAGAATCATTGCTAGGTTATGAAATAAAATTGGAAGTATTTTTTATGTTCATTATGTTAGTGTATAACCCATCCATAGTAAAATATCTTTGGGAGAAAAGCCACGCAATTTTCATACAAATTGCGCGGCTTATTTTGAGAGGTGTCAAATTAAAAACATAACCGACTTCAAGAAATGTGAAATCGGGTATGTAGGGTAATTGTGCTAGTTTCCCGTCCAGGTCCAGTTTACCGTCCACTTGATTAAACTGCTACAAATAAATGGGAAAAACTTGTTAAGTTCAACGTAGTCAGTTTATATTTATAGTTTATTATTTAGTAGATTTTTTTAATTTTAAGCTTTTATTTTGGTAAAAACTTGAAGATAAACATATACATGAGTATGGACGGAAAACTGACAAGAGTGGACGAAAACTAGCACAATCACCCTACGTAATTTTTGTAAAAGTTGAAAATTTAAATTTGGCGTCAATATTGGATAAATAAAGTTCGCTATCTTAAATTTCGTTATTTTATATTGTACTAGCGACCCGCCCCGGCTTCGCGCGGGACTTTTCAACCGACTTCAAGATTTCGAAGGAGGAGGTTATCAATTCGTCGGGATCTTTGTTTTTGCTATTTTTTTTTTTTTATTGTGTATGTTCACCGATTATTCGAAGACGGCTGGACCGATTTGGAAAATTACTTTTTTGTTTGAAAGAGTATACTTCACAGTTGGTCCCATTGTAACCATGTCAGGATCTGATGATGGTATCCTGGAGAAATCGAGGGAACTCTTCAACTATTATAGGCACACCTATGGTGATTTGAGTATTTTTTACAGCAGATCGAGCATTTGGTGTTGGAAAGGTGGATGCTTAGTGAAGTCGGTTCTTTTTTGTTTAAAATTATTTGTAGACCTTTTAAGGTGAACAATACTGTAGTATATCATTTTGATCTATCTCGTAAGGTTCAGCCAGCGTTTGCAATGTAAGCACAAAAAATGTGTTTATTTACATCACATTAGAAACCTCAAAAATTATTTAAGTGTTTCATACTCATTATGCATGTATTATACATATAAACCTTCCTCTTGAATCACTCTATCTATTAAAATAAACCGCATCAAAATCCGTCACGTAGTTTTAAAGATCTAAGCATTCATAGGGACAGACAACGGAAAGTGACTTTGTTTTATACTACGAGTATGTAGTGATATTACTTAGAAATTCGATATCGGAGGTCCGAAAGACCTCTTAAGTCAAATTTATCGTCAGAATTATTGAACAACAACGTCATCTTAAATTCAGCCATTTTTGTAATAAATAGGTGCCTGGAAAATCGAAACTTGACGATCCGCGAGGCCCGATGACAGGAATCTGGCAGCTGTGCATCGGTGGAGGTAAAAGAATGCAAACCACTTGAAGAATAATTCCCTGTTCTTAAAACTATGTTTCTCCATCTCCTGCTACCCTAATATAAGCATAGACATAAACAAAAAGGAAGATGAGTGACGTTCATAGTAAACAAAACTGAAATGTGGTCCAGCACCTACACACTTGTAAAATGCTACACACCGCTATAGTGTATGTGCATCATGGGCAAAAGAGATAAACCTATATATTAACACGGGTATGCAAGAGAGGCCTACATATTTTGAGCATTGCATAAAGTGTGACTGAGAGACTGCCACACGACTAATTCAATATAGGTCCCGGAACCTATATTTAATGGCACACAATCGAGCTAGTACCATATCTCCCTTTTTGTATAAATCAATGAATATAAGTAATGTAATTCATAGTCGGTCGCTTACACGTACTGTTTTCATTTCCGCAATAATACGCAATGTTTTTTGTTCTAATATTAAAATATAGGCCCTGTCCTCTACAGGATGTTGATATAACCACGTACACTAAGGATATTTAATATAGACCTTAATATACATACTTTCATATGTTTTATTAAAATAACGACATTTTTTTCCTTTCCATATTACATTGCCTTTAAAACGTCACAATGAGGGTTTCCGCGATCGAGTTTTTCACTAGATGGCAGCACCGTGGCGACAGGTCTAGCTGTCACAATCCACCAATCATGTTTAACCATATATGTTTTGATTGGTGGATTTTGACAGCTACTGCCAAAAAAACCTGTCGTCACGGTGCTGCCATCTAGTGAAAATCTCAATCGCGGAAACCCTCATTGATATGTGTCACATCAGTGTATGTATACGCATTATTTACTTAGCGTTAATTAACAGTTAACTAAATATTTAATTAGATATCGATTTAAAACTTTAAAACCTGCCTGCGTCTGGTTTCCTTTTGTGGTTATATAAACAATACACGGCGTATAAATAAGACAAGTTTGGCAGTTTTTACCTATTTTGTGTTGACTTTTTTCCAATTAAAAAATGTTGCTGGTTTTTAATTTTGATCTCCACCAATGAATAGCTGCCAGATGCCCAGTTCTAACAACAAAGACAGTAAGTATAGCAAACTAGCTAGACGGGTTTCGTTGCTCTTATTATTGTGTCATAGTCATATCATATCATACATATCTCATGTGGCCAGCTTTTATAATCGCGTACCACTTTGTTCGTTTGTTCATCTATTTCGAATATGCAATAGCGATAGAGACCCGGATACAGAAATTATGATTTTCGAGGTCGTTCTTCTATTAACCTGTCTATCGCTCGTATCACAAGAACGATAGAGATGCATATGGTCAATTTTTGAATTTCGATGTTCTCTGGTGAGTTGGAAAGAGAAAGCACGTATATAATTTGCATGAGGTTTTACTGTCATTCATTATGTTTGCACTATGAATGCTTATGCTGGCCAAATACACAATATAATTATAGAAACATGATGAAAAAGCCATAAATTCATTTAAAAAGAAATTAAAATAGTTTTTAGTCTGTTTCACATCTCCTTAATATCGTTGCTATGGATTTCATAAATCGACAGGTATAACAAGAACTGAATTAGCTTGGTCAATTAAAAAAAAAGATCAGTTACCTGTCACTGTCACAAATTGTTTGACATTGACAGTTCTACGTATTTTATTTATAGCTTTATCAGCTGCGTTGCCGTACATGCCGTAAAATAAGCGGCTTTTAATTAAATAACATACAATATTTAAAGTTTAACACCATTAAAAGGAATTAAACATGTAAATCGCAATTACCTATGCTACATCCAATACCTAGTGTTACTGTATAAGGTATGATTTAGCTTACTTGATATCAAATATGTCTGTATTTACAATGTCTTAAATTACTTTTTATGTTGCAATATTTTAGAAATAACAAAATTGATATTGTAATGCATTTCACACAGTCAAAAGCTTGAAGTAACTTACACTTGTTTTGTAATTCCTATGAATTTTGATCACTTTCACATCAACAAAAGTGCACATATTTCACAATGTTATTACGATAAATATTGCACGAACTAAAAGGATTTATCGCAAATTCCTGATATACCAGGATGAAGGTCTTATATTAGTATTAGGGAATGTAATCCGGTTATTTTACATATGAAAATAACCGTTTTGCATTAGCAGCAGCAAGCAGACATTAGTTTTTCACATCAGGTTACCAAATCTGGGCACCTCAAAGTCATACAAAATACCAAAGTGCCGCATACACATACTTTTTCTTGTCTGTTTTAGGGCAGCAGTCTCAAAAAAGACCACATGTAACATCATCTTTTTGTAATGTATAAACAAAGAAATGTTCCACAAAAACTTCAAGTTTTTAATAAAAGAAGAGCTGTTGCTGTATTCTAAATGAAATTACTTTGCTTTAATACAAATGAAATGTTATTCATAATTTGAATTACAAGTCACAAACATTCATGAGATTGGTTCAAGATCTTTGCCATTTTTGTTCTCTCTCTCCTTAGCATTATTATTCCCATCTGATTGTCGGGTCTGCTTTACTCTTTTTTTCTTTCCACTAAGCGCGATCGGACGTATCGTCTACTGAAACTTTGCAGGCCCTCATGTCTTGCTATGGTATCTGTCCATCTCATCTTCGGTTTACCTCTTCTTCGGGACCCAGCAATGTTCAGATCCAGAGCAACATTCCCAATGTAATCAGGAGGTCTTCTTCTTACGTGTCTTCTTCTCTTCACCATCTTCACCATTTTTGTTACCATGTATTTAATATGATATGTGTTATATATATCATATATTGAATGGAACGTTTTACTTACCAAATCAAAAATTATTACAAAAAAACTTTTAGTACTTATTATGTTATGATTTTTGTTTCAGTAGTCATATAAGTGTCCAATATGATAGAGTTGCCTCGGATAACAAGGGCTCTAAGAGCACACACACAGCTTGACAAGCCAAGATGCCTGAAACCTGTACTCGACCCAACCAAACCAAACATAGTCAGAAAAAGGAAAACACATAAGTAAGTTCAAATAGCACTAGACCCTACTCATAGTGTTGTGTTTCTGCTGGTGAGTAAGGTTGCCAAAGAGCTCAAAGAGGACCCAGTGTGTTGACGATGAGGGACCTTCTTGTTCCTTTAGCCGTCAACACAGTGAATCCTCCTTTTTGTAAAAGGTCAGCAACGCGCATGTGACTCCTTTGGAGTTGCAGGCGTCCATAGGTTACGGTAGCTGCTTACCATCAGGTGGGCGGGCGGGTATGCTTGTTTGCCACCGTCGTGGTATTAGAAAAAAAAAATTTTTTGTACTTTGATTTTTGCATCACAGAAATCAAAAATGGCCAGAGACTGCACAAGACCGGGATAATTGGAAAGAGTGGGGGGAGGCCTTTGCCCAGCAGTGGGACACTATAGGCTCACAATAATAATAATAATAAATTGATTTTAGACCATCATTGAAGGAGAAATTTATTACATTTTGTATATTTAATGAAATTAACCTTTATGAAACTCAAAGAGTTAAAGGTTTTAGAGAAATTACTTAAAGATACTTAATTACAATACTAGGTGTAAAATGTGGGATTTATGGTCAGTGTGGTTTATGGTGGTAGTGTGAATGGTTTTGACAAACTATTTGCCAATTTTTTTTTTACACAACTTGGTCAAGAGTAGGTATCCTTTTCCTTACTATAATTTATACTTCAAATCAGTAATCCAAACTAATATTCTCAAAATATAGTACTAGTACCTACAACATATGACATATAGATCTTACTGCAGAAATAGGTTGATTTGTGTATGATTGTCCCATATCCCATTAATCCCATTATACAGGCTGGATATTCCAAATGAGTCCGTCAGGTCAGCTACCAGATTCCACAATATGATAGTAAAAGAAAATTGTGTTAGGAGACCATGCCTATTTAAATAACTTCAATTTGGCTTTTACACATATAAAATTATATACCTTTGGGTTGCTGACTTACATATGTGTACAAAATTTTGCCTCAATTTGTTCAGTTGTTTCTGAGAAAATTGGCTTTGTGTCAGACAGACAGACAGACAGACAGAGTCGCCCCATAAGGGTTCCTTTTTAACTATTTTGGTATGAAACCCAAAAAAAGGATAGGCAGTAAGAAAATCACAATTATTCCTTAAATTTTCTTTGATGGCATACAATACTGTTTCTCATTAAACAGAAGTCTCTTACAGCACTAAAAAGCCACAAAGCGAGAATAACTTTTTCCATTCTTTTATAAAATTGTATATGCCAATATTTATTAATATGGTAGGGGTGGTCTCCTAAGAACATTTTAGTGTAGCATCATGGGATCTGGTAGCTGCCCTCACTGACCTTTTAGGAAAATCCATCCTGTTTATATGTTAATATTCTCCCTTTCGACATTTGCAGATTTAAATCATTCAGCGACATATACAACTACATAAAAAAGAATGAACCGGGCATAGATGTTAAACTCCTTGACAACCTAAAGGAGGCTTGCAAGCTTCTCACCGGTGATGAACCCGACGATGTGATTGAGGATGCTGCGGTGCTGACACTGAGGATGTTTCTGGATCAGGATATTGTTATGCTGAAGCACCTAACTCAGTTGCGGCAGACATTTGGATCTGTCATATCTTCCACAGCAAATAAGATTTGTGAGGTCTGTTCAATGATTTGTCTAAGACTTATCTGGCTAGCTGCAAAAATAAATATACTAATATTGAATCTGCTTACAGTCCTACCGGCTTATTCATAAACGTGTTTAAAACCTGATTTAGTTAAATAATGTATTAACGATTTTCACTCATTATTTTGCTAAAAACAGGACTTAATCGCGTACACTTACTTTTATCATTTATCAGACGTTTCGAGCGTGTCGTAACGCTCGTGGTCGCAGGCAGACATGGTGGTCAGAGTCTGCCTGCGACCAGGAGCGTTACGACACACTCGAAACGTCAGGAAAATAATAAAAGTAAGTGCACGCGATTAAGTCCCGTTTTTGTCAAAATAATAAATAATGTATTGTCTGTATCTAACAAACACAACTGTCAAGTGCCTTTTTATATCCATGGAATAAGCAGATAAGTTTATATACTAGTTCTAGATTAAGAAGAAAAAACACGTAGGTACCAAATTAAAGTTCCTGTTATGATAGTAATCATGTTCCTAGCATTTGTACAGTCCGCATCAAAAATATGTTAACACTTGTACCTTATTACAAAGTGGCAAGGTGCAAAAATGTTAACATATCTTTGAACGACGCTTCATACTACGGCACGCTAAGAAAACCTTAGATATATAAGACAACTTAACGCAATTGTCTTAGCCACTAGATTTTACGAAAGCAGCTGGCATCTGACCGTCCAACCCAGAAGGGACGCTTCCCAGAGCCGATTTTGTGGCAATTATGTCTGGTTTCCTCACGATGTTTTTCTTCACGGAAAATCGGCTAGTGAATACCGAATTATACATTAGTTTTGAGAAACTTAATGGTACGAGCCAGAGTTTGAATGTTTCGGATTAAAAGTCCCACTAACCCTAAAAACATTAAAATGTACTCTACAAGTATCAAACTTTGTTGCTATACATTTTTCTGTTACAGATTGTCAATGAGATCTCTACAGAAATATCTGAAGAAACAAAAGATTATATCAAAAAAGAGATCAGTGAAGACAACAAGGAAAATATAAAACTCTGGGGTGACCATATACAATGTCATTATGTTCCATACAAACCAGCCAAGAAACCTCTTGCCAAGTTATTGAAGAGGCCTGCAACAGACAGCAGTTTTGTAACTGATTTCTCTATGAAGTACCATGCCCAAAGCAGTGGAGAGAATAGAGTTGCTAAACCTGCACAGAGTTTCCCGCTTTCTAAGGTAGGCGCCACAGTAAAATTTATGGTAAGGTAGAAACATAACATTTTTTGGTCCATCCTTGTCACTCTGTATAATCTGTATCAATCTTAGAGAATTCAACCAACCGGAGGGGCCATGTCTGTCATTTTCTATACAAAAAAGTCTGCCGATTTTTGGGGGGAGGGGAACATCAAATGTAGGGCTATTCGTAGGTAACGAGCAAATAGCCACACGCCAGATAAACGTCAGTCCATACATTAAACATGACCACTGGTCATATGTTTTCGACAGAGGGGAACGCCTATCAATGGCCGCTCCGGTTGGTTGAATTATCTAAGGTATCAATTGGTGATATTTTAGGTGTGCAATAAACATTTATTGTATACTATATGCATGTTTTTGTCCATTTTATGAACCTTTCGATAGCCTGATTCTGTTCATAATTTTAAACAAGCATAGCAAAATAGATTTGAACTTTATTACTATTTACCTTAGTAATTTTTGGTTTGACCTGTACTCATCCACCCAGGTGCCAACACAGGCGAAACCATTTAAGCGAGGTCCACATGGGTTCTGTTCCGACAGACATACTAAAATAAATATTTTACTTTCCAGTTCGGCAAATCATGGTTAGAAACCAAAGTCACGGAACTGTACGCGTACACCCCAGACATATCCAGCGCAGACATCATGCAATCTGTCATTACCCTGCTCAACTCTCCGCGGAGCAACGACGACATGCAAAACGACTTGTTCGAGCTACTGGGCTTTGATAAGTTTGAGTTCATCCAGGAACTGCTGGAGCATCGGCAAGATGTCGTTAATAGTTTGAAAGCGCCGCCGCCGCAACCTACCTTGTCTGAAAGTAAGTGAGAAATGTGTCGCTTAACTTCAAACTCAGGTAAATCCATTCGACCCTCTCAGCAAATATCTACCCTATTACCTTTTTTTTAATACCAATATCGCATAATCTGATAGATGCATTTACCCGAGTTTGAAGTTAAGCGACTCAAATACAGTTGACACACGGAAAGTTCTATCATGGCGGGTCGCGGAAGTATCCTGGATTTTCTACTGGCTACCATCCCGCCAAACGGTCCGTTCGCTTTAATGCTTCAAAAGCATAAAGCCCAACCCAAGTGAGGATAAAAAAAAAAACAGGGAAACGAAAACGGTCCCTTTGTACTGCAATGCTCAATAAAATTGAATTGCAGTTATAAAATATGTACATTAGTGACTTTTTTTAACAAGCTGCAGTTTTAGGGTTTTTTTATTCATTATAGCAGTGTGTGGTGTTCACAGGAAATAGTATAAGCGTCGTTCAGCTCATTAACATTATTGAAAATGACCTTCCATTTCCAGTAGCTGCAATCCTGCCCGAGAACAAAATGCCGCAGTACCTCTGCCAAGTATCGGTGCAGTCGGAACAAGAGAAGATGCTCGCCAAGCTGGTACGCAAGGAAGGCAAGAAGTCCAAGAGCGCCAGGAAGGTTGACGAAGAGGAAGAGGAGCCGGAGATCAATATTGCCCAGATGAGGGCCAAAAGGTACCTAATCATTATCCTGTCATTAGTATAGTAGTCTGTGTCCTGTCTAACTAAGTCCCTCTGTTGGGCACAAGTCTCTTCAAGCGTGGCTGTCCCTTATCTAGTTCATTAGCAGCTTAACATAATTCATCCGGATATAATATATGGATCTATAGTTTAATGCAATAATATTGTGATGGTCGCAAACAAGCATAAATCCCATTAGATGTCATGCGAATATTGTTTACTTGTTTATTCCTTAAATCAGCACTTAGAGTCTGGCTACAAGACATACAATGAGAATAAATAGAATACAAAAAAACCGGCCAAGTGCGAGTCGGACTCGCGCACTGAGGGTTCCGTACAAACCTGTAGGTATATAGTAACTTTAAAATATTTTTATTATATGATGTAACTAAAAATTTACGGTTTTCGCAATTTTTCCTTTATCTGTGCTATAAGACGTTGCTTCGTACCAAATTTCAAGATTCTGAGTTCACGGGAGTACTTCCCTGTAGGTTTTGATTCCCTTGCGAGCGAAAATTTGCGGAAATTTGCGGCATAAACGGCTGTATCTTTTGATTGCGTTGGCTTAGAAGTCTGATTTTTTCACAGCTCCAAGGGACAGTAGACCTGAGTATTTGATATAAATTTCAGCTTGATACCTTCACGCGTTCCTGAGATAAATGGTCTTGACTGACAGACAGATAGACAGACAGACAGACGGACAACAAAGTGATCCTATAAGGGTTCCATTTTTTCCTTTCGAGGTACGGAACTCTAAAAATAGTATTTAATTACTTAAGGTATTAACAATCTGAACAAACCCTAAATATACTTACTTGATTAAATAAGAATGGAACTTCGAGCAGAAATGGATTCCAAGTAAAGGCTGCCAGCCTATAGCTCGCAACTTCAATAGTATCACATGGGCGGGTAACTTGAGGAAGTTTTTAAAATCGATATGATTCACTGAATATTCGTTTTGGCAGGATATCAGAACTAACGAAACCTGTGGTCCCATTTTCGACGTCAAAGAGAGAAGTAGACCCAGTGCTGCAAAAGATATCGTACTTCCAAACGAAAGTACAATACCCCAACGTGTACGACTCTTCCATTGACGCTAAGAACTCTGCAGGTATTGTTTAATAATTTTGAACCTTATATGAAATTGAACAAGAAGGTTATTTGTACACATGTTCGTGCCACCATTTCTTTTATTTTCTAAAACTCTGTACCCAAATGGTACTTGACGGAATCTTCTTTCTTAGTCTGTGCGCTCTTTAGCTACCTATAAATATTACAAAGAAGATAATATTTACCTATATTAAAACATTATGAGGTGTATAAATTGTAAATTAAGTCAAATTAGTATAAATATTATAAATAAATAAATATTATAGGACAATCTTACACAAATCGACCTAGGCCCACAGTAAGCTCAATAAGGCTTGTGTTATGGGTACTAGACGACGATTTATATAATGGATAAATATGCATAAATACTTAAATACATAGAAAACATCCATAACGCAGGAACAAATATCTGTGATAAACACACAAATAAATGCCCTTACCAGGATTCGAACCCGGGACCTCCTGCTTCGTAGGCAGGGTCACTACCGACTGGGCTAGGATGCCGTTAAATTATAAAAACTTTATAAATACCTCATTTACTGGCATTAATAACATACATAGATGATCGCTATGACATATTCTAACGTGCCTATGTTTCACGCAAAATATTAGGCGCGTTAAATGGACAGCGTTATGGAATAAGCGATTAACCAAGGATGATTAAGACATGGATTGACAATGCCTATACAAAATCGCGTTCCTCTAACCTTCAGGCTATACGTCTGTTTTCGTTACTAAGTGCCACAGCGCCATTTGTTGAGTCTGGAGTCGAGTTATTCTGTCAGCGTTAATCGCCGAACAAATTATTAGAAACTAGAATTTATTTATTTAATCTTAATTGCACAAAATAAGATGGTACAAATGGCGGACTTAACCAGTCAACCAATGGGCTTAACAGAAAGGTTAAGTAGGAATTTAGTATTTGTGGTGACCGATAGATGACGCCGATAGATGATGATGATGATGATTTACTTTAGCCTGAAATAAGGGAACGCGATTTTGTATAGGCATTGTCAATCCATGTCTTAATCATCCTTGGCGATTAACCGACAATCCGACCGAATATCTTGGATACACACACAAAAAAATGCCCTGACCGGGATTCGAACCCGGGACCTCCTGTTTCGTACGCAGGGTCACTTCACTACCGGCTGGGCTAGGAGCGGTATCTAACTAAAAGAGTTTATTTGTGTCAGGTTTCGTGTCGGGTATGAAACTTCTGCTCCCTGAGAACGCAGTGAGGAAGGACTACAAGGAGTACGAAGAGGTCACCATACCCAAGAACGACCAAGGGCCGCTCTCAGTCGGCAACAACCGCGTACCAATCTCGGACATGGACACGGTAAAGACTTAAGAATATTTTGATTAGGATTTGTGTCTGGTATGAAACTTACTTCCCAACAACACAGTGAGAAAAGACTAAAAGATGTATGAAGAGGTCATCATACCCAAGAGCGACCAAGGACCGCTCTCAGTCGGCAACAACCGCGTACCCATCTTGAATATGAATGTGGTAATAGGCGTGTCCGCACCTGACGCACCGCCTTGCAAGGAAATTGCCGCGCGAGGCAGCGAGGTTAGTGTAGGAGTGCCTGATGGGTCGAGGCAAACGCACGCTTGGCCGCAATGCCTCGGGCGAGGCACGTACAAACTAGCCGAGCTGCCTCGCGAGGCGGTGGGTCAGGTGTAAACACGCCTAATAACTTATTAAATGTAAGTTATATACTTATACAATTAACTTATTAACTTGTGAATTGTATTATTAGAGGAATTTTCTTTCGAAAACCTCTTATTAGAAAGAGAATCTCCTGAAATGTCCATAAATGTCATCTTACCCAGTTGGCAACAACAAGTCATACTCAACGGGTCTAGCTCCAGAACCCCTTGATCGATCGTGCTCATGAACCAACTCTCAAATTGAGCTCTACTATAACCCCAACAAATTTCATATATATCAGAAGAACTTTACTAAAGTGATCGCGCGACAACTATTCTAAATCAAGAAGCCATCGAAATGCACAGACGTCTAGGTAGCCAGCTGACAGTTCTGTTATGTCCGAAGTTGTCTGTAAGTACTTCACTTCGCTTACGCTCCGCTCGTTCGATTATTCGTAGTCCTTCATAAGTCAATCTGATCTGTCATACTTACCTTTCAAAATTGTCTGTTTCGCAGTATGGCCAAATGGTGTTCGAGAACATCAAAGAACTGAACCGCATTCAATCCGTAGTGTTCCAAACGGCATATAACACGAACGAAAACCTGCTCATATGCGCGCCGACGGGCGCCGGCAAGACCAACATAGCGTTACTGACAGTGGTGCACCAGATCAAGCAACACATTGAGAATAACGTCATTATGAAGAACAAGTTTAAGGTGAGGATAATCAATTACGAATATGCATGATTTTTTTGAAAGACGTCATTCGATTCTATTTCCCTGTAGATTCAAATGTCTCTAATAAACCTACTATCTATGATAGCCCTGAAACGTCAAAAATGTGAAAATACGTTAGGCATCTGCGCTGCGCGTCAAAACGCCCCATACAAAAAGTGTGAGGTTTGTGACGTCACCGACCACAAAGTTGCAGAAAACTGTTTGGAAGGAACAAGTTTTTGGAAGATTTTTGTAATTTTAGGCACGAAAGATTTACATTTTTTTACTTGTTAGAACATAATTAAAGTTTCGAAAATACATTTGAGGTATAAAAAAAAATGCCTAAAATTTTACGTTTTTAAACCGCAATATCTTTAAAAAACTGTAAAAAAATATTACGGATTACCACTTATTTATATTAATTTGTGGTTGTTGAACGTGTTTATGGAACAAATTCAATTAAATATTTTTCACGCATGTTCTCTATTGTTGACGGCATTGACGCTAATGTTCCGTTAATTAAGGTAGAATTTAAAACGGCCACATACTCGGGTATGTCCTTTAACTACGTCCGGACACGACACGGGTATGTCCTTAAACTACGTCCAAAAGAGAGGTATGGGTACTGCGAATGTCATCTCGCTATGTGTGGTAGGACTGGTAGGGCACAGCACAGCGAATGTCATCTCGCTCAAATCTGGAGCCGAGCCCGACTGGGGAAGTACCTCCACCTTACAGAAAACCACAGCCAAATAGCACTAGACCCTACTCATAGTGTTGTGTTCCTGCTGGTGAGTAAGGTTGCCAAAAAGCTCACAGAGGCCCCAGTGTGTTGACGATGAGGGACGCTCTTGTTCCTTTAGCTGTCAACACAGTGAATCCTCCGTTTTGTAAAGGGTCGACAACGCGCGTGTGACACCTCTGGAGTTGCAGGCGTCTATAAGCTACGGTAGCTGCTTATTATAAGGCGGGCCGTATGCTTGTTTGCCACCGTCGTGGTATATTTTTTTATCCTAACCAATTAATAGCACAACCATTTTGTACGCCTTACGGCATACATATATGTACAAAAGCGTTACTCACACGCGCGAGCGAGCTAATATAAATCTTATTTGAAAGCATTAGAGTTCTCACTTCATGTTAGCCCGAAAGCTTGATATAATGAAGGCTAGATGACTAAGGGGACTGAGGCAGGAGCGAGAAGGGGGCGTGAATACCAAGTTTTACAACAGGCGCCGTAACACGCCCCCTTCCCACTCCTCTTGCAGTCTCTTAGTCTAGCTTTCATAATGTAAAGCTTTCGGGCTAATCATAACTATTTGTATGGAAATAGCTCTATTATACTTGAAAGTGTAATGGTTACTTTGACAATGCCACAACATTTATAGGTGTTTCTTTGCACTGTGGTACATTACAATACCTTTACGTGTTCCTGGCGTCTATAAGGTTAGAATCGAACGCAAGTCTGGTATCTTTCACCACCTTGCCATGGACCTAAACGACGGAGCAATCTCTGAGCGCGGCGTTGGACTTTGTAGTAAGTCGCTTAAGATATTTTAATTAAAACTACATGCTACAGCGTAGAGATGTTTATAACGAATTATAAGCCACACATTAAAAAATGTCATCACGATCTAACATGGGCCGTCGTGTATCTTAAAGAGACCTAGACCGACCCTGTCGCATTCCAACTCGCACTGGGTAAGATAGTTTCGATAGTTTGTGGCACAGAAAGGCTCGTACGGAGGATACGGCCGCGGGCAATTCTCACGGCAGGCGACGTCATCATAGTCATGTAAACGCTGTCTGTGACCGGTTCGTATCCAGAGGTCAGAGACAACTCCGCCAAATAGTCCGCATAAAATCACTGAAAACAAAAAATAATTATCGTCATAACAACTGAAAGGAAATAACGGTTATCAGCCGCCCATACAATTGTACCGCTCGTACAATGGATCTGCGTTCTTTACTAGATATTTCATGAAAGATGGCCTGTTTCCAATTTTGTCTTTCAGTTGTGACTCACCACTCAATAACCTTTCTACCCCAATCGCTATCTGCCTACGAGCCCAAATTTCGCCCATTGCTATTTAAGTCTTGACAACTTTCTAAGTTATATGCATAATCAACGCCTACTGATCTGCTCATTTTCGATTCGATTGAAGCATAAAATGAATGCGTCTATTTTTTCTAAAATACTGAAATACGTCTAAGCCATAAGGTACGTCACACCCGTGGCTTGCAACGTACGACTCAAGGATCTAGGCCGCAACTTGCAGATGTTTTGCAATCTATCAATCAACTGCAATCAGTATTGGGCAAAAATTTACTTGAATACGATTAAGAACAAACACACTTTTTTTCTATTCGTTTTGAATAAGAATAATTCCAGCACACGTTTTAAAAAAAATTGTGGCAATAAATCATGTGATTCTTATTTTAAACGTAGAATGAAAAACAGGATATATATTCTAGAATTGGGATTATTCCAAATAACGTTATATTCAATTAAAATGTTATTTGTGGAACAAACCAACACAACCAACCTCCTAGCATTTGGTTCCGGTTTTCCGGCACAATTTAGCCTGGGGTCCGCTTGGCAACCTAATCCCATGAATCGGCGTAAGCACTAGTTTTTACGAAAGTGACTGTCATCTGACCTTCCAAACCAGAGGGGAAACTAGGCCTTATTGAGAATAGGTCCGGTTTCCTCACGATGTTTTCTTTCACAGAAAACCCCAGACTACATTCGTATTCGCGGAACATTATTTAAAATTAAAATCTAACCTAAAAGCTTCATTCAGTTTTCTCGCATATGAATTATTCACTACGAAATTATATTGAATAATTTTAACCGAAATTAAATCGACATGAGTTTATTCTTACGAATTTTTATTCAAATATAATGATTTCATTCTTGAGTTCCCAATACTGATCGCAATGTCCTCAGTGTAAATTTGATTACATTATAATTAAAAATAACGCATATATTTATATAACGAAAAACTTTATGTACTTACGTATAATGACGGGCTGCATCTTATCTACTGACGGTACAATGCGGGACAAAATCAAATATATGGACTTATATACCTAAACCGTAAAATGCGTACTCGTAATATAATTCTAAAGGTATTGTCGTATCTTGTATATGTTCGATATTCCGTTACTAATTTATCAATTATGTAAAGTGTTTCCTTTGTTGTACATTTCTAATAAGACTCTAATCTAAACCAGCCAGGTTTAAACCAGGAGCTGGGGCTCTCATTCACAAGGTTGGTCGTAAATATACCTACAGTCCCAAACCCGAATTGAGCCACTTGCCATTGTTCGTAATTTAGCCGTGTTAGGAATGAATGACCGATGTTACCGACGGCCGACGTGGTCCGAATCACAGTTACAACGCTCACAACGCACACAGTGCTGATAGTCGATTCGAATTATTAGCGCGCTCAAGGCCGTGTAAGTAGTGTTTTGATTCGGACCACCGTAAACGGCTGCGTGAGCGCTATCAACGTCAATTTAATGAAAATCATGTGTCAAACGTATGTCAAATGTCAACTTGACGTTTGAGAATAATCGTTTACGCTTCAAGATGGCTGCATAGTAGTTTTTTGTTTTTTGCTCATTTACGTAGTTCAGTGTGTAATATTGATAGCTTATTATGCGGTGACCTAACGAACAAGTGAAAAATTAGTCCCAAAACGCGAGTAACCACCCTTTAGTTGAACAAACGGTTATCCGGGGTCCCGGCCACCCACGTGTTTGTAAGGAGCAGACCTCGGACAGAGTGAGCCATTTTTACGTCATTAATGTCAAGTGTAGATGTTAATATAGATATGCCTCAAGATGAAATATTAAAAAGAATTCATGAATAATAATTAAACAAAAATGACAGTGCATTATGTACAAAACGAGTAAGTATTATTTATTTATTCAAATTTTTCTTTGTTATTGGTTATTGTAATAAAGAACTATAATTTTTTCTAGATTTTCAATTTTCAACGCACTTCTTCTTGAGTTTAATATCCACTTATAGATGGAAAAAGACCTTTCTACTTCCACTGAAGTGAGCGGAGTGAAGTTGTACATTAAAATACCGTCCACATCTGTTCCTTCCGAATTTTTTTCAGCATAGTCCCTAAACAGATCTAAGTCTGGGTTTCTAGCTATGACGTCTTCTAATTTCTGACTGACAGAAGCAGACGAAGACCAGCTTATAACAGCTCTCACTTGGTCCAACGTTAAAAATGTATCTACGACGGATATTTTAGATTCCTGTAATTTTTTTAAGGCATATTCAATTATATGGAAATTCTCAACAATATATTTTAGATTATTTCGTAAATTTTCAGTTTGTATAATTCTTTTCGCCACTCTTATCGACATTGCGTCTGACGATCTCAATGCCCATAGGACTACTTTTATTTCGTCAAAATATTTTTCGTAATATGCTGCTGCCGCTAGCCAAGTTCCCCATCTCGTAATCACTGGTTTTGGAGGCAGGAGCATATTAGGATATTTATCCTTTAATATGCGGATTGTATTAGGAGCCTTTAAAAAAACTTTTTTAACGTTTGAAATGAGCAAATCCACATCTGGATACAGGGAACGTATTTTTTCGGCTACGCGGTTTAGCCCATGTGCCAAACATGTAACGTGTTTCAAATTAGGCAGATAAGTTTTCAAAATTCGGCCAGCCAGCAACATGTATGCAACACCATCAGTACTTAGCACCAGAACATTTCCAATTTTGTAGTCATAAGATTCGCCCCACATATTTTTCAGAGTGTCCATCACGAATACAGATATTGTTTGACCATTAACTTTTGATAATATTTTGCAGGCTATTAAATATGGTCTGTTAAATGAATTCAATGGCTTCACTAAAAAATGCACTATATATCTCCCTAAAGAGTCGGTTGATTCATCAAGAGAAATCCATATTTTTTCATTCGAAAGATTATCGTGTATTGAACTGATTTGCTTCTGATACAATTTATCCAAATAAACTTTCCTCAGCCATGATTCACTCGGGAGTGTAGGTTGGTTTGCACACTGGCAGCATAAATACTTAGAAAAAAACTGTTTGAAAGCCGGATTCTTCATTTGTGACCATGGTATGTTACACAAAATGAGGAATCGAATTAAATTGAGATTGAAATCCTCATCAAACTTTCGATAATTGCCATTGTGCATTGGTCCCTTGATGTGTCTTTGCACATTACTTTTTTTAGTTGTCACTTTGGTTTTACATTTTGCACAAAAAATACTTTTATTACCGTCATATGTCATGTCAGGTTCATTTTCAATCCACTTAAGAACTGTTTTTGCTTTATATTTCGGCATACTCAAATTCGGAATAATCTCTCTTCTTAATTATTTATTTTTTATTAGCAAACTCAAATTGCTCACAAATTAAAATAACACAACAGAACATTAGAATGACATTAATGACTTTGTCATGATATTTCAATGTTAAATATGGCATCGTTAAATAGAGTTATTGTCTATCTAAAGAGGTATGATATCATATCAGTTATATTACTTTCATATGGATATATGTAATAATATGCTTATCATTTAAAGAGGCTTGCTATACAATTAATTTGTTTTGCTAGTTATGTAAAGATCTAAATAGAATAATTTAATTCGTTATTCAATTACATCACATCTGCCATTGAATGACTACGTAGGTATGTCCATATTATGCAAACTCTTAAAACAGCTCACCCTGTCCGAGGTCTGGTAAGGAGGCTATCACTTTACAATCAACAAGGCCTTAACCGTACAACGTTGCTTTTATTTTATTTTACGAAAATGAATAAAATCCTACGTGTACCTTGACATTGGCAGAATTCACCTCGCTAAAATAGGCGAGGAGTAAAAGCCATTAATTAAAAGAAAAGAAAAAACTTGACGTTTGTGCTCAAGGTGCTTACGCCTAGGACCGTGAGCACTGTAAACGCTGTCAAGTGATATCATTCAATGGCGTCACGACATCATGTTGGCGCTGTGAGCGTGATTCGGTCCGCCCGTTAGCGCGCTGTGAGTGCTGTAAGCGTGATTCGGACCACAGCTTAGCTGTCAACTGTCAGTTACTTACATCGGTCATTTATTACACGGTTAAATTACGAACAATGGCAAGCGGCTCAACAATCCGGGTTTGTGACTGTATCTAGTCTACTCGAACCCAGTAAAATAGACCTCTGAGTAATTATTGAACTGGAAAGGCAAGGCGAATAAAATTACAAGACCAAGATGAGCTTCAATAACTTTTAGCTCCTCCTAGCCTAGTCGGTAGTGACCCTGCCTGCCTGCCTGCAGGGTTCGAATCCTGGTCAGGGCATTTACTTGATTTGTATTTGTGTTTACCACGAATGTTTCCGTTCACGGCGAGAAGAAGTAGATAACTCGAGATATAAAATGGAAGAAATTTGAACCTTATGCAATTCTTTTTTAAGTTCAAATTTCTTCAAGTTTTCTTCTCGACTTGTCAACTTGTACGATTTTGTCCCTGAGTTATGGATATTTTCTATGTATTTAAGCATTTAACACTACGGATTCAGTTAATAACAAGCTATTATTTAATACCAGTGTTAGTATAATTAGTTTTAAATTAATCTCGAAACGCATGGTTACTCTACAATTTCTAAGTAACAAAAAGGTAAAAAAATAGAAAGACATTATTGTTTCACGTACAGTACAAATGATGTCGGCCGATTCATTATTGTTAACTAAGTGCTTAGGGTCGTTCTGGTCGTGCTCACGTCTCCCGTATATATCGTCGCCTAGTAAATAAATAATAATAAATAAATAAATATTATAGGACAATCTTACACAAATCAACCTAGTCCCACAGTAAGCTCAAAAAGGCTTGTGTTGTGGGTACTAGACGACGATATAAATAGCAGATAAATACATAGAAAAAATCCAAAACTCGGGAACATATATCCGTGATAAACACACAAATAAATGCCCTGACCAGGATTCGAACCCGGGACCTCCAGCTTCATAGGCAGGGTCACTACCGACTGGGCTAGGAGGCCGTTCAGTTAGTACCTACAAGCTAGTAATGCTAGTGATACAAGTCTTATTGAGCTTACTGTGGGACTAGGTTGATTAGGTATATTTATATTTTAATTACCAGGGAGTTGAAGATGTCGATTGTACGATTGTGCAGACTGCTGTTTCAGCCGCTAGTCATTAACAAGTATGATGATATGTATGTGTCATCATCATCATAACAGGGAATAATATAGATCATCTGGTGCTGGTCGCAAAAGAAAGTTTATTCTTCTGTAAATAATTTCGCCTGTGAAACTAAGCTGATTATTTATACTTATAATGGATAACACTAGCTTTGCTGATGAGTGAAGCAGAGTACACCGATAACGTTTAGCGCCTTTGGTGCTAATATCAAAAACCACAATGTCAGTGCTCCATTAGATCATCTAGTAGTTTAGTTTGGGCAGAATTCTCGTGTGGCTACACGTGGCTCGACTCCAAAATGTGCATCAGAAACTTACCATCAATGACGTTGCATTTTCTGGTGCCAAAGCTTGACAGGTGAGAAATCCTCAGAAGTTAATAATTGATCAACAAAATTAACGTAAAAAAATTATGCTTATTAATACTAACGTATAAAGGAGTATCACCGATTAACTAACCAAATAACGTTAAAATGTAGACAACAGAAAGAAATAGATATGGAAAAAGACTGTGATATGATAGATTATTACATGAACAAAGGGAAGCCTGATATAGCATATAGAATTATTAAAGATCTAAATAAGAATAAATATAAGAAAACTAAAAGTTCGGCAATACTAGATGAAAATAATAAAATATTAATAGATGTAAACGAAGTACTAAACAGATGGAAGAGATATATAGAAAACTTATACAGTGGTGAAGGATTGACTGCGGATGATATAGAAAGAGTAGAAACTATAGAACAAGATGAACTAGGACCAGACATACTAAGAGAAGAATATGATTTAGCTGTACGGAGTATAAAGAATGGTAAAGCTGCGGGAGACGACGGAATTTATATAGAATTAGTAAAATTTTCAAATGAGACAGTACACATTGAGATATTTAATATGATTAAGACAATTTATAATAAAGGAGAGTTGCCAAAGGACTTTAAAATTACCAAAACTGTAACTATGCCTAAAAAAGCCAACACTTTAAAATGTGAAGAACACCGCACGCTAAGTTTAATCTCGCATATAGCTAAAATACTCCTAAAAATAATTCAAAATAGAATAAAAGATAAGCTAGAAACCGTTTTAAGCGAGGATCAGTATGGGTTCAGAAAGAACAAAGGCACACGGGAAGCTATTTTAGCCCTAAGACAAATAATTGACAGAAGATTAGACTTAGGGTTGACCACACATATAGCTTTTGTGGATTTGGAAAAAGCTTTCGACAAGGTTGATTGGTTAGGCATGATGAAAGTATTGAAAGACGTAGGGTTGGATTATAGGGATAGGCGAATAATCTGCGAACTTTACAAGGACCAAGAAACTATCATAGAAATAGGAACAGAAAGAGTACATGCTAACATTCGCCAAGGTGTTAGACAGGGATGTCCACTCTCCCCACTCATATTCAATGTTTTCATAGAGTCGGCTATAAGGAAAGTCTGGGAGATGACAGATGTAGGTGTTAAGTTCAACGGTGAAACTGTCAAGTTCGTTAGGTTCGCTGACGACATAGCAGCAGTCGCAGAAACACCGCAGGATCTACAACTTCTTTTAAATACCATGCACACTGTTTTTCAAGAATTCTCTCTCAAAATTAATACCAATAAAACTAAAATACTGTCCACGTCTAAAGCAGGATTTCAAGCCGAAACAATTATAAATATAGACCACATTTCACTTCAAAATGTTAATAGTTTTAAATATCTTGGTAGTGTAATTACGGCAGATTCAAGGTGTACACCAGATATTAAAATAAGAATAAGTTTGGCAAAACAGGCTTTCAACAACAAAAAGTATATTCTTACCACCAACATATCAAAGAGGACAAAGAAGAAATTTATTAAAACTTTTATTTGGAGCATAGCATTATATGGGTGTGAGACGTGGACCATGACACAGAGAGACAGAGAAACATTGGAGGCATTTGAAATGTGGTGCTGGCGAAGGATGGAAAAAATTAGTTGGATAGAACATGTTACGAACGAAGACGTATTGAAAAGAGTAGGAGAAAAAAGGAGATTATTGAACACGATAGAGAGTAGAAGGGGGAAAATGATTGGTCACCTTATACGGCATGACGCGTTTATAAAGAACATCATAGAAGGCAAGGTTGAAGGCAAGCGAGGAAGAGGAAGACCGAGAATAAGTTATATTAACCAAATCAAAGAGAAGATAGCCGTCACATCGTATAGGGAGGTCAAGGAGGCGGCTCTGGATAGAAACAGATGGAGAGAGCTACACGCTCCGTCAGCTACACCGACAAGAGTTTGACTCTTAAATTGGATGAATACTAACGTAATTTTAACATTTTAAGAAACTTTGTTCAACTTTGATTGGCTGAAGCTCTGTTAAGGTGACGGGACGGGATACGTAAACACGTAAATTTGAGGTGTTTTGTGCAAGTTTTGTGATTAAATCAAAGCACTTGGGAGCGCGGATGTGGCATGATCTGGAGGGACATATAGTCAGGTTTAATGTTAGCTTAATGGTTTTCTCCTGTATGTCATAATTAGGTATACACAGGGGTTTAAAGTGAGGTTTAATTTTTAACCAGTTTGTAGGGCAGCTACTAGATACCCTGATCCCATTTGTCCCTCCTTCAAGACCCTGGTCCTCGAAGTCGGAAACTTAGGATAGTCTGCCCAGTATTCTCCAAACAACCTGTTAAAGTGTCATTAACTTAGGGTACTTTCCAAGTTCCCTCATCTTTTCCGACATGTCACGCAAGTTCTTGAGTAGGGTTTGCAATATCCGCCCAGTTTTTTAATATTCGGATAATTGAATACTTCAATATTTATTATCCGAATATTCGGATATTTGAATAATTTCGGATAATTTTGGTATTTTATAAAATAAAACAAAATTAGCGTATTTAAAGGTGTGTAATGCATAAAACCAACAAGTCAAGTAACAAAAAACCTGATAATTAAAAATACAACATGCTTTTATAATCATTATATGAGTTGTCATTATCGCACCACGTAATTTGTAATTTTTATAATAAAACTTAACACTGAGAAAATGTTTTATTAATTTGAAACTAGGATACTTAGCTTAATATAATTACATAATAATAAATCACATAAAATTTCGAGATAAAACTAATCAACTTTAAGTATCACTTTTTTTTAATACCGCGCGTGACGCGACGCGAAACAATAACAGACAACCTACCTTCGTACGTAATAGATACAGACTGACTGACTGACTGACTGAGCGAATGGGTTCGGTGTTCGGTCGGTTCAGAGTAGGTAGGTAATACCAATAATTATTTTAGTGACAGGTAGAAAATCCGCCTTATCTGCAAGTGTTTTCGTTGCTCATTTAATAGTAACATTAATATCGTTATATACCTAATAATATATTTTTATAATATTATATAAATTATATTTTCGTTATAATACTTAATATGGAACATTTGTCTAAACACCTTATTTGGGCAATACAGATGGACATAAAACGTCTTTAGTCATTAGTGTTTTTTCTCGTAACTTTTTTGAATTTTTCCTGCTTATAAATCATTTTATTAGTGTTTTCAAAATATCCGTTTATTCGGATAATTCGCGGTTTAGTATTCGGATAATTTTGAAAATTATTTTCGGCGGATATTCGGATAATTGAATATTCGGATTATCCGGATTGCAAACCCTATTCTTGAGGCAATGTTAGTAGGTAATTTTCCCGGGATCTCCAGCTTCCTAGGCAAGGTCACTATGCCCACTGGGCTAGGAGACCTTTCTATATAGAAGTTACATTTGATGTAAATCGAAAATGAATCGTAGAAGTAATTTCACGCCGGCAAGTTGGCGCGTTGCGTACCCTGTTTCTACCGCATCGAAGCGCCGCTGTACGCAAAAGGCCGGTAACATCAGCCTATACAACTATTAACGTAACGACTACGGTAATAAATTATCACCTACTAAACCCTTGGTACGTAATGGAAAACACTATGCAATGTATGTAATTGCAAAATGCAATAAACTATATGAATATGAATTCAACATAGACCGTCGTGTTTCCTGTATAGTCCTAACAGACTAATTCTGTCGCTCTTTCGTAGAGGTAATGAGGAAGACAACAACGTTTGATTTTACCCTTCAAACAAAGTACCATTGTCGTGAGAACCAGTGACCGGCTGTGAAATTCCTTACAATTGGGTGGAAAATATATCTTCCTTATTAAAACAATTTTTTTTGATTTAATAATACTACAATATACAGGGTCAAGTTGTTTATTAGGCACTCGTAAATAAAATTATCTCAGTATTTACATGGACCGTCGTAGCTCTTGAAGAGACCGATCGGGCCGGTTCTGTCGCAATCCATCAGACATTCGCTGAGGTAAGTGCGACCGTTAGTAGCACAGAACGGTTCGTACGGAGGCAATGGGAGCGCACAATTCTTTCGGCAGTCCTCGTCACGGTAGCGATGCAAGCGTTTCCGTTGGCTATGCTTTAACTGTCTTATTCCCATGCGAGTAGACGCGTCGAGCAAGAGGTAGTCGGAGATAACACCGCCAATTAATCCAAATAAAATCACTGAAATCAAATAGTAGTGTGGTTTTATAAAACGAACGGGGTGAATTTTATAATAATATCACATGAGTGCTTTAATGCCTAATTTATTATGCACAGATTCATTCATTACTTTATATACACACATATTATAAGTGCGCTTTTAGATCCGATCCGATTTCGGATGTCGGATAGAATCACGAAGAAGATAATTTTAAAATTGTTTCATTTCTATACTTTTTGTTAAAATACCAAATGTACATTACTCAAAAGAAAGCAATAACGCAAAAAGGCGGACTTAATGCCATAGGGTACTTTGTGGCAGCTTCTTTTATCCCTGGGCCATCCCATATCGGATCGGACAGTGTGAAACCGCTCTTACTCCTCAACTAGTGGAGTACGGGAACGCCTTTTTAACCTATAAAAATGACATAAATCACAAGTCCGATTTTATTTTGTGACCTGTTAGAATACGTTAAATACTATTAATAAAAAATATTTTCTAACAATTGTTAGCATCGCGCTAGGTATAATACATGTATTTGTTTGCTACACATAGAAAAGATTATGTAAGTTTTATTTTTCTCCACCAGGCTATCGCTTTTTACAATTGCAACATAACTTCACATTTTATAACGGTTTTGTCAAGCGCATATGTCGTCTTAGCCATTTATAATTCGTTTAGAATTCAAGGTCACTTATATTTTTACAAATTGTTTTCGATTATGCTCACATAATTTATTGACCAAACTGTTATAAAATGACAGATGATGATGAAATAAATGAATGCAATAGTATGGTGAAGGAAAATATATCTTTTATAATCTTTTCTTGTTGTTATTAACAAATATCTATATAATACCTAGCGCGACGTCAAAAACTGTTAGAAAATATTTTTTACTATAAGTAATCATATCATATTCTCTAACTAAAAAAGAAAATCGCACTTGTGAGTTATCGAAGCTCAAAACTGTTCGCGTACTGTACTAAACGTGTTGTGATTAATTGTGCTCTCTTTACACTTGCAAGTTTACTTGCGGGCCTTGCGGTAAGTAGGGACACAGCTATAGTTGAATGAGAGATCGAATAACCAATGTAGAAGTTTAGCAAAGAATGAAGAAAAAATTTGAACTTTTGGAAACAGTAAAGAAAAGAAAATTCTCATTTTGGACATACTGGTATTTACCGTAACAATAAATATCAATTTCTAAGGAAAATAATAGAAGGCAAAATATAGGGCAAAATAAGTAGGGGAAGAAGGAAGCTAACCTGGATGGATAATATTAAAAACTGGACTCATATTAAAGACACTGCCAACCTGAGCAGAATGGCACAGAATAGGAATAAGTTCTGAGAGATGGTCGCCGACGTCCGATGAGGACATGGCACAAGAAGAAGAAGAAACTTATAAGTGTAAATCAGGCTTTAGAATGACTTCCAAAAAAAAAAGACTTCCAAAAAAGCACCTCGAACGTCTTTTTTACCGTCGTGCAACGGGTACCTGTTATAATGGAAGATTTCGAAGCTTTATCTTCCAATTGGTGGTCACCGCTTAAAACACAACTACCCTAACGGTGCCATCTATTCCACGTACCATGTATCTCGCCGTCCTTAACTTTAGCCTAACAACTTTCCAAGCGATGTCAACAACATTGTTCTACTATATTTTTTGATTTCCGACAGACCAAATAGGGTGATTGTTCTAGTTTCCCGTCCAGATCCAGTTTACCGGCTAGGGAAGGGGAAAACTATATAAGGTCAACCAATTCTCTATTTACAGTTTATGATTTAGTATAATAATAATAATAACCTAGACTTGGCTCACGAGGTAACCGCCATGTGGGAGGTTGATTCGGCGATCATTGTGCCGATAGTTGTTTCTGCGAACGGTCTCATAGCGAAGAGTCTCGACCAACACCTAGAGAGACTTTCGCTACGGGGTTGTGGTTGGATCAAGGGTCAGATTCAGAAGGCGGTTATCCTGGACACGGCGCGCATAGTCCGAAGGTTCCTCTCTCTGCGGCCCTGACCATCGGCAGCCTGGGCCTTGCTCCGTTGCCGGCGGCACCCTAGGATAGGTTTTTTACAATGTTTTTATTGTTTTTCTATGTTTTAGATGTATTTTTATATTTTACTTTTATAAAAATATTGTAAAAACCTAATCCTAAGAAGGAAAATAAATAAAGAGAAATAATAATAATAAATACTCTTTATTGCACACCTCATACAGTTACAAGCACAAATTTTACAATTAGATAAATTTAGGTAGAGGTAACAACAGGCGGTCTTATCGCTAATGAGCGATTTCTTCCAGACAACCTTTGGGTAGTGGAGACTAGAGAAAAACAATAAGCAGTAGGTGGTGCATAGAAACAAAAGAGACGAAATAGATAACACAGCACATTCATATGAATATACATACTTAAATAAATACAAAATAAACATACATATACGTACATATATACATATATAATACACACAATAAGAAACAACAGTGTCAACTTAAAAACCTAAGGAAGAGATAAATAGTATTCCTTAAGTTGCGATTTAAAGCTACCAATAGATTGCGCGCGTTTAATGTTGAGAGGGAGAGAATTCCACAAACGAACGGCCTGGAACGTAAATATACGTAAATATACGTATATTTTTATATTTTAAGCTTTTATTTTGGAAAAGTTTGAATATAAATGTATAAATAAGTATAAACGGAAAACTGACCTATGTGGACGAAAACTAGCACAATCGCCCTACCTACCGACTTTTGTTGTTTGTGTGCGAGAAGTATGAACGATTACTTTAGATATGAAAATAAGTGCTGTGGAAAATGTATTGTACCAACATTTCGTATTAAATGGTATAAATATACAAATACAAATGCGTTTATGTCATTACTTTTTACAGTTGTTCTTAAGGTTTATGTTAGTTATAAAAAGTTAGGTAACAATCATATTTAATTAAAATCATGTAATGAAAAAGGTGCGGGTACAGCTTGCAAAACAAAAATGTAACAAACAAATATGTAAGATGCAAAACAAAAACTATCAGCTATGCTTACATATAATGATAGGCTTCATGTTTTTAAATGCACTGACAACACTCAGTGTATAATCATTTATATACCTTGCTAAAGGTCGTTGCTTGTAATTCTTATCTCCTCGGTATCCCGACGAAAATTAAACAATTCAGCTAACATAAACCATTCGTTGTTGGAATAAATGGCTATATTATATTATTATTAAACATCGGTATCAACGTTCAAATTTCATGGCAAAGTACGGTTTGCAGAAAAACAAATACAAACAAATACATCTAGTATTTTGAACATTTATTTTTTATGAACTAAAAGAAAGACGCTAAATAGTATTTTATACAATCGTGACATAATGACGAGCTTTTCAGTCGAGTACCGTGTTTAGGCTAGGAAGTTTTCCGAGTGGTCTAAGTGAGGTACGAGATTGAAAAGCTTAATTATGTCACTTCTATTCCATTTCCACACTCACTGAGGATCTTAAAACAATTATTCATACTTAGCAATTATACTAAAGTGTTTATCCACGAATAGTAACTCAACATTTAATTTCCGGTTGCGGAAATTTTTCTTTACTTTAGCTATATTGCACTAGATTCACGCGAATTTAAAGCGTCGATAACAAATTTGATTTTAGCACAATGTTTGTAATAAGTGATAATATGAGGCAGCATTTATCCATGTGCCCCATCTATTTAACACTCGTCGGGTCGAAAGAGGACTATTTTCCCACATTTCTCGAAAAAGTCCTCTAAACGAGAGATGGCGCCACTGCCACGCTTAACTTCGTCTCAGTGTATTTTTATAAAATTAAAATAGTTAAACCAAATAATTAAGTGTATAAACAACATTTCTCGACAAGTAACAGTGTAAATGTGCGCATAAAGTGAACGCAAGTGTAAATAGTGACTAACAAAAAAACTGTGAACAATTTAATTTTGATGAATGACAAATGAAATTTTTGCATGTTTGACTAGAATAAAAACATCTAATATATATATAATAACAATTTGAGTGTGTGAACCAAGGATTTTGTTCAAAAGAAACTTATAGTTAAGGTGAGAAAGTGCCATATAAGTTAATGCAAACACTTGAAGAGTACCGTTGACTATTCAAACGTGATAAACTTAACAAAGGACAGCTGATTGTCACTTGAGTTGTAAACTGCATTCTAGTGACATCTAGCGCTAGAGTCTACAAACAACAATCCGCAGCACTAACGTAACGACTACGGTAATAAATTAGCACCTACTAAACCCTCGGTACTTAATGGAAAACACTATCTAATGCATACATACCCATTGCCAAACGCAATAAAATATATGAATTCAACATAGACCGTCGTGTTTCCTGTACAGTCCTTACGGACCTGTCGCTCTCTCGTAGAGGTAATGAGGAAGACAACGTTTGATTGTATACCCTTCAAACAAAGTACCATCGTCGAGAGAACCATGGACAGGCTGTGAAATTCCGTATAATTGGGAGGAAAATATTGATATAATAAAACTACAATATACAGCGTAAAGTTGTTTATTAGGCACTCGTAAATAAAATTATCTCAGTATTTACATGGACCGTCGTATTTCTTGAAGAGACCGAATGGACCGGTTCTCTCGCAATCCATCAGGCAATAGCTGAGGTAAGTACGACCGTTACTAGCACAGAACGGTTCGTACGGAGGCAATGGGAGCGCACACGTCTTTCGGCAGTCCTTGTCGCGGTAGCGATCCAAGCGTTTCAGTTCGCTAAGCTTTAACTGTCTTATTCCCATGCGAGTAGGCCCATCGAGCCAAAGGTCGGAGATAACCCCGCCGATTAATCCAAATAAAATCACTGAAATCAAATATATAATAGTTTATGTGACTGCTACGTAATGAAGGGCATTAAATATTAAGAGTTTTTAATGCCTTTTTATGTATCTATATACATTACTTTATCTACACACATTATAACTCCTCAACGATTGAGATTCATAATGTTCTCTCTACACTTGCAAGTGTACTTGCGGCAAGTAAGGACACATCTATAGTTCAGAATGAGAGATGAATATCAGTATTTCATTCTAGCATATAGCTGCGTTCCTACTTGCCGCAAGTAAACTTGCAAGTGTTAACCAACCTTTAGCAGACCGCCATTGCACCTCCATCGCCAACTAGATTTTAAATCATGACCAACTAGATCGTCATAAGTACCAATACTTTAATTTACATTCAAATTTCGAACTTCTTCTGGAATCACCGATTTCAAAAGGAATCGGTATACCAGACCAGAAGACGTTCGAATTTTTGAATGTTATTAAAGTATCGGTCATCGATATTGTAATGTAAACTTTACGATCCATCACAGATATTTCTTAATATAGGCCGTTAGCTTATCGTTTTTAGGGTTCCGTAGTCAACTAGGAACCCTTATAGTTTCGCCATGTCTGTCCGTCCGTCCGTCCGTCCGCGGATAATCTCAGTGACCGTTAGCACTAGAAAGCTGAAATTTGGTACTAATATGTAAATCAATCACGCCGACAAAGTGGTAAAATAAAAAGTGGAAAAAAATGTTTTATTAGGGTACCTCTCCTATACGTAAAGTGGGGAGTGTTTTTTTTTCATTTCAACCCTAACGTGTGATATATTGTTGGATAGGTATTTAAAAATGAATAGGGGTTTACTAAAATCATTTTTTGATAATGTAAATATTTTCGGAAACAAGCGCTCCAGAAGTAAAAAAAAATGTGTCCCCCCCCCCCTAACTTTTAAACCCTAAGTTTTAAAAATATGAAAAAAATATCAAAAGTAGAACTTTATAAAAACTATCTAGGAAAATTATTTTGAACTTGATAGGTTGAATAGTTTTTGAAAAAAAATACAAAATAATTTCTGAACTAAGATTGTTTTAACCGTATAAGCACCTGTACCTGTAATTTCTACAAAATCACAATGAAATGACGTGCTTTCTGTTGGACGGAAAACTACGGAACCCTACACTGAGCGTGGCCCGACACGCTCTTGGCCGGTTTTTTTAACTTATTATAGGAAAGTTATGATATGGGTGTAGTGTAGAGATGAAATAATAGTATTTTTTCTACTCCCGTACTTTTATTTTTCATTTATACATTCATGATGTGGTGACATAGATAAGAACATGCATAATAGATCTGAAGACAAGTCTATGATCTATTCCGCAAAAACGCATTGGTGCCTACACAACGTAACGTTTTCGGCAGTAAAAAAGTATTTCGTGTGAACGTGTATACTTTAAATTGAAATACATTGTTACAAAGCGTGGAACTTAAATTATTGTTGATGAAATAAGTTAATAATAAAAAAGACGCCACGAGTATTTTTTGACTTAGTTATACAACGTTCCATACAATACTTTTTCTACGACTACATACTCAATTTTACATAAAATATACATTTCACATTTGAATGTCAATATATAACATTTAATTAATAGGATGCAGAATTACAAATATTTCTAAATAAAGTAAAAATTAAAAAATCTATTGAAATGGTTCAAAGATAACCATGCTTCAAAATTTCAAAATTTTTAATTTTTTTAAAGTACGAAATTAAAAAAAAAAAACAATGATACCATTCGAGTTAACATTTACTGTTAAATAAATTGTGTAGTAACCATATACACAAACGCAACATTTCACTGTAAAAATAGCAATTTCATAATTTTTCCATACTTTAAACAGGGCGACTATACCCAAGTAACACAGGAAGCATTATAACATATGAATAGTTAACTTATTTCGAACTTAAGGACCGTATAAACTCTTATATACGTTCACCGAGCAACTTGTCGCATTATATGATGCTTTGAGCTGTATAACGGTTGTATAATGGCATATTACAGGTTGTATAAGGAAGAGGGCGCCACAAGCCACATAAACATCGGATCTGTATTAATTTATTCTAAACAATAGTTATCAGCAAGTTTTAAAGTTAATTGTTCTTAAAACATCTGTGTTAGTGACTAATATGTGTGTGACAATGTTTGTGAAACTGAAAAGACGGAATAATACCCAAAATTTTAACTTATAAATGAGCTCTGTTCCGTTACGTTTTGATCTACACAATGAACTATTTTGAAAAGAAAAGAAAACATTACAGGGATTTTATAAATTTTCCATTATACTGGAGATATCAAGCTATATGTGAGGTGTTATTTTGATCGACTGATCCGTAATAAACTATATAAATCCATTCAAATACATTTCGTTAACAAAAACACTGTGTGACAAGTGCAGCGAATACGTAAAGCAGCACGAAGGACCGTAAATAAACTCAGGAATAAGCGAGACAACGATATCTCACTGCGCTTCATCTAACCTTTACTGATAAGCCTATTAGCCCTATTAGCGCGCCTCTGCAATTCAATCTGCCGTAAAAATAGGCCTACTTTTGCGCATCATAAGTATACAAGAAAGATTACACCAAATTAAACCAAAAATGCATTGCTCAGCATGTCACCTTCCTATTACCAACCAACTAGAAATATTGTCTTGTGTCTTGTGCAAAGATATTTATCATTATAAATGTGTAAACATGCCAGATTCATATTTTTATGAAAATAAACAGCAGCTTGAGCGCGGCTGGCGTTGTCAGCCGTGCATGAATATAACAACACGACGAAGAAATGATGACACACCTGTCCGAAAACAATTCGATACTACTTCATTAGACGATACAAACATGTCAGTCGATACACTTCTTGAGCTCGAGTCGCAACAGAACAAACACGAAATGTATGTCGAACCTCAACCATCTTCACAACAAAATCAATTAATCACTATTGATCAAATTGGATTCTTGCTGGAATCAAAACTGACAAAAAATAACACTACGATTATGAAGGACCTGCGACACCTCATAAAATCAGAAATTAACACCGCTATTGATAAATTGAAAAACGAATTCCTACAAAAACATAACACAATATCATTGCAACATCAGTCATTAACAAAGCAGCTTGAATCGACAAACGTCCTAATTCAAGATCTACAACGCGAAAATGAGACTATTAAAATGGAGCTAAATGACCTAAAGTCACAATACAATAAAATCCAAGGACCTAACACCATATCTACGAGTAATCACAAACAGTTTGTGCTGTACGGCCTCGATGAATACTATGGCGAAACGGAGGCTGACCTATATCCACGGATTGATAGTATGTTCAAGGACATACTGAACATTAATATTAACGGCTTCATAGAATCCGTTAGACGAATAGGAAGAAAAGGAAACCGTCGCCCTATTATTCTGGAACTTATTAGCCAACGTATGAAAAAATATGTTCTACATAATGCGTACTGCTTCAACAAAACTGGATACGCCGTTTCTGAAGTTATGGATGAGTCAGCGCTAAAAAATAGAAAACAGATTAGAGAATGCCTGGTAAATGCACGTAAACAAGGAAAATATGCAGTTATCCGCAATAACAAACTCTTTATAAACGGCGAAGAACACAATCCATCCAAATCACTTCCATCACCATCAAGTCCAAAAACACACGAAAACATTAGCACGAGTAAGCAACCATTATCAGCATCCACACAAAATACCTTACCGAACCTCTCCGGAACAACTGCATCAACATCTATACCTGAATCACCCAGATCGGCACCACCACCTAATACTAATACTTTTTTTCGTGAACAATGTTTTAAATAGCAATATTTGTATTTTACACCAAAATATAGCTGGCATATTGTCTAAAAGAGATGAAATAGAAATAGTATTCAACGAACTTAAAGACAAGGGTTACGTTCCGACTGTTCTATGCTTTTCCGAAACATTTCTACTATCCGGTTCTGAGACAAACCTCTATTTCGACAATTATGAGCTTGCTTCGTTTTTCTCCCGAAAAAATAAAAAGCGCGGAGGAGTCGCCATACTTGTCAAAAAGAACACAAATTATAATGAACTAACTGCCATCAAAAAATTTGCTGTAGAGAAAGAATTTGAATGCTGCGGGATAGAAATTGCAAATAGCAATATTATTATTGTAAGTTTATATAGAACTCCCGATAGCAACTTAATTAAATTTTATGACCATTTAAATAACCTTTTAAGATTTTTATGTTTAAAAAAGAAAAAAACCATAGTAATATGTGGAGACCTTAATATTAATATTTTAGCAGATAATAAAATTACTACGGATTACTTAAATATACTCTATAACTATAACATGCACAGTCATATCAAGACACCTACACGCAAAAATAATTGCATTGACCATATTTTCAGTAATATTAAAAACGCCAAAGGTGAAACTCATGCGCTTGGCCTATCCGATCACGACACAGCTCAGACGCTGACATTTAAGACCAAAATACGACTCCCTAAAACCACTTGGTATGTTACAAAACGGGATTATAATGATGAAAACACCAAAAAATTTCAAGAATGTATATACAAATTGTGTTTTTCAGAAATATACGAAGAAAAATGTATAGAGAAAGCATTTGAAAAATTTCACGATTTATTAATGTTATTTCATGATCTTTGTTTCCCTGTCATTAAAATCCAACTAAGAGACCGAAAAAATAAATGGCTCACAAAATCTTTAAAAAAATGCTGTGCTGTCAAAAGAAAACTTTACTATCAGTATCGCAAAGAAAACAATAAAATGACTAAGTCTAAATTCACCACCTATTCGCGTACTCTGAAAAAATGTATAATAAATTCACAAAAACATTGCAATACAAATTACATAAAATCATCTCAAAATAAATGCGGAGCTGCTTGGAATATTATAAATAACAACTTCAACCAATCAACTAATAAAGAAATTGATCACATAACAAGTAGATCTAAAGAGGAATTATACGACTCACAAAAAATAGCAGAGGAATTTAACAACTTTTTTATAGACATTAGTAATAAAACAGATAAAAATATACATGTAACTGCCCCTAAAAAGCTTAGACCGATACCAAATTCGATATTTTTGTCACCAACCATTCCTCAAGAAATCTACAAAATAATACTTTCTCTCAGAAATACGCAAGCAACTGGCTATGACAAATTACCTACTAAAGTATTGAAAACTGTTGCGCTGCCCCTATCATTTCATTTATCTTACCTCATCAACTTGTCATTCGAGGAAGGAACATTCCCGACTAGATTGAAAAAATCAATTGTCAAACCTATATTTAAAAAAGGAGAAAAAACTAGTCTTAACAACTATAGACCAATAACACTGATTCCCGTTCTATCAAAAGTATACGAGAAGGCTTATTACACAAGAATAGACAACTTTTTAACAAAACACAACGTTCTAAGACATGAACAAAATGGGTTTAGAAAAAATAAATCAACAACACTAGCCTGTTTCAAACTAAACGATCTAGTAACAGAATGCATTGACGAAGTTATTCCGGTTTGTGTAATATTTCTCGATATGTCAAAGGCATTTGACACGGTATGTCATAGTCGCCTCCTCGACAAAATAGAAAAATACGGAATACGCGGACCAGCTTACTCCTGGATTGAGAGTTATTTAAATGAACGAGAACAATGCACAGAAATAGAAAGGATCATTAATAATCAGCGGTCTGTGTTTCACTCATGTTTTAAAATAAATAAATCTGGCGTCCCACAGGGTAGTATCTTGGGCCCCCTTCTATTCCTTCTTTATATCAATGATTTACCTGACTCGACAAAACATGACTGTATATTATTTGCTGACGATACCACATTAGTAATTAAAGGAACAGATTTAAACAACTTTGAAAATGAGATAAACAAAGCTCTTAGTGATGTCATCAATTGGCTAGAACTTAACAACCTACAAATTAATATAGATAAAAGCAAATTTATGTTATTCAAATCGTATAGATCTGAAATATACCATGTGGTAGTTAGTCACAATTTACACGAGATTGAAGAAGTAACAAGTACAGTTTTTCTCGGAATGACACTCGACGTTCATTGCAACTGGAAGGAACATGTAGACATAGTATGTAAGAAACTTAACAAATTCATTTTTGCTCTCTGGCGTATCAGACTAACTGTATCGTTTAAAACAGCCTTATTAATCTATCACGGATATATTATGTCTATTTTACGATATGGTATAATTATGTGGGGCAACTCTACTCACTCTGATCGCGCCTTTGTCGCTCAAAAAGATTGCCTCCGGACCCTTTGTGGAGTAGAAAGACTGACTCCTTGTAAACCATTATTTATCAAACATAAATTATTATCCTTCCCTTGTCTTTATATTTATGAAATATCTGTTTTTGTAAAACTCAATATAGAACTATTTATCTTTATTAGAGAGAAGGAGACAACACGGTCACACAGACGCTGTAGGTTAGCAGTACCAACTTGTAATAGTTCAGCACTTAGAAGGAAAAGCGCTAATAACATGTGTATTACAATTTTTAATAAAATACCAGTTGAAATAAGGACATTGCCTATTAATGAGTTTAAAACGAAATTGTATAAAATATTGATTGACAATTGTTTTTATAGTGTTACAGAATTTTTTTCGTACAATTTTTAAATGTGAAATGACATATCTGTAATTGTGCTTGTATGTAAAAATTGATAATATTGACTTCTAACTATTTAAATTGACTAATAATTGACTTGTAATTTTACACTAATTTAACTATGTTATGGACTTTTTAATAATTGAATTACTGTTTTTTATTTAAAATTATTTCTTGATAGTTGTTATATTGTTAATCAATTCGCTTTCAAACGACTTTCACATGTCTACATAGACTGAATATATTAAGGGAAGCACTGTATATAACCCATCAACATCTTATGTTACCATATGTTCTTTGTGAATAAATAATTTCATTCATTTCATTCATTTCATTCATTCATTCATATATAAATGCTTTTGTAAAGCCTTTAGCTTTAGTGCAGCAAACCACAACGCTACTGTACAGCTTTCGACTGTTTAAAAGCACTTAAGTGCATCAGGTTCTACAATACCATTATATAATGCTTTAAGCTGTATAACGGTTTTTTTTTTTTTTTTTTTATACTACGACGGTGGCAAACAAGCATACGGCCTACCTGATGGTAAGCAGCTACCGTAACCTATGGACGCCTGTAACTCCACAGGAGTCACATGCGCGTTGCCGACCCTTTACAAAAAGGAGGATTCACTGTGTTGACGGCTAAAGGAACAAGAGGGTCCATCATCGTCAACACACTGGGTCCTCTTTGAGCTCTTTGGCAACCAAGGTTGTATAATGGCATGTATAAATGCTTTTTTAAAGCCTTTAGTTTTAGTGCAGCGAACCAAAATGCAACTGTACAGCTGAATGCTGTACAGTTGCGTTTTGGTTTGCTACACTAATGCTTCGGTGTGGTTTAGTGCCTTAGGTTCTACAATAGCATAAATAAATGCTTAATGCTGTTTATGAGCATGAATATTAGCCATTATAATGCCACGTAAATCCGGTATATAGCTTTCAGCTGTTTTTAGTGCTTTAGGTTCTACAATAGCATTTTATTATGCTTTACGCTGTATAACGGTTGTATAATGGCATATGTAAATGCTTTTGTTTAGCCATTAGTTTTAGTGCAGCGAACAACATGCAACTGTACAGCTGAATGCTGTACAGTTGCGTTTTGGTTTGCTACTATCATCATGATAAAAATCATCAAAAATTGATGACGTAATTTATGAAGAGCCCCTATACAGCTTTTAGCGGTTTTAGTGCCTTAGGTTCTACAATAGCATAAATAAATGCTTAATGTTGTTTAATAGCATAATTATTCACGTGTAATGCTGTAGGCATAAATAAGGCATTTTTAAGGGTCACTGAGCTGCTATTGGACTAAGAGCTAGCCACGTCAGATATGACACCATAATGAGAGCAACAAAACCCGTCTGGTTAGATTGCTATACTATTCTTATTGCTAGATCCTGGCATCTGGCAGCTTTTAATGGGTGGAGGTCACAGTGACAGACTAGCAAAATGTTTTAATTGGAAAATAGTAACACCAAACTAGGTAAAAATTGCCGAAGTTGTCTCAGTTATAAAGGACATATATTTTAAGGAGCTCCCTGGCGCCAACGACCTTAGATCTGATTCCCTTAGTTTTCTAATGATTTATATAGCTTATCATATTATCAGTAACGGCTTTAAACAATATAGTATCCTATATTTACTTCAATATTCATTGTCTTCGAGATATTTGACATCAAAGTCGAACCGGTTTAAGCTAAAAAAGTGGTTTTATGGTCATAAATTTTGTTTTAATTAGTTGAAAATTAAAATCTCTCAACAGTTTTTAGAGACATCAAAGAGGAACCCTAATATGTAGATTACGTATATGTAAGATTCTTTACACCATTGTTGAAAAGTGTTTTTTTAGACCATATTTTAAAAATATCATAAAAAAATAACGGCTCATTTATTTCAAGATCCGGCTCTACAGAATGGAGATAAAAGATTCAAAAACCGATAGTCGTTTGCCTTATAATTCTATCTATAGTGAATATGTTGGAATATCGACTCAAAACTGGTCAAAAATCGATAAAAAAAACGTTAGACCAAAAAATATTGTGTATTATTACCATACATCGGGGTTTTCGGTGCGGGAATGTTTGACATTAGCCAAAGAGTAGGCATTAACTTAAAAAACAGAATGTACTCTAGCACGTTTCTACCTAATGAATAATTGATCGAAAAAAATCATAGGTATATACAATTTATATGTAATAGCTGACTATTATGTTTATATATTGTAGGTACATATACCTATGATTTTTTCAAGTATTTTTTTTATTAATTCATGTAATGACTGATCATTGTCAACCTCTTCAGTTAATCAAATAGTTCATAAATATCGGACGTCAAGATTAATATTTGACACTAATTATACCGTGTCTTTGTCTTAGGTAGATCTAGTTAATAAATTTCGGATATGCAATTGCATTTTTAAAATACTAAGTATATAATAGTCAATACAAACATGCCTGTAAGAAAAAAAGCTCGTATCATAGTGTGTAAGCTATTCACAGAGAGGTAGTTATTCATTAGGCATAATATGATATTTTCTCAGACTAACTCTCAACCTATCTGTTTATCTCTACTCTTTCTCAAATCGTTCCCGCACCGAAAACCCCGATGTATGATTATTACGGAAACAAAAACAGTAGGCGACAAACTATGAACTATATTTTATTATACATCGTTTGGCACTACTTTCTCCCAACATAAACTTATGTATAATTTCTCTTAATATTGTATAATATTTGTATAGTTTCTCATAATATTGCATCAAACCCTCTAGGATTTATTTTCTTGAAATGGTTTGCATTCTTTGACCTCCACCACTTTAAAGCTGCCAGATGTCCAGATCTAGAAATAAGCATAGTATACCAAACTGACTAGAGGGGTTTGGTTGTTCTCATTATTGTGTCATATCCGACGTGGCTAGCTCTCCGTCTATATAGACCAACGCCATTTTGTAAATAATTTATAACCTAAAAATAAAATCATGCGGACCTATTTATACAAGGAAAATACGTATATAATAATGAAATTACTTAATTTAAGACTGCTCAACCAACACTATTATGTTAATAATGCAAAACTCGTTCTATACGAGGATTACACAATTGTTTTGTTTATTTGACGCATATCTTTTTATAATATTTTATAGCAGAACCACAATAAATCAAAGGCGCGTGAAAATTTTCAATGAAACTTATAAACACATTTACAGTAAACTACATTGCGCAGTAATATTTGAAGGATATAATAACGTAAAAGAGTCAAAAACTTTTATAAATTTTGTTACGATGCAAACAAATATGACGTGTCACTCATTCAGTTTTTTGTACCGTCTTCGTCCATTTTATATTGCGAGACAAAGTAGTTAAATCACAACGTTCATTGTATTATAACATTTGTTCCGTCGGTGTTAGAGACGTTTTTGCATTAACGTAAGGTTTATTTTACTACACTCTTATGCTAGTATAATGCTTTTGTATTGCGATTGGCAAGTTAATCGAGAGTACTTATGCTTCTTTACTGTGATTAGCAAGTTTTTTGGCCGTATTAATGCTTCTTTAATGCAGTTGGCAACTTAATAGAGCGTACTAATGGTTCTTTAATGAGATTGGCACTTTCCATGACAACGATAATGCTAATAGCGCAGACATATTGCGCCTGTAATGCTATTAAATGACCTGTATAGGATCTCAAGCTGGGTAATTCGTGCCCATTTAAGACCTATATCAGCACTATAAACGTTTATAATGCTACTATAAAACGAACTGAAAATGCTAAAAGCATACAGATATGCTGTAAGACGGCCGTTATACTGCTTTGATGTGTTACTTGGGTATGATCGTGACGTCACTTTTGCACGTCATTTTGTTATTAGCGTTTCGAGAAACAAATGCAAATCTCAGGTTTTAAGCCTAATTTCTGAGTTTTGTGTTGCTTTAACGCAAGGCCGCTTATATACATTTGATCCTCACAACAAAACCAATCGATTGATACCATACATGAAAAAAATTCAACAACGCAGATATTTCATCAACAATAATTTAAGTTTCACCCTTTAAAACAATGTGTTTCAATTTCAATTATACTAACATTACTAACGCAAACACACGCAGTTATTATTAAATCAAAAAAAAATTGGTTGTTTGTAAAGTAGGTTTACGATCGAGATGTTTACGTGATAACGTCTAACCGCTCGTGAGGATTCCGCGTGACAAGTTTCACGGAATGACTGGCAGCGCTCGAGATGAGACGGGAGATCGGTCCGTCTCTCTCTCGTTATACCTGCGATCGCGCTCGTGAGGTTTTGGTGTGACACAAGTTTCTGAACATGTCACCCGACTAAAACGATTTTAAAGACGTTATCACGTCAAAAAATCTTAATCTAGCTCAAATACAAAGAAATATAAGTAAAACTTCAATGGCGTTAAAGCGAACTTGAAACCAAATTTCGATTATCTGCGTCTCTTTCACTCAAATGATATCATTACATAGGCTGCAAAAGCATCTGGAACGTATTTTTTTTACAGTCGTGCAACGGGTACCTGCTATAATGGAAGATTTCCAAGCTTTATCTTCCAATTGGTGGTCGCCGCTTAAAACACAACTACCCTAATGGTGCCATCTGTTCCACGTAATAATACCATGTATCTCGCCCTCTTGAACTTTAGTCTGGCAACTTTCCAAGCGATATGGACAACATTGTTCTCCTAGCTTTTTCGATTTCCGACAGACCAAGGACCTACCGCCTTCTGTTGTGTTTGTGTGCGAGAAGTATGAACAATCACTTAAAATATGAAAATAAAGTGCTGGTGAAAATGTTTTGGCCAATATTTCGTATTAAACGGTATAAATATATAAGATGCAAAACAAAAACTTTCAGCTATACTTACATATAATGGTAGGCTTCATGTTCTTAAATGGACTGACGGCACAATGAGTAACAAATTTAAATCATTAGATTTATATACACACTCAGTGTATAATCATTTATATACCTCGTTCCGGTCTTCTCCTTATCTCCTCTGTATACCGTCGCAAATCAAACAATTTAGCTAACATACAACATCCGTTGTACATAATGTACATTTATAATAAGTATCCGTCAAATCACATGCAATAATATCTTGGCCGCAAAAATATGTGACACGCTTTTTGGCTTTGTTAGCACGCCTCATATGCACGAACCGTTCTACCGGTATAACAAAAAAATGAAATAGCACCTTGCATTTGCAATATTCACCCGACATTCTGAACTCTTAAATGTAATTTAGGTAAGGATAATCAATTATTAGATTGTTCAAGCAACATTAAAAAGTAGGTATACATTAACAACCGATATTACGAAATTGAATATTATCCGATCTCAGCACATTTGTGTGAGATATTAAATAAAGTTTCAGGTGACTGTACGAGTATAATTATGCCCATATTTAATACAAACTGGCCTTAATGATAGCTAATTTTGAAGAGGCTAATATCGCACCGAATCAGTATTCAAACTACATGAGCGAGCTTTATTCATCAACAAAAAAGGGGTAGATAATGAAAATGGGATATTTAGAATAAATGCCACAATATTAATTAGTTTTTATTAATCAGGATTTCACTGGCATTTGACGCCGTACTAGCATTCTCCATCACGGACCTTCCAAACGTATTTACCCTCGTTCTTGCATTTCATGTCGCATACGCTGTTATATGTTAAGCCGTCGCTGGCGCACAGCGGCAGCGGGTCGGGCTTGCAGCCGCATAGCTTGTACGGCAAGGAGGCACTTAACGCCAGATCCAGCAGAGTCACTGGGGGTAAAAACAAAACCGATGAAGGTAGTAGACAAAGTAGTACAAAAAAATATGCATGCCAAATTTCATGGTTTGCATTATACATTTTCAACAGAGTTTAAAAAAAACCGGCCAAGTGCGTATCGGACCACGCATAATGGAGGGTTCCGTACTTTCAATAGAATAAAAACCAAACTAATACCAAAAGGTCGTATCTGACGACTATGGATGAAAGAAGTTTTTTGGAGATAACTCAAAAATGGGAACCTATAACGTTCAAAACATATTTCGTAGAAATTATGTGACAAGGCACATTGTCAATTTTTTTTTTTGGTTACGGTTCAAAAGTTACAGGGGACACAATTTTTCTGAGTTTCGAAGCGATTATTTCTGTAAATATTTACTTAATCACAAAATGTTCGAAGAAACCTCGATGTTATTTTTAAAGACCTATCGATTTATGTACAGCATGTTTATATTCGGTAAAGTAGGTGGTTTAAACATGTATGGAGGGGTCTCGAAAATCGATGACGGGTTCCTACAACAGATCTTTGTATGTCTCATATTTACAAACTGGCCCATACTGACCGATCTAAATGTATTTAAATATACCATCCTGATCGACTCTCTTTTCGTCCTAAAACAGATCTTTGTATGTCTCATAGTTACAATCTGGCCCATACTGACCGATCTAAATGTATGTAAATGTACCATCCTGATCGACTCTCTTTTCGAAGAATTTAAAAATATAGTCGAAATAAAAATTTGTTTTACTTACGTAGAAAAGCAAATGCAATAGCGAACTTCATCGTGACTGTTTATTTATTAATGCCAAATACGACCAATTCTGTGTATTTATACAGAAACAATTGTTACGCCCGTCCGTTTACGCTCCGTAACTAAAGCGTAACTTACATGACAAATACAGGGCCACTAATATATCACGTTCATGTTGTATCGCATAACTTTGTTTTTATATTTTTAAGTGATTTCTACCGTACTATATCAGGACGTAGTAAGGAACTTTAGTAGGTGGTAGGTAGGTAGGCCTCAGGGGGAGTGATTAGAAAATCTGTAAGGTTTTTTGTTATAGGAACTTAATCAAATTAATTTTTTATCTGAGTATTTTAAGTAATAAATTAATAAATATTATCGGAAAATCTTACACAAATCAACCTAGTCCCACAGTAAGCTCAATAAGGCTTGTGTTGTGGGTACTAGGCGACGATATATATAATGGATGTATAAATACTTAAATACATAGAAATCATCCATAACTCAAGAACAAATATCCGTCATAAGCACACAAATAAATGCTCTGACCAGGATTCGAAACCAGGACTCCTGCTTTATAGGCAGCGTCACTACTGACTAAGCCAGGAAGCCGTTATACATTTTTTTTTTAAGTTTAAGCGGATAAGTTACAGTAATAACAATTAATTAAAACAATCATAATGGCAAATAAACTCAACACAACCGAAATATATCAAAAATAGTGCAACAAGTCGGCCGTTTCTACAAAAAAAATGAAATGGCAATAAAAAAAAACTTTTGTCGATAGACCTTTCAAGTAATGTTTTTTATCGATAATTTTACGTAAATAATCGACCTACTTTCGGCGGTCACTTCTCCCTGGGACACTCTGTAGTAACATGTTGAGTCTCCTCTGCGTCCTGTGTTATCCACATAATTTCATTGAATGATTCGTTATACATACATTTGTAAAAAGATACTAGTAAAATATGTAATCTACATACTATACTATAATGTTTGCGAAAACACGAAGGTAAAATATTATTGGCTGGTACTGTAGTTAGTAATCGTATCAATTTTCATCTTTACCACACTTTTCCTGGACAGGAAAGGAAAAGATTGATCACGGGGAAATGACCAGTTACCGTTTTTATACAGTCGTTGATAGATGAGACGAATTTATCCCCATATGCGTGCTTATTCCGACTTAAAAGATTCAAAGAATTTTATTTGCATAGAACACAGTATTATTTTACTAAAGATTTCGAGTGCCGAGAACAAATGTCAGAATTTGACTCTCATTTCTGACTTTTATGAATGGCTTTAACGGAATCCTGACATCAAATCGAATCTTTGTATACCGTTAATAAACAAATGTCACATTTTTCACTCAATTAAGTATACGAACGCGTAGTATGAACATGGAACGCATTGTAATTGTATTAAACGGTGTTCAGGCAGTACCTGAAGTAGCTAATCGAAGTGACCCTTGATGACAGTATTATATTGACAGTCGTATCGAAATAATTTTGAACAGCTCGCCTGCTTAACTGCTGCTACTACGTCTGCTACTGGTTGTACTTACATTAATGCGATTTACTTACCTAATTATTTTATTTCGAGGATTTCAAGGATGACTACTTCAAAAGCCTTCCTATTAGCGCGTAGATTATAAGAAAAACAAAGACCTTAATATGATTCTTCCGATATGTATTTAAATAAATTTAAAACATACTGACAGGCTCAAAAACGGAAACAGTTAAACGTTTTTAAATCTATCATTGAAATTTAATCTTTGTTATTATTAGGCACAAGGTCCATCGCGGACTTTATATACGCCTCTGCCGTGCGTGACGCACTCCATGTCGCACACGCTGTTGTACGTGTTGCCGTCGCTGGCGCACAGCGGGCCCATCGGGTCGGGCTGGCAGCCGCAAAGCCCTTGCCCGAAGGCGCTTAGCACGAGGCTGAACAGAGCAACTGAGGACAAAAGTTTAATGTAATAATCTTATAACAAATTTTTACAGTAACACTACACACTTCACGGCTGTAGTCACTTGTATTTAGTCACTACGCGCGTGTTTAGTGTATGTAGTGTTAGAATGTCTCCCGAAAGTTTAAATTCAACAGGTTCTTATACGTACTTAACCTTTTGAACGCTTCCATATTTGAATGAAGTGATGAGTGTGAGTACGCCAAACACTGTTGCGTTATCAAAAAAGACGAATCTCGTAGTACTGTGCAAAACAATTCATAATAGATTTTATTCGTGATCAAAGTACACCTTCACTCCGACCACTTTATGGGTTATTGGCGTACTGGGCACAACGACACAAGACCTCTTTAGGGGTTTTTGGCGTTCAAAGGGTTAACTAAATAGTTCATTTTAATTTTCGCTGAACACATGCAGGTCCAATCGGTACCTCTTCATTGGTTAGACATCGACACCGTGAATATTAAAATAGAATTTAAAACAAATACTAATGCAATTTAACATAAAGTTATGTAGATGGGGTAAGGGAAATACCTACTGGAGTAAGTGGAACACTTGTATGGAATTTCCATACTGTCCCTTCCCGGGGAAAATAAACTAAGCATTTGCCTTACCGCACCAGACCTGACACGCAATAGAACCTTACCGAGAATGAGAGCTAGTTTCATCTTGGGGAGTCAGTTGGGTTATGTATCGAGTTGTCAACTCTTTGCATTTATATAGTAATGTTTATGGGCATTATACATCATAATATAAATAATGGTGTACTGTGATACTGTCAAGTACGAAAACAATACGTGCCGCTGATTAATTTGAGTAAATTAATTCTAATACGTTTAAGACACATTTAAGTACCTTTGGGTAGGTAACATTTCTTATCGTAGGTATACCAATGTGAACGTAGCGAACTATTAAAATGGCGACGTCAATACAAAAATGCTGATATTCCCCTGACAGTTGTCCCTTCACCCCCTTCCCCAGCTTTGTAAATAACCTTATACACAATCTCCCGCTATTTATAAAAAGTTGTGATCAGTAAATCATAGTTTTGATTGGCTAAAATACAATTGCAAACATCATACTCCATACGCAAAATGTATGCCTCATTGCATGCCCCACCTTCGATGTTATATTTTTAAAGTTAATAAAACCTCTATAGTTTTCGTTTGGAGCACCCTTAAATATTTATTTTATTTTGTTTTTTAGTATTATGTTGTTATAGCGGCAACTGACATAAATCATCTGTGAAAATTTCAACTGTCTAACTATCACGGTTCATGAGATACAGCCTGGTGACAGACGGACAGACAGACAGACAGACAGCGGATTCTTAGTAATAGTGTCCCGGTTTTACCCTTTGGGTACGGAACCCTAAAAAAGGATAAAATATATTTATTCCTCAATTTAGGTACATGACAATCATATTGCAATGCACTTATTAATGAAGGAAGGTTAGCTGTGTGAAGTTCTTTAATAAATTTTTAATCATATATGTATTTCACAAACTTATTACATTGTGCGTAGATCATCTACATCGCACCCATGAAAGCGCTGGCGTCCGAAATGACAGCGAGCTTCGGGAAACGCCTACGCGTGCTAGGCATCGCGGTGCGCGAGTTGACTGGCGACATGAAGCTGACCAAGACGGAGGTGCAGCAGACGCAAATGATCGTCACCACCCCGGAGAAATGGGACGTGGTTACTAGGAAAGGAGCCAGTAAGTGTACAATTAGAGAACAATTAAGAGTCTTCTTGAATTGACACTAGCATTTTTAGTCTTCGTTGGCTTTTCAGAAGCCAAGCAGGCAAGGAAATCATTTCTTAATATCTAGTTCTGTTAACGCCGTTTACTCATACGCATTTATTGAAAACGAATCTGTCTAAGCTCTTATTAGAGTTTAGAAGTTCAGGAATTCCCTGGAATTTTAAACGATTTGGACGAACCCGGGTGCCCGAGAATTCTATAAAATCAACACAAAAAAAAATACTTTATTATAATTGTGGAGTGTGTGAGATTAACTTAGACATTTGGTGTAACTTACGATAAATAGACAAACAATAGACAAAAAAAAAATTTTGTCATGGCATTTTTCAATACCTTGTTCCACCCATGAAAACCCATAGCCGATACCATGGCTATTCTAACTGTATAACATCCACAGCTGACACGGAGCTCGCTTCAATAGTAAAGCTGCTGATCATCGACGAGGTCCATCTACTCCACGGCGACAGAGGGCCAATTGTGGAAGCGATTGTAGCGAGAACACTCCGCCAAGTCGAGTCCAGCCAGAACATGATACGCATTGTGGGGCTATCGGCGACACTGCCTAACTACTTGGATGTTGCCCGGTAGGTTTATAAAACAGGGATTTCTACCGCGTCTTATGTAGGGACTGATGTGACGCTTAGATTAGTTCCCAGGTACGATGAAACGAATCAAAAATATTCTCTTATGTACCCTAATTTCATCAGTACTGTACGGTCAACGTCAAAGATGTGTTTACACGCTCCTTATTACAAAATAGTTCAAAAGTGTAAACATATCTTTGTAGTCGATTTTCAAGCACGAGTATACTGATGATGATGAGTATGATGACTAACCTCGGTAATCCTCATAACATAATAATAAAATAACTTTATTGCTTCTAGTTGTTACATTTTAATGGTATGATTTTCCACACACTTTAAATATATTAGCGAAGATTTACACGATAGTCACGGTAACGATACAGTTAGGTAACTGATTATTGATGCGTTGTGTAAATATTTTTGATTCGTTATGATTAAACTTTTTAGTCGATTAAATCTTAGAAACGTGTTAAAATTAAATTAATGTACTAAGTTATTAACTTAAAAATATATATCTTAATGACATAAGGCCTGATCCGTTTCAAATCTTCCAAATTTAAAACCCTGATAATGGTACTAAAACCGGTTTAAATAAAATTAGTTTTTCTAAAATTACTTTAAAATGTTATTCAATTTTATTATTTGTCAGTGAATTTACATTCTCCATTTTCTCCCGCTCCAGTCGTAAGTTTTGTTCTATGCCCTCCAATACACATTGGACAGTGTCTTTTGAACATTCTTGGTGTGAGTTCTATCAAGCAATATCATTGTTAGAAATATTTTTATCGCATGTCATTCTTGTCGGTGTTACAAAACATTCCCTTGGCCACACGACCCAATACCGTTCAATAGGTAAATACTGTGGGACTTTGTTGGATCAAGTATTTACGATCGATTTAGAGGGCATTGGTTTAAGGAAACTAATAGCCTCTTTACCGTCGTGGATGATCTCCAGCTACGCTCAAAATAATGTTTGAAGATCGTATTATTAAAGAACAGTACATTATTGTCGAGGAGGTGAAGTAGCACATTGATGGTATGAGTATTACGTTTAAACGGACGACTTTAGGAGTCCGTTTAATTTAATACGAAGCCAGCAATGGCCCTTCACGCCGAGTCCAATATAGTGCTTTATTCAAAAATAATGCAAAACAGCCAACGTTGATGAACAACAAACAATATTGACATAAATAATATATTCAGGATAACTTCTAGGTTAAAAGAATGACCACTACCGCGAGCATCGAATTTCGATTCGAATCCTATAATTATCTCCATCTCCATCGCTTCTCATTTTGAGTGAGAGAAACAGATTTATTCGAAATTACAATTTTCTATGTTCGCGGTACACGCTCAGCTTTGCCGCCTTTATATCTTTTTATTAAAAAGTTTGAAGTGTATTTTTCTTCTGAATTTACCGTAAGCTATTTGAGATAACTAAAAAGTCGCGGTACCAACATTATAAATAACAAATACCGATGTTGTGTTTTGGCTGTTTAGGACCTTTGCCTTTATTTTTGTATGGCTGTTGAACTTTTTAAAAAGTTTGTACCTCGACAAAAATGGAATTTGTATGCAACATTTATGTCGCGAAATCGAGCCTGCAATTTCCGTAACTTTTTAATTTTTATTTGACCATAAACTAGGCACTTCGCCGCCTAGTTTTTAACCGTTAAAGTCAACCTTGCCGGACATTTTTAACCGACTTCCAGATTTCAAAAGAGGAGGTTCTCAATTCGGTGTATGTTTTTTTTTTTTTTTTTTTTTTTTAATTTTATGTTTGTTACTCCATAACTCCGTCATGTCCTAACCGATTTTGAAAATTCAGTTTTTGATTGTAAGTATATATATACAGATTGGTCCCGTTTTTGTCAAAACGCAGTTCTGATGATGTGATCCATGAGGAATCGAGGGAACTCCTCAAATCTTAAAGGCATACATATAGTGATTTTTATATTTTTATCAACAAATCCATCATTTTCATTCAAAACAGTGACATTTGATGAAGAACTGCTGATGATGATCAGAACGGAACTCTTCAACGACGCATAGTTCACGTTTGGCGATTTGTCCTCTTCGCTGTGTTTGTTTAGCAAGTTTAATTGTCAGGACAAATTTTCGTCAAGCTCAAGTTCTGATGATGGGATCCATGAAGAATCGAGGGAACTCCTCAAATCTTAAGGGCTTACACATAGTGATTTTTGTATTTTTATCAACAAGTCAAGCATTTTCATTCAAAAGAGTGACATTTGATGAAGTGGAACTGCTGATGATGATCAGAACGGAACTCTTCAACGACGCATAGTTCACGTTTGGCGATTCGTCCCCTTCGCTGTGTTTGTTAAGCAAGTTAGATTGTCAGGACCAATTTTCGTCAAGCTCAAGTTCTGATGATGAGTTCCATGAGGAATCGAGGGAATTCCTCAAATCTTAAAGGCATACATAAAGTGACTTTTGTATTTTTATCAACAAATCAAGCATTTTCATTCAAAAGAGTGACACTTGATGAAGTGGAACTGCTGATGATGATCAGAACGGAACTCTTCAACGACGCATAGTTCAGGTTTGGCGATTTGTCCTCTCCGCTGCGTTTGTTAAGTGTATCTACAATAATGCTTCACCGGCTACCCCCATGGAAGTCGGTTTTTTTTTCTTAAAAATTATTGAATAAAAACTTTTAAGCGCTTCTTGTAGTGATTGTTGTATGTAGATTTCTATATCGTACCTTTCGATCAATCAATGCTTGATTACGAACACCACATCGACAAATTCCCTGCTACACCAGATATTTGGAGACACGTCTACATTTACGTTATTTCATAGGAATTGCGAGGAAATTGTCTTTCAGTAATGGTATAATATTAGTTAAAAGGACTGTGTTATAAATTAGTTTTACTAAGGTTTCGTCACCAAGTATCAAGTTGTTAATAGTAATTTGGCGGCTATTCATTTTCGACGTTGACTTTAGATCTCTTTTGATATTATTTGATAGTTCGTAGAGAACATTTATTTTTGGTATCATATTTTCGTGATTCAGGCAATTTCTGTGGTGGAGTATTGAAATAAAGTGTGCTACAAAATATTCAAGAAAAAACACTTTGAATTTGACAGATTTAAGTAAGTAAAGAAAGAGTAAGAGTCCGGTAATTTTTTTTTCGATTTCGCTCAACTTTTCGATACTATTTTACAGTAACTAATAAGACTACTTTTAGTTTGTATACATATTTTGAAAGATAGTTCCTTTTTAAACTGTATTAGTGGAAGACTTTTTAGGGTTCCGTAGTCAACTAGGAACCCTTATAGTTTCGCCATGTTTTATTTTATGTTTTATTTATAAATAAACCTTGATCTAACAGCTATTTCGCGATTTTTGTTTGGAGAGGTGAACACAGTAAGATTTTTATTGATTAAAATGATTTTAAACTAGTATGTAAAATATATAAATACGTTGGAAAATGAGTCGTTTAAGGAATAATTGGAACAATTCTTTTCATTTCCATGCATATTTTTAAACTAGAGTATATTTACCTAGAACGATTTTAGGAAAATTTGCTGATTTTTAGGTGGTATTTATGGGAAAGTAGTAAAGTATTTCATAAACATAATGTAGAAATAAACTTGGCTTCATGCTTTAATCAGATAATATAAAACATATTGGAGGGCATAACAAACAATAATAAAACTCCAAGCGACAAGATTGAACGAATCAACGTCCTCACTAAACAAGTTCTGCAAGAATTGAGTTTTCGGGTATTAAATAATAAAAAATGTGTACCAAAAGTATTTTTTTGCAATAACAACACTTCAAACTATTTTATCAAATACAATTCATGTGCGGTTTTTCATTGTTAGCGATTTTCGTTTTCAAATCGTTACTGCTGGACTCTTAAGACTGTGTCGAGGAGGGTAAATTTTCAGATTCTGTCAAATTACCCAGATACACACATTACCAGACTTCACGCACACTTCCACACTTCTGGGGAGACAGGTCATTGACCACTATTTTTTTCGGTTGCCATTATAAGTTTGACTATACGTCACCTCCTTTGAGAAACTGAAACCCTTAATATATGCGTTCCAAGAAAACAGCGAAATAATGTATTTAATATTTAAATGATTAGTTGCGTTTTTGAGATACGAGTTTTGTAAAGATATCTATAGAAGTCAGATTGACAATGCCAAGAACCACTTTATATGGCTCTCGATAAGGTGTAAAATCAAATGACCTAATAGGATTGAACAACGTCTTTGGGCGGATTTACGTACGTACAATATCTACACAGCTAGTTTTAAATTTTCTATGCAAAATTGGCAAAAGAATTTTTTTTTTTTTTTTTTTTTATTTGTTCAACAAATTACACAGTATGACAGTTAAACCAATTCACTGTGGAATTCATATAAAAGTGTATACAATTATGTAATCAATAATATAACAGAGACATATAAAATACAAATCTAATATATAACAGTCGACTCACGTTTATCCATCGCCTCACAGAACTTCATACACTCACTACAGACAACCGACCAATCACTTGCAAAAATATCCCATTCCAGTGCTGATGCGAGGAGCGCGTTAAGCAGTTGAAGAGCGCGGACTAGAGGAGACTTACTATAGGACACAGTGCGTGTTCCTGGTACAGCCATTAGCTGAGGCATTCGTGGTCGGAGATTAAATTTGGCCTTATCTATCGACGGAACATGTAAACGTACCAGCTGCGTCACCAGTTCTGGGCAGTCCGAAGCTCCTCTCAAGATGCTACAGGCAGTAATCATAAGTCCAAAGTTACGCCTTACTTCCAGAGAATTAAATCCCAAAAAGCCATATAGAAATTTCGAGGGATACAAATATGGGTAGCAGCCGTACATCTTTTTATATAAAAATCGCAAAAAGGCCTTTTGAATTTTTTCCGGAATCAATATGTAAGTGGTCTCATGGGGATTCCAGACGATAGATGCTGTTTCCAGTTTGCTCCTGACCAAGGCAGTGTAAATAAGCTTAATAACCCCAGGGTCATGAAATTCACGCGCATTTCGGATAACGAACCCCAGTCTCCGGTAGCAGTTTTTGGCTAGCCCTCTCATATGCTCATGAAAGTTAAGATGCGGATCAAAAATTACCCCTAGGTCACGGATGCACTGGACCCGAACTATGAGTTCCGACCCCAGATGGTATTCAGCTAGCAATGGACAAGTTGCACGGCTAAAACTCATTACCGAGCACTTAGAGGAGTTGAAAATGAGCTTATTGTTGACGCTCCATAGATGAACTCGATCCAAGTCCTCTTGCAAAGATACGCAGTCCGATAAGTGCTGCGCTCCATAAATAAGCTTCAAGTCGTCAGCATAGAGTAGGCATCTTGCATACTGAGGCCAAGTCATTCACCATAATCCCGAAGAGAAACGGACCCAAAATTGAACCCTGGCTGACTCCCGAACGTGTGTGGTATGGTTCGGATACAAAGCATCCGTGCTGTACATACTGCTGTCTGTCACGCAGATAACTGGCGAAAAACCGAAGCAGCTTAGGCGAAAAGCCAATGGTACACAGCTTACTTAACAGCACGTCGTTATCTACGCGATCAAAAGCTTTTTTGAAATCAAAGTACAGCACGTCGACCTGTATTCCTTTATCCATATGTTCAGAGATGTAATCAACCAGGGTTACAAGATTCGTCTCTACGGATCGCTTCGACCTGAAACCATGCTGAGAGTCGCAGAGGTATGGTTTGATTTGAGGGGCGAGGAGTTTATTCACGACCGATTCAAACAGTTTGGCCGCGGAGGAAAGGATAGCTATAGGGCGATAGTTCTCAACACTAGACGTCTCATTTGACTTCGGGATAGGTCGCACTCGCGTAACCTTCCATTGAGATGGGTAGTGTCCAGTACTAAGGGCTAGGTTAAAGATATAAACCAACGGACTGATTAACCATTCCTTACAGCCTTTAAGGATAAATGAAGGCAAGCCATCAGGACCAGGCGAACTATGTGGTTTTAATTGGGCTATGCCTACTTCTACATCTTTAGGGGATATTTTGTTGATGTGGACGAAATTTGCTGTACACGTAACGTCTTCAGAAATCGTCTTTTCGCTATCAAGAATGGGTTGTGACGGCAGAAATACGCTCGAGAAGAAATCCGCGAATGCTTGGGCAGCCTAATATGTTAATTTATACATTGTTTTTATACTACGACGGTGGCAAACAAGCATACGGCTCGCCTGGTGGTAAGCAGCTACTGTAGCCTATGGATGGACGCCTGTAACTCCAGAGGTGTCACATGCGCGTTGCTAACCCTTTACAAAAAGGCGGATTCACTGTGTTGACGGCTAAAGGAACAAGAGGGTCCCTGATCGTCAATACACTGGGTCCTCTTTGAGCTCTTTGACAAAGCTTACTCACCAGCAGGAACACCACACTATGGGTGGGGTCTAGTACTATTTGGCTGTGGTTTTCTGTAAGGTGCTCTGCTCCAGATTTGAGTGATACATATTCGTGGTTCTGCATGCAGTATTAAATAACCAATAATTCTACTTTCAATCCATTTAAATTTTATTTTTAACTTACGTTTGGCATACTTCTTTCGTGTGAATTTATTTTAGTATAGTATTGGAGCCACGGGTATTTAAATTTATCATATTTCTTAGCGATTTGCTTCCATACAGTGTTGTGGCGGCCGTTTCAGACCGCACATTATAAACTTAAATGTCTTAAACTGTCTGAAGGGACCTTATTCGCCGAAAGGATCAGGGACATCATAATAGAAAAATAAAGGTACACACACAGGTTTACAGTTTTAAAACGGTATGACGTCATGCCGTTTGTTACGGTATGGTTTCGGTTGCGCAACCGAAATTTTCTGTACCGAAATATAACGGCACCCGCAATTTTTTGCGATACCTTAACCATTTTCTTAAACGACTCCCCGTGCCCCGCCCCATGCTCACATCCTTTATCGCCGCTCGCGCCACCGTAACAAGTACCTACCGAAATTATAACGGCTGTATATCGTTATAAAGGTATAAGTACCGTAAAAAAACGTAAAAATAGCGATATCGTAATTTTATTACGTTAGAGTTTTTTTTTTTTCGCTCACATACTTCACATTACTTTTAACAATATATCGTAGGTATGTATGTATTCTTTCTGAAATGAAAAATAGTAGGGCTATCTAATAACTTAAATGAAAAAATGTGATAATCTCCCCTTTTTAAATTAATCTAAGAGCCAAAAGGAACAACTCTGAAAAAGGAATTTCCGTCATCACTATTTTCCGTATAATAAAGTGTACACTACGGACTAACCGAAATAGTTTTAAACTTGGTATTTGTGTTTTGTTGAATGGGTCTTGAAATTACTTAATGTACTGTGAAAATTTGAAGATAAAAAATAAAAATAAATTAAGGCCAAAAAATTTGTTGTGAGTTCAACTGATTTTAAAATATTATGCGCACAATGGTCTTAAACTTGGTATGTACGGTCACGTCTGATAATAGGGCTACATTTAATGTGACAAAAACATATATCCCCTCGGGAGGGCGGGAGGATTTATCATTATTTATGTATTTCTATATTATAAAAAAATTATATATTAAGTAAATTTGAATTAGCTTATAATTGTAAATAATGTTATCTTATTCAGATAGTAATTTTCTCACTGCACCCACCTTGACGCATTTCTGTTTGGCCCTATGGTTGACTGGTAGATAAATAACAATTAAAATTAGGAATAAATTATAATATTGTTAACGTCAACAGGTAAAATGTTATTAATTGCTATAAATCCAAAAAATCTAAATTATTAAAATTAATACATTATAAATTAAGTTGAGCAGTTAGAATTGAATTAAATAAATAAATATAAATAAATATTATGGGACAATCTTACACAAATCGACCTAGTCCCACAGTGAGCCTAATAAGGCTTGTGTTGTGGGTACTAGACGACGATATATGTAATAGATATATACATATAAATACTTAAATACATAGAAAACATCCATAACTCAGGAACAAATATCCGTGTAAACACACAAATAAATGCCCTGACCAGGATTCGAACCCGAGACCTCCTGCTTCATAGGCAGGGTCACTACCGACTAGGCTAGGAGGCCGTTAATTAAGATTAAATTAAGAATTGAGAAAGAACCTAATCCCATGAATTAGCGTAGGGACTGGTAGTCGTTTTCAACTAATTACGTGATGTAGATATCGAAAATTATATCTGCTTTAAAATCCAAGATGGCGGATATACGCTAATATCTAATAATAATAAATAAAACCCTTAATTAGCTGAAAACGACTACCATGACGATTTTTCATAAAAAATGTATAGACGCCATGTTGGATTTTAAAACAGATATAATTTAATAAATCTACACCCCCTAATTAACCGAAAATAACTACCATAACCAACCAGAAAAAAGTATATAACCGCCATCTTGGACTATAAAACAGATATAATTTTCGAAATCTACAACCCCTAATTAGCTGAAAACGACTACTAGTCCCTACGCCAATTTCATCACAGGCTCAATTGGGCCGTGGCAAAAGCCGGGACAAACGCTAGGAGGATGGTTGTATTGGTTTGTACCACAAACTTAACTTCATTCCAAATAACATTTTAGTTGAATAAAACGTTATTTGGAATAAACCCAATCCTAGAATAATTATTCCGTTTTTCATTATTTATTTAAAATAAGATTCACGTTATTTATTCCCATTCATTTTATTTTGGATAACGAGTACAAGAATAATTTTTATTCAAATCGATTAGAATAAAAATAAAAAATGCGTTATTTAAATTAATTGCTTAATTATGTGCGTGAGGACTGCAAATCTGATATTCACTCAATTTGTTCCGCCGTCGCCTCTCCTGTTCCATTTCAAATGAGAAAGATAAAACTGCCTGCTTGCGCGGAAAAGAAACGGGAAAAGGGTAGCCCTATTAAATGGTAAGCGGTAAATATTGAAGCTATCTTTACCCCATTCGACTCGGAAACCACATTGAAAAGGGTTAAGCCCATTCAAAATGATTTCCATATCGATAGGGTAACCCAATGATAGGGTAACCATAACATCAGGGTAAGACTTTAGTAGGGTTACCGTATTGAACCGATTAATCAAACGAAGGGGTTTTCCGGTCCCTGATTCGCCAGAAGGAATTAATGAAACGCCGTAGTAAAATCTCATAGGAAATATTAATATAACGCACATGCTATTTAAGTTTCCAGTGAGCAACAATTCCATTCAATCTTCCACCCCCCTTTTCACTGGATAATTTCTGGGATAAAACTATCATATGTCGTTCCCTGGGACTCAAACTATCTTCATACTTACCAAATTGTATCTAAATCGGTTAAGCGGTATCAGCGTGAAGAGGTAACAGACAGGCAGACAAACACACTTTCGCATTTATAAAATTAAGTATGGATTTCCTAAACCAAATTGAGTAATTACTTGGCAATATTGGGAATTTAGTTTGACTTGATGTCCTGGTAAGTTTTGTGGTCTTCGTTGAAACTATTCCTTCAAAATACAATATGTGTTTATACAACAATTTCAAAATTCCACAATATTCCCTCGAGGTGAATATTCCCGGGAATGGTACAACACTCCTAGTGCCCATTTAAGGCCCGTTTTCATGATCACCGAGACGGACTCTACAATGCCATAAAGAAGCCAACCGGTAATATTTTTGATAAATTTACAGTATGGCTGGCTCCAGAATAGTTGCCTTTTAATATTTTGGTACAGTTGCCACCGAATATATCGGAGCGGCAAAGGTACTCAAAAATATCTGAACATGCACTTTATCGCCTTAACAAAGAGGTGTCGTTCAGATATTTGTGACCACCTTGGCCGCTCCGATATATCTGATGGCGACTGTACGCTACATGCTTCGTTCAGTCCAGAGTTTGGCGTTATTTAGATAATTTCTTATCTATATAATTATTTGAAATAAATTTATTCGAAGATAATTATCAAATAAAAATTAAACTCATCTAGATAAATTCAAAATAACAAATTACGGATTATTTCGTTATTTCAAATAAAAGATTTAGTTATCTTCCCAATAGATAATTTTTGCCCAACTCTGGTTCAGTCCAGTAAATAAGTTAATTTGCACAGAACACTGATGAAATAAAAACTGAATTTTTGTACACTTACTTTTATTATTTCGCCTGAGGTTTCGAACCAGACGTTACTTTCTTCCTTCCAGCTATGACTAAAAAGTCCCGGATATATGGTGTAAGTTAAAATCAGAAAACAACAATGTTTATTCGTTTATTTTATAAATAATGTATAAAGGTGATAGATTTATGCAAAGTGAAATCGCTAAGCGATAACGGAGATAGTTCAGACACACAATCCGCCGGGATGAAAACTATCACGTACACCGCTCTCAACTGGGTCCCACCCAGGAGGCGAACGTAGATCTGGTCGTCCCGTGCACTCACGGTGGCGCTCAGTTGAGAAGAAGCCGTTCAGATGACCTGGAGTGATGTTACGAGCGCTCCTGATGATCGAGACGAGAGGCGTGTCCATCTGTACCTCTTGGGGTCCTACTCGTACCATATAGGAACGATAACCGATTCATGCTCCTCTCGATTTGTATGTGCTGCAGACAGAGACGTTCTTCATTACGCATGCACGTATGTTGTGTGCAAAAACTCGATATATCTGCTGGCCTAGTCATTATTTTAATTTCTTGGTCTTATTTATCTCATCACATCACAAACGGCCAACAAGAAATAGGTTCCATCATATATTGCGGAAATATATCTTATACAAATTTCGCGTATGCTAAGTAAAATAATTTGTTAATAATATTTGAGTACTAAGAAAATTGTATTGTCAATCAAGTTTATTGACGTTCGTATACATTTTTTAAATATCGTAATAATATGACCAGCATAATAAATAAAAACTCCGTAATTAAAAATTAATCCTAAACCTCTTTTCGAATTAAATAGCTTTGGAAGAAACGAATTATGAGGATTCGGTAGAAACGTTTCTTTTATGAAATCGTTAGTTGTATTTTTCTAGTATTACGACATGTAAACATCAAAAAATACAATTTAATATGACACACGGTCTCTGTTTGTTTTCCCTATTCATTTTGAATACATTTTGTCTACTGGTATCCTTTTTCGTGTACTTATATGATTTTCTGTCAAAATGAAATGTCAAAGTGTGAAATTCAGCAGCACGTCCGCCTGCGACGGGCCCCGTGGGGCATCTGAGTCACAAAGAGAATTTGACTGATGTGGCGAATGTATGGGAATTTCACGAATGTTTATATTTATAATTGAGTTTCTTTGTTATTTTTATAAGGAAAAATATGAGTAACCCTTTATTCTCTAGTGCATTTATCTGGCTTTCAAAATATTATAACCATTTAATGATCATATGCATTTTTAATTCATGTTTTTCCTAAACCGCAAAAACGTTTTTCACAGATTTTGCACAATTTTACTTCGTTGTGTTGAGTTAACTGCTAATGATAATCGAGTACTTATTCCTTCAAATTGTAAACACACTCTTTGTTGTTATAATAACATATAAAATATAGATTTTTGTAAAGAATTGTGAACTCAGGAACCTAAACGGTGACTGCTGTTTTTGCTGATTTTGTACGACGCCCTCTTAAACAAAAGTAGAATATATCATTGAGCCAAGTAAAATGAAAGCACCTTTGCTTACCACTTTGTATGCCAGATTACTTCATTCAATTAGAAATTCTACCTTACAAGACCAGAACTTCAGCTTGTGGCTCAAGTTTATAACTTAACTAGCTTATAAGGAGCCTACGTACCACATTTGGAATTTCTAGAACCAGCGGTTTGGGCTGTGCGTTGATACTCGTATGTCAGTCAGTTTCTTCTTTTATATATTTAGAAGATTGCAATTTGGCACAAATACTTTCAAGAATTTTCATGTCCACAATATTAAATTTCAAAATCGATGCCATTTTCTTAATTAACTTCCCAAAAAATCACAAAAACGACACCCATATGGATATTTAGACATTTCAACCCCATTGTACCCTAACAGGGGAGATTGTATTTCACGTCCGCAACGTCGGATTTTAAAATCGTTGTTGTTTTCGTAATCAACGACCCGATAAACCATAGAAACAATACCCATGTTGATTTTCAGACTTTTTGACCACATTTCCCCCTTTTAGGGGTTGAATTCTCAAAAAACCTGCAACACGTATTTACTAATTTATTGTTAGGAATACTTCTGTGAAGTTTCGAATAAAATAGACTAACTAATCTTGTTTCCCCATACAAACTTTGGACCCCCATTTCACCCCCTTAGGGGATGAATTTTGAAAAATCCTTTCTTAGCGCACCCCTAGACCTTATAAGGAACCTACGTGCCAAATTTGTAATCTCTAGAACCAGCGGTTTGGACTGCGCGTTGATAAATCACTATGTCAGTCAGTCAGTCAGTCAGTCAGTCAGTCACCTTTGAGTTATATATATATATTATTCAATCAAATACAAACATTGAAAACATTGAAAAAATAATCAACCCAGTTGGACTTGAACCAACATCGATACGCCTTACCGGGGCTCGATATCGCTTTACCAATTAAGCTATGGGTTCAGTTACCGAGCTGACGAAATTCTCAATGCCTTCAATCATCTTTTTGCATTTATTTTTACATCGACTTTATAGCAGCCGTAAGCGACATCTAGGTGCGTATATATATATATAGATTTAATTTTATCGTAGTTCAAAAAAGCGATCCTTCAAGATTGTTTGAGCTCACAATCGAAACTAAGACGATCTGTTTTTATATCGTAGTCCTTAATACTTAAATGACAGTTCGATTGCAAAAAATATCTGTTTTTGTTACTAAACCTCAAGTGGAGTGGGCTCTTTGAGCAGGTTAGGTACTAAATTGGGGAATGGAATTTTCATTTTATAAAAGTTAATTTTTTAATAGGTTGGATGTAACTAATGCAAAATTATGTTAAATATTGTGCAGGTTTTTGCGAGTGAACCCGAACATTGGGTTGTTCTTCTTCGATTCCCGGTTCCGGCCAGTCCCGCTGGAGCAGCAGTTCGTGGGGGTGAAGGAAGTCGGCAGCGGAGGGGGGGCGCATCTCAGACAGGTAAATAACAATAGTTTATTATTAACCAAGGGTTGAAAATCTAAACTTGTCTTAACATCATATCGTCTAAAATTATCGCCATCCCCACATCGCTTCTGGAGCAAAGGTTACTAACACGCTCTCTGCTTTGCCGCGATGAATTGTTGGATAGCATCTGCACCAGGAATGACACAAAGCAGGGGTAGAGACCTGCAATTGAAGACCGACTTCCTCAAGAAATTATTTTACCTCTATGTATCAAAAATAAATAATAAGTAAAACAATCACAATGAATTTTAAGTAATTATTCACTCTAAGATGACAAAGATACGATTTGGATTTTGTTGTTTAACTATTTTACAAGTTAAAAAAAAATTAAATTCGTCAATCCGTTACTAATTATAATATAACTATTCTATGTAAGTAGTTAGTGCAAGGTAGTATATTGTTTCTTGGAACCGTAATAACCTCGAACAATCAAATAAGTGTTGTTCGCAGTATAAGGATGATATGGAGATTTGTACTCTTAACTGGCTATTGTTTAGTCACATAACTTTATGATTTAATCGCTTTAACGTACTGATTTACGTCAGCATGCTCGACAGGGTTCTCACACAAGATGGAACGCAAGATTAAAAAATCATGTTGTCATTGTCCTTAAATGTTTAACCTTGTTATAAGCTAGTAGACTCTAACACGGTTGAAATACTAACCGCTAGTCCTGTCCTGAGAAATATATTTTTAGTTCTTCAGTTAGAGTTTTAGCGTATCAGAAAATATCGGACTCCATTTTTTTTCTTTTCTCAATCATACAAAAATATATGGATAAAATTATAGCTTTGTAAAGTTCTGCGTGACATCCGTGACTAATTTTTTTCAATAATACTCTATTCTTAATCAATATTTTTATTGATGATTGGCCAAATGCGCCTTAAGATTTACAATTATTGCATATACACGGGAAAATTTGACCGATGCCGCTGTGACCCGGGTAGCCCAGTGGTTAGGGCGTCTGCCGCGAATGCAGAAGACGCTGGTTCGATCCCAGCCCTGGGCACCGGAGGCCTAGGTCACTTTTTCCTTTGTATATGACATCTATATAAGTTTACTTTATTCTTGTTGTACTAACGCCAAATTTTCCCTCTGTACACGTACAGTTAGTTGCATAACTGAGTCAATATTAGTACCTTAGTAAAATGTAAATAATTTGATAACAATCAAATTTACATAAAAGTTCTAAACGCAAAATATTAATCCCTGGGTACCGCTACAAAACTGCTTCACAAATTATTTTCTTCCGACTTATACATTTTTCTCAATTTCATACCGAAAGGCGAAAACTGTAAAATTTCACCTAATTTATTTTTCCCATTATTTCATTTTTTCTTAGGCATTCCCAATTCAGTAACTCATTTAAAGTAAGGAATTCCACGACCATTATTTTAGTTATCAATCATTTAATTCAGGCTTATTTTTGTAATTAGTTACTGGCGATGTATAGTCAGGTGCAAAACTGAGTCAAGGCAAATGGCCGAACAAATTTCTCGTTAGTTAATTTTTGTAGCGGACTTCATTCTGAGATAACCATAAAAGTACATGAGAGATATAAAAGTCATACACCTCATTTTAAAGAGCATATAATGTACTATTTCAACTAATTGTCTTACCTGGTTGTGTAAAAGAAAAATATAAATATTAGGTTAAATAAAAAAATAGTAGTTTAACAGTTTTTGGTTCAAAATCATGGATGAATAAAAAGATCAAGATTGTGAATGCAATGAATCGAAATTGGTTTTTCATATGGATACATAGCTGACACAGAGACGAACAAATATAACCTGAAAGTTTTTTTTTCCGTAATTGATCAGACTTATCTTCATTTAACGATGTCGGTGCAAAACTGAGTCAGTACCAAATATTATCTAATAGAGAAAATGTTTATTTTTATCTACAATAACATAATAGGTCAGTAAGTTTATTAGCGTTGTTACCAATTAATAATAAAATAGTAACTTAATAACTAGCCTCTTCTGAAATAATGAAAGAAGCATGTCAAAGTGATGCACATTGGTTCAGTTATGCAACTAACTGTATATTGTGGTTATATTAAATATTTCAAACATTTGCTAATGTCAATCGACTGTCAACAGATACAAATAATGAACGACATATGCTACGACAAAGCCTCCGACATGGTCCAAAAGGGCCATCAAGTGATGGTGTTCGTCCACGCGCGGAACGCCACACACACCACTGCCATGATTCTCAAGGAACTGGCTCAGAAAAAGGGTCACCTGAAACACTTCGAGCCTGAAGACTCGGGGGGATTCCTTAAGGCGAGGAAAGCTATTAGTAGTAGTCCTAATAAGGTGCTAAGCGAGCTCTTTGCGGCTGGGTTCGCGTGCCATCATGCTGGTATGCTGCGGAGTGATAGGTAAGTTGTTAATCGTCATCTTTACGTATATTATACATTTAGGTACGCGTTAAAAATGTACGTTAACATCAAAGTATTAGCTAAAACATGAACTATTGCTGGACAATGGAATAATCCCTACAATAATAAACCCCTCGCTGCTTTTTATCGTACTCCCGTATGTTTAATTCGTTGTCACCCAGGATCAACGGCTTTTATGCGAGAAAATGACGAAAACAACGTATTACAGTCATAAGGCAGGGGTAATCTCTGGTGTAATCTGTTTTACTATTTCATATATAAAAAATATTAATTTGTTTATAGGAACATGGTGGAGAGATATTTTTCGGAAGGCTACGTCAAAGTGCTCGTGTGCACGTCCACTCTAGCTTGGGGTGTAAACTTGCCCGCACATGCAGTTATTATTAGAGTAAGTACAATCTTTGCTTAAAATATTTCTTCGTAATCGTATGCGTTCGTATATAAAGTGCATCTACACCGTATTAAATAACTAGGTATAACTGAACTCTAATCGTGATGGTATATGTGCTCATATTTTAATGCATAATGGACCGTAAGCCAGGAACAAATTTCATGACCAATCGCGTCCCAGGCGATAACTTGTGAAGTGGGTAAGGGCGATATATAATAAAACCTCGTGAAGGTCAGCTGCCGTTCCGTTGGTGGGTTGAGGATCGGCAGCTATTTAATCACTTAAAAAAAACTGTCATGGCGTCACGATTGATAATTTGTCAGATGATAGTTTATATGCTCTTACAAACATGAAAAATCGTCAGCCGGCTGTATCTAGGTGGAAAGACCGTCAGCTGATGCCCTGAAGATCGTATGTTCACGTGACCAGCTGACGGTCTTTTCACTGCGATACAGCTGACTGACGATTTTTTATATTTAGAATAGGATATAAACCATCATCTGACAAAGTTTCAATCGGGACGCAATGACCATTTTTTTTTAAATCGATTAAATGTCTGCCATTCCTCAATCCACCAACGGAGAGGCAGCTGACCTTCACGAGGCTTCATTACACATCGCCCTTAACCACTCCACGAGTTTTCGCCTGGGACGCGATGACCAACGAAATTTGTTCCTGGCTTACGGTCTATAACGTTTGATTGCATGGCAAATTGATTAGAAAGTAGGACAACCATAGCTGTAATTAATTTTGTATTAAGCAGAACGTCTGCTAACGATACCGCAATGCTTAGAAATAAAGGAAAAGTAGAAAAATCCACTGCCTCAGCTGCCTCGTTAGCAGAAGTTCTTAATTGTAGTATAGGGTAGCGCATTGTTATCGGTGAATTCTCAATACAACTTGGGACTCCGATGGCCGGTTGAGAAGTGTAAGACTTCTTCGGCAGATGTCGCTAGGCGTCCCCCTAAGACGCTTAAAGGATATAGTGGAGAAATTCGCAGCCATCAGGTGTGTCTCAGTGGCTCAGTTGGTCAGAGCGATGGGCATGTATCCCAGTGTCGCGAGTTCGAGTCTCGCCTGAGGCAGTGGATTTTTCTACTTTTCCTTTATTTCTAAGAACCATAGCTGTATAGTGAGTTGGTTGAGTGAGATGGTTATTAAAACTTTGTTATTTACTGCACATTGAGAAATAAAAATGCAATACAGATTAGGTAAATAAATGATGTGTGTAATATTATATTGTTACAGTCAGTAATGAAGTAGCTGTAAAAAAAAAACAAATTGGTCTGTACACGCCCTAATCACGCTTCCCCATCGGCACACAAACCTATCTAAAGTTTTGCCAATGACAATATTGACAATATATAATATTGTAATTTACATTTACTTATTCAATAAATAAAAAATAAATAAAATCGCCAGTAAATTAGTTCAAAGATAATTTTCATCGTCGCTCCCGCTTAGCTAGTATTGGTTGCTGCTATTTGCATATTAATGTAGAAAATTACTATCCGTATTTATACACTTGCTTTTCTGTGTTGGTACTTTAAAGAGTTTAAAATTATATAATACTTATTATAAGTGTCTTACAAAACATCGACCAACAATGACAACAAGTTTACTCCAGGGCACAGAAATCTACGACCAGAGCCACGGCACATTCGTCGACCTCAGCATTTTGGACGTGTTGCAAATCTTCGGGCGCGCCGGCCGGCCGCAGTTCGACAAGTCGGGCACGGGCATCATAATAACTACACACGACAAACTCACGCACTACCTCAAGTCTATGACCAACCAGTTTCCGATTGAGAGTAACTTTATCAATCTGTTGGCTGATAATTTGAATGCTGAGGTGAGTTTATAGCTAAATACTCAGAAAATGTTTGGTTACATGTATTGGATAGCTTATATGATGCTTGCGGAGCCTATAACATAACATAAATAATCTTTACGTCACACCTGGCCATAGTGTGAGTTTTACCGCACGCTACGCGTACGGTAATACTCACATTATGGCCAGATGGAGACGTAAAATTGTGTACTCACCACGGGCAGTAAAAAAGAAAGCCCTCTATCGCATATTTACAACCCTCGCCTGCGGCTCGGGTCACAAATACCTGCGATTTCGGGCTTTCTTTCTTTTACAGTCCTTGGTAAGTAATGTACTATTATCTACACTCACACTTTATTCCTCTAAAACGTGTTCAAAAACGGTCGGCAATGGCTAGCATTACCACAACCGATTTTACTATGACAAGCTTTTTATCTGTGGCAGTAACGTAATTTTAACTTTACATGCTCATATATTGATACGTTATGAGTTTAAAATTCCGAACATCGAATTTGATAACATAATGTAAATCCTGTGCTCCTTCCTGACCAACGGCACGCGCCCGCCCGACCGCCGGCACAATCGAGTTGGCCATGGCGGTGCAATGGCGGTCATTCTATGGTTTCCGAACACTTAATTTAATATATATAATATGAGTGTAGATAAAGCAGTGTATGCAACTGTACGTAATTAGGCCTTAAAACGTAACAGTTACATAAACTACTATTATCTACACTTACATTGTAAGTCCTCTAAAACGTGTTCAAAAACGGTAGGCAATGGCTAGCATTACCACAACCGATTTTACTATGATAAGATAAGCTTTTATCTGTGGCAGTAACGTAATTTTAACTCTACATGCTCATATATTGGATACGTTATGAGTTCAAAATTCCGAACATCGAATTTGATAACATAATGTAAATCCTGTGCTCCTTCCTGACCAACGGCACGCGCCCGCGCGACCGCCGGCACAATCGAGTTGGCCATGGCGGTGCAATGGCGGTCATTCTATGGTTTCCGAACACTACATTTAGTAATTAGGCCTTATTACGTAACAGTTACCTAAACTACTATTATTGCACACCTCAAATTAAAGAAACAAAGTATACACAAGTTACAGACAGAAAAGAAAAAGTAAAACAATTGGCGGTCTTATCGCTAAAGAGCGATCTCTGCCAGACAACCTTAGTGTGAACTGTTCATAGATATGTTGTTGTCCAATGACATTATCGACTTTTAAAAAGTTCACAGCTTACTAAAGACTTAATCCAAGAGAATCCAAAAAGTCATACCTTATGACTATCAGGCATAAACGTAATAAAACGTATTATTTGTAGGTGGCGTTGGGAACAGTCACGAATATTGATGAAGCTGTAGAGTGGTTGAGTTACACGTACTTATTTGTACGCATGAGGATTAATCCACAGGTATGTAATATTATCTAACTTCATAAATATGAGATAAAGTCACAATATGAATGATATCTTCGGATGTTATAGCAAAGTTCAAAATTACAATTCTTTTGGTTCCTTCTGGCTTTAATTTTAATAAAGTAACTAAAATAAAATTCAATACTTGGGATAAATACTTGTAATTTTCCTTGAATCATATAGGTATATGGTCTAACGTATGGTGACGTTCAAGAAGAGCCAATGCTGGAAACTAAACGCAGGCAGCTCATCACAGCGGCGGCCATGACACTCGACCAAACACACATGATACGGTACAATGAACGAACTGGCGATCTCAACATCACAGGTATCCCAATATACGGCGTTTCTTTATGTTTTATCGAATCTTGATCAGTTTCACGAAAGATTGCAACTCCTAAAACTAGCGGAAATCTTCTTAACTTAAAGGTTTTTTTTTTCGTTTTTTACAAGGTTCGTGAAATTCTCTACTGGATTAAGATATCCGCTACTAAGAATTCAATCTATGTATAATAATTTGAAACAAAAAAAAACCTACTTCACTTAGCCAACACCTTTCCAAAAGCAAATGCTCGAGCTGCTGTAAAAAATACTTCATCACTTTAGGTGTGCCTATAATAGTTGAAGAGTTCCCTCGATTTCTCCAGGATTCCATTATCAGATCCTGACCTGCTGACAATGGGACCAACTGTGTATGTGTGTGGGTTTGTGTGTATACTCTTTCAAACAAAAAAAAGAATTTTCCAAATTGGTCCAGCCGTGTTCGAATAATCGGTGATCATACATATAAAAAAATGCAACAAAAACAAAGATCCTACGAATTGAGAACCTCCTTAGAAATATTTAAGTCGATTGAAAAATTATCCTCACATTATCGATGTCAATGACCTTGCGCCGTAAGGCTATAGCTTTAAGAGTGAGACATACTTACTGATATTCCGCCACGTCCCAATCTTTAGCGAGTATATTCCGTGGTCAAATTTATCTCATAAATGCCTTGGCGTAAGGTACTTCTAGTTAAAAATGCCAGTATGTATGTCAATATAAGGATGAAAGAATGGCCTGTCTGTATTTCATAATAATAATTCCAATATTTAAACAGATTTGGGTCGAACCGCCAGTCACTACTACATAACCTGCGAAACCATGGAAGTGTTCAACTCTATGGTTCGGAAATCCATGACGCAGGGCTACGTTCTAGAGATGCTAACGAGGTGCTCGGATTTCCAGCAGCTCAAAGTAAGTTACACAGTTAATTAACCATTCGTAAGCCTTATTGCAAGGAGATAAGGTCTACCAAAAATCAGTTAAGTATGTTGTTGTAAGAATTTAGTACAAAAAATATGTTCGTAGGTGCGTAAGGAAGAACTCACTGAACTGTGGAACCTCAAGGACCAGTATTGCGAACTACGTATAGAGGACGCTCCCGAAGACATCCACTGGAAAATCAACATCTTACTGCAGACCTACTTGTCAAGGGGCCGCGTCAATGGTTCCTCGCTGCAGTCTGATTTAAATTATATCAGTCAGGTATTGTTAATTATGTTATTACAATGACGATAATCGGGCTCTTACCTATATGCTAAAACAGATACCCGGACTTAACTTAGTTCTATTACTAACCCACGTTCACCACTATTCATTAACGGCTTTTTAAATTTTGTGTTTTGTCTGTTTCTAACTAACACAACTGTCGAAGTGACAGATAAGGACAAACGATTATTAGTTAAATGAGGCTTGTAAGATGTTTATGAATAATGCGGTGTTTGGATCAACGTCGTCTGTTGCTCAATTCTTGTCCAATTAAAAAAGACTGAGAAGAAATTCTAGGACTTACTGACTTTTAACTGACTGATAAACGTGTACAGTCACCGGCAATAGTATCTTCCTACCCGAAGGCCGCAAAAATATGTGACACGCTCTTATTTGTAGGGCCATAAGAGCCTCTCAAATGAAATTTACACAATTTCGTTTATATTTAAAAAACTCAAGTGTTTGACTCGTATATAAAATTTTTGATAACGACATATCTACACTACAACCCTTCCAGAACGCGGTGCGCATAATCCGCGCACTGTTCGAGATCACGCTCCGCAAAAACAACGCTTACATGGCGGCCCTCTACCTCAAGATGGCAAAGATGCTAGAACTACAACAATGGGACTTCTACAGCGACATGCGGCAGTTCAACTGCTTCCCCATCGAGGTGCTCAAGCATATCGAGTACCCGATGCTCAAGCCCGATCAGATCCGGGATATGGACTGGAAAGAAGTTGGTAAGATTCTTGATATTGACTAGTTTTAACTAGAAAATGGTGACACTATCTCAAGATGGGAGATAGTCGAACTGCAGCAGTGGGACTTTTACGGTGACATGCGGCAAACCAACTGCTTCCCCATCGAGGTTCTCAAGCATATCGAGTACCCGATGCTCAAGCCCGACCAGATCCGGGATATGGACTGGAAAGAACTTGGTAAGATTCTTGATATTGACTAGTATTAACTAGAAAATGGTGACTGCTTTCCCAACAAGGTGCTCAAGTATGTCGAGTTCCCGATGCTCAAGCCTGATCAGATCCGGGATATGGCCTGGAAATACCTTGGTGAGATTATAGATTATTATCTAGTAAAATTCAATTGCCATCCCTAACGTGGTACTCAGGCATTTCATATTAGGTATTTACTCGGTACTTATGCCTGATCAGACGGCACAAATTGAAAGCAAGTTTTATTACCAATTTTATAGCATCGACGTAACTTAAGTGCGCTATTGAATATTAAATAAAAATATAAAGTCGCATACACTTGTTTTAAGAAAAATTAAACTGGACATGCGTAGCAACTACTGTGTAAGTCACAAAAACTGCACGGCTTTTTTGCAGTTTAACCGAAATAAAATAAACATTTCTCATTTTTGACTGATACACTATTAATTCACAATTAACATCATTTCTTATTTTATATTTCTAGGTGACATCCTAAGAAACCCAAAAGCAGCCCGGCACCTAAAGAAATGCGCCGACGAATTTCCTCTGCTGGAGATGGAAGCCAGCCTGCACCCCATAACGAGGACCGTGCTTCGGATAAGGCTTACTATCACACCTAATTTCAAGTAAGTCCTCCTTGATCTGGTTATAGCCCGATCCCAGTTAAGGGAAGTCATGTAAGAAAATGATAACTGTTCGATACAAATCTCGTCCCAGCTTACATGAATCGCTCTATAACGATGATGACGGTCCGAATAAAATGTTTTGTCAATATGGTTCAAGGCTTTCTTCTAAGACTAAGAATGTGGCTCAACAGCCAAACAGAGTCAAAATATATTGCACAATTTAATTGAGCAGTAAAATTTCGTAGAATACTGAAACTTGTTCTTTTATTATATTCTTGCTATAATTATTTGAATTGCGTGTTTTCTATAATTAAATAAATGAAATCACATAAAATAGGAGTTGATAATAGTTTAGAAATGCCCCGAAATGTTTTTATGACTTGGCAGAAAACAAGTATCTATGTCTAAATTCACATGTTGAAAATTAAAAAAAAAATTAAAAAATTAATTGGTGGTTAGCATATTTGTTTCCTTTGTAATATTTTTGTTACAACTTGAAATTGTTTTACGATTACCGATAAATAATTTTCTCGCAATTGAAGTGAAAATTAGAGTGTAACCCTCGTCCATAAAACCCATTTTACACTCGACTTTATATCAATCCTCGCTCGCAAGCTCGCTCGGATGGATAAACGCTTCGCGCAAAATCGTACGTTTTATGCACTTGTTGTACAATCTACTATTACAGGTGGAGCGATAAATACCACGGTAAAGCACCAGAAGCATTTTGGATATGGGTGGAGGACCCTGATAATGATATTATGTACTACAACGAGTTCTTCCTCATCACCAAGAAACAAGTGAGCATCGCCATTACACTATACATTGAATCTAATATCCTTGCAAGTTGTCGTGTAAACGAGCGATAATTGTAAGTAATCTGCTAATTCGTTCTGTGAAAATTGTGAAATACGAATGGTATTAACTACGGAAGCTAATGATTAGATACTTATTGTCTAATGGTTTGTTATCTAAAACAACTTAATTCATTAGTAGCCATTGAGAGTATTTCTAATCTGCATCCATTGAATTACGTGGTCGTCAGGTAAACAACTAATAGTAATGATATATTGGCTGTTCAATGAAAAGAGCAGTAATCCTTATTCAGGCATCTTGTCCCAATACCAAATTTTGTTCATGACGGGACTGGTCCCATTTGTTTCCAATTTCGTGATCAATATTTCGTACATACATTCCGAAAAACTCATTGGTACGAACTAGAAATCAAATCCATAACCCCCGTAATGAAAGCAAAACGTCTGAGCCACTCCCTCGCTTATTATACTTTTAGTATTTAAAGGTGTCCTTTTAACCGCCGGTTCTGATCGTATGAAAACGTTCTGTGCTTCTCTGTCCTTCGGCAATATTAATAAACTTTCTTCATTTGGCATGATCTGCGAGTTTTTACGACTTTCTAAATTGGTTATCGGCAATAATTACTGTACGTGATGCGCTATGATTTTATTTTCCGTTCGAGGTAAACTCTGTTCTTTCCAAACGCACAATATCCGGTTTGGCGGACTTACGTACAGTCGCCATCAGATATATCGAAGCGGCCAAGGTACTCAAATATCTCTTAACATGCACTTTATCGTCTTGACAATAGAGGCGTTGTTCAGGTATTTGTAATCACCTTGGCCGCTGATGGCGACTGTACTAAGATTTTTGGCGCTGCTAGAAATTGCAATACTAGATAGTGTAATACTTTTATTAGGTACTGAATATCTCAATTTGTGTTTCAGGTAATAACAAATGAACCGCAGGAACTCATAATAACGATACCCATCACGGAACCTCTACCGCCGCAATATTACATTAGAGCAACATCTGAAAGGTGACCACTGATTTAACCTATTTTATTGTTGTTAAAGCTTATTTGATTTTTAATTAATCAAACTTTGGCATTTATATAATGTAGAAAATTGGTTGAACTTTGTATAGCAGAAGTTGTTACATTACTGTACTCAATTAAAAATACTACTTTAGTAGAAACTAACTATCTACACGAATTTAAAAAAATCCTTCTGTTGAATGGCGATTAAAAGTATTTCAAACTGATTTTTTTTTGTAGGTGGCTGGGTTCCGAAAGTGTGTTACCATTGACATTCCAACATTTGATCCTGCCCGAAACGCATCCACCACACACAGGTATGTGTATATTGAGTGTGACTAAACGACTACACGTGTATTTGCGTTTAAATTAATCGGTTACATATATATATGATAAGCATTGTTTGTCGTAGATATTTACGTGAATTATACCCACTGTAATCGTTAGGTAATAGATTTTGGTTAAATTATTTGCGAATTTAGAAAAAGGTCATATTCCTTCCGGCCGTCTATGTCTGTTTCTTAGAAACACAACTGTCAAAGTGATAGATGAGATAGAAGAGAACAAATGATGTCTTTTTTGATTACTTAAATGAGGCTTGTCAGATGTTTATGAATAAGGAAAAAGGTAAATTAATGGTATCTATCCGTCTATTTGGCTGATTGGTAGATAACGCCTTCTGGCATTAAGTCCGCTCTTTTTTTTACTGTGCATTTAAAAATAAGTAATTGAATTAATCAATCATATTCTCACTAAACATTCCATAAGCTCCTATTCTTATTCCACAAAGCCCTTTTGAATTTTTTTAAAAATAAAAGTACATTTATATATCGCGCGTTCAAATCGTTGACTGTCGTTTATTGAATTCGCAGACCTACTAGAGCTGCAGCCGCTCCCAGTGACGGCGCTCAACAACCCGTCGTACGAGATGCTGTACAATTTCAGCCACTTCAACCCCATCCAGACGCAGATCTTCCACTGCCTGTACCACACGGACAACAACGTGCTGCTCGGCGCGCCCACCGGCTCCGGCAAGACCATCGTCGCTGAAGTGGCCATGTTCAGGGTGTTCAACCAATACCCCGGGTGTAAGGTACGGTTAACTTATCTCTGCCCAAGGATGATATAGACATGGATGAACAATATCCATACAAAATCGCGTTCCCTTAAGGTTCGAGGAACGCGATTTTGTATAGGCATTGTCAATCCATGTCTTAATCATCCTTGATGCCTATACAAAATCACGTTCCTCGAACCTTCAGGCTGTAAGTCTGTTTTCGGTACTGAGTGCCACAGCGCCATCTGTTCGAGTCTGGAGTCGAGTTATTCTGTCAGCGTTAAGCGCCGAACAAAGTATTAGAAACTAGGATTTCGTGTCTAGTGTAACCGATAGATGACGCTAGTGCTTTAACCTGAAATAAGGGAACGCGATTTTGTATGGATATTGTCCATCCGTGTCTATATCATCCTTGTCTCTGCCATAACATGCTCTACTTATGAATTTAAAAAGGATATTCTACTTTTACCCGATTGTAATTTGTCAAGCAAGCCTACTGAAAATAGGTATGGTGTTTGAATTACAGAAGAGAATTTTCTTTTCAGGTAGTCTACATTGCACCTTTAAAAGCTCTTGTAAAAGAGCGCATCAAAGATTGGAAAATAAGACTGGAAGAGAAACTAGGCAAGAAAGTCGTTGAGTTGACAGGTCAGTGTGTGTTGTTCCTGTGTGCAACATTTTAGAACATACTAGAACAGAATAAATCGCAATCCAGGAAAGTAAATTATTTAAGAAATTAGTTTATTTTGCTCAGGGTACCTAAAAAGTCAGAGAGAGAGTAATAGCCATACAACTATTCTCTTACCTCGGTATCACCCACTAGGTTTTAGCTACCTTAAGAATAATATCTGATACTTGAATACCATTTTTGTTTTCTTCAATATTTAAACGATATACAATTTCTAGGTGACGTATCTCCTGACATCAGGGCTATCCGCAACTCCCACGTAATAGTGACTACGCCCGAGAAATGGGACGGCATCAGCCGCTCCTGGCAGACCAGGAACTATGTACGGGACGTAGCGCTCATAGTTATAGACGAAATACACCTGTTGGGTGAGGACAGGGGTCCGGTGTTGGAGGTTATTGTTTCCAGGTAAGGACGACGTATATTAAGGGTTAATCTTCTTTCTCACTAATTATCCAGTAATGTGTCTTAATTATAAAGTACTAAAAACAAGTACAATTTTGTATGTCCCCGATCTAACAAGTACTTTATTGTTTCAGAACAAACTTTATTGAGTCTCATACGTCGCGAAGACTGCGAATCATCGGTCTGTCTACAGCGCTCGCCAACGCTAAGGACCTGGCTAATTGGTTGAACATTGGTGAAATGGGGCTATACAACTTCAGGCCTTCTGTGCGACCGGTGCCTTTGGAGGTAATATTGTCGTATAAACAGGAACGCACTTTGACTTTGCTTATTTTGGTTGATTTTTAGTTTAAGGCTGTGCCTGCTTTGGCTAAATAACGGGAGTATACTATAATGAATTATCATAACATAGTGGAAGTGACTCTTGTCTGAGGCCCATATGTCGGTAATAAATGAACGGTTCGTATCAAGCGGCTCGGGTCTAGTCAGGAAGTCTGTTACTAAGTTACAAAAGTCTAAACCCTCTAAACAGTAGCCAAAATTAAATGATAGCTCAAAAGGTCCGAACATAAATTTATAATTTTAAGCTGGAGGATACTCTTCAGCCACAAAGTGAGGCCGAAAGAGAAGATAACATAAGGGACTGCGTCTCCTTTTGACTAAGGAAGTAATGACGTCATCAGACAATATTTCCGACATGACAACAAGTCAAAATGGAAATGTGTGTCAATTTTGACCCGAGTACGTACGAGTGAGACGATGTCTCACTCCTTTAATTACAATGCTCTATATAGGACCGTTTTTTCTAGTCGCCTATTAACGACTGTTTTGATCGGTAAAATAAGGTTCAACTGTGGTTAGGGAAATAAAGTAAAAGTACTGGTCTGTGGGCCCGAGCAGTCGTAGGGTACGGTCCTGCCATTTTGAGACATTTTGTATCTGTGAACAGGTGCATATATCGGGGCACCCAGGCCGGCACTACTGCCCGCGCATGATGACCATGAACAAGCCCACGTTCCAGGCCATCCGCCAGCACTCGCCCGCCGCGCCCGCGCTCGTGTTTGTCTCCAGCCGTCGACAAACCAGGTACTTACACCTTTTGTTTTTTGTGGTAGCCCAATACTTACATTTTTTTACAGATGAATAATTAGAACATTCCCAAGTAACACAGGAAGCATTATAACATATGAATAGTTAACTTATTTCGAACTTAAGGACCGTATAAACTCTTATATACGTTCACCGAGCAACTTGTCGCATTATATGATGCTTTGAGCTGTATAACCGTTGTATAATGGCATATCTAAATGCTTTTGTAAAGCCTTTAGCTTTAGTGCAGCATACCACAACGCAACTGGACAGCTTTCGACTGTTTAAAAGCACTTAAGTGCTTTAGGTTTTACAATAGCATTATATAATGCTTTAAGCTGTATAACGGTTGTATAATGGCATGTATAAATGCTTTTTTAAAGCCTTTAGTTTTAGTGCAGCGAACCAAAATGCAACTGTACAGCTGAATGCTGTACAGTTGCGTTTTGGTTTGCTACACTAATGCTTCGGTGTGGTTTAGTGCCTTAGGTTCTACAATAGCATAAATAAATGCTTAATGCTGTTTATAATATTAGCCATTATAATGCCACGTAAATTCGGTATACAGCTTTTGCTGGTTTTAGTGCTTTAGGTTCTACAATAGCATTTTATGATACTTTACGCTGTATAACGGTTGTATAATGGCATATGTAAATGCTTTTGTTTAGCAATTAGTTTTAGTGCAGCAAACAACATGCAACTTTACAGCTGAATGCTGTACAGTTGCGTTTTGGTTTGCTACACTAATGCTTCGGTTTGGTTTAGTGCCTTAGGTTCTACAATAGCATAAATAAATGCTTAATGCTGTTTAAGAGCATGAATATCAGCCATTATAATGCCACGTAAATTCGCTATACAGCTTTCAGTTATTTTTAATGCCTTAGGGTGTACAATAGCATTTAATGCAGTATAATAGCAATAATATAAACCATTATAAAGCCAAGTAATTCACTATAAGGGGCTGTTCATAAATTACGTCATTTCAAATGGGGGGGGGGTCTGGACATCGGATGATGGTATGGTCAGCATGACGTAGGAGGGGGGGGGCGGTCATTCCGAAGATCACATCATCAATGTGTAAAAAAAGGAATGAAAGTCGTGTTTCTATAAACTTTTAATGCTATAAAATATTATCTACTAAATAGTTTTTTTATTTTACAATTAAGCTTAAAACGCTTTTTTTTAATGACGTCACTTTATTTGGCAGGGGGAGGGTTGCATGATTTTAGAGGGGGGGATAAAAATCATCAAAAATTGATGACATGATTTATGAACAGCCCCTATACAGCTTTTAGCGGTTTTAGTGCCTTAGATTCTACAATAGCATAAATAAATGCTTAATGTTGTTTAATAGCATAATTATTCACGTGTAATGCTGTAGGCATAAATAAGGCATTTTTTAAGGGTCACTGAGCTGCTATTGGACTAAGAGCTAGCCACGTCAGATATGACACAATAATGAGAGCAACAAAACCCGTCTGGTTAGATTGCTATACTATTCTTATTGCTAGATCCTGGCATCTGGCAGCTTTTAATGGGTGGAGGTCACAGTGACAGACTAGCAAAATGTTTTAATTGGAAAATAGTAATACCAAACTAGGTAAAAATTGCCGAAGTTGTCTCAGTTATAAACAGTGATCGGAATAGGCAGAGTATAAATACCTAAACTTGGCAGAACAGAGACAAAAAAATTGAGACTTCCTTACGACTACATATTTTTCGTCCCGGGAATTCCCGGGAATGTACTAAATGAGTTATATTGTTAAAAATAAGATAAAAAACAACGCGTGCCGCTCCAGTTCAATCAAAAGACATGAAATAAAACAACCAAAAATATCGACGGATTCTTCTATATTTTTTGTAATTATACACCATATATACAATGTTTCTTAAATCTAAATGTAAATATTCTAGCTACTTAATTAACAAATACAATATCATACATATTCAATATCATCATCATCAGCATCAGATTCAGAATCATTACTAAAATTATTTTCTTGTAAATAATTAAAATATATTACCATTAATTTTTCTATATTTTCGACGGTAAGTCGGTTTCTTTTGACGCTTAAAATCCATTTATACGTTGAAAATGACCGTTCAACATCCACACACGTGAGCGGAGCAAATTTATAGAATAAGTCGTCTTCTGCGTCGATCCCCTGTTTAAGTTTTTCGCTTTTGGCCCTAACTATATCATAGTCAGGATTTCGTTCTATGACTTTCTCTAATTTATTTTCGACCGCCGCACTAGACGACCAATTCAAAACGCATCTTACGTTGTCAATAATTTCAAAATATTCTTCCAGTGATAATTTTGTGTCTTGTAACTGTTTAAGTCCCACTTGAATTATCGTATAATTTTCGTCAATAAAGTTAAGTTCTGATTCAATATTTTCACTTCTTATCGCGGCTTTTGCTTTTCTTATAGATATTGCTTCTTTACTGTTTAGATTATTTACAACGTTGGATATTTGTTGAAAATGTTTAGAGTAATACGACGTTGCCTTTAGCCATGTACCCCATCTAGTTATAACAGGTTGCGGAGGTAGCGGTAAATTAGGGTACATGTTTTTTAGTATATTTACTCTATTAGGTGATTTTAAAAATATTTTTTTTATATTCGCTACTAAATTGTCAACATTTCCGTATTGAGAGCGTACTTGTTCCGCTACTCTATTAAGGGCATGTGCTAAACAAGTTATGTGCAACATATTTGGAAAATAGATTTTCAATAACCGTCCGGCTCGCAACATATATGCCACGCTGTCAGAGCATAACATCAGCACATTATCAGATTTTTCGACAAATGATTCTCCCCACATTTCTTTCAAAGATTCTATAGCAAAATTTGCTATTGTTTCCCCGTTTACGCTTTTGATTAAAGGCATAACTAGCAAATTAACCACATATCTTCCCATAAAATCGGTTGTTTCGTCAAGTGATACCCATATCTTATTGTTTCCTATTGTGTCGTGTATATGTTTCAATCTATTCCTATAAAATTCACCAAGGTACTTTTTTCGTAATAATGATTCAGATGGTACATTCTTGTTTACGCAAACACAACAATCATTGCGGCAAACATATTTGTTGAAAAATAATTAAAACTCTAAATTACTAACTTGTGACCAAGGAATGTTACACAAAATTAAAAATTTGATCAAATCGAAGTAAAATTATTTTTCAGGATTTTTTCGCCTGCCTTGATGTGTTGGTCCGTTGATGTGTCGATCAACGTTGCCTTTATGCATGGCTTTCAAAGAAGTCTCACATTTGGTGCAGAAAATGATACCACATGCTTCGTCATATACAAGTTCTGGATTATTAACAATCCAACTAGTCACCAGTTCGGGTCTCACTTGTTTCGCCATGCTGACCGAAATCGTATCTGAAATAAATTAGATATAAAAGTTAGCAAACGGAAACAGTTTGGAATGAAGGTTGCAACGCCAATAACTTATTTTACTTTGATTTGTTACAACGTAACATTTCAAATTTAAAATTTATTAGTGTCATTTAACAATTAACGTATTCGAAACTTTATTGACTAATTAATGCACTATAAGGCTATTTTTTTCTGGGAAAGCTCCAAACGCGCTCTAAATCAACACGTGCAAACGCGTAAAGGGACACAAAACCCCATTTTTTGAGGTAATAAGTTTATTTTTTGCGTTTTCCCAAATTGAGTAGTATTTAACAACTGCAGCAAGTATGTACTTGTTTATTTTACGCATTTTCACAGTGTATTCCGTTGCAAGTTTGCACGTGTTAATAAAGCTATATTACACTAAGTATTAAATTGATGTCGGTTTGCTACATTACACAGTCAACTTATGAAACATTGGTAAATGACCCTATACTCGAGGTTTGCCACCGCACATTTGAGCTTTATATTTTCTTAATTTTAATTATAAGATATATTATTGACCGGTACTGTACATACAAATACAAAAAAGCAATAAAAATACACCAGCTTACCTTGAAACTTGGTAGTCTTGCAGTAGCCGTGGTATTTTTGTATCCAGTTAGTCAAATCCAATCAAAGCAAAGTCAGTGTCCGAGTTCAAGCCAGATAATCAGGTAATGCAGGTGAATTTCCAGTAAACAAGCCAACGTCAAATATCACAAAAACTCAGAATAATCACGTCCGTACTCTTCAAAGGGTTGTATGAAAGTGCACTGTCAACTTATTATTTAATGCACAAGAAGGGTAGCAGCGACCAGCGATAACGACATCTGCTTTCTATTTTACACAATAAAATAACAATAGAAACCACAAGCAATACAATAGATAAGCCTACTTTATCTATTTCTTTCACTCAAACACAATAAAAGCACTTGCGTAAAAGAGACGGACGAGTTTTAAATAATACAATGAATGTTATTTTTTCCATTTAAACTAATAATAAATATAGTTTTGTTGTTACTTATGATTATTAATACCTCCGGAATATAATTATGGGATTGTTTTATTTAGTGTATGTTTAACCCGGGAAGTCCCGGAAAAAAATGTTATCACAAGGAAGTCTCCACTTCATGACTTTGTTCTACGCCGAAGTTTAGGTATTTATACTCTGCCTATTCCGATCACTGGTTATAAAGGACAGGGCCTATATTTTAAGGGGCTCCCTGGCGCCAACGACCTTAGATCTGATTCCCTTAGTTTTCTAATGATTTATATAGCTTATCATACAATCAGTAACGGCTTTAAACAATATAGTATCCTATTTTTACTTCAATATTCATTGTCTTCGAGATATTTGACATCAAAGTCGAACCGGTTTAGGCTAAAAGGGTGGTTTTATGGTCATAAATTTTGTTTTAATTAGTTAAAAATTAAAATCTCTACAGTTTTTAGAGACATCAAAGAGGAACCCTAATATGTAGATTACGTATATGTAAGATTCTTTACACCATTCGAATATCGATAAAAGTGTTTTTTTAGACCATATTTTAAAAATATCATAAAAAAATAACGGCTCATTTATTTCAAGATCCGGCTCTACGAGGGTTGCTACTTATATATCCGGAAACAAACAAACGTACACGGCTGAAAATGGTTTTATTGTTTTTCAAAGTATTCCCCTTGATGATCTATGCACTTTTGCATTCGCGTGAACCAATTTTTAAAGCACTTCTGCCACTCCGCCTGAGGTACCTCCATAACGTGTTGTTTGAATGCGTCGACAGCATCTTCAGCGGTCGAAAATCGTTGACCGCGTAATTTATTCTTTATATTTGGAAATAAATAAAAATCGTTGGGTGCCAAGTCAGGGCTGTACGGCAGATGACCCGTTAATTCCACATTTTGACCCTCCAAAAATAGAGTTGTTTCGCGTGACGTATGACAGCTGGCATTGTCATGATGAAGAATGATTCTTCGTCGCTGGTTAGTTTTACGAATTTGTTCAAATACTTCCGGTAAGCAAATGGTCGTGTACCACTCTGAATTAACCGTTCTACGGTTTTCTAGTGGCACTGTAGCTACATGGCCATTAATACCGAAGAAGCAGGCCACCATTTGTTTCAATGTACTTTTTGCACGAGTAACTTTCGTAGGGTTCGGCTCATTTTGAAACACCCATACCGTTGATTGTTGCTTTGTTTCAGGATCGTATGCATAGATCCAGGATTCGTCACCTGTATAGATGTTACAAACGGCTTTTGAGTCACCACGGTTATATTTTTTTAACATTTTATTGCACCATTCGACGCGAGCATCTTTTTGCTCTTTTGTTAAGTTGTGGGGTATCCAACGCGAACAAATTTTTTTTACAGCCAAATAATTATGTAATATGCTATTAATGCTGGTCATAGAAATACCCAGAGTCGCCTCTATCTCGCGGTACGTAACATGTCGGTCGTCCATTATAAGTTTTCGCACAGCCTCGATATTTTGTTGTACAACGACCGATTTCGGGCGACCTGCCTTAACTTCGTCCGTAAGCATACTACGTCCACGATTGAACTCACTAAACCAGTGATACACAGTAGTTTTAGATGGGGCTTCATCACCAAAAGTTGAAGTTAGTTGATCTATGCACTGTTGTTGCGTTAAACCACGCCGAAAATCATAATAAATCATAGCACGAATATTTTCACGAGTGAGTTCCATTCTTGCTGCGAGATGACATTTAAAACCCGTCAAAAACAAAACACGAGCGTTAATAAGAAAGAAAAAATATACCGGCCAGTACTTAAAAAAGTTCAAATTTTACCATGGAGGTCAAATATGCTATTTAAGAAGATTGTAATCCCGGTTTCCGGATATATAAATAGCAGCCCTTGTACTGAATGGAGATAAAAGATTCAAAAACCGATAGTCGTTTGCCTTATAATTCTATCTATAGTGAATATGTCGGAATATCGTCTCAAAACTGGTCAATAATCGATAAAAAAAAACGTTAGACCAAAAAATATTGTGTATTATTACCATACATCGGCGTTTTCGGTGCGGAAATGTTTGACATTAGCCAAAGAGTAGGCATTAACTTAAAAAACAGAATGTACTCTAGCACGTTTCTACCTAATGAATAATTGATCGAAAAAATCATACGTATATACAATTTATATGTAATAGCTGACTATTATGTATATATATTGTAGGTACATATACCTATGATTTTGTTCAAGTATTTTTTTATTAATTCATGTAATGACTGATCATTGTCAACCTCTTCAGTTAATAAAATAGTTCATAAATATCGGACGTCAAGATTAATATTTAACACTTATTATACCGTGTCTTTGTCTTAGGTAGATCTAGTTAATAAATTTCGGACATGCAATTGCATTTTTAAAATACTAAGTATATAATAGTCAATACAAACATGCCTCTAAGAAAAAAAGCTCGTATCATAGTGTGTAAGCTATTCACAGAGAGGTAGTTATTCATTAGGCATAATATGATATTTTCTCAGACTAACCTATCTGTTTATCTCTACTCTTTCTCAAATCGTTCCCGCACCGAAAACCCCGATGTATGATTATTACGGAAACAAAAACAGTAGGCGACAAACTATGAACTATATTTTATTATACATCGTTTGGCACTACTATCTCCCAACATAAACTTTTGTATAATTTCTCTTAATATTGTATAGTATTTGTATAGTTTCTCATAATATTGCATGAAACCCAGATCTCTAGGATTTATTTTCTTGAAATGGTTTGCATTCTTTGACCTCCACCACTTTAAAGCTGCCAGATGTCCAGATCTAGAAATAAGCATAGTATACCAAACTGACTAGAGGGGTTTGGTTGCTCTCATTATTGTGTCATATCCGACGTGGCTAGCTCTCCGTCTATATAGGCCAAAGCCATTTTGTAAATAATTTATAACCTAAAAATAAAATCATGCGGACCTATTTATACAAGGAAAATACCTATATAATAATGAAATTACTTAATTTAAGACTGCTCAACCAACACTATTAGCTTAATAATGCAAAACTCATTCTATACGAGAATTACACAATTGTTTTGTTTATTTGACGCATATCTTTTTATAATATTTTATAGCAAAACCACAATAAATCAAAGGCGCGTGAAAATTTTCAATGAAACTTATATACACATTTACAGTAAACTACATTGCGCAGTAATATTTGAAGGATATAATAACGTAAAAGAGTCAAAAACTTTTATAAATTTTGTTAGGATGCAAACAAATATGACGTGTCACTCATTCAGGTTTTTGTACCGTCTTCGTCCATTTTATATTGCGAGACAAAGTAGTTAAATCACAACGTTCATTGTATTATAACATTTGTTCCGTCGGTGTTAGAGACGTTTTTGCATTGACGTAAGGTTTATTTTACTACACTCTTATGCTAGTATAATGCTTTTGTATTGCGATTGGCAAGTTAATCGAGAGTACTTATGCTTCTTTACTGCGATTAGCAAGTTTTTTGGCCGTATTAATGCTTCTTTAATGCAGTTGGCAACTTAATAGAACGTACTAATCATTCTTTAATGCGATTGGCACTTTCCATCACAACGATAATGCTAATAGCGCAGACATATTGCGCCTGTAATGCTATTAAATGACCAGTATAGGATCTCAAGCTGGGTAATTCGTGCCCATTTAAGACCTATATCAGCACTATAAACGTTTATAATGCTACTATAAAACGAACTGAAAATGCTAAAAGCATACAGATATGCTGTAAGACGGCCGTTATACTGCTTTGATGTGTTACTTGGGTTCACCTTCACTGACGTCTGTCTTTCAGGACAAGAAATTTCTTGCAGCAGATCATACAAATTATCAACGAAATGTTTGTGCTGACATTTAATTCGTTTTGTTGTGCGAAAAACATGCTGGTGGCTGGGCGGCTTGTCAGACTTTCAATCCGAAGGTTGCGGTTTCAAACCCCGGCTCGTTTTCCGAAACTTATGTACGAAATATGATTTGATATTTACCAGTCGCTTTTCAGTGAAGGAAAACATCTTGAGGAAACCGGATCTAGTTCCAACAAGGCCTCCCTGGGTTGGAAGGTCAGATGGCAGACGCTTTCGTAAAAACTAGTGCATACGCCAATTCCTGGGATTAGGTTGCCGAGCGGACCCCAGGCTCAATTGAGTAAAAAGCTGGGACAAACAGGAAGGAGGGCAGGAAGAGGAAGAAGTTTAGTCGTACGAATGTCGAATATCTGCTCGCTATTCTGCTTTATAACAAGTGCAATTTGTCAAAGACAATTTGTATTCATGATATTATACACATTAAATGCCCTTTCCTCTTACCAGGTTAACAGCACTAGACCTAATCGCGTACCTAGCAGCCGAAGACAACCCGAAGCAATGGTTGCACATGCAAGAGTCGGAGATGGAGCAAATCCTGTCGAACATTCGAGAATCCAACCTCAAGTTGACTCTGGCGTTCGGCATCGGCATACATCACGCGGGCTTGCACGAGAGAGACAGGAATACGGTTGAAGAATTGTTTATCAATCAGAAGATTCAGGTACACACTAAGCCTTAGTCATACTCATATATGTGACTTCGAAACTGTGTAGAAATATAACTGAGCCCTTATTTGATTTAGATTAAAACTAGTTTAGGGTTGCTTTTTCATTGAGCCGGAACGAAACGGAATTGACTTGGTATGTGTACTTCAACCAATATTATGAGTCAATTACTTAAGGTGTCAGCCTTCTATCCACTCGCCCTACAAACACAATCATGAGTACTGATGGGATTCAGCACTGCCCCTGTTTGATATTATAATCTGAGCTTTATGTTGGTATCATATATGAAAGAAAAAGTGATCAAGGCCTCCGGGGACCAGGGCTGCAATCGAACCAGCGTCTTCTGCATTCGCGACAGACGCCTTACTGGATTTAGTTTACTTACCTATGTCACTTGTAACGTTTCAGGTGCTAATCTGTACGGCGACGCTGGCGTGGGGCGTCAACTTCCCCGCACACTTGGTAGTGATCAAAGGCACGGAGTACTTCGACGGCAAGCAGAAGCGGTACGTGGACATGCCCATCACGGACGTGCTGCAGATGATGGGTCGCGCTGGCCGGCCGCAGGTGATATTAACAAAACACGCAAAATACCATTAACCTTTAAATAGACAGACAGGCGCGGCCTGAAATTTCAAATGCAAAAATGATTTTTTGAGTGGGTCAGTAATGAATTTTTCAATTTGACGTGTATAATTTGGGGGGGGGGGGGTCATGGTTTGGTTCCATTTGCATATGTTTGTGTGAAGTTGTTTGCTAATCGTGTTTTTATTTTATTTGCATAACAGTACGACAACGAAGGCGTAGCAGTCGTGCTAGTACATGACCAAAAGAAAAACTTCTACAAGAAGTTCCTATACGAGCCGTTCCCGGTCGAGTCCAGCCTGCTCGAGGTGCTCGCCGACCATCTTAACGCCGAGATCGTTGCTGGTACGTAATAAGGACCATATTTGTATAGCACCGTGACTGCTGTAGAAATATCTGTACTAGTAGAAGTAGATGTTGTTCGTCTTTGTTTTGGAGGTATCGAAATAACATACAGATACTTTGTTTGTTATTATCTCTTTATTTATCTTTCTTTTTAGGCTAGGATTTTTTACAATATGAATATAAAAGTAAAATAAAATACAACGTACTTACAATATAAAATATATACACATCATAAAAATACCTAACCTAGGGTGCCGCCAGCGGCAACGGAGCAAGGCCCAGGCTGCCGGTGGTTAGGGCTGCAGAGTGAGGAACCTTCAGACTATGCGCGCCGTGTCCAAGATTACCGCCTTCTGAATCTGACCCTTGATCCAACCACAACCCCGTATAGTTAGAGAGCCCATGACACTGAACCTAGTTCGATAAGTCTCCTAGATGAGATATATATAATTAGTTGCGCCTTTAATGGGGGAACACGAAATGCCGATGCTGCAATGCAAAAAAAGTGGTGGCGTAATTAATTTTTTTTTTTTGAAAAAAAATAAAAAACCGGTTTCTAGTACGACAAGGCTCCTAGATTTCCTTTGTTCCTCGAAGCAGGGGAGGGGTAGGGCTACACGATAATGCGGTGCTGCAAGCCCCTGTGCGTGGCCTTGTCAGTGGTAGCAGCATCAAAAGATTGTAGATGTGTGAAAAAACAAAGCGCCTGATCTTTTAAAATATAAAATCATTTTAATTAAGTGACATCTTGTTGCAGTTCAGGCGCTAAGTTTAGGTTACATAACGTCTTGTTTTTGTTATAAAAAGATCAGGCGTTTTGTTTTTTCATACATCTATAATCTTTCGATGCTGCTGTCACTGACAAGGCCACGAATGGGGGCTTGCAGCACCGCATTATCGTGTAGCCCTGCCCGTCCCCTGCTTCGAGGAACAAAGGAAATCTAAGAGACTTATCGTACTAGAAACTGGATTTTTTATTTTTTTAAAGAAAAAAATTATAATACGCCACCACTTTTTTTGGATTGCAGCATCGGCATTTCGTGTTCCCCCGTTAAAGACGCAACTAATTATATATATCTAATCTACGAGACTTATCGAACTAGGTTCAGTGTCGTGGGCTCTCTAACTAGTAACGAAAGTCTCACAAGATGTTGGTCGAGACTCTTCGCTATGAGACCGTTCGCAGAGACAACTATCGGTACAATGATCTCCGAATCAACCTCCCACATGGCGGTTACCTCGTGAGCCAAGTCTAGGTACTTGTTGGACTTGTGCTTCTCGGCCTTCACGAGGTTCTCGTCACATGGGACGGTGATTTGTTATTATCAACCGACTTCAAGATTTCGAAGGAGGAGGTTATCAATTCGTCGGGATCTTTGTTTTTGCTTGTTTTTTTTTTTTTTTTTTTATTTATGTTCACCGATTATTCGAAGACGGCTGGACCGATTTGGAAAATTCTTTTTTTGTTTGAAAGAGTATACTTCACAGTTGGTCCCATTGTAACCAGGTTAGGATCTGATGATGGGATCCTGGAGAAATCGAGGGAACTCTTCAACTATTATAGGCACACCTATAGTGATTTGAGTATTTTTTACAGCAGCTTGAGCATTTCCTTTTGGAAAGGTGGATGCTAAGTGAAGTCGGTTCTTTTTTGTTTAAAATTATTAATATTACCCTTCATTCAGGTACGGTGCAATCAAAACAGGACATCCTCGACTACCTGACCTGGACGTATTTCTTCCGGCGCCTGCTCAAGAACCCCTCGTACTACAACCTGGAGAGCTTGGAGCCGCAGGACATCAACTACTACTTGTCCAAGCTGGTGCAGACTTCCCTGGATGCCCTGAGCAGTGCCAACTGTGTGGAGATCGAAGAGGTACAGAGTAGCGATTTTTTAAACATCAATCTAACTAGGCCTTCATTGATTGTGTGGCCGACATAACTTATGTTATCTTAACACTGTTAACTTGAGTCGCCTTATAGGCACTGGTCCCACCGCGAGCGAGTTAAGCTATGAGCTATCGGCTATTTTCTAGCCCAAGAAACGAAGAGAAGATAATCGCTTCTGTGTAAATAAAAGAGAGAGATATATATTTATAGTTCATCGCTGGCTGTTCACACTGCCGTGGAGGACACTATCCCACCGCCCGGCGAGTAAGCGATAATTCCATATAATTTTTACTAGCCTCCTGCCGATTGTCAACTGTTTCTAGTACAGAATTTTACTAGATAATCGCCGAGCTCGCCGATAGCTGGCGGTGGGACCACTGTCTACTAGTTGACCGCAGCGATAAAAGCTATCGACTATAAAACTAGCTCAGCGGTACTCGCTCGATGCCTGCTTGGCGATCAGAGCGATCATTCTACCTTACAACGTGGATTCGAGTGCACGTATTTACAATGAATTTAAAGCAATCATACGAACTATCTTTGTTGTCTAGTTCGGATGACGATGATGATGACTTGTAGAAAAAGTATTATATACAATCGTTTCACAATTAGTTCTTAAAGTCTCGTACCTTTTTGTGAAACGATTGTATAAACTACTATTACATTGAAATAAGTGTACACACTAAATGACAAAAACATGCTTACAACGCATATGACAGATTTATCTTTTCACTTAATGCACCAAACTTCTGTTTACAATCTGTATTCCATAGAAACATTTTCACAAATTGTGACATAATAGGTTTACATTGCATATTACAGAATAATATTAAGTACCTGATAATGTACCGCAAAATATTTTTACATTTACATTTTCTTCTTCCTTGTATATTGGAAACTTTCATAAGTTAATAATTACTATGTCAAAAAATATATATTCCGTGGGAGCTGTTTCCAAATTTAAATTCGCTAAGGCTTCTGAACTACAAAATGGTTCTTTCAGAAAAACATAGGCAATTATTTTGTCTTTAATTTGTATGTTGAGCTCAAAGGTCAAATCCTCGAGGTCATTGGCGAATAGGGCCCTCTTAAGTTTTTCACCTTATGCTGGGCCACCCCGGCTGAGCTAGTGGAGCGAGTAATCGCCCGTCGCACGCGAACACTCGCTTATAGCCGAGCGTCAAAACTATCAAAACTATACTAGCTTCTCGCCTCTCGCCCACTCGTTTGTAGTTTATACCCAACTAGCAAAATAGTCCATTAACGCAGCAGTTTATGACTAAAAAGTCATTTTAAAGCGTTATAAAGGTATTCGTTATGACCATGTGTTCTATAAAAGTATCTTTTATCACTATTCAGCTGTATAATTGTATACAGCACTTTAGTACTATTAGGTAGTGATGTAAACGTTTACATGACATGCTTAAATGACACCTTTAACGCAGCACTATAAAAAATACTGTTTTACCACTATAGAGCCTCCTGGTCCTATTAAAGTTCTAGATAGTACCGCTTAAGGACACAATTGTGTTATTGTCGCTTCCAAATGAATATTATAGTGCAAGTGTCAAAATTGTTACATAAACTCTGTTATAGGATAATAATGCCCTATTGTTGATTTTTGCAACACTGTTATGTTTCAAATTTGCGCTATAAGTATTCCCTAATCGCTACTATAGGACGATTGCTGTAGTAGCCCTGAGAATACTATTTTAACACTGAAAGGTTCTAAAATGGGTTATTTGGTAACTAGTATGTCTCATAGTTGACTTATAGAGTTTTCATTACTTTTAATGAGCTTTTCTGATACATAAAAGTAGCATTTGACCACCTATAATCAACCGAAATGTCCAATAGCGGAAATTTTGAAATCTTTTATATAACAAGATGGTAGGAGCGAAGCAAGGCTGGGTTCCGTACAAAATAATAGTTCGATTATTCCAGCATGTCCGTCTGTCTGTCCGCAGCCTAGCTCAGTGACCGTTAGCGCTAGAAAACTAAAATTAAGTATGAGTACGTATATTAATCACGCCATGAAAACGGTAAAATAAAATAAAATATTTTTTGGGGTGCCTCCCGTACAAGTGAAGTGGGTGTTATTTTTTTTTTTCGCTTCAACCTTATTTCCAAAAGAATAGAAAGCTTCAATTGCATTATTTACATAAATCCAATAGTTTTAGAAATATGTAATGGAATGGCTCCCATAATTTAAAAAAAAAATATGTCCCCCTATCTAACTTTTGTATTGCGGGTCCAAAAAATATGGGAAAATTCATGAAGTGACGACTAATAAATACATTCAATAAAAAAAAAACCATACTTAATAAAATCGGTTGAGCCATTTTTGAGTTGTCGCAAAGAGTTGTCATTTCATAGTAAAAGGACGTAAGTGCCGTAAAATATCCTATAAAAAGCAACCTTTTGACAGAGTGTGACGGGCTGACGACCATGGCACCTTACATTGAGCATGACCCGACATGCTCTTAGCCAGTTTTTTAAAGTCACAATGACTTGTGAAAAGCGATAGCATAGAATGTGTTACATACATTTCAAATTAGATGAATAAATACGAGTAGGAACCGTACTTCCAATAGTTTACTCACCCGACACCAATTTAAGAAAAAGCACACGTAAGTAACTATGACATCAAAGGTTTCTCATAGGGTTTATCCGGTGTTAAGGAACCCTATTTTTGTCATGGCGGCAAATGGCTGACATGACTGATAGTCATATACTAAGCCTATAATAAGCACGAAAACACTTGTTTAACAGCGAATGAGACATTTATAAATTTTAATTGTTCTAATTTAATAAATATTAATAATTAAGGGAGCGCATGAAAATTTTGTTAATTGTTCTAGTATTCTTTTTCTATAGAACTTCAATCGCAAGTAAAAATAGCTGTGTAGAACATTAACACTCCAACTTCACAAACAGTGAGCGGCCATCATGTTTAAAATAATTCAATCACTTCACTTACCACAGAAACTTGTTTTTATTTTTATTATGTTGGGAGTACCACTCACCGTCACAACAACTCACATTAAACTTACTGATGAACTATAGTAGCTCCTTGATCTTCATTACAGGTCTAAAAAATCCATTAACAGCACTGTGATTACTTTTATGTAGCTTTTTTGTGATGTAAGCAGCACGAAAATCACTGTTAAAACCTTGAAAAGTGTTACAGTAACCGTTATAGTACGACTATAGTACTAATATGTGATCTATGGAGCCGCAATAACATCGTTATATCACGGAATTGCGATATAATTGTGCCAAAACCTGCCTTTGTTAACGTTTACATCAATGTTACAGGACATGTATGAAACACTAATTCGTGTTTCTGAAAACGTTCTAGGAACTTTTATAGTATTTATTTTTGCTAGTTGGGTAGTTCTACTCGCTTATAGTTTGTAGCCGGCGGTGGGACCAGTGCCATAGCGACAATTTTATCTAGCCATAAACCAAAACCAGGCTATTTATACTATTATTATTATTAATAGCCTATAGTGTGTCCCACTCCTGGCAAAGGCCTCCCCCCGATTTCCATCTCGGTTCCGTACGATTTCAGGCCAGTAGTCGTTAACAAATGCGTCCAGGTCATCTCGCCATCTCCGCCTGGGCCTGCCCGCCCCTCGCCCGTGTTGTGGCACCCACTCCGTGGCTATGTAAGCCCACCTCTGTGGATGCATGCGACAGACATGGCCGGCCCAGTCCCATTTCAGCTTGGCGGTGTTGACTCCAACATCTGCAATTCCTGTTTTTGAGCGCAGCATAAAGTTTCGGATTCGATTCATACTATCAACATTTATTTTAATGTAGACCACGCTAATTCTGATCTGCATTAACCAAGAGCAATGTGTGGACGAGAAAATAGGCGTTTGTAATAGCAGGTCCGCAGTTTGGCATTGAAAAGTTACTGCAGAGATTGCGTGGACTGGCTCTTTGTTTTGTATCGTTAAAAGAGTATTTGAATTTAATTTTATGATTTTTTTGACATGTGTTAATTTGTCATTAAAGATTTGATATTGAATTGAACATCTATCAGACAAAACTATTTCATAAAGTGAACCAGGATACAATGGTGAATGAATGATGCTTACTGGAGCACCATTACATAAAAAAACAAGTTTCTCTTCCAAATTGTACTACAGTCGCCATCAGATATGTCGGAACGGCCAGGTGGTCACAAATATCTGAACAACGCCTCTATTGTTGAGGCGATAAAGTACATGTTTAGATATTTTTGACTACCTTGGCTGATCCGTTATATTTGATGGCGACTGTACAACGATCAGATGCCAAAGTGTACGTTATTGTCCCAGCCAAAAATCTTCACATTTTTCACAGGACCAACGTACTCTCCACACCACTTGGATGGGCCGTATCGCCTCCTACTATTACTTGTCGCACAAAACTATGGCTCACTTCAGCCGCTCGCTCCACGGCGACTTGGACTTGGACATGCTGCTGCGCGTGCTCAGCGACTGCGAGGAGTACGCCACGTTGCCTGTGAGGCACAATGAGGATATACTTAACGGGTTAGTTGATAAACACTCTTAACACTTTCGCAACCAAGAACCCGCGTGGTAGGCATTCGTAATGTTTGCTCAGATGCCGGCTAAGCCCGCTAGGCGGGCAGTAGCTATAAACCTACACGCCACTCCAAAGAGCCCGCCTGGCGGGCACACATTGCATCTTCGCCACCACAGGGCTGACACTAACAGAAAGGTTTTAATACTTCTGATTATTATGCATGTAATATATACCTATATTGTAAAATTCCTGTGTAGTGGTTCTTCTAATCTAAGCACGTCAACAACGAAACCAGTAATAGTTTTATCGTGCTTTATTGCGGTGGCACGTCAAATTGTTTCAATGCTTGGCGCTCAAAAGGTTAATTTTATTCACGTGTACGAAAGTTACTCGGCACAGCCCTGAGCGTCCGCCTAGTGCCCGCCTAGTAGGCACGCGGCGTGCGGCATTGCGTTGCACCGCATTGCCCGCCTAGCGAGTTCTCTCGGTTTCTGGGGTATTGTTTAAAATTATGCCCGGTTGCGAAAGTGTTAAGAAGTCGTATCGCTGCTTTCTATTACTTGTCGTACAAAATGATGGCGCTCTTTAGTGCTCTTTCTCATTAAAAAAATATTTATAACGGGTTACTCACGTCATTTAAGTCTATTTTTGCTCGACATGTTCCGATCAATGAGGGTTTCCGCGATCAAGTTTTTCACTAGAGCGCAGCACCGTGACAAGAGATCTTTTTAACAGCAGCTGTCGAAATCCACCAATAAAAAATAATAGGATTTATAGTGGTAATTTTTTAAGATGTCGGAATCTTACTAAGGAGTTCTACCGACAATTCCGAAATCTTAAAAAAATCGTACTATGACATAATTGGTGGTTTATGACAGCTAAACCTCTCGCCACGGTGCTGCCATCTAGTGATAAACTCGATCGCGGAAACCCTCATTTACGATGATCATTTTCAATATGTTATAGTCTCACGAAACTCTTTCTCATTATATAACTCGTAACCTAGTTTATTAATGACTAAACCTGCACACTGATATAGCCCTCACGGCGATTACAATAAGAGTGTATTTCCAGCGAGCTGTCGCAGCAGTGCCGGCTGCCGGTGGACCCGCTGTCGCTAGACTCGTCCAACGTGAAGGCGTTCCTGCTGCTGCAGGCGCACATGTCGCGCCTCACCCTGCCTAATGCGGACTACCTCACCGACACCAAGTCTGTACTCGACCAGACTATTAGGATATTACAGGTTGGTATTGGTACAGCTATACGGAAATAAGTAAGCTTATAGTGTCACTCCGCACATGGCTAAAAAAAATACGTGAGTGTCGTGGAACACTCGGTTGGAACGAAATTTTTGACTTTTTTGTCATTTTTGTAATTTGTCATTTTGATTTTTTTACTTTCTTGACTTAAAAAAAATTATGTATACGTATGGCTTTGTGTCGCGTTTTCGTGACGGCCACGTGACTTTCGCCTAGCCCCCATCCGCGAACCGTCCGATAAGGAACTACGTTCCAAAACCTATTTAGGTATAATATGTTTTAAACAATCTTTGTTAAAAACTACTAAGAATAAGTTTTGAGTTTAATAACATAAGTACCTATTGCTGTTTAAGCTAGCCTTATTCGGAATATGACCTACAATAGATTGTTTTGTTCGAAACTTGCAAACCAGTCACATCGCCATCTTGGAATCACGTACGTATACTAATATACCCCTATTTTACTCCAGGCAATGATAGACACGGCCGCCGAAAACGGTTGGCTGTCCGTCTGCCTCTCCTGCCAGATGCTCATGCAGTGCATCATCCAAGCGCGCTGGCCCGCCGACTCGCCGCTCACCACCCTACCTCACGTGGAGTCCCACCATCTCTACATGTTCTCATACATGGCCAACGAGGCCAGGAAACCATGCAATATGCTCAATGGGTTGAAACACGCGAGTATAAAGAGCTATGAAACACTGGCCAAGCCTTTGAGAAGGGAGTTTGAGGAGAATCAGATTGAGCAAATTCATAGGGTAAGTTTCGTTGGTATTCTTCTGTGGCATCCGAGTAGTATTTATTATGATTTTTATATACTCCACGCAAAGTCCGTGGATTTTTATGAAGTGGATCTAATTTTTCCGTCACAAAGTGAGGCCGAAAGATAAGGTTGTCTAGGAGTCATTCCATATTAAAACAATTGAAGGGGTGTGCTGACTAATTTTGAATTTACTTGAAAAAAATCAGGAATGTACTTTGAGGCATGAAATCACTAAATCCTAGAGATTTTTTTTCTGTTTTTTTTTTTCGATTGGCACTCATTGGAAGTTTGAAAAGTTGTCATTTTCTTACTCTCATAAACTAGGTTCGAACTCTGCTTATGGGCTTTTGCTAACAATGATGTTTATTTTAAATTGTAGCTTACTAACCACCGATTCCACAATGAGTTATAATATCTAATCAGTATTCTTCAGAACTGGGTTCTGAGGCACTGAAAATTTGTATCAATATGCTATTTTTTGGAGATTTCAGACTAGATTCCTGACTTTCCTATAAGACTAAGATACTTAGCTTTTTTTTCTGGTCTTTAATACATGACAATTTAAGCAACTGATGTGAGTTTAAATTATCAAAATGTATTTTTGGTTTAGAAAAAACATATTGAAAGGAGATCGTCAATTTTTGTTAGGCGATTTGCCCCAGATCATAAAGATGCGTATAATTATGAAACAGATATCAAAACATTCGCTTTAATTTCTAGATCAGGGTGGTCATAAAATAATCATGAAATGTAACGGGAAAATTGAGAAATCGGGATGTAAAAACATGAATGTGATAAGGACAATATTTTAAAGCGTACATGTTTATGATTTAAAGTATAGCACAAAATAAATACCTGTTTTATAAAGAATTTCTACAAAATCTGACATGATAATGAAACGGAAATCATAATAAAATAATAAAAAGTCATATTTTGATCCTGCCGCAGATTTCTTGTATTTGGGTAAACAATGATAATGGCTGTCAAACCATCATTGCTACTATTAACTTAACAATCGTAGCACTTATTACAAAGAGATAAGGTTTATCACTGTTAGTGCGCTCCTACTAGTATCCATGAAGTTATAATTTTAAACCGGAGCACACTCTTGGGCCAAAAAGCAAGGCGGAAAGAGAGAGTAATTTAGGGAGCCGCGTCCCGCGTTGACTTAGGGAGTTTTGACGTCATTAGACAATAATGCCAGCATAACAACAAGTCAAAATGTCAATGTATGTATGTCAATTTTGTAACGAGTTCGAGTGAAACACCGCCCCCCATATTATGCCCTCTATCGGACCGTTTTTTCTAGTCACCTATGAACGTCTATTTTACACGGTAATAAGGTTCATCAGATGATCCTTATAATCTGTGGTTAGGGAAAAAGTGCAACAATTACATCCACTTGTTAGAAATCCATGGTAGTATCAGACATTACTTAATAGAAAAATAGTCAAAACGAGACCCATCCCCCCCATACAGAGAGTTCTAAACCAGGAGAGGCCTTAGATATCATTTCCCCTCTGTCAAAAGTATTGGCAGGAAAATCTAGTACATCTATAAAAACTATTTCAATAATCGATGTCACGCACTTTCGTCATCGCTGTCGATGGATAACAAGCTCCGTGAAAATACCCTTATGCGCTGTTTTTGGATGTAAACAATGTTATATTTCGTCTAGTTTACAAGAAGATGAAATACCATTTCAGATGTAAGTAAAGTTTTACTTTATTTATCATTACTTTCGTAATAAAAGATTTAACCTAAATCGAAAATCAAGCTTCGTTTACAGAATCGATTCAAAGACAATCGTTTTCTTTCTGACGGGCAGTAACTATTTGACGTTTGACATTTCTCCATATTTAACGCGCTTAAGGATTGCTGTCTTCTATATTTTGTTTGAAAATACAATCAAAAATGATCCTTGACTTTTTGTTTGACATTTGCAAAGACTGCATCCAATAATGAACCATATGTTAACGTATGTACAGTCGACTATCTATTGCTCCATTTAGTGTTATGAAGTATAAAAAGAATATGTCAAATATGTTTGGTGTTTTCAAGTCTAAGGTACATCTTTGTCGGTTGTCAATAAAGCGTTGCTGCAATAAAAATTCATTTAGACATAAACTGTATTAACAATCGACAATTATGTACCTTTGACTAGAAAACATCACATGCGTGCTACCTCGCCCCCCTCAGATTTTGGCAGACTTTTTTGTTTGGAAAGATGAGGTGAAGCGTACTCCATTTATAGAGCTTTATGCCCCCATACCACCAACTCCTTCGGCCCCACTTTGTGGCCGAAGAGCACACTCCAGTTTCAAATTATAACTTCATGCGGCAGACATGGATGACGGTTACGTCATACATTAATAGTGTCAAACTATAATCATAAACAAGATTAGCAAAATAAACGTAACTCCTTACTGAAAATGTCAGTTTCGTCTCGGCCCAGGAGAAGTTAACCTTATGTCAATGCTGTAAAGACGTTAACAAGTTATTTAGCACTATTTGGATGGCGGAAGGATCAACGAAATTACTTTTTATTTTTCATTTCTAATTCCCGTTTTATTTTCATGCAATATTTTGTCTAGTTTCGTAATAAAATGGGTATTTGCTTAAAATTAAAGACCAAACTTTATACGAGACCATATCGCAAGTGGGCCTAGAATTGACGATCTCCTTTCTAAAAAATCAAAACGGGTCCACTTTAACCGCTATAAAATCTAGGTTTCAGTGTGAATAAAAATTTGAGTTTACCATCAAATGATACATCGTAATCTCACCTTTACATAGCAAGTAGACTTTATAGTGTTATTTTTGCTTGGTAAGAAGATATGATATTTTGAAAATCGTAAATATTGCAGAACAGTATTAGTACGACAAAGTCGTTTTCTTATCATAAAGGAGTTTTATTAAGTTCTGTCATAAAAGGAAGGGTTAAATTTTGTTATAATACATACACATTAAACGAACCAATCCTTTACTAAAACAAATTCATTACTTTAGTGACGGAGCCGCATCGCAGTATAAAAATAAAAAGAATATGGCGAATTTGTGTTACCATGGTGAAGATTTTGGACTGCAAGCGGACTGGAACTTTGCTACAGCACATGGGAAAAGCCCGTGTGATGGTGCAGGAGGCACCATCAAAAGAATAATCCGAAAAGATAGTTTGCAAAGAACAGCGGGAAGTCACATATTAACCCCTCAAGCCATGTTCGACTTTTGTACGGAGCGGATACCTGGCATTACATTCTTTTTCGTGTCAAAAGCAGATGTCGAAGCTACAGAATCAAGCTTAACAGAGAGGTTCGAGAGTTTTACTCACGATTAAAAATACTAGATCATACCATCATTTCGAACGTCTGTCGTTCGACACATTAAAAGCTCGTAAATATTCAACATCACAAACTTTTGAAGTTATGACAGTTAGAAGGCAGTTATCGAAACGTGGAAAGTAAGGATTAAATTAATTTTGTAATTTTCTATTTAAGTATTTCTTTATTATAGTGATGCTTTTAATTTAGTTAAGAAATAAATAATATTTAGGTGCAGTTTTATGTGTTTAAGACACTTTTATTAACTATCTGAAATTTGTATATTTTACGATTTTCAAAAAATCGTATCTCATAAGCATAACGTAGCAAAAATAACACTATAAAATCTAGTTGCGATGTTAATTTCAGCATATGATCTATCATTTTGTGGTAAATTCAAATTTTTATTTATACTGAAACCAGGATTTTTCAGCATCCAAATTGAACACGTTTCTATTTTTCAAAAATTTCAGTACGTGTTTTCTAATACTATTTAATACATTTTGCCATTTAAAATCAATGTTAATAGTTAGAATTTAACTGTTACTGAAGCTGTAATATTAAAAAAAATCCTAGGTCTAATAGAAAAGTCAGGATTTTCATCCGAATACCACGAAAATGAGCCAATTTTTTAAGATTTTTAGTGACACGGTATTTTATGCTGAAGTATTTGGAGGAAAAGTTATAATGCATATCGGATAGTATGTTTATCAAAGGCGTATATTCAATTAACACCATTTTTGTACATAATTCCTGAACAAAGTTTCATCATAATTTGTGGGAGTAGGAAAATGACACCATTTTGTACTTTGGATGGGTGCCGATAAAAAGATAAGTATTAAAAAAAAATAACGACAACGGTTTTTATGCTTAAATGTGTCATGGTACATTCTCATTATTTTTCATTGAAATCTGTGACCACGCGGCAACAAAAATAATTAGTTTCAGCTGTTTTCATATGGAATGACTCCTAGAGGACTGTTTCTCGTTTTGACTAAGGAGGTAATGACGTCATCAGACAGTCAAACATCAATCAAAATGTGTCAAATATGACAATTTAGTAACAAGTGCGAGTGAGACACCGCTCCCTACATTATGCTCTCTATCGGACCATTTTTACTATTTTTTACTAGTCACGTATGACTGTATTACTCGGTAATAAAGTTCAACTGTGATTAGGGAAAAAGTGTAGAATTAAATCCACTTCATATAAATCCATGGCAAAGTCTCGCCAACTTTACACGTTCTCTCACCACCAAGTCAGGAAACCATATGACTTTGCCTTAGGTGGCTTTATTGAAATATGTCTATAATGGGCATCTTCACAATATCATATTAGTGCTGTCCTACTTGTGGAACAAAGTTTTTAATTAATTACATAATTCGTAGGCTATATGTGAGCTCCCAACCCTGGACCTAAAACTAGCAGTACGCGGGTTATGGTTCGACGCGGATGGTGAGCGAGATAGACCCTTGAGGCAGCCACAAGCTAGGGACCAATGGATACCGCTGCACGCTGAACAGGTATGCAATGCAACAGAACTCATGCTCAGACTGGCCATGTAAAACTGAACCCTATATCATTGTTTCAAAACTCAAAATAAGGATAACTATAGAGTTTAATGCGGCCAAGCAGGATTGAATTACTTAATAGCACTTTTGCTGCCACATCTATTGAAAATTCCATCGCGTTCGGTCTTGGTATTAAGGTGCCTTGGTATAAGACCGGATTGGAAGAAGACTGGATAATTCAACTAGCTGTTTTCTTTCAACGCAGACCAATACAACATACCTTCCAACACCATATATTCTTGACATAGATTATATCTACGTGTATCGATTCCACACTATTACAACACTTATTTGCTGGTTGAACCTATAATTATTTGATTACAATAGGCAGAGCCTTCTAAGTACTTTGTTAATTATTATGTTGTGCTGCTCTATGACGGTTACCCTACAAAGAAGAAAATGTATACCCATACAATGTAACCAATAAAACATAAATCTTAGAGATCAACATATTTTAGGTGGTAAGTAGACGATGATGCTGTCGACGTAGCAAATTGATGTAATTTTAAGCCAAGAGTGAAACCTGTTGTTTTCTTTAAGCCTGCCAAATTAATGGAAGACGTAAATGAAACGTTAAAGTAAAGCCCCCTTTTAATACTACTTTGCGTTCTCTGTTGCGTTTCTGTATTGACTTCCATATTGCACACAGTCCATTTCTGAGACCCGTATGCCCTCGTAAAGGGTTAACGAGGACAGATGGTTTGTTAAAGTTTAAAGTTTGTTTGTTTGTATAAGTTATGCCTCAAAAAGTTAAAGTTTGTTTGTATAAGTTATGCCTCAAAAATTGTAGCTTTTAATCGTTGACCTTCAGGAATACACACTGGTGGTGGACATGCAACGCCGCGGCGGCAACCCCAGCAACGTGGTGTGCCCGCGCTTCCCGCGCGGCAAGAACGAGGGCTGGTTCCTGTCGCTCGGCACCGCGGACCGCGCCGAGCTGCACGCGCTCAAGCGGCTCCCGGCGAGGGGCACTGCGCACGTCACCTTCTACACGCCCAACTATAGAGGTACCTATACATACACTAGCAACTAGTGTCCGACCGAAACGTATGGAGCGCCTCCCCTAAAAATATTTTTTTCAGCATTTTAACTACATAACTAAATACACGTCTTAATTTTATTAAGATACATTTTATAGTTTCCGAGTAAAATGGCTGTGACATACGGACGGACAGACGGACATTACGAAACTATATAAGGGTTCAGTTTTTGCCATTTTGGTAGATTAACTATAATGTGAGATTAAGTGAAACCGAACCTTGGGCCGAAACACGTTTTTTTGGCCGAAACCGAACCTTCGGTCGGACACTACTAGCAACACGAGGACGAAACATGATATTTGATTACAGGAAGGAGAATTTTGGTCTATGACTCAGCGCTAACAGGATTATTTTTCGAGATTCTCAACTAATATGAATGAAGATACTCGTAAGATTATTAGCACCATAAAGTCTAAAGCCGTCGGCCATGATGATATCGGCCGAGTCATGGTTCTCTTTGTATTGGAAAGTCTTCTACCTTTAATAACACATATAATTAATTTCTCTTTCCATACTGGGGAATTTCCATCTTCTTGGTGCAAAGCTTATGTCATCCCACTTCCCAAAATTTGTAACCCCAGCTCTCTCAGTCATTTTAGACCTATTTCTATTCTTCCATTCATGTCAAAAATTCTAGAGGCTGCGGCACACAACCAGATCTCGAAATTTATTAACTCTAACGGTTTGCTATCTCCATATCAATCTGGTTTTCGGGCAGGGCACAGCACTACCACCGCACTTTTGAAGGTCACTGAGGACATAAGGGAGGGCATGGAATCCTCGAAAGTTACAGCACTGATCCTCATAGACTTTTCCAATGCTTTTAATGTGGTTGACCATGACCTTCTCTTAGCTGCTCTCTCCCATCTCAGGTTCTCAGTGGGATCGTTAGCGTGGTTTTCATCATACCTTTCTTGTCGTACCCAAGCTGTCCGTAGCGGTCAGTGCTTGTCTGATTGGTGTGACTTGCATTCCGGAGTACCCCAAGGTGGTATTCTGTCCCCGCTCTTATTTTCACTTTTTATAAATTTTATCACACTCGGACTCAAAAGCTCGCATCATCTGTATGCAGACGATCTGCAAGTGTACGCCCAAGCTGAAGTAGCGAATATCAACTCCGCCATTGCAGCCATCAATAATGACTTGGATCACATCAGCGAGTGGTCCAGTTCTTTTGGCATCTCTGTCAACCCTTCAAAATGCCAGGCTATTATTGTGGGTAGTCCGCGCCAACTCTTAAAACTAGAGTCACTTTCTGTTGCACCGATCATGTTTGAGGGCTCGGTCATCCCAGTCTCGAGTCAAGTAAAGGACCTCGGCATAGTAATTGATAAGCATCTCTCATGGGACGGGCATCTTTCGGAGGTCAGTCGGAAGGTCATGAATACCCTACGCACACTGTACCGGTTTAAAAACTTCCTTCCGGCAAGCACCAAGAAATTGCTCGTTCAAGCACTAATTCTCCCGCTCATTGATTATGCTGATGTGTGCACCACAATTTGACCATATATCTAGCTACCGTCGCCAGCTTAATTGGCTACCGATACGTCAGCACCGATCCTTCAGAATACTGTGTATGCTCTTTTCTATCCTATTCGAACCTTCCGCTCCAGGATATCTCAAATGTAAATTCAACTTTATTACTCCTCGTCCAGGCTGCGAACTGCGCTCCGCCCGCTCCCTTAAACTCTCTGTTCTCTCTCATATTACTGGCTCATCTTCTTTCGCTGTTCAACCAATCGGTCTGTGGAATGCGCTCCCTCTAACGATTCGACAAGCCCCAAGCAAACTGTCTTTTAAACGACTTCTCTACAAACACCTGCTAGATAAAGTCTAGTGGGACCCCCCCCCCCTACTACCCCCATCCCCCGCACACATGCATGCATATATGTTTATATGTTGTATATATTTATCGATATTTATTATGTATATTTATTTTTATATTTATCATCATATTTATAATTGTGTACAAATTATATGTATTGTACATGTAATAGGTATCTGTAGATATTTCTTAGTTAGAAATTAGTATATTAGACAAATTTCACAATCTAATTTTCTCGCTGCACCCACCTTAGCAAATATCTGTTTGGCCCTATGGTTGACTGGTAGAGAATGCCTTGAGGCATTAAGTCCGCCTTTTGTACTTTTTTATTTTTGTGCAATAAAGTTTAAAATAAAATAAAATAAATAAATAAATAATAAGATGAATACCTAATGGCAATTTTGAGCCTACCTATATATCCCTCTTACAATACCTGTAACATCGGTATAATAATACCGAGCGCATAATTTCAATGTATGTTTAGCTTAGAGAAAACGTTGTACCTTATGTACCTATAGACATTTTTTTTTTTTGCAGGGCGCATCATCTACACTGTGTATCTTATGAGCGACTCTTATATGGGATTAGACCAGCAGTATGACCTCCAATTTGAAATCATGGACCCTCTACCTGAAGAGCGAGTAGAGAAAGTGTATACCATAGATAAAACTATTATCGAGTAAAGTTACATAATTTGTTTTCTAATAAATATATTTTAACACTGTTTATTTTATTTTTTTTGTTTTTACTGTATTTAAAGAATAATACTAACGTTTACTGTTTAATGTTCCTGGTTACAAACATTAAAAAAAAACGTTTGTAGTAAATTCAAAGAGATCCCGAATTTGGTACAAAATATTTTAAAAGGAAATTCCAAAATAGGATTGAAGACATTGCAAATAATTAATTACACATTGGAAGTAGGGAATGCAAACCGGATATAACTGAAACCGAAATAATCTGTTATAACCGGTTACTTTATAAAAATGAAGTAACCGATTATTGAAAATTCAAATAACCGGGTTCGGTTATTCATTTAATGCTATTTCTACCTAAAATTGTATCATAAAACTTGTAAAAATCATAGTTTTTCGTCTGGAACTATGGTTCCTTTACTCTATTTTATAATAATTTGCACCGACTGTGACCCAAGTAATTCGTATGGCTGACCTTGAAGCACAAATTTTCTGGTTACTTTCGAATGAAAGACCCATTCTAGCTCTCATTACATTATATATAATATAATAGGCTTTATTGCCGAAACTAAATTACATTTCATTTATATGAACAAATTAACTGAAAAATTAACACATCGGATTGTCCGGATTAGTGTTCAGCGTGTCTTCAGACACATAGGCCTCTCCCCGCTGTTTCCATTTATTTCTATTAACGGCTTTCCTGGTCATTACATTATACAATTATCTTATTGTTTTTTTTAAATGTTTTGAAGGTTATTTTAACACAAATAACCCAAACCGGTTATAACCGATTATCGATTATTTTTCGGTCATAACCAAAATCTTAACCGGTATTGAAATTTGATCGGTTATTGCATTCCCTAAGTGGGAGACATTAGACAACCAAGAGGGACACATTAGACAGGACACATGTTGAACACAGCTGGCATGTATGGACAGATTGGACAGAATAAGTAGAAGTTAATTAGGATCATAAAAGAAACAAGTATTAACTGCTCATACATATATTACAATATTTACAACAATGAGATGTTGACTCGAAAATCAAAGAGTTTAATAAAAATAGACAACTTGCTTATTGCTAATTTCATATAGTTATCAATATTCATTATTAATGCTGCTTTCGTGCTAAATGCTATTATTCTTTTCATTCGTGTTACTCGTCTACCCTATGTAACAAGTCCAATGTAGGGAATCAACTAATTAAATTTTTGAATAGTGTAATAGTTTACTAGTTCACTTAACCCTTTATAGGGCAACGGTCTCAAAAAAGACCACTTAACACTTATGTATTTTAGTGGTATTGTATAAAATTTTTTTGGACAATAGATTGGCGATGAGGCTTAAAGTAAAGAAAACTCTTATATTATTATAATTTAAAAAATTAAGAGATCAAGCTACATTGATACATTAGCAGATTAAAGTTAAAGCAAGATCTATCTATCTATAGAAAGATATAACATTAATCATTTACCAGACATTTCCTATTTCAAACAACTAGCCTGTTTGGCTAATAAAAGGAAGCTATTTTTTGAACAAGTTTACTTTATTCCTATTAATTAGCATTTATTAATAGCACACATAAAACGCAAGTCAGTAAGTAAAAATTATAGATTCAAGAATTGTAACAGATACATATATGATCAAAGACAACTCTAATAATGACAGACAACAGCACAATAGAAATGCGAAACTTTACTTAGTAACCATTTTTCCTTGTTACATTGAGTTCTTTGGTTATGGAACACTCATACAAGATCACATACTGTATGAGTGTCGGCAGACTGTTATTTACGTTTCTTCTGCTCATAATCAATCGCCCTAGCCTCAGAGATAATCTGCCTCTCTCTAGTGAGGATACCATCTAATTGCTCAGTAAATGCATCAAATGAAAACTTGGTTTCAAATCTCTTCCTCCCTGCTTCCCCCAACCTCTCTCCAAGGTCAGGAGTCAGCATCAATGTGCTCATGGCTTGCGCAAATGCCTCGCTTGTAGGCTCACACAGGAAACCGGTGACATCATTCACTATAGTCTCCGTGGGGCCGCCACTGTTGACAGCTATGACGGGCTTGCAGTAGTACATTGCTTCTAACGGCACTATACCAAAGTGCTCATTTGATGGAGTGTACACAAGAGCCTTGCAGTGATACAGAAGAGAAACCTTTTCAATGTCTTTGGGAGATTTTAAAAATGTGACTTTATCCTCAATATCAAGCTCTGCTGCCAAATCTGTCAATTCTATGTAATGTTCCATATTTTCTAGGTTAATTGGGTCAAAGCCTCCAGCCATTATGAAGTGGGCTCTGCTCCAGTCGATTTCAGGAACAATGTGTTTTAGATTCTCAAAAGCCCTTAAAGCTAGTTGGAGATTCTTCTTTCTTTCATATCTATTTATGGACAGGAAGATGTATTTGTCAGTGCCGAGAGGAACAACCTCTTTCAGAAGCATGGGAGATGTTGTTCTAAAGAACTCTGTATTGATAGACGGATAGCAGATATCTGGTAATTCTTTTATGTTCTTGAATGCATCTTTGTAGACTCTAGCAGTGTATTTGCTATTCACTAAAACCTGATCAGCCTTAGCAGTTGTCAACTCTTCCAGCCAGTTCAATGGAGCCCTATAAATTTTCTTTAACAGCCCTCCTTCCTCAGATAACAGTTTGTCTGGATGATGACAATAAAATACTACTCTGAATGGCCCTCTGGGCATTTTCAAGAATGGAATGCATAAAGATATCAAATCACAGAAAATGAGGGTGGGTTCTTCAACTGGTATGACATACCATGCTAGATACACTGCTGCGTATACCATCCGCATGTAAGCACATGCCGCCTTAAAACGTCCAAAAATAGAACGTGGTATCCAATCCCCGACCACCGTCACAGGAAAGCTTCCATCTCTCGTTTCTGCGAAGCAATGCGTGGGGTCGTGATGGTTTGTGTAAAAAGAAACTTGATGTCCTTTCTTCCTAAAAGCCACTGCGGCATCCACGACTAACCGCTCAGCTCCTCCAATACCCAGGTCCGGGTGCAAAAACAGTATCTTGACCATTTTATCGCTTCTATTCACCCAGTGCACTTTTACATCTAATTAAACTAATTGATCTATAACAACGGAGATTACAAACATAAAAATTGCAAGTTATATCAACAAACTCAGCTCGTTGGAGTTGTGCATTGGGCACTTGCTAGCGAATGAAAATAAATGTAAAGAAAAGGAAAGAACTAGACGAACTAGTGAGAATGAATAAGACGAAGATAAGAATACCGAACCACAGTGCGCCACGGTGAACTGTCAAACTGTATTGACGTTGTGAAATGCAAACCTTGTTACGTAAATTTGGTCTTTCGTGCTTTGGTTTAAGGTTTAATCTGAATGGTTTTGTAATGACAAATTCGCAAGCAACACTATATAGAAACCGTTCAAATACTACTGCAATATAATAACTTTTGCCTTTTATTCTAATCGTAATCGTGACTAAGTCATTGATGTATTATGATATTTATGATGGACTAAGTACGATTTTCTATACATTATTTATACGATTTGATAATATATGCAATTATATTGTGTGCACTTTGTCATAGCGTACTGCACAGCCGGGCCACATCTCCTAATTAATGCCGGTATTACACCACCCTAAATCAGGCCCTAACGACAAGGATGCCGCAACATGTTAGACACGTTAAGCAATATCTCCAAACGTGTCTAGCGTAATACAGCGTCCTTGTCGTTAGGGCCTGATTTAGGGTGGTGTAATACCGGCATGAGCTTTATTTCTAATGGTGTTATGTACCTACCTATGATGTACCTTGTGTACCACGTTGGAAATTGCATGTACCGATGTACCTCCGTAGTTTAGCAGATATAAGACATTAAAGGTGGCGCGGCTGATATCCGCAATTTTAAGATATGATCCGAATAACAGATGTATGTACCTACTTACTACGTACCTCCGAATAAACCATTTTTTTATTTCAAAAAAGGTCGTACAAATAACTTCTTCATACATTTAACTTTTTCAATATGCGCCTATCGAGAAGTATAAGCAATAGCAAATTTGAACGCACACGTATTTGCGCTCACATTTGTTAAAGTATTATTTTTATGTATTAATGTTCAAAGTTCCATTTTTTTCCGTTATAGCTGCAACATGGCTCTGTCATCAGATCAGATATGCCGTGACCAGGCCAGGTCTTTTCAAAAACCCCAAAATAGCCCAATATTTTGAATTAATGTATGCTATTTATGTAGAACTCAATCATATAAGTAGGTAATGACTTCATATGATTACATTGTCCAATTAAAAAAGGAATAATTAACCAAAGAACGTAAAAGAACGTTATAATACCGGTATTTTTGTATGGCGCAAAGAACGGTTCCCGATCCCTGACACATACTATCAATTACCCAAACAACTAAAAATAGTAAATCAAGTTTACTTTTCATGGTAGGGTTGATAACGCGGCTTTCACTCTGCTGCGGTTTCCGCATGCGGCGCGGATGCGCGAGAGAGATAGCGCTCATCATGTGTTTAGCGCTGTCACGCTTGCACACCGGCACCGCATCCGGTTGCGGCGCCAGTGTGATAATCGCCTAATTTATAATGTTTATCTTGGGTTTATATGAATTCTATGCGACTTCTATTTCCACACAGACTTTAGCAATCAAGACTGTTAAAAATAGGACATTACTTTCATGTATAAAAAAACACATTTATAATGTAAATAAAATTACAAAACTTTTTTTTTAAGCTATGTTTATTTGCCTCTCCAAAGGATTAACATTAAATAGTGTTATAATTTATAAATATTATTTGAACCGTAACGAAAGAGCTCGAAAGAGGGTAGATCGCTACGGTGTGTGGGTAGACTAAAACATTAAAACTCGCCGCAACGTCAGTTACTCCGTGATGATGGTGCATGCAACTGCGCCGAAATATTGGGTGCTTGTAAACGCAAATATACATGGTAAATATCCCATTTCAAATAATATTTATAATTTTACATTAGTGTGTTTGTAAAAAAGTTCTGTTCTGTAAACTATATCTTGGTATATTTTTGTTCACATCTACACATGCAAACTTAATAAAATAGATGCAGTGAAACACCATAAATAAATGAGGTATTACAAGATGCACATGGACAGAAGTAAATGCATTTACAATTCATCTTTTCTTTCAATCTTTACAAGATCAACATGGAATGTGAGTGTTGCAGATTTGGGTATTTTTGGTGGTGCTCCGGCTTCTCCATATGCCAGTTCTGGAGGAATAACCAGTTTTCGCTGTTCTCCCTCACACATGCCCATGAGGCCCTGGTCCCATCCTTTAATAACCTGACCAGATCCTAATGTGAATGTTAGAGGATTGCCCCTAGGAACTGAACTGTCAAACTCTGTGCCATCATCTAAAGTGCCCTGCAATTAAGAAATACATATAATAAATATTATATTATTAAATTTAAACTTTCGTGAGACAAACTAACACTATAAAATATAACGGTTACACTCGCGTCTCTCACGGGCCAGTTTGAAACATCTCACGCGATGTGGCTAAAGAGATGTAAGTGTAACCGTTATATTTTATAGCATAAATATTACAATACAATAAAAGACAAGTATTCTGTATATTGTATATATTGCACACATCAATAAAATAAAACAGTATAGTACACAAATCAAAAGTAGAGGGAGTCAACAGGTGGTCCTATCACTAGAGAGAGATCTCTTCCAGACAACTTCATTATATCATTTATTTTTCATAAAAATGCAACCAGAATAATCTTAGATTAGAAATAGCAACAAAGTTAAATAGGAGATAAATTTTGTGTGTAATGCTCACCGTATAATGCATATGCAACAAGTCACCTTTTCTGCTTTTGATGGGGCACTCTGAAGGTCTTTTTTTCACTCCGATTTGCAATTTTTTAGGGGCAGAGTTAGCAATAACTACATGAGAAATTATACTCATCAATACTAAAACAAACAGCATAACTTTGCATACATTTGCCATGGTACTACCCATTGCGCTTGTTGTTCTTGAACCAGTACAATACTAAACAATACTCATGGATTTGCGAACACTAACTCACTAGATAGAGCCTTAAATTTTTCAAAAAATCATTAAGTTTGATTGATTGACGCTACACTCTCAACCTCACCACAACGCAACGCTGATCTGACACAACACCAGTGTTGCCAACTCGAATGGTTCTGAATATGCTAGAGTGAGGATGAAAAAATGCTAATAATATGCCAACTTCATTTAATATGTGCCCTTGAGCCTATAATCTCGGATTTGGTTGATTGTCCACCATACTATAATAAAAAAATTATGCCAGACCTGATCAAATCGGCCAAATTTTCTGAAAAAAGTATATGGATTATGTAGTGACTGGGCATTTTTTTGAGAGTCTTGGTGGCGACCATGTGTCAAGGTCCCTAAGTATGTAAAAAATAATAACCGTTCGAAAACAGATATACAATTTTTAATGACAGAAATTATTTTTTATGAAATAATATCGTTGTATTCTGCTTTCTTGCTTCGTGTAAATATGCTAAAAAAATATGCTATATGCTAAATGCTAAAATAAAATGCTGATTGAGATGATAGTATGCTAGATCTAGCATATAAAATGCTAAATTGGCAACACTGCACAACACTCTGCTCGGCAGTGTTGCCAGGTCTTTTTTGCGAAAGTCAGAAGAACACTAGTCTAAAAATCAGGAGATTGGAAAAAAAATCAGCTGATCAGTTTTATTTACCAAAACTTACCAAAATGCATTTTTAATATGATTTTTTGTTAAAAAACACCTATATTTGTTTGAAACCTTTGCCAAATATAATAGAAATTTTCGAAACAATAAAAAATTATTCAGTGTTCATTCCCAAAGCACAGCTTTCTACAGATATTGTATTAATTTTATGTCAATTCAAATATTTAATTGTATTCCGGATGAATTTTTTACACGACTGATGTTACTTAAATAGAATGTTTTACACGACTGATGAATTTTTAGAAAATAAAGGCAATTTGTGAATTGAATGACATTTATGAAACCTAGTTAAGTATTTAAATTCTTTGTTAATATGTTCTTATTCGGTAAGCTTCTTAACTCATGTATATTATTTAAAATTTACTATTGTATCTTTTTGACATTGAACTCACAATTATTTTAGCTCTAAGATATATTGTACACCATTGACATGGTAGGCTATGGTTTTAGTACCTCAAACAAATGTAACACCTGTTTATACACCTATAGTCTCAATAAATATATTTTGATTTTTGATTTTAGTTGTTAATTTCGTGTAAATTCGTTTACGAGCTCTTACGAATTGGATTTAAACGGCAAAGTAAGTAATTTCTCAGATCGGGTATTTAAAACCGCTAATCACATTTGAAATTCATTTGAGTTTTTCCCGAAATCCGGTTGATTTTTATCTATGATTGACTAAATTCCGCTCAAGTGTGTGAAACGCCTAAGTGATTTTGATTATTTTGTATAGATTACAGACTACTGGGTACAAAGATTTCAATAATAGGATTCAAGTGTCCACAGACGAGAATGAATTGCCAAAGCATCAAAGTAGTCTGATTTAAAATTTTAGAATGAGACGTTAGTTGTAAAAGCGCTATCTCCATTTCACGCAAAATATGCTGGAGGTCGACTTGTGGAAAATATCCAGTGAAACGAAGTAATGTATTATTAATTTTAATGAAGTAATGTTTTATCTGGCCTCGGACACCGGAGGGTTTGGTCACTTTTTCTGAAGTATATATGACATCTATTTTCAGTTAATGTATTATTATTTATTAATTTTAGTACATCAATTCCACGATTTGGCATGGACGTTGCGTTTCATGAAAATATGGTAAATCGTTTTGAAGAAAAAAAAATGTTTCCATAAAATAAATCACATGCGATTTTTAGTAGCATGTATCGAAAGAGTTTCTCTCTTTTCGCATAGTGCGCATTGACAGTAGTTTTTATTTAAGCCCTTAAGTCATACCTTTAAGGTTGGTACGTATGACTGATTAATAACACGGTATAATAAGACAGGTATAGCACTCACTACGTCACTGTCTCAACTTTGAGTCGAATTTTAACTTTTAGGATAATTTTAATTAAATTAGTGGGTTCTGTATTCTGCAACTTAGGTGAACCTATACTTCGTTTTTTTTTTAAATTAGAAAAATCGTGCGATGTCGTCGTGCGATTTCTGGGAAAACGATTTTTAAACCCTCTATTTTGCTTTTTACTGTCTAAACCAAACACACACTTTCATTCTATCACTAATAATGGAAACAAGTATTTGGTTGAAATGTTTCCCTGATATGGCTGAAAAAATAAAGATACATGAGCGAAATCAACTGTTTAAAAAAAATTAGGTAATGCAATCTGCACGGCGGCCAGGCCACATCCACTAAGTTAGTTACCCCAAAATTTTAAGTTTGAGAATCAAAGTGGTGTATGTGATGTAGCGAGAGCGAGTGCTATATCTGTCTTCTTGTACTATGATCAATGTATGTTGAAAATTGCGAATATATTTGATATGAGAAGTGAAATCCAAAAAATCAGGAGAATCAGTACGAAAATCAGTAGATCAGTAGACATACCCCGAAATCAGGAGATCCCTTGATAAATCAGGAGACCTGGCAACACTGCTGCTCTGTCGGACTAACGACTGACGTGTAGGAGAACGAGCGAGGGTGAAAACGGGTGAAAGTTTGTTCGAGTCATATTCTAGTTACAATTTTTAATGTTTAGCTAAATACTTTGCTTTACAGTAATTTAAATCGACACCTACGGGAATGAATATATACAATATGTTAAATAATATTTTACGCAAATATCTCTTTTTAATTAAATTTATGATATTGAATACTTTTCCATGGTGGTGGCATGGCAGTAGCTTTATTATTTAAACCTCGAATAGCTTTAAAGCAACTGACAGTGACAGTTTTGTTTTGTCATTTACCGGAATGAAATTTGTATTGGTTTGGTTGGGCGTCGATTCTGAGTCCAATCGACTTTATGTATTTGTTATTAATTGTTATTCAGTTCAGTTTATTGTATTTTAATAACAATGAGTAACAAGAGATTTCAATTAGAAAATTACAAAAAGTATTTACTAAATAGAAATACTGCTTCTTCAGTTGTTATCTCATACATAGAAAATTGTATAGTTACCGAAGATGAAGCCGCTAAGCATTCTTTTCATAAAGTTATGGTAAAAACATATTTTAATACCACCTATACTATCACCATAGTACTATTTTAAATCAGACTTTTGTGTGTATGCTTAACGCAAGCTATTTAATAAATCTACTAGTTTTAACTCGCCTCAAACTAGACAATGTAATAGATTTTAATTCATCTTTCAGGTTCATAACTGGCCTGGAAGCCATATGGAGCTATTTGAAACCCTGATGGACTACTTGCAATCATCATTCACCCCAGTTAATTACACATCTCATGGAGATATAGCCACGTTTTATACAAGCAGCCTCAACTTTGTAATGAAAGTTATCAAACATGACTTCATGTTTCCATACCAGCGTAACATGTTCAACCTAGACTTGTTGTTTAATGACCGGAGTTCTGCCGAGTGCTTTGATAACAGAGTGTCTGTGGATGACGTGGTTGCTGGAGTGGTCAGCAACAGGTTAAGTGACAAGTGTGAACTTGACCTGTCAAGCTTTGATAAAGATCCAGGTTGGAATATTTTTTTTTCTTTTCAGTTGTACTTAGAAGCGCAAGTGGCCTGGCCGTAAGATGGACTTTCAATCCGGAGGTCTCGGGTTCAAACCCTGACTCATACCACAAAGTTTTTCAGAACTCGTGTACAAAATATCGTTTGATGTTTACCAGTCTCTTTTCAGTTAAGGAAAACATCGTGAGGAAACCGGACCTAAGTCCAATAAGGCCTTGTTTCTCTGGATTGGAAGGTCTGATGGCAGTTGCTTTCGTAAAAAAATCATGGGTATAGGTTTCCAAGCAGACCCCAGACTCAAATCTTCCTAAGCCGGGATAAATGCTAGGAGGATGATGATGAATGTTCTGCTCAGGGGCTACCCATATTTGCAATATTAAATGTATGAAAAGTAGTTTATGTGACTGCTAAATGAAGGGCCTTTAAATATGAGTGTGGTTTTACAATGTGAGTTTAATAATAATATCACACAAGTGTTTTATTGCCTAACTATGTACAGTTACATACACTGCTTTATCTACGCACATATTATAAATTCTCAATGACATGTTCGGGAACCATTAGAATGACCGCCATGGCCAACTGAATTACGCGGGCTGTCGGGGAGGAGTGCTAGATTTTCATTACGACCAATGTCATAATTAATTTTCATACATTATTACGAAACTGGCACAGATAATACATTGATGTTACATTAGTAGTAAGTAGTAATAGTAATACTACTACTATTACTAGGTAGTATGGCAAGCCTCTATATCTACATATTTTCTAATCTTAATAATCGCCTCATGGCATTAAGTTCGCCTTTTGTACGATAAGTTTTCTTTTTGTGCAATAAAGATTAAATAAATAAATAAATTGTAATAACTCTAATCTTTAATTTCAGAATTTCTTGAAAAAAAAATACACTTTTATAAGCTGTCCATGCTATCACAATACAAAATCCTGATGATTCGGATGGGGAGAGATACAAAGTCCTTGAATTTAAGTAACAACAATCTAAGGTAAGCTTTCAATTTGAAAAAAGTCCTACTTTTAGCAAAACAAGCTTGAATGAACAGAACTTTTTCAATTCCTGGAATGTGTTTGTTAAGAAACAATACATCACTTCATTTACGTATCCTCTTACAACGCAGATCTAGAAATGTTTCAGTTGATCCTATGGTACCTCAGAGGTACAGAAGGCCTTTACATTTACAAGATCAGGCTACATCTCTCTATCCCAAGCAGCGCTCCTAACATCACTAGCTCATCTGATCTAGAATTGGTTGGGAAAGAAGGTTCCAAATTCAAAAACGCTACAGGTGCCACTGGGACTCATGAGGGTATACCATGGACGTTGCTTTATTTACAGAGCTTTAAGGAAAAAAAAATATAGCAATTAACTCTTCAAAATGTTTTAAATTGATAAAAATTATTAAATTAAAAGCATGCAATTGATGCAATACTTTGTGTAGGTACTAAATTATTTTATTGTTACTTTTTACAGTACAATACCAGTGGATCTATTGAACTTCTTCATTAAAGGAGACTTAACTGCCATTAATTTAAGTTATAATGAGGTTAGTATTGAGTAATGATCATTATTAATAAGATATACTTGCACTCAATGATTCATTTATCTGGTGGCACGGTAGTGCCACCGCCAAGTCGAGCAAGACAAACAACAAAGGCATGGCCGTACCATCCTTTTCCTGAAGCCATTCCATTCAGGCCATTTTCGACCCCCCCTCTAATTCTGTTGTCGAGAAAGCTAGAAGGCTGAAATCTGAAATTTCTGTGACCAAGAGGCCATAACACAATGAAGATATATTCCCAATATTATAGAATTTCAACATATACGTTAAGAATGATTGCTAGTCAAAATTCCTTAATTTTGTCACTGACTCGCTGATCACGAACATCGTATATCTAAGGTACTTCCCAAAAGCAGTTAGTTAGGCAGTTTTAGGCAGTCCTACAAGCTCCAAATTTTGAACACTTCTAGTGTTTAGGCTATAAAGCCAGTAAAAATGTAAACATACAGCAATATCAGTCGGGTTGTCTAGTTTTACAAATCGGCATACCGGCTTTGTTTTACATTAGATCTCAATACTTTTTGCAGTAGGAGAAGTGCGTTGCGAGACTGGCATTTTTGTACAGTCGCCATCAGATATATCGGAGCGGCGAAGGTAGTCACAAATATCTGAACATGGACTTTATAGCCTTGAAAATTGAGGCGTTGTCTATTTTCAAGGCTATAAAGTCCATGTTCAGATATTTTTGAGTACCCTGGCCGCTCTGATATATTTGATGGCGACTGTACATGTAATATTTTTGATGGGATTCTTTATTTACCATAATACCTTTTTGCTATAAATTCATAATGCAACCATGTCATTAGCCATACATTTTGATTACCATACATACTTAATCAAAACTTTCTGCAATTTAATTTTAATCCCCAGCAAGTTTACCACAGTATGTATATCACAACTGCGGTATGTGAATAGTATATGTCAAATATATATTGACACTCTTACACTTAAATTGACTTTGTCTTGACATTATTATTTTGATTGCTTTACCAACCGAAGTCCATATTGCATCATTCAACTGTATTGAAATGAAATGAAATAACTTTATTATCAGGCAACTAAGGGCCCTTTATACGTATCGTGTATTACTTAAACTTTATTTCAAAGTATTAAGGTTCAATTTCGTTATTTGAATCTTTTCTTACATTATGTACCATGAAACTTTTTCAGATACCAGCTTTATCGGAGCTACAAAGAATCAGTAGTAAAATAGAGAAACTTTGGATTGAGGGCAACCCTCTTTGTGAGAACTTAGACCCCGCAACATATGTCAAGAACATTGTCATGAGGTTTCCAAGACTAACAGAATTGGTATGTTGTTAATTATTTGTTATGATTACCATAAACATTAATTTTACTTGGATATGTAAAATAAATTTATCAAATATATTTATTTTCAGGATGGTATAACCCTAAACCAACATGATGTTATGTTGCCATTCTTCAAGAATTTTCTAGAGACGCCTGACAGAAAAACAAAGATGCTGGTTGAGAAGTTTCTCACCTTATACTTTGCTAATTATGACTCAAATCGAAAGAAAATTATTAACTTCTATGATCGCAAGTGTACTCTTACCATAAACACATCATTTACTGGTAAATATGTTTTTTATACTCGTAATAATAACCGAAACAAGTAACTGTCGAAAAATCTACATGTTGGCTTTCTGATTCGCACACGAAATTTTTTTTCCATTGTTAGATAATGAATTGATGATTCTAGGCCATCTATTGCCTCATAATCATTACATTAAATTTAAGGATTATTTTCCATGTCACTGCTATAAATAAACATTTTTCAGACGCGCAAGATGCAGCCCTTCCAATGTACGCACACTTCTCCCGCAACATGCTACACCCCACGAAACGCAGTTTCATGGTGTCCAAAGTAATCAATACCAAGATGTTCTGCAACCGCAACGCGTGCGTCCAGGCACTCTGGTCGCTGCCCAAGTCCGAGCACGACCCTGCTACCTTCACCGTAGACATGCTCAGACATGATGTGAGATATATTTTAAATTACTTCTTATAAAAAAATAAAGGGTATGGTAATATGAAAATAAATATAGCCTATTTATATGCTTGTAAAACGCTGCCCCTTTTATGTACGGTCAGCTGCAGAAAAAAAGGGCCACGCATACAAAGTTTGTATGCAAGGGGGGTCTTTTTCTCTGCAGCGGACTGTACATAAAAGGGGGGCAGCGTTTTACAAGCATATAAATAGGCTATATTTATTTGAGAAGAACCGGGATAGTGGAGCCTCTTGCCATTATTCGTAATTTATAGGTATCGCCAGGAAAGATGAGGTGAATTGAATGATTAGTTGATTACGCACACACCTACATTAGGTACTGATTGCAAAAAAAGTTAATGAATGGAATGAATGTTTGTACTGAATGTAAATTGAACGGCCTCCTAACCCAGTCGATAGTAGGGCTCCCGGTCGTATCCAGGTTTCGTGTATCCGTTTCGAATACCCGTTTCTGAATAACACGCTACACGGTTTTCTGGCCCGTTTTGCACGTGTAATTAAGAAACGTGTAGTTAAGATCCGTTTCTACGGGTACACGGGTAGCCGAAGAAACGTTCCTTAAATACACGCGGATCTGTAAACGTCCTTGACGAGTAGCTGGAGGTACGGGTCGAAACGTGTCGAGTCGTTTAAAAGCTATGAATAAGAAACGAATAAAATAAAAATAAACCTTATTTGAATCGGTTCTAACTACTTCGGACCCGTTCGGGCTGGTATTAACTACCCGTGTACCCGTAGAAACGTGTCTGAGAAACGTCTCTTGGAAACGTCTCCAGGAAACGTTTCCAAGAGACGGCGGTTCGTGTAAACCGGTTCCTTAGCACCGCCGGTCTTAAGTACACGGGTATTCGTCTCCACGTGTAACACGTGTAGCGGGAGCTCTAGTCGATAGTGACCCTGCCTACGAAGCAGGGAGGTCCCGGGTTCGAATCCTGGTCAGGGCATTTGTTTGTGTGTTTATCACAGATATTTGGTCCTGAGTTATGGATGTTTACTATGTATTTAAGTATTTATCCATATTTATCTATTGTATATATCGTCGTCTAGTACCCATAACACAAGCCTTATTGAGCTTACTGTGGGCCTAGTTCGATGTGTGTAAGATTGTCCTATAATATTTATTTATTTAAATGTAATTAAAAGCACGATATATTTTAGAAATTAAGGCAGAACAAACAGTTATACAAACAAACTAATATCGATCCTTTATTTATCAATTATCATTCAGATACCTCTTCATATAAAATAAAACTAATTGAAACAGAGAAAATTGCGAATACTATTGCGAACATAAAACTATATAATACAAGAGATGTGTTTTATATAAATGAGATATGTAAAGAAAGAAATCTTGCAGTTCATTGTTGAACTTGCTGTTGGTACAAAATATTTTAATTTAAGGTTGTAACCTAGGTTTCGTAAAACGGGCGCCTTTTGATCTGCGAAAGTTATTGAAGGAACAACTAATTAGTTTTCATTTTAGAAAAAAACCATGATCCTGGTGGTGGACGGGACGTACCGCGAGAAGTCCTTCGACCCGGGACAGCCGGACCGCTACTTCCGTTTCCGGCGCACGTTCATATTCAACATCTACAACATGCAGGCCAACTCCGTCTATCACATCAACAACGAGATGTTCTCTGTCTCCTTCGCTACCCAGGAGCAGATTGACAACAGTTTCAAGGTAGGGGTAATTTTGTCGAGTATAATGCCTAATTTTGTATGCTATTGCATAATGACATTAACACTTTCGCAACCGGGCAACATTTTGAACAATACCCCAGAAACCGACAGAACCCGCCGGGCGGGCTACGACGTGCAATGCCATGACGCACACCGCGTGCCCGGCATCTGAGCAAACATTACGAGTGCCTACCAGGCGGGTTCTCGGTAGTCAGTGTTAATGACGTATGCTTGCTTACTTGCTTTATTAATAACTAGCGACCCCCCGGCTTTGCACCGGGATAAAAATGGTTATTGTGGGTTATCCTTAAGAGATAGACATAATATACCTTCGCAGACTTTTTTGTTGACTTTTTTAAGGTGTATAATACTGTATGTACATTATTTTGATCTATCTGGTAGTCAGCGTTTGCAATGTAAGCGCAAAAAAATGTGTTTATTTTATCACATTAGAAACCTCCAAAATTATTTGTGTTTCCCTACTATATTATGCATGTATTATACATATAAACCTTCCTCTTGGATAACTCTATCTATTTAAAAAAACCGCATCGACACCCGTTGCTTACTTTTAAGATCATACATAGGGACAGACAGCGGAAAGCGACTTTGTTTTATACTATGTAATGATAATGAATGACATTAATGACACAATTCCTTTTGCAGAATCCAGTGAGAAATATGAATTCCCTAGCTCTTATTAACCCGGACCCAGAGGAAAGAGAAGCAATATGCAGAGCCTTCACGCACATTACACAGTTGAAGAGAGCAGAAGTAGAACTGTAAGTAGTTACAGTCGAGATCGAATATGAACAATAAGGGTTTCCGTGATCGAGTTTTTCCGTAGATGGCAGCACCGTGGCGAGAGGTCTGGCTGTCGTAACCACCAATCATGTTTAATCTTTTCTTTTAATTGCTGTATTTTGACAGCTGCTGTCTAAAAGACCTCTCGCCGCGTGAAAAACTTTATCGCGGAAACCCTCATTGAATAAGTTTGTTGAATTCCTAATTATAAAGCCGAAAATGGAATCTTAATAGTAGTTTATGTAACAGTTACGTAATAAGGGTCCCTAAAATAAGAGTGTGGTTTTATAAAACAAGCCGAAAGCGAGTTCCATAATAAGATCACCCGAGTGTTTTAAGGCCTAATTACGTACAGTTGCATACACTGTTTTATCTACACACATATTATAAATCCTAAATGATGTGATCGGAAACCATTAGGAGGACCGCCATTGCACCGCCATGGCAAACTCGATTGTGCGAACGGTCGGGGAGGAGGATAAGCGCAATCGGAGAGGCCGGCTGGATTTTCATTACGTTACCAAAATCGATGTGATTATGAATTTTCGAACATTATTACGACACAATCACAGATAATACACTAATGTTACATTACTGGTTACAATAATGGTGGTATTTACACACGGTTTTCGAACGCAGAATGGGAGATTTATTATATGGGTGTAGATAAACATTTTGAAGTCGGCCAAATAGAAAATATAAATATATAAGGGTCGTGCTACTCGTCGCAAGATGGCGCTAGTACTGTATTTTGTACTTTGTACCTTGAATACATCAGTTACGGTTTTTACATGTTTTTGCTTTATAATTTCTAATATGTTGTTATATAATGGCATTTCTTTTTCAGGCGCCTCAAAATTCATAGCTGGGATCTCCGAACTGCGATCAAAGAGTTTTGGGATGAATTAAAGAAGAATAAAATAACCGCAGACAAGTTTATTGAAGACGACTACGACGATTTTTCTGATACGTCGTCATTGATAGATGAAGTTGACTGAATAAAGATATTTAATATATAAAAAAGAAAATATCGAGTTTTATATACCCTATACGTGTAGGACTTTTGAGACAAATGTATCGGTTTTTTAACATAGTTAAAGCCCTCGATAGCTGCAATTTTGAACTATAACTCTAACCTCGTTCCTTACTACTCCTTTATTTAACCTTAAACGTCAATAACTCCCAGAGCCTTAGACAGATGTCGTAACCACCGACCATAGATGTTATGGGTTCTGGTAAACTACATAGCTTCACCAATAATGTTGGCGTTAGCTTGATATTTTTTTATTGTTATTACTGTAGTTATTGGGCCAACTAAGACAAGCTTCACCACCATTCGGAAACACTTGCTTGCAGTCCCTAGGGATGACTGTATCTTCAAGGGCGCTTATATTCGCTCGGCCGATTATTCTTGAGTAGTGTCACTATCTATGACAGTGGTTCTTAACCTTTAGTGCCGAGGGACCACCCAACAAAATTCCTATACCAAGTGCACCAAGAAGCAAGATTGTTTTCTTGCACCATGTTACTGTTTTTTGATCCATGAAGTTTCATATAAGTTTCGAGGTTTCATGTTTCTTTACTGTTTTTAATGTAAAATATTTTCCAAGAGTATTTTTATCAATCCTGATGTTTTAAAGTTAACTAAAATAGCGCGCTAACAAACAAACGTCATTTTCGTGTCAAATCAAATGTCAAAGTGACGTATTGGACGCCTGGCTCGCATCGTAACATCGTTTGATTTCGTTTTTCGTTTTGCTTGCACAACAGAATAAAAACTGTTTATGTTGCGTTCCCTTAATTGAAATGGAATCTTACTGGTAACGTGCAGTTTCAAGTTTCGTTTCACGAAACAACATTTCAATTCTTGTAAAGCCTGGTATATAATGTCAAACAACATGAACCCAGGAGGTAACATGCCCTCGATGGGGTCTATGAATCCTTCTAGCGCGATCCAATACGCGAACAACCCGCTGCAGAGCCCGCAGCTGCAGTCCAGCTCCATCCAGAGCTCGCCTTCGCAACACAGTCCTATGAGCAGCCAGTCGTCCATTGGCGCGAAAGCGAACACGAGCGGTGATCAGACTACGCAGGTGAGAGTTTATTGCAAATTTGTTAATGTGTACCGTTCAATGCTGTTACTTAAAGTACCAAGTATATTTCCATACCAAATAAATATCATGCAACAAACCCTCATCCGCCTCATCAACAAAGAAGATTGCTTGTTTTAGCTCCTAAGCAGACCAAGACTTCAGGAGTTGGTCAGAGAAGTGGACCCCACAGTGCAACTAGACGAGGAGGTTGAAGAGATGCTGCTGCAGCTGGCTGATGACTTTATTGATACATCTCTGAATGCGGCGTGTGCACTTGCCAAACATAGACATGCTCCCACTGTTGAACTAAGAGATGTGCAGTTACATTTAGGTAAGAATGAGTTACATTTCTTTAACCCTTTCGCCTCCATCGAAAAAATGTGGAATCTGCATGTGCAAACCACATACAGTAATATACTGTACTTGATTTGAAGTATGGGGCAGCACAGTTGCAATGGTCAACAGTGACAAATTGCAGTTAGCTTAGGGAAAGTTTAATTTTTGTACTACAGTCAGGTTGTAAAACCTAGGAACATTATAGATATTATTTTATTTATTCAAACTTAGCGGAATTTTAAAAAGTATTAATTTTTATCAAGGTCTCGTACATTTTCAGAATAGTTTATCTATAAACAGTTATTTAACTTTCCAGAGAGACAATGGAACATGTGGATACCAGGATTTGGCAACGATGAGCTACGGCCATATAAGCGTGCCGCCGTCACAGAGGCGCATAAGCAGCGCATGGCTCTCATACGAAAAACAATCAAGAAGTACTAGAGAACCATACATCTATTCTGCTGTATAGTACTACCAGGTGTAAGATGTTGGTATTCTGCCTATATAACAATTTGGGCTCCAATCTCTACCAAATTATCAAAATTAAACAATTTATTTTATCAAATATAATTAATTAGGTTTAGGTTGGTTCCATTTGCAAACAATAAGTTTTCTAAACACAAAATGACCTAATGTTTTGGAAACTTAAATAATCATTGATGAAACAATTGAGATTGCAGTAAACAACTTATAGTTGGTAGTTCTGTTCATTGCAACTAAATAAATATGAAGACTAATTAAATTAATAAGTAAATAATTGTAGGATAAGAGTGGGAGAATTTGTATTGTCCATGAGAAATGTAACTGTTAAGACCCATGAATAAATGTTTTTTTTGTATCTTATTGTTACTTGATTTTTATCTCATTCAAATGATTGTTTGAAGCTAAAACCCAACTTTAGAATGAACTGATATCATAAAGAACAGCTGAGTAGCGTGTGTTTTGGCTGCCCGTGGCCAACCAAAAATTTAGCTCCCCATTTATGACCAACTTTAGACCAGACCCTAGAGCGGCGCGCAAGCACTGCTTCGATTTTGATTTACCAATTTTATATTTTCAACAGACTTCAAGATTTCGAAGGAGGAGTTCTCAATTTGTTGGGATCTTTGTTTCCTTTGTCCGATTTGGAAAATTCTTTGTTTATTTGAAAGAGTATACTTTATAGTTGGTCCCATTGTAACCAGGTCAGGATCTGATGATGGGATCCTGGAGAAATTGAGGGAACTCTTCAAATATTATAGGCACACCTATAGTGATTTAAATATTTTTACAGTAGCTTGGGCATTTCCTTTTGGGAAGGTGGAGCCTAAGGGCCGGTTGCACCAAACAGTCTGTCAACGTCATCGTTAAAAAAATCTTGTATGAAAAGTTCGTCAAGTTTTCTATGGGATGACAGCTCCGTCGCCATATTTAACGTCAATGAGTTCGTTAGTTGTGCGTGGTGCAACCCACCCTAAGTGAAGTCTGTTTTTTTTTGTTTAAAATTATTGAATGCCACAACCTGCCCTCTCTCATGTGCCGCCCGGGGCCTTTGCCCCCCTTGCCCTGTCACCTCACTATGCCTAGAGTGCCCCGGATGAAGAAATAACTAATTTAAACAACACACTTTTCATTTAATTATAATGTTTATTGCTTAAAAATACAATGTGATGAAATGAAACACTTCAAATGATAACCTGATGATTGTGGAGATAGTCATAATAGTATAATACGAAATAAATTTTAAACATACAATTAAATAATCATCACAATAAATAGTCGCATGGTAAAAAACATTTTAATACTTGATTAAACATTTGTCTATTTGCCTCAGCCGCATGGAATTGGGCATTTAAGTTAGGAATGAACAATAACTATCCATAAACCAAATCTTAAATTGTAAACATGTATAAACCTAAAAACATCACAATATAGGTGGTGACAATGACAAGACAACACTATCAAATATTGGATTATCTATGAAATAGATTAGTGGGAAACTGACTATGTCAACATCAAGAAACACTTGAAACATGCAAACAAATTCAATTGACAACTACACAAGCAATCAATAAATAAGTGCAATCACAGTGTTCGCTACTTAGGTGTAGTAGTTTATTCCTCAATCATGGTGTACTGTTTACAGAGCCACACAGGCCACACAGGATAAGGGTTAGGGTATATTAATCTATTGGTACAAGTTGCATCACATCACAATACTGAACGTAACAAAGTATGGTTTATGAACTAATTACTTAAAGATCTAACTAAGTACGTTAATAAACTCGATCGGCACTTTGCACACTGACGGTTACGGTACCGGCCATTAACGTAAAGCGTGAAAATAAGTACATACACAGTAAGGGATTGAGAATGTGGGTAATAAATTATAATGTGATTTTATACACAATTGATGTAAGTTCCGTACTCACACTTTGGAATGTCACACGTAAAAGACGTGAAATAAATTATTATTTTGTAAAAAATATTGGTAGTAAGCATGCCTTAAATCTTAGGCATAAAATCCAGTTTCATAAAGATCAATTACCTTGATACATCTAACGCAGATAAAATCTAATCTAAGCCTAGAGTGATTCATTATCACAAAACAAGTCATGGCTTGGCCAAGGTGATAATGATAATACTAAAACATAATTTATCTAATATAATATCCATCCATTAGCAACGAAGGGTCATGGTTTATCCGTGAATAACCATCACCACATGACAATTACGCATACATTTCCTACGGAAATTTTAAATTTCCGTTATATTTCAGCCTAGTTTTCAAAATACGTGAAGACCACGTAAAATAAGGCTAAATATCGCGCCTTTATATAAGCATACTTTTATTTGAACGATATTCTATACTTTGTTTGATATAAATATATCCGCCTCGTGTGACAGCATTATTTTCGTGTGGCGATCTCATTCAGCTAGCTCGAAGCGATTCCACTAAGGTGTGAATATTCTAAGCACTGCAGGCTTCGTCCTTGCCCACGATGTACAGGTGGTCCGAGGAGTCCACCTTCTTCCAGCGGAGAGCCTTGGACTTTATGGTCACTGGTACCTGAAACAAGGATGGCAAAATTTAACTATTTGTCAGTATTTACTCGTAGAGTTAACTATTTGTCGAGTCTCGTCTCGTTTATAGTATTACAATGGGACTATAAGCAAAACCATAGACTTTAAAGAAGTTTAAAGTTATCTCTGCCGTGTTATGCAGTCGTACACTTTCCGATGCTAACTAGCAATAGCATATGATATGATATGACAGTATTTAGGTACAATGTTTGCCGCTTATAACACTTGAAGATGCTCCCTAATACCAAATTATTCAGGTTCAAAGTAACTTGCCTCTGAATCGCACTAGATCGATGAACCTTACATTTCCAATCGGGCCAGCCGGACGTCATGGGTGTCATGCGAGTGGCAACGCGCCAATCGCGTGACTTGGACCAGACACACCTCTCCGGAGTAGCTAATCTTAATCACGATATTAATTTCGGCCGGTGATAGATCGGTAATATTGGCTCAAAAGCAAATAGGGCGAAGTACCCTATTATCGGCGAATTACACCCTACTTCATAGGAAAATCACCAGTGCAGTACCTACCTATGTAAGAAGAATAAATTCAGTCATAAATTGTCCATGCAATTTTGAATATCACTGTACCTATAATCCTCCTCAAAATATTCTTAAGGGCAACCGGACCATAATTTATATTTGCTTTTCTCAAATTACAAAACTGGTAAACAATTAGACAAGCCATTGGAAATCTTGTTCTATGGACACTCCGTTACCGCTACCTATACGAGAACAATATGGAGAATGGCAAGTTTTTATCGCTACCTAGATAATTTAGTGTTCTACTGCTGGACAAAGGCCTCCTAGCCTCCCTATTTTTCTCCACTCGTCCATATTGGTTGTAATTTTCTAACTCTTAACAGAATGTGCTCAAGTCCTCCCACCATCTCTATTTTGATTTGTTTTTGCGGTAGGTATCTTGCGGGCCAAGACCCACTCGGTAACAACTTTGCCCCATCTTTCCGGATGCATGCGGCAAACATGTCCAGCCCAGCCCTATTTTAACTTGGTGTTCTTGACACCAACATCTACAAAGTGATTTTTTGAATGTAGTTTCGTGTAAAGTAAGTTGGATAATGTGGTTGTAATATATGTATCTACACCTTTTAGGCACTAACATTGGAACACAGCTATTTAAAGCCAATCATTTCATTTATCTATAACAATAACAAACACACCTATTTTTCTGCGCAAATAACTGTAATCTAATCATTTTAAGTAGGAAGTGAACTAACGAATTATCATTGTCAATAAGGATCTTACTTAATATAATGTTCGATTAGTTATCGGGGCAAAACTCAAACTAAATACTATGTATGACGCAACACACACTTAGCGGAGTTCAGACCAGACCAGATCGCAGCGGAGCTTATTCAATCGAAGATACACAAAAATAATTTTATGTATGGGTTACATGCAGAATTTCAGTCACCATAGACAAATTTCCTCCCTCCGGCTGATTGCCTGAATGCCCTGAGATCTGGACTGAATTCCTCGTCCGCTAAGTGTGTGTTGTGCCTTATACAGATCATAATTATTTTTCATATTTTGTAACATCAAGTTTTTGGTACCTATCCAGTCTAATATACCTGTACTAAATACGCCCATACTACTTACCTGTCAATAAGTGCAAAGCAAGGCACATAAGCGACATTGCGTTATTGATTTTCAGCCCCAAGGGAACTTATTTCTATGAGGGCGCAACACACGTTTCCATCATAACTCTCTCTACTACGATAAATCTAGTTTCTAAATAGTCCAGTAACCTGTACAGGTAGGTATACCTATGCTTCGTTTTAGGAGAGGACCATTGCCAAGCCAAGATATTAACATACCTAAATTAGGTACCTAATCATGGAATTTATTCTGGGGATTACAATTTCAAGTCACACTAAACACTAACACTATTTTAAGCCAAGGCCGCAATGGTTGTAAGAGAGCAGCAAAGGAGGTGTATTGTAAAAGAACGTATATTATCGTAATATGTAAACTAAGCTGCTTTAACTACAAACAAGGCAAATATATCTATCGAATCAGAAACGAGGCAATTTTGCAGGACTTAGGACTTAAACTCAGTAAAGGGATGGTAAATAAATGTGTTTGGTTAGTATATTTTTGGAAATATTATAAATTAAATAGAATCTCCGGCATGGTTGTCGCATCGTATAACTAGGTACCTAGTATACGCGATAACAGCCATGACTGCGACCTTTAATTGACAAGGTCGACTTAAACCAATATGAACAATATGAATGGCCATAACAAAACCATAAACTTTATCGGAGCGGAGCATTCAGTATTTAAAATAATGTTGTCAATATACCTAGTTGGTTACCAAGTTCTGTTACCAGATTTCTGACTGATAAAATAAAGTTTTAAATACAAAATTAAAGTAATTATTTAATAGCCTAATTTCTAATGCACATAATATGGTATAATAATATTCAAATCAGATAGGAAATTTATTGAAAATCCTTGTAAAGCACAAGATTGCCTGAAGACGCAAACACGCGGTAAATTTAAGAAAATTACACTTTACAAAAGTGCATCAAATAAATATTACACATTTGTTTAGAAGGTTCCATTGCTTGTTTGTAAGAAACCTGTTTATTAGAGGTAATTGCGTGACCACTATTTCATTTTCTTGCGATTTAATCCCACATATTCCCATTTGAAACATTGCATATTTTTAAGCTTTTCACTAAAGACATAGATTTAGACTGCTATGGAACAAGCAGACTTGCAACGTATAGTCTAGTATTTTATCGGATAGACCCACGTGAATTATACATATACCAAATGGAAGCTAAAGAATATAGCTACCGAATTGTGCAAGACTGATGCGCCTTAAACGTGATTAAAAAAAAATAGGATTTAAAATCAACATGAACAAAGAGTGTAATTTTGACGTATATTTTTCACGCCTTTTTCCGAGTGTTATAAAGAATTCTGAAAAACTGCGACAATAATTTTCAATTCAATATATTGTAATCTATTGACTATTAAATAAGCTTTTAAATTATGTACGTGAATAATTAAAATGTTGCTACCTATTCCTATTTATTTAGTAAAAACTCTAGTAACAGAACTTAGTAACCGACTAGGTACTGTTAGTAAGGGAGCCCATGACACTGAACCTAGTTCGATAAGTCTCCTAGATGAGATATATATAATTAGACGCGTCTTTAAGGCGCTAGGCGCTGATTGTGGCCGAAAACTGTTACTTTCTAAGGGATATATCTCAATTACGGGTCATTCAAAAATTTGGAAAAAAATATATGTTATTTACCATTTCATGTACAACATTGTCAACGTTTGATTAACTCGTGTAACGTATAGTTTCTCCGTTATGTAAATGTAACGAAATGTCGTTTTACGGTTAATTTTGCTTATATCTACTGAACGGCTCATTCGATTTAAAATATTGTTGAACTAAAAAATATGTACTACAGAACACTACAAACTCAACGTAGGATATTTAAATTGATTAAATTTTCTTAAACAACTTGATCATAATTCCACATTTCGTGCTTTATTAGCTCGAAAACGGCGTTGCTGGCAGTCGTGAGCTAGCTTGGAGACGAGGAGGCTGTGTCGCTCGTCGCTCCGTGCTTCCCTTGTACTACATATACTTGTGCTTGGCCCGTGAGCAATAATATCGGACTTACTGTGCCTAAAGACTAAATAACTGCAGAGGGTTCATGCGGTGCGGATATAACGTGTCTTCCCGCCCTTTTAGGTCCAAATATTGACAAAATACTCAAATAATGAAAGTAAGCCTAAAATGCCCCAAAAACAAACTAGGGAAACATGGCATAAAACCCAAGTAACACAGGAAGCATTATAACATATGAATAGTTAACTTATTTCGAACTTAAGGACCGTATAAACTCTTATATACGTTCACCGAGCAACATGTCGCATTATATGATGCTTTGAGCTGTATAACGGTTGTATAATGGCATATCTAAATGCTTTTGTAAAGCCTTTAGATTTAGTGCAGCAAACCACAACGCAACTGTACAGCTTTCGACTGTTTAAAAGCACTTAAGTGCTTTAGGTTCTACAATAGCATTATATAATGCTTTAAGCTGTATAACGGTTGTATAATGGCATGTATAAATGTTTTTTTAAAGCCTTTAGTTTTAGTGCAGCGAACCAAAATGCAACTGTACAGTTGCGTTTTGGTTTGCTACACTAATGCTTCGGTGTGGTTTAGTGCCTTAGGTTCTACAATAGCATAAATAAATGCTTAATGCTGTTTATGAGCATGAATATTAGCCATTATAATGCCACGTAAATCCGGTATACAGCTTTCAGCTGTTTTTAGTGCTTTAGGTTCTACAATAGCATTTTATGATGCTTTACGCTGTATAACGGTTGTATAATAATAATAATAAATACTCTTTATTGCACACCTCATACAGTTACAAGCACAAATTTTACAATTAGATAAATTTAGGTAGAGGTAACAACAGGCGGTCTTATCGCTAATGAGCGATTTCTTCCAGACAACCTTTTGTAGAAACCTGTTGTATAATGACATATGTAAATGCTTTTGTTTAGCCATTAGTTTTAGTGCAGCGAACAACATGCAACTGTACAGCTGAATGCTGTATAGTTGCGTTTTGGTTTGCTACACTAATGCTTCGGTTTGGTTTAGTGCCTTAGGTTCTACAATAGCATAAATAAATGCTTAATGCTGTTTAAGAGCATGAATATTAGCCATTATAATGCCACGTAAATTCGCTATACAGCTTTCAGCTATTTTTAATGCCTTAGGGTGTACAATAGCATTTATAAGTAGGTAATACGTTCCTAATGCAGTATAATAGCAATAATATAAACCATTATATAGCCAAGTAATTCACTATAAGGGGCTGTTCATAAATTACGTCATTTCAAATGGGAGGGGGGGGGGTCTGGACTCCGAAGATCACATCATCAATGTGTAAAAAAAGGAATGAATTTCGTGTTTCTATAAACTTTTAATGCTATAAAATATTATCTACTAAATAGTTTTTTATTAGCATAAATAAATGCTTGATGTTGTTTAATAGCATAATTATTCACGTGTAATGCTGTAGGAATAAATAAGGCATTTTTTAAGGGTCACTGAGCTGCTATTGGACTAAGAGCTAGCCACGTCAGACATGACACAATAATGAGAGCAACAAAACCCGTCTGGTTAGATTGCTATACTATTCTTATTGCTAGATCCTGGCATCTGGCAGCTTTTAATGGGTGGAGGTCACAGTGACAGACTAGCAAAATGTTTTAATTGGAAAATAGTAATACCAAACTAGGTAAAAATTGCCGAAGTTGTCTCAGTTATAAAGGACAGCGCCTATATTTTAAGTGGCTCCCTGGCGCCAACGACCTTAGATCTGATTCCCTTAGTTTTCTAATGATTTATATAGCTTATCATATTATCAGTAACGGCTTTAAACAATATAGTATCCTATATTTACTTCAATATTCATTGTCTTCGAGATATTTGACATCAAAGTCGAACCATCGAAGTCGGTTTAGGCTAAAAAAGTGGTTTTATGGTCATAAATTTTGTTTTAATTAGTTAAATATTAAAATCTCTCTACAGTGCGGGAATGTTTGACATTAGCCAAAGAGTAGGCATTAACTTAAAAAACAGAATGTACTCTAGCACGTTTCTACCTAATGAATAATTGATCGAAAAAATCATAGGTATATACAATTTATATGTAATAGCTAACTATAATATATATATATATATATTGTAGGTATACCTATGATTTTTTCAAGTATTTTTTTATTAATTCATGTAATGACTGATCATTGTCAACCTCTTCAGTTAATAAAATAGTTCATAAATATCGGACGTCAAGATTAATATTTGACACTTATTATACCGTGTCTTTGTCTTAGGTAGATCTAGTTAATAAATTTCGGATATGCAATTGCATTTTTAAAATACTAAGTATATAATAGTCAATACAAACATGCCTCTAAGAAAAAAAGCTCGTATCATAGTGTGTAAGCTATTCACAGAGAGGTAGTTATTCATTAGGCATAATATGATATTTTCTCAGACTAACTCTCAACCTATCTGTTTATCTCTACTCTTTCTCAAATCGTTCCCGCACCGAAAACCCCGATGTATGATTATTACGGAAACAAAAACAGTAGGCGACAAACTATGAACTATATTTTATTATACATCGTTTGGCACTACTTTCTCCCAACATAAACTTTTGTATAATTTCTCTTAATATTGTATAGTATTTGTATAGTTTCTCATAATATTGCATCAAACCCAGATCTCTAGGATTTATTTTCTTGAAATGGTTTGCATTCTTTGACCTCCACTACTTTAAAGCTGCCAGATGTCCAGATCTAGAAATAAGCATAGTATACCAAACTGACTAGAGGGGTTTGGTTGCTCTCATTATTGTGTCATATCCGACGTGGCTAGCTCTCCGTCTATATAGACCAACGCCATTTTGTAAATAATTTATAACCTAAAAATAAAATCATGCGGATCTATTTATACAAGGAAAATACCTATATAATAATGAAATTACTTAATTTAAGACTGCTCAACCAACACTATTATGTTAATAATGCAAAACTCGTTCTATACGAGGATTACACAATTGTTTTGTTTATTTGACGCATATCTTTTTATAATATTTTATAGCAAAACCACAATAAATCAAAGGCGCGTGAAAATTTTCAATGAAACTTATATACAGATTTACAGTAAACTACATTGCGCAGTAATATTTGAAGGATATAATAACGTAAAAGAGTCAAAAACTTTTTATATATTTTGTTACGCAAACAATTATGACGTGTCACTCATTCAGTTTTATGTACCGTCTTCGTCCATTTTATATTGCGAGACAAAGTAGTTAAATCACAACGTTCATTGTAATATAACATTTGTTCCGTCGGTGTTAGAGACGTTTTTGCATTGACTTAAGGTTTATTTTACTACACTCTTATGCTAGTATAATGCTTTTGTATTGCGATTGGCAAGTTAATCGAGAGTACTTATGCTTCTTTACTGCGATTAGCAAGTTTTTTGGCCGTATTAATGCTTCTTTAATGCAGTTGGCAACTTAATAGAGCGTACTAATGATTCTTTAATGCGTTTGGCACTTTCCATGACAACGATAATGCTAATAGCGCAGACATATTGCGCCTGTAATGCTATTAAATGACCTGTATAGGATCTCAAGCTGGGTAATTCGTGCCCATTTAAGACCTATATCAGCACTACAAACGTTTATAATGCTACTATAAAACGAACTGAAAATGCTAAAAGCATACAGATATGCTGCAAGACGGCCGTTATACTGCTTTGATATGTTACTTGGGCGGAATCAATAATGTATAGACGTTTTATCTTTTAAGATAATGTACTCGTATGCATGTTTATATGTTTTGTACGTTCGTATAAAGTGTATTTTATTTAGATTATAATACAAGTAAAAAACAAATTAAATAAAAATGGAGAAAAAACAAAAATCATGAATCTCACATTGCTCTGAAAACAAATTTGGTCATGTAAGTAAACTAAAATTATTATGTTTTAGTAGACGCATGCATCACGCAAAATAGGCATTAGTCGTCGAGTTGCGGAAATCTGCTAGTACTGCAATACAATAGACTAATAATTAATTTAATAAAAAACTCCAAAGAACCGAATTTATTCAAACATATTTATTTTAGAATACCGTGTTCTAATCGAATGTAATATTATGTGTTTTATTTTAAGATTAAACACAATCTTTAATGTTATACTTCATACTAATTTCTCAAATCTAGAAATTGCGAAGTAAACTGCAAAGGATTGCAGATAAACCGGCCAAGAGAATATCGGGCTATGCTCAGTGTAGGGATCCGTAGTTGCCGGCCTGTTACAATACATCCATTCAAAAGGTAGTCTATAAAGAAAAAAATTGTGGCACTTACGTTATTTTACTATAGGCATAACTCAAAAACGGCTCAACCGATTTTATTCCATATAGTTTTTATTGAAAATACGTGATAAGTATTTCAATGGCCTCACTTACAGGAATTTTCCCAATTTTTATGGACCGACGGTTCAAAAATCAAAGAGCATTTTAACTTTCGAAGCTATTATTTACGAAAGTATTCGTTTTATCCAAAAGTTGTTTAAGGCATATCCTTCTTGAAAGACCTATCCAACAATGAGTTTCAGATACTTATTGTTTTACCACTTTGTAGGCGTAATTAAAACACATAATTACTCATACCAAATTTCAGTCTACTAACTATCACTGAGCAAAGCCTGATTGAGAATCTAATAAAAAAATTGCTGATATTTAAGAGTTCAATGTATGTAAGAATAAAGGAAAAAAAGCTTTTTTTTATACCACGACGCTGGCAAACAAGCATACGACCCGCCTGATTGAAAGCACTTATAAAGCCTATGGACGCCTGTAACCCCAGAAGATTCACATGCGCGTTGACTAACCTAAAAAAAACTTTACTATGTCGGTGAAATGCAAATTTTATATTAATTATCAACACAAGTGAATAAATAAATTACTACTAAGGGTTAATACTACCTATCAAATATCTTTAAAAGACCGGCCAAGTTTGTATCGGACCATGTATAATGTAGGGTTCCGTAGAAAGTAGTTTCTTGGAGATAACTCAAAAATGGATGAACCGATAATATGTGAAATAATTTTCGTAGAAAATTAAGTACTAAGCCTTCTTGGTATTTTTTCATACTTTTTAGACTTACGGATTAAAAGTTAGATGGGGGCTATTATATTTAGACTTTCGAAGCAATTATTTCTGAAAATATTGACTTAAGAAAAAAGTTTTAAAAATACTCTATATATATAAGATATTTTTAAAGCCGTATCGTACAACATGTTCATTTCCAAAAAAAATATTTTTGACATTTAGTTTGGCATATGTATGTTTGGAGTGCCTCACCTAAAAGATTTTTTTAGCAATTTAGCCAGAAAACAAGTAGCGGCACATGAAACACACCTCTAGATAAAATTTCAGTAATATATGTTTTATAATAAAAATGGCTGTGACATACGGACGGACATGTTTCAAAAAACTTTTAAGGGTTCCGTTTTTACCATTTTGGCTATGGAACCCTAAGAAGTGTTTGCGCTGTGTTATATTTTTAACAGACTTCAATTTCATAGAAGGAGGAGGTTCTGTATTCAGTTTGGGCTTTTTTTTTATGTATGTTCACCGATTACTCCGAGACGCGTGGTCCGATTTGAATAATTCTTTTTTTGTTTGAACGGATATACTTCCAAGGTGGTCCGATTATTAATCTGGTGCTGTTCTGATGATGGGATCTATGAGGAATTGAGGGAACTCCTCAATTTATAACGGCATATGTATGGTGATTTGGGTGTTTTCTTAAGCAACCACCAATATGATGATGTGGACCTCATGATGATGTTTGTTTTGATGATAATGATGATGATTTTTTTTTATGTAGGATGTTCAGCGATTACTCCGACACCCGTGGTCCGATTTGAGGAATTCTTTTTTGTTTGAAAGGAACTACCTCTACGATAGTTCCACATTAATCTGGTGCTGTTCTGATGATGGGATCCATGAGGAATTGAGGGATCTCCTCAATTTTTAAAGGCACATGTATGGTGATTTGGTTGTTTTTTTAAGCAACTCAAGCATTTCCTCTCGAAAACCACTAATTTGATGGAGTGGACCTTATGATGAAGACCACATATGATATGTGGAACTTTCCTTACATTGAGTAGGTATTATGAACTTTTTGTTATATATCTTAACCGATTATTGCGAGATCCGTTGTCCGATTATGATAATTATATAACCACTAAAAATGGAAAAATATAAACTTTTTACAAAAAAAAGATAAACCGACTTCAAAAAGTATAAAATAAATTATTATATTATTTATATGCGTTACAAACTGATATGTTTGAAGTCGGTGCCAACCCAAAAAGTTACAATACCGGTCAAATCAGCTTCAAGTCTGAAAATCACAAAACATATCGATACCTACTTACATTGCAAAGGTGAATGTGAATCTATCTGTTACATTTTCACGTCTAAACCACTAATCCAATTTTGATGAAATGTGGTACCCATGTCTATATATTCTGATACACGTCTACTTTGTCAATAATCAGAAAAAGACGGCAAATTAAAAAAAATCATGTATGGTTGACCTTCCATCCAAAATTTGAAATATCGCGCCTTTTTCTACTGAAAAGGTGGGTCCCACACACCCGGTGTGTCTGAGTATAGAAAGATCAATCTAGCCATTGAATTCCTTTACACTTCGATATTACACCTTAAATGAAGTAGGATAAATAATTCAAACCGAAGCACGGGCTGCGTTCGAGATATGGTTAGTCCGAAACTAGTAAAAAAGTTTATTAAAAAACCATCATATAATGCTATTGTAGAACCAAAAGCACTAAAAACAGCTGAAAGCTGTATACCGGATTTACGTGGCATTATAATGGCTAATATTCATGCTCATAAACAGCATTAAGCATTTATTTATGCTATTGTAGAATCTAAGGCACTAAACCACACCGAAGCATTAGTATAGCAAACCAAAACGCAACTGTACAGCATTCAGCTGTACAGTTGCATTTTTGTTCGATGCACTAAAACTAAAGGCTTTAAAAAATCATTTACATATGCCATTATACGACCGTTATACAGCTTAAAGCATTATATAATGCTATTGTAGAACCTAAAGCACTTAAGTGCTTTTAAACAGCTGAAAGCTGTACAGTTGCGTTGTGGTTTGCTGCACTAAAGGCTTTACAAAAGCATTTAGATATGCCATTATACAACCGTTATACAGCTCAAAGCATCATATAATGCGACAAGTTGCTCGGTGAACGTATATAAGAGTTTATACGGTCCTTAAGTTCGAAATAAGTTAACTATTCATATGTTATAATGCTTCCTGTGTTACTTGGGTTTTATGCCATGTTTCCCTAGTTTGTTTTTGGGGCATTTTAGGCCTACTTTCATTATTTGAGTATTTTGTCAATATTTGGACCTAAAATATTATTAAATCTGCTTATTTTCTAATGCGTTACATAATTAGCTTTCATTTGGCACAGTGCCATCAGTGGCCTATCCCACAAAACTTTACAAGTGTACAATTTGACAAAATTGTGCAATTGTAAACAAAAAAATGTACCACAATAATTACAAATATGTATTCGTTACAAGTTTGCAGTGTACAAATATGTCACTTTTGGGAAAGCATATCACAAAGAATAAAGGCATGTCACGACAGCTACATAATTGTAGGATTGTTGATTTGTAAATATTTACAAATCAACAATCGTATATACAAGCGAGCAATTGTAATGTTACAACTACAAATATGTGTTGTACTGTCTCCCAATATTACGGCATTGGGGAAAGGTCTCCATCCATCATCCCATTGCTGAGATAACGATAAGCAACTTAAAACCCGCGAATCATGTACGGAGCCAGGCCATCGTGCATTCACATAAAAAAAATTAAATTCGGTCCACAAACTACCAAAACATTTATAGAATGATCTCCATGTCGATCAACAAAACCAGCTTCATTTTGATGCGGAGCATCTATCGGTATTAATGATCCATCTATAATACCTGCGACCCTGGGAAAATTTACATGTGATGCTGCAATAAAATCTTGAGAAATTGAGTTTCCATTTGTTGGCCATCTTACTTCACTTCCCAGTCATTTGTGCACTATTTGTGCACATACAGCGTGAATTGAACGACACATTGTCAATTTGGAAACGCCATGAGCATCACCAGTGACGTGATATTGGGATCCTAAGCCCAACCATCTTAAAACAGTCAGTAACTGTTGTTTAGGATCAAGAGCGTGACTTCTTCGTGTCGGATGTCTAAGGTTTCCACCAATAGTCTGTAGTACCTAGATATTCGACGGTAGATTTACTCACTCTGAACCTCTGATTAGTAAAATCCGTTATGGTCAAACTTAAATTTATACGTTCTCTATATGTCCTAGGACGTCTTACAATTAATTCTTCTTCACTATCACTGCTACTTGAACTAAACATTTTGTGGTACAAAGGGTTGGAATCGCTAAATTTGATAAAATATACTGCAACTACTAGTATTCGTATAGTAGCAAGAGGGTGTGACACACGTTTAGAGAATTGTTAACTTGTAGGTACAATTCTACATATATGTATAATTATTACTACAATTTAATGTAGCACAAAACAATTGTCAGTTACAAATTTGTACGTTTTCCGGAAGAGTATGTAAAGTTTTGTGATACAATAAATTGTAGACTTGTCGATACAATTTACATATTTGTAAGAATGTTCCTACAAATGTGTTACTTGTATATTTTGTGGTGGTACGCACACTTGTATAATTACAAACTTGTAACTTGACACTTGTAAAATTGTAAAGTTTTGTGGGATAGGCCACAGATATATCGGAGCGGCCAAGGGGGTCACAAATATTTGAAACAAAAAACACTAAACAGCGCGCCGAAAGAAGAAAATTACACCTAATTAGTTATGATGTTAAAGTAGACAGTTCCCTATGTCTGATATAGCGCTTAGGTCACTTTTAACTTGTGCAGCGCAGCGAGTTTCCCAGCGTGGCAAACTAGGGCATCCGTTTCACAATGAATTCATTTGTTTTGTCATACTTTCGTCATTTTAGTCTTAGGAACTATCTACGCCTGCGCGTCCCGTGTCGTGATCTTCGTATCGTTTAAGTCTTACGTGCGTTCCAAAAATGTTAGATACTACGCTATCTTCCCTAAATATTCAACCCTGTAATTATGTAGATATAGGAAAGTATAGTAATGTTAATGTGCCAATGTAAATAAGGTAAGGGAGTTGGGCCAGCGGCTGAGGGTTAGGGGTTGTGACCCGCGGTCCGGATCGTGTCTGGTGCAACAGATCTCGCTGGCCATTCAATGTGGCAACGCTGCCAGCGTAATGGGAACTTTTGAGTCAGGTACGATTCGGGACGGGTCCTTTAGCTAGCCCCTGTTAATAAATAAGTTTGACGAAGCCTGCTGCGGATTTGTAGCCATCTGACGAAGCCTGTGTTGCGGATATTTATTTATTGTGAAAATAATATTAAGAAAAACACATGTAATTTTTTTTAAATAACATTGGGTATTTAAAAAAATTACATGTTTTTCTTGAATAATTCACCTGATTTGTAAAATTGAAAAATGTAAATAAAATATTATACTAGTCTATGAAATTCAACAGTAGCATTAAATAGGTACATTTCTAACAGAACAAGAGGCCTGAGCCTGAACCGTACGTAGCCATCAAAGTAGGCAGTTCAATGAACTATGACTGCTTCTGGTATCTGATTTTACAATTCTATGACCTCGTCTATCAGATTAGGGAGACTTCCAGACAGAATAATTAATAGGTACAAACATTAGCAAACCGCTAGTTTCCGCGGGGTAACTATGTAAGTTGTAGGTACAATTACATGGAAAATTAGGCAACTAAGAGTGGCCAACCGACATATAATATTCGTACAAATTCAAAGGCAAACCTAAGCTAATCTAATTATTTTTTCCTTAAGAACATGCACAATAAAATGTAATGTCCGATATGTCTTAAATTATTCAAACTACGAGTAGTAGGTAGGTCACATTTTTAATTTGTTCATTCGGTTCGTCTACTAAAAAATACACTAATGTAGCTACCTACTACCTATAAATTACAGTAGGTACAATAACGATATTAATAATGTTTATCTACACTCATACTGTAAGTACTCTAAAATGCGTTCAAAAACCGTAGACAATGACAAGCATTACAACAAACGATTTAACTATGATAAGTTTCTTATCTGCGGCAGTAACGTAATTTTAACTTTGCATGCTCAAATATTGTTAAGCAATGAGTTTCAAATTTGGAACATCGAATTTGATAACATAATGTTACCGCCATGGCCAACTCGATTGGTCCCGCGCGAGCCCCGACACAATCGAGTTGGCCACGCCGACACAATCGAGATGGCCGCGTCGGTGCAATGGCGGCCATTCTATGATTTCCGAATACGGCATTTATAATAAATAATATGAGTGTAGATAAAGCAGTGTATGCAACTGTACGTAATTAGGCCTTAAAACACTCGTGTGATCTTATTATGAAATTCGCCTGCGGCTCATTTCATAAAACCACACTCATGTTTTAAGGACCCTTATTACGTAACAGTTACATAATAGTACATTACTTACCTAGGGCTGTAAAAAAAAGAAAGCCCGAAATCGCAGGTATTTGGGACCCGAGCCGCAGGCGAGGGTTGTAAATATGCGATTTCGGGCTTTCTTTTTTACTGCCCGTGGTGAGTACACAATTTTACGTCCCCACCTGGCCATAATGCGAGTTTTACCGTAAGCGTAGCGAGCGGTAAAACTCACATTATGGCCAGGTGGTGACGTAAACTACTATTTATCTACACTCATATTGTAAGTCCTCTAAAATGCGTTCATAAACCGTAGACAATGACCAGCATTACAACAAACGATTTCACTACGATAAGTTTCTTATCTGTGGCAGTAATGTAATTTTAACTTGACATGCTCAAATATTGTTAAGTTATGAGTTTCAAATTTAGAACAGCTGTCAAAACCAGCACAATTTCAATGGGTTTCTATTCTAGTATCCATATATTTTAAAATGTTGTCGATACGAAACGTCAGTACGATATATTTTTTGACATAAACCGCACGACATTTTGATCTCGGATGACATGAGAATAAGGACTTCTTTCGTTGGCTAATATAAAAAAAAAAACTCGCGACAGAAGTTTGTACATATATATATTTCTCTATGGTTTGTACGGCCGCCATTTCTATTATCAACTTGTCAGTTATTGTTTGTCGAAACATTTTTAATTGCGAAAATGTAAATGTTTACTATTAACTACATTATAATAAATAAATATACTTTCCTTATCAGTTCTAATTTATTTATTTTTATTAAGCTTACACCTGTGGGTATGTTTCAGCACTTGTATCTATCTACCTAGTAATGCAGGTCAATTGCCTTCGGCTTCTGAACCCATCTTTGAGTACTTGCAATATGTGTGTAGATAAAGTAATGTATGCAACTGTACATAATTAGGCCTTAAAACACTCGTGTGATCCTATAATGAAACTCGCTGCGCTCGTTTCATTAAACCCCACTCGTGTTTTAAGGCCCCTCATTGTGTATCAGTTGCATAAACTACTATTGTTGTCCCGAGAGAACAATGATGATTCCAGTTAGCGTGGTGCGTCGGCGTCGTTCGCAACTCGATGTAATTAGCATTTAATTGCGACTGTTTGCGATCTCTTGCGCAGATGGCTGGTGGAAGATTTTCAGTTAAGACTTTGTTTACTCATAGCAAGTCATAAATAAATGAATACAATGTTTTTTTTAATAATATGTGACTTCAATACATTTTACGATAACTGGATTATAATTTGTGTTTACCTATTAAGTAGGTAGGTAAGGTACCCAAAAAGATCTGAACATGCACTTTATCGCCTTGACAGTAGAGGCGTTGTTCAGATATTTTTTTATATACCACGACGGTGGCAAACAAGCATACGGCCCGCCTGATGGTAAGCAGTTACCGTAGCCTATGGACGCCTGCAAACCCGGAGGATTCACATGCGCGTTGCCTACCCTTTAGAAACCTATTCACTCCTTTTTTGAAGAACCTCATACTGTAGCCCGCTGGGAAAACCTCGGCAGGGAGTTCATTCCACACCGCAGCGTTCGTGGGAGGAAATTCCTCTTGAATTCTTGATTTGTGACCACCTTGGCCGCTCCGATATATCCGATGGCGACTGTAGGGTAGGTACATTGTACAGTAGAGCCCGCTTAATAGGGTCACGTTTATTACGATTTCTCGCATAATGCGCCATTTTATATCAGTCCCTGCAACTTGAGGTCCCTCAGTACAGTCCCGCATAAAGACGCGTTTTTGGCTGGGCACCCTTCGGAAGCAAGTTTTACTGTACAAACATTTTAGATTTATTTACTTACAAAATGTACGACTTGTACTGTTCCGTGCGTTGTATTAGTGACATACTTTAAATTAAATAAATGTATATTAAAGGTGCACAGCGTGTAGTATGAATACTTATAGTCACGTCTGAAACAATGGATATATATAATGTGACAAAAACATGTAAATACGCACGACTCTATTACCAAGGCGTAAAGTCTTGGATACATAGTTTTGTCACATCAAATGTATTCATATTTTTAGACGTGACCGTACCACAAGAAGCCAAGAAGGTTAACATAAACCTGACTTTAGAAGCCTGTTTAGTTTAAACGCATACCACATTACCTCACGTTTGTAATCCACAGTATAAATGGACCATGATCGGCCTTGCGTTAGATAACGCTATGTTATGGTAGGTATTAGATGCGTACCTAAACACCTGCTCAAACCACGATCGAACGAACTTGAACGACTAGTAAAGTTTTCCGAGATAATAATATGTATTTCTAACACCTATACTTAACCATACTGTTGATTTGACGACGATAGTCTCCATATGAAAGTCAGCTAGGTAAACGTAAATGAAATTTTATGCATGACACATATTGTGCAAGATTATCCTTCAGATAATGTGAGCGGGAAAATACGCAAATGAAAACTCACGTAATAAAAATAAAACAATTAAAAACGGATTTTATCGCGTGTATTGAGCTTAAATTACATCCCGACGTTTCGAACACTTTACAGCGTTCGTGGTCAACGGGTCGACCCGTTGTTTTATTTCATGAATAACTATCGCGGCAACCGAAGACAATATTATGAAAACTCACGTGTTTTCTTAATGGCTCTGTGGTATAACTATGGGTGGCAGAGCTGGCAAAATACCTCGGGCTGCGGCTCGAGGGGCCTCGCTCTGAGAGGCCACGACTAATTGAGGATCCTAATATTTTCTGAAAAAGGAGACCCATATGATGAATTTGCCACGAACGCTGCGACTGTGGAATGAACTCCCTGCCGAGGTTTTCCCAGCGGGCTACAGTATGAGGTTCTTCAAAAAACCGGCCAAGTGCGTGTCGGACCACGCATAGGAGGGTTCCGTACCTTCAATTGAATAAGAACCAAACTAACACCAAAAGGTCGTATCTGATGCCTATGGAAGAAGTTTTTTGGAGATATCTCAAAAATGGCTGAACTGATAATGTTCAAAACAATTTTCGTAGAAAGTATATGATAAGGCGCATCTCTACAAATTTTTTCATATTTTTTGAACTTACGGTTCAAAAGTTACGGGGGGCTACACAACTTTTCTGACTTTCGATTTCAGAAAATATTCACTTAATCACAAAATAGTCAAAGAAACCTCAATGTTATTTTGAAAGACCTATCGATTGATGTGTCACATGTTGATATTTGGTTAAATTGTATTGTATGGGAAAATGTAGGCAGATATCACCGACTGTCTATAAACATATTTATTTTATCTACACTCATACTGTAAGTACTCTAAAATGCGTTCAAAAACCGTAGACAATGACAAGCATTACAACAAACGATTTAACTATGATAAGTTTCTTATCTGCGGCAGTAACGTAATTTTAACTTTGCATGCTCAAATATTGTTAAGCAATGAGTTTCAAATTTGGAACATCGAATTTGATAACATAATGTTACCGCCATGGCCAACTCGATTGGTCCCGCGCGAGCACCGACACAATCGAGTTGGCCACGCCGACACAATCGAGATGGCCACGGCGGTGCAATGGCGGCCATTCTATGATTTCCGAATACGGCATTTATAATAAATAATATGAGTGTAGATAAAGCAGTGTATGCAACTGTACGTAATTAGGCCTTAAAACACTCGTGTGATCTTATTATGAAATTCGCCTGCGGCTCATTTCATAAAACCACACTCATGTTTTAAGGACCCTTATTACGTAACAGTTACATAAACTACTATTTCTAAACAGCATATCAGGCAAGCTATCTAACTAAGATCTACACAATACACAGTATAGTACCTAAATTGTTTTCATAGTAAATTATCTTGCTAAATGCGGTTAGACTTGACTAAATTTAGAAACTAACTCATTAAGGAAGCTAACTAGGACAAATGTAACAAGGTTTTTTTGAAACTTTCAATAGGTATGACAGAGAAGGCGCTATTATCGTTGGCCCTTGTCATAGCATAGCAGGCCTATGAATCATGCCCGCGCGAGCGAGTTGAAGCCTGACCAGAAATATATGATTAGTTACCTGTATGGAGCGCCCCCTAAAAATTTTTTTTTTTTTTCAAATTTAACCACATAACTAAGTAGCTGCATACAAAACACACCTTATGTGTAAATTTTATTCAGATACGTCGTATCGTTTCCGAGTAAAATGCCTGTGACGTACGGACGGACAGACAGACAGACATGACGAATCCATAAGGGTTCCGTTTTTTGCCATTTGGCTACGGAACCCTAAAAAGGAGTGTATAGGTTCTTAAAGGGTAGGCAACGTGCATGTGAATCCTCTGGGGTTGCAGGCGTCCATAGGCTACGGTAACTGCTTACCATCAGGCGGGCCGTATGCTTGTTTGCCACCGTCGTGGTATAAAAAAAAAAGACTTAGCGTAGTTACGCCACTGAAATGGCTTGTCTTTAAAATATTGAGAAATCATACTTGCTTTTACCCGCGACTTTTTCCCTGTTAAATTGGCACTTTAATACCAAGTTTCTTCCCTTTTCACCCTCTTAAGGGACGATTTGCGTGATAAACTATTTCCCTAACTCCCTACCTAATTTTCTCTAAATCGACTTACCGGTTAAACGTGAAGACGGACAGACAGGGTAATTTTCTCATTTATAATATCAGTAGGGCCTTTGTATTTTAACAGAGCTCACCACCAATATCTTCAACCCACAATTAAGGTCCTTTATGCTTGCACCTAATCCCGAGGTTAATCCTTTGACCCAAAGACGTCAAATCACGCGCACGGAAAGTCGTACCCTCAGCGCCAGCGCGTGATATCACGTCCAAAATATAAGCGTGTTGCCCGCGCGCCCTGGCGCTGAGGGAATGATTTTTCCGTCCGATGCTTGGTTGGCGGTCAAAGTGTTGATGGAAACTGCGTGAGGAGCTAGATTGTCACACGGACCATCGTACACCTACCTTCTTGGTGAGCTTGCCGTCGTCCCCGATAAGGAACTCCTCGAGTCCGAAGACCAGCGGCGAACAGTTGCCGAGGTGGAAAATGCGCGAGGAGGTGCCGCGAGTCACGCGGAACTCGATCGTCTTGGCCATCAGCACGTTCGTGATCATGTACACCGATTTCTTGCCCTTCAGATCTGTACACGATCAAATAATTGTTACTTATAAGAGACGCTAAAGGATATGAAACTAGAGGATCAAGACACACGGCAGTGTCTCAGCCAGAGCAAAGAGGCGACACACCAACCGTGGGTATATTTACACGAACCATTTGGGGCCACCTTCGACCCCCCTATAACTTGAAACCTATTCGACCTCTACACTTCCAATTTTGTGAGTTTTGTTAGACTATCTACTATTTAGTTACTGAATCCTGAATTTTAGCTAAAAAACTTCAAACCGTTCACGAGATATTGATCTCCGAAAATCGCTATTTTTACCACTGACTGACTGATTGACTTACTCATCAAAACCTTTTGACGACTTCCAGGTGACCTAGAAAGTTGAAATTTGGCATCCAGTTAAGCAATCGTGTGTAAACAACGTTAGGTACAATTATTTACTGCAGGCGTCGCCTCTTGAACTTCGCATTTTTTATTAAATCATGTTAAGTGAAAGGGTAAATTGGGGAGAGTGTGAAAAGGTAAAATATATTAAGTGGTGAATAAAGTAAAATTAGTATAAGGTTAAAAGGGGAAAATGTGTGAATACATATAATTTCTAATTCTTGACAAAAAATAATGATATCCCATCAAAAACATAATTGTGAATGAATGCCAACTTCGTAAACACTATTGTTAATAAATAAATGAGATTTAACTGGAAACAAAGTTCTTTCAAACCTCCTTAGATCACTGTTTGTGTCACATACATATAACGTTTTTCAATTGCTTAAAATGATTTGTTGTGTTATTTTCAACTTTAATAACATTAATAAAACAACAGACCAAAGCTTGCCAAGTTGCACAACTTGGCAAGCTTTGGTTTGTTGTTTTTCCTCCCTCCTTCTAGGCTAGGGGATGGACTTGATAAAATAAACCAAGTATCAACTGAAGAACAAATAAATTATTTTTAATAAATATAAAAGGCGTCTGCCGCAAATGCAGAAGACGCTGGTTCGATCCCAGCCCTGGGCCCCGGAGGCCTAGGTCACTTTTTCCTTTGTATATGACATCTATATAAGTTTAAACCAAGTATATCTATTCCTAGGGCTTAAGCTGGCTACTGGCGAATATCAGGCTATGTAGTAGTATTTAGTTTAATTAAATTTATTTGACTAGATTTACGAGTATTGTGGCAGACAAATAAGAATGACGATACAACACAAATAGTGCCATTTGGCACTAAGGCCACTTGCTATAAGTAGGCATCTCTTTGTTTCATGTGAATGTTTTGATAAATGAGAGTTATTTTAAATTCAATCCCAATTCAATTGATTGCGCATTTTTGTCTTGGAGTAGTGCCAATTATTGGTATTAGCTTTGGCAGACTATATTACTTACTTATGCCCTTAAGCTACTTTTTAACAGTAAGTTCATAGTGTCCAAAGTGTCCAAACACAATTTGTTTGAATTCTAAAGCGATGATTTTTTTTATCTTAGTCCGAATACTTACATGAATTATACTACGAATGGAAGAACAAAAATTAAAGTTTATACCATGTGGTTCTTAAAAGCAAACATTTTTTATATAGATGTTCATGCCCAAGGCCAAGGCTGGTTGATGATGATGTTAACAATAATTTATTACCTTTATTATTGACATCAAGATAGATGTTGTTCTCAAAGTGCTTGTCCTTAGGGATGCTGGAGCGTGTGAAGTTGACCATGATCACCCGCACTTTGTTCTTAATGGTTTCATCTTGCAGTGTGATCTACAAATAAAAAATTGGATGAAACAATTCTGTGTGTTTGTGTGCATATCTGTTGGGTTGATTAGTAAATTAATAGTAGTTTATGTAACTGTTACGTAATAAGGGTCCTTAAAACATGAGTGTGGTTTTATGAAATGAGCCGCAGGCGAATTTCATAATAAGATCACACGAGTGTTTTAAGGCCTAATTACGTACAGTTGCATACACTGCTATATCTACACTCATATTATATATATTAAATTAATTGTTCGGAAACCATAGAATGACCGCCATTGTACCGTCATGGCCTACTCGATTGTGCCGGCGCTCGCGCGGGACCAATCGAGTTGGCCATGGCGGTAACATTATGTTATCAAATTCGATGTTCCAAATTTGAAACTCATTGCTTAACAATATTTGAGCATGCATAGTTAAAATTACGTTACTGCCGCAGATAAGAAACTTATCATAGTTAAATCGTTTGTTGTAATGCTTGTCATTGTCTACGGTTTTTGAACGCATTTTAGAGTACTTACAGTATGAGTGTAGATAAAATATATCTTTAACATTGCTATTGACCAGTACAATAATACGTACGTACGGTCAGCTGTAGAGAGAAAGGTGCCCCCTGCATACAAAGTTTGTATGGGTCTTATTCTCTGCATCTGACTGTACTACCTAGTATAATAATACCACTCCCTATCTATCTTCTGTTTCTGACAAAAATTGATAATAAATGTTTACTTTTAGTAACATAAGTGTTTTACTAAGAAGTAGGTACCTATGTTAAATTTGCAGGAATCAAGCATGAGTCAGGTTCAACAACTGATACCTACTTGAAACTGGAAAGCACTTTAGTAGGGTCAGGGAGGGAACAGTCGCTAGGATTTTTTCAAGAGGCTGTAGCATGAAAAATATAAATCCCTGAACTAATTGTTGCAAGCACAGAGCACAGTGCATTATTAAACTTTCATATGTAGCAAATATATTTGCTGTTACTTTCACCAAAAAAGATATATCCATTCTTTTTTAGAAATTGGGAATCGAACCACTGTGTACCCGTTGCTGTACACAGTGACTAGGACCCCCTAGTACACAGTGGTTCTAACAGTACACAGTGGCTCGAGTACACAGTGGTTCTAACAGTACACAATGGCTACGTAAGAATCGAACCTAAATAAACTTTATAACAAAAAACATTTTTGTTTAATAAAACGGTAATTAGAATAGGTAAGCCTAATTCCGGAATAATCGTTCCTGATTCATTCTTCATTTAAAATAGGTACTTACCTAATAAATGTCGCATGATTTATTCACTTTCATTTTATTAAAAAAAGAGTGCATGAATTATTTTTAATAATAAAAGAACTTTTATTCTTATTCATGTTCAAGTAAATTTTAGCCCAACTCTGTAAGGTACACAGTGGTACGCGAGCCACCATGTACTTTTCTGAAACGAACGACTGTTGACCTTCGCGCCATTTTGTATTTTAGATAGAACTAAAAACAAATAGAAACATCGAGGGCCTTGAATTATCAGCCAATACTAAGTAGATTAGACACACTCTTCGATAAAAATATAAGTAATTAAAAATCTCGTTCGAGTTAAGAAAAAAGAGGAGTGAAACTTACCTGGAAATGTAATTTTGATAGCATTCAACACAAAAACGCACCATAATACATTCGCATGGCGCCGAAGCGGCTCACTAACTAGTTCGTACATGATAGGGTACGGAACGCTTCCGATTGATGTAGAGGACAGGCCTAAAGCTCTTTCCGTTTCCCGCACAGCACATTCGAGCCACTGTTCCCACCGAGCGACTGTACCCTCCCTGACCCTAAATATATTGACTACAAATAACTGACTGATAATTATACAGTTATTTATTTTCGTATTCTAAGCAGTCAACATTTTACTGCTTTATTTTTCTAAGCTAACAGAGAATTAGACTCAACTCCTATTTTAGTTTATTATTGAAAAGAAAATGTTTCCAAAAGTGTAACTTATTTCCAATTAGCCTTGCTCTTCAAACTTCAGTAACTCTAAAGCTATAAAATAAATAGACATACTTGTGAGCTCAGAATAATTTAAATTGCAAAACACTACCCATTATGTCAGGTGTACATGAATATCCATTACTTCCATTAGTCATGAATTGTAATATTGTTTTTTTATTTAACCCTAAGTCTTGCACAAATATAAGTAAGGAATTATACCAAGTTCATGTATTTTTTTATATACATATGGTATCATACCTACCTCATTAATAAGAAGTTTTAATTTCTGTCGGTAATTATTTCACAAATTCGTATGGTAATTCAAATTGTTTCCAACTGTTGTGTAAGAATTAAATAATAATTTTAATAAATAATACCTTTAAAAACTTCAGAAACAATTACCTATGAATAAAATGCGTAGGAAAAAAGGTTTCCAGGGCAACACTGATCTAAGCATGGATCTTCCAAGGGACAGGTCAAGGTCAAAGGTAACAAGGTCGAAGGCTGAAAGGGATTTCAGCATTTGCTTATTAATTATATTAACAGCTTACCTTTACGCTTTCATGCGGGAATTTGAAGTTCTCCTCTTGAAAATTACCCTGTTCCAGCCATTTCACATAGTCGCTATTAGATTTCGCCTTATTAACATTCTTGCTCAATTCTCCAAGGGGCGTGAACATTTTACCGTTCGTTTCTTTTTCGTTAGGAACGAATAGAGACGTGCATTTGTAAAGGTCTGCTTCCGTGATGTGCGGAATACAAACCAATTGGCTGCTACCGATTTCTGTTTCAATTTCATCTCTGATAAATGGCCACGCATCTTCCAGTTTCAGTGACTTCAAGTTCTCGAGGCTTACATCCTTCCGAATCTCGTGCGAGTACAGAGACTTCACTACAACTTTCAATTTCTTCGGCATTTTGTTTGAAATAAATTCACTTCGTTATCAAATCACACAAGCGACGTGCCCTTCCCGCAGCTATTGGAGTTCTACTAACTTTTTTTATACCCAGGGTTGCCAACCTTCAAACTTTTTTTCTCGTACATGCACGAGTAAAAATCTCGGATTTTGGCTTTCTAACCTCGTACATTAGAATACCAAAAAAAACCGGCCAAGTGCGAGTCGGACTCGCGCCCTGAGGGTTCCGTACATCACACAATTTTAACAATCACCGAAAGTAACGAAAAGAAAAAATTGTGAGTTTGCAATAGTATTTTTTTTCTTGTGATAGAATAGAGCAACAAATTTACAATTTTCGGTATTTTTCCTTAACTTATGCTGTAAGACCTTGACCTTGAAAAATTAAGGCGCAACACACTAACTCAACGGAGTTCAGCTATTATCTAGTCCGTGGCTATAATAGAAAAAAAAACCGGCCAAGTGCGTGTTGGACCACGCATAGGAGGGTTCCGTACCTTCAATGGAATAAGAACCAAACTAATACCAAAAGGTCGTATCTGATGCCTATGGAAGAAGTTTTTTGGAGATAACTCAAAAATGGCTGAACCGATAATGTTCAAAATAATTTTCTTAGAAAGTATATGATAAAGCGCATCTTTTCAAATTTTTTCATATTATTTGAACTTACGGTTCAAAAGTTACGGGGGGGCTACACAACTTTTCTGACTTTCGAAGCGATTAGTTCAGAAAATATTCACTTAATCACAAAATAGTCAAAGAAACCTCAATGTTATTTTGAAAGACCTATCGATTTATGTGTCACATTGTTGATATTTTTTTTTTTTTTTTAATTTAGTTACCTGTATGGAGCGTCCCGTAAAAAATATTGTTTTTTCAAATTTAACTACATAACTAAGTAGCTGCATACAAAATACACCTTATGTGTAAATTTTATTAAGATACGTCGTATAGTTTCCGAGTAAAATGCCTGTGACATACGGACGGACAGACAGACAGACATGACGAATCCATAAGGGTTCCGTTTTTTGCCATTTGGCTACGGAACCCTAAAAAACACCTTCCGGTTGAATTTTGCCTATACTCCATATAAAAATTCAGTCACTATAGACAAAGTTTTCGCCTTTCGGCTGATTTTTGTCTATGATAGGTGAATTCCGCTTTTTCCGCTATGCAAGTGTTGCGCGTAAAGGCGAATAATACGGACAGTACGCACTCGATAATGAGGATGAACGCGCAAAGCTCTCCGCAGATGGCACCACAATCGCACAAAAAACATCTTGTTAGTTATGGTTTGTTTATGTCAAATCCATGGTACAAACTAGTGAGTATTGTATTCTTTGGTACAGAGTTTCTAAGACCTCAAGTTAAAGTTGTCTTAAAAGAAAACGCCTCATTTATAATCTGTGGGTTTTACGTTCAACATCGTCGACTGTGTTATTTAATTATTTTTAAGTATTAAAAAAAATGCACAAAAATAAACAAAAGTACAAAAGGCGGACTAAAGGCTTAGACACACAAATTAATGCCCTTATCTTATCGGGACTTGAACCCAGGACCTACAACTTTGTAAGCAGTGGCACTAACGACTAGGTTAGGATACTATTAGTCGTGCATTAGAAGCGATATGCCTTTTTGCCCAACATAATCATACTCAATGTCTACTTTTTATGTAGCACATCACGCCAGTGTGTGGTTGTGGATAAAGTAAAAGTCCACAGTAAAAAAATCTGCTTATAAAATTTCATGAGTCAAAATCTCGTACATAAGTGTACGAGATCGATGGTGTCCTCGTACCTCGTACAGAAGACCACAAATCTCGTATTTGTACGAGAATTCTCGTACGGTTGGCAACCCTGTTTATACCTCGCCTCGCCGAGTCACCGTTCCGTTACAGACGAGGCACAGACGTTAATCCATCAGCCAGACATCATACGTTGTGCACGACTTAGAGAATTCATCCCGGATGGAGTAGCCATGTCAGTCATTTTCTATACAAAAAAATTCTGCCGATTTTTGCGGGGGAGGGGAACGTCAAATGTATGGCTCTTCGTACGTAACGTACAAATAGCTACGTCAGATAAACGTTAGTCCAGACATGTATATGACCACTGGTCATATGTTTTCGGCAGAGGGAACGCCTGTCAATGGCGACTCCGGTCAGTTGATTTCTCTAAGGTGCACGACGTGCATCGACCATGAAGTTATCATTAATAACTGGAGTATACTCTTCGGTCACACAGTGAGGCCGAAAGAGAGGGTTATCTAGGATACTGTATTGTGTCTCATTTTAATTAGAGGTAATGACGTCATACGTCATCAGAGAATGAAAATGTCAATATGTGTCAAATAAATGTGACAATTATGTAACGAGTCGAGTGCGAGTGAGATACCGCCCCTACATTATGCTTGTATGTATCGGATAATTTTTACTAGTCACATATGAACGACTGTTTTGCTGGGTAATAAGGTTCAACTGTGGTTAGGGAAATAGAGTAAAAGTTATGTCCAGTTACTTTCTTGGTCCTGGTCTAAGCATGAAGTTAAATACAATCTGGAGGTCATACTTCGACCACAAAGTGAGGCCGAAAGAGAGGGTAATGTAGGGGGCTGCATCTCATTCTAAGTAGAGTGACCATATGTACTATGATGTATGTGGGATTGGGATAGTATGAAGATAAATATAAAATAAAATATGCTTGTCGTCTAGTAAGTATTGTCCAGAAAGAGAAGTCTCATAGTTCTAATGGGAACTTATACATTCTACTGACTTAAGGAGCTGGCCACTTCAGATACGTTGGCGCGGTAGTGGGAGCAGAGAACCCCTCTAATTAGTTTACTATTTTAAACTTATTGCTAGATCCAGGCATTTGGCAGCATTTATCGGAGGACGTCAGAGTGACAGACCAGCAAAATATTTCAGTTAATAGGTAAAAACTGTCGAAGCCTATCGCTAATATAATAACAAAAAAGTAAAAACATTGCGTATCGCTACGGAAAAAAACAGTCGGTAGGCGACAAACAATACATTAACGTAACGTCATTTTGCACTATTTTCCCCCAACAGAAACTCCTGAAAATGATATAATCTTATTAATTACATGATACTGCACTGCATCAAACCTAGAACTGTAAGATATTTATTTCTTACAACTCGTTTGCATAACACCGATGAACAATTGCCAGATGTCCGCGTCTTAAAATAGGGGATAGTTAGTGTAGCAAACTAAAACTAAGTAAGTACAGGGGGTTCGTGGCTCTCACTATTGCGTCATATCTGATGTGGACAGTTCTCCGACTTTAATATACTTAAAGGTAGATAAAGAAAACATCAATAACATCGAACTGCTCAATGGTTGACTGGAAGAGATCTCTTCCATGTACAAATATTGTATATTCTTCCTGTTGTATTTTTCTTTGTTGTACAAATGTTGTACAATAAAGTATATTTTAACGGTCTCCTAGCCTAGTCGGTAGTGATCCTGCCTATGAAGCAGGTCCCGGGTTCGAATCCTGGTCAGGGCATTTATTTGTGTCTTTATCACGGATATTTGTTCCTGAGTTATGGATGTTTTCTATGTATTTATATGTATATATCTATTACATATATCGTCGTCTAGTACCCACAACACAAGCCTTATTGAGCTTACCGTGGGACTAGGTTGATTTGTGTAAGATTGTCCCATAATATTTATTTATTTATTTATTATACTGCCACTACTACAATTTTTTGTATGGCCTTGTGCCATTTTACGACCCTTTCGAAAGGGCCTAAAAGACCCGCGGGCCACTCCTGTCCTGTGTAAGTAATACTTAGGAACAGACCATGTACTTATGTACATTTCTGTAAAAACAACAAAACCGACCCGTAGCTTGCCGACATCATAGTCACCCTATTGTTTGACAATCTTAACTTGTTGTTAAATCGTAAAATTGAATGATTGTGGATTACCGGTGAAAGGAAAGTCTACTTTATTGTTAAGTCTCACCCCTGCACCCTTTTACGCAACATATCTTGACCATTTTTACTTAAAAATGTTGTTACGACATGTTGTTGAGCTGAGCGGCGTCATTTGAAATAATATCAGTGACATATTATGTCAGTGATGGGACTGATGGGATGGGGATACCAGACCGTATTTTAAATATTACAAAACTTACTACTGTCTGCAATATTAAATGCAATTCTTTAATTTAATGAATAAATAATATTTACGTCGTAAAAAAATTCAAAGCAGCTAAAAGGGATCAAAGTATTCATTCAAATCTTGCAATAAATTATTATAAGTAGGAAGTAACTTCTAGTGTGTTACTAAAATAAATGTATATAAATAAAACCACATTGGTAAGTTTCATAAGTTGGCAGCATTGTGCGAGTGAGACACCGCCCCCTACATTATGCTCTCTATCGGACCGTTTTAATTACTTTTTACGAGTGACCTATGAACGACTGTTTTGCTCGGTAATAAGGTTCAACTGTGGTTAGGGAAATATAGTAAAAGTACTATCCGGATTGTCTTATGATCCGTGGGTCTAAGAGCTGGCCACGTCAGATATGACACAAAAATGAGAGAAATGAAATCCATCTAGTAAGATTGCAATACTAACCTTATTGATAGATCCAGGCATCTGGCAGCTTAATGGGTGGATGTCAGAGTGACAGACTAGCAAAGTTTTTGAACTGAAAAATAGTAATACCAAAATCGGTCAAAACGGCCGAAGTTATCTTATTTACAAGTATCTACTAAGTAGTCTGTGCTTATTTATAGAGGACGGGGCCTATATTTTAACATTAGAACAAAAAACATTGCGTAATATTTCGGAAACAAAAACAGTAGGCGACAAACTATGAACTATACGTCGTTTTGGACTACTTTCCCCCATCAGAAACTTTAGGATTTGTATTCTTAAAGTGGTTTGCATTATTTGACCTCCACCACTTTACAGCTGCCAGATACTTTACAGCTAACTAACGAGAGGGGTTTCGTCGCTCTCATTATTGTGTCATATCTGACGTGGCTAGCTCTCCGTCTATCCGTGGCATCTACGAGACCGAGACTCAGAAGACGCAACAAAAATCAGCCGGAAAAATCTTCCAGCTGAATTATGTCTATGAGCTCCATACAAAAATTCAGTGGCCATAGATAAATTTCCACCTTCCGGCTGATTTTTATGTTTATGCCGACTGAATTCCGCTACGCACATGGTCCGCCGTAGGTACTATACTGTTTTTATTTTACAAAAAAATGTTTTAGAGAGATATAAAAAAAATTACATTACAAGAGGCCCAGCCTTGATCTTAATTGAACCAATCATGAGCATGCCAATTATTTTTGCCTCTTTGAATACAATGCATTTTCGATAATGCCGGAAACATGCAGCAACCAAAAACTTTTAAGGAAACTCCGTGACATCACGTTGACGTCACGTCGCGATCACGCCGTTGCCACGCAACGCGCACTGACTGCGCCCGCGCCAATTTTTTTGCGGGAATTATGATTGTGGTCAACTGCTCTTTGCACGATCGAGTGGCGTAACGTGTGAGTCATTGTACCACGCGACTTGCAGCTGACTGGCAATTGCAGGAAATTATGTAGGCACGAAAAGTTTCTCAAGCTAAATAAGTCTTAATCAACATTATTCATATATATATATATACACAAGGTGCACGCGAGGAAACCGCATAATTTTAACAGCGTACTCCTGAGGCCAAAATAAGTAAAAAATATCATATGACTTTTGGACAATTCCGCCAAAAAAGTTTTTTTTGTTTTTTTTTCTCGTTTTCTGAACGTATTCTTAAATTAAAAATAAATGTTAATGACAAAACTATGCCTAAATACAAATAAAACTACTTTGTTTTTCTTAAAATCAAAGTTAAAGCAAAGTGTTTCCTGTCTCTTTGATGTCTGTCAACAGGGATGCCTATAATGAGTTCCATAGTGGTAAAATTGCCGTTAAGAAAGCGTTCAGTCCTGAGTTATAATCAAAATATTTTATTTTTTTAATTGGTTATAACTCCGAAACAAGATGAATTTCAGAAAAGTTTATTTGACATTTTAGTCTCTAAATAAGGTCGGGATAACGCTGTTAAAATTATGCGGTTTCCTCGCGAGCACCGTGTATGTTTCAGCTGCCTCCACGTTTAAAAAAATTGGCCGAAATTTATGAACGCCCCGTTATTAGAATGTGATTAGGTCTAATGACAATTTAGTAGTAGTATAATCCTTTATTGTACAGTCGAGGTCAAAAATACCTTTACAGTTGAGTGTTACAAAAATACCTTTACATTTAAATAAGTTTACACACTACATGACAAAAACATGCTTACAACACACATGACAGATTCATCTTTTCACTTAATGCACCAAAGCTCAGTTTACAATCTGTCTTTCATATAAACATTGTCACAAATTGTGACATAATAGGTTTACATTGCATGTTACAGAATAAGATTTCCTGTCAATGTGCCGTAAATATGTTTACAGATTTGATTGGCCCGTTCTTAATTTGAATAATTACCAATTTTCTATTTAATTCACAATGGTCGATGTAGTGAAATTAAGAACGTTCAATACAATTCAAAACTACTAGCGACCCGCCCTGGCTTCGCACGGGATAATAAATGTTTATTGTGGGTTATCCCTAAGAGATAGACATATATACCATCGAGGATGTTTTTTAATGTGTACAATACTGTAGTACGTTATTTTATTCTAACTCGTAAGGTTCAGCCAGCGTTTGCAATGTAAGCAAAAAAAGTGTTTATTCTCGACATCACATTAGAAACCTCTAAAATTATCAGTGTCTCCCTACTTATGTATTATACATATAAACCTTACTCTTGAATAACTCTATCTATTAAAAAAATCGCATCAAAATCCTGTGTGTAGTTTTAAAGATCTAAGCATACATAGGGACAGACAGCTTAAAGCGACTTTGTTTTATACTATGTAGTGATGTCGTTCGTATGGTCAGCGTTAAAATCCATGAGATTTTCTTCGGCCTCAGCTATTTCATCCCAAGCATCAATAGGCTTTTCCAAATGAAATAAACACGCCGAATATACAAGAACTCCACTCGGGTTTTCTCCGAGGTGACATCACTGAGTGACACCGAGAGACAGGAATTTCAGCACTCAGAAATATTTTTTGTTCTTACAATAATTTATTATTCTTACAATCCCAAATTTAAACTAACTGACGTGCAAAATGGTTCATCGACATATAAAAAGATCGAATGAAGTGGTCAGTCAGACGCTAACCAACATAAATTTAATGCAACACAAGCACCAATAAAAATAAACGAGAATGCTTTTATATTGATTTTTTTAGAATGATCGCAATACATCTTAGTCCGGACCACTTCAGGGGTTGATGGCATGATAGGCACACCATCTCATGACCACTTTATGGGTCTTTGGCGTTCAAAGGGTTAAAAGGAACTCTTACATAATTTGAGATGTGTTAGAATATGATATAAAGAACCCGTCCAATTACTACTAAGGGTTTCTTGTCGACATATTATATAATGTATGTAGAAACACAAAACCAAACAAATACACCTAATAAAAAATAGTACTATTTTTAACTCCCTTAATAAACAATAAATAATAAAGCCGAAAGTTAGTAAAGTTTAGTTAGCGTTAATAAATAATTAAGCTCCCTTTATAAAACCGAAATTTATATTTATGACGATTTCATGTCATTATAAAAACGAGCTAATCAAATCTGTAAACATATTTATGTAGCAATAGGTGTAAGTAAACGAAAAGTAAGCTTGAATGTAAAGTTTTTAATGCCACTGCAAATGTAAACATATTTACGGCACATTGACAGGAAATCTTATTCTGTAACATGCAATGTAAACCTATTATGTCACAATTTGTGACAATGTTTATATGGAAGACAGATTGTAAACTGAGATTTGGTGTATTAAGTGAAAAGATGAATCAGTCATCTGTGTTGTAAGCATGTTTTTGTCATGTAGTGTGTAAACTTATTTAAATGTAAAGGTATTTTTGTAACACTCAACTGTAAAGGTATTTTTGACCTCGACTGTACAACCAAAATCATCAAAGAAAAAATACAAGAGAAAGAATACATAATATTTGTTCAAAGGCGCACTTATCCCTTAAGGGATCTCTTCCAGTTAACCTTTGCGCAGTTAAGAATTTTAGGAATGACCATAGTTTCGCTTCTTGTGGAGCCCCAGTAGAGCGACTCAGCTCAGACACCATGAAATTTCCTGCGTGGCGAGAGAGTTGGCCGGCACCCGGGGGCCGGCCAACTCTCTCGCCACGCAGCTCTCAACGACATCCTCCGAAGCAAGCCCCAGGCTGTGCAGGACGATGGTAAGCGTTCTGACAGAATGTTATTAAGGATTATAATAGTAGTTTATGCAACTGATACATAATGAGCAGAGCTCGGATTTTTCACGGCAAAACAAAACACTAGCGTAATTTAGCCAGTGCTTGAAATATTATTTTATCGACACCTATCGAGTCTTACTAGAGTATATGACAGGTATTGCCTCAGTACATTTTTTCTTTTTTTATTCGATGGTACACCTATCAGTGTGAATGTCAAAATTTAAAAACTAACAAACGTGCGAAAATTTCGAAAAACAGGATACTTACTAGAGCTCAAAATCAATATTTTTGACCAGTCTAAGGTGACCTACTGGGGGTTAGAAGGTTGTGCATTAATTACCGGACATCCTGTATAAGTAATAAAATAACTTTTCATTTTAGCTTTGCCATAGTCGAGCAACAAAGAGGTAGGTCTGCATGTACAACTTAGAACGAAGTAACTATACCACCTCATTTAAAATGATAGAAACGACTGCAAATTTCATCTCACATGACATATGACATTCACACTTTAACTGTCATTTCATTACGTATAAAACGTAAATTGCATCTAGGTATTATTTATTTCGCAACGCATTGAATCCGACGTGTTGGATATACGTATAATAACTTAATATTGCAAGGTATCAATTAATACAAAAATGAGTAATGTACAAGATCGGATCAAAACGTGGATTGAAAATCACCCTGAGTTAGTCTATAATGAAGTGACCTCCACTATATACTGCTCTATGTGCGATATGCATCTAAAACTGAAGAAATGCAATATTGAGAATCATGTGAAAAGCAACCGCCACAATTACCGTTCGGGGCAACCAAATAGGAAACATCAATTTTATTTCGATTTAATTATTTTTCTTATTTCATGCAACATACCATGGGCAACAGTCAACAACAATAATTTTCGTCATTTTTTTAACAAGTATTTATGTTGCGACTGCTCTATGACTTCTTTACCGGACGAATCGACCCTGCGAAAAATTTATTTAAATCTCGTGTACAAAAAAACTATACAGGGTATAAGAGAGGTAAACAAAACCAATTATTTGTGGATATCTATAGACGAAACACCAGATTTCATGGGAAAATGTGTGACAAACGTGGTGATTCGGTCTTTGCAAAAAAATTGTTCTAAGCAGTTTTATCTTTTGGGGTCGAAGGTTTTAGAGAAGGTAAATGGGGAAACAATAGCAAACCTAATAATAAACCAATTAAAATTTTTGTTTCAAAATTCTTTCAATGATAACGTAAACAATTTGCTTTTACTTTGCACAGATAGTGCCGCATATATGCTTAAAGCCGGTCGTATTTTAAAAGCAACGTTTCCTCGTATAAAACACATTACGTGTTTAGCTCATGGTCTGCACCGGGTTGCCGAAGAAGTGCGAGATAATTTCAAAGGTGTGGATGGGTTGATATCGAATGTCAAAAAGATATTCCTAAAATCTCCAGAGCGTGTACGCCTTTTTAAGGCAAAATATCCGTCCATTCCCCTACCTCCCGAGCCAATTATCACCAGATGGGGAACTTGGATATCTGCTGCGGTATATTACGCTCAATACTATGAGCAAATACGTGATGTCGTCTCCATACTTGCTAATGACTCGGCAGCTATAAGAGCTGCAAAAAAATGTTTTCAAACACGCAAACTACGACCGGAGTTAAATTTCATTCGCGACAACTACGAAGTAATAGCCTCTTCAATAGAACAATTGCAATGTTCGACTTTATCCATTGCGGAATCCTTCCTCATTCTGGATACTGTTCGTTGCTACGTAAACTGGAGTAAACTTTTACCAGTGATACGTAAATTTGAAGCCGTGCTCGAACGAAATCCTGATTACGAAATTTTAAGAGACATATCTGAAAATATTACCCGAACTGATAATGAATTCTATAAATTTGCTCCCTTGACGTCAACTGAAGTTGAACGTACATTTAGTGTACATAAATGGATTTATAGTGATAAACGCAACTGTTTACTCCCAGAGAATGTTGAAAAGATAATGATCATCTACTCCTATCACTATTACCCAAATAAAATGTCTTGTGCTGCTGTGTGTACTGACGTAGATTTTGAAGAAGAAATTGCGTCTGTTTCTAATATATAGTAACTTTATACAAATGTTTTTATTAGTTTTATTACATATTAATTTTATTTGGTGACTTTTATTTCTTCTAGTTCTGAATTATCGATATCGATAAAATAATATTTCAAGCACTGGCTAAATTACGCTAGTGTTTTGTTTTGCCGTGAAAAATCCGAGCTCTGATAATGAGATTAATGAGGGGCCTTAAAACACGAGTGGGGTTTAATGAAACGAGCGCAGCGAGTTTCATTATAGGATCACACGAGTGTTTTAAGGCCTAATTATGTACAGTTGCATACATTACTTTATCTACACACATATTGCAAGTACTCAAAGATGGGTTCAGAAGCCGAAGGCAATTGACCTGCATTACTAGGTAGATAGATAGGTACAAGTGCTGAAACATACCCACAGGTGTAAGCTTAATAAAAATAAATAAATTAGAACTGATAAGGAAAGTATATTTATTTATTATAATATAGTTAATAGTAAACATTTACATTTTCGCAATTAAAAATGTTTCGACAAACAATAACTGACAAGTTGATAACAGAAATGGCGGCCGTACAAACTTCTGTCACGAGTTTTTTTTTAATATTAGCCAACGAACGAAGTCCTTATTCTCATGTCATCCGAGATCAAAAATTTCGTGCGGTTTATGTCAAAAAATATATCGTACTGACGTTTCGTATCGACAACATTTTAAAATCTATGGATACTAGAATAGAAACCCATTGAAATTGTGTTGGTTTTGACAGCTGTTCCAAATTTGAAACTCATAACTTAACAATATTTGAGCATGTAAAGTTAAAATTATATTACTGCCACAGATAAGAAACTTATCATAGTGAAATTGTTTGTTGTAATGCTGGTCATTGCCTACGGTTTTTGAACGCATTTTAGAGGACTTACAATATGAGTGTAGATAAAGGATGTTATTCTGTGGAAAATGGACCGCGCGCCTTCATAATATATTACAATACTCTTTGCCGCGCGCTGGTCACCACACAGGATGCCACATGCGCTGGCTGCGCTGCGTCCTACCTTCCAGCAACCAGCAAACGAGCGGGAGCGGCGGCGGACGCCCGGTAGCGCCTCAAGGTTTCTAAATACAGTTGTCTCGGCGCCCAAAACGATTTCTCTCCATTCCATTTAGCGTCGAGACACTCGGACCTTGGGGCAAGGGTGCGCTTGGGCTCCACCAGAGGCAACAGGTGACCCATGCGCAGGGTTGCTCTCGCAATACAGCGTGGGAATGCTGCCTGCGTGATGGGCATCCTGCCAAGGCCAAGAGCCCCAGTTTGGTAAGTTTTAAGGAGTATACCTATTTAATTTTATGTCTTAGTTTAGTTTTACCTACTTTATTTTAATAATTGTTTTAGTTTTATAAGTTCATTAATCCTATACTTATTAGGTTTTATTAGTTTAGCAATAATAAACATTAAAAGGCTAAGTAGTATTCAGACTACCAGTTTAACCATTATTTTTGCAACTATAACACCTAAACGTTGTGTTGTTTGTAGGATATAATATTAATACTACAAGAAATGGTCTTAAAAACTTTATAAGCATAACAATAAAATAATACTTAATACTCATTTACACCTCAGGGCCGTAGCCATAGTGGAAGGTGTACGCAAAAAAAACCCGCAAATTAATGTACAGTTTAGCTTTTTGGCACACGCATACTAGAGAGATCAAAACAAATCTTTTGACCCGCAGCCTCTAAAAAAACTCTCTTAGAAGGGGAGTGCCGAATCATATTATTTTTGTATGGGTATTTTATTTTCAGAAACCAATCACGTGTGGTATCATATGAAAGGGCTTTTTAAGACGATTCTTAAAATATACAACATCATTACATTTTAGCCATTTTTTTAAATTAAAACAAATGTAATTTTCAAAACATACCAAGTTTAGGCTCCTCCAGATACAATTTAGCTATTTTTTTGTAAAATATACCACAAATGATACTTCATTTCATATCAATCATATCTAACCCCAAGAAAGCAATTTTGAAAATACTTTTCCTTTAGATTTTTTTTTTAATTTTTCTTAAATATAAAACCACACGTGATTGAATTCTGAAAAAAAAATCCCATACAAAAAAAAATGACTCAGCACTACCCTCCTAAGGGATTTTATTTAAGGAACTGCGGGTTAAAGTTTTTGTTTTGACCTCAGTATGCGTGTGCCAAATGGCTAAAGGCTTGGCCTAACAGACGGCATGACGCAGCGCCGCGTCCGTGCCGCGTGACGCCGACGCGCTGTTCAAACAGGGCGCGCGCGGATCGCGCCGGTCTCGCGCTCTCAACAGTCTCAACACGCCCTCATCGAGCGCGCGAACGCGGCGCGGGCGGAGGGTCGCTCATTCCTTCCGAAGCACAGAATAACTAATAGTACTACCGTACTAAAAATTCACTCCTTTACAAAAGTCAGATTTAGGTATAAAATTATACCTATACTCGCCGCCTGCAAGCAAAATTGAAACTTATAACCGCGCACGAACCGTGAATCTTCTTTGCGCGCCGCAGTTTTATGACCGAGCTGTGAGCGTCGGCACGGGGCTGTCACTTGACAAGTTTTTGTACCTATATCTACTGATTTATTATTTTTAAGATAAGTAGGAATTACAAACGTTGATTCTGTAAACATGAATTTTTTATCCGGAGATAGAAATTTTTATAGAGATTATGTCTGATTGTCACGGAAGTAGGTATGCCACGGCCATATTCCTTTGAAAATATGTCGGCCAGTTCCTAATATTGTTTCTGGGCAACCAATTTTCAATTAATTAAGGATGTTTATTTTAACAATTACCAAGTAAGGAGTTCGGGACCTTTCAATATCGTCCGGAATTTAAAAATGTTATTTCTGCTTCCTTGTTCCTCCATTTATTCAGACATCCATAAAGACATCTTTTATACGGATTAGATCGAGATTTAGGTTTCGAAGCCATTGTGTATTTTCAATTTTGCGCGAGCGCCACGTGACACGACTATCGTGCGAGCCGAGCGGCAGCCCACTGCCCTACGCCTGCTCGGGAGGCGCGCCGGCCAAATGTACCTAAACTGCGTAGTGAAACCCCCCTGGCCATAGCTCAATGTTTGTTTGTTGTTCGAAGGGAACAATATATTGGTACGCTCGCACTACGCACCGCGCGCTGCCTAACGTCCGACTAATGTGACCCAGCGTAGCACAGCGTGCCGCCGCGTCCGCTCCGCGCAGCGCTGCGTCCGCGCCGCGTGGACGCAAGGGGCCGCGCGGGTCGGGGTGCGGCGCTGCGTCTCGCCGTCTGTTTGGCCAAGCCTTAAACTGTACATCGATTTGCGGTTTTTCTTTGAAATAGGGCTAGTACACTATCCACAGAGGCTCACATTGTAGATCTTTCATTGGATACTTGATTCTTGAATTCGTTCATTAAGTACCTAAAGTAGATATCTATAGCATACTAAGATGTGTACATCAACAATACAAAGTAGGCAAATATTAAAACACACTGGATTCAGTTTGTTGTAACTAACACAGTTACAGTTATGCTAGCCTTTGCTAAATACTTAAAAAGGCATTAGTCAGACCTCATAACTAACTTATAAATACCTAGTGTCCAACCGAAGTTTCGGTTACGGCCAGTTTCGGCTAAAGGTTCGGTTTCGCCCAAAAAACGGCCGAACCTTTCAGCCGCGCCGAAACTTTCAATGTTGTACTTAAATAACTCCATTTCAAAACAATTTTAATGCAAGCATTAGTTGCAACCTTAGAAATTAATCATATGTGGACGAATTTAGTGAAAGGTCCCACTTTGTCATTACACAAAGAGACTTTATTCTTTCACTGATAGATAGCGTATATTGTGTAGTTTTAAGAAGTACTAACAACTCCATAATCACAAAGTGGGACATTTTCTGCTGCACTGAACTGACACAATTCTCCGCTTATCTGGAGGAAAACTATTAGAAAATGCTGTTTTGTACAAAATGTGTTGAATTGATAAATTAATGTTGCTAAAATACTGATTAGGAAAACATGTTTCTCTATTATTATCTTTCTTGTAATAAACTGTTTTCATATTCATATAACATCAGTGTATCCCCAGCATTTGTTGATTAAATAGGTCAAGAAAGCAAGTGCTAAATATTGAAACTAGTCACAAGAACATACATATATGAAATCTTAGCAACAACTAGTGTTTTAGCTGGCATGGCTTCTAAATTTGAGAATGAGAAGATGACTTTAACACTTTCCCCGCCATCGACTTGATATAAAGTCCGAACATTTCGTGCCCCACACGCCACAACATCATATCAAGTCGAGAGCTTGGACCCTACGTACTGGTAGATAAGGTTTATTTTCGCTGTCTTGCAAAAACCTTTGGCGTGTGAGACACGTCAGTTTTTTTTTTATGTAGCGCCGAAAAGGAAGCAACAGATTGTAAAATTCATTTCTATACTTTAACATTATGTTCATTGGTTGGTGCTATGTTTAAAGTGCAATCAGTAATTAATGTTTATGCACTGGAGTGCAGATATAAATCTCCCCAATTTACTTCTTGTGAACATTAGGGGTGGTAGACTGGAATACTGATGAGGCTGACATGAGATTCTCGATATACTGCCCCAAGACTTGGTTTTCAGATCGCAGCTTCAAATTCTCTTCCTTTACAGAGTCCACTCGTTGTGACAGATCTGGGAATAAAATATATACATATTAAAATTAATGAAATATCATATTGATATACTTTTTCTTTTAACAAGACTTACTTCTTAACATTTCATTATGCTTGGAAACCGGTATTTGCTCCATACTAAAATACCTTTTTCTTTCTGTTCTATTCCTTCTTTTGGTTACTATTTCATATTTAATTGAACAATCTTGTAATATGAAGTAATTATCTATATGCAATATGGATTTCTACATAAAAATAATAGAATAATCAAATATATTGGGCTATTTCAGGATTTTTAGTAAAAACCAGTTTAGAGCCCCGTCTTCAGCTGACAGGCAGAGGAGAAGGCAAGGCAAATTAACCACAATTGTGACACTTTTTCAGAAACGGTACCATTTGGAGGTCGGGACTTACGCTGTTATTGCTCGCCATACAATATTGAATCTGTGCAACATAAGCGCCTTCTGCCAAACGGTACCTTTACCAATTTACTCACATAATTATAGTTTACCATGTAGTTTCACTAATATGTACGAGTATTAGTAATGGGTAATCTTACAACAATAAAGTAATTAGTCATACCATCTAAAGTGTTCTGTAGCTCCAACACTTGGGATATCAAACGCGCCTTTTCTTCCTGCTCATCTAGCCCCGAGTCGGGCTCAAAGCTCTGGGGCCCATTCAGCCCAGGGCTAGAGGAACCGCCAGTGTACGAACTAGGCAATGAGTCCATTGAACGACCATGATCTAAATGATTGTTTTCTACGTCGTCTGTAATAATCACTTGCGGATCATCATCAGCTAATGGAATGTTATCGTCGTTACACTTCTGCACTATTGACGACATTTTTGTTGTGAGGGTTGATTTGTTTTGTATAGTAAGTTTTTTTATTTACATAAATACAATAAAAAGTGCAACGTCTGCTAAAAATCAATAAGGATTTCGTTCTGATCTGAAGTCAAGTTTGAAGTTTGACAATTGACAGTGACGTGACGACAGAGACAGAACAAAGGTCTGTTCATAAATGGCAAAGCTTTAAAAAGACTGTGAAAACTTTCACCGAATTAAACTATAATTAATTAAAGACTAAAATTTTTCTCGTTGTTCAATGAAGTAACGTATGATTGGCTACTTTATTTAATCTTATTTTGGGAAAAAATGATTTTATCTACACTTATATTGTAAGTTCTCTAAAACGTGTTCGAAAACGGTAGGCAATGGCTAGCATTACCACGACCGATTTTACTATGATAAGCTTTTTATCCGTAGCAGTAACGTAATTTTAACTTTTCATGCTCAATTATTGATGTGCTATGAGTTTTGATAACATAATGTACACCTGCACCCTCCCGGAGATCCGCCGACATCCCGACACGCGCCCGCGCGACCGCCGACACAATCGAGTTGGCCATGGTGGCGGTGCAATGGCGGCCATTCTATGGCCAAATAAGGCATTTAGAATAAATAATATGAGTGTAGATAAAGCAGTGTATGCAACTGTACGTAATTAGCATAGCTGGGCACCGTTAATCAAATAGTTAACTTCGTTAATCGTTAATCCGCTACAAAAAAAGTTAGCTTCGTTAAACGTTAAAGCGTTACATTTCGGAAGAATTAACGCAAGTTAACGTTAATCGTTCATCCGTTAATATGTGTAAAATTGCATTTTTATATCTTTACATTAGTGAACTTATAAAACCTGTTGGTTAAGGTTCTGGAAGTTAACAGGATATGAACAAAACAAAATACTTGTATAATTCAAATGTGTAATTTAATCGTCTAACATAAGGTTAAGGTGCATATTCCCCTTCATGAACATTAACATGTTGAAGTTCTCGTCTGAAAGCGAGGCTCGTTTTGGTCTCGCTAAGTAATGAAATGATCAAACGAAACAAATCTCTTCGCAGTTTTCTCACTCGCACGCGCCGGCAAAATATATCTAGTTTTGTTTTTGTTTCACTCGCTGCCACGCGCCGCCCGGCACTTGTCGTTCGTTTCATACTTGTCTGAACCTGTTTTTCGCGCCGCGCCGCGGTGCCGTGCGGTAAATAGTAGGCATTGGTTTAACGATTAACGGACTTCTGCATATTAACGGAAGTTAACGTGTCCGTTAACATTTTTAAAAGTTAACTTAAAAGTTAATCCGTTAATCAAAATGTTAACTTCGTTAATTAACGGATTAACGAGTTAATGCCCAGCTATGGTAATTAGACCTTAAAACACTCATTTCATAAAACCACACTCATGTTTTAAGGACCCTTATTAGTTATTACGTAACAGTTACATAAACTACTATGTAGCGTTTTCCTATAATTTCAAACATTTTCGAACGTACAATTTTATTATTCCAGTTACAAGTTTGAACGCTGTAAATAAGTAGGTGTATAAAACAGAACACTACAACTTCTCTGTGGTAAAATAAAAATATTAAAATGTCAATACTGTCAAATTAAAGTTCTAATGTAATGAAATGTCAAAAATATAAAACTTGTGCTGAATATATTTTAATTTAAGAAGAATTTTAATATAATTGCTAGTGTATAGTTAAATCGCATTTAAAATAAGTTCAGTATGGCTCTTGCCATTAGAAAATCAACAGCTGATTTATTCATCGCAGCCAAATGGCTTGCTCGAAGAGGTTATTATCAAGTAACGAATTATCTACTAGTTACTATTTTATCTATTACTTAATTTGTTTTATTTTTGCACCCTATTAATTCTTTCGTAGACTGCCGTTTCCTATCAAGCCTTCCAGAAAAGGCAGAAGCGGCTCAAGAAGATCAACCAAGGAGAACAGGACGGAAATCTGGAAACCGAAATGCGGCTTTAGAATTCCGTCACGCATATCCTGAATTTTTGCCCGATCCTAATCCTAAATGGAGAAACAGTTTACGGGAGAAGTTGGAGAGAGCTGATATGTTGAAAAGGAGAAATCAGATTGATATTCCAGAGTTTTATGTTGGTGTGTAACCAAAATACAGCTTTGAAACAGATTCTACTTTAACATTTTAATGTTCGCATATATTACTTAACTAGCTTTTAAGTACTAAAAAAGGAGGTTCTCAGTTAGACTCGTATGTTTGTATGTAGGAATGTATGTTTGTCCGCGATCATCTTGCGTTTCGCTGAACTGATTTAGAAGCGGTTTTCGGAAAAGTATTCGTTACATTCTGGAGGTTTCGGTGTACCACCATTGATTTTCGAGATAAAAACTGTCCCATGTCGTTTCCCGGTACACAAACTACCTCTATACCAAGTTTCATCTAAATTGGTTCAACATTTAAAATATTATAAGGAGCCTACATACCACATTTGGAATCTCTAGAACCAGCGGTTTGGGCTGTGCGTTGATATGTCAGTCAGTTTCTTCTTTTATATATTTAGAAGAAGATTGCAATTTGGCAAAAATACTTTCAAGAATTTTCATGTCCACAATATTAAATTTCAAAATCGATGCCATTTTCTTAATTAACGTCCCTAAAAATCACAAAAACGACACCCATATGGATATTTAGACATTTCAACCCCATTGTACCCTAACAGGGGAGATGGTATTTCACGTCCGCCACGTCGGATTTTAAAATCGTTGTTGTTTTCGTAATCAGCAACCCGATAAACCATAGAAACAATACCCATGTTGATTTTCAGACTTTTTGACCACATTTCCCCCTTTTAGGGGTTGAATTCTCAAAAAACCTGCAACATGTATTTACTCATTTATTGTTAGGAATACTTCTGTGAAGTTTCGAATATAATAGACTAACTAATCTTGTTTCCCCATACAAACTTTGGACCCCCATTTCACCCCCTTAGGGGATGAATTTTGAAAAATCCTTTCTTAGTGCACCCCTAGACCTTATAAGGAACCTATGTGGCAAATTTGGAATCTCTAGAACCAGCGGTTTGGACTGTGCGTTGATAGATCACTATGTCAGTCAGTCATTCAGTCACCTTTGAGTCATATACAGGGTGGAAAGATAAGTCGGGCCCTGGAGGAAAACTACCTTAAAACGTTGAGATAGCTCAATTCACTGAAAGGAAACATTCTTTAATTTCTTTAAAGGGACATAACTGCATTTACAAATTTTTGGAAAAGAGTACAGTTTTCAAAAAAAGTATTTATTTTGTAATTTTTGCCATAAATAATTTTTATGACAATTGATGCCAATCGATCCTGTTTCCAACGAGGATAAAAACTTCTAAATACCAACCAAGTTTAGGGCACAAGAGAACCCATAAATAATAATAATAATATTTCTCATACAATTAGTATGGAAAAAGTGAAAATTAAGAAAAAAACTGTGAATGCAGTTTTAATTTTTGTAGGAAAAATAAAAGAATGTTTCCTTTGAGCGAATTGAGCTATCTCAAGGTTTTAAGGTAGTTTCCCTCCAGGGCCCGACTTATCTTTCCACTCTGTATATATATAGATTGACTTTACTTAATTTACTTAGACTTCCTGTGTGTTTTCAGGCTCTATTTTAGCTGTGACTATAACAGATCCTCATGCTCAGGGCAAGATCAACAGGTTTGTGGGCATCTGTATTGAAAGGAAAGGCTGCGGCTTGAGGGCAGAATTTATTCTTAGGAATGTTGTAGATCATCAGGGAATAGAGGTGAACAAAGATCTCTTAATATATCAATCACTGCAACACTAATACTGTACAGAATTAATTCTTATTCGTCTTATCATGTCAACAAACACTTCTTAAAGAGATTATAACATTTTTCTCTGGAATCGTTATTTAAAATGTTGTTATATAGGTACTTAAAGAAACTCAAGAAGTATTGAATTCAAGCAAATGTTAGATGAAACATATAATTTCTATTCTAATAAAACTATCTTTACTAATTGAAGTAAGTTGTTACAAATAATCTAAAAAATAAAATAAAATTACAATGTCTTGATTGACACACATTTGTGTATATACATTATAAGAGATGAATTCTTTGTATAACGATAAAAGTTAGTACTTACATAATGTAAAATAATATAATATTTGGATGCTTAGATGTAAATATGAATTTACTAATTAAAAACTATATCCTCATTCATTAACTACGATCATCCTCTAGTTGTAGTAAAACTTGCCATTTCCAATTCATTTGCATTCAACTTGCATTGTATTATTTTTCAGGTGCGCTATGAGCTATATGACCCCACCATTCAAAAGATCCAAGTGCTGCGTTTAGAGAAGCGTCTTGACGATAAGCTTCTGTACTTGAGGGATGCTCTACCGGAGTACAGCACTTTCCCAACTGACATGGACCCGGAGATTCTGCCTGAAGGGACTCCCATACCTATCAACCCTGTTCAGGTAAATATTAATTATAATGAGAATAAGAATATAATATGAATAATCTTGAATGACTTTAAACTAATACAAGTATAAGTAATATTTGCACAGTACGCTAATAGCTTAAGAGATACTTATTTATGTATTAGGTTTGAAACTTGAAAAACAATATTCTTAAGGCCGGGTGCAGACAGAAGGCAGTCAAGAGAGTTCTGCGTTCGCATTCCATATAAATCCAAAGATACGCGAACGCAACTCTGGTGACCACCTTCTGTGTGTTTGGGCTCTTAGGTTTATGAAAGTTAATTTTTCTTAACAATTGTGAATTCTAAATCTTAATATTTAGAAAATGTTGAATGAAATAAATCTAGAGACAAAAACAGTTGGAACATATTTTATGAGAGAATGGAAGTAAAAAAACAGTGTGTTTTTATCATTGTTTACTTTTAACTTGATGGCTTTTCTTCAACATTAGTAAGTAAGTCAAGGTTTAAAACAGGGATCGTTACCGGTATTACTAAAAATCGAAATAGCGCCAGAGTTTCGCAATGTGTACGTGATATTGTGAAATGTGATTTAGGTAAACGTAATAAATTATCAGATTATCCGAATAATATTCAAAAATATTCATTAACATTAACAAAGATACGGAAATTGAATACCGGTTAATTTGTATGAAAATAATACCGGTATACAATCCCTGCTTTAAAAAAACCTAATGTCATAATTATACATATTTGGTCTTATTTCATTTTATTTTTATTTCATAGGAAAACTTACAGCTTGGGTAACAAGATAGGCAGTAATGTAGAAACAGTGAGCCAATTAAAAGTTTCCACAGGTAGAAACTGTGTAAAATAAATAGCTTGTGCATATTCTAATGCCAGTACTTACTTAGGCTTTATTATTTTCTCAGGTGAAGTTGAAACCAAGACCGTGGCTTGAAAGATGGGAGAGGCAAGATCTTAAGGGAGTGTCTAACATTGAAGAATATTTAAAGGAAAAAGACAGAGTTAGGCGTGAACTGAGAAAGACTCCATGGGAGAAATATGATTTGATGAAGCAATATAGGTACCTACTTTTTGATTATTAACCCTTTGAACGCCAAGAACCCCTTAGAAAGAGGTCTTGGTGTCGTCGTGTCCACCATGCCAACAACCCATTAAGGGGTCGGAGTAATTTAAAGGTGTACTTTGTGTAAAATTAATTGTTCTGCATGTGAATGTGAATGAATCTATTTTGAATTGTTCTGCACAGGACTACGAGATTCGTCTTTTTTGATAACATAACAGTGCTTGGCGTGTGAGTGATCACTTCATTCAAATATGAAAGTGTTAAAAAGTTAAACATGCACTTCTTTTTTAATATTCGGGCCATTCCACGTGAATTCAACAAATTCGAATTAAAAAGTGTGCCGCATGATTTTTGATTTGGATAAAAAAAATTGAGGATATACTATAGTGCTGAACCACAATCATTTATTTCTTTATTTTTTATTTCTGAGATTTTCCCATTCGAATAGTTGGGTCAAATTCCTGCTTGTACATAATTAGGTCTAACTTTTTTTTTTGAAAAGGTAAGGAGATAATTATTAATTCGTTTGATTAAGTAAGAAATATGGATATAATAAATGATGACAAAAGTTATCTGGATTAACTAAAAACAATATGGTGTCCACCTGAAATGTACGCATAACTGGTAAATTTTTGCATTTTTTTTTTTTTTTTGCGTCATCCCTGACGTTTATTAAGGATAACTTTTTTCTGAAGTATAAAGTACTTGTTTTGTTCATTCTGTAAAATAAATATTATCGTTTTAGAATAATAACTTCTAACTGAAAAACAGTCGTGAAAATTGAGAATTTCTAAAAATGCTCATGTTTGACCCCCAAAAAACCCATGTGGAAGAAAAAAATAAATTTTCATTTTATCCAGAAAATATGTTCAAGATCTTTGTTATCAGATTCAGTTACAAAAGTTTTGTTATTTTTGCTTGTTTAAGAAATATATTTTTTCTAAAGTACTACTTTTCACAGAAATAGATACAAACATTTTTGTGGTATAAATGAATAAAAATGGGATCTTAATCGATCATATGGTTATTATTCATATTTTTTATGTTGAAATAAATCTTTTGAAATGTCATAAACTTATTTTGTAAATTTAATGTGGGTAGAAAACTCGACTGCACTGTTACCTGACAAGAATTGTAAACCACTTGCGAATGTTTCTTAATTTAGCCGTGTAATGAATAACCGATGCCTTTCGGAGTGTTTACACGCCTTATTTGCATTACATTGCTAAAATATGAATATAGGCAAATGAGCCAACAATCCTTATCAAAGTTATTATGAGACCGTACTTACTCGTAGGGGATAATGAAGTGGTGAAAACTATTTGTACCTAGGAAGTGCTTGTGTTGTGTCTTCTCTTCATGAATATTCGTTGTATATCACTGATAAGAAGTTAAGTTTTTATTCAGTTTTCATCTTCAAAATTCAGTTATTTCGACAATGGAGTCTTGTTCAGTTGGAATGTTTGAAGGAGAAGATTATTTTAGTAATGGTGCAGCTGCACAATATAAGAACAAAAATTGCCCTTATAATCCTTTTTGTAAACTTGTGTCATCATTATGATGTGATGACTTCGGGCAATAAAAGCAGAGTGGAACTTTTTTGCAACCTCTCACGGCAAATCACCTTGTGATGGTGCTGGCGGCACGATTAAGCGGTTAGTAAGAAAAGCTAGTCTGCAACGCACTACAGGTAGTGATAACATTTTATCCCCTGAAGTTATGTACGAGTTCTGTATAAACAAAATTCTTGGAATCAAGTTCTTTTTCGTCTCAAAATCAGATGTCGATGTATCAGAGCGATTTAAAAATATGAGAACCATAAAAAATACACGTTCCTATCATAGTTTCGTTCCCATTTCTCAAAATGAATAAAAAGTGCGACGTTATTCTACTTCAGAAAATTTCGAAGTAGCAAAAGTTTGCAAGTAATGTTTATTTTTCTTTTTATATAAATATAATTTAATTTAGTGCATTTGAACCGTCTGGCTTTTATTTATTGAATTTTCATAATTTGCCATACATCCAAAAGTTATAATCATAAATGTTTTAATCTGCATTGTATCAATACAATGAGAGATTAATGCACGAAATAAGCAGATAAAAAAAAACATATTTCCAAAAATAGGAAGAATAACAAAACTTTTTAAACTGAATCTAATTAAAGAAGACATCGACTATATTTTCTGAATAAATTCAATTTTTAATTTTTTCTTCCACATGGATTTTTTGGGGGTCAAACATGAGCATTTTTTGAAATTCTCAATTTTCAGTAATATTTTTCTGTTAGAAGTTATTACTCTAACAAGATAATATTTATTTTAGATAACGAACAGAGCAAATACTTTATATTTCAGAAAAAAAATATCCTTGATATGCAACAGAGTTGGCACAAAAAAAAATTAAAATTGCAAAAAATTACCAATTGACGTGAACATTTTGGATGGACACCATTTTGTTTGTAGTTGACATAGATTATTTTAATCATACAATATCAAATGCACAGCTCCTAATCAAACACAGCAACAGTTATTTCGTTATCTGTTCTAAAAAAAAAGTTAGAGCAGATTATATACAAGCAGGAATTTGTCCTCCCAATTAACTTCGAATGGAATCAGCTCGAAAATTAAAAGATAAAAAAATTACTAGCGGTGGTTTAGCACTTCTCCCACCATAAAGCATATCCTCAATTATTTTTTTTTCAAATCAAATCATGCGGCACACTCGATTTGTTGAATTCACGTGGAATGGCCCATTCGCAATTATATAAAATATGTGTTTTATTTTACAGAAAAACTATCCCTGAAGAAGACCAAAGCGAAATATGGAGTGAAGTTTACAATCAACTGCATCAGCTACAGATAACACGCAAAAAGACTTATAGAAAACGCACACTTAGCGCACCTAAACCGCAGCTTGGATAACTGTTATGTATGAAACTTAGTTTATAGATATAAAATGAATAAAGGAATACAAATAATTTGTCACATTTTATTTGTCTTCTTTAAAATATAATATAACTAGCTTTTGCCCGCGGCTTCGCTCGCGTTAAATTCGAGGTAACAAACCATACAAACTTCCCCCATTTTAGGGAAGTAGGGGGTTAGAAAGAGACAAAAAGTAGCCTATGTCACTCTCCATCCCTTCAACTATCTCCACTTAAAAAATCACGTCAATTCCTCGCCCAGTTTTGCCGTGAAAGACGGACAAACAAACAAACACACACATACACTTTCCCATTTATAATATTAGTATGGAAGTATGGATAATACGCAATGGCCAGTAAGTGCAGAATAGAAAGTTTTCAAACATGCGGTATATTCGACTTACAAATTAATATTTCCGTTTTTCAACTCATTTTAAGATTTCCAAGAAGGAGGTTTTCGAAGACAGCTGGACCGATTTGGAAAATTCTTTTTTATTTGAAAGAGTATCGTTTAAAGCCCTGTTACACTTGTTCTAGTCAGCATCCTAAATGATTTAGTTTCTAAATTTAGTCAAGTCTAACGGCATTTAGCAAGTAAATATACTTTGAAAACTAGTTAGGATCCTAATTAGGATGCTAGTTAGCACACTAAAAAAAGTTAAGTGTAACGGGCCTCTTATAGTTTATACCATTGCCATCAGGTCAGGATTTGATGATGGGATCCTGGAGAAATCGAGGGAACTCTTCAAATATTGTGCCTATAATATTTGTGGAGTTCCCTCTAGTGATTTTAGTATTTTTTACAGTGGCTCGGGCATTTGCTTTGGGAAAGGTGGAGGCTAAGTGAAGTCGGTTCGTATTTGTTTAAAATAATGAGTAAATAAAAAATATACTATAGGTCAGTGGTTTAAAATTATTTCTTGTGTTATCCGCATACGAACGTCAAAATAATATAGCTAGTGGCAACACCTTTTGCGCGTTTCGATCGTGCTGAACGTAAATGGTATTGAATGTTATGCACTATATATAACAAAGAATGTAATACACACACTCACTCACAACCTACGCCTATTCTGTTACATATAATAATTATATTCTTGGATTTGTTAAAGAACTGTTTGTTTCGGTTTTTCATTTTACAAAACAAGAAACAACGCGTTCTTTAACGAAGAGTAACTAAACGCAACACTGTTACGTCAAATAGTATCAGAAGAAATCCAATAGATGTCGATACTATTAAATATATTGTTCGTTTTCGTTGGATTGCATGCAACATGCAAGTTTACAAGTAAAGTTTGCTGTTGTTGCGTGCGTGACGTGCGGCGTTAAGCTAAGGAAGTTCATTCGTTGCACTTGGATGCACCTAACATATGATACTCCAATTGTAATAAAAGAGTATCCAATAAGTTATTGAAGGAACATGAAAACTTAAGTTTCTTTAGTTACTAGTGAAGTGTAAGTGTTGCTTAAGTTGAATCCGGAGTTGCAATTATTGTTCACTTGTCGCCGGGTAAGTAATTGTTTATACACTGTACATTTTGCTGCACTTTAAAAGTTAGTGCATAATTGTAGTACTACTTTTTTATTCCGTTGGTTCATAAAATTAAGTTTATGCCGTAAAGTGGATGAATTTTGCAAGATTCACGTACGTATTTGGGATCTCGTGTCATAAAATTTGCAACCGCATTTTATCCTTGATTTATTGATTATGCGTCACTGTTACCGGCCACTACGTGACCACCGTTATGTTCACGCCTTTTGAGTATACTTAATTTAAGTCATAACTGGTTTTTCTTGATGTTTAAGCTAATATTTATTTGTACAGATTTTATGACAGTTCCTAGGTAGGTAAACAATTTGCTCTGTTTGGAGCAACCCGGGTCATGTGAAGCTTTTCTAAGAACCAACTTCTAAAATAACAAATAACTAAATGTAGTAAGACATTTTTATCTTTACAGCATGCCAGAAAACCAAGTCACTGAAACTAGAACCTCAAAACCTGGGCCATAACTCCTGACTGCGCCATCCTGTCCTATCCACATTATCCTTTCTGTTATTTTATGATATAAAATAGCATTAAATTGTGAATAACTCACAATCAATATATGTAAATATTTTGCTTCCTTCTATTAAAAAAAAAAGGAATTTTTCACTACACTCAAGATAATTTTAACTTGCATCCTAAGTTAAAATTATCTTGAGTGTTTGTTTATCTTTGGGTAAAAATAATTTTGCTTGAAATAATTAAATTAAATTTAAAAAAAAATTAGCGCTATTTTGTTAGTTGTATGTAAAAAGCGGAACCAAATTTGTACCCTGCGGGTAAAAAAAGTAAGTAATAAAGAATGTAAAAAATTTTTTTAATGTTAAGAGTAAACACTTGAATATATTTCTATCTAAGTTAATCTGACCATGTTATTCTTGTTTTCCTCCTTATAAAAGAGTTCCTTATTCTGTCTTGCCTTCTGATTCCTAGCATGCTTCGTTCCATTGCCCTTTGGCAGTATTTTAACATATTCCTGTGCCGTTTCTGTTAGGCATGGCAGAATGCAAGTATGAAAGGCTTTCTGTTTGGTACCTATGCTGAGCTTTGTTGACATCATGACCTCCTTTAGGGACTAGTACTTTTTCCACCTATTGGCTATGTTTCTTTACTTCTTTAGTTTAGGATTGTATATGCTATTGATTCACTGAAAAGAGCGCTTGTACAAAATAAAACAGAAATGAAGAATGAAAAATGTTTGATTCAATAAGTTGAACTTATTTTTGTATGTTGTCATCTATCCAACCTAGATTGTTGCCAACATCATTGTTTCCTGAATATTAATTGAATAGAATAGCCCTTTTATTTTACTTTCAGTTCTGTCTTTAAGACACTGTTCTGTTTTTAACAATTTTGAATTGAATGCATTCATTTTGTTTTGTGGCGATAAAGATGTTCAAAACTTTTTTAATGTGGTCCAATAGGCATTAAACTATCAAAAATAAACAATTTTGTTTACAAGGTAACGCTTATTGGGGCATTATCATGTAACATGTTCTATCGTGTGTATCGAATTCTGCATATTCTTTGCAATCTTTGCATATAAAGTTAAAACAGAGGGGGGGGGGGGGGGGGGGGGGGGCAATGCTGTATCTTCAAATATGAATGCCCATCTTACAAGCGGCTCGAAAAGGTAAGAAAATAAAGTAAATGGGCATTTAATAATAAGATCACCTGTTACACAATGATTATTATATATCATATCATAGCTGTTACATTCATCTGTAGGTATTTGATTTTATTCTGAAATGTTTTCATTTATTATTATTATTATTATTTATGTGTGCAATAAAGAGTATTTTATTTACCAAATACCCCCTAACGCAAGAAGAGGGCTGTTATAACTTCGATTGCTGTATGTGTGTTTGTCTGTGTATCTGTTTGTGGCACCGGAGTGCTAAAACGGTTGAACTAATTTAAATGCAGATTTTTTTTGACAGGTTTTCTAGCAAGTGATTTTAGACATTTTTTATCAAAATAGGTTCAGCTATTTCGTGGGTTTTCTTAAAGTTTTAATTTGTAATTATTTATTTTGTATTGTAATTTCGTCATAGAAAGAACCTTAGGGCGCGGTCGTTGACCGATAATCCCACCGGCAGGCAGGCAGTGTGCTATCACTATCAGGAAATAGACCGACCCGGCCCTTCTTTTGGAAGTGACGCGGAAATATATCTACTTATCCGAATGCACTATGTTTTGACACGCAAATCAACACACACCTACACCTATTTATTCGGAAGATGTAATATTTATTTACCTACTCATGCATTAGTACGTATTATTATTATCATGGCGTAGTTGAAAGTTTAGTAAAGCTTCAAGTTTGATTGGACTCATGACGGTACCACCTCAGGGAAGAATGAATTTTTTTGTTTAGGGGGGGAAAATGCGTTACGCATACCACTCGAGTGCGGGGGGTGGCCCGAGTGGTTATGTGGGACTCCCGTCTAGGCTAATGAGGCCCACGGTGTACACTAAAACCCCCCTCGGTTTTTAGTGTATTTTAGTGTACACCTTGCCACGGCCTCCATCCTGCGGTGTGACTAGAGACTTATTCTGTTTAATAATTTGGTACAATACATTTTCGCAGCATGGCTTGAGCTCTTACGCGAACCTACCCCGAGCCTTATTTAGAAACACTTCTCTGTGTTTAGAAACTTAGTTTTTTTGAAGACTAGCTGTAAATATAAAAAGTTTACCGAGCTGTCAATTAATTGAGTCAAGTCTACAAAATTAGGAGAACTCGAGTCTTTTACAACACTACACTACTTTTGGCTACGTCCTCGTTCATATGTGACGTTTTGAAGTCAAAGGTACATCATTCTCGGTTGTCAATAAGGCATTACTGCCTTAAAAAATCACTTAGAAATAAATTCAATTAACAACCGAAAATTATGTACCTTAGACTTGAAAACGTCACATACATTCGTGATACATTTACTACTATTTACTTTCTTATACGCACTGTTTGTTGTTTGTTACTCACTCCATTAGTCCCGTTTATGTTTGCTACGAAACAAATCTGTAAAATTTTATAGTCCTCTGCCATAAACGAAATCTCGTGCCGTAAAAAGCCGCTTCCATTGCGTACGGCAGCAAGTAGTTTAAGTACGGAAATAGTATGTCATGTTTTGATGAAGCACCTCACACGTGCCGGCTTTCCAAACCGGAAGGCGATAAAACTGGCAGTATAAAAAGATATGATATACATAGGATAATGTAGCTTGCGACCAAGACAGAGTGGGTATCAAAAAGAGCAGTGTCCAAAATTCTGTGTTTTAAACGGTCAGATCTCCATATCTGACTGTTTATTTTGTAATTTAGGAGATGACAGTTTTTGCGACTATAAGATTAAGTGCCTATGGTGAGTTCCCTCCAGCAGGGATTACCGATATCTAGGCACCTATAATACCTATAACTAAAAATCGGAATAGCATTCTCAATCTCTAATGTAATTTAGATATGGACATAATATTGTCTTCGGTAGCCGCGATAGTTATTCATGAAATAAAACAATTATAAACGGATTTTATCGCGTGTACTGAGCTTAAATTACATCCCGACGTTTCGAACACTTTACAGCGTTCGTGGTCAACGGGTCGACCGAGGAAAAATATACAATTACCTCCGTTCAAAAACTATCACAATATGCAAACCTACCCACATATTAAATATTAAACAAATTTGTGTTTGCACATGCCAGAGGGGCCTTTATAAAAAACAAATTATTTATTATTACAAAACAAACTATTAAACATATTATTAAACAAATTATTTTTATTATTATGAATTATTATTTTTTATTTTTAAAATTTTAAATTAGTATTAAATTATTATTAGTGTCCACACTGTCCACCATTATGGTCTCACAGTCCTATGTCTAGCTTGCTCCTTAAACAAACTGGATCCCAAGCTGGTGGTACCGAAAAACCATCCTCTCTGTTGAAATTTGGATATTTTTTAATCTCGATTGCCTCTCGCAACATCCGGGGAATGTATCGTTTCTCCTTGACGAGGATATGACGTTGCTTCGTGCCAAATTTCAAGTTTCTGAGTTCACGGGAAGTACCCCGTAGGTTTTGCGAGTGCCGAAAAACTCTAAAATTTGCAGCATAAACGACTGTATCTTTTGATTGCGTTGGCTTTTAAGTTAGATTTTTTCACAGCTCCAAGGGACAATAGACCTGAGTATTTGATATAAATTTCAGCTTGATACCTCCACGCGTTATTGAGAAAAATGGTCTTGACAGACAGACAGACAGACAGACGGACAACAAAGTGATCCTATAAGGGTTCCGTTTTTTCCTTTCGAGGTACGGAACCCTAAAAACGCTGAAATTACTTTTATTGTTAGGGTTCCGTAGCCAAATGGCAAAAAACGGAACCCTTATGGATTCGTCATGTCTGTCTGTCTGTCTGTCCGTCCGTATGTCACAGGCATTTTACTCGGAAACTATACGACGTATCTGAATAAAATTTACACATAAGGTGTATTTTGTATGCAGCTACTTAGTTATGTAGTTAAATTAAAAAAAAAAAAATTTTAGGGGGCGCTCCATACAGGTAACTAAATTTAAAAAAAATTTTTTTACCAAATATCAACATGTGACACATCAATCAATAGGTCTTTCAAAATAACATTGAGGTTTCTTTGACTATTTTGTGATTAAGTGCATATTTTCTGAAATAATCGCTTTGAAAGTCAGAAAAGTTGTGTAGCCCCCCCCGTAACTTTTGAACCGTAAATTCAAAAAATATGAAAAAATTTGAAGAGATGCGCCTTATCATATCAAATACTTTCAACGAAAATTGTTTTGAACATTATCGGTTCAGCCATTTTTAAGTTATCTCCAAAAAACTTCTTCCATAGGTATCAGATACGACCTTTTGGGATTAGTTTGGTTCTTATTCCATTGAAGGTACGGAACCCTCCTATGCGTGGTCCGACACGCACTTGGCCGGTTTTTTTAACATTGATCTTAATAAGGTTTAATTACATCCAGTTCTCGCGATTATGCTTCGGACGTTATTGCCTTCAACGCCCGAAATGGTGTTCTTTTAAGTTTTATTAATGATCTACATCTACAATTACCTTAAAAGATAAGTTTCCGTTTAGTAATGAAAGTAAAACTTAGCTGAGATATTGAGTAATAATTACACGTACATACGTGTAAGTATGTTATAGTAGTTTATGTAACTGTTACGTAATAAGGGTCCTTAAAACATGAGTGTGGTTTTATGAAACGAGCCGCAAGTGAGTTTCATAATAAGATCACACGAGTGTTTTAAGGCCTAATTACGTACAGTTGCATACACTGCTTTATCTACACTCGTATTATTTATCCAAAATGCCGTATTCGGGAACCATAGAATGGCCGCCATTGCACCGCCGTGGCCAACTCGATTGTACCGGCGGTCGCGCGGGCGCGTGTCGGGCTGTCGGCGGATGCGCGGGAGGGTGCAGGTGTACATTATGTTATCAAAACTCATAGCACATCAATAATTGAGCATGAAAAGTTAAAATTACGTTACTGCCACGGATAAAAAGCTTATCATAGTAAAATCGGTCGTGGTAATGCTAGCCATTGCCTACCGTTTTCGAACACGTTTTAGAGAACTTACAATATGAGTGTAGATAAATTTTGTTATGTTGTTGCAATCACACGATGTTATTTATTATCAACACCTAACAACAAACTATAGATTTTTACTGCTTGGAATGTTTTTAAGTTCATAAATTCATTGAGTTAGGATATACATATAGTAGAGGGAGAGGGTACAGTCTCAAACAAGATTTACCGAAAATATGGCTGTGTTATACCTTCTGACAGCCTTAGTCACAGTCTCAAACAAGATTTACCGAAAATATGGCTGTGTTATACCTTCTGACAGCCTTAGTCAGGGAAACTGCTGTACGAGTCGTTCTTGCAGCACTATTGTGGGGCCATTTTTAGGGTTCCGTAGCCAATATAGCAAAAACGGATCCCTTATAGTTTCGTCATTATCGTCTGTCAGTCCGTCCGTATAAAAAATTGCTGAAAAAAATATGCACTCCATACATGTAACTAATTGTAAAAAAAAAGTTCAACGAATATGTATAATCATGTTACACATCCATCGATAGGTCTTTAAAAACAACATTGAGGTTTGTTTGAACATTTTTTTATTTAGTGAATTTTTTATTTATTTAGGAAATAATCTATCCCAAAATTTTAAAAAATGTCCGCCCTGCCATCCCGTGTAACCTTTGAACCGGAAAAAATTGAGAAGATACATCTGCATATTCTTTCAACGGAAATTGTTTTGATCATTATCGGTTAAAGCGTTTTCGAGTTACATATCTCCAAAAAACGTCTTCCATAGACAGATACGACCTTTTGATAATTATTTTTTCTTATTTTGTGCTGATTGTGTTTCTCGTTCTTTACTAGATATCGGTGAAATACTTATTTACTTACATAAAATTTTCACCAAAACTTTTTGACAAATCTTAACATATAATGATTTCGCCTTTTTTTTTTGATGAAACAAGAGTATTTTCAATAATTTTTATAATTCTATTACCACAACAACAATTTGTATATTGCTTTCATGTTTTAAGAAATCCCGCTTGATTTCTAGAAATAAAATTAGGATCTCCTTCGGCATTCGGGTAGAAACAATCAGAGCAAAATGCGGCAGCGGACGGCGCTGTGGCCAATTTATATAAATTATCCGATCCTGTGCTGTACCAGTTGGTTGGTACACTTTCTAACTTTAATTACCGCCTTTTCCAGTTGTTTGGACTCACATTGTCAACGTTCTTCCGCGTCATTATCGCTGCTCTAGAACGTTTATACCATTTCCCATTCCCTATAAACGAGCGGACATTTACCTTGCAAATGCTTTCGTAGATCGCGAAATTTAATGACTAGGGCAGAAGCTTTCCCGAGTGTTATCACTTTTACCACAGTGATACAAAAAGTCAATCCTCAAATATCCTCATAGTTAAGTTGGTGTCAGCTGTTAGCAATGCCTTTCAGAACTTTTATTTTTTGATTGGGCTACACTTCAAATTAGAAAATAGTAGATTGTACACCAAGGGGATAAAGCACTGTTTTATGTCACGGGCGCGATATTGAATCCCGAACGGAACGAAGGACTCCAGACTTTACTCCCGAGCGCAGCGAGGGGGTTATGAGTTAATTCCCGAGCGTAGCGAGGGAATTAAGACTGAGTCCTGAGTGCAGTGAGGGGTTCAAGCGCGCCCGTGACAAAAACAGCTTTATCCCCGAGGAGTATACTCTACTTTTGTAGTTATATATGTAGTTATATTTGAAAAAACAAAAATTTTAGGGGGGGGGGGGCTCCATACATGTAACTAAATAAAAAATGAAAAAAATTTAACCAAATATCAACATGTGACACATCAATAGATAGTTCTTTTAAAATAACATTGAGATTTCTTTGACCATTTTTTGATTAAGTGAATATTTTCTGAAATAATCGCTTCGACAGTCAGAAAAATTGTGTCCCCCCCCTGTAACTTTTGAACCGTAAGTCCAAAAAATATGAATAAATTTGAGGAGATGCGCCTTATCATACTTTCTACGAAAATTGTTTTGAACATTATCGGTTCAGCCATTTTTGAGTTATCTCCAAGAAACTTCCTCCATAGGCATCAGATACGACCTTTTGGTATTAGTTTGGTTCTTATTCCATTGAATGTACGGAATCCTCCTATGCGTGGTCCGACACGCACTTGGCCGGTTTTTTAAAGTAAATCAAAAGTATAAATTGATTCTTGATACATTAGTTAGTCCATTTTATTCGAATTTTATCTTCTATTTTTATAGAACCTGCAGATTTACTCCATATACTGCAGCTCATATGACACTCGCGGCATTTGTTTTTGGTATTTAAAATTGAGGTGGCCAGCGCGAGTTTCAAATCAGTTCGACGACGCGGCGGCGCGGGCCCGTGCACCGTGCGGACTTTACGAAATTAGACTTTAAGCACATAATAATAAGAACTATGGGAAGTGAAATCACATTATTAACCAGCGGGTTATAATGAGATTTAGTACAACATTATAACCCGGCTAAAGCCAAGGGCTATAATGATTTGCTTTCGGTCAGGTTTGCATGATATATAATTTAGCATTGTCGAGCAGGTGGTGTGAAAAAACTGTTATGTATTATAATCGGTTCTTAACCGTGTGTGACCCTGTTAAGAGAAAGGTTGCCTACAAAAAATAAATAAAAGCTAATGTTTCCGCCCGGGATCGAACCGGGGGCCTTGTGCGTGTGAAGCACACGTGATAACCGCTACACTACGGAAACGTTGAGGGTGCTGGCGAAAATATCGTTCAGACGTTGTCTAAGTTTAAAATTGGGCTCTTCATTGTACGAATAATGTATTAAGTTCACCCTTGCACGTGCAAAGTGCATTGATTGACGTAATGAAAATAGATTGAAGCCGAGTCAAGCCTAAGACACATTGAAATTGCAACAAAATGTATGAATTGTGTAATAACCCCGTCGCCTCTGTCTCATAGCCGGTTAAATTCGAATTATACGACGCACTATTATATATATTCATATTTGATGACATAGATGGTTTAAACTGTTAAAAGGTAAATAAAATGATGTTTTTTTTTACTCGTTTCTTATATATAACTTACCTGATATGATTGAGAGGTTTTAGAGATATTGGTCACGGTCACCTTTTATCTTATTGATTCTCAACGCATACGATAAGATCGCCCGTATGCAACTTCTATATGCGGAGTCGTCGATGAATTGATAGTTAGCAGATTAGCCAACCATGTTAAACAAAGAAATGGCCGGTTAATTACACGAAGATGGCGGCTAACAAAAGATGCATCTTCGTAAGCAATCAACGCATGTGTTGAGTAAAGTAACTGCGATCACTGGTCGCTGCCCTGTGTCCGCCTATTGTTGTGTGCACTGTGCACGCGCCATAGTGTTGAGGCTTGAGGCTAGTATAATGATCATTTGTTAGATACATATTGGCTTTTTGAGTCTTTGGTTCTATGTTGTTTTGTGTGTAGAACTGACATTGATGCGTATAGGTATTTGGTTTTATGTTTTCTTAGGAATAATTTTACCGAGTTTGATGTAGTTCACCTTACTTTACTTCAGGTTTTGGTACCTAATTGTTTCAGTTCGGCTAAGATTTTCTTGGTTTTAAAATAAACTTCCCATAAGTAATTAAAATTGTATTTAACAGTCCAATCCATTTGCGTATTTGTATTTCGAGAAATTAAATATTGTTGGACGTCAAAACTAATTAGTACCTAATTAGTTAGTGTAATCACACAATCTTAGTCCCTTAATCTCCCTTTTAGTCGGGTATAAATACTCTTGAATAGTTAATATCAATAATAACATTCTGTACAAAATAATTAATGCGAATTTACCGAGCTGTACTAAGCTCAACAGTTTTTGCTGATGCTCTGATTTGCTAACGAATTCCACGAGGTTATCGACCTGCCGAACGAATATTAATAATGTGAACTTAACGCTCACTAATGAGATGGAATGATCCATTAAAACAATATAATACGTAGTAGGTACGTATTTGTAGATGTTTAATTTTAACGAAACATTCGATTGTATCTAAAAATCTGTGTAAATTCTTAATACAGAGGACAATTTTGAATATCTGGTGGAATACTTGGATTGACTGACAATAGGTAAGTAATTAAAGTTTAAATGTTTCATATTAAGTACATGTTTTCTGGCGGGACCGGCTTTTTTTTTTGTTGTTTTTGTAGCAAAACACATCACACGCTTCAAAACCCTCAAATTTAACATATCGTGGGCAGTGTTTCACATAGTCTAAGCTCCCTTAATCCATTAACTTAACACTTTATTGCGTCACGATATCAATGGAAGCTGACGACATAATAGCGCCGCCATTAAAGTACGACACCGACCGTGTGCGTTAATAAACCATGAGCTTGATTGAAGCTTATCTCCTCCCAAGGACAAGGGCTTATAGATATTATAGATTAATAATTAGGTAACTAATGGATGTTGCGTAATAAGTCATTCAATTGTTTTGCGTAAATACGAACCAAAAATGTTGCATCAACAATGATGATACCTACGCATGACTTGCTAATATTCTTTTTTACTTGCATACACCTTACAGTGTTTTGTACTGTGCATGGGCGGGTTAACATATTTATTATAGTCAAATATCATAAACATCAAATTTAGATTAATATATAAAAAATTACTTATGAATTATATGTACGTAATATACTTCAGAAAAAAATACTAAGTTCTATACCTACTTGAGTATACTTGATAAATTTATACGGGTTTCGCCTAGAGGTCAAGGCGTTAGTCTTGAAAGCTGAAGACGTCGGTTCATATCCGGCCTCGGACCCAGGAGGACTTGGTTAGGTTTTCTGAAGAATATGAAACCTATTTCAGCCCATAGTTTGTATACCAAATTACATCTGTTACTTACTGCTTAAATCAGAAGCGCTGGTAGCCTGGCGGTAACACTTTCAATCCGGAGGTTTCGGGTTCAAACCCCGGCTCGTACCACTGAGTATTTCGGAACTTATGTACCTACGAAATACCATTTAAATTAATATTTACCAGTTGCTTTTCGGTGACAAAATATCGTGAGGCAACAGGACCCAATAAGGCCTAGTTTCTCTCTGGGTTGGTAAGGTCAGATGGAGGGCGCATTCGTATCTACTAAAACTAGTAGCTACGCCAATTCATGGGATGAAATAAAAAATAAATAAAATAAAATAACGTTACGTTTAAGGTGGCAAGACTGGTAAAAAAAATGGTCTTTCAAAATAACTTTGAGGTTTCTTTGAACATTTTGTGAGTTAAGTAAGTAAATATTTTCAGAAATAATCGCTTCGAAATTCAGAAAAATTGTGTAACTTTTGAACCATAAGTCCAAAAAATGTGATAAAATTTGAGAAAATGCGCCTTATTACATTCTTTCCACGAAAATCGTTTTGAACATTATCGGTCCAAAAAAACTCCTTCCATAGGCATCAGATACGACCTTTTGGTATTAGTTGGGTTCTTATTCCATTGAAGGTACGGAACCCTCCATTATGCGTGGTCCGATACGCACTTGGCCGGTTTTAAGTCTTACAGCAAGGGTTGCTCTGGGACAAAAGTAAATCTTCTCTGCAATCAATTTAATTCTATCTGGGTTTGGGGTGTGCTGAATATTACTCCATCACGAACCCCGATATACCAGAGTGCGTGCCCCTGTCCCCCGCAGCGTGAAATCTGCGTCCGCTCGCTGCACAAGCCCGCGTGCGTGACAACACCGTATGATACTTTGAGCGCCATTTACTTAATACTGCTAATCTTTCGTATTCTTATTTATACAAATTTAAGTCTAGGCCATTAGTAAATATCATAATCCGGCATTCTAATAGCGAAGCCTCTGTGTTATGTAATGAGGAGGTTGCTCTATAGATCTATTTAGTAATTTGCGTTTAATTTTTATTCTAAGTCGCCATAACTTTTCTGAAGTGATTTATAAAGATGGGTACAATGCTAATAGTATTATGCGTCTCTAAGTTATCAATCTATCATCATCATATATTGATAACTTCATATCATTTATTTGAACATACTTACTACTTATATTTATTTACTACTAGCTTTTGCCCGCGGCTTCGCTCGCGTTAAATTCGGGGTAACACGATTCCCCTTTCCTGATTGCCCCCCGTAATGCTCCATACAAACTTCCACCCCCCATTTTAGGGAAGTGGGGGGGGGGGGGGGGGTTAAAAAGAGACAAAAAGTAGCCTATGTCACTCTCCATCCCTTCAACTATCTCCACTTAAAAAATCACGTCAATTTGTCGCCCCGTTTTGCCGTGAAAGACGGACAAACAAACACACACATACACTTTCCCATTTATAATATTAGTATGGATGGATAGCTGTAACCTTTGCTTTATTCATTTTCATTTCAATAACAATCCTCAAGGAGAGTATTTAATATAAGGAGTTCTTATGATTTCAGTATCGTTTGATTCCGGTTGCATGTTTATAGGCCGTAAACATTTTGTGATGTTAGATAGGGTAACTATTATAAGGGCGGTTCATTCATTAGGGTCGGTATCACTGGTGTATGTTTCCAAGGTGAGGTAAAATTCAACCAAAATAATGTAATAGATAATGTTTCTTGCTAGATTACAAACGGTGACGAAGGCTGTCAAAGCTGCTTGGGTATGGGTACGGATGTGTAAGTTGCGGAAGGTATCCAAAAAGTTGGAAAAGTTTTCGGAAAAATGAAGTTTCAGTCGACACACAGGAATAAATGGATGTTACCTAATTGGGACGCTTTGGTTTTTTCACTTTCCAGTGTTTTTCAATTTTATTGATTGATATCAAGAGGATGAATCTTCATAGCGTTTGAACCGGTTTTTTGACACGGCTCAACGGAGCGTGGGGTCGACTCGGCAACCTAATATTGATAATATTATACTATATAATATTGCAAATACAGATGAAATACCTATTCCACGCACGTATCTACGCACGTACGATGTTACTGTTGCTTGTCAGTAAAAAATCTTTTCTGTAATAACTGCCACAGGTATTTTCCCCCTTAACGCTGAAGGTTATACTGGGTACTGGGTATAATAAATAATGGATTTGTTTACCTTAGCATTTCTAAGAGAAAAAAAATTCATAACTCGAAAACTACAAAAAATCGGCTAACAAAAATGTGGACCCTGGCTGGGAGGAATCTTATTTATTTCTTTGGACGTCAAGGTTTGGACCTCCCAGTATAATAAACTCATTTGTTTGTTCAAGGTTAGGCAGCAGAAATACACTGTCATCTCTGGTTGCACAAAATAATTATTGCTGTCACGAAATTCTTTAAACATAGGTACACAGACTACACAGTTATGTCTGAAAATATGGATACATTTGATGTGACAAAAATTTGTAGTCACGACTCTATAGCCCGAAATTTTACGGTTAAGTCATGGATTAATGTTTTTGTCACATTAAATGCATCCATATTTTCAGACGTGACCATACCATTCATGTCAGCTGAAATCTTGCTGTGCTAGTATGCGTTTTAGCAAGTTGTTGATAATAATAATAATAAGACAGAAAATGAATAAAGAAGATAATAAGTATGTACAATTATTTTAAATAAGGTTAAACTATGTTGAGTTTCTTGTGCGTACGTGAGTACTTTGTTTTTAAGTAAGCAGTTACGTTCCTAAAAATAACTGTCATAATGTTATTGGACCGACTTATGCCATTTTCAGAGTTACATAACCGAATACGTTTATAGAAATACAGTTACACTAATAGTGGCAGTTGTAGCAGTAAAAATACGGCTTTTCGTTAACAAAAGATTTCCTTCGGCGTGATTATTCCTTAGGACCCAAGGATGGAGTGCAGCCACCAAGATTTGTGATGTAAATTTTGGGGGGGGGGGAGGCTCTCAACTTTATCTTGATATCTACATCAGTTAACCTACTGGGCCAAGTTTGGTATCGTTTTCGTATAAATCGGGGATGTCGAATTCATTTATGGTATAATTTGAACACCATTCCAAAGCAAAAACATGTAAAATAAAAAAATAACTTATTTTGAAATTCCCTATTTCACAAGGAAAAAATCCATAGCTTATAAACAATTATGAATCTTGAAAAAATAAAAGGTGCTTTAGAGAGCCCTATTATTCGTTAATTAAAAAAATCTAATGTCGAAATAAAACTTTATATATACGGGGTGTAGTAAAAAAATATTTACGGTGCTATAAATTGAAATGGAAAAAAGCTAAGCTAAATGTATTTTGCGATCGTGGAATTAAATGCGTTTGACAAAAAAGTGAAATTTCCTTGGATATTATGACGCGAAATGGCATGAAACCGAATGCACCACCATCCATACTAATATTATAAATGGGAAAGTGTATGTGTGTTTGTTTGTTTGTTTGTCCGTCTTTCACGGCTAAACGAGGCGACGAATTGAGGTGTTTTTTAAGTGGAGATAGTTGAAGGGATGGATAGTGAAGAATTAGATTTAGAAGATTAGAAGAATTTATAATTATATGCGTGTACAGGCCTCCATTGGCAAACTATAACACATTTGAGTCAGTGATAGATGAAGTTCTTACAAGTGTTTTTTGTAGTAATAAAAGTGTTATTGTGTGTGGTGATTTTAATATCAACTTACTTGAAGATTCATCCATGTGTGTAAGGTTACTTAGTACTTTCAAATCCTACAATTTAGTAAATTTATTTTGTGAGCCTACACGAATCACAGCAACCAGTGCTACATGTATAGATAACATTTTCAGTAACAAGGATGCGACTAGTAAATCTATAATAAACAACTTAAGTTCTGACCACTGTGGACAAAAAGCCTCTTTTAGCGGAAAAACTAAGGATATTCCACAAGTCACTATGTGCAGACCAATTTCCGAAAGACGATTAGATTTATTCAGTCGGAATATCACGAAACAATTATGTTATGTTCCATTTACCCAGGAAAACCCTAACCGTATGAGTATTGAGTTGTTTAACTGTATTAAAAGGGAATTTGATGCCTGTTTCATTCCGAAGAAGGTGCAAGGCAAGGTCAAGACGAAATTTAGCGACTGGGCTACGCCGGATATTCATGAGAAAAGACGACGGCTCTATGATTTATATGACTTGAGAAGAATTAATAAAAGTCCGGAATTCCTAGATTATGTCAGGAACTTTTCTAAATCTTTTAAGATGATGTGTGCCGCTGCTAAAGCTGATTATCTGTCCAGAAAGATCCAAAATTCCAAGGATAAAGTAAAAACTGTTTGGCAAGTAATCAACGATGAAACTGGGAAACGTAAAATCAAAGATCCGCACTACAACCTACGTATTAATAATAATTTAGTGAGTTCGGACCTTGAAGTTGCGGATCATTTTGAGCAGTTCTTCTCTAATATACCGGTAGAAACAACAAAGTCTCTTCATTCATCGCCTGACGTCGCTGAGGCAATACTGAAAACAAACATAGCAGAGTGTACAGATTTCTTTAAATTTTCATATGTTACTCCGAACTTAGTTATTAAAACATTTAAATCCCTAAATTTAAAGAAAACTGAAGATCTTTGGGGCCTATCTGTTAAAGTTCTACATTCCATTGTTGAATCGATTGCACCACATTTAGCTGATATATTTAACAAATGTATTGATACAGGAATATTTCCAGACATAATGAAGCACAGCAAAGTCATCCCCTTGTTCAAATCAGGATCGAGAACAGAACCAAGCAATTTCAGACCAATTTCAATACTGCCGGCACTGAGCAAAGTTTTCGAGAAACTAATTCTAAATCAACTTGTGTCACATTTTAACCGAAACGAATTGTTCGCCAGAAATCAATTTGGTTTTACCAGAGGTCGCTCGACTACTGACGCAGGTGCTGTTCTTCTTAAGCACATCTTTGCCGCTTGGGAAAAAAAACAAGATGCTGTTGGAATATTCTGTGACCTATCGAAGGCATTTGATTGCGTTGATCACGAAAATCTAAAGAGAAAACTAAGCCATTACGGGATCAAAGCTGGTGCCCTTAACCTCGTCTCATCATACCTATCGGATAGAACACAACGAGTGGTTATTAATGGAACTCAATCTTCTGGGTCCCCTGTGGCACTCGGAGTGCCTCAAGGCTCAATACTTGGTCCTTTCCTGTTTTTGGTGTACATTAATGACCTACCTAAAATTGTGCAAGATAAACATGATATAGTGTTATTTGCTGATGACACATCTCTGATATTTAAAGTGGACAGAAAAGAAAACAGCTTCGATAGTATTAACAGTGCACTCTCCAAAGTAGTAAATTGGTTTACGGCTAATAACCTACTTTTGAACGCCAAGAAAACGAAGTGCATCAAATTTACACTTCCCAACGTCAAGCAGATTAACAGCAGCAAGATTATAATAAATGATGAAATAATGGAATTCGAAAATCAAACTGTTTTCTTAGGAGTCACTTTAGACTCGAAATTACAATGGCATCCACATATAGCTACCCTAGCTGGGAAACTTAGCTCTGCAGCCTATGCCGTGAGGCGAATCAGCCATCTAACAAACAGTGAAACTGCCAGGCTGGTATACTTCAGTTACTTTCACAGTGTTATGTCGTATGGAATTCTGTTGTGGGGTAAAGCAGCTGATATTGGGACCATATTTGTGCTACAAAAACGAGCTGTACGTGGCATTTATAAAATGCGCGGTCGAGCATCCGTAAGAGGAAAATTTGAAGAGGCAAATATTCTTACCGTAGCATCTCAATACGTACTTGAAAACATTATGTATGTGCGGAAAAACATCCATAAATTCAAGCTCAACAGTGATATCCATAACTATAACACTAGAAATAAAGATAAGATTGCTGAGCCTGGCCACCGCCTCGGTAAGGTTCGTACGTCTTTTACTGGGAACTGTACACGTTTTTATAACAAAGTCCCCGCTGATGTAGTGAATTTGCCACTAAATAAATTCAAGTCTTATGTTAAGCGCTATTTGTTGAGGAGAGAGTACTATACTTTAAAGGAATTCATTGAGGATAACGATGCCTTTAAGCCTGTAGCTTGATATAGTTAGTACAATACAAATTGAGAAATTATTAGGTACATTACTCTATGAAGCAGCTTTACTAGTGTCCAGTATTACCTGTTTTTCATTTTTATTTTATTTTGTTTTTATTTAGTATTTGGACACTTAGAGACGTTATACATCTCTAAGTCTTGCATTCGCAAATATTTATATGTATAGATATATATTTAATGATCCTGACGCTTAGAGACATGTACATCTCTATGTCACTTTTATATTGTAATTTAGTTCACGCATGTAAAATACGAGCACAGAATATTGTTTCTCACCAGACTAAACATGGCTAGTTTTTATTAATTAATACTTTTTATTAATCATATTTAATTTTAGTTTAATTGGCTTTAGACACAACATTCGGTGCTTGATTATCCATATTTTTTATTATATAGAATATATAGATCAAGACACTTGGAGACCTTATACATCTCTAAGTATAATTTAGAAATAGTATGTTTATTGTATACTAGAATCACTTAAGTACTTTTTTTTATATTATTTAAATTCAAAGTTTATTTCTAACTGTTGATGATGGATTATTATAATTTGGAAATTTATGTAGAAGACACAGTTCAGGTAAGAAAGTATATCAAACTTGTATGTAATTTATTTTCAATAGTCAGATTTGGACTCATCTTTTTTCTTTGGTATTTTTCTTAAACTATAACCTATTGTTGGTTAATCTAACCTTGGTTTGATATGTTTTCTTATAGAACAACGCACTTATATGTATTGTTTAGTTTTGATGTACTGTTGTTTTGAAAAAATAAGTCCCGCCGAGTTTCTTGCCGGACATAATTCTTCTCGGGTCAGAGGTGTAGGGTTAGAACCGGTGTAGTTTGATTTTTTTTCTCTCTCTTTTACTTTGACGTGTAAAAGTGCCCTTGTGGCCTACTTACTGAATAAATGTTTGAGTTTGAGTTTGAGTTTGAGTGACATTAGTGACATAGGCTACTTTTTGTCTCTTTCTAACCCCCCACTTCCCTAAAATGGGGGGTTGGAAGTTTGTATGGAGCATTCCGCAATTTTCAAGGTAGAAAGCTAAAAATTGGTATGCGGACTCCAGACCAACGAAAAATACCTGCCTTTTTTTTTGGAAATTTCCCTCAGCCCCCTAAAATAGGGGGTGGAATTTAACGCGAGCGAAGCCGCGGGCAAAAGCTAGTTACTTATATTATTTTACCACTTTATCCTTCTTCAACCTTATCATTCCACTATCGCAAAAATATTTTGATTAGATTTTTTCCATTTCAATTTTTAGCACTGTCAATTTTTTTTTTACTAAATCCCGTATATGTAACGTTTTAGTTTGACATGAGATTTTTCTTGAATGACTGCATAATAGGGCTCTCTAAAGCACCTTTTATTTTTTCAAGATTCATAATTGTTTATAAGTTATGGATTTTTTCCTTGTGAAACAGGGAATTTCAAAATTAGTATTTTTTTTATTTCACATGTTTTTGCTTCGGATCAGTGTCAAAATTATACCATAAATGAATTCGGCATCCCCGATTTATACGAAAACGATACTAAACTTGGCCTAGTACGTTAACCGATGTAGATATCAAGATAAAGTTGAGAGCCTCCCCTCCCTAAAAATTTGCATCAAAAATCATGGTGGGTCCACTTCTCAAATCCATCCTTGGATCCTAAGGAATAATCAGGCCGAAGGAAATCCTTTGTTCACGAAAAGCCGTATTTGACCTTTTTATGGCTTGTGCACAGTGTGCACACGCAACTATTACGAACAGTTGTTGCTTTGTTGTTTTGAAGTATGATTTAAGTGATTACCTCAGCCATATAGTTTAATAGACATAAATTCATAATCATAAACGTCTCTCAGGGCTCAATTAGTTACTTTATGTTTTGTCTGTTTCTAACAAACACAACTGTCAATGTGACAGATAAGGATGAAACATAAATTAACTAAAGCTCAGAGTATCTGAGAGACGTTTATGAATAAGGGGTAAGTGAAGACATATGAGCCAATTTGTAATAAACTTAATAATATAATTATGGAATGCATGTGTCATTAAATAAATAATTTAGACATTTCATAGCGTTTTTAGTATGCAACATTATTATTGCTCTATATTTAGGAGTGGTATTCAATTTCCAAATGATTTTTATTTAAGTTACTTGTTTGGAACAGGTTAAATATGACAAATCTTACAAACTCCGTTCATTTGAGACACAGGTCATGGATGGCGTAAGCCCATTGTTACAATCGATTTAATCAGTGCGCGAGCTGATCTTGACTTGATATATATGGTGATCTATGGGAAGTCATGACACAGATTGCAAAACTTTTATTATTTTGGTTACTCATGTTACATCATAGACCAGATCTCATGGATAGATATCACAGATGCATAGCATTCGTAGAAATGAATAGATCTGCTGTAAGGTTTTGTTATATTTTGATTGACATGACATTTACACCCATTTGGCGACCTAAGGTGTTAATTGGGTCTATTACAACTGATGAAAATCTAAGGAGACGAGAAGGTGCTATTATCAAACTCAGAGCTATATTCAGATTATAAAAATCTGTTAGTGATTTAATATTGATATGATATGTCTTTCAGTGAATGTAAACATTCGCCAAGATTAAAGTTTAAATTATGGAGTGACAATTTATTGTGATTTCGTATAAGTAATACACTTAAATATCATATTGATTCATTAATGAACATATTATATTAGATTATAAAACCACATAAATATGTAATGTACTAAGTTTTTTTTTATTGACTTATCACAAAACATAACTTGGTAGTGGTACATAAAAAGTTAAAAAAATAAAAAATAAGTATAGATATAAAAAAATATCTGTAATAATTACATACTAAAATAACCAATCTCCCCGCGACCGCGACATGGTACCATGGATGCTGGCACAATTTCCCCTCTTAATCTGTATGGCAATACCAATATCCAATACGTTGGGCCAGGAAGCTGCCAAATCTACGGTCACCGTGGAATCCAGTAGCCTCTTTGAAATATTATTTTGGATTTAAAAGTTCATATATATTTCATGTTGTATTTCGTATTCCTTATTATTCTTAATACATAATTTATACTGATTACAAAAAAAAAGGATAAATATACTTACCACCAGTTATATGTTGGGATTGGGTATCCCTAGATCGTGATCTTGTTCAAAATATAGTAGATAATAGTAAGAGTAGGATTAAAAAGCATTGTGGAAAGGGTAGAAGTAGCTAGTACCAGAATGGCGAAGAACATGCATTGAGAAAAATAGTCTGAAAGGAACTGCGTTTTCTAGAGAGGTTTGTTCTTTAATTCAAAATAGATTCAAAAAATCTGAATGCTACTCCAGTGAAATCTTAGAATTCAGCGGGTCTGTCTGTGCGATCTGGAATCACGTTACAATGTCGTCTGCGCATGCGCATACGGCTCGGTTTGATGTCGCGCGCAATCTGACAACGCGCACGACTTGCTTTCTAGTGCCTTGTAGGGTTAGCGGCTATTTCTATGGCCCGATCATGTGAGATTGTGACCCTTGTCTTATTTTAGTAAGTTTACGGTTTCTTTGTTTTTCTTGCAGACATTTGGGTCATTTATTTTGACATTTATATGGTAGCAAGACGATAGTTGTGTTGTAGGCCCTAAATGCGTCAGAATAAGTCCTAGGTGGTTGAATATAGGAAGTGAATTTATGAATGAGGAGCAACACGCTGAAGTACTTACCGAAGTACAAACAGCGTTGCCAAGGCATCGATTACTAAATCGATACTTTCGTGAATGTGACACTTAGGCACTGCATTTGTTAACTATGATGATTAATTATGAAAAGATACTGTAGGTTCCGACAACATGGTCAGGTAAAAGTTCGAAGTTTTCTTTGTAGAGTTTAGGTTTAGAGACGCAAACGTGGTTTATGTATTTTTTTTTCCGTCCTTATTACTATTTTTTATTTATTTAGGGAAACAAACAGCATATAATAAACAATACAAGAAGGTAAGCATATAAGTTAATACATAAGCCAAAACAGTTTCCACTTATAAGTAATACAGAATTCCTTTGCTCCGAAAAATTAACATGAGAAAGAAACATGATATTGAGAAGAGTCTAAGAATTTTACAATATTATCAGATTTGAAAAGAAAAAGTAACATAATGATAACAATAACACATAATAATTTAGTGTCAAATCAATAGGTATACATGCATATAACCAATAAAACCAGCACAATTAGAATTTAAAACGGCGCAAGAACAATTTGAAATTGGATTTAGGTACAACATGCAAAAGACTTTATATGTAAATTTTCTTAATTTCTACTTTTAAGCTTTTTGGTGATTTTAATTACAGTAGCAGTAGCGAAGTAAATGTAATGGATTTTATAAAAAACTTACAGGCATATTGCTTACATATACGAGTATCTATTACTTGCGATGATTCTCTAATTACGTTAATTTAATGGTACCTAGTTGATACAGTAGCCACAAAGTAAATAACCCCGGATCGAATTGCCTAATGTTTATATAAGTGTGTGATTTGTAATCTTCAGCCTATTTGGTTTACGCGATTTGTGAATTAAGCTCATTATCACCTTCGCGTTTTCGAATTACCTAATTCATTTTGAAGGAAATTAATGAAATCAGTCAAGGCAAAATCTATTTTCATGAGATGCAAAAAACTTTAAATTCCCACGACGAAATCTTGATGGAGACCAAATATTTCAGATCTGCGGTTGGTGAAAACGTTTCTCCTTTTCGGTTATTGTTTTGAAGAGATAGGGGGTCTTTGTGACTTTGAGTAAGATCGCTGGCGACGGTTACGCTCCACAGAGCTCGGCGGGAGTCCATCACTCAAGTTAAACTAAACAAATTTAATTTACGACAAGTTCAAAATTCTACTGCACTAACGTGCCGAGTTGTAAACAAAGTAAGTCAACGTGTCATTGCAGACACAATTTGAAGATCGTTTATGAACTCGTTCATTACGCAACAAGTAAACATATTCAAGTACGAATGTTTGGGTTTTGACACAGTCACAATGTTAGTAAACTCGTCTTATGTTCAGTTAAAATAACAGTTATTGATGTGGGCGGTTAAATTGTTTATAACTTAACAGACGCAAGTTGAGATCAGTGAAGGTATCAATTTATTACAGTCGTGCCGATCTCTAGACAACGGTCAAAACAAATCAATCAGATTACGGAATATGCAGTAAAACAACGTAGCTAGATGTTACAATATTGTACCAATTAAGTGTAACCATGAAGATTGACAGAAGAAAGCAACAGGGAGCAGGGCATGACGGCGAAAGTGGAATGTTCGGTCGTTAGGTCTGTATAAATCGGAGAAATAATGACCATCGGTACGGCCCAGGCTAGCAGTGTCAATGCATGCAACGTCAGCTATTACTCGGCCAGCACTAATGGCCGCCTTTGATAGCCAGCGTGTAAATGTCGCTATCAAACAACTCATTTCCACTAATGTATTGTGCATAAAAACTTCAGGCTAATAGGCTAATAGGTGTATTGTATGGATTAGAACTAAGTTGGGCACAAACACATTGACACGCGCATACAGACCTATGCCTGTCGTAAAAATAATGGAGCATAAATACTACGTACTGACACAGTAGTTTATGTCAGTAACACAATAAAACAATATACTTATAACCTCTTTTTTAGGGTTCCGTAGCCAAAATAGCAAAAACGGCACCCTTATAGTTTTGTCATGCCCGTCTGTCCGTCCGTCCGTATGTATGTCACAGCCATTTTACTCGAATACTATAAGTCGTATCTTTACTAAATTTAGTTATTTTGTATGCCGCTATTTAGTTAAATTACTTACAGAAAAAAATATTCTGGGGGGGGGGGGGGGCGCTCTATACATGTAATTAAAATTTTTTTTAAATCAAATATCAACATATTGCACATATCGATAGGTCTTTAAAAATAATAATCTTTGAACATTTTGTGAGTAGGTGAATATTTTCAGAAATAATCGCTTCGAAAGTCAGAAAAATTGTGTCCCCCCCCTGTAACTTTTGAACCGTAAGTCCAAAAAGTATGAACAAATTTGAAAAGGTGCGCCGTATCACATTTCTACGAAAATTGTTTTGATCATTATCGGTTCAGCCATTTTTCAGTTATCTCCACCAAAAAACTTCTTCCATAGGCATCAGATACGATATTTTGGTATTATTAGTTTGGTTGTTATTCCATTGAAGGTACGGAACCCTCCATTATGCGTGGTCTGACACGCACTTGGCCGGTTTTGTATTCTTAACACTAATGTGAAAAAAAGACAGTAGGACCCTTACCCTTGCCAAACAATTTATTTTGTGACAGGTCCGGAAAATAAAGAAAATGTTACTTAGACAAGAGTAAGAATGTAAAATGATCGATATAATAGAAACGAACGAAATGAAACGACTTGAAGTTTTGGCAATTGAATTATCCGATCAACTAGACTAGCTATTACGTTGCAGCTGCAATACCTACCTACATACATACATACCTAATACATACCTACCTAACATACCTAATTACACAGACATAAACAAAAAGGAAGATGAGTGACGTTCATAGTAAACAAAACAGAAATGTGGTCCTGCACCTACACACTTATAAAATGCTACACACAGCTATAATGCATGTCACATGCATTATAGCGGTGTGTAGCAAAATTAAAAAACTGTTTTTATTTTCATTTACCTAAATAATCAATGTGCCGTTTTGAGTCAATAAATAAATGGTCACGTTATGCATGTGTATCATGGGCAAAAGAGATAAGCCTATAGTATAGTTAACACGGGTATGCAAGCGAGACCTCCATATTTTGCGCATTGCACAAAGTGTGACTGAGAGACTCTGCCACACGACTAATTCAATATAGGTCCCGGAACCTATATTTGATGGCACACAATCGAGCGCCTGGTACCGTATCTCCCTTTTTGTATAAATCAATGCCTAATTCATTATATCAAGAAACAATAAAAAAACGTATTTTTTATTTTATACAGTGTTTAGCAACTTTGATATCTATCAGGTATTCAGTATAAGTGGACATTATAAACCTTCGACACTAATTGAAGTAGGTGATAGAGGCAACTATTTAGAGAACCCCGCGTGTTTAACCAGTAATAGTGGCATGCATTGTTTATTTCTGTTCAGCGTAATGGCCAGTAATGGCTTAATCTTTATTAATAAAAGCTATTAACTGTTGTGATTCGCACGACAACCTGTTATTATCGTCGCCCATCGCTCGTAACGAGCCTGCCACAAAATGGGAACGCATGTGCTGCTCAATGAAACGCGTGATCACTAAATACTAATGATTTTACCTGATAGACATAGAAGATATTGTAGGGGTTCAAGGTTTTACCTACAAAACCAAAGAAAATTTCGTTACTTTGATGTCATTAACACAACATGCGATAAAAACCATTTGTAGTTCAAGTCGGAATTGAGAATCGTGACAAAAAATGTCAAAAGACAATTATGTAACGTAGGCATTGAGATCAGGATAAATTATAATATCAATTACTGAAGGTTGTTAGTGTTATTACTCATCTTCACATGAGATGTCGTGTACATTCAACTTGCATAAGTTTTATCTGCTGAAATCAAACGAACGAACGACAAAGAATAAAAATCCCTTTATCTACACTCATACTGTAAGTACTCTAAAATGCGTTCAAAAACCGTAGACAATGACAAGCATTACAACAAACGATTTAACTATGATAAGTTTCTTATCTGCGGCAGTCACGTAATTTTAACTTTGCATGCTCAAATATTGTTAAGCAATGAGTTTCAAATTTGGAACATCGAATTTGATAACATAATGTTACCGCCATGGCCAACTCGATTGGTCCCGCGCGAGCCCCGACACAATCGAGTTGGCCACGCCGACACAATCGAGATGGCCGCGGCGGTGCAATGGCGGCCATTCTATGATTTCCGAATACGGCATTTATAATAAATAATATGAGTGTAGATAAAGCAGTGTATGCAACTGTACGTAATTAGGCCTTAAAACACTCGTGTGATCTTATTTTTTCCACACTCATGTTTTAAGGACCCTTATTACGTAACAGTTACATAAACTACTATTATTTTATTCTGTAGTCGTAACCTTCAAGTTGGGCCCGTAATTGTAATATTTAGGTTAGTAAATCTACTCGTAATTTCCGTTCCTTTTCTATTATAAGTACTGTTTAGCCCCACCTCCAAATTGGTTAAAAGTGCCCAAACCCCGGTGGTCGATTATCGGCATCCAGATCTCGAAGGGCTGCGTTAGCCTCCCACGCCATGTAATTCATCGCTATAAAATGATTGTTAACAAACAGGGGTAAAAATGGGCCCTTAATAGCTGGTAAATGTTTACCCAATTTTTATTTTTCAATTTTGTTCATCTGTCATTGAAGCCACAATTACAGAAATAACTAAGAGTCTTCATTGTTTCAACAATTCAATTAGCTTAGCTGCGGGTACTAAATGAGTTTTAAATGAATAGATACTCTTTGGAATGCGCAATTTGTACGAATAGGAATAGCACAATATTTTCATTTTAATTTATTTTTTGAGGTACACACTTGATAAGCAACACAAGTTCGGTTCCTTATTCTTTAATGGTTCGGCAGTTCTCATATTGTAGTACAACCTATACAGACTTTCTCAGTTTTATATTCTCTTACCCACTTTATTGAACTGTGCAACTCGATGTCATAGCTGTCACAAATGACAGTTAGACGAGTGTCAACTTAGACTGTTTGAGCTTCGTTTAATATCACCTATTTTTATTTTACCATTACATTTTTGGAACACATTCGTTTTGTATAAGAATTTGTTTGTTTGTAATCTCTTAAGGTAAACCGGCAGGATACGCAGATTTGTATGGCTTTTTGCGCTGATTATCAATGTAAAATCATATTGCTCATAGTATTAAATATTTGTGCTTAGTATATTATATATATATATTAGTTAATTATCCATAATTTATGTCCGATGATGATACTTTTTACTCCGCCAGCAATGATAGTTCAGCTTTTTTGTCTATTAGCTCATTCAACACTTCACACAGCTTAAATTCAATTTTAGCGCGCGAACTCAATTCTTCCTGTTTTAATGTTTGCCACATAAACGCTCAAAGTATACCGTCCCATTACAGTGACCTTGTTGATACGTTCCAAACTGATCTTATCCATGCAATCCTGGTGTCAGAGAGTTGGCTAAAACCTTCTCTAAATTCAACTTCATATGCTCTGCCCGGATATGTCTTAATAAGGAATGATCGTACTGGGAAGGGTGGCGGAGGCGTGGCTATTTACCTCAGGAGCTCCATTCCGTACAAGTTATTGAATTCCACACAGTCTCAGTACTCTAGTTCTGCGGAATGGGTTTTCCTAGAGGTAAATGTTAAAGGAGTCAAGGCGGTTCTTGGCGTTGTTTATTGTCCTCCCTCAATTGACTATTTCTCGGACCTGGAACAAGTTCTGGAGTCAGTCAGTACGGACTACACACATCACCTGGTAATGGGAGATCTTAACACAGACCTTTGTAAAGACTCGCCCCGTAGCCGCAGGCTGACATCGTTACTTCAGTCTGTTAACATATCTCTCCTCCCTCTTGCTCCGACGCACCATACCGCCAGTGCGGACACGTATCTAGATGTCATTCTTTCATCATCCCCCGATCTTGTAGTAAAGCATGGTCAGCTTTTGGCCCCGTGTTTCTCCCACCATGACCTTATTTATGCTTGCTACAAACTTAAACCCCCAAAAAGCAGACCTGCTCTAGTAACCATGCGCAGCTTTGCTAAGGTGGACACTGACTCTCTTTTAAGCGACGCAGCGGCCATTGACTGGTCACCCGTGATCACTGCCTCCTCGGTAGATACCAAGGTATCTCTGTTTAATGCGTCCTTGTTAGGGCTTTTTGACAAACACGCACCCGTACGCACTGTTCGTGTGAAGCGTCCCCCGGCGCCCTGGATAACTGCGGGAGTGCGCATGGCCATGAGAAGAAGGGACCGAGCTTTCCGACTTTATAAGCGAGACCGCACCGACGAGAACTGGAAGCATTTCAAGATAGCACGAAATCGATGCAATCAGATGGTGCGCGCAGCTAAACGTCGATTCATTCATCAAAATGTTGCATCCTCTTCCATGGCCGACGTCTGGAAGTTCCTGAAGTCGTTGGGTCTGGGTAAACAAGTGAATGGATATGATAGCTCGTCCTTTTCACTAAATGATCTCAACAGATATTTTTCCTCTGCTCTCTCCGTCACTGATCAAGTAAAAGTCATTACCCTCTGTATTATTTCGTCTCTACCCTCTTCCTTGACAGAATCTTTTTCTTACCACCCGACATCTCAGACAGACGTAAAAAAGATTATTCAAGCCATTAAATCGAAAGCCGTCGGTTGCGACGATGTGAGTCGTTACATGATAGTCTCGGTCTTGGAGTGTGTGCTTCCTGTAATCACTCATATCGTCAACTTCTCTCTGATTAATGGCGAATTTCCTGCTCTTTGGAGAAAAGCTTATGTCATTCCTCTCCCAAAAATCAGTAATCCCTTGTCACCCAGTAATTTCCGGCCCATATCAATTTTACCTTTCCTGTCGAAGATTGCTGAAGCGGTGGCACACAAACAGTTCTCTCACTATATTCAGGTAAATAAATTGCTGAGCCCCGTTCAGTCCGGTTTTCGACCTGGTCATAGCACCTGTACTGCATTAATTAAAGTGACGGACGATATTAGGCATGGCATGGAGAGTCAGATGGTCACAGTACTGGTATTAATTGACTTTTCTAACGCGTTTAATACAGTAGACCACGACATTCTCCTTGCCTTGCTTAAGCATCTAAATGTATCGCAGTCAGCGCTCAACTGGTTCCATGCTTACCTTGAGGGCCGTCAGCAAGCGGTGCGTGTCGACCGGACCCTATCGGACTGGTGCGACCTAGTCACTGGCGTACCTCAAGGAGGTATCCTTTCTCCTCTTCTCTTTTCCATCTTTATTAACTTTATAACTCCTGACTTTCGCTGCGCTCACCATCTGTATGCGGATGATCTACAACTTTACGACCAGTGCAAAGTGACAGACATATTAACCACCATTGACAAGTTGAACAGAGATCTCACGCACATACAACAGTGGTCCGAAAAGTTCGGCTTATTTGTTAACCCTACAAAGTGTCAGGCCATTGTCATTGGAAGCTCCAAACAACTTGTCAAGCTTGACTTTAACACTATTGGGCCTGTGCATTTTAACGGAATTCCCATTCCTTTTAGTCAGAGTGTCAAGGACTTGGGTGTGCACTTGGACTGCACCTTGAGCTGGAGACCACAAATTGCTGAGATCAGTCGGAAGGTCACATGGTCACTTCACTCACTAAACAAGCTCAGGCACTTCTTGCCCATTAAAACTAAGGTCTTGTTAGTTAACGCGTTGATATTGCCAATTATAGACTATGGTGATGTGTGCTATCCCGATTTGAATGAAGAGCACCTTGACAAACTGGATCGACTCCTTAATAATTGCATCAGGTTTATTTTCTGCCTCCGTAAATACGACCACGTGTCAGAGTTTCGCGCGCAACTTGGTTGGTTTCCCATTCGGCAGCGGCGAAATATCCGCTTGCTATGTACTCTCTACGCAATACTCAATGATTCGCAAGCCCCTGAGTATCTTAAAACCTCCCTTCAGTTTTATGGTGTCTCTCGCGATCGTCAACTTCGCTCTTCGGGCAATCTGTCTCTCTCCATCCCTCTTCATCGGTCTGGTTTCATGTCCAATTCATTTACCATTCGAGCAGCTCGTCTCTGGAACAGTCTTCCCCCTAAAATTAGAAAAGCACCGAGCAAGTACGCTTTTAAAAAATCTGTGCGTGATTTCTTTGCTGGTGGATCAAAGAAATTCTAAGTATCTTCTCTAACAAGATTCTTCGGATATGTATTTATATATGTATGGTCGTATGTATGTATGTATGTATATATATGTATCTATGTATGTATGTATTGATTTATGTATTTTATGTATATTAGAATTATGTAGTTTATGTGTAAGAATTAAGGATGTAGTTTCGCATCTTTTTAAAGTTTTATGCTTCTGTCATATAATTTGTTTTCTGTATAGTTAGAAGCACCGCCTACAATCTTTCTGCTTGGCCCTAAGGTTGACTGGTAGAGAATGCCTCATGGCATTAAGTTCGCCTTTTGTACGATAAGTTTTCTTTTTGTGCAATAAAGATTAAATAAATAAATAAATAAATAAATATTTAGAGCAATAATCTAAGCTATCTATTGAACTCTCTCTATAGAGAAGTTTACACAGTTGTTTACATCGACGACTTCAGAACTGAAACAATTCCGTTTGAAGTTGCCCTCGTTTGGTGCTAAAACAATTGCCTATTCTCAATAACGTTAGAGGTGGCAGATGTACAAACATAACGCCTATGTACGGCAACGTTTCACAATGTTTTCAGGACGTTAACACTTTGTGACTGAAACGTTGTAGACAGCTGTAAAAAGTAATTGTTTGCGAAATTCGTAAAAGTCTGTCCGTATCCGTAGAAATTAGTATAAGTAGTTTTCAGTATCCGTTTTCTAACTTTAGTAGATAATTTTGTTACCTACCTAACACCTAATCATCGTGAGTATTTTATCAGCATCATAATTTACAGTGTTTTTAATATCCAAAAGGATCTATTGTACTAAATCTCCTGACGGTTAACTACAGCATAGTTAATGGTTACGACTAATGGTGAAAATAAAATGCAATTGTAATATCGTGTACTGAAACTAAATGTTTATTGTTGTACTGCCGTAAATTGATACTTATTTGAAAAAGCGCACGCCGAAGCAAATCAATACAAGTTTCTCCAGGATCTTCCCAACTATCTACAAATCATGTACATAATTACATAATTATTTTATCCTTCATAGAGTTATTCTACTTCGACTCGTCTTGCCTAAACAATATCCATATGAACAATATGATTGACTTGTCCATCTCTTGTCATTCTATAAGTAACTGAATACTTTCACAGTTGTTTTCCAAACCTTACGTCATGTCGTTGTTTATCTACTCAAACGCAACAGTTATGGTTCCTTGTAACTTTTAAGTTTCTGTGTTACTTTTCATCGAAAAATCGGTTGAAATTTTTGAATAACGTATTGGGCCCAGCGGTCACTGTATATTATCATGTTAAATATTACTGATGTGTACTTATGTCACGTTTCCAAAGTCAAATTTGTTACTATTGGAGAATTATACGGCAGCTAGGCTGTTAACCTTTGCCTAATTTGTCTTTTGCATCATTTTTTAATGCGTAAAATGTATTAGTTTCTTTATGAATGGAACTTAAATATGACCCCGTTACCACGGTTAATGTCGACCTCAATTGCGCGCATTAGAAAATTGTAAGAATATCACAATTTAATATTAGGTGCTAAACTGGTAATAAAATTTATTTATTACCTCTAATTCCTAAATGTATGCCGAATAATTAATGATTTCCCTATATTAGGTGGTTATATATATTGTGCGACAATAAAATAAAGTTTGCTCCGGATAACTCCAAATTGCGACTTCTAGGTACGAAACTATTAATATTTAATAAACTCCTACCCGGTACTCTAATAAAAAATATTTTTTCGGTTTTTCTTTTACCACTTTGTCATCGTGATTATATAAATACATACTCATACCGAATTTCAGTTTTCTAGTATTGACGATCACTGAGCTAGACCGCGGACAGACAGGGTTCCTAATAGTTTACTACGGAACCCTAAAAAGGATATTAACGACACAAGAGTTAAGGGATAATGACGGGACGGTTAATGTCGACCTCAATTGCGCGCATTAGAAAATTGTAAGAATATCACAATTTAATATTAGGTGCTAAACTGGTAATAAAATTTATTTATTACCTCTAATTCCTAAATGTATGCCGAATAATTAATGATTTCCCTATATTAGGTGGGTATATATATTGTGCGACAATAAAATAAAGTTTGCTCCGGATAACTCCAAATTGCGACTTCTAGGTACGAAACTATTAATATTTAATAAACTCCTACCCGGTACTCTAATAAAAAATATTTTTTCGGTTTTTCTTTTACCACTTTGTCATCGTGATTATATAAATACATACTCATACCGAATTTCAGTTTTCTAGTATTGACGATCACTGAGCTAGACCGCGGACAGACAGGGTTCCTAATAGTTTACTACGGAACCCTAAAAAGGATATTAACGACACAAGAGTTAAGGGATAAAATTTAGCTTCTTACATCGTCCATGGTTACGGTATGTAGATATTCAAGCAATTTGTTACCGTATTCTTCAAATACTTACACCTAAATTAAAAAAACAATGTTTCAATAGGTCATCGTTTACATCCGCGGTCGTAGGCGGGTCGAATCAGTGTAAACCGCTGATGCATTAAAGGTTATGGCCAATAGATTGTACAGTTAGCTTGGCCCTCTTGGAAAGCCCTTTTACTGTCCTCGGGAGATTTAAGTCGATACTGGTTGTTGGACAAACGATTGAAAGCTAATGAATTGTGTAAATCGATTAGAATAGTCGTGTCTAGGGACTTTTAAACACGGGTCGTCTAGGTAACGTATGGCTACAACATATGGGTTCAAGCAATGGCTTTAGCACAGTGTTTGCCTTTTTAGTATTCCGTACCAAAATGGTTGAAAGGAACTCTGTATGTCAGTCTGTTACATCCAATTTCCTCTGAAACTACATGACCGATAGAAGCTAAATTTTGTACACATTGTAATGTCTTAAGTTTCCGTTTATTGGATGAGATCGGAGTATACGAGTACATAGACATAACTTCCAGGATAAAATATCTGGTCAAGTAACAAATATATTTGCAATAAGTCATCAGAGAAATTATAATATCGTAATAGACCTGTCTATCAAGAGGTCATAAATGCTAAATATACGTATCCATCAATACTCCAGTAGGGCAGACCTTAGATTTATGTCTTAACATTATCACGAGTTCACACCGCTCTCAATATTTGCCGAAGGCTAAGACAAATGACGCTAATGTTATTACTTCATTAGAAACTGCAGTAAAGTTGGGAATACACTGCTTTTAGGCTTAGTTGACTTGTAAATGTCATTCTAAATAACCCAATTTTAAAAGTGGAACAAACGTTACCTTTTATTTGAATGATCCAGGAACAGGGTTCCAATTTCAACTGACAACCAGTAACAAGATTAAAGCCAAAGCCTCGTGAGGATCAACAAAACATTCGAAACAAACCGTATGTGCATCGAACTAGCTTTAGTATGTTACTAGCTTTAAAGGTTGGTGTACCCCTAGCACAAGGATTATTTATGACACCACGAGTTTTGCTAGAAATTTCATGTCGGCCTATCGCTATAGGGTCCGTAACCTGCATACCGTGTCAGTCTGTCCATACATCTGGAGTTAGTAATGGCTCAGGGCTAACTTAGTATTAGCACTACAAGTGGGACGGCTTAAATTGTAGACGCTTGAAAGTACTCGTTATGGATAAGTTCTCTGGGTCGTGTGGAGGAAAGTTTTCTGTGGGACTAGTGTAAATGAAGACATAATATATTATGATATTAATTCCCTCCTCCTTGCATCGGTTTCCTCATCACTGATGGTCGTGGTCATTCTACAGCTTCTCTCTAATGATCTGATAATGATATTAAATAAATAAATATTATTGGACGATCTCACACAACCCGACCCAATCCCACAGTAAGCTCGATAAGGTTTCTGTTGTGGCTAAGCAGTACCCAGTTGTGGTAGTAATTTTTTAAGATGTCGGAGTCTTACTAGAGATTTTTACCGACAATTCCGACATCTTAATAAAATCTTACTATACCTACAACACAAACCTTACAACGATATATATAATAATAGGTATTAGTTAAGTAGATAAATACTTCAATACCTACATACAAAAAAATACTCTGATATTCTCATTTACTCCGCTTAGCAATTTCTACAAGGTTTATTTCTTCAAGGGTAATGAGCTAATGACATACTTGCATAGTAATAGGAACAGTTAATTTTCCCTTATTTTTACTAATTCATTATTAATTAACTATACAAGCCTACGGGGGTGACTTGCGTGCTAGCAACCCGGTTATTTTATCGTAAACGTCGGTGGTAGGTAAACATGAAAGTCACACGATACTTCCAAGGCCTAGTCGTTCGCTTGCAATCTTACATAATTAATGAGACTGTCTCGGAAATAAAGTTTCGCGAGTCTACGACTAACATAAATGTTTACGAGAAGGCAACGTGTTATTTATACGTATAAAGTTGTTTATTTTATTCAGAGTGGTGTCAAAGTGTCAATGGAAGCGCTGCGTGCAAAGCGAGGCGACCTGCTCCTGCATAACGATGTTATTTTTATCCGTTGAAGTTGAAGAGACAAGTTTCATTTATATCGATGCTTCGGCTTTTACTGGCTGAATACTGATAAAATCGATACTATAAGTTGCTCTAAGTTACAGACTACGAAGTAATTTGCCGTATGTAACTCTAGTTATGCATAAAGCTACCATTTCCGATGTTATATCAATGCATAAAGCGACCAAACTGATTATAGGTTAAAACGTTGATGAAAAAATTGGTTAGTTTTATTCTGCAGAACTACAAATACTCTTTATTGAACACCTCAAAAAGAATACCTGTACAGAAAATAAAGCAATTTAAATGAAAATATTTCCTTTGATTTCTCAGCAACACTTTGTAAGTCTAAGTGCGGCTTTCCCTTGCCCAGCAACGAGTACGTATGCCCACATCAGCGATATCGTCTTAGCAATCTGTATGCCGCTAAATCCCGGCTTCCCATCGCTTATGGCATCTGATAGATACACTTGCCAATCGCCGCGCGGTGATCGTTCGGACACGCACTTCCTTTTGCAGTGCCCTCCTTGTGCTATTCATGCTATGCAACCTGTTTCCAGACCATATACATGTTCATGAAATAAAACAATTAAAAACGGATTTTATCGCGTGTATTGAGTTTAAATTACATCCCGACGTTTCAAACACTTTACAGCGTTCGTGGTCAACGGGTCGACTGTGTTTGAAACGTCGGGATGTAATTTAAACTCAATACACGCGATAAAATCCGTTTTTAATTGTTTTATTTCATGAATAACTATCGCGGCAACCGAAGACAATACCATATACATGTTGTTCAATGCTACTGTAATATAGAGAAGCGCAAGTTTATATTTGAAACGTCTGGATAATTAGGTCACGTTTTACGGCAAACCAGGTAAACCTGCTACTAGGTATGTAGGTAGTTCGCCTCTGACACGTAATCTTTAGACCCCGTGGGAGTGGACGGACGTACATACTTCTGATAGATGAAGATGGCTACCCGGTAAGTGCATTCTGCCTCCAAGGTGGCAAACTTCATGGAGTTTACCCATGACCAATGCTTGGTATCTGATCGAACGTCTTAACTCTTGCCTCGAATCATCTGAGTGATCAATCAATAATGCAATCGGTAAATGTACCTATGCTTCCTTGCTAGACCACTTTTTGATTTAAGTACTATTTTTGAACATGATATTACCTAAGTACTTAAAATGTACTTGAATTTGTAGGAATAGAAAGGCAAAATTTAGCGCAGTGTTTTCACATAATGTTACCTGATTCTAATGTTTTTGGGGCACAAACAAACACCTTTTACCATGGGCCATTGCGAACTTCCCGGAGCGTGACTGAATCAATTAAGATTTAGGTGATTCGGTAACACCGTTTAGGACTATCGCGAGGGATGATATCGGCGATGCTCCACTGTGATAGCATTGTGGCGGCTCGGTTGACTATCGTTTAATTAGAATGTTGCCTTTTGTGGAATGCCAGTACGCTCCGGTTTGCGAAATACTTGCAATGACAGGGGAGGTGCTAACGATTTATTGCAACGTGATTTATTCTCGATATGTACGCCGAAGAAATATCTTATTTATTCGCTTCAATGTCACATTTTTCGACTAATAACAATTCAATAAACATCATCAATGCTTCATCCCGAAAATAAAAACATATTTCGCATAATAACCACCATCATTGATATGTTAAAACATGCGTTCTTAATGCTGAGTTTTCAAATACGAAATGTATTTATTTCCAAGAATCACTACAAAATTCTGAATCGCCATTGACAACTGTGGTTTTCGCATTCCGTATTTATTTAAACGTGGTATGCATAGCTACTCAAGCAATACAAAGACCGGATCTCTATTAAGGTTACATTTCCAAACCTAATTTGACACTTAATCAGCCTTTACCGGCTCATTATCTGCCAATATCGAGATCGTGATACTGTCAACACAGACGAGTGACACGGTCTCGTAATCCCGTAGTAATTATCAGAGGCGTGCACTAATACGCTGCAATTGGAGCTTGCAGTTCACAATTATCAGCTCTCAATTGCTAAAGTAAATGCCCTGAGCCCATTATGTTAACTCACGCATGAACTGCTGTATGACCTATCATAGGTTCTCGCAACGTAACACTATGTGATGTGAATATTTAAATCGTTGTAAATTAAATAGTAGGATGTTTGGTTGGGATGTATTACGCAATAGTAAAAAAATAATGTTATTTGTGATTGTAATGCAAACGATTACAAATTTCAAAAATGGCCTTAGAAAACTTAGGACAATAAGAGTTAAGGTCAAACATTTGGACAAGCAAGAAGAGTTTTTTCGCTTCAATGTAAAGTACCTACTACTTATTAAACATCTAGGTAACGTATAATCACGAACTCCTCCGTCCAAAATAATGCTTTATAATAGTATTAAAGCGCTAGTGAAAAGTAATCGTCTACCATTAGTAGGTTGCGCGGGCGCACGCTAAAATGTCGCCGCTTGCGCAATGCTAACTGTTATCCAGCTGTAATTAGAGTAGTTCCCAGGGGTATCAGCGATACATCTCGATCAGCGCTAAACACTTCTATTATTTCACTGGTCCGCTAGTGCAATTTATTGTATTCTCGATCATGATTCGTTGACTTTTGTTTTAAGAGTTATTGGTAATTGATTTTTCATGTGCAAAGATTCATTATTCGATGCGCATCAATCTATCTAATAAGTGCTCACACTTACGAGTACGTGCCAAAGTGTAAGATTAACAACACGTTCTCACTAATATTAACTAAAATATTTGCTAGCACTCACAATCTAATAGTAGCCGCGAAGAAAATAACTTGGGAACTTAATAAAACGCATAAAAGGATGTCCTGAAATACGCATGCAGTTGGCGCCCGGCCAGGCGCGGCCGTCTCCTGAATCGCTCTCGCTGATAAATAGAGAATATTTTGACTATGTTAACGCCTTGCCTTATATTATATATTTCATTTAGGCGTCAAATTATTTAATAAGATATTTTTATTAGTAGAACGTGAAAGCTACAAGTATTTGGAGTTTAAAACTTGATTTTTATTTACATCAAGAAAATTAATAGCTTAAAGTGCTGCGTTAAAGGAGTTGTAAGTTTAATATTTTATTTGTGTTTACAGGTAATACCGATGCAATAAAAATAAAATGGAGTAACTTACAGGTATGTTATCTATTTTAGTAAGTAGTGTTTTTTAACTAGACAATATAAATGTAATACTGTCTATCTATACACATACCTTTTTAAATTATTACGAAACTAAGAATGATATTTAAGTAATAAAAATAATTAATAAATTTGATTTTGAGATTTAAATGCGTTTTACAGAGCATTTCGTCATAATAGATCCATTTTAAGTACTTAGTATTAAGACATCGCAGTTCAGTGGACTCGGTAGAAACTCAATGCTCTTCGGAACTCATTTTACGGTCCGTGACTGCCCCCTTAGCGATATTACTTAGGCAATCTACTTTCTCATTATAGTGCTTATGGTGTTAAATGAGCCATTATTGATATCTCACCACAAAGTATTGTATGAGGTAAAGTAAAGCTCCAAAGATGACAGAATTTACTGACAATTGAAGTGAAATATATCTAGTAATTGGCACATGTTTTAAGTAGATAATAGTAGTTTATGCAACTGATACATAATGAGGGGCCTTAAAACACGAGTGGGGTTTAATGAAACGAGCGCAGCGAGTTTCATTATAGGATCACACGAGTGTTTTAAGGCCTAATTATGTACAGTTGCATACATTACTTTATCTACACACATATTGCAAGTACTAAAAGATGGGTTCAGAAGCCGAAGGCTATTAATCTGCATTACTAGGTAGATAGATACAAGTGCTGAAACATACCCACAGGTGTAATCTTAATAAAAATAAATAAATTAGAACTGATAAGGAAAGTATATCTATATATTATAATATAGCTAATAGTAAACAAATAAATTTTAGCAATTAAAAATGTTTCGACAAACAATAACTGACAAGTTGATATCAGAAATGGCGGCCGTACAAACTTCTGTCGCGAGTTTTTTTTTAATATTAGCCAACGAACGAAGTCCTTATTCTCATGTCTTCCGAGATCAAAATGTCGTGCGGTTTATGTCAAAAAATATATCGTACTGACGTTTCGTATCGTTAACATTTTAAAATCTATGGATACTAGAATAGAAACACATTGAAATTGTGTTGGTTTTGACAGCTGTTCCAAATTTGAAACTCATAACTTAACAATATTTGAGCATGTAAAGTTAAAATTACATTACTGCCACAGATAAGAAACTTATCATAGTGAAATCGTTTGTTGTAATGCTGGTCATTGTCTACGGTTTTTGAACGCATTTTAGAGGACTTACAATATGAGTGTAGATAAATATTATTGTTGAATTTTGTTTTTAAATTAGGAATTTGATGTATAATATCAAAAGAGGTTCTATATATTGTAAACAGAGCCCAGAACACTTAGTTCGCGGCTATACGAGTATATGTATCTTATGTAGGTAAACTAGGTATGTTTTGTACATGTACTCTCAGAAAATATATTATCTAGTTATTAGGTCTAATTAGGTCATATCGTCATGTCATCTAACCTTATTACTTGTGTTATGGTATGTTTGGGTGGAATTTTACTCTCGGGTTAAAATGGTCCACATTATTCCGAAGGAGATATTTAAATAGTAATAAGTTAACTGCAAAGGTTAATAGTAGAACTCGTGAGTTGAACTTAAAAAGCACTCGAGTACAACGAAAAGCTTTTAAGTTCGCTTGTTAAGAACATTTACACATAAATAAAGTAACTATTTCTAACTGTATTGTCTGTTGACAAATGTAACTGTCTTTATTCAGAACGAGCTTTTAAACTTTTTTACTTGTTCAGTTCATAGTTTATGTTTTATGCTTAGTTACTTATAGTAGTATGTTTAAAATTGAGTATAGTAATCTGACAGCTCCTTCCATACATTGTAAACCACTTTGTATGGCTAGAGCTATCAGATTACTGTACTCATCAAAAATACTTACTACTTTAAATTTTTGGTGAGCTTTTGGTCGAAAATGCAAAATGTCTGTTCAAATCCTATTTACGGATAACCCTGTGGTTAAATAATTAATAGTTGTCCTTTATTCTTTAAAATTTCTGTACTAAAATGTATTAATTGAATGTAAGGCGAATTCTTACTACGGACAATAAAATTTGTTGACTCCCAAGGTAGAATGCTTCATTGCAACTTGCAATAGTTGCAATCTAAAATATATAAAGGAAGTCTCGATCTGATCATTAGTGATCCAGAGACAATGAGTGGACCGATTTGTTTTAGATTAAAATAAGTGGCGGTGTAGCGGCGGCCTTGTGTGAAACCGCGGCGAGCGTTGACCTCACCGGCTGGATTCCGCGCGTTAACGAATATAGCGTAGATAAACCTAGCATAGCTTAGCAGATAGATTAGATTATTAGCGTGCATAACTATCTTGGACATTACTTTAAACTGGTTTAAAACAACCACAGTTCACGTTCCTCAACATAAATGCTTAAAAATGAAATTTGTAATCAACTAATTAAATAATCAGCCGGGTAATTATGTACAAGCAACCTGTTTGCTTTCAACGATAAGTATGTAACATTAATGTCTGGTGCCTTAGTATAACAGAACAGTACTGGATACACTTTTAGCCAATGTTTTCTAAATTATAGAACAGTGATACTGAATACTGATTGAATACCTACTAAAAAGTCTAAAAGCTACAATTGCAAAGGCATAAATCCCTGCTGACACTGACATCACACAATACACTTCCTAAGCCCAATTGGGACCATAAGTGCTTCCGACCGGTTCCACCGATGAATATGGATGTTCGCTTCCGTAGGTGTCCGATTACAGTACAGCCGTTGGAAGATGTTAAGCCGACAACTTATCAGTGATCCTTCGTTAACGTGTTGTGAGACATTTGCTTGGATGCCTGGGCTTGGGTGCTGTCCATTTTTAGTTCTGCGACATTGGAAAAGAGATGTGTATTTGAATGGTGCTTTGATTTAACATTTTCTTGCGTAATTAATCTTCTTGCTGTTCTTCCCGTGTACGTGTCAAGGGTCTATGTTAAGTTGTTGCGAGCAATTGTTAATTCATTTCATTTCAGTGCGGGGGCGCTAGGTAGAGCCGCGTCCACGTGTAGTCGGTCGTGTTTTGTTTTGGTGTTCGTCTTTTAAGTAGGGATTTTGACACATTTTGATAGGGTTATTGGCAACAGTTTTCGGCTCCTACAGCACAGCGCATATTTGAAATGCAGTTAATTAACCAGGATTAACTTTAGTTAGTAGTAAAGTCCTCTTAGAGACATCATGTATCGAATCATGGTCTGTAATAGTTTCCAGGACAATCTCTAGCTGCTAGTTGGAATGGAAGTAGGTAGTGGCGTGGCTGTGGCTTACAAATCTAAGTTACAGAGACGTCACGGACCATTAGATGGTCACTGCTGCGAGATGGAACTAATGTGTACTTAATGCTCGATGCACTTACATGTAATCTATCTCCACTATAATTAGCTTACGACATGCTTGCTTCAATTACTTTTAGATGGATTAAGGTAGCTACTATTAGTATATTAGCTACCTTAATCCACAATCATAATCTTACATAATATATTTAGTCTTGTTAAATTTATCTGAATAAATTAATCTAAGTTAGTTTTGATAATCTTTAATATCTTTAAACATAAACATCTGTCAATAAATCTAGCCGGCTGATAGTAGGAGTTTTGTGGGGCATTTAGTGGCACCTCGGTACAACATTATCACATGAAACCAAATAATAGTGATGAACTTGAAAGTGGTTGAGGTATTAATGACAGGCCCATCGGCACCTTTTCGCGAGGCTTCATTTCTCGCTAATGTGCGTTTGCGCCGGTCCAGTGCGCGGGCGTCGACGCGTTCGCTCGCCACTCGACCGGCTCAACTGGTGTCACGTTTCGCGTGATGAATAAATAGGCGCGTCTCCTGGTCCCGGTCACTACTGCTTACGAATTATTTAAGTAATTAAATATTATGTACATTAGGTTTTGTGGATGCACTAACTTAGCCGATGTCAATTTTAAATGGCAAGGGTGCCCTTTTTCATTATTCTGTTTGCGATTTAAAGTTCAAACCACACCAAAGCTTGGATGATCAGCAAATAATTATTATACCTAACCAGAACAATGAAAATATGAGATTTATGTGTACGGAAACACGACCGTGAATTCCAAATCAATCCAAATGATTCAATCCAAATCGGAAACTTAAGATACTTTCTGTGATGAGTTATTATGTCAGAAATCAAAAGCGCTATTATTGCAGTTGTACATGGCAGTAGTCGAGCATCTACATGACTTTATTCCCGCCGGCTTGCCTATTTTATAGACAAATTACCAGACGATTGTATATTTAAGTCATAAAAAATGACAACCTCGTTACTTACATCTACATTCGGTTTCTGCGAAGCTTCGTAAACGAATATTTTTGACGAGACGTCGGTGTTCATCTTTAGGTAATTCTGCTAATTTGTAATGGACCTCAATGCCATATATCCCAAAAAAATCAACTTCTGAGTTAAAAAAAACAATAAGTAGAGAATCTTCTCATTCAATTGCAAGTAAAACGTTCAGACTGCTACATTACGATAATGCAGATTGCAGATGACAAACAGATTATGTTCTAGGTACCGAAAACATTTCACTTTGTGCCCCAATTCGACTGCCTACATGTGACAGGGACTGGTTTGCATTGTAAATAGTTCCTGATACCCCACGCTAATGATGCCATTACGCTAACCACTACCAGTGTCTAACAGACGACTTTACACTTACTATATACGGGTAACTTTATGTATAGAGTGTAGACTAATAGAAGATAATACTGTCGTGTACCACTTCACCTGCCTTGCCACAGCAAGATTTTCTCTCTAGTGGAGTAGATAGGTAAGTTGCTTTTATTTTATTTAACATATCACTTAAGTTTTATTATCTTAATTTTACGAGTATAGTCCAGCCATTTAGGTAAATTTAATAATACCTACGCGTAATAGGTACTGTTCATAAGTAGCGATCTACGTAACAGTATCTCTATTGAATTGTCAATTTGTAATTCTAACTGCGTATATTTATAACTGACATAAATAGTAGAATTTGAATAGGTAAGCATGCTAATTCATAGCACTGCGGTGACACTTATTTAGCCCGGAGTTTGCTCATTTATTAGGGGGGGAGAAGCAAAACGCTATATGCTTACGTTATGTACCTAAAATTTACAATGCAAGCGTTATGAAAAATCTGTAACATTCCAAGATGTTTATGTTTAAACTATACTCGTATCCGATCATATTTATGTATTTACTATTTACATATACCTATTGTAAACTGTGCCCGCAGGCTTGCCGTTTCCGTCGTTGAACGATTAACAAGCAATTAATTAATTAATTAAGCCTTTATTTCCCATTACACTTAAATTACATAACATGTATATCTTAAACTAAGTTATTTTAGTGAGTAACGTTTAAAAAAGTTAACAATATAGGTATAAGCTAGGCTACACTAATTTTTATTTATTTATTTATTCTATTTGTTATTTTTTTATCTATATTTTTTGTAGGTAGTAGATATATTTGTATTATTTTAAAGGGACCCCTTTTGTAGGTTATAGGCCTCCTCCAGATTCTTCCACTTGCTTCTATCTTGTGCTACTATAAACCAATCTTTGCCTGTTATTTTTGCAATGTCGTCTACCCATCTTTGCCGTGGATGTCCAATATTCCTTTTCCCAGCTGGGCCGGGCCATTTGGTAGCGGCGAGAGTCCAGCGTTGGTCGGTACATCTTGCTACAAGCAATACAAGCATGCATATCCGGTAAGCTAAAGCTACAATCGAGTACTGCCACTTCTAGATACTATTTATTAACGTGTAAGCCTGTAAGGGTACAATCCTGATCGCATCGTGGCAATTTTCATCAAACAAGTAAGTGATCACGATCAAAGAAAGCTTTGCAATAAGAAATCGCTAAAGACCCATATCCGAGCACATTTAGTGGGAGCACACGAGTCGTGATCATAGACAATCGCTTTCTCGAATGTCTAGCTAGATACTGCATGTCATAGATATCACTCCCACGACTCGCTTGATGCGCGGACTGAGATGCGGGATTGCGGACATTAAAAGAACATGTACGGTCAGCTGTATGGAAAAAGGCCCACGCTGCAAAGTTTGTATACACGGGGGTGTCTTTTTCTCTGCAACTGACTGTACCTAATTACAGTATCTACTCATGAAAGGGTCGATGACTAATTATTTTACAACCGTCAACAATCAGCGAGCCTGTAGTCAAGTTAGGAAAATTGTAATGTATTCCGATGCTGCTAGCCTGTTATCTGTTGTATAAGTTAATGATTGTACCTATAAATACCTAGTTGGTTACTAAGTTCTGTTACCAGATTTCTGACTGATAAAATATAAAATAAAGTTAGAAAATCAAAAATTAAAGTAATTATTTAATAGCCTAATTTCTAATGAACATAATATGGTATAATAATACACAAATCAGATGAGAAATTTATTGAAAATCCTTTTAAAGCACAAGATTGCCTGAAGACGCAAACACGCGGTAAATTTAAGAAAATTACACTTTACAAAAGTGCATCAAAAAATATTGCACTTTTGTTTAGAAGGTTCCATTGCTTGTTTGTAAGAAACCTGTTTATTAGAGGTAATTGCGTGACCACCATTTAATTTTCTTGCGATTCTATTCCACAGATATTCCCATTTGATATATTGCCTATTTCTAAGTTTTTCACAAAAGACATAGATTTAGACTGCTATGGAACAAGCAGACTTACAACGTATAGTCTAGTATTTTATGGGATAGCCCCACGTGAACTATACATATACCAAATTGAAGCTAAATAATATAGCTACCGAATTGTGTAAGACTGATGCGTCTTAAAGGTGATTAAAAATAAATAGGATTTAAATCAACATGAACAAAGAGTGTAATTTTGACGTATATATTTCACGCCCTTTTCCGAGTGTTATAAAGAATTATGAAAAATTGCGACAATAATTTTCAATTCAATATATTGTAATCTATTGACTATTAAATAAGCTTTTAAATTATGTACGTTAATAACTAAAATGTTGCTACCTATTCCTATTTATTTAGTGAAAACTCTAGTAACAGAACTTAGTAACCGACTAGGTACTTTCATTAAAAAAAAAAAAAACAAATACTAACTTCGTTCGTTTACTCGTACGTAAGTATGTATCGAATAAATTAAAAGAACACAACATACATAAAACATATGTTTTGCTTTTATGTGAGCTTTTAATATATCCTGTAACTAAATGTTAAAACCAATGAATCGATTCTCGACATTAACTTAATGACATATGTACTTTGATTTCCTTATATCGTTCGTATAGATTCTGTAGATTTCCGTTAGAACACAAATTTATAGGAAGTGGCTAATGATTATGATTAAATTAATAATCTTAAAAGCATTAAAGGGGCTAATACTTAGTCACGAATACTAAATTACTTACACCTAAATTCCCATAAGTAGGTATGTCACGTTGTCTATCTTAACTTAGCGAAATGGTTACTAATTATAATCCTAACAATTTATCAATTTACCATTTCAGCTATAACAATAGAAACCTAGTACAATAGCCAGTTAAATTGGCCGGGAAGCCTTCGCTACCCTCCGACAGCACGTCGCAGGGGAGTGCGAAGCACTATAATCTCGCAGTTAGCCATGTCGCGCCCACGCGCCGTCATATTGAAGACTAGCTGCGCCTGAGCAAACGAGCGGTAGATGAGGCATGCGTAGATACAAAAATACTGGTGATCCGTTTAAGGGAGCATATGTTCGATTATGTCGAAAACATTTGAAAGAATGTATTTGTATGTATGTAACTATTCGGCATAAATAAAAAGTTATGATATGAAGGTTTGATTTTCTTATTTAAAAACCGGCCAAGTTCGAGTCGGACTCGCTCACCGAGGGTTCCGCACAAACTTGTAGGTATATAGGGGTAGTAAGTAACTTTAAAATTTAAAAAAATATTTTTTTGTATGATTCTACTAAAAATGTCTACTTTTTGTAATTTTTCCATTGTCGATGCTATATGACGTTGCTTCGTGCCAAATTTCAAGTTTCTGAGTTCACGGGAAGTACCCCGTAGGTTTTGCGAGTGCCGAAAAACCCTAAAATTTGCAGCATAAACGACTGTATCTTTTGATTGCGTTGGCTTTTAAGTTTGATTTTTTCACAGCTCCAGGGGACTAGACCTGAGTATTTGATTTAAATTTCAGCTTGATACCTCCACGCGTTCCTGAGAAAAATGGTCTTGACAGACAGACAGACAGACAGACGGACAACAAACTGATCCTATAAGGGTTCCGTTTTTTCCTTTCGGGGTACGGAACCCTAAAAATTGACTCTGACGAAAATGTTATGATCGCTTACTAAAATCAGCTGTGAGCAGGAGCACTGCATGACCTTAGCATTAGACCGGCCGCACACAACTTTTAGACGTAAAGCTTTTAAGTTAAACTTTTCATTCATGTGAGTGCAACAAAAATACTCATCTAATTGGTAAGAACAACTAACCATTTAAAAGTACGGTAGATATGTATATGTATATGTATAGAAAAGCATGTTAAATTAAAAATATTGGTTATAGTGTTAACTGGCGGTGATGCAACCAAGGATTTTCTTCTGGTTTTTAACATTTTTAACTTAATCGACTTCAATTTCATAGAAGGAGGAGGTTCTGTATTCGGTTTGGGCTTTTTTTTATGTATGTTCACCGATTACTCCGAGACGCGTGGTCCGATTTGAATAATTCTTTTTTTGTTTGAACGGATATACTTCCAAGGTAGTCCCATATTAATCTGGCGCTGTTCTGATGATGGGATCTATGAGGAATTGAGGGAACTCCTCAATCTTTAAATGCACATGTATGGCGATTTGAGTGTTTTCTTAAGCAACTCAAGCATTTCCTCTCGAAAAACCACCAATTTGATAGAGTGGACCTGATGATGAAGATTATGATTGTTTTAATGATAATGATGATTTTTTTAATGTAGGATGTTCAGCGATTACTCCGAGACCCATTGTCCGATTTGAGCAATTATTTTATTGGTTGAAAGGAGCTACTTAGGAGATGGTCCCACATTAATCTGGCGCTGTTCTGATTATGGGATCCATGAGGAATTGAGGGAACTCCTCAATTTTTAAAGGCACATGTATGATGATTTGGTAGTTTTTTAAGCAACTCAGGCTTTTCCTCTCAAAAACCACCAATTTGATGGAGTGGACCTAATGATGAAGACCACATGTGATATGTGGAACTTTCCTTAGATTGAGTCCGTATTATGAACTTTTTCTTATATATCTTGACCGATTATTCCGAGAACCGTTATCCGATTATGATACTACTAAAAATGGAAAAATAAAAACTTTTTACAAAAAAAGATAAACCGACTTCAAAAAGGACAAAATAAAACATTTTATTATTTATATGAGTTACAAACTGATATGTTTGAAGTCGGTGCCAAGCCAAAAAGTTACAATACCGGTCAAATCAACTTCAAGTCTGAAAATCACAAAACATCTATACATACTTATATTGCAAAGGTGAATGTGATTGTGACGTGCATCAGAGTATATATACATAGGTAACACATTTCATCAAAATTGGATTAGTAGTTTAGACGTGAAAATGTAACAGATCCAATCACATTCACCTTTGCAATATAAGTATGTATAGATGTTTTGTGATTTTCAGACTTGAAGTTGATTTGACCGGTATTGTAACTTTTTGGCTTGGCACCGACTTCAAACATATCAGTTTGTAACTCATATAAGTAATAAAATATTTTATTTTGTCCTTTTTGAAGTCGGTTTTTTTTTTGTAAAAAGTTTTTATATTTTAAATGAACCTATCTAGTACCTACACCTACACTTACTAAGTGTTGGTAGGTACCTCCATTAGCACTCTTGCTAATGCTGAAACTCCCTGCTTATTACTAAGAAGTTCGAAAAAGTTTATGGAATTCGGACTATTCGGGGTAATGTTCCTGCCATATATACCTTCTAACCGTGACTTCCCATCTTATTCTCTATCAATTGTATCACATAACTTAAACTAATAGGGCAACTTAACCGCATTTCTCTGAACCAGCCATGGGAGAGAATCGCCCGCAAATAATTAAGGTTGACACCACACCAACAGCTGACAACATAGCATTACCAAAGTTACTACCTTCCAGCCAATTGCTAATAAACAGGCTTTCCATGTTGTTCAATTGGTCATTTAGTTTAGCATTGAGTGTGAAAGTGAGCAGATAAACGACTAGGTTTAGGACTAATAAGTCTGCACAATGATCGTGGGTGGTGCGAAAGTGATTTGAATGGCTGCTATCTCGATCTGAATCTATTGTGCTATTTACTTCCTTGTTTGGTAATTTATTAAAATTTGTGATCTTGATACTCTCTAATCTGATTGATTATGGTGGAGGGTGTTTGTGAGGTCATTTGTAAGTGATTTGAAGAAAATGATAAACATTTCGAAAATATTTTCCGTACCAAATAACAACGTAATTCGTCTTTAGCAGAGTCACATATCTGTTAATTTTCTTGTTCATTTTGACATGTTTTTTAAAGTAGTTGTCTCCTCTTAAAAAGCGCTAGATGAATTCAGTGACTTGCGCAGAGCCTTTCGAGTTAACTAATAGTAGTAGAGTCGTCCGCTGCTCCTCTTCTTGGAATGGGGGCAGGGGTTGGAGCGTCAGCATTTCTGCTATGGCTTCTGTGTCGGGTCGCTGTCCCACTGCGGTGGGATGTGGGATGCTCACTCGTCGTCTTTTTGGGGACGACCTGGCGTATGGTGTGGCCGCGGTGGGCCCGATGGCCCTGCAGCGGTAACTAATATTGCTTGCAGAATATTTAAAGCTCATGTATTTCATGAACTGTACCTAATGGAACTTTTATACGAAATATCATTTGATATTTACCAGTCGCTTTTCGATGAAGGAAAACACCGCGTGGAAACCTAGATAGATAATCTTATACCAATAAGACCTAGTTCCTCTCTGGGTCAGATGGCAGTCGTTTTCGTCAAAACTAGTGCTTACACCAATTCATGGGATAAGATTGCCAAGCGGACCCCAGGCTCAATTGAGCCGTGATGTGATAATCATTGAGAGGATGATTTTATTTTCTTAAATCTATATATATATTTGAATAACAAGATGTCATTCTAATTAGTTAGTGTTAAATAAGTTAAATCCTACAAATAATCCAAGCGTTCGTAAACCACGCAACAATAATGAGTCCAATAACTCCCTTGCTGTTTCCACACGACATCACAATAGGCAAATAAATCACTATTTCACCCCGATAGCAATAACCACCAAGACACGGGTTACTAGACTGGACGACCAACAAGCATACTCAAAACAACATAATTTATCCGACTATCGCACGTAAATCCTATTTTCATTTACCTAACCAACCTTGTACCATCGGCATCAACAGTTCTACAAAAGGGTGAACAATACGGAGACGGCTTAAAAGTAGCTCAAAAATATTATTTGTGATAAAATCAGGGTCTAAAGAGCGTCAGCAGAGGAACATAACTATGGCAAGAAGTGTCAAGAGAAAGTTGATTCGGCTAAATACGAAATTCAATTGACATTAGCAAAATCTGTTACAGAACTTTAAGTGTTACCTGAAAAAGGAAGAGAGTGTCTGGTGGGCGATGTGGGCACTGCTTATGCACTGTAGTGACTTAACACAGTTCATAATTTGCGAATAATGTAAAAGGTGATGTCGACTGTACTTGTAGTAGTTCTTGTTAAATCAAATCCCATCAAAAACATAAATGTGAAAGGCTGCCAAGTTCGATACTATGGGAATGCTTCGCCTATAAAAGAAGTGAGATCTGAATAAGTACCAAGTTCCATAAAAATACCTCAAATCATAAATAGTTATAGGAATGCACACTTGATTTCCAGCAGTTTTTAAGGTACATTTTGAATAAGTATCACGTTACATAGAAATACCTAAAATTATAATAGTCAGAGAAACGCACACCGGTGTTTTTAGCAGTTTCCTGATAACATTTATTATTTTCAGTACTTTTTAATGATGTTACTTGGCAAGTTTTCACACACCACACACCTTTTCAATGCAATGAATCGACACCTTTGGACTGCAATGTGTCAAGTATATAATTTTCTATTAAAACTTGCCAAGTTACATCATTAAAAAGTACTGAAAATAATAAATGTTATCAGGAAACTGCTAAAAAAACCGGTGTGCGTTTCTCTGACTATTATAATTTTAGGTATTTCTATGTAACGTGATACTTATTCAAAATGTACCTTAAAAACTGCTGGAAATCAAGTGTGCATTCCTATCACTATTTATGATTTGAGGTATTTTTATGGAACTTGGTACTTATTCAGATCTCACTTCTTTTATAGGCGAAGCATTCCCATAGTATCGAACTTGGCAGCCTTTCACATTTATGTTTTTGATGGGATTTCATTTATTTTTGTTAGGTGTAGGTTCTTTATTATTTTTTTATCACGGACGGCGCGAACGCGGCGGACGAGTGTAGGCAGCGACGGAGGGTGCGCGAGGCGGGGAACGGAATTTTTATCTAGTATCACTATACCTACATATATCGGGATTTCGGGATCGATCGGGCAGCGCGAGTACCTATAATCTATGATAAATCCTATTTTACTATTTATTTATAGGTGATTTTTACAAATAAACTGGCTCCCTACACCTATAAAATGTACCTACTTACATATAATTACATACATCAATAACGTACTTTATTCTGTTTGTAAGTACGCTACCTACATAGATAATTAATAACTTGGTAATACCTACCTACCAGTAGGTATTATAATTGGTGGCCTATTATGTAGCCCTAGAAGTGCACCATCCCATCTCATCCCGTGGCGTATCGGAGGGTGAGATGGGCAGTAGTATATATAATTCCATCTTAGAGTATATATGATTTCCATGTTCTTGAATCTGCGATTTTATTAGTTGTAAAATTAGAAATTATTTAGACTATGCGAGAAAAAATAGTCTTTTCATTTTTGTTTGACTGATTTAGCGCACCTAGTGTACCTAGTGACCTGCTTTGCACTTCGTAAATCGTGGGTTCGGTTCCCGCAACAGACACACACAGAGTGGTGAACAATTTTATTGTTCTTGTCTTTTAGACAAACATGTATTGTCTTAAATTGGTATGTATCTAAATTTAAATAAGTCTTATCTCATTTCCACTCCATACCTACTTATAGTAGAACAAAATTACACATTCGTTGTTTTCGAAACTGACTCACACTTGGCCGTTTTCAGATTTTTACTTTATTTCGACCTAAAGACAAACCTTCGAGACAAATTTCAGGTCGGTACGACCATTGGAAGATAGACCCATTTAGTTCATTATGACTTCATAGTAGAACAAAGTTACACCTTCGCTATTTTTAAAACTGACTCACACTTGGCCGTTTTCGGATTTTTCCCTTTACTTTGACCTTAAGACCTATCTCCATGCCAAATTTCAAGTCAGTACGACCATTGGAAGTGGTCTAGGTTTTTGATGAGTCAGTGAGTCAGTGAGTCAGTGAGTGTATAGTAAAATAGTGATTTTCTGACGTCAATATCTCAAGAACTGCTATAGGTAGAATAATGAAATTTTGTATTCTAGACAATTAAGGGGATGTCAACAGACACTCGAAATTTCATATGCGTAGATAAAATATGTTTTGAGTTATAGGGTGGTCGAAATTGGCCCGAAATGGTTCGTGTAATATAACCCACGGCCGGTGTGTCGCTTTTTTTTGCTCGAACTTGGCGGACACACTGCCGTGTGTCTAGATGGTAGCTAATCTGTGAGTTTCAATACAACGGCACAAATCCCGTGATAGATTCAGACACACAGCATAATGGATGGGGACCTTAACAATGAAACTTGAACTACAAAGATGTTCTATCAATGGATAAGGTGCAATATAAGGGTCCACGAATTTGATGAAATTTGTAATTTTGAAGTGTCTTATGGTCAGAAATCTGGCGGATTGCGGTCATCGTATTGACATAAGTTATAAAATTTCGAAAACTTCATACAATGACGCCCATCCCGACTATCCCGAGCCCGATCTATGCTTATGGTAGAGATTCACTTGGCCATTCGCCAAAATATCGTGCAAAATCTAAGTTTGTCCCTCAATCCAATTTTTATTTTAGTTACAGCAATGTTCGGTGATTGTTAAAATTGTATGATGTACGGAACTCTCGGGGCGCGAGTGTGACTCGCGCTCGGCCGGTTTTTTAACTATCAATACTATGGGAAAAATTTATAAAGGGAAAATTCTGAATTGAGCAGATGAAACAAAATCATGGTCGATATATTCAGTACTAGCTTTTGCCCGCGGCTTCGCTCGCGTTAAATTCGGGGTAACAAACCATACAAACTTCCACCCCCCATTTTAGGGAAGTGGGGGGTTAGAAAGAGACAAAAAGTAGCCTATGTCACCCTCCATCCCTTCAACTATCTTTACTTAAAAAATTACATCAATTCGTCGCCCTGTTTTGCCGTGAAAGACGGACAAACAAACAAACAAACACACGCATACACTTTCCCATTTATAATATTAGTATGGATTTATTAAGGTTCGACGTTCCTATCTAACTGCTCACGGGCATACCAGTAAGTCCTTATATACTAGTCCGCTACTAACCAATGAACAATATGAATATCCTCAGGATCCAGTCCGGACTAATGTCTTTGGTCATTCTTTGCTTACCACACGATTCCTCGCATGCCCATAGACACAGAAAAAACAGGACCGGCAACGCGTCAGTAATGTCATAATGTGACACAGTAAAAAATAATTTAGTTTTTGAGTTACATTTAAATTATAACCGCGGTGCGGTTCTTATGCGTGGTAAATGGGTTTTTGATTGACTAATCCAGTTTAACATTGACTCAAACGGAAAACTATGTATATAGGTAATTTATGATGTCGTATATAAATATACGGCACCTACCTAATATCTACACTTAGTTAATTAGTTACCTTTCAAGATGCTGCATCCGCCGTACAAATTACGCGTTTTAATGATAATTAATGTGTAGGAATATCCTTGTATGGTCATTTGATTGGTCAATCCATTTACCCGCTGGAGTCGGTTACTGAAGCTGTAATTGACACAATTATTCTTCCTAATCATGAGATAGCTCGCACGGAATAAGTTTACGTTAGCTTGGCTACTTCCAGGTTATAGTGGCTTTAACGGCCTCCTAGCCTAGTCGATAGTGGCACTGCCTACGAAGCAAGAGGTCCAGGGTTCGAATCCTGGTAAGGGCATTTATTTGTGTGTTTATCACAGATATTATTTGTACTTGGGTTATCGATTTTTTCCAAGTATTTACATATATCTATTTATTATATAAATCGTCGTCTAGTACCCACAACACAAGCTTTATTGAAGTTACTGTGGGACTAGGTCGGTTTGTGTAAGATTGTCCCATAATATTTTTGATCATTTTACGTGTAAGTAAGATCTAATTACGAATGTAATTAATTTATTGTTTCTATCGTAAAATTATATTGTTTTGTGATGGAACAACAAATTAAAGATTTTAGCACTTTTTTCCTTTAAGTAAGTAGTTCATTGTGCTGCATTCTTTATTGGCAAATTTCATGGTTCTCAATCTATGAAAATGAAAAGTTAGAAAATTTGGCTCAAATGGCTGTATCTTAGGATTGCGTTGACTTAGAAGCTCGTTTTTTTTACAGCTTCAAATGACCGCAGACATAAGTATTCGATGTTAATTTCAACTTGATAGCTCCACGCGTTACTGAGAAATAGGGTCTTGACAGACAGACCGAGTGTTCCTAAAAGGGTTCCCTTTTTTCTTCCTGCGATAGAATTCTAAAAAATCCTGTAGGAAATGTGCTATGCATAAAATAGCACATGACACGGGAAATATGTTATACATCACCACCTTATAGATACTAAAATATATCTATCATACTACTGAAAATAGTAATGCACATCAACATCATTCATTCATTACAAAATAGTCGGAACGTTTTTGTAACACAACATAAAAACATAATGCTCGACAACGGTAGGTACAGCATTTCTCCATACCATTAAGGCTAAAGAATAATTAGGTGTATGAATATTTATCGGTACCCGCGCATGACATTTAACTTTGACACACCTGCGACATCTGTCTTGTCACGCGCATCATGAATGTCGACGCGTGCTGTCGTTTACCGCGCCTGCGCAAGGAGAGCATTCTCACCTGCCATTAGTTACGGCGGTAAAAAACGTCAAGGATGCACTTGCGCGTGCCTAGCAGATGCTCAATGGCCTGACGTAAAAACTATTAATCATTAATCATTACGAGCACACAGCAGTGTTGGGCATATTCGATTACTTTTTGTAATAAATTACCAATTACATATTAAAAGTCCTGGATTAGATCCGTTCGACCATCGTGGTGAGTAAATTGTTGATAAAGCGATTTTAGGAAAAAGTATATTTGACGTTTTGTGCTTCTTTTTAAGTAATCTTTTAGACTGAAAAAAATAATCAAAAAGTAACAAAAACATATTTTTATCAAGTCCCTGAACGCCGTTCGACTCATAGAGGTTGAAGTATATATTAGCGTTGAAAAGAGCGATTTTGGGGAAAATTCGTTATGACATCTTGTGGTTCGTTATTCAATCAAATACAAACACTGAAAACATTGAAAAAATAATCAACCCAGCAGGATTTGAACCTCGCATCGATACGATATGGGTTCAGTTCTGAACCCATAGCTCAATTGGTAAAGCGATCGAGCCCCGGTAAGGCGTATCGATGCGAGGTTCAAATCCTGCTGGGTTGATTATTTTTTCAATGTTTTCAGTGTTTGTATTTGATTGAATAACATACTATTGTATGAGTGGAATGCCCCACTTTAAAAAAACGTAAAATAATTATATCTTGTGGTTCGTTAAAGGCATAACAGAACAGACAGAATTAAACAAAACGAGCTATGATAAAAAATGTGTAATTAACAAATCATTAGCTCAATTACTTTTTATATGGAAAGAGTAATCGACTTCGATATCTCTGAAATGATATCTACATACTAGGAAAAAGTTTATTTGACGTTTTGTGTTGCTTTTTAAGCATTTTATTCAAAGTTCTGGAATAGATCCGCTCGAACATCGCGGTTATGGTGAGTATATCGTTGAACGGAGCAATGTTGGAACAAAGTTTATTTGACGTTTGGCGCTCTTTTTTAAAGCATTCTTGTCAAAATGAAAAAAAAAAAAAAACTAAGGATATTTTTAGATCAAATATTACCAGTATATGTTCGTCCGCTATCGAAAGACAGAAGTAATTAGATTACCAATTTCAATTACATAATGTAATTAATAATTGAAATTACTAATTACATTTTGTAATTGCAATTGTTAATTAAAGGCTCAATTACTTTTGGCCCAACACTAGCACACAGCATGCTAGGTCTCCGTTTAACAGTAACACCTTACTTATTTAGTTGGAATTTACTGGTATTAACAGACGAATGGCACAATGTGCATTATACATATCAATTTCTAATTACGATATTCTCAACTTTCATATAATAATGGACTACTTTTATCCTATGTACCTATTATATTTTTCTAAGTAAAAAAGTCTTTACTTCCTAATGTCGCGTTCGTATTGTCTTGCACAATTGTATATCATATGCCGATCATATGTACCTATGTTTCAGGTAGGTAACTTATACTGAGTTTATTATAACTAAGTCCATTTTCCTGTGAATCACCAATTGAATTACTAAACGTATGCGATTTGTTTAGTTAACCTTCTGTTTAATTGCTCAACCATTATTACGCAACGATTATAAAACAAATATTTAAAGATCGATTAACGATAACTCTGCGGTTTCATTGCATACAAGAACTTTCTTCGGGAAACATCACTCATATCAGGTGTCATCTCTTCAATCAATTTGTAATAATCACCAATGTAAATGTGCTCTGCATGAAATAGGAGAATGTCATTCTCGACTCTATTGACATATTACTAGTTAGCGAGCAAATTGAAATCTGGTTGAATTATCCGCAAATCTTATCGTGGTCATCGAGACGGCTATCATATTTGCTCGCATGAACTGTCACTTTCGTGATCACATGGCTAACATACACGAAGGTAAACGATACGTATTTAGTATTTTGAAAGTAGCATTGTCCCCTTAGTAGTAAATAAATGTAGGTAACGATTTCTATGTACAAACATGCAATAACCTATTTAATTAAAGGCAACGAAAGTAGAGCTTTCACACGTTTCACAGTTTAATATTCTTGTTTCAAAAACTTTTAACTATAATGCTTTTATCTATATGCGATGAGCAGAGAGTGGGAGAGGGAATTTTCATTTCTTGAGTAGGTGATCGATTGCTAATTACGAAAGGTGTCATTACAAATGTTTATTTCACCTGATATTTCCACAATTGCAATCAAAATATCGGACAAAGTGGTACTTACCATATTTTTTAAAGAACGTGAGACGCGGCATTACAAAATAATAATGAATTATCTGTAATATTATGCCTTTACTCTTTTGTAGCGAAATTAGTCTCATTAACATATAAAACGCGGAGAAATATGAAACAAAAAAAAAGATAAAAGGCTAGTCACACGTAAATCCGTTACCTACATTCGTGTGGAAGAACAGATTTAGTGATGGGAATGGGACAGGCCATTATCGGACGCTTCACAACAGAACTCCTCACCCTTTGCCGAGTCACTGCTATTTTAGGAACGGAATGCAGATTCAGACGTGGCTGCATTGCAACTGGGAATTTATGGAATTATTAAGACCGGTCTATCCTTGGATGCAAAAAAGTGGATATCGGAGATAATGTAATTTTTAAGGCTTCAGATTAGATTATAACTAAACACGAATATAAGATTTAAAGGTTTTGTAAGTTTAAGAATTTTTACCATACTGATTCGTTCCTGTAGCGATGCGATACAATAAACATCTACTACTGGTACTCCATATGACTATCCTAAGGTAGAAAGAAGTCAATTACCTAACTACGTTTCATCCATTAGCATACCAAGGTAATGAACATCATGAAATAATTATCCACTGATGTTGTCAACAGGAAATGTGATCTAAAACTTTCCTCTTTTCTAAAAAAATTCTGAGGAAGCGGAAAAGCTGCGCCTATGTCTCCTGTCCAAACGTCTGACCCAGTTGAACCCAGCTAATTGGTGGTGATGAAAACGGAGGAAGTCGCGACGGCATCTTGTTACCCGTGTTTTATTCGCTTTCAAAGGAATCTTTATATCTAAATATGAATTAGTGTGTCATCTCTCATTTCATGCCTTTTTCATTTAAATTGGTTTAAGATGGATGCTTCCATTATAATGTCTTTGAAATTCAAAATGGTTTCACTGATCGATAGCTTGAATATTTTGATCGAATAAGCGTGTAATTTCTAAAATTGGTTCAATTACATAAGCGGCATCATATTATGATTAATAGTTTTTCAAACGTGCGTTTGCAATTTCACTTACTTTCATAATCTTGTTATTAAACAAAGCAGCATCGGAACTATAAATTATAATATTCAATCGTATAAACGGAATGTTACTCCATAGTATGTAATAGGTTAATCGTAGTTCTCGGTTTGACCCCAGAATCGAGAAGATAATTTATTTCACGGAACGGACGTCAATCAATGCGAGAGAATTCGGATTGACGGAGTTCGCCAGCAGATCGGGTTGCAACAAGAAAAGTATCTTTTTTTTTTGGTTGTTAGTGTTGTGAAATCCGTAGACGTAAATTAAAGTCGTTCGTTTCGACTGCGGACATCTGAGACATTAGACCGTTGAGAATCATACTCGTTGATGAATCTTTGGCTCTCAAATTCAAGAATCATCTTACGACTGCTTTTGAAGGGGACACATAAAAAACATGAGCTAAGTAGTTAAAACGACAGAGCTTTCCAACGTAAAGAAAGTCTTTCTGACAAGACACTGCTGTTTTCCCGCATTTATTTACAGAACCTCTTTGATAAACATAACACGTAGCGCTGCAGAAGCGGTCTCAATTACGCAGGCCCTTCAAAGAGCCCAAAGTTTATTATAGACACTCGTCACCAGAGACTTATGGCCAAAACCGTCTAAGTCACGATCTTCAAATATACAGAAACGTAAGAGTGCCCTCTGATGTACGTAAGATGTGCCAAGACTGCCAAGCCTAACCACACTGCAACTGTTTTATGTCTTCCGCATTCCTAAATTGATTCTATTTCGGGTTTTATTTCCTTTATGGATCGCTGTGATCGGTCATCTTTCATATCATGAATGTTGATACTTCCTGAAACAAATATAAGTTCATAATATTACATTACTTACCAAGGACTTTAAACAATTTACCCGTGGTGAGTACATAATTTTACGTCTCCACCTGGCCATAATGCGAAATTTACCGTACGCGTAGCGTGCGGTAAAACTCACATTATGGCCAGGTGTGACGTAAAATATATTTCAAACGACCGTTAAGTTTTCGTATTTGGTGATTCATTTATAAATTTGGACTGTTTCGGCGTTTTAGAATGCACCATTTATTGAAATCGTTTATTGAAATAACAGCGATTGGTGCCTACACATGTATATTAAAGTGGGCTTTTAACTATAAACACATCCGCGTTTTTATTACGAAATGAAGCCCTAGCTTGAGGAAATATTTTGATAACTATGGGTGGAATATAGCAACCGTTAATATAAATTCTAAACATGTTATGTGTGAAAATAGATGTCATATACTTCAGAAAAAATGTTATGTGTTATGTTATGTAAATGTTGTGTTAAAAATGTTATGAAAAGTGTTATGTTATGTGTGATGAATGGAAAATGTAAAATGATACAGTCTCTGATGTACTAGATCACATCATATTAGTTGAATATTTCTTCGTAATCATGACCCAAATTATTGTATAGTGATGCCTATAAATGGCGAGTGATTGTATCGGCAGTAACACTTGTCTATAAACCGAGGAAGGTACGGTTATACTAATCGCGTAAGATTCTACAGTTTGATGGTTAGTTTTCGCCTTCTGCACTTATTTCTTAGTTAACAACTAGTTTCAAAATACAACTCTAAAACTAATGAGTAGTGAAAAAAAATCTATTACTTAGTGATGCTGTGTTTCTTGGAGATTATAGGCATTATTATGACTGAAAATTTAGTTTAAGGTTGTATTTATCTTAGCTAAACATAAGGAATAATGTATTTTGCTCTACATTTTTCTTTTCAATCGACTTCAAGATTTCGAAGGAGGAGGTTATCAATTCGTCGGGATCTTTGTCTTTTTTTGCTTTTTTCTTATGTATGTTCACCGATTATTCGAAGACGGCTGGACCGATTTGGAAAATTATTTTTTTGTTTGAAAGAGTATACTTCACAGTTGGTCCCATTGTAACCAGGTCAGGATCTGATGATGGGATCCTGGAGAAATCGAGGGAACTCTTCCAACTATTATAGGCACACCTATAGTGATTTGAGTATTTTTTACAGCAGCTCGAGCATTTGCTTTTGGAAAGGTGGATGCTAAGTGAAGTCGATTCTTTTTTGTTTAAAATTATATTCTATAAATTTAATACCACGTACGGAGCAGCACTGGTTGATCGATCAATCGTGTCATTTGTTTGTTATGAATATGGTAAAGAGTCCGTGACAAGAACACCTATACTACAGGCAAAATAAGGATACATATGCCAGTTTGGCGGCAATTTAAGTACGTCAATGAAACTTTGTTTATAACTTTATCTTTGCCTCCAAAATATGCAATTTTTCCTGTAATACTACTACAATTCTCACACGAGCAAAGGGCTTCGGAGAATATAGCGCCGGTAAAAGCTACAGTAATCATGCTATAGATCTGACTCGAGGTTTAATATTCTTGATACGAAAACCATAAAACGGTCAATTGTCCAACTATCCCTGTGTACTTGAAGATAATTTATAGGAAAAGCACAACTTTCGAGACTTTATCGACCGACCGATCGGACAACTAGTCGTACTTAGCCGATATATCCCTTCAAGGAGCTAACAAGACCACTTTGTAGACCTCACATTATGTTATCACCTGATTTCGTTTATCACATTTGCTGTTTTAATTAAGATATGTATTATCAACAAATTTTATAGCTTTTCTAATAAAGATCCTGGTTTGTGTTACAACTTATTCAGGCGATAATAATTTAGTAACGTTTTTAATAACTTGAGGTGTGCATGTGTATCCCCACAGTACCCGTGAAATAGTAGTTTTCGATACAAGTGCGAGAAGTATGTCATTTTGCACGAGTACCGAGGTTACTTGGCCCGAGCCGAGAGGCGAGGGTCAAGACTCGGGACGAGTGAAAATGACACTTCTGCACGTGTTTCGAACAACGTTTTTTAATACAATTGCGAAAAAACTACAATTAAATAATAGTAGATTGTTTGACAAGGGTCTAAAGTAGGCCATATTACCACCAGGTGGTTATTTTCCCGACCCGACCGAAGTGAGAGAAAATTGTTCGAGTGGTAATATGGCTTTTAGACCAGAGTAATGCATACAATGTTTCACTTCGATTGCGAGAAAATATCATAAAAATACTTATTATTTACGCACAATAACTAAACTAAGGTGAAATTATGGTATAACTTGACGGTCTTTTAATTTTTTTAACTTCTTTGACATAAGAAGTGGTCCGGAAAAAAAGTAGCCGTGCCTTTTTTGATTTATCTTTTTATTTTGTGCCGATTTAGAAGCAGTGTTTATATTTAAATAATCTCTAGATACAATCATACAAAACATAAATACAATCATACTTAAATAAAACAGCGTTTGGAAGTTTTCGCCTTTTAGACGGGGGCCAAAAAATTTTACCTTGCATTAAATCCTACACTTTTGGAAGCTTTTTCTAGTTATTAAGTAGGGTAGTCAGATTCCCACTACACATTTTTCCCCAGTGACGTGATTGTGCATTCCAGGAAATCGAAAACATTATAGACAACGTCTGGAACACTACATTGACTAAATCCTACACTGGAGATCTAGCACTATTGTATTTGTTTAAATAAGTGATGACTAACTTAAAGATTTCCCGAATTGTTTCTCTGAGCTTTCGTCTATAAGCTTCATTAAGTGACATTTTTTCTTTATATTTATAAAAAAGTGACTTAGAAATTCGAACACATTTCGAAAATTTGGTAGTATGGTACTAATACAGATCTAAGTGTTACAGTAATTTTTCACCACGGTGACATGTTTACATCTATTTATTATGACATTTTTTTAGTTTTTTTTGGCGAATATGATCACTTTATACGAACCTACACTTGTGAATATTTTTTCCTTAAATTTTCTATTTATTTAACATACATAATCAAAAAAATATTGTAAATATACTAAGTGCTTTACGAGTAATCGAAATAAACAACTTGTAATTTAAGGTTCATATTTTAAAACTCCCGCCTCCGCGGCAAGGTTACTACGTAGCACAGATTACTTACCTACTTGTATTAGATAGAGCAAATCAGAAGACTCGCAAGTACTACAGGTTGGTAAAGGGATATTTTATTTAAACTTTTTTCTATATTTCTGATTTCCGATATTGAAATGTCATTATGTTTGCCCCAATCAGTCATTTCAGAACAGAGCATATTGTGGTTTTAGGTTCGATGGTTAGATAGATGCAATCTAACTGTTATTTTCGTACCTGGGAAGCACAATCCTTGCATTGGACAAACGTCGGTCAATATGAAGGACGATACACCAAGAGAATTTATTTGCTATACTCAAATAAAATATCAACAAAAATCGAGTTTATGAGTTAAATCATTCACATGGATTGTTGTAAATTTTGTATAGGATAGAAGCGAGTGACGCCATTCTCAGCTCTGTATTTAGTGGTCACGTCATGAGAAACTTCATAATGCGTATTAAACACACTTATTTATTTATTTATCATTCAAAACAGTTACACAGCATTACAGTAAATCCAAATTCAAATTAAACATATGAAATAACTTAATACTAGGTCGATTTAGGCTTCATAATGCGTAGTCTAGTGACCAGTAATCTGTTCTTCTTGTGTGACTCGCTTGTAAGCTATGAATGAATATGAGAGCTACCCAAGTAACACATCAAAGCAGTATAACGGCCGTCTTACAGCATATCTGTATGCTTTTAGCATTTTGAGTTCGTTTTATAGTAGCATTATAAACGTTTATAGCGCTTATATAGCTCTTAAATGGGCACAAATTACCCAGCTTGAGATCCTATATAGGTTATTATATAGCATTGCAAAGTGCCAATCGCATTAAAGAAGCATTAGTACGCTCTATTAATTGCCAATCGCATTAAAGAAGCATTAATACGGCCAAAAAACTTGCTAATCGCAATAAAGAAGCATTAGTACTCTCGATTAAGTTGCCAATCGCAATACAAAAGCATTCTACTAGCATAAGAGTGTAGTAAAATAAACCTTACGTCAATGCAAAAACGTCTCTAATACCGACGGAACAAATGTTATAATACAATGAACGTTGTGATTTAACTACTTTGTCTCGCAATATAAAATGGACGAAGACGGTACAAAAAACTGAATGAGTGACACGTCATATTTGTTTGCGTAACAAAATTTATAAAAGTTTTTGACTCTTTTACGTTATTATATCCTTCAAATATTACTGCGCAATGTAGTTTACTGTAAATGTGTATATAAGTTTCATTGAAAATTTTCACGCGCCTTTGATTTATTGTGGTTTTGCTATAAAATATTATAAAAAGATATGCGTCAAATAAACAAAACAATTGTGTAATCCTCGTATAGAACGAGTTTTGCATTATTAACATAATAGTGTTGGTTGAGCAGTCTTAAATTAAGTTATTTCATTATTATGTAGGCATTTCCCTTATTTAAATAGGTTCGCATGATTTTATTTTTAGGTTATAAATTATTTACAAAATGGCGTTGGTCTATATAGACGGAGAGCTAGCCACGTCAGATATGACACAATAATGAGAGCAACCAAACCCCTCTAGTCAGTTTGGTATACTATGCTCATTTCTAGATCTGGACATCCGGCAGCTTTAAAGTGGAGGTCAAAGAATGCAAACCATTTTAAGAAAACAAATCCTAGAGATCTGGGTTTGATGCAATATTATGAGAAACTATACAAATACTATACAAAGAAATTATACAAAAGTTTATGTAGGGGGAAAGTAGTGCCAAACGATGTATAATATAGTTCATAGTTTGTCGCCTACTGTTTTTGTTTCCGTAATAATACATATTATTTTTTGGTCTAACGTTTTTTATCGATATTTGACCAGTTTTGAGTCGATATTCCAACATATTCACTACAGATAGAATTATAAGGCAAACGACTATCGGTTCTTGAATCTTTTATCTCCATTCTGTAGAGCCGGATCTTAAAATAAATGAGCCGTTATTTTTTTATGATATTTTTAAAATATGGTCTAAAAAAACACTTTTATTGATATTCGAATGGTGTAAAGAATCTTACATATACGTAATCTACATATTAGGGTTCGTCTTTGATGTCTCTAAAAACTATAGAGAGATTTAAATTTTTAACTAATTAACACAAAATTTATGACTATAAAACCACTTTTTTAGCCTAAACCGGTTCGACTTTGATGTCAAATATCTCGAAGACAATGAATATTGAAGTAAATATAGGATACTATATTGTTTAAAGCCGTTAATGATAATATGATAAGCTATTAGAAAACTAAGGGAATCAGATCTAAGGTCGTTGGCACCAGGGAGCCCCTTAAAATATAGGCCCTGTCCCTTATAACTGAGACAACTTCGGCAGTTTTTACCTAGATTGGTCTTACTATTTCCAATTAAAACATTTTGCTAGTCTGTCACTGTGACCACCACCCATTAAAAGCTGCCAGATGCTAGGATCTAGCAATAAGAATAGTATAGCAATCTAACCAGACGGGTTTTGTTGCTCTCATTATTGTGTCATATCTGACGTGGCTAGCTCTTAGTCCAATAGCAGCTCAGTGACCCTTGAATAAAGCTTATTAATGCCTACAGCATTACACGTGAATAATTATGCTATTAAACAACATTAAGCATTATATACTACTTAAAATTGCTATTGTAGGCCCTAAGGCACTAAAACAGCTAAAATCTGTATAGGGGCTGTTCATACATTACGTCATCAATTTTTAATGTTTTTTTAACCCCCCCCCCTAAAATCATCCGACCCTCCCCCTGCCAAATAAAGTGACGTCATAAAAAAAATGCGTTTTTAGCTTAATTGTAAAATAAAAAAACTATTTAGTAGATAATATTTTATAGCATTAAAAGTTTATAGAAACACGAATTTCATTCCTTTTTATACACATTGAAGCACTTTTTAAAGATGCCAGAGATGATGTGATCTTCGGAATAACCACCCCCCCCTCCGACATCATGCTACCATCATCCGATGTCCAGACCGCCCCCCCCCATTTGAAATGACGTAATTTATGAACAGCCCCTTATAGTGAATTACTTGGCTTTATAATGGTTTATATTATTGCTATTATACAGCATTAGGTATGTTACCTGCTTAAAAAAGCTATTGTACACCCTAAGGCATTAAAAATAGCTGAAAGCTGTATAGCGAAGTTACGTGGCATTATAATGGCTAATATTCATGCTCTTAAACAGCATTAAGCATTTATTTATGCTATTGTAGAACCTAAGGCACTAAACCACACCGAAGCATTAGTGTAGCAAACCAAAACGCAACTGTACAGCTGAATGCTGTACAGTTGTATTTTGGTTCCCTGCACTAAAACTAATGGCTAAACAAAAGCATTTACATATGCCATTATACAACCGTTATACAGCGTAAAGCATCATATAATGCTATTGTAGTACCTAAAGCACTAAAAACGTCTGAAAGCTGTATACCGGATTTACGTGGCATTATAATGGCTAATATTCATGCTCATAAACAGCATTAAGCATTTATTTATGCTATTGTAGAACCTAAGGCACTAAACCACACCGAAGCATTAGTGTTACAAACCAAAACGCAACTGTAGAGCATTCAGCTGTACAATTGCATTTTGGTTCGCTGCATTAAAACTAAAGGCTTTAAAAAAGCATTTACATATGCCATTATACGACCGTTATACACCTTAAAGCATTATATAATGCTATTGTAGAACCTAAAGCACTTAAGTGCTTTTAAACAGCTGAAAGCTGTACAGTTGCGTTGTGGTTTGCTGCACTAAAGCTAAAGGCTTTACAAAAGCATTTAGATATGCTATTATACAACCGTGATACAGCTCAAAGCATCATATAATGCGACAAGTTGCTCGGTGAACGTATATAAGAGTTTATACGGTCCTTAAGTTCGAAATAAGTTAACTATTCATATGTTATAATGCTTTCTGTGTTACTTGGGTATACCTGCTATTTATAGCTTCTTTGCTAGGATACCCATCGGATAATGCCGTTTGTTTTGATGTTTTCGGTTTATTGCGTTTGTTTTTTTGGTGGTTACAGCGCTGAAAGACTAAAAATAAAACCGGCCAAGCGTGTCGGAACACGCATAATGGAGGGTTCCGTAGCTTTAATGGAATAAGAACCAGACTAATGCCAAAAGGTCGTATATGCTAACGCGCATCTTCTTAATTTTTTTCATATATTTGAACTTACGGTTCAAAAGTTACAAGGGGGGACGCTATTTTTTCGAGTTTCGAAGCGATTATTTCTGAAACTTTTCACTTAATCACAAAATGTTCAAAGAAACCTCAATGTTATTTTTAAAGACCTATCGATTGATGTGCAACATGTTGATATTTGTTTTTTTTTTTTTAATTTTGTTACATGTATGGATTATTTCACTACATAACTAAATAGCGGCATACAAAATACACCTTATGTCTAAATTGTATTAAGATACATCCTATAGTTTCCGAGTAAAATGGCTGTGACATACGGTCGGACGGACAGACGGACATGAACAAAACTATAAGGGTTCCGTTTTTGCCATTCTGGCTACGGAGCCCTAAAAATGGATTGTACAGTCGACTCACAGACGTAGATATGACCGATTTAGGCGGCCAAAATTATTTTAGGGTATAATTCGGTACAAAATGGGATAAAAAATGTAAAAACGTTGTTTTATACTAAAATCAATTGTATTCTGTCAATTAAAAACAAAAAAATATATATTAAAAAAAATATAAAAAAATTATGAAAAAAAATATTTTAAATTTATTTAATACAAAATTAAAATACACACAAATCTGCACTGGTATATATGGTTCGGCAGGCAACAAAAGCTCGATTGTCTCAGGAAGAAAGGCTTTGTTGCAAGGCGATTGCTTTTTTGGTCTCATACTGCTGATGAGTGGATCGGATGTTAGTAAAAGTCTAGTAGAAACGTCAAAATTACATTGTTCTCTTGAAAATTTCCTTGCAAAATTTTGTCAGTATGCCCTAAAATGTTTATTTCGGGCTTCTGCTGCTTCTTCCGACAACTGGCCAATGGGTAATAGAGCGTTTTCTATTACGCGTCCCCCATGGATCAAAATTTTATGCATGGTTGGAGTCATAGGATGCCATTCCCCATACAAATTCTTATATAACGTTGCTGTATCATAAGCGTATTCGTCGAATTTAGCAATATTTATTCTATGACCACTAGATATTACCTCTAAAATAACTTTCAGCCTAAAAATCAAGTCGTAGCTGACTTTTGTGATATCAGCCGCCAATTCCGGATTATCAAAAAATCTCCTACTGGTGTTGCCGTCATTGGTGTTGCCAAAGTTAGCCTTCGGCATATCAATCAGCAATCCTGTCTCAGTTTTGAATCTCTCTTGGATATCCTTTTTTCTCTCTTCTTCCATAAGTTTTTCTTCTTGTGTTTTTCTCTGTCTGTATTTCTTTGTACGCTAAATGCAGGATGCTTTCCATAAAACGGATTCTAGCATGTAAGACTGATAATCCAAAATCCAAAGCTTCCGGACTCTCCTCATTTTTCTTGTTGAGATCATTAAAATCATTCGTTTGATTAGCACCACATATATAACACTTGCTCGTGGATTTTGTATCTGTTGCAGCATTACAGACCTTTCCGTCAACCATGGTCATTTTAAAAATATACCCAAACAAAAATTCATTTTCATGCAAGGTCACTTTAGAATCATTTAGGTGCGCAGCAGAATTCTGCACATAATCAATTTCTTCTTTTGTAACATCTGTTGATTCTTTTACGTAACGAAATCTGATTGGACGACAAAATCGTGTCGAAGACGGTGTCGGATTATTCCAAACCACTTTTTTGCCTTCTTCTCCGCAAACGATCTGTAAAGGCACAAAAGAACTCATAAATATATTTCCATCAGAATCACTCTCATTATCAAATTGTTGCTTGAATTTCGATTGTTGAGACCCATCACAACCCCATTTACAAATTAACTTTAATGACTTTTTCTCGTGGTCATTAAGCGTTATCAGCACTTTTTCCAAAAACATTGATAAGCGAGTGGCGGTCAAATCCATCAGGGATTGTAGATTAGTTTCTGCGCAGGTAGCTGTTACCCTAGGGATTCTTTTGGCGTGTAGCACTCTTGTTTTGCTTTCAGCAAAAATTCATAACTGGGGAAGTGTTTTTTGTTTGTTGACCTTATTATTTCGTATTGATGCCTGCTGAGGTCAGCATCTACATACATTTGTAGAGCTTCTTGTGGTGTCAGTGGAGCGATTATTTCATTAACGCTGGATGATCTTTTGTATTTACTAGCACATTCTGGAGTATTAGTAATATCCTTAAGCACTTTTGAGGCAACTCTTTTGCCACTAGTTTGAAGAACCGATTGTGCTGCATGAACAATAATTTCATCAGGTAGGGCAGCTCGAATTTTTTCGGTTTTCCTTCTCTTGCTTCGCTCACTTAATTCCCCAAAGGATTTACACGGTCGTCCTGACGTGTTAGAGGATGCCACTGGAATCTCAAAAGTTCCTTCCAACCAAGACTCATTCAATTTTAAAAACTTATCTATTGTTTTGTTTGCTTTCAACCACCTTTGTTTTATTTGTGATTTCACATAAGAAAATTCATGTTTTATATATTTTTTGAGCTCTTCCGATGTTCCGTAGGTAAGCACAAGATAATTTTCATAATAATCGCACTTTTCACTTAAACTTGGCAAATTTTGCTCTTGTATTTGCTCAAAAATATATTTTCGAGCAAATACTTTTCTCCCCGAAGCACTGGGTTCACCTGTAAAAAGATAAAACTAAATTAACATTTTTTTTTTAAATGTGCGAAAATATTTTTTTTTCATAGGTTATCTTTGAAAGCCTCTAAGACCACATAGGGGCGGCTAGTGGCGGCTAATTTCTGAGACACCATAAAGACGACTGAAAGCCTCTAAGACCACATAGGGGCGGCTAGTGGCGGCTAATTTCTGAGACACCATAAAGACGACTAAGTAATCTGTTCAGGCATATACAACACAAGAAAATCAAAATCTATGAAAAAACAACATTTTGTGAAGGGTCATATTTAACGAGCTCAAAATATATGATAAATGTCAAAAATGTAATATAAAATTATTGAGATATATAAATTCTTACCTGAATAACTGGAATCCATCAAAAAAACTTTATGAAAACGTCAGAAAAACCAATTAAATACTTGGGAAAACTTGCAATATTTTGGAGCGTCGAGTTCGACTGCCTGTTATGCGATTCAGGTTTGATGATAAGGAGTGGGGAGGGTCATATAATATGCCTGGGTCTATAGACTACCTCCACGTGGTATTTTTTATCAATATGTTGATTTTTGCAAAATCGACTTTTGGCCGCCTAAATCGGTCATATCTACGTCTGTGCGACTACAAAGAGCTAGGCTGTATCTACTTTTTCACCTTAATCCGTTGTAATAAGGTTCAAAAGTGGATACATATCTTTGTAGTCGACTGTATAATATCACAGTTATCACTTAATAAAAATGGATGTGAATAGTATACATATCAATTATATAATCTATACAGTCATCTAACTTCATAGAACCTATTTGTTTCTCGTCTTTGCCGAAGGTTCAGGGTTGTAAAAAATTTTGACAAATTGTTTTATTTATTCTTATTCTTATTTGGTTTTGAAATTGACATACAATTAATAGAATAATTTTGTCCAGGGTTTGAATTCGAAAAAGTAGTTCGCCATCCTGAAATTATGTGATTATCATCAATACAAAAGGCCGCAATGTTATTTTGTTCTGTTTATTTTTGATCACTTTAAAAATCGATATCTGAGGATCCGCACGGCTAATACGAATCTAACATCAAAATTGTAAAACGGCGACCATTTTAAATTTTGTACAATTTAATCCGATCATGTCGAAAATCGATTTCTGAGAATCCAAGAGACCTTTTAATGACAGGCATTAAATAAGCAGACAAACTACGAAGTGTCCAATCTGCAAATACTTTCTACTTTCCAGCTTCAGTAGTTTCGGCCTCGCTTTAATAAAAAGTATTCAACGCCGTTTCAACTCCCCTAGGGTTGAAAAGTTTGTAGTACTACCCCCTTAAAATAAAAATACTTTAAAGGTTGTTTTTTTAATAACTGACCATATTGTGAGAGGTGATTAAGTAAGTCTTACTAAATAACTTTTTCTATAGGACCGACCCTGAAATCCAAAAAAGAATTTGACGTCCCTATAGAAAACGTCAACGTCGGATCGGCCGAAATGTATGAAACAGCCAAAAAAAATTTAGATTTCGGAGTTGACCCAATAGTAAAAGTTTTTTATTATGGCCTACCAAATCACCTCGCACAATATGGCTAGTTCTTAAAAAAACACCCTTAAAAGTTTTTTTTTCTTTTAAGTCCACAAACTTCGTTTTAAGTCTTTCACAAAATATCTATACATACTTGCAACCCCTTTTTAACCCCGTTAGGAGTTGAATTAAAAGAAACGTTAAAATCACTTTTATTATTTTAAATTAGTCGTAAACTTACGCAGTCTCCAACTTAAAATTATAAACACCACACAAACAAGTTTTCAACACGCTTCTTATTACTTGTACAGATTATAAATAGTAGCCTACAAACAAAGTTTCAAGTCTGTCTTTCAAAACTTGTAATCTCTATACAAACTTTCAACTTCAATGGGGTTCAACCTCTTTTTAACCCCATTTAACCTCTTTTGAACTTCAAAAACTGCTAAAATAATTTTTATTATTTTTTAATGATCAGCAAACGTACGAAGTTTTAAGATTCTAACTTAAAATTTTAAATTCTACCCATACTAATTTTGAACCCCCTTTTTGAATTTTTCAAAATTGCTTCCTATTACTTGTACATATTATAAATGTACCCCACCCGCAAATTACAACTTTGTAGCTTCCAATGTAACGGCCTCGCTTTAATACAAACTTTTCAACCCCGTTTTAACTCCTCTGGAGTGGAATTTTGAAAAACACTAAAATTACTTTATTTTTTTCTTTTAAGCGATTAGCCTACAAACGAACATTTAAGTCAGTCACGAAAAAAAAACTACACATTTTCAACCCATTTTTAACACTGCAGGGGTTGAATTTCAAAAAACTGATATTTCTTTTATTATTTTTAATCATCAGCGACCGTACGAATTTTTAAGTCTCTATATAAAAAAAATCCTACCCATACAAACTTTTAACCCACTTTTTACCCCCTTAGCCATTGATTTATTCGAAATCACCTCTTAGTACATACAAATTATACATGTAACCTGGTCTAACATTTTCAACTCTTTAGCTGCAGTGGTTTCGGTGTTTGCGTTGATGAGTCAGTCAGGACAAAAGCATTTAAAGATAGACTGGCTTTCCGCCCGCGACTTCGTCTACTTATAATACGGCTTCCTACTCACACACAGTTTCATCTTTATAAAATGTGTTGTTTGGTATTAGAATACTTTTTCGTTTATAATAATTATCATACAACTTACTTTTAAGCCATATACATATATTCTTCATACAAATCGTCAACGTTTTTTAACCCCCTTAAGGGATGAATATCAAGACACGCTGAAATTGCTTTTCTTATTTTTTTATAAGTAGACAAAATAGGTACAAAGTAGCCTATCTGCAAATTACAACTTTCTAGCTTCAGCAGTTTCGGCCTCGTTTTAGTACAAACTTTTCAACCTTGTTTTAACTAATCTAGGGTGGAATTTAGAAAAACACTGAAATTAGTTTTTTTTTGTTTTGAAGTGCTTACAAATGAACTTTCGTGTCTGTCACAAAAAAGTAGGTATCTATATCAACTTTCAATTCTTTTTTAACCCCGTTTGCGGGGTTGAATGAAAAAAACGCTAAAATTACTTTCATTATTTTTAATGTATTCAATGTACGAAGTTGCATGCCTAGAACTTAAAATTTTAACCCGTACAAATTTTTAACTCTTTGTTTTTACTCCCTAAGGGGTTTAATTTTTCAAATTTGTTTCTTATTACTTGTACACATTATAAATGGAAATTACAACTTTCTAGTGAAGCTAGAAAGAAGTAGTTTCTGCCTGGCTAAAATCCAACTTTTCAACCCCGTTTCAACTCCTTTGGGGTGGAGTTTTGAAAAACGCTGAAATTATTTTTTTGTTTGGAGCTGAGTAGCCTACAAACGAGCTTTCAAGTCTGTTACATTTTTTTTTATATTTCGTTAAAAATGTTCAACCCCTTTTTAACCCCGTTAGAGGTTATATACCAGAAAACGCTGAAATGACTTTTATTATTTTTTAATTAGCAACAAACGTATGAAGTTTCAAGTTTCAAACTTAAAATTTTAAATCCTAACCATACAAACGCTTAACCCCCTTTTTTACCCCCTTAGGGCTTGAATTTTTCAAAATCGATCCTTATTACTTGTACAAATTAAAAATGTAACCTTATTTGCAAATTTCAACTTTCCAGCTTCAGTAGTTTCGGCTCTGCGTGGATCATTCAGTCAGTCAGTCAGAACATAGGCATTTATATAAATATAAATTAAAATAATATTAAGAATTATAATTTATCAGTGTGATTTAAAAAATAGTGTAATACTAATAAATAAAATGAGCATATTATTTATTCAACCCTGATTATTACGCCTAAGTAAGCAACTACGCACCATACGCTATGCCCTTCTGCGCTTCTTAGATACCTATACGGTCATTGACCTTAGGTGCACTAATCGTATCGGCCGCCGCACTTCTTATGTGTTATAGTTTCCGCCCCGCGCCCGCTCCAATTATGTTAATTTTTGATTACTAATTTTACAATTCCTGAAAATGCTCAGTATATTTACTGGTGAAATTTTGATATTATGTAACATATTATTAAAGCTAAAAGGAGCATCAAAATCATGAGTGTAGAATTAATGCGCGTGTTCGAAAATAATTTAAAATCATTTAAAAAATAGTAATAATACAGTCACCGCTGTAAAATTTTTTTTAAACGAAGCGTAATAATTGTCTCGACAATATAGTGAAAAATCACCATTTGTATAATTAGTGTTTGATTAGTATTGAATTTTTTAAACATTTTTACTGTTTCTAATGTATTCTCAACTTGACAGGTGGTGAATATTTCAAATACTGTTTTAAATATTCACGTAGTCCCTTGGATTAAAAATCTCTAGTGTAGGATTTAATGTTTGTGGGAAATAAACATAAAAAATTTCAAATTTTTTTTTTAAAGAAAGCACAATGAATTTTTTGGGAAAAACTTAATACATCTTTTCAATAAATGTTGTTTTACCAGATCCCAAGGACAAAATAGTGTAGGATTAAATGTGACCTCCTCGAACAACTAAAAGTTTAGTGACGGGACTATTTTGTATTCCATCATACGAGTACACGTAGTTTTTTGAACAGCGTCTTCTGACAGAATTTTTGAGGTGTTTCTCAAAAACATGTTTTTTCTTATAGTTTGATTTGATGAGCTATTTTATACCTTAATACATTGTCTTTCTACAATAGTAAACTTTTTTATCTGGCTTCATTTTAAGGTAGTTACAGTAATTTTTAATTAAATGTATTTGCCTTTTTTCATAGAAAATTATCTCCCATAGAAAAATCTTTGTCAGAGGTTAGATTAGAGAGTCTTCCTGACTACCCTAGCTAAAATACAGTTAATTAATGTAGCTTCTTGGTAAGATGAAATTCTGAAAAGCATAAAACGGGTTGTGAAAATGGAAATACAATTGTGGCATTGTAGCGGATGTCGATTGAAGATTGTCAAATTATGTTGTTCAAAAGGTTACAAAGTATGTTGAATTAAAAACGCGAAAACTTAAATATGCTCACATATTCTATTATGATTGTATTTTTATTTATTAGTATTGTATCTACGGAATCTTGAAGCAAATCAAATTATTTTGTTCAATATTTTTTGATTTGCAATTTTTTTTTTTTTTTTTTTTTTTTTTTTTTTTTTTTTTTTTTTTTTTTTTTTTTTTTTTTTTTTTTTTTTTTTTTTTTAAGTAGTTACACTACTATATATAAACTGAAAATAGATGTCATATACTTAAGAAAAAGTGACCAAACCCTCCGGTGTCCGAGGCCAGATTTGAACTGGCGTCTTCAGCTTTCGCGGCTGACGTCCTGACCACTAGACCACCCGGTCACGGCGGAACTTGACAAATTTTCTCATGTATATGCAATCTCTGAATTTGAAACGGCTAGGCGCCGTTGACCATACTCTAAGGGCATGCGCAGTACGTGCTTGCACCTCCTATCCGAATCTCTTACGTGATTCTGGAATAGCGAGAGAGATGGTGCTGCCATATATGAATCTTGAAGCAAATCAAATTATTTTGTTCAATATTTTTTGATTTGCAATTTTTTTTGTTCTATTTTCATTGTATCTACGGATTAATAAAATAAATATACTGCTTCAAAATTAGCACTAAATTAAAAAATACACAAGATTGTACACTGCTACTTTATTTCAGGACCACTCCTTAGATACAAAATATCAATACCGCGAATAAATGCCACAGACGACGGTATAATTAGCTCTTTAAAACAGCTATTAGATATGGCAATTTGTAGGGCCCAACCTGTTGTGTACCCTGCCTCTCCCACACCCTCCTTCAGCTCCCTACGGGCCCAACCTCCTATTATACACAACCCAACACAACAGGTTGGGCCCTACAAATTGCCATGTATAATAGCTGTTATAACAGTTTAAACACACTTTAAAGCGTTTCCCAAAAAATTTAATCTTTTTTAATGATTGTGAAGTAGGAACTAAAAAACACCTCATGTTTTGAGAAATAAATTGCGTTTCCCGATTGGTCGATTTTAACATTGCTGTATTCTGATTGGTTGATATTAAATACAATGTTTTTTTTAAGGACTTAAATTATTTACACAGTATACGCACCAAAAAAGTATCTAGCGTGTGTGTTGTGATTGGTGAATTTAATATAGTGACCAATCAGAACACTTGTTCTGATTGGTCAATTTAAAATGCAATATATCTGCAAATCGTGCGTAAAATCAAACTTTACGCACGATTTGCAGATCAGATTACTTTTTAGCACTAGTGCATAAAATCAAACTTTACGCACGATTTGCAGCTACATAAACTAAACTTTTTGAGCAATTGTATTAAAAAACACTTTTCAACCGACTTCAAGATTTCGAAGAAGGAGGTCATCAATTCGTCGGGATCTTTGTTTTTGCTATTTTTTTATTTTTTATTTTAATGTATGTTCACCGATTATTCGAAGACGGCTGGACCGATTTGAAAAATTATTTTTTCGTTTGAAAGAGTATACTTCACAGTTGGTCCCATTGTAACCAGGTCAGGATCTGATGATGGGATCCTGGAGAAATCGAGGGAACTCTTCAACTATTATAGGCACACCTATAGTGATTTGAGTATTTCTTACAGCAGCTCGAGCATTTGCTTTTGGAAAGGTGGATGCTAAGTGAAGTCGGTTCTTTTTTGTTTAAAATTATATTTTATGTTAATAGGGTATATTTTGGAATATAGTTCGATATTATCCCGCGAATGACCGATCTATTCCCGCCGAAAAAAGATCAAACTCTGATTTTGGACACTTATTAAACAAGAACGGCTTCGTGTATGATTTGAAACAAGTAATTGCATTTCGAGAAATTGTTACAAGAGTGAAGAAAAAAACCTTGAATACTTACCCATCGGTTTAAAATAGTTCGGTCTTATCCCAATGCACCTGAAGTACTAGAACAGTGTCAAGTCGGTGAGAATTTTAGCGAAGTATAAATGGTTGAGTGCACATTAACCATTAATCTTCTTCGATTTAAGATAATTCCATAGTTGCGGTGGAAAGCGGACTAACTGGCATGTTAGCTATCCCCGGGCCCCGATTGCTATAGATAAGAGGCATTGTTGAGTCCAATATGTTTTCCACCTAGATATCCAGTTTTGGGGCATAGAGATCATAGGTACGTTTTACCCCGACGTACCTATATCTGCTCTGCTCAACTAAACTTTTTTCGCTTTAGTTTCTGTAGGTCTGTTTTTAAATACTGTGCCATAACTAGGTGAAACACAATAATCATACTGAAGTATTCCAAATGATTCACTTGTCGGAGGACAATGCTCATTCCCGATCAACCCACTCGGCAATTTTGTAAAACTTTCGTTTTCTCTGCACTTGATTAATGACGCGACCGTACAAAAACGGTTTATGCTATGAACATTAGTCTTTGTTAAGCCCTGTGTTGAAAAGAAGGTTATCAACTTTAAACTTAATACGTTTAAATAAAGCTGAAAGTTATACGCTGCTAGGCGGCAGGTGTATCCCACTGATCCCACAGCCCATTATGTATTTTAATAAATGGAAATTATCATAGCATTATTATCTTAATGGAAAACTCTCTTTACACTCCCAATTGTAAGTTTTTGTGTTGCTTCAATATGTCGTTTGTATATTTGTATTTGTTGTCTAGTCATAAGTGTGCTAAATCTTACTATACATATAAAGGTACTCAAAAGGTGACATAATTATAGGTATACTCTCGGCAGATTGTATCATACTATTAACATAGAATTCTGCGGTTTGGTCTGTATTGTATGACACGAATCATGATTTCCTAAAGCGTAAGTTATTGCCAGGATTATTTGCCGCGCCGTCAGTCATCATGTCTAAATCAGTATAATCTATACAAATTCATTATAATTCTAGCACGACTGCTGGTACAAGGTCCAAGAATAAGTTATTTGAATAATATTGTTTTAACGAAGGTTGTTTTAGGTATTTTTTTTATTATTATAAGCTTCGTGGCCTAAGTTAGGTACGAGATTGAAAAGCTGGATTATGTCACTATTGTATACAATATTTTTTCTATGAGTGCTCAATCTAGGCAAGCCGGTAAGAATAGAGTTCGACGAAAGACCTGATGCCTCTATACAATTGAGTAAGTTCTATCTCCCGGTGGTTTGTGCTGGCGGTCAGGGAGGGGGACACGGGCGGTCGGGAAGGACAACAGTGTTACAATATCCTTTGTACCATCGTTGGCGATGTCACAATATGCGACCATAAAAGCTCTATCGGAAAGTATGCGCTAGTAGTTCGGTCTACACAATCACAATTCAAGCATTACAGTCGACGAGTAGAAAAAATTATAGGTTTGGGTTGAGAATGCTATCGAAAACATGTATGTATGTACTTACAGCTAGACAAAAATGAGCGAAAACTACGAATATTTATTCTAATATTACTCAATGATACTTACAACGATGTAAGTCCTGCAATAAATCATGGTTCACATGAAGAAGTAAGGGAAAAATATATAGTTACAGTTACAACTTACTATAATTACACAAATTATTTTTATGCATAATTGGCCAAAACATACCGTTCGCTAATAATCGCAACGCAGACGTATTGCCAAAAAGTTGCAATCAATCATACCATGCATCTTCATAGATGCTATTACAATTTCGGATACATGTGGGTTTGTTTCCATTTCGTATCACGATTTAATCATAATCGCCACCCATACTGCAGGTATTGCGATGATAATAGTTTATTCAATATGACCTTGGCCTAGACAACGTAAGGCTAGTAAGGCTTAAAGTCAGAACGTCTGAAGCAAATGTAGGCAAGAAGGCAAAGTAAAAGAACATTTCGAAATCTTATTTAAACAAGTCTTGTTTGAGGACGTTGCGACAGCGTTGATAAATGCAACTGTTATCAATATTTCGTTAGTTTACTTTTAAATATACACCCATCATCTTTGGCTTTTATGAGATGTTAACATTTCAATAATACATATACATGACGAAAACATAATTGAAACTAGAATCTATGGCGACAGAGAAACGTCTAGGTTGTAGATTATATACTACAATAATGTATAATGAATAAATTTAAAACAGAAGAAGGTAATATAAATGACAATAAAATAATTTATTCTATATTACTTGTCACGACTAGACAAGTGTTGAAAGTCAAACGGAACAAAGATGTGATTTTTAAGTTTAAAAAAAACATTCACATGTGTAGACCTCAAATGGCTCGTCCACATAAACGTGAGGAAACTAAGCCGGTCTGCCCACATGATGTTATGTGTTAAACACCTTCATGTGCGTGTATTGATTCTTGCAGAACCGGTACCGATTAGTAATTTGTCGCCGATTGTTTCATACGCTGCCTATTGCAAAAGGTACACGGGCTGTCTCTTCACAAGTTTGACATTATGATTATGACAAACAATGAGGCAGATTCGTTACGGGTTACGACATGGTGAGCCGTTGCTCAAAAGCAATCTCTGATACTTATATTTTGCTTTGATAAGATCGTGTGCTGTGGTAGTAAAAACTATGTATAGCCACAGAATAACTAATAGTAACTACCGTACAGAAAATTCACTCCTTCACAAAAGACAGATTTAGGTATAAAATTATACCTAATTATACTCGCCGCCTGCAAACAAAATTGAAACTTATAACCGCGCACGAACCGTGAATCTTCTTTGCGCGCAGCAGTTTTATGACCGAGCTGTGAGCGTCGGCACAGGGCTGTCACTTGACAATTTTTTGTACCTATACCTACTGATTTATTATTTTTAAGGTAAATATGTAGGAATTACAAACGATGATACTGTAAACATTACATTTTTATCCGGAGATAAAAAAAAATATAGAGATTATGTCTGATTTTCACGGAAGTAGGTATGCCACAGCCGTATTCCTTTGAAAATATGTCGGTCAGTTCCTAATATTGTTTCTGGGCAACCAATTTTCAATGCATTAAGGATGTTTATTTTAACTATTACTAAGTAAGGACTTCGGGACCGGGACCTTTCAATATCGTCCGGAATTTAAAAATGTTATTTCTGCTTCCTTGTTCTTCCGTTTATTCAGACATCCGTAAAGACATCTTTTATACGGATTAGATCGAGATTTAGGTTTCGAAGCCATTGTGTATTTTCAATTTTGCGCGAGCGCCACGTGACACGACTATCGTGCGAGCCGAGCGGCAGCCCACTGCCATACGCCTGCCCGGGAGGCGCGCCGGCCAAATGTACCTAAACTGCGTAGTGAAACCCCCCTGGTATAGCTGTGTGGCAAGAATATTTTCTCGAAAATGAAAATTTTTATTGATACGAATCCAAATTATCCAAACGGAAAAAGTGAGAAACGCTGCGTTTCTACCCAATAAACGCTCTTAATGTACACTACCAGTACCTACCAACACCATTAATACCGATACATTATACAGCTCATGAATACATAAACTATTTCAAGTTGTATTTTAAATAATAAATTTAAGGCAATGGTTGAGCTCCATATAAAAAGCAAGTCGCTTGTACAACTGGATAACCTTGCATTGCGGTCTCCGATCTATCAGGTTCTATAATCATCTCCTCTATGTATGTAGATATGTCAACCGCATTTACCTGGTCTTTTTCCCATGAGTTTTTGTGGATATTTTGATTTTGAGTCAGCACAAAGATGTATTTGTTAACTTTATTTTGTGGGACGGTATATAATAATAATAAAATAATAATAATATTATGGGACAATCTTACACAAATCAACCCAGTCCCACAGTAAGCTCAATAAGGCTTGTGTTTTGGGTACTAGACGACGATATATATAATAGATAGATATAGATTAATACTTAAATACATAGAAAACATCCATAACTCAGGAACAAATATCCGTGATGAACACACAAATAAATGCCCTGACCAGGATTCGAACCCGGAACCTCCGGCTTCATAGGCAGGGTCACTATCAACTAGGCTAGGAGGCCGTTCAAATTTGGCCGGTATTGACTTGATATTCGTTGTCTATAACCACATTTAAGCATAATTTATCTGCCAAAGAACGAGTTTTGCCAGAAGCAGTGCACATGTACGGATGTACGCACCTTCTTGTGGTCAACCATCTCGATAATTTCAATAGTTTGCTAGTTTTCTTTTCTCGTTCGACGGCGTTGTCTCTTTTTGTATTGCGCTCGTTATTTAACGCAATATGGACTGCAAATTAACGCAAAAACTTATCCTTATTGAGTACCCACTCCAGATACATTAACTTCAGAATAAGGTTACGACTGCTGCTACATTAAAGAAACTTTAAATAGATGGATATTTATGTTTATGGATAGTTATTTATAGTATTTTAACAGGGCACAAATAATTAACACCTGCTTTCTGAACTTATATATATGTCATATACAAAGGAAAAAGGGACCTAGGCCTCCGGTGCCCAGGGCTGGGATCGAAACTGCGTCTTCTGCATTCGCGGCAGACGCATTAACCACTTGGCCACCCGGGTCACAGAGCGTTCATTGAAAGCGAGAGAGATGGCGGTGCCGTCAGTAGAAATGAAGAACAAATCAAATTATTTTAATAAAGCCTCGGCCCAGCCCAGCCCTGGGTACCGGAGCCCTAGGTCACTTTTTCCTTTGTATATTACATCTATATAAGTTTATAATCTATCTAGTAGTGTGTCTACTTAAAAAATAAACAAATCAAAATATTAATAAAATATATTTTATTACGTATATTTTAATATTTACCTATAATAGCGAAATGCTTGTGAATTTTGTCAAGTTACGTTGATAATGTTTGTTGCGGTAAATATATTTAGAGACAGGTGACAAACTATTTAAGTTTATATTTGTAGATATAACTTGTACTCTGCTGTAAAGCATAGCAATGCTGCAAAGCATACTGTCATTAAGATAATTAAAATAGAATGCAGATCATACCTTTTTTTTTGCAGCTGCATGGTCTGCCTGATGCGACATGCAGAAGCGTATGACTCGTCAAGTATTTACACATACATATGTACATACACTATGTATTTAATTTAAATAAACTATAGGTACGATTAAATGTGAACATACGCATGAACGTATCAATTATTGGATTCAATTGATGTTGTACCCTTTATTTAAAACGTGTTGGGGCTTGTGCACAAATCACGCGAGGTTTTTTCGGCTGCTTTTTGACCCCCCCCCGGGCTTGGTGATATTTGGTGAGGTTCTTGCCTAACCGCCCCCCATAACCTCACGTATATTTTTTTTCATTCGACCTTAGTAAAGATTTATGTTTAACGAATCCGAGAAAAAGTAATTATCTGATTCGTATGGTAGAAATTTTTCTTACTTTCGTTCACTAGAAAAAATACACGTGAGGTCTTCTTATACCCCCCCTCCCCCAACGTGATCTGTCGTGATTTTTTCCTGACCCCCCCCCCCCCCCCTATATCGAACCTCGCGTGATTTGTGCACAAGCCCTTGGTTGCTAACGGTAACGGTAAATTGACTGTTTTTATTCATTTATTTTACTGAATCTTTGTCAACGTTGATATTTAATACAAAAGGAAATTAAATCAATGGTCTACATTCTACAGCATAACAGAAGCGATAAAACAATGCAAATATGAAGCTTAGTTGTGAACACTTTCCCACGAGTTGATAACTCAATTTAGAACGGAAACAGTAGGAATCTGAATAATGCGAGGTACCTGAGTAAATCCCGAGAAAGTTGCAGATACAGATGAAGATAACTTACCTAAACCGTAACCACGATTCCACAAATTAACCGTGAAAATTATTATCGTTTGTATCGAAACCAAATCAAGATGTTACCATTTTTGGTGAAATTCTTCGTGGTTGATCGTTAAATTTCTGCAATGTAGTGAAATGATCGGCCTCAATATATGACATATATTTGTTTAAAAATCGTTTCCTAAATAATCACAATGAATTGAAATAACTGAAGGATACTAACTACCTTGCTATTATTACATTTTCCTAAATATTTATATATAATATGTATTTATTTGAATAGATAGAATGCACCAGCATTAACTAAAGGAGTTATGTGAGCTAACTTCTTCGTACGGATTCTAACAAGATGCTTGTCAGGAAGAACGCAAACCGCATCTTAAGCTATCTTGTAAGGTGTAAGGAATTTCGCAAGTTCCTTGTACCCGGAGCCGCTGTGGTCCGAGGAAGGCAACGTTTAGTTTACGTAAAAGTAAGCGCTAATGCCCGTAGTTACTGCAGCTATGGATGGATAATGAGAGTCCAGTTTCGAGATGTCGTTGGAATAGCATTGACTTAGCTGGTGCTGGGATCATCTTGTTGGATTGCTTGAAGTGTTCTGAATTGTGATGTTATGTAGCCAGTGTGTTATAGCCAGTGTCTGAATCTTATGTGAATATGTGAATTCTGGCTAGTTCTTAATGAGTTTGTCGAGACTCATGTCATGACCATGTCATTCCATATAATTTGATATTTATCAATATTTCTTTTTGGTGTATTACCTAAGGCTCTGTGCCTAACCAACCAGGGGACAACATATACATTACCTAGACTCGAAAGTGTTATTTTTTTTCTCGCAGTTAATATAAATAATTCCAGTGTAATTGGGGTATGTTTTTATGATTGAAAAAAGTTAAGGAAGGGTACGTCGATGAATAATATTTTGGAAGGAATTACAGAAGGAGAAGAAGAACCCTTGTGTCACATAAGGAGACGTAATGTAAATACTTCCATAAGAAATACCTGCAGGAATAGTGATTTCTTGTAAATACAAATATTTTGGAGACAAATTAGTACGAATCTCTAGTACATTTGTATGTGCAATTGTGCATTTACCAGTTAATAGACAAATTAAGAGCCGTCTAGGAAGCGTTTCTCACGAGCGGCCGTGTGCATCACGCAGCGGCTGTTGGCTGTTCCACCTAATCCCATTGTTTCACGTAACTGTTGGCTCATGTCTTCGCGAACCTCTTGCTTCTTTCGCTTGCGAAGAAATCCTTCAACTTCAGGTTCCGTTAGTTAGTATTGACTTTTTTAATTCCCACTGGAGTGGATTTTATGGGCTAATTGTAAGTCGTTGTGCAGTATGCAATTAAAGCTTCTAACAATACTGGCAAATGCGTTTCTCAGGTTTACTCTTGGTGTTATGTTTCTTTTAAAAAAGAACTTTCCGCTTATACATATAACACCGATCGATATGTATAACTATTTGCATTTTTTTGCTTGTATTGAAAATATCTTTAAAAGATATTCACGGCTTCAACATATGTTCAAAGGAGGACGCTAAAAAATGTGCATAAAATTGAAAGTGAGCTATTATACCATAACTCAGTAAATGAACTGGTCTCACTAGCGGGTTCACAGAACGAGTCTTCTTTCCTGCAGCCACCAGCCCAGTCATTATTGCCGACATTAGCCTGTGGGGAGCATTTAGATTTAGTTCGTTTAATATCATAACTTCGCATGGTAAATTGCTTTCGAAACAAGTTAGCTTTACACGCCTTAAACAGTCCCAAGAAGGCCCTGGTAATCAAAGCAACGAGGAGTATATCGTGATATCAATGATGATAGCGCTGTAATCGATAAAAAATCGTCTTGTTGGTTATGCTTTGAATGAAAAATAACAAATCCATACAGTATATGGTAAAAATATCCTGAAGAAGGGTGGTTTGTTAAGCACATATTAAGCTTAGTCAACATGACGAATTCGTAGATACCTAATTGCTGTTAATTGAATTCTTTTGTAATGACTTGTAAAATGTATAATGTAATATTTGTTTACGTAAAAACTTAAGTACATGATAAAAACGTCTGATCTTATGATCATTAAGAAAATGGAGGGAAGTCAGAAATTATATCAGTCGTAAGATGTCAATCAGAAATTCATTATCGTGCTTCAGCAAAATCAACATCAGCAGCAAATTATAGCATACTCTTACCGTGATTTCAAATCCTTACGGGCGAAATCGTCAAGTTTTTCCTCTTGCATTCGCAGCCTTACCTAGACTGTGACTGTGCTATACATGTATACATTTTCATGTATTTGTTATGCTGTGTCCAATATTGTTTGAAATTTTACAAGTCTTCCAATTTCAAAGTAACCGAGTAATGATTGTGCGATACCGATAGCGGTTTAACATGGCTGGGTAAAAGTCGACGTCTGCCGCGTGTGGCGTACGGATACGGACGGCCTTTAGTTAGTTTAGTTTGCTAGCGCTACTCGCGCCGCGCTCTCGTGCTGGACTCGCGCTCGACGCTCGTCAAAATGTGAACTGACTTTTCGAATCGATACAAATTTTCAACGTTTTCGTCCGGTAAAATCACTCTGACAATCCTTTTTAAATATCTAAGTACGTGTAAATTCGTTTCGCGAAATTGGACGTGCGAATTTTCATCCTTGCAACCGGGAACTGTGAAGACTGTGTAAACCTTAAGTGTTGTGGAGGCAGTGCTGTATCAGTTCGATGTGGTGGAATTGGAGCATGTGTTTTGTGGAAAGTGCTAATTGTGGGCTCGAAACTTAGGATACGATTCACTGAACGCGAAACAAAAAGCTATTTTGTGATCGAGTTCACGTGAATGCTGGAGTATTGATACACTGTGCTTTCCCCCTTTACTACGGATTGATTTATGGTAAGTCAAGCCAATGACCAAACTACTCCACTGGTGCAGAACCAAAATGATATTGACACCAGCAACATATATATCCATTTTTATAATTCTAAAAAGACATGTACAATGAGGACATCACTGCAGGACTAACCGCAAGATCATCTTTAAATATTAAACATCTTCAATTATCAAAACAATCATTGGTCATCTTTAAATATTAAACATTTATTCAGAGGCAGCGAAGACCTTCATTAACAAAACTTGTTTTACGACACCAGACTCTCGCACAGAGATCGATAACTATCAATGAAAATTTTATACCGGTCGGTTTGTAAGACAATTCCTAAAGACCTCCGCCGCGCCGAAGATAAACAAAAAATAAAGTCGTTATTTTGACAGTGACATTGAATTTAGAGAAGAAAGTGACATCTGAAACTGGAGATCGAAAATCTTAAGCCAGATTTGAGATTAATTAATACCGATGTAAGAATGATTCGACAAATTCAGTAGTAGGTCAAACCGTTTATTAATTGCAAATTATTCGGACAAGTGGGGCCGCCATTGTATGCGAATAAACTGGAACTCGAAGATTTCCGTTCACTTTGCAATCTTGACGAATGTCTGATAATAAATTAAATTCGTTTGGTGCGCGAAGACAATCAAAAAGAAACATTAGCATAATGCCACCCACCGTCATAATGCATAATTTATAGAAAAATCTGTTTCCGAAGAGAATTTTCACTTTCCAGTTCAGAAAGGGCAGAACAGTCGTTTGTTCGGAATAAACAGACTGTAAACGGTTTGTCTTGTTGTTAAGACAGTGCCCTAGAGAGTTTGACCTAGGCATAGATTGAATTTCTAGGCTTAAATAGTCACATCGGCAGCTATTCCGCCTCGCTCCTTGACCCGCGCGTCACGACCACCGCGAAATATTGAGAGTCGTGCGCTTTGCTTGTAGATCCCTTGATATATTTGGACTTTCTATTGATATTTTATTTTCATTCATGTTCGTTTTGACTGACATTAATATTTATTTTCTGTATACATTTTATATATTGTGCATCAACATTCTTAGTAATCATTACAGGTGTCATTATTTTAACGGCCTCCTAGCCTAGTTGATAGTGACCCTGCCTACGAAGCAGGAGGTCCCGGGTTCGAATACTGGTCAGGGCATTTATTTGTGTGTTTATCACGGATATTTGTTCCTGAGTTATTGATGTTTTCTATGTATTTAAGTATTTATATGTATATATCTATTATATATATCGTCGCCTAGTACCCACAACACAAGCCTTATTGAGCTTACTGTGGGACTAGGTTGATTTGTGTAAGATTGTCCCATAATATTTATTTAATATTTATTTATATTAATATTTATTTATTATTATTATTATTATTTATTATTATTATTTAGGTATTGTTCACGTAACATCGTTAAATAACCGATCTCATCTCCGAAACGTTACTATATTACGACTTGTTGCTGCGATTTTATCTTTGCGTTTAGCCTTAGCCCTCTGAACAAGTAAGCTTACTAGCATGCTGAGTTTCAAGTAGAGTTTAGAGCTTCTGCTTTCTTCAGACTAGTGTTGTTCGAGAGGGTTTTCTAGTTTTCTAGCGATAGCGCCGGCATGCTAGGATAAATCCGCGATCATCGCCGGCCGCCGGCGCCGGCGTCTATTACGTTACGTTATTCCCTCAGTTAGACTCCGGTCACGATCGAGTTTGATTCGGCAATCGGCTCCAACTCATCGAAAATTATCAGTTGCCCTTGGTATTAGTATCGCGGTATCGGAAAGCTTTACCGGTTTTAAAATGAATCTACTGAAAATGACGGTAAATGTAATATTTGCTTGAAAGATATATATTATGAATACAAAACAAAAGTAGATTAGAATTTTCAAAATAATGCAAACTACCGATCTACTCAAATAATCGTTTGTTGAAGCCTCTGAATACAAAAAAAAACCGGCCAAGTGCGAGTCGGACTCGCGCACCGAGGGTTCCGTTCAAACTTTAACAGCTTAAAGGTATTATAGACCTGAATATTTGAATATGACTGACCTGAATATGAATTCAATTTAATACCTCTACGCGTTCATGAGGAAAGGGGTAGTAACTTTAAAATTATTAAAAATATTTTTATTATAGTCTGGCCAGCCAACGAACGCAGTAGCAATGTACAGCGACCAAAAGTATGACAACACTAAGAATCAGTGAAAAAAGCAGCAATGATCATCAAATTTTATGTTTTTAATTTTAGTTGGTATTTCCGCCCCTTTCATTAGGTGACATTTACGGTGTGTAAAAAGGAGACGGATATATTTCGTCTGATCTGTTATCAACTGCAACAGATAATCTGGTTGAGGCAATTGACATATGCCTTAAAAATGAATTTAAATTTAATTGTGAACGTTGAAGGAGTTCTATCTCACTCGCGCTTAAGGTGAGAGTGTGAAATGCACTAGAAACAAATTCAATGTGAATTGAAATGTTGGTCATGAAATACGGTGTCTCTTCACAAAGGGTTGCCACATACAGGGTGACTGGTAATTCGTCGTATTCCTTCAAGGGGGTTATTCTACAGCTTATTTGGTGTGATTTAAGTCCAGTCAAGCAGGGGTCAAAACTCATTGGTTTTCAAGTTATTTAAGATTTTAGATTTTTTTATTAAATACCCGCTTTTTGACCTAAACCTAGTATTTTTTTTTAAACTACGTATTTTTCAAATAAAAAAAAAGATTTTCCGAATAGCCAATGAATCACTGATTACGTTAAATAATAAAAAAAGTACAAAACATATCAAAATTTTGCAAATAACAGCATCTGAAGTCAGAAGTTTTTGTTTTTTTTTTCAAATCTTGTTACATTTTAAGGCATAACTAAAAAAAAAGTAATAACACTTCGCGTACAAATTACAGATTTTTTTTCTCAGTTCATAAGCTTTCTAAAAAGGTACAATTTATGACATTTTATGCTAATTTTTTACAATTAATAATAATAATACCAGAGCAGGTACAGGACTTAGCGTACTTGACTTTACTTGTTTGTGTCGTTTTAAACTCGCCGAAGGCATACTTTGTCTCCAGTTTCTTATCTTCTGAGACTTTAAGTTGCCCGGGGTGATACTTTGGTAAGTAATTAAGTAGGGGAATAAGAAAAATAGGAAAAATTACAGTTTCATTATTAAATAAAATTTAATCTTAAAAAGGAAAAATTATAAATCTTGCTCGAACTGTTTGCCTTGCCTGCGTATGCAAGAACGAAGCCTTCTTCGTACTTCAGTGATTGTCACTCGCCTCGAAAGCCCGTCTTTCATCGTCTGTGCAGCTGCTAGGATTTTTTGCCGTAGGTCTTCTACGTCACGTATCGGTCTGTCGTAGACCAACGCCTTCATGTGACCCCAGATGTAGAAATCACACGGAGTTAAATCTAGGATCCTGGCTGGCCAAGGGGTTGGGCCACCTCGACCAATCCATCTTCTTGGGTAGTTTTCATCCATCCACTGCCGCACACCCCGGTAAAAGTGAGCAGGGCAGCCATCGTGCTGATAAATCATGTTAATTCTTGTCGCAAGCGGCACATCTTCCAGTAGCGTCGGTAGCTCATCCCTCAAAAAAGTTTCATACGCGATGCCGGTTAATCGAGCTGGCAGAAAAGGTCCGATTAAATTATCGTGCACGATTCCCATCCACACGTTCAAAGAAAATCTTTGTTGGTGAGCTCCTTCGTTTGATTTCTTTGGGTTTTGACCTTTGGGAGCCCAAAAGTGCAGATTGTGGTAATTTGTTATCCCGTCACGGTCGAAATTAGATTCGTCCGTCCACAAAATTCTCTTTAGGTATTCGGGATCTTCGATATCAGCATTAATTAAAAATCTGCAGAAATCCATCCTTCTTGCTGGGTCTCCCTCTTCAATAGCGTTTACTGGAGTGTAATGATACGGATACTGTCGAGCTGAGTGCAGGGTAAACCACACCTTCCACTGAGACATACCGAGCCGGTTAGCCATAATTCTCGTCGAAGTAGTACCGTCTGCCCGGAAAAAGTGCAAGATTTCTTCTTCTTCAGCAGGATCGTATTGTTAAGGTCTTCCAGCATCAGCTTGTCGGCGTTTAACTGATCCTGTTTCCCGAATAAGGCGGTACGATGAACCAAACACGCTTACGTGAGGTAAACGGCGGTTAGGGTAACGAAGTTGGTACTCCCTTCTAGCTGCAGCGGCGTCACCATCACAGAGTCCGTAACAATAAATGATATCTGCGTATTCTTCAAATTCGTAAGTAGCCATTTGAGAAAAAACTTAGTTATCAATGTCGTCCGAATTGGAAAGAAAGTTGAAAGTAACTAACTGATTAATTACTACATACCTATTTAAACCTGGTTAGTCTCACCCCCACCCCATGAGAAGCATCGCCACCTAATAAAATTAAGATAAGATAAGGAACAGAAGGCGAAAAACCCGCCGTAAGAATTAAAGTGACACAAACAAACTAATTAAAGTAATTTAACTTCATTAGCTCATTAGCTAATGACTCTTAATCAGTTTGTTTGTTTCACCAAAGGCAATCTGCAGTGCCTACTACCTCAAGGAATAAGATAAGATAAGAAACTGGAGACAAAGTATGCCTTCGGCGAGTTTAAAACGACACAAACAAGTAAAGTCAAGTACGCTAAGTCCTGTACCTGCTCTGGTATTATTATTATTAATTGTAAAAAATTAGCATAAAATGTCATACATTGTACCTTTTTAGAAAGCTTATGAACTGAGGAAATAAATTCTGTAATTTGTACGCGAAGTGTTCTTACTTTTTTTTTTAGTTATGCCTTAAAATGTAACAAGATTTGAAAAAGAAAACAAAAACTTCTGTCTTCAGATGCTTTTATTTGCAAAATTTTGATATGTTTTGTACGTTTTTTATTATTTGACGTAATCAGTGATTCATTGGCTATTCGGAATTTTTTTATTTTTATTTGAAAAATACGTAGTTTAAAAAAAAATACTAGTTTTAGGTCAAAAAGCGGGTATTTATTAAAAAAATCTAAAATCTTGAATAACTTGAAAACCAATGAGTTTTGACCCCTGCTTGACTGGACTTAAACCACTCCAAATAAGCTGTAGAATAACCCCCTTGAAGGAATACGACGAATTACCACTCACCCTGTATACGTATTTTGAATTTGCCGCGCCACAGACGTAGATATCACCGATTTAGGCGGCCAAAAGTCGATTTTGCAAAAAACACCATATTGATAAGAAAATAACACGTGGGGGTAGCCCATAGACCTAGGTATATTATAGTACCCTCCCCACTCCTTATCGCCGAACCTGAGCCGCACAACAGGCAGTCGAACTTTAACTATCTATCAGCGCGCACGTTTCTGTTTTCGTCGCTCCAAAAAATTGCAAGTTTTCCAAAGTGCATATAATTTTTTTGTAGCATTTTCATAAAGTTTAGGTAAGTCAGTTATTCAGGTAAGAATCTATATATTTAAATAATTTTATATTGTATTTCTGACATTAATCATATATTTTGAGCCATTTAAATATGCCTCTCACAAAATGTTATTTTTTTCATAGATTTTGATTTTCAATCTTCTTTTTGTTATACTTCAGGGTGCGTCCCTGTAGTGTATTAAATATATCTGAACAGAACACTTATTACTCTTAATGTTGTTTAAAAAATTAGCCGCATCTAGCCGGCTCTAGTCAGACTTAGACGATTTCAAAGATAACCTATAAAAAAATCGCCTAGCGCCTTTTTTTTTTCAATGATTTAAATTATTATTTTTTTCTTATTACAGGTGAGCCTAGGGCTTCAGGAAGAAAAGTTCTTACTCGAAAATATATTTTTGAGCAAATACACGAGCAAAACTTACCGACTTTGAGTGAAAAGTGCGATTATTATGAAAATCATCTTGTGCTTACTTACGGCACAACGGAGGAGCTCAAAAAATACTTAAAACATGAATTCTCTTATTTGAAATCACAAATAAAACAAAGATGGTTGAAAGCAAGCAAATTGAATGCCAAGTTTTTAAAATTAAACGAATCTTGGTTGGCAGGAACTTTTGAGATTCCAGTAGCGTCCTCTAACATGTCAGGCCGACCATGTAATCCTTTTGGGGAATTAAGTGAGCGAAGCAAGAGAAGAAAAACCGAAGAAGTTCGAGCCACTCTACCTGATGATACCAAAAGAGATGCCTCGAAAGTGCTTAGGGACATTACAAATACCTCTACCAGAACACGAAACAAGCATTGAGTGTGAAATAGAAAACGATCTCTAGATAATTATTCCATGTTAATAAGTTATTCTTTAACGTAATAATATAGGCTAGTTATAATTTAATTTATTGTAATGTATATAGGCTAGTTAGAATTTAATTTATTTTAGCGTAATTATTATGCAGTTGTGTGTGTTATTATTATTTAATGCTTTTTTCACCGTACTGTTTGTGTTCATTTAGTAAATTATATTTTTTATGTATATTGTTGACTTTTTAATTTGAATATTTTTGGATTTTTATTTTTTTCTTTTAAAATGGATAAATATAATTGACTTTAATATAAAACTCCGTTTTTTTATTATTTATACCATTTTGAACTAATATAAACGCTAAAAAATTTTGGCCGCCTAAATCGGTGATATCTACGTCTGTGCGCGCGTTTCTACTGACAGAAATGGTTTGCCAGACTATATATGATGTAACTAAAAATTTACGGTTTACGCAATCTTTCCTTTATCTTTGCTACAAGACATTACTTCGTACCAAATTTCAAAATTCTGAGTTCACGGGAAGTACCCTGTAGGTTTTGATTCCCTTGCGAGTTTCGAAAATTTGCGGCATAAACGGCTGTATCTTTTGATTGCGTTGGCTTAGAAGTTTGATTTTTTCACAGTTCCAAGGGACAGTAGACGTAAGTATTTGATATAAATTTCAGCTTGATACCTCCACGCGTTTCTGAGAAAAATGGTCTTGACAGACAGACAGACAGACGAACAACAAAGTGATCCTATAAGGGTTCCGTTTTTTCCTTTCGAGGTACGGAACCCTAAAAAGAAGGCTTTAAGCACGTAAGTTATTGATTGCATGGATCCATATAAGAGGGGAAGTCGTTAATGCTGATAATTAATTCAACGAAAGTTTTGTACCTTAAGAAAACGTTTAACTTTAGCGATATCCATAGAAAAAACCAGAACCTAGATTTTTATTACTTTGTTAATTCTTTCCGAAGACCTCACAATCTTATCTGATATATTTTAGGTTCCGCAAAAATGAGGATAAAGGTAAAATCTTTAAACGTTCTCAAGTCGAGCGGGTCAGGCGGCATACCAGCAGGTGCTCAAACGGTGTGCTCCTTATTTCTGTCCGGTGCTAACACGCCTTTTCGCACTCTCATACCACAAACAGACGGCACTTGCGTCTTCATGGAATACTGACCTCGTGCCCCCGTGCCTAAAAAGGGCGATAGTTCAGATCCGTCGAATTACAGGTCCATCGCTATAACCTCCCTTCTCTCCAAGGTTATGGAGCGCATAATCAATGCGAAGCTCCTGGGACACCTAGAAGATCACGACTTGGTCAGTGACCGCCAGTATGGCTTTCGGAACGGTCGCTCGACTGGTGATTTTCTAGTGTATTCAGATCACTCACCGCCGGGCTTCAGCGATTGAGAGTCAAGGAGAGGTATTGACAGTTAGCCTTGATATAGCTAAGGCGTTCGATTGGGTCTGGCACCGGGGTCTTCTGTCGAAGTTGCCAGTTTACGGTCTGTCCGAGGGATTGTGCAGATGGGTTTCCCGCTTTTTGTCAGGCAGAAGCATACGAGCAGTAATCAACAGAAGTTGCTCTGAAAGCATGGGTTAGTAGACGCTGGTGTCCCGCAAGGCTCCGTGCTATCCCCAACGCTATTTTTGCTGCATATCGGACGATAGTACTGGGGATGCCTGTTACACGGGCCGTGCCAATATCCCTCGTTCCGTTGTGGTAGAGAGTCGCGAAAAACTTGTGTCCGATATCGAGAATACTCTTTCTGGAGTCTCGACGTGGGGTTCTGACAACTTAGTCCGATTAAACGCCACAAAGACCTCGTGTCTTTTGCGCGTTTACCGCTAAGAAAACTCCATTTGCTGTGGCCTGTGGCCTCTCAGTTCCAAGGCACAACTCTTACAATGTCAGGGAGTCCAATTCCGTAGTCACCTTGAAGGGAAGGCTACTCTGACATCCAAAGCTCGGTGTGCTCAATAGAGCGAGGAGATACAAGTCGCAAGTCAGACCTAATATGGCTGCTTTGCCACCGTGGTGGTATTAATAAAAAAATAATTGTATTTTGAATAATACCGAAGTTGAAGTTAGCATGATAATGAGTCGTTAAGTCGTTATTAAAAGGAAGTTATCCATCGTAACATAAAATTTCAAAACTCTATCCGTTCTGGTTCTTGCGCATTTAAAAATTATTAAGCTTAAAACAAAATTGAATAATAGAAAAGTAAACAATTCCATTAAAATAAATAAAATAAATAAATATTATAGGACAATCTTACACAAATCGACCTAGGCCCATGGTAAGCTCAATAAGGCTTGTGTTATGGGTACTAGACGACGATATATACACCGTGGGCTGGAATAACCCGACAGATCTTAACCACGAATTTCTAAGACCAAAGGAAGGAAAAAATGTTATGTGACTTTAGGTCAATTTCGCCAAAAAAATAATTTTTTTTTCGTTTTTTTTTTCCATTTTTTGAATGTTTATTGCACATGAAAAGCAAATGTTATTAATAAAATTATCGCCTAAAAATAAATTTGAACATTTTTTTTGTAAAAATTTAGTTTCTGCAAAGTTTTCCTTGTCACTTGGATATCTGTCAATAAGGACGTGTAAACTCCAATAGTGGCAACAACGCCATTAGAAAGGCGTTTTGTGATGAGACTGATGAGTTATAATAAGAAGTGTATTTTTTTTAAATTGGTAGTAACTCTGAAACTAGGCGTATTCCAGAAAAGTTTATAGGACATTTTTGTATCTAAATATGATCAGGAACACACTGTTAAAATCTGTCTAGTTATATGGGCCCACGGTGTATAATAGATAGATATCGTTAAATACTTAGATACATAGAAAACATAATAAACACACAAATAAATGCCCTGACCAGGATTCGAACCCGGGACCTCCTGCTTCGTAGGCAGGGTCACTACCGACTAGGCTAGGAGGTCGTTGAAATGAGGCATAAACACGTTCTACACTTAATCAAAAATAGCGTTTAGCGATAATGTGATAAACTGCCCAACTAGCAAAATTTTCTCTTACAAATGTCCTAAGACCAAATTTTCTTTACTCTTACAGTACACTTTCAAACCTCTTTAAGTGTGGAATTGGGCGCACTTTATAAGAGCCTTTCTGATTATAGTTGTTGTATAATGGTCTTATTAAGTGTGTTTTTAATCCTAAGATCATCTTGCAAATGCTGCTGTAAGAACAAATAGACTTACAAATATCTTACAGTGGCATGCTGTAAGGTTAATGAGTCTTTGAGTACTCTTACTAATGCCGTTCTAAGCGTGATTCCCCTTATATTCCCTCTGTGATCTCATTGTAAGAGTATTAGCACAACTAGTCGAAGAGGCCATTGCAGAAAACGTGTTCGGACAAAGCGATATTATATTAAAAAATATAAATACCCAGGTAAGTCTATATTTTTATATGTACTCTTACTAATGCTAACTGTTATTTCTTTGACATGCAAATTATCTTGGTATTATATTGATGAACAACTTGCGAAGTACATTTTCTCGATAGTTTTGTAATATTATTAATAATATTTTCACGGGCCTTTCTGGAATGTCTCTAAAATATTAATTATTTGTTAAATTATTTGTCAAATTGAAATGTGTTTCAATAAATGACATTGTAAAAACAGTTAAAAGTACAATTACTCTTTTTTAAGATGCATGTAAGGCTGATATTTCTTATTTAACACTCGTTAAGTCAATTTTAAGCCTTTCGCTCTTGTTAAACACTTATCTAAGGCTATCTACTTGTGGCCATTTTATGAAATGATTTCGGCTAAATAAATTTAGGTTATATCAGCCATGCGATACTCTTAATAAAGAATTCCAAAGGTTCTTGTAAGGTATATTGATCTTATAAAAGACTTATAACATGCTCCTAATCTTACATGTGGCTTAGACAAGACCAAATATACTTTAAATTGGTTGGTTTCAAAGGAGTTGTATACAAGGCTTTAGTAAGAGCAAGGTCTGATAAAACACTTATTGCAGACTTAAATAAGAACAAACTGACTTCTAAAGTGCTTTACTAAGTGTAAATAATGATCAAGACCAATTAGTCTTATGAAATGCACTAGTAAAACCTATGTTCTGATAAATATTTTATTATAGTTTCTTATAGATGTCTACAAGAGTAGTTAATAAGTTAAAATTTTCTCCAGACTAATTAGTCTTATAAAATGCACTTATAAAACCTTGTTCTGATAAATATTTTATAAGAATTTCTTATATACGTCTCCAAGAGTACTTAATAAGTTTAAATTTTCTCAAGACCAATTAGTCCTATAAAATGCCTTTGTAAAACCTATGTTCCATGTCGGTTGTCGTATAAGGGCTGTTGTTTTCAAATGTTAAAATATTACCTATTGTCCTAACTTCCAGTCTTTCTATTATTGCAAGAAATACGATTTCTGCGTTAATCTGGTTTGATTTGTGATTTCATACTAGATTATATATTGTATGCGTAAGGTTAGTTGAAGTATGTGAAGGCTGCGGTACACATGTATAAGTTTATTTTATGCCCATAATTAATGTTTGGTTTTACTAATTACCCCTTTTCTTATTGTACTATTTATCCAAGTAACTAATTGCCATCCCTTCGGCCATAACTAACGGCCATCGTGTTTGTACAGCTCACCTAACTTAGTTTTATCACTGCCATAATAGCCCCAGTAACTAATTTAAAATTCAGTATATTTGATCAAATCACGGCCATTATGAATAAACTTGCCATATTTCTGTTTAAATTATAGTATTTTCTCAAACATGCTCGGAAATGTTCCTGTTACGTTAGTAATTAGAGACCAGTAGGGACTCTATTCCAAGGCAGGTTCAGCGCGACGTACGTAAAGGATTTTCATACAACATTAAATCACTCAGCCAGTAACTGAAGCACTAAACAAGTAATTTTATTTCCTTACATGTTTGAGAAAAGCACTATACATGCTTCGACCGTAATCAGCTTACCTGGCTTCGTATTGTAGCCGTCCTCGTCTTCGACTCGGACGGCTACTAAATACTCAGCCAGGAAAGCTTACTTACTGGTCTCTGCAGTAATGTACTATAACCAACCAAGTAGGTAGGTCGTTTCATAAAACTACTTACTTAATAAGTGGCGTCCGGAAATCGTTAATCCAAACAAAAAAGACACTAAACCGGCTTTTTAGTAATTAGACACTTCGGAAGAACAATAACGCCATCAAATGTAAAAACCGGCCAAGAGCGTGTCGGGCCACGCTCACTGTAGGGTTCCGTAGTTTTCCGTCCGTCACAGTAAGTGTCCCCACTTAAGAGTTAATAACACCGCCATGTAGGATATGATATGAGAGTTCCACGTACAGCGACATCTATCGGCAAATTAAGTAAACTATTGCGCGCGAGCATAAAGTATGGAAGATGATTTTTATGGGATAATTCTTTATTGCGTGAACCAATTTTCACCGTTTTTACTTTATTTGAAAGCACGTCATTTCATTGTAATTTTGTAGAAATTACAGGTACAATAAACACCTGCTTATACGGTTAAATTACAAACTTAGTTCAGAAATTATTTTGTATTTTTTTTTCAAAAACTATTCATCCTATCAAGTTCAAAATAATTTTCCTAGAAAGTTTTTGTAAAGTTCTACTTTTGAGATTTTTTTCATAATTTGTTTTTATAAAGGCCCCTCCGGCATGTGCAAACACTAAATTTGTTTAATATTTAATATGTGGGTAGGTTTGCATATTGAGATAGTTTTTGAACGGAGGTAATTGTACATTTTTCCTCAGTCGACCCGTTGACCACGAACGCTGTAAAGTGTTTGAAACGTCGGGATGTAATTTAAACTCAATACACGCGATAAAATCCGTTTTTAATTGTTTTATTTTTTTCATATTTTTAAAACTTATGGTTCAAAAGTTAGAGGGGGGGGGGACGCATATTTTTTTACTTCTGGAGCGATTATTTCCGAAAATATTTACATTATCGAAAAATGATTTTAGGAAACCCTTATTCATTTTTAAATACCTATCCAATAATATATCACACGTTAGGGTTGAAATGAAAAAAAAAATCACTCCCCACTTTACGTATAGGGGAGGTACCCTAATAAAAAAAAATTTCCACTTTTTATTTTACCACTTTGTCGGCGTGATTGATATACATATTAGTACCAAATTTCAGCTTTCTAGTGCTAACGGTCACTGAGATTATCCGCGGACGGACGGACGGACGGACGGGCAGACATGGCGAAACTATAAGGGTTCCTAGTTGACTACGGAACCCTAAAAATGGTTTTAAGGCCAGACTCTTAGTTTGTTTTCTTTGTACAATAACAAATTGAAATTGTCTCACGAATTCGCTTCTTTCCTCCCTTATAGAAAATACTTATGGGGGTATTAAATAAATATTGTAAATGCGTAAGTATCTGGTATATCTGTTTATTACCTCTTGACAATTAAGTCGCTGCACCCATTTAGATGAAATTAGGAAACCTAGTTTTAGTCTCGGGGAAGGAAATATAATCCTTTGTATCACGCAAATAATCCGCTATGGTGTGAAAAAGAGGGTGGAATTTACTGTGAAAGTGCTTCCTAATTCTACTTAGACAAAGTTGTGGGCAGAAGCTATTAGTTTCGTTGTAACTGAAGTACACGTGGTAAAATTACTCTTATTCCCTCCTTATATCCTCTTTAACGGATTACTTCCATGATAAAAACGTCGCATGGTTGAATAGTAAGTAAACAAAAGAAGTCTACACGTGGTAAAATTACTCTTATTCCCTCCTTATATCCTCTTTAACGGATTACTTCCATGATAAAAACGTCGCATGGTTGAATAGTAAGTAAACAAAAGAAGTATTGCAGCATCAACCTTATGACCCGTTGACCTGAGAAAGCATTCAAAGTCTTGGAACTACGAGTAGGTTTCAATTGAATTTAAGTATTAAATTCCTTTCAGTTATTCCATAATGGTTGATCATCAATTTATTAGCAGCACCCTACCATCCATCATGCCCGCCCCACATTCCCTTGCTATTAAATGTATACTCGTCAGAACGTTTGTCCTCATAATGGTTCGGGTAATATGCCTTTAGTAATATTCCTTTATGGTTTTATTCCTTGGGAGCGTCCTGTATCCTGGTACGCCCTCCCGGGCGTCGATCGTAATTATAGGACTTGTCGATGACTTGTCGATTACTCGATGCGTTCGTGCTCGGATCTTGAGTGGTTAGCGATGATAGTATCATAGTGTGGTATGGGATGGGAACCGAATTTGATTTTATAAAATCTTCAATTATGTTATGATTCTGGTTATTGCTGTTTTATTTATTTATTTAATCTATATATTTAAGTATATCATTATCAGAATATCTCACATCTTTGATTATTGTTTTGACTCTTTTATCTCTTTATTTTGTTCTCGGAATTGTTATTCATATATTTTTTATTACGCACTGAAAAAGTCGGGAAAAATTACGACCAAGGCAAAGATGCACAATACGGACATACATTGTGATATGACAATAAATTGTGTGGCATATAATTCAGTCCATACATTAGGTACAACCGATACCTATATGCTTGTGCACGCGCATGTCGAGTAGAAGCCGTGCTGCATAATGCATATGCATCTGGTGTACATATTGGCCTTTAGTCCTGTACCCAGAATCTGGGGCCCAGATTCAAATCTTTGGAATCTGAACGGTTACTTTTAGTTGTGTAAACAATATAGCGTCACCGATTGTGGTAATTATGAAAACTTCAAAGGATAGTTTCGAATTACTTAACCGAGGCGTAATAGTCCGAGCAAGACGGAAGGAGCTAGCCGAGCAAGACGGAAGATCTCCATGCTAATTGCTTTATTAAGGCTTTGCGCAATGCAGGATGCGACACGGCGGCGTTTCCCTCAAGATTTGATGCACGTTTAATTGTTATAGTTATTTACTTAATTAATATAGTAGTGGCCTAAATTGAACTATTTTATTTTTAATTGCTTGTATTTGTACTTATATATACATTTTTATTTTATTTTATATGTCATTCATTAAATGGCGAGAATGCCTCGCAAACGTGAGTCGCAACGCAAACCATCGCACCCACAGACGCTAAGACGACTACAGTCGCCATGAGGTCATGTCATGACCTGTACAATATGGGACGATTAGTTAGGAAGTCATTACATATAATACCTAATTACCTATACTCAGCATTTAAAGTAAGTAAGTAAATAACACAGTAGACAAATATAATACAGTTAACAAAAGAAGACGTAAAGTACAAAGGTTAACTTATCCTTATTTAAAGCATTAAAACTATGAATAGGTATAGGTATCGCCACGAGAGTTGTAGTCACGCACACAACAACATGACATGTAATGACAACGAAAATTTGAAATAACTGTTCTTTTTCCGTAGCGACAGCATGCAGCAAGTTTTTAGGTACCTATTCTGTTAGGAATATTGTTTTAGAAAAGATATCAGATTTTTATAAAAGAGTCACCCGTTGTATATAATTTTATTTACACAATGATATAGGCAACATCATCTGCAAATAGTTTTATTTAAATGAAGAGGAATTTAAATAAATATATTAGGTTTGTTATTGGTTTATTGTTTGTTTTACTAAAATACAAATAATTTGCGAAAGGTATGTTTATTGTACATTTACTCATTCGTTCCATTCATTCAGTTTTTTCTGCAATTATAACTTAATGTGGTTGTGTGTGTTATCATCATTCATCTCAACTCTGGTGGCGATACCTATACTAGAATTACGAGTACAACAAGTTGCAATATTAAACGGAACTTATCGTATCGTAGATTGTCGATGCTTATTCGCGTAAACGTAGTGCTTCCGTTGATAATGTGATTTTCATTCAGTGTCAGTGTACAAAATCATATTCGCACGTGCATCATATTGACTCATTTGAATGATAAGTTCTACAAATCACCGATATTAATTTATGAAACAGGTACGTGATTGGTGCACCAGAGTGGACATCCTGTGAGTAACACGTCCGCTCCGACTGCAACCAGCGATGCGAATGCACGACACGCGAACTGGCGACATTACTAGGGTTTAAGCCTACCGCACTTACTGACTTTTGACATTTAACTAAATTTAACGGTGGTGGAGACGTGTTGGAACATAATGCTAAATGTATTGACTAGATGACTTAAATATTACATTAATTATTAGAATGTAGTAAGTGCTTGTAAACCATCTTGTCAAGCGCTAACAGTAAGTTTTTGTATCACCATTAGAAACTCATTAAATGTGATCAAATTAGCTAAATTAACTGCTCTACTTTAAGTGCTAAGCTAACATCTTAAGATTTCCTAACTTCAAAGGTATTAAAAACTCATTGCTAGTATATTTTTGCCACCAATTTCAGAATATCATGTAAAAATAAAGTCCTTCGTGATATTTGAAATAAAATTATCTAAAAGTCGGTGTAAATATTCGTCAGTTGAAAAGTGTTCAGTCCACTCACACGAAACATTATTTAAGGATTAAGAGCTGCTCAATAATTGTTAAAATCTGAACTTGACCATCGTCCGTGACCGTGATCCGTATGTTTGTTTTGATTGATACCTCAAAACACATTTTAATATTGTAAATAGTGGTAGAGTGGTCGGGGTTAACCCGTCCGAGTTCAAGCGACGCGCCCTTTTTCCGGTGCGTTTGCGCATTTGTATATGCAATGCAAAAGCGTTGGGCGCTTGCAAATTTGTTAGCCACATCGTGTTGTTCCCAGAAAGTGTCACCCACTCTGCTGTAATCATTGAATTAAAGCTGAGTAGGACTGCTTTTGGGTTACATGTTTTTTTTAGCAGACGAATCGCCTGTTGGGAAGCAATTACCGCCGCCCATGGACGCCCGCAACACCAGGGGGGTTACAAGCGCGTTGCCGGCCTTTAGGATGGAAATACGCTCTTTTCTTGAAGGTTTGAAGGTCATATTGGTCCGGAAATACCGCAGACGACAGTTCCTTCCACAGTTTTGTTGTGCAAGGAAGGAAGTTTCTGGAGAAACACACAGTTGAGGACTGCCAACCATCTAAGTGATGTGATGATGGAAATGTTGTCGCGTAGGACGATGGCGGAAAGAGGCGGCAGGGATTAATCCGAACAATTCCTCGAGCACTCTCCTTTATAGAGGTTTTATGGAATTGACTTGTTTGTTTTATCATGGCAGCGTGGTAGAATTCAAAACTGTTTCTGTAACAATTTTTATAGATATACAATTTCTGTCATCTTAGGGCCCGCTATCGAGTATCGCTATCCTGCTGTTTTCTTATCTTCATTACATTAGGCGTTTTCTTAGCTTGTATTCGATTTGTTTTAATATTTTTAATTAGTTTCTTCTTATCATCATTGTCATGCTAAGACAGAGCTAACATATTGCAAGCATATAGGTTGTATTTTTTTTTGCTCAATACGCTGGTGTTTTGAATTAAAACTGTTTACCTACCAGCATGCGTTTTGATGCAGTTACCGTTATGTAGGTTAAAGTGTTTATCTGACTAGTAAACAAGAATTAAAATCAAATTAAACAGTAATTGTGGTACTTGGCCATTTCCTATGTCTACAATTAGATTATATTGCATAGTAAATCTAACTGGTATCTAATTGAATTTTCTCTATCTGGAATTACTTACAATTACTGGAATTAACTCTGACAACAGTTTATCGCTCGCACTGAATGTATCTCATTTAATCAAAAACTAGTTTTAGCGCGATGCCGACGCCCACTTTAGCAGTAATTAAATTGTAATTCTAATATGCCTTATTTTACATTTAAATTAAAGTAAGTAATCACAAATAGTTTGTACCAGACGTACCAGTCATAGCGTATCTAAATTATATCTTCAGACTGCAAATGTAAATCTAGATAATGCTGTTGGCACGCTATCGCTTATGTATACTATTTACATTTCCTTCCTTCCGGTATAGTCTGAGACTTATATTATAAATGTTATGATAGAGGTATTCCCACAAAAATATGACCATGCGTATGTGTCGTACGAGTATATACGTACGTATTTAAATTATGAATCACATGGAGATATTAAAGAGATTTTGAGAGAACTTAACATAAGTTCAGCCAGTAAGCGTAAGTGCAGTTTTGTAGAGTCAGGTATGTCTACCAGTTCTAATTCTCCCTCAACTGCTCAAAGGTTGACTGTAAGAGATCCCTTAATAAATAAGTCCGCCTTTGTACAAATATTATGTATTCTTTCTGTTGTTTTTTTATTTATTGTACAATAAAGTATTATTCTCCTACTACTACTACTAAGTACTTAAGACTCCGCTACAATATGCTATCATTATATTTTATTTATAAAAGCATTACAATGACACAGGTCAACCGAAACTGCAGGTTCACTTCACTTTCTTTGATGATTTATGTACCGAGAGTATTGTGCGATGTAATTTCCTTTGTCGTAATTGCTGCTGGCTTCCCAGTAATTAGTACAGCCGCCCGCACAGGTGGATGCGACCCTAATACGAGGTTCCTCTTATCTGATGGTAGAATTTCATGCATCGGTGTTCACTGTACGTCGCGTGAATCACCTGTGGGATATACATAGTATTACTATATATTTAATTCTAATAGCACGGGATCGATTATCGGGCTCTCTATTTCGTAACCACGTGTTCAAAATAGTAGTTTATGTAACTGTTACCTAATAAGGGTCCTTAAAACATGAGTGTGGTTTTATGAAATGAGCCGCAGGCGAATTTCATAATAAGATCACACGAGTGTTTTAAGGCCTAATTACGTACAGTTGCATACACTGCTTTATATACACTCATATTATTTATTCTAAATGCCTTATTTGGAAACCATAGAATGCCCGCCATTGCACCGCTACCATGGCCAACTCGATTGTGCCGGCGGTCGCGCGGGCGCGTGTCGGGCTGTCGGCGTCGACGTCGGGAGCGTGCAAACTCATAGCACATCAATAATTGAGCATGAAAAGTTAAAATTACGTTACTGCTACGGATAAAAAGCTTATCATAGTAAAATCGGTCGTGGTAATGCTAGCCATTGCCTACTGTTTTCGAAGACGTTTTAGAGAACTTACAATATGAGTGTAGATAATAGTACATTACTTACCTAGGGCTGTAAAAAAAAGAAAGCCCGAAATCGCAGGTATTTGGGACCCGAGCCGCAGGCGAGGGTTGTAAATATGCGATAGAGGGCTTTCTTTTTTACTGCCCGTGGTGAGTACACAATTTTACGTCCCCACCTGGCCATAATGCGAGTTTTACCGTAAGCGTAGCGAGCGGTAAAACTCACATTATGGCCAGGTGTGACGTAAAATATTTTATTGCGTACTTTAATTGTTGTAAGTGTTGGATTTATGCTTCCGAATGAAAGTGCTCGTGGATTAAATTTATATTCATAACTAGCTTTTGCCCGCGGCTTCGCTCGCGTTAAATTCGGGGTAACACGGTTCCCCTTTGCCCCCCGGAATGCTCCATACAAACTTCCACCCCCCATTTTAGGGAAGTGGGGGGTTAGAAAAAGACAAAAAGTAGCCTATGTCACTCTTCATCCCTTCAACTATCTCCACTTAAAAAATCACGTCAATTCGTCGACCCGTTTTGCCGTGAAAGACGGACAAACAAACAAACACATACACTTTCCCATTTATAATATTAGTATGGAAGTATGGATATGGATTATGATGCTTTTGTAATAGATAGTTTAAGAGTCCCTTAAGGCGAGCCTGTCAGCGGTGGCAGGCAGGTTGTGTAACACTGTAGCGTCAGATATTGCGTTTTGCTCATATTTAACAATTTATCGATTTGAATTTTCAATTATAGCGCTTTGTGATGGATTCAATACTGATTCAATACATGTTATTTCAACCTTACGTACAGTATACACTAAGTTCCCAAAATCTTCAAATAATGATATGTTATTGTGTTGTATTTCTTAGTAAGGCAGTTGTCTAATCTACTATCTATACTTATCGTCAATAATAGCTAATAGTCGGGGCGCATGCACTGTAAACTGAAAATCAGCTCTCATAGATACCGAAGTTAAAACTTTAAGTTAAGGTATTGTTATGCTAACTTATAAATCTCAACCAATTCAACCAAATTGGGTTGATATATGTCGAGTTTTTTTTTATGTATTGACTGGAACAAGATGTCTCAAGAACCATAATAGCCCACCCAATGAAGGAAAACTTAGAGGAAATAATTCGTGTATAGCCAAATTTAGCTGTAGTTGCAGGCAAAGGTATCTTACACAACATACTAAAAGTACCGGTGGATGGGGGCGCCGCTAGCGGGGTCGGGGGGTGTAAAGGTTCCTTATTTTGTTTTTTCGTAAATAACTCGGTAACGGTGGCTCATACGAAAAAATCTTCTATTGCTTAATTCATTAACATATAATTTTCTATAAAAAAGATTCTTTGCACTTTTTTCCTGGGATCAATGTTTAATGAGATATCGAGGAAATACGATAAACAGTGTTTTAAACTTTCGGAGCTAATATTTACGAAAGTATTAGTTTTATCCAAAAATTGTTTTAAAATACCCTTATTTTTTTTAAAATACCTATTCAACGATATGCCACACATTAGGGTTGGAGTAAAAACAATATTTACCCCCCCCACTCCATGTGTACGGGAGGTACCCAAAAAAATCCCACGGACATGGCGAAACTATAAGGGTAGGAAGTGAGGTAGCAGGGTGAGCAGTCTGCTCAGCGACGGTTAGTACTAGAAAATAAAAAAATCGTATGAGTATGTGTTTTATTCACGCCGGCAAAGTTTTAAAACAAAATCTAAAAAAATATAATTTTTTCGAGTACCTCCCGTACACATGAAATGGGGGGTAATTTTTTTTTACTCCAACCCTAATGTGTGGATAATCGTTGGATAGGTCTTTTAAAAAAAATACGGATATTCGAAAACAATTTTTGGATAAAACTAATACTTTCGTAAAAAATAGCTCCGAAAGTTTAAAAAAGTGTTTATCGTATTTGCATTTCCTCGATATCTCATTAAGACGATTGTCGCCGGAGTGTCCTTGAGCGTTTGGGCGCTCTCTACCCGCGCCACCCGCGTACCCTTCTCATTGCGATCGTGCGTAAATCCGCCGCGATGCACCGCAATAATGTTCAAAGAATATGACTTTACTGATCTCGATTAGTAGATTTTTATGAAAAAAAATGAAAACCTAGATTTTGAATTTGAAGTACAGTGAGCGGCAAAATATTTATGAATTTACGAAATATGTTTAAAAATATTCCGCATATCAGAAAAAAATAAAAAAATACTGACTAGTACAGCAAAAAAATCTGAATACACATCAAAGCGGTGTTTTCATGTGAATTTGGATTTTATTGCTGTGCAAGTGAGCTTAATAGATGGTTATTTTTTGTTGCGATTTTAAATATTAATCGTAAAAATCAACTTAATTACGATAAATTAACAAAACTAAGCCTGTTGCGAGTTGCGAATAGTAAAAATGCACATATAAGGAGCGGTATTTGTGCACGAAATCGTCATACAAATGAGAGCTGTAAGCCCATTAAATTTAGATCTTTAAAATATAACACAGCGCAAACACTTCTTAGGGTTCCATAGCCAAAATGGTCAAAACGGAACCCTTAAAAGTTTTTTGAAACATGTCCGTCTGTCCGTCCGTATGTCACAGCCATTTTTATTATAAAACATATATTACTGAAATTTTATCTAGAGGTGTGTTTCATGTGCCGCTACTTAGTTTTCTGGCTAAATTGCTAAAAAAATCTTTTAGGTGAGGCACTCCATACATACATATGCCAAACTAAATGTCAAAAATATTTTTTTTGTAAATATGTACGACGATACGGCTTTAAAAATATCTTATATATATATATATATATATATAGAGTATTTTTAAAACTTTTTTATTAAGTCAATATTTTCAGAAATAATTGCTTCGAGAGTCTAAATATAATAGCCCCCCATCTAACTTTTAATCCGTAAGTCTAAAAAATATGAAAAAATACCAAGAAGGCTTAGTACTTAATTTTCTACGAAAATTATTTCACATATTATCGGTTCATCCGTTTTTGAGTTATCTCCAAGAAACTACTTTCTACGGAACCCTACATTATACATGGTCCGATACAAACTTGGCCGGTCTTTTAAAGATATTTGATAGGTAGTATTAACCCTTAGTAGTAATTTATTTATTCACTTGTGTTGATAATTAATATAAAATTGGTATTTATTTGCATTTCACCGACATAGTAGTTTTTTTAGGGTAGTCAACGCGCATGTGAATCTTCTGGGGTTGCAGGCGTCCATAGGCTTTATAACTGCTTTCAATCAGGCTAGGCTTGTTTGCCAGCGTCGTGGTATAAAAAAAGCTTTTTTCCTTTATTCTTACATACATTGAACTCTTAAATATCAGCAATTTTTTATTAGATTCTCAATCAAATTGAAATACTTATCACGTATTTTCAATAAAAATTATATGGAATAAAATCGGTTGAGCCGTTTTTGAGTTATGCCTATAGTAAAATAACGTGAGTGCCACAAAATATTTCTTTATAGACTACCTTTTGAATGGATGTATTGTAACAGGCCGGCAACTACGGATCCCTACACTGAGCATAGCCCGATATTCTCTTGGCCGGTTTATCTCCAATCCTTTGCAGTTTACTTCGCAATTTCTAGATTTGAGAAATTAGTATAAAGTATATCGTTAAAGATTGTGTTTAATCTTAAAATAAAACGCATATTACATTCGTTTAGAACACGGTATTCTTAAATAAATATGTTTAAATAAATTCGGTTCTTTGGAGTTTTTTATTAAATTAATTATTAGTCTATTGTATTGCAGTACTAGCAGATTTCCGCAACTCGACGACTAATGCCTATTTTGCGTGATGCATGCGTCTACTAAAACATAATAATTTTAGTTTACTTACATGACCAAATTTGTTTTCAGAGCAATGTGAGATTCATGATTTTTGTTTTTTCTCCATTTTTTTTTCATTTGTTTTTTACTTGTATTATAATCTAAATAAAATACACTTTTTATACAAACGTACATAAACATGCATACGAGTACATTATCTTAAAAGATAAAACGTCAATACATTATTGATTCCGGGAAGACACGTTATATCCGCACCGCATGAACCCTCTGCAGTTATTTAGTCTTTAGGCACAGTAAGTCCGATATTATTGCTCACGGGCCAAGCACAAGTATATGTAGTACAAGGCAAGCACGGAGCGACGAGCGACACAGCCTCCTCGTCTCAAAGCTAGCTCACGACTGCCAGCAACGCCGTTTTCGAGCTAATAACGCACGAAATGTGGAATTATGATCAAGTTGTTTAAGAAAAGTTATCCAATTTAAATATCCTACGTTGAGTTTGTAGTGTTCTGTAGTACATATTTTTTAGTTCAACAATATTTTAAATCGAATGAGCCGTTCAGTAGATATAAGCAAAATTAACCGTAAAACGACATTTCGTTACATTTACATAACGGAGAAACTATACGTTACACGAGTTATTCAAACGTTGACAATGTTGTACATGAAATGGTAAATAACATATATTTTTTTCAAAATTTTTGAATGGCCGGTTATTGAGATATATCCCTTAGAAAGTAACAGTTTTCGGCCACAATCAGCGCCTAGCGCCTTAAGCAATACTTACAACATTTTTTCGTATGAGCCACCGTTACCGAGTTATTTGCGAAAACGCAAAATAAGGGACCTTTACACTCCCCTCTCCCCGCTAGCGGCGCCCCCATACACCGGTACTTTTAGTATGTTGTGCAAGATACCTTTATCTACAACTACACTAAAATTCAGCTATACACGAATTATTTCCCCTATCAGGCAGTTAAGCGTCTTCGTTTGGTGAGCTATAAAATTAACCATAATATCCTCGTAGATGACAGTGTAGTATAGAACCTATTTATAATAAAAAAACCCTTAAAGTGATAATAACAGTTTTCAGCCCACAGTGCGGCGTGTACTATTAATCGGAGGTGATTTAGATTTTACTTTTATTCATAAGCTGTGAAAGTGCTCAATCGTCTAACAATTGGGCAAGCCGCGGGTGTAGAGTTCTATGGTCACATTAACTAATTAATACTTCAAAGCCTTAGTCAGACGTCCGATCTTTCTTATTGAAAAGAAGCCCGAGCCCGAAAGGTCTTAATTCTGCTAGGACTTACCAACCGTTACTATAATATAATACTCGACCTTCTATTTTGTTTGTTACTAACTTACATTTGATTACGAGTATTTGGATAGTTAATAGTTACTCCGTCTATGTTATATTCTAAAATATATTTTTTATCGATGCTTATCGAGGCTTTACACTCTCCAAACCAAACTAAACGTGACTATTAGTTATAGGTATTAGCTAAAGTGAACATACGCGTCACATTCAGATTTGATCAGATTGCCCCCCCAAATGTATATATTTGATATGGCATCATCAATTACAGTTTCTTTAAATATAGCTGTATAGGTAATTACACTATTTTAGTACAGTCAAGTGTAAAAATATGGTTGTACTCATCTTACACAAAAATATGTCCCATAATAGTATCTTATTCCGTTGTAATAAGTGCGTAGTACCATATTTATGAGACGATTTTTTCGATACGTATTTTTGCACTTGACTGTACCTACCTACGATTATTTACCTAGTATATTCTGAAATACAGAAAAGTTTGTATACGTAGTGTAACTTGTGTGCCAATTTTGCAGCAAAATTATAACTGTACCTTTATAATAACCTTATATCAGAAGTTAATCACAGCAAACCAATTTTCTCACACCTTTTTAAATTGAGCTAATATATAAATTTTCTCCTTGCTATAGACTGGTTTCTAGCCCTTAAGTATATAATCAACATTTTCACCAGCAGGTTTAACGTCCTTGCGCGAACGGTACAGTCCACGCTCAACATCACAGTAAATGTGTCACCAGTGATGTCACTTAGACTCGTTTCAAGCCTGTCACATGTAACACACTATGCAATTGATCATTTCAATAACGGCTTAAAACACTATGAAATCAATAGAGACTTAAGTCGTATTAGAAAGGGACATTTTATATATACCGGTTAATCTAACCGTGTGAAATCTCCAATTAGGCCTTTATTAACAAGTGTTGCAACCTTTTATAGAATACGACCGTATACTAATCTGACGTTGGCTTCTTTCTTTGGTTGGAAAACCGCTATCGTTTCTAAGATAATTGAAGTATTTTTACTTGGCTTAATTGATTCCGGTTAATTGGCACGAGTAACCGAGCTAGTGATTGGATACTAAGAAGTAGCTGCTCCAGTGACTCCACTAATAGTGTTATGAGGATTACGAAAGGTGGAGAGTGAATGTGCGGTGATCGATGCCGAGTCATAGTATTTATTGGTTTGACCTTTTACTGAACTGCGGCTAAAATTTATTTATGTTGTAGTTGATCATGTTAAGCTTTTATTTTACAAAATATTAAATTACCATGTGTATATAAATTTTATAAAACATTCGATTTTAATCACACTTTTATTTAGCTTTAAACATATGTATAAGATTGGGAAATTATTCAGAGTGTATTTTTGATATAACCGCATAAGCCCAGGGGTAGTTAGTATATAGACTCTAGTTAACAATCTTGCATGTTTTATAAAATAAAAATAATCATTTATTCATTTAAAATATTCATAGCAATGTATCGCTAACTACATAATTACTTTGCCTTTAAAACGTCACAATTGATGATGTGTCAATTTAGTGTATACGCAAAGCATTTCTGCTCAAAAATTTAGCAAAACTAAGTAAGTACCTACTTTGTGTTAACAGTTAACTAGATATTTATTGCTTCTTCTTAACTTCAAACTTGTGTCTGGTTTCCTTTTGCAGTGATATCAAATATATAGTTTGTCCGGCGGCTTAAGGACAAATGTTTCATACTTAAAGTATGGCGCATTTATCCTTAAGCCGTCGGACAAACTATACACGCGGTACGAGTATTAATGATAGGATGAATAAATCGTTGAAGTCAGGAAGCTACACACCTAATTTACCCTACACAGAGCGCTACTATACGCTACGCGTCGCTATATACCTTCTGGTCCCGCCACCGCACAGTCTGAAACCATCGACACGAGGAGAAGAAGACCTAATTTAATTTCCCTGATCAAATGATACATTGCATCCCTAATATCTGTGCGGTCCAGTCCATTTATCAGTACAGAAATATCCATAAACGGTCAGTCAATCAATTAAAAGTAACCGGTTTGGAAAGCATGGGAAATTCTGAAGGAAATGCAAGAAAACTGGACCCGCCATCCATAATAACATTGATAGCTGTGACGACAGTGCAATAATGATCTATTACCGTTATTAAATTTAATTATACCACGCATCCAATATTAATACTTACTCTTATGATGGAGGGTCATCGCAATAAAAATACTTATTTGGAATACACAAGTCTTTAGAATGAGCTCATTGATAAGATGAAACAGGTTACACAATTTAAACAATTTTATAATGGTATAAATCTGTAAAATTCCCATTTGTTCGTTTTGTGTTTCGGGATTCGAGGACAATAACACGTCAAATGAAATAAGGCCTACGCCTATGCTGAGTTATTTGTTATAATTGGTATAAAAATTCCGACCTATCACGGTAAAGTACACATATTTATTATAACTATCTCAGTAGGAACTATTTGTGTGCTACTTTTTCGTTTCGCTTATTAAAATTCTAAGAGAACGAGCATATTGGCTCTCTATAATTCAATCTATACTGGCCTAGACTTCACATGGATGTAAAAAAACATTAGAACGTGACTTTCATTTTTACTACGACCAAGTTCGGTCACTGTTTTAAAATTAAATTTGTTCTTCGTAAAATCAATTTGTGTAGCTCTTAAATTCTTATCTTTTCTTTATTATTATGTGGTGTTGAAGTTTGTACAGAGGTTGCCATAAAAGTCTGCGCACTCACTTCGGGGCTATATAATCAGAGGCTCCAGCCCGCGTGCGCGCATCAATGGGCATCACTTTTTACGAGGTCGTCGAAATCATGGCCTACTTCATTCAACCTCTTCAACATCTGTCATACATTGTAGTAATTTTAGCGTTAGTTGAAACCATATAGAGTACGTTATCTGTGGTTGAAACGAACCGTCATCTTCGATATGTTGCTGATTATTAGATTAAAATTCACAACAACACATTAATTAAATTGGTTTTTCAAATTTCGACATCAGCCCGCCTGTATAGGAAATTTGTATTTTCACATATGCAATTTGCGTCCACTACCTACATGTGCTTATTAGGTACCTAAGTAAAAAAAGAAAAGTTATCGCTTATGTAACTTCAATAAAATTACACAAGACAATTTTAATGTTTAATTTCAAGTGCTTATTTAAGTTTGGTTAAAAACTTGGCTTCTATTTTAAAAAATATAAGAGGAGATTGATTTTATACCTAACTCTAAAATAAATAGTGTATTTACCGTTTATCTTACTTTGATATTACTGTGACGAATAAATAATAGGCAAGGTTTTGTAGCTATATTTGTTATATCGGTTGGTATAAAAATCAATAAGATGCATAAATTAATCCTGCCTTGACATAACTAGGTACCTACCTACTTGTATCACCATAAATGATTGATCATTCGTTTTCTTATTTTCAGGTAAGTTTGTTTCTCAAGTATGATTAATAAGTAATAAGTAATAACGATGTGGTTTTGAAATATGACGCAAGCACACGTGGTAAGTAAATCAATTAATAATTCGCTCTTTATAAAGCATAATTTTTAAGAAAATAACCGTCATAAATCATGGTCTCCTTATTAGTTTTGTCATATGCAGTATGGAAAACGACAAGACGTCATATTGAATAGGGTGGCCAAATTTATTGTTCTACTTATCATCTGAATAATAATCATCAATATTGGTGACAAAAAATATGATTAACATCATTAGGTTCATTTTTTAATTTTATATCATACCATTCATGCCTTGATCGCTTACTATCGATTTCATCATGTAAAAATTATGAGTACCTACCTAAATTATCGTTTTGATCATTGAAAGACAGTGCAACGACCTCAATGACTACGATTACTCTGACAAGAGTATACGACTAAGAACAAGAAGAAGAATGAATTACAAACCGTTTAATGATATACAGGGTGTTTCCTGTATTAAGAGCAATAAATTAAAACGTAGATTCTACTCCTCAAACAATGAAACGTTTGTTCTACAATTTAAAAAAAAATGAAGTTTTTATATTGTCTCTTTTTCATACATACTAAATAGTATTTTCAATGTACGTTAAAATCCGTCTAATTGACATTGCTTGTCACTCTTGTCACCCAACAGAAATAATCAATTTCGCAATACATTGCGTGTTCGAATAAACTTTAAAGTGAAATAAAAATCAAATTATAAGTTATTTTTAAAAGTCGCTGAACTAATATTGTCCAGTTTGAGGAGTAGAATCTACGGTTTAATTTATTGCCCCTATTACAGAAAACACCCGGTATAACGACATGTCCTTCCCCGATACAAACTGGGCTATTTAAGGCCCCACCTGACGGGGGTCCCCTACGTTATCGCTAGCGAGGCTGCGCGCGACTTCGAGATCAAAGTGCGCTGCGCGCGCGCTTGTCCGCGGGATGTGTTCATTTAGACCGCATTAATCTTCCGCAGCGCTGCGTCGCAGGTTTTTATTTTTTATAGATACTTCTCGTGAGTATAGATACATACATTACTTATACAGAAAGGGAATCTAATGGATAGATTGGTTGCATGATGATAATTATATCAAACTAACGTAAGTAAATACCTATTTCCCGTGGATTTCTTGGTTTGTGAATTCCAATGGGTATGGGTATGTGTATCTATGTCGTGGCCAGATAAAAAAAAAACAATTTTGTGAAATGGGTTGCTAAATAAGTATTACTAGGTTTCGCCATATCAATGAAATTTATGCCAATATTTATATACCTGGGAAACTGCTAAAGCTTTCATAGAAAATAAGCTAGCAGCAGATACCCTATAATACTATAGTAACAATTCATGAGATCGTCTTTGAATTCGAGTTAAAGCTTAGAGGATGAATTAATAGAGGAGCACACCACAGTTTAAAAACTTTTAAGGTTCAGTTATGCGGTAACTCTGAAGCGCCACCTGAACCAGAGTTACCGTACAATGTATGGGGCAGTACAGCTCCATCTAGTAGAGCTATTAAACTTGGAGCCTCAAAAAGTTCTTAGACTATGCTCCATATCGATATAAGGTTTTTTACGGTTCTGTCAACTAGGAACCCTTATAGTTTCGCCATGTCGGTCTGTCTGTCCGTCCGTCCGTCTGTCCGCGGTATATCGCGTGGAGTGTCATTGGATAGGTCTTTCAAAAATAATCTAATAATTTTTGGATAAACCTAATAGTTTCGTAAAAAGTTTCAAAAAGTGCGCCAACTCTCCCCCTCTATAACATTTGAACCATGGGTCCAAAAAATTTGGAAACATTCATAAAAGTGAGGCATAATAAGTGCTTTCAATGACAACTACATTAAATAAAATCGGTTGAGTCGTTTTTGAGTTAGTTATAACTGAAAAACGCTTAGTAAAAAGGACTTAAGTGCCGCATAGTAAAATGACGTAAGTGCCGCAAAATATCATTTAAAACAACCTTTTGAGTGGGTGTATTATTGTGACGGGCTGGAAACTACGGAACCCTACGTTGAGCATGGCCCGACAAGCTCTTGGCCGTTTTTGTAAATATAATTTTACTCACGGAGCTTAGTTAGATACTTCGTAACTTCACCATAATTACCGAGCTAACACTTCAAACGCGACTTACTTATGTTACTTTACTTCTATTTTTTCGTATCGTTGTTTCCGCGCCGGTGCCTTGCCTGTACCTTCACACGTTCTCGTTTTTTTCTGCGTTCCGCCAGAATAGATAAACTTGCATAAACTATGCATATACATATTCAGAATACCCGGAACTGTTTCAGACGTTATTTATAATACATATAAGTAAGTAAGTACATAGTTCTTTAGGGCCTCGGGCGTTTCGTTATTTGACCTTTCAGGAGATGGATTTTTAGATTACATGTGCTACGTGACGGGTTACATGCCATTTTATATACAATAACTATGACATTAGATTCGGATTTAGATTAAGAGATTGATGAGCCAGCGGGAACACTTTCGTTGATTATTATGATTGATTCACGGGGGCAGTGTAGATACTGTGCCGATATTGACTATGTTTAGTTTGATTAGATGGTCATTGAAGCAAAAAAAAGAAAAACATTTCTTAGGCTTATGTGATATCAGTGATATAGTATCTTATTACGGGGGTGGCTAAATATATGAATAAAAAATATATATCTTATTTATTATTTTTATCACATTTCCTCTGGCGATACGATGCACTGAAGTGTTCCAAAATAGTGTAAACATTTACTTTCATTACCTACTTCAAAACAATAAACCTGTTTTATAAATAAAGGAAAAGTAGAAAAATCCACTGCCTCAGGCCAGACTCGAACTCGCGACTCTGGGATACATGTCCATCGCAGACGTTCTGCTTAATACAACATTAATAAACCTGTTTAAACATTCAGAAAGAATTAAACACTATGGTCTTTTATTTTAGATTGATGTGTGTACATATTTGCATGTTTCATAAATCAATCTGTGTGTATGCTTAAGTCTGACCAATTAAGTTTACGATACCTGTTCGACACCCTGAAGATAGCTCGAAAGCACGAGAAAGTGAATTATTACTTTCACTTGAAGGAAATTTGCCCAACGCAATAACGTCTCAGAGATCGTGCGTAATTAATTTAGTCATTGATGTCAACAGCTGGGAGACTTAGGCGCTCGTACTAGACGCCATCCGGGGTTGTACTACGGACATAGCTGTGTAGATTTCCGCGATATGATACGAAGTTGCTGTATAAAAACACTTCACATACCTACTTCATTTTATAAAAATACCCATCATTCAATATAACTCTTAATTATGGGATGATACTGATATATTAATTAATAACAATGGTCTGCCGCTGACCATTTAGTGACTATCGCATCGGCAGCATGCCAAAGATGGGTTCTCATGGGGACGCTTCTATTAGGCTATGATTTTATTTAATGGTGAAATAACTTCATTTTTATTTGTTTAAGTTTTAGTATAAAGAATGTGATAGCAATCTATCAACACAGATGAAAAAACGAGCTCGAGGCCGGTTAGGCTACTAGTCGAACTGACCAATTGAAACACTCGCCTTCCTTTATTTTCTCAGTTATGATTAGACGGCGAAAAGCCGATGGAGGCAAATCCTAACGTGTAAATAGTTATCCAGCGAACCCATAATCTTCCTACACCCATGAGCCCATGACACAACGACTAAAGATAGCATTGTAACTATAGTGGTAATTTTTTAAGATGTCGGAATCTTACTAAGGAATTCTACCGACAATACCGACATCTTAAAAAAATCGTACTATACCTATACCTAAGATCTCATTTAAACAATCACTTCGATTTAACTGTAAAGAAAATATCCTATTTGCTGATTAAGATCACTAACCTAACCATATATATACGGGTAACTCGTAGGTATTAGGTAATGGATAAGCCAGCACAAACATTTAGCGGATTTAGCTACATCCATTGTTAGCGCGGTCATCACTCAATTTCTTACAGCATTTGCGCTAATCTGTCGCGGCCATCGCCAGCGAAAGTCAATCCGGGTTTAAATACTAAATAATTTTAGCGAGGATATTGTTCACAGCACGAGACCGCCATATTGTTCGGCAACATTGTTCGCAACTGGATCTATTTATTTTGCACTTTCGAAACGAATTTGCAAGCCGTTTTGGGCTTAACGACGCATGACATAACAGATACGCAAAGCTTTTGTGTGTGTTCGTTTTACATTTCATAAATTGATTGGTCAAGCTTGAGATGGACGTTGGCACGCGTTTTCGGTTACACGAAATGCACTTAGTTTTGTGCTACTCAAGTGCAACAAGTTACAATGTAAAAAGACATTCAGCGTGCAACTGGCAACCACTCTGATTACGATTACGAAATTAGGTAGGCAAACATCACTCATATCATCAATTCATCACACACAGTTTTGGTAAACTTTTAAAACCGTGGTACATAAACCTCCCGAAACCTAGACTAGACACTCTAGACAGGCCTCATTTTGGTTTTTTTGTGATTTATAAGTATGTAAAACTTTATTTTTGACAAATAATTTTTCACGATAACTCGTTATAGACCAAATGATTAGCCGAAACCTATACATACGGAACTCTGAAATTCGACACGCCTCTTCTGATGTTATCGCTACTATTTTCCTAATTCTAAACGCCTATTCAACGTCGAGGCGTTTGGGACCCACCGTAGGCTCTATCGGTCAACATTTTAACTTTCGTTTTCACTTTCGACTGCATCTTCAATGTCATGTTGCATCCACCGGGGGTCGCTATTGTAATGAGAGGTTAGGATAAAACACGTATCAGTAATCTATGGGTAGCAATTGTACTTACAAACAACTACGTTGGAATGTTTGTTTGATGTGTGAGATGTGTCGTTATCAGTACCTAGGTATCATAATAAATTATTTGCATCTGATCGTCATCGTTATTGTTTACATGGAAGTTGAAATTGGTTTGATTTAGGGTGTGTTTCAATATAAACAAAAACTAATTTTATCCTTGACTGACATATCTAAAATCTTATTAAAAAGATTGACTCGCTTTGTGCCTCGTGCTTTTGTTATGTTGTAAAATTGAAAATTTCTCTTTCTGTGACCTTTAAAAAAGGCTTTAATATTTTACCCCCAAGTGCTAACTTTCGTAAAAGTTATAACGATATCAAAAAATCTTAATTACATATTATCAATTATGTTTATAAGTTCAAAGTTGATGATAAGATCGTAAGTATTTAATTTAATTTCGTAAAGTATAAGTCATGCTGTACTCACCCGAGATTCGCGAGCGATACCATCGTACATTTCAACTGGTTCTCCAAGAAAGTAAAATTGCCGAGACTCAAATTTCGGGTCAATGGAACAATATAATTAACCAGTTTAGTTTGGTGGCTAGTTGGCTACTGTTATCCAATCAGTGGTCGAACTTTCGATGGCTGAAATTTGAACGATTCGAATTGAAAATTGTAATTTGACATTCGGGTTTTTCGACATTTTGTGCTTGACTAAGGTCAGTCAAAGAACTAGATATTTGGTCACGATACCTACATAAGTGTGTTATATTAATCATTAAATATGTTCATTATCATGGACTAATTAATCATTAAAGTTTGGACCAGAATAATATGTTACAAAAACAAAAAAAAACGAATGAATTGCTTGTCACTTCGGTAGCAAAAAAATTGGACCTATAAATAAATATGAAGTGTTGTGAAATGGTTCGGTGGGTATACTATAGGTAGGTGCCTATAACTATTAGGCTGAATTAAGTATACTACTCGTAGTATGCTTAGGTACTTCATACTCGTATTAAGCTACCGCGCTTTAAAGTAATATGAACAACCATGATAGCATAAATAGCATAATTGAGTGTTCAGATATTTGTGCTGCTGGCTGCACAATGCCTAAATGAGTTAAACACTATTAGTCTCCTAAGATGTACCTCTGACCCAGTTACTACTCGCTTTCTACTATAGATAAGAATTAAAGCAATTCAAACACGGATTGGGCACAAGCGCCCAGAATTACAAAGATTAGCGTAAGTGGGACGATATTTACGGACAATTGTCATTTCAGCATCCGATCAGATTCTTTGAGCAAACTTGATCCACTGAACCGGCTAAACACGTGTTATAGTTATATCACTTTCATTATAAACAATAGGCCAAGAAAATTAGATTTTTTCGAAGAATTAATTCCCAGCAGGCTGGATATCGCTTTAATACCTTCATGTGGTCCTAAATGCATGTAATCCGAGTTTGCCCAATCCCAAGAGGTGTGCATAACTTTTTAGCGAAATTTTTGCTCTTTGTCAGGTTTTTGCTTGTAGCTCGAAAACAGTACGTCTGACGGTAAATGTCATGTATATCAATATTAAAGAGGGTTAAATTCTGCGTCGAGTGAGTAACTTAACTTCTTATTCGGTTCAGCGGTACAGCCGAAATCAAAAGTTATAAACCGGGGAAATGTCTCATTTTATTGAAAAACTTGTATTTTGACTTCCATACCACATATCTTTGAAACAGATGACTCCTGTTGAAAAACCTATAAAATAAAAGTTGTAGAGAATACAATTTCACGTTATATCGACATCTCAATTTTCAAGTAGGTAGAGTCATTTTGAAAGACTAAATTAGGCATGAATTCAAAATCTGTTTTTTCTAAATCCTTCTGAGTTGCATATTTTCCATAAAATATGAGGTGAGAGGCGTACATTTAATGCATCGTTACAACTAAACTCATTAATTTGCAAATTTCTAAAACGTACCCAATCAGAAAAATATTTATACACCGTGTTTTATTTTATTTCCGGTAATTTCAAGGGTATATTCCTGAGCTTAACTTAGGTTTATTTCTCGAAGACGCTAGTGTCCTACTTAGCTCCAGTTCTGAGGTAATCGGTATTTTATTAATGCCTTCTAATTGTGTAAACCTACATTTAATTATTTTTTTACTCTGAGAACCCACTACAAAATGATGCACCTGTGTATTAAGTTAAATAGGTTCAGTAGTTATTGATTGATTCCCCAATCTGTATATTAATTCAACCAAACAATTGAACATTATGACATGTCAATGAAATTTCGAACATTAACAATCCGAGATACAAAGGAAACATATTGTATTGAAAATTTTATAATTGAAAGAAAAATGGAAAAATTCACCGCGACGAGCAAGATTCGAACTTGCGACCTTTCGGAACACCGGTCCGAACTTTTCCATTTTTATTTCAATTATAAAATTGAAATTTCGATTGCAGACGTTTCTGCTTAGTACAAAATTAATATTGTATTGACTTAACACACAGTTACATGACTTTATAGCCGGTTCTAGACTGACTAAAAGAAAAATATACACAATCAGAAAGACGAAAAAGAACTATCGATTACCTCAGAACTAGGACACTAGCGTTTTTAAGAAATATACTTAAGTTAAGCTCAGGAATATACCCTTGGAATTACCGGAAATGAAAATAAAACACGGTGTATAAATAATTTTCTGATTGGATACGTTTTAGAAATATGCAATTACATGTTTTTAGTTATAACGATGTATTAAATGTACGCCTCACACCTCATATTTTATGGAAAATATGCAACTCAGAAGGATTTAGAAAAAAACAGGTTTTGAATTTATGCCAAATTTAGTCTTTCAAAATGACTCTACTTGAAAAGTGAGATGTCGATATAACGTCAAATTGTATTCTCTACAACTTTTATTCTATAGGTTTTTCAACAAGAGTCATCTGTTTCAAATATATGTGGTATGGAAGTCAAAATACGAGTTTTTCAAATAAATGAGACATTTTCCCGGTTTATAACTTTTGATTTCGGCTGTACCGCTGAACGAATTAGAAGTTAAGTTACTCATTCGACGCATAATTTAACCCTCTTTAATATTGATATACATGACATTTTCCGTCGGACGTACTGTTTTCGAGCTACAAGCAAAAACTTGACAAAGAGCAAAAATTTCGCTAAAAAGTTATGCACACCTCTTGGGATTGGGCAAACTAGGATTACATGCATTTAGGACCACATGAAGGTATTAAAGCGATTTCCAGCCTGCTGGGAATTAATTCTTCAAAACACTTTTTATAGATCTTATTTGCTTGGCCTACAAATCCTTTATTCATTTCTAAAACTATGTAGATTTTATATTATGTTTGTTCACCGATAATTCGGCTTCGTCCGTTTTAAGTAATTATTATTTATTGTATTGTAATATTAATATCGATTGGAATTAACCTTGTTTTATGCATAACGGTCACGAAAATTACATGAAATATTGTGGTTATACATGTCAGTGTTTTTCTTTGTCACTTATACATATGATTGTTTTTGATTAATAGGTACTGCAGATACGAATGCTTAAGTAAAGTGCTATCACTTATTTCGTAGTTATAGACAACGTATTTCGTAGTTTACGGAAACGAACTAGAAACCTAACATACCTAATCTCAGCGTAACGGCTAGCGTGTGGCAACTTTAGTCCCAGTTTTTCCAGATAACTTTCTGATTACAGATTAATTTTACGAGCTATAGTTTGATAGCTGCAATGTAAACTGTTTCTCCATAAAGAGTGGTTATGGTGAGGTGTTGGCTTGCCCTACATCCGTTATCAGCTACCGTGTGGCAACGCCGCTGGCACGAATATTCTCACGACACCGTGTAATCGATTCTATTAGATAAGTTATGCTTTTTATGCGTCGTGTGATTGAGATGTTTGAAGATGATTGCGCAATTTGGTTTTTATTGTCAAAATCGGCCATTGTCGTTTTTATTTCATAATTTGAACCATTAGGTATAACTTTTTATAGAAGTAACGATCAAACAAACTGTTATCTTACTAATGTGTATGTCACATATAGACATTAGAAACAGTGTTATATCACATTTAAATATGTACTTTGCTTTTTTATGGAGCGTATGCTCTTTTAAATAGCTACTGTTATTATAATTGACGATTGCGATTGATTGCGATAAAGGTTAACTAATTTTATAAATGTAATAGGCTAATAGGAGATTTAAACTAATGAAATCTTTTAAACATTAACGACTCTATGTCCCCGTTTTGTCTATTTACAGCTTAGAAAGTAGCGCATCCATTGTCCATATAGGAACAGCACCTAAGTTTAATGCTCAAACACGTTTGATGGCACCTCGAGCGACGAGATCCAAAGATAAGGTTTTATAGTCCTGAGCCGTTAGCGAGTACTTGTGATGGATTTTATGGGCCCCTTTTCTGTCGACCTGTCGCCGAAAAGGTGTAATTGAATTTTTTTTTTTTTTTTTTATACCACGAAGGTGGCAAACAAGCATACGGCCCGCCTGATGGTAAGCAGCTACCGTAACCTATGGACGCCTGCAACTCCAAAGGAGTCACATGCGCGTTGCCGACCCTTTACAAAAAGGAGGATTCACTGTGTTGACGTCTAAAGGAACAAGAAGGTCCCTCATCGTCAACACACTGGGTCCTCTTTGAGCTCTTTGGCAACCTTACTCACCAGCAGGAACACAACACTATGAGTAGGGTCTAGTGCTATTTGGCTGTGGTTTTCTGTAAGGTGGAGGTACTTCCCCAGTCGGGCTCTGCTCCAGATTTGAGCGATGATATTCGCTGAACGTGCCCTACCACACTTAGCGAGATGTCATTCGCAGTACCCATACCTCTCTTTTTGGCGTAGTTTAAGGACATACCCAGGTCCGGACGTAGTTTAAGGACATACCCGGGTCCAGTGAATCGGAACCACTTGATTTTTTAATGAATTTTACTTTCCAATCTACATATGCATGCTTGTTACATGAAAGGCTATCAACCAATCAATCATAGTGTACGTTACCGATGTTAATGGTTAGTATTTTCCAATCGAGCAGATACTCCAAGTATAAAAAGCCTTCTAAAATTATCCGTGGCTATTGTTGTTGCCTTAGTCACACTCGACTGGGTGGCTGAAGCTATCGGCGCGCGATCGGCTGGCCCGCATTGTTCTAGCCAAGCGCAGAGAACGCCATAAATGTTTGCTTTTGCGTTAAAAGGTTATTAGTATAAGGAATAAGGCAAACATTATTGAAAGAGGTATAGTCGGTATAGACGCGAGATATTTCGGATTGGTAGGAAGTGCGTATTTTTGCAATAAATAGGTTTATTGTGATTTCTTTAACGTGGACGCCGCACGCAGTTCTCCGGTCGAGCGTTCTCTCAGCTCGCAGTCGCCATCAAAAGTATCGGAGCGGCCAAGGTACTTAAAAATATCTGTAGCTAAGAATTCCATTGTAATCTAGAAAATTTCAATAGTTACATGTACATTCACGAAGTTCACGAACCCGTATTGTTGAGCCACTTGCCATTGTTCGTTATTTAGCCGTTTAATAAATGACCGATGTGACTGAACATGCACTTTATCGCCTTGACAATAGAGGCGGTGTTCAGATATTATGATGCTCCGATATATCTGATGGCGACTGCACATATGAATTGAACGAGGAGTCGTTGTTCATAATTTTAACATCGAAATTTGAAGATATATAGTCTACTAGTTTTACTACAGACGTAGTCATTAAACCGTATGTATGATGAATACTGTATTAGCGTCTATAAGTATCGATTATCAGCAGTTTCCTTAAAATCGTGAAGATCCAGAACTGCAATTTTTAATACTTTTTTATGTTGCTAGTCTTAGTAAAGCAATATAATCGAATAGTGACTGCTATTAGGTTTAAAACATTTTTAAACCGGCATTTTTCATGCTTGCGTTGCAATTTGGTTTTCACTACTCGTATTTGATTTATGATCACAAAGACAACTTGTACAACTAGTGGGCAGTTTTATTGCACAGCGTGGGTGTATATTCATAAAATATCGAAGGGTTACTGTCTCTGTCATAATTTTATCAATCAGAGATATAAAAACCGATCTTGCTCCAAGTAAATAAGGTTAGAAATGTAAGCACAACAAACGCATACGAACTGGAAGCAATTAGTACTTCGTTTCCCATATATATATATAGTTGGTTATCTAAATTTGATTATAAATTTACGTTAACAAAAGTGAAAATTGAGATATGAAAAAGAAAGCTTTTAGTTGTTTCGTAACATCAATGTTAGGTCTACAGTAGGATGACATAATTAATTAAATTAGCAGTAGGTTATTTATAGAGCACTATATCTGCCTTTGGGTGATGCAGTTGTCAATAAAGGTAGTTTTTTAATTTTGTTAAGGTACCAGGAAAGCAAGAAAATAAATTAGTTGAAGGATCAATAGAAAAAAGATACAGTGTGCCGAACAAAATGAACAGTAGCTGAAGGAAGAAAAGTGTCCCACATGACGTGCATGGGTCAACCAGCGGAGAGTAGTCATAATATTAGAATTAAAGTACAAATAACACCATTACAGGATACTAGGGCTCTTAGCAAGTATTCAAAACTTATTTAAATTATGTAAGTAAACCAAGCTAGCTTTTACTCGTATATCGTAGTTATATCAGTTGCATTCAATGCAAACTAACGTGAAACCAACCTTCAGAAGTCTTGGATTATGTCTCCGTTGATATCGCATCTAAATCAAATGCTCTTGACAAATACTTTTACTTTAGAGGCATTACTATATTGTGATGCTGAAATTGAACGAGTAGACAAAATGGTTTAGGTCAGAAATGTTCTGTGAAAGTGTCATCAATAATAAATATGAATTGATAGGACCAATAGAACGTGAGCTCCTGAGTTTTGATAGTTTATAGTCCGTAAGTAGCGTTCGTGAAGTAAGTACGTAAGGACTTATCCACAATTTCGAAAGCTGGCCTGCTTGCATCGTTATGAAGGGAACTGGCTGAACTTTAGCGATATCGCTGACGGGTCGACCGTATCTGACCAAGTGCTTGCCATGGCTAAAGTATCCTCGCTGACGAAGAGTTCTCACGGGAATGTTTACCTATCTATGTGCTTTATTTATTTCTTATATAACTTTTTCTGGATTTAGTCTATGTAGCGCAGTATCATTATCATTAAAAAGGGCCTGGCTTTCCACGCTGACATAAATACCTAAATTGCCTATAAAGGTCTTCTTAGTCTCAGGTAGTCTGTCAATTATACCCATTAACAATGGCTTTTGTTGGATTTTATGAAACAATCTTAGAATTTGAATCATGAATTTTGAAAGCTAATATTACACACTTGTCGGTAGAATTTTCTTCCGCGCACAAAATGCTAGCTTTATACTTCATAAAGTTTATTTCTTAGGCTCCTCCATGCTTTTTCTTACCCCCTTATTCATAAACGTCTTATAAGCGTCATTTAGTTAATTTATGTTTAGTCTATTTCTAAACACAACTGTTATAGTGACAGGGGGGTGATTTTTGAAATTGGAGCGCTCGAATATGATGACATTTAAAACGCTGAATAAAACGAAGAAATTACATTTTAAAAATAACAGCGATAGTAATTTAAAATCATGATTATTTATACTATTAATTTCATGCGTAAATAATGACGAAAAACTTTTGTGTGCAATTATATTCGAGTTTAAATTCTTTGAATTCGAGCACTCGATTGTCAAAAATCTGCCCCCAGATAAGGACATACTATCATTGATTATGAGGCTTGTAAGACGTTCATTAAGTCTTTTCCCATAATCCTTTCCACTTATGGATTAAATATTGTTTGCTGGGCCGCTTTACTTATGAGATGGATACCTATTACCTACCTATAACAATAGTTATAAAGATGGACTATTTTTAGATTAATTTCAATTGTATTTTGTAGTACATTTTCCAGGCAGTCCTAATTGCGCCTACTTTATGGTCACCTGCACCTTGCGTGGAATGGCCAGAGGGCGCGGATAAATCAGAGCAAACATTTGTAAGCGCCGGGCCAGATTGTGTTTTATGCTTCTTCGAGATTATGCACGAGCTGACCCTGTTACAGTAAACTTACAATGTTCTACAGCTATAATTATATAAGTATTCACTTAATAAAATAATTCAATACTCTCTTTGAAACATAAAATAATTTCAAACATTCAATATTTTTTATAAAATACTTCTTATTCGTACTTATAACCGTTATTTATATATTTTTATATTAACTGATATTTAATATTTAAAAAATCTATGAATTCATCTACCGATACAAATATATGTGGAAGAGTTAGTAAAAGGGTTCACTTCGTCGATTAAGGGTCTCCCCAAATCTATCGACGCGGATTCGGCAAAATCCGGTGGAAAAAAGCTTTATGACCACGCAATAAGAGCTAACAATTAGGGTTTGCAATATCCGTCAGTTTTTAATATTCGGATAATTTGAATAGCAAACATTTTTTTATCCGAATATTCGGATATTTCGGATAATATCGGATAAATATACGGTCTGATAAATGAAACAAAATATTCTAAACTAGCCTTTTCCCGCGGCTTCGCCCTACTATAAGTACTTAAAAAGTATACGATACCCATGTTGATTTTCAGACTGTGACCACATTTGCCCCTTTTGGGGGTTGAATTTCAAAGAACCTGAAACACGTGTTTACTCATTTATCGTTAGGAATACTCCTGTGAAGTTTCGAATAAAATAGTCTAACAAATCTTGTTTCGCCATACAAACTTCGGACCCCCATTTTACCCCCTTAGGGGGTGAATTTTGAAAAATCCTTTCTTAGTGCTCCCCTAGACCTTATAAGGAAAGGAACCTATGTACCAAATATATCTAGACCCAGCGGCTTGGGCTGTGCGTTGATATGTCAGTCAGTCAGTCAGTCGGTCGGTCGGTCGGTCGGTCGGTCGGTCGGTCGGTCGGTCGGTCGGTCGGTCGGTCGGTCGGTCGGTCGGTCGGTCGGTCGGTCGGTCGGTCGGTCGGTCGGTCGGTCGGTCGGTCGGTCGGTCGGTCGGTCGGTCGGTCAGTCAGTCAGTCAGTCAGTCAGTCGGTCAGTCAGTCAGAATAAATATTGACGATTGACGATGTAATTCGAAAAATAAAGCGATACAATAGCCGAGTAATTTCTTTCAAGATATCAATAACTTAAAAAAACCTGTAATCAGCAAATAGTGTTCTATCTTAGAGGATATTTTTAACAGCATTAAATTATTAAAAAGGAAATAAACACAAACAATCAACAATAATTATACAAAGATGACGTTTAAAACATATAACACAGTAGAACAAATGCACGAAATCTTAATAGAAAAAAATATTAAATGTCTATTAATCAAAATAAAACCGAAGTATCTATGTACTATCTATCGGGTTCAGAATTGCATGGCCAATTTATGAATGAATTCATTGATAAATTGACCATGCAATTTTGAACCTGATGGTACGTAATATAATCATAACAAAATAGTGCAATAAAAAAAAATCGTGATTCGAATTTCAAATAAACAAATAACTTCTTTGAGGATATTAAAAAAATAAAAGATACTTGTCTAATTAACAATTTTTGATATTTTTTAAATATGTTTTTATTACACGATAAAAAGGAAACAAACAAAATAATCAACGAAAAATATATTTAGAGAATCGTGTAAGGCTAGAACAATTAAGATATAAATATTACGTAAAAATTAAATACGAAAACAATCAGCTTTTTATAAATTTTACAATGAAACGAGACTCTCCCTAAAACGAAACCCTCCTTATCAGTAAATACTTTGTTCTTGCCTAAACCCTAAACGACCGTAACTAGAAGCGTGGTGAATGTTACAAAAATGATAGGAAACATAGAATTGAAAGTTTTGAAATATGTTTAGTCAGCCGGTTGTCAAAATTGGTTCGGGTAACTTCGAAATAACGTAATAAATAAGTAAAACGTGATTTTATACACTGTTTATGCGTTGTATAAAATATCCGTTTTATTCGGATATTCAAAGTTGAACTATCCGAATATTTTCGGATACTATTTTTAGCGGATATTCGGATAATTTGAATATCCGAATATTCGGATCGCAAACCCTACTAACAATGCACGGTTCGGCTCGGCTCGGCTCGGCCGACGCCTGCCGACGCGTCGACGTCTTTTTCGCTCTTATTGCGTAGACATAAAGCTTTTTTCCACCGGATTTTGCCGAATCCGCGTCGATAGATTTGGGGAGACCCTTACATGAAGACTTAATTCTTTCACTAATAGATAGCCTAGGTAGGTAAAGACTGTATTGACAAATATAAGGACAACTGCAACAAGCCGTCATTCTTGTTTTATTTGCTTTAAAAACATAAATTATTTATTATGTTGTAGATGATATGATGTTAAATCAATTACTAGAATTATTTTTTCGGATCACTTTTGATTTCATAAACTGAGAGGCCATACACACGAGCAATGAAAAATACTCTTGGACAAATACATACGAGAAAACGGTATGTCCATGAGAAAGATCGCTAAAATCGTGAAGGTGTGTGTTTCTGCGATTTAAATTGCATTAAAAAGTTTGGGTAAGACTTCTCTTTTAATGACAAGTCGAAAAAATCGTCGAAAAACTGGCTCGAATAATCGCAATATCGACTCAAAGATACATCGAAAAATCAAAAACTCACTCAGTGCTTCAATAAGATATGTGGAAAAAAGTAGAGAACTTCTGTAGGAATGGTTCAAAGGGCCAAGAATCGCAACGACTGGGTAGCCCTCGGAAGCAACGGAAGCCAAACCAACTCCAAAATAGGCTGCAAAAGTTAAACACCGTCTTCGAAATTTATATGACACAGTTTTACTTAAAAATGAACAGTGCATAATTCTAAGCGACGAAAACCCCTTCAAATTGGATTTTTTGTTCTACCGGACCTGTAGTACTCTACTATTCGCAAAGGAGAACACCCGAATGAGAACAAAACGTCAATTTTTTCCGAAAAATTTGGATCTAAGACAATGTGTGGTAGGTAATATGCGAATGCAGTATGAAATCTACGGCGTTCGTCACTACTTCCACGATGGCTGCCAATCTTTACATAAAGAAGTGTGGACAAAATGAATTTTGTCACTGATTAGACGCCACAGGGGCTCTACTTTATTTTGGCCCGATTTGGCTAGTTGCCACTGTGCCCCCTGCATCAGAGAGTGGATGGAAACCCACGACGTGCGTCATGCTGCTAAGAATATGAATCCGCCAAATTACCCTTAGGTACGTTCCATCGAGGACGTGATGGGCAATCATGAAGAGAAAACTTCGGCAAAGCTTCACGGAAGCGGATTCCATAAAAAAATAAAAATAAAAACTTGGCTCAAGCGTCGAAACTGGTCACAGTAAACGTTGTCCGAATCTGATGAGAAACGTCCGAAGCAAACGACGAAAAGTCGCCCGAAAGCAAAGGTTACAGGTGTCTTAGTCAACACTAAAACGTTTAAAAAGGCCTTCCAACCAAATGCCCAAAACATACTTACGCAAAATAATAAACTTTTAAAAGTTATTACACATTTCACTTGTCCTTATAATTGTCAATACACTCTTTATATTGTGTAGTTTTCGGAAGTCAGTAATAATAACTCTATATCGACACATATTTACTTTAATTAATAAGTTTGAATACATATCATATAGGTATAGTAACTGACAGTGAAATTGATCTGTCAACCAATGTCATTAAATTGTCTCGGTAATAGATAAATAGATAATATTATATTCTATTGAATATGCCATATTCCGGAGGCTTAAGTGAAAGTAGTATGTGGAAAATGAAATGGAAAGTGGCGTAAGCGACATATTGTTATCTAATTGTTTCAACTTTAATTGACTCGTCTGCTTTATCTTTATTATATTTGATGAAGTACATTTAAAATTAAAATATTTAATGTCGTTAAAGCCATTTTAAATAGATGTTTCGGTATAGTATCGCAGAGTTTCTCAGGGATACCAGCTGTCTGGTCTGTGGCCCGAAGCCGTATTTTATCACTGTTTGCTTTGCTGGGCTATCGAGTGGAAATTAATTCTGCGACTTGTCGGGCTGACTGCTTTGTATTTGCCCAATATGTCGCAAGTTATTACACGAGAAAATATGACGTGCGCCATTATATTAAAACGTTCTTAATGCAAATAGTTACCTGGACACTGAAATTACCGAAGTTAAAGTACTTTAATAGAAGGAAATTTCATAGAATAGGTACAAATACCACCATACAGATATAATACACAGTATGTTTAATTTGGTAAGAACAATGAAATACAAAATGAGAATTATGTGATACGGAACCCTCCATTAGGCGTGGTCTGACACGCACTTGGCCGGTTTTTTTAGAGCTAAGTTTACAATGTAAGTATTTAATTGATTATTCTCTTACTTTTCTCTGCGCCTTTTTGTCATGTCTCTGTTTAGCCCCTATGTTAGAGAATGCCATTAGCCATTAAGTCTGCCATTTGTAATTTTCTTTGTCGTGTGCCATAAAGTAAAAAAATAATAATAATAACCATCTAGCCTTTTTGTACATATATCATCAATTGATTTGTGTACTTACAGGAATTCGTACTACATACAAGATTTCAACTAAACCATTGTATAAGAATAATAATACTTATTGTTGCTAAGTTAACAGTATTACATTTCACATTGCTGGGCAGTAAGTAATACATATTATGATTTCATTATAGGCATAAAAATTCCATTATGGGCCTGTATTATGGCTCTTTAAGTTTCCAATAGCAGTTGAAACTGACGGTAAAGTATATGGTAAATTAAAGCAACTGTTATAGTAAACTCAGTCACGTAGTAAGGCTTCTAGTGTCTGCGGCACATTTGAGAAAAGACAGCGGGAAAGCAGTTTTTTTTACTTAATTAAAATATATAAAAACGTGAGTTACCCGTTTTTAGGGTTCTGTAGCCAAAATGGCAAAAACCATTATAGTTTTATGATGATGTCCGTCTGTTCGGCCGTCCGTCCGTATGTCTCAGCCCTTTTATTTAGAAACTATTATACGTATCTTAATACAATTTTGACATTAGGTTTTTTTTTATGCCGCTACTGAGTTTTGTAGTAAAATTACTGGGGGCACTCCATACAAGTAACTCATTGTCAAAAAAAAAATTACCAATTATAAACATGTTGCACATCAATCGATAGGTCTTTAAAAATAACGTTTGAGGTTTCTCTGAACATTTATTGATTAAGTGATAATTTTCAGAAATAACTTTTGCTTTAACTTTTGAATCGGAGATAAATATGAAAAAAAATTGAAGATACATTATCTTATTCTTTCAACAAAAATTGTTTTGAACATTAACGGTTAAGGCGTTTTCGAGTTAACTCCAAAAAACTTCATTGATAGGCAGTTACGACCTTTTCATATAGAACCCTCCATTATACGTGGTCCGACACGCACATGGCCGGTATAATATTTTCAATATGTTAGAGTTTCACGGAAGCTTTGTGTTTTAAACTTAATTAAAATATTCTACAATATGTATTTTCTGGTAGAGGAAGAGAAAAACGTATGCACTTTATCAAAGTCAGTGTTGCAATATTCTTTTTCTCTAGCTTGTGGCATCAAAGCGTTGGTGTACAGTTGATGACAGCTTGCTGACAGAGTGACAAGTTCTCGCCTGGCGAGCGACAACTCGTCAGCAGTCGAGTGCGACATTTTTAACCCGACTTCTCAAACGCATTGTAAACCTTACCTTACCGTTTATATTATCCGGCACGATACCGGTATCTGGGACATTCACTCTAATCCAAACAGATGTCATAAATTTGTTAAATTCATGCTTCTGATGTCAAATTATGGACTCAGCCATTAGGTTGCCTCAGAGATTGAAATAGTTTATAAAGGCTTCGGTTGCCGCGATAGTTATTCATGAAATAAAACAATTAAAAACGGATTTTATTTGTTAATTAAATCCGTTTTTAATTGTTTTATTTCAGTTTATAAAGGATTATTTGACTCTAGAAGATTTATGACACATGTACTTATATTTTAAATAGCAATGGTGGGGCGTCCATAAAACTCGATATCCGCCGGTTGTCTTCTTTTCAGATGTTCAAAAAGTTTTCCTACAACTAAGAAACGAAACCAAATTAGCTTGGGATTTCCCATAGATTTTTTTCGATAGATAGTGAAGTTGTACCTGTTGTAAGTTCATGTATTGCACCGAAGGCGCGGCGGGTCGCTCTGCATGCGTTTGACCCATTTGCCGGTTTAAATCACGTTAGCTATGACAACACGCAACCGCTTAGCATCAAATTAGAACCGACGTTAATTTTTAGATTATACAGACCATAATAGTGGAATACGGGAACGCCTTTTTAACCTATAAAAATGACATAAATCATAAGTCCAATTTTATTTTGTGACCTGTTAGAATACGTTAAGTACTAATAATAAAAATATTGTCTAACAATTGTTAGCATTGCGCTAGGTATAATTCATGTATTTGTTTGCTACACATATAAAAGATTATGTAAGTTTTATTTTTCTCCACCAGGCTATCGCTTTTTACTATTGCAGCATAATTTCACATTTTATAACGGTTTTGTCAAGAGCATATGTCGTCTCAGCCATTTGTAATTCGTTTAGAATTCAAGGTCACTTATATTTTGACAAATTGTTTTCGATTATGCTCACATAATCTATTGACCAAACTGTTATAAAATGACAGATGATGTTGAAATAGTTGAATGCAATAGTATGGTAAAGGAAAATACGTCTTGTATAATCTTTTCTTGTAGTTATTAACAAATATCTATATAATACCTAGCGCGACGTCAAAAACTGTTAGAAAATATTTTTTACTATAAGTAATCATATCATATTCTCTAACTAAAAAAGAAAATCGCACTTGTGAGTTATCGAAGCTCAAAACAGTTCGCGTACTGTACTATAACGTGTAGCTATAGACACGACATACAATTTATACAAGCTTTAGTTTTATTTATTTAGAAAATCGGTTTAGAGCTACCTATTTGTTATTCAATCGAGTGAATTTGTTCAGAAAAAACATTATTGAATAACCAAAGTTACTTTGACAAAAACGGGACTTAATCGCGTACACTTACTTTTATTATTTTCCTGACGTTTCAAACGTGCCGTAACGCTCGTGGTCGCAGGCAGACTGGCGAGGAATTGTATCAGGGTTTTTCGAACTACCCGCAGTTGGTCTCGACTCTCGATACTCTCGATCATGCAGATTCACGCTGGGTTAATTGTCACTTTGCCTACACACAACACTCACGACATCTGATGGTTTGAAAATGCAAGTATTTTCACGTTTACATTTGCTGATTCCTGGATTCCACGAAGATAAGATTCCCTGTCCCTCGTTCTGGATGTGCTTCCTAATTCCTTATGTACGCGATTAAGTCCCGTTATTGTCAAAATAATGAGTGAGAATCGTGTAAGTTTAAATCAGTGAACCAAAGTTACCTACTAATTTGGTGCCTTATAGTGTAGACTAGGCGTCTTGTAACTGTTAAAAGTACATATCTATAATTTCTAGATGACCCTCTTTTGTATTATCAGTAATCTGTAGCTAATTACTGCTGTAGCTAATTAATGTTTTAATGTGGCTGTGGCTTAAAGATACGATTAAATTTTCTATATCTGGCAGTTGTTTTGTAGACATGTCGCTAACTGCCATATGGCGCATGCGTCAGCCAGCAAGAGGCGCGCTTAACCAAAACTGCACGCGACCGTGGCACTGCGGCCTTTACATTGACCAAGTTAATTAACCCATATAACGACAGTACGACACTGCTGTGCGAATTAAAACCAACTTTTTGGTAGGTTTACTCTTTGTTTACTCAATGTCTGAGATATAGATGCGACAAAAAATTTGTATTTTCCGATGTTTTAGATATTATAAGTTGTGGGTACATCTAAACGTACCTAACAACATTTTAATTTGACTGTCTTCAAATATATCGAAAACTTCCCATTCTTTCAGATACCCCACGCCTTTATGCGTCTCACTGATATCATAGACATAGGCATATAGGTATACCGGGTGAAATCAAAAACATGAAACAAGATAATCTAACCTGAATCCATAATTTTTAACAACTTTTACTATGGGGTTAATTTTATAAATTCAAAAAAAAATACATAGAACAAAGCGACTTTAAAAAAATGCATAGAGCGTTAATAACGCACATATGAGTATTGATTATTTATTCCCACCGCACTTGACACGTATTCGCGGACATGATGATGATGACACGGGCGCGTTAAACAAATGTTTGAGGAATGTCGACTTTGTCACCTGTCGGTGAATCACTCCGCTTACTCGTATTATAGTTTACAGCTTATTAGTGTCATAAGTTGGCAATATGAATACTTCTATAACAGGTTTTTTAATTTGTGTCTCTAAAGGTTATAGATGGTTTCTGACCATAAGGTCAGACAGATGAAGGTCAGACAAACGATCTCACAGATTGCAACTTAACATAGAAATTTTCGTGTAAATAATGTTGCAAAAATACCTTATACTAAATATGTTAGACTTGTGTAAGCATGTCAATATCTGACTGAGGCCAAGGTCCAAGGGATGGTTCTCATATTTTAACTGTAAAGAAGCAAATACAAATGATATGACTATCAATTTAATGCCCTTTGTACTGGTACTCGTGTTGCAGAGTCAAAGATCCTTTAATATTATGAAACATTTTGTTTCTAGGCACCACTAAAGAAAACGTGATTGAAAATCTAATTGTGCTTGACTTTGTCCTTCATTTACTACGTTCTTTTAAACAAAAACTGTAAGAGCCATGATCTCGAGTAAAACTAATTGTAAGAACGTGTCTCACGTGCATGATTTTAGCGGAATTGTATTAGTACTGTCAATTCTGCACACAGTTTAGAGGAATTCGCAACAGTACGTTTCGCGGAACAGTCGTTGGCACACGGTTTGCATATTGTGTGGCTAAATTTTGCGAGTTGTTGAACGTGTGTCGTGTGTGGATACTTGACCGGTTCTTTATGAGTATGTTGAAATGTTATCTACGAGTTAAATTTATGTCCGGATATTTGGGCTGTTATGGGGCTGGTACAGACAGAGTTGACATTAATTTTAATTACGTACTTATATCCACCGCACAAAACACACGCATCTATGTGTAGACATATCTTCCTATATATAATCCCCATAATAGCGAATTTCTAACTTATAGCTTTTATTATCTCTACTAATCCCTTATTTGACAGATCTAAATAAATATATATTATGAGAAAGGTACAGATTTTGCATTTTATACTAATTATTTGTTTTTGTTGCAGGTAATAATTAACATCCTATTTAAGACTTTTACGTCGGTAAGTATTACAGGCGTGAATAAATGGCAGAACAAGTCACACGCAAGTAGGCACAAGGTGTCGGAGTGAATATGATATGCGGATTTCGACAAAACTGCAGCACTGCAATACTTGTTTATTGTTATTCGAAACAGTACGAGCATAAAACTATATATATGTTTATTTTATGTATAATACGAAATACGTGGACAATATTGGAAATGCATCTTTCTTCCATAAAAGTTGAATAAAAAGACAGTTAGAAACACAAAAATAAATTGAACGTACGAGTACATAGTCTGCCAATATAAACCTATTCGATAATGCGCCTTATATAAAAAAGCGCGGTAGTTTTGAACACAGATATTTATGGGACACTTTTTTGTAAAAGGTATTACCATTTGGCGGAAGGCGCTTACACTGTCTGTACTGTATTTTGTACAGACTCAATATTGTTTTCGAGCAATAAAAGCCTAAGCGCCGGCCGCCAGAGGGTACCTGTTGATCTAGACTATCACATATTTTAAATTACACTAAAACAGCAATATCTAGGCATACATAATTACTTTATATGCATCATTAGATCTTTCATACTTTGTAACAATTCTAACAATCTATTACGGCGTATTACCTATGCTCTTATTTAGTTAAGTAAAACATAAGTAGGTGGTGCAAATAAAGAATGCAGTTCGCTCAAGTGACACAACGTGACCTTCGGCGGAAGCGAACACTGTGTGAGGTAACCGCGATGCAACAGCGATGCGATCTCCGGCACTGGCGCCCAGGGCCCCAATTCGACATAACATAACTGACAGTAGCTAGCGAGACAACTATGAGATCACACTTTTGTGACAGTTGAAATTTGGGGTGGAATCACTCAAGAGTGACATCTAAAATGGTGACCATAGCCATAGACAAAACGCTCTAGCTAGACCTACTGACAGATTGACAGTTAGGTGTGGACACGTGTGGACAGATGGATTTCACTCTATCACCTAGCGAGACAAGTGTGAGAGCAACGTCTCGCAGTTTGGCATGTCGAATCGCTATATGGAGCTATTTAATAACAGTGATTTTTTTTTATGACGTTAGTTGTTAATATCCATTTAAATTCATTAAAATGTTGGAATCCTTCAAATAAAAATCAAATAAAACTGGGAAGGAAGTAAACTACGTATAAGGAAGATATGTTACTCGCAAACTGTTTCCTTGTTATTCTAGTCTTACTCTGATTAGCTACGAATAAATCCGGTAGTGATTAATCCATGAATATGGGTTAGACGGAGTCTTTAGATAAGATAAAATATTTTGTTAGTCATATTGACGGTTACGTTTCCTAGCTGAAAATATTGGTAGCTAAGAAGCTAAGTCATCTTCTTGTTTAAATTGACCCACTAAGTTGATTACTAACATACTTTATACATTACATTCTATTACCATTACCAGTCACATACTAGCCAGTTTAAAACAACACGTTTCTCCGGCTCAAAATAACGATAATACGGACATGCCTGGGAAAAACGAAGTTATTATATTTCTAAAAGTTTCTCTTAGCATTACTTGTCCAATATGATATTTATTGGCATCTATAAACATAGATGAGGTGTGAAATGGCTCTGAATATTCAGCCGCAATACAATGGCTGATGATCATATTGATCTAGTTTTCACTCCCGATGGAATCGCGTGCGAAGTCAACACCGACACAAGAAATTGGGCTTACCGTGTCACAATCACAAGTGCGTTTATTTCCTGTCCTAGTGTACTTAGCTCTCAGAATTACTTCCCTTATATGGAATCAATAAATATTAATGACAATCGCAGAATTGACTTTCTTTTTATAAAATTGGCTAGTGGCTACTCACCGAGACCAGTTTCAAGGTTTGTAAATCGAAATTGTCGGTCACTCCACCTGCCGGAGTTCAACTTCACTTCCTAAAATTGAATGGTTCGCTGTAAAAGTTTTCTTCAGATTATATGAAAATGAAAATGTGTTCAACATAAATAGGACGACTTTTTATATGAAGGATACGACGTGCATCACCTGGTTAAATATTCAACTTACGGTTCAACGTTGGTTGTAAATGCATATCATGCCAAGAAACAAACAAATACACATGACCTCGTTCTATTAATTTATAAAACACGTTTCCAGCAATAACAAAAGACATCTCAGAAGATCAGGTGGTATGCTATTAAAAAATACATTGCATGATACGCTATGAATACACGCAGAGTTGACTGTTCCAATTAAAGTCATGTTTATGCATGCGGTTCATTCATTCAAATCAGCGGGTAATTAGCTCGTGGGAAAGGTACACTTTGTTCGGCGTCTCTGTAGTGTTCTGTTATTATTATTATTTAGATGTTGAACTGAGTTTCACGGCTGCCTAATGCCCTTGATGCAAATAGAATAAAGAATATAATAGATTGATTTTTTTTTGTTGTCAATGGCCTATAAAAATCCTATATTTTAATTCAGGTAGGTGCAATTAGTTGATATGATGAGTAGACCGACAAGAAGTTTTAGGTAAAATATTACGTACTTTGTGTTAGATTCAAATCAAACGAATATTTGGTCTTTCTACAAATCGAACCTTACCTACTTCTTTTGATTAACTGTAAAAGGAAGAAAGAAGTAAACTTTATTGTACCAACGACTAACAAGCATTGAAACAATCTCATTTGTTTGATTAACCCGTGAGAAACTGCGATCAATTTGATGTACCTTTGGTTAAAAGGTTTGATTGTATAATGAGTTAATTTGTATTCCGCGCCCCTCCAGTAACGGGTTGATAAGTAGGCAGCGCGCGTTCAGCCCGTTGAAACGGTGAACAGGCTTGATATATTGTAGTCTATATGTTGGTATTGGCAACTCTTGTTACCTCATCTTTGGGAATTAGGAAATTAAGGAAACCCAAAACTTGTCTGTTTTAGGTAAAAGAACAAAGAGCTCAAAGAGGACCGACTGTGTTGACGCTGAGGGACCCTCTTGTTCCTTTTGCCGTCAACACAGTGACTAGTCCTCCTTTTTGTAAAGGAGCAACGCGTATGTTACACCTTTGGTGTTGCAGGCGTCCATAGGTTATGGTAGCTGCTTACCAACAGGCGGGCCGTATGCTTGTTTGCCCTGTCGTGGTAAAAAAAACTTATCATTTTGTAAATGACCTTTTCTTTCTCATCTCACTGTAGCTTAATACTCATTGTGAAAGCCAGTGCAAGCAACCGTGTAGAATTTATTATAGGGATAGATACCGCCTGCTAGTGGTGACGGATCTATTAAACTAGTCATCCCTATAATTACTAATACAATTTCGTAAAATATAGGTGCAAGAACACGTAAGCTGCATTTTTCTAAAAATTGCTTATAGGCAACTACGGAATTCACCGAAAGCACCTTTTGTATGTTTTCCTAATGTCTACCTACTGTCTATGTAAATCAGTCCGCCGCCCACTTCTGGCTAAAATAGTTTACCTTACTTATACTTACAAAGCCACAAACGTATTCGCACATAAATAAATTCGTTCCCACGGCTAGAAACTAGCGATATATATATATCGCGATATATCTCTAAATATATAAAAGAAGAAACTGACTGACTGACTGACTGACTGACTGACATATCAACGCACAGCCCAAACCGCTGGTTATAGAGATTCCAAATTTGGCACGTAGGTTCCTTATAAGGTCTAGGGGTGCACTAAGAAAGGATTTTTCAAAATTCACCCCCTAAGGGGGTAAAATGGGGGTCCAAAGTTTGTATGGCGAATCAAGATTTGTTAGACTATTTTATTCGAAACTTCACAGGAGTATTCCTAACGATAAATGAGTAAACACGTGTTTCAGGTTTTTTTTTTAATTCAATCCCTAAAAGGGGCAAATGTGGTCCCAAAGTCTGAAAATCAACATGGGTATCGTATCCTTTTTGAGTACTTATAGTACGCGGGCGAAGCCGCGGGAAAAGGCTAGTATATATATATATATATATTAGGCATATGCCTAAAACTCCAAATGTTTCTCATCAGACTGCGTTGTTTTGCGGATAAATATATTATATACCTTAGCTATTGAATATTTTGCTTGAAGAATAATTAAGCACATTGGACAACACATATCTCTTGCTTTATGTATATACACCGTGTCCAAAAAGTTCGAATACACTTTGGAGGTCTTATAACTTTTTTGTACGAATAGTTATTGTAGTGAAATCTGTATTTTATTAAAGCTATACTAATATACAAAATATGCTGCAAATATTTTGGACTAACTCCACCTCTTACCTATTTTACTAGCTGACTACATTTTTCAACTCAATCTCACGCGGCACGCACCGCTTTCAAGGTTATTTCGTCGCAAATATGCTCGATATCTTTTTTTTCACTGTCCATATTTGCTATTTTATAATAATGTGACCTACAAGTGCCTACAAGGCATGTAAAAACATACCAAATCAATGTAATAAACGCAAATCTGGAGAATGGAGTGGCCGTTTACTTTCGGCAATATAATCATCGAAATTAGCTTTTCTCAAAGCTTGAACAACGTTTGCACTGTTTTGAGCACAATTTTGTGAGAAAATAATTTAATTTTTATTCCTAAACACAGTTTTCAAATTTTCAGGAGCGTTTTTCGACGAAAACCTCTGATTTATAATTTTCATTATTAATGTGCGACTTTATCGGTAAATATAACGAAATTTGGCCCCACATATTTAACTGAACCCCACACTACCACCAATAGTTCCCTTTGGAGTCTGGGAACATTAACCTCATGGTTTAGGCTGTTTTTTATACTTGCTGCTCACAAACGACCGTTTTGAGCATTGTAAGGCTATTTTAATTCAATGAGTTTCTCGTCAGAAAATCAACTCCTTCCTGCGTGCCAGGAATGTATTGAGTTGGATTATGTACTCTAATTTTCTCGATTCCTACGGAAAAACGATGAACTTCACGTTTATTGTAGCTATGATATCCCGGATCCACCTCCAAAATGCCACGTAAGGATCTCCTCAAAATTTTCAGATCGGCAGTTGATTTTTGGATAAAGCGGCTTTTGTCCTCTAAACTCGCACTCTCACGATATTTAGTATTTTAATGGTTCTAGCTGCTGCGTAGCTGACCAGATTATTTCCTGTCTTCTAAAGAGGAGCTATTTTAAGACCTCATTGTTGTGTAAACGAGATTGCGTTTGATTCCAAAAAGTTTTACCGCCTTGAAAAAACACCTTTGCAGTCGCCATTACGAAATTTTGTACTAAATTGTTAATCGAAAGTACTTCATTTAAGAGTGAAGACAAATTTCAAGTCCTTGGCGTTTTTTACTATTACATTATGTTCAAGTTAACTTATTCTTTAGATTAATATAATAAATGGATGGCCTGCAGCCTGTATGCCTTCAGGGTCAATGCAAAAATATGTGTATTCGAACTTATTGGACAGGGTGTAAGCGTTTCGCATGTATCAACTTCATAAATGAGCAACTCTAAATAATTCATGCTCTAGATAGCAAGAAGACGTTCCTTTCTACTCTAGTAGCCAGTGTCCGGTGTCCTTTGTGCCAACTCCGGCAACTCGACACTGCTCTAGCGTGTGATGTGTTAGGCGCTTTTGTTTTTGCTGCAACTGCGTTTCGAGGACGTAACCGATACGTGCAGGGTTACAGGAACATACGCATTAACGTGATCTTCAACATGTAAGTAGTTCAGGTGCATGAGAATGAATTGTAAAAGTTACGTAACATTCAGTTACGAACAATATCATTCAGACAATTGAGATAGGTGTTTTATCTTTTGGGTTTGTCTGACCGAGTCATTTTTAGTAACAGATTTTTTTTTGTTGAAAGATGATCTGGAACTGATCAAAGTGTCTTATTAATGTAAGCTATTTTGTTACAAACAACACTTTTCGAGGTAGGGTACCTAGGTAATCTCGTATATATCCATCCAACAGTTCCAACTTCTACATGTACCTATTAATGGATGGAAGGTATTAGCGTTGAACATTATTTTCAGTGGTGTCTGATAAATTTAAATTCCTTTAGTATTTGTCTATTGTGAAGCTAGCAGGAGTGAGATTATTCTCCTTTATTATGTTGTCAGCACGCGGGCCGCAGCATTGTTGCCCCATCTGTGGTCAGTGATTCATCGCAAGTACGCGTGTTCGGTGACACGCAAACGTTTTCTTTATAGGAGACGTAGGCGTGCTCTTTTAGAGTTTCCTGTCAAGTATTGATCATATTATTTTGTTTTCAATTCTGTTTGTTGTCAAAATTTATCTAACTAAAGTATGTACATATGTACCAAGTAATCTATATATATAAATGCCTTTGTCCTGACTGACTGACTGACCGACCGACCGACCGACCGACCGACCGACCGACCGACCGACCGACTGATCCACGCAGAGCCGAAACTACTGAAGCTTGAACGTTGAAAATTTCTGGTCTGCTTACATTTGTAATGTGTACAAGTAATAAGAAGCGATTTTGAAAAATTCATCCCCTAAGGGGGTAAAAAGGGGGTTGAAAGTTTGTATGGATGGGGCTTAAAATTTAAGGTTGGAGGAATTAAAAATAATAAAAATAATTTCAGCGTTTTTTGAAATTCAACCTCTAACGGGGTAAAAAATGGGGTTGAAAGTTTGTATAGAGATAGTAATTTTTTTTGTGACAGCCTTGAAATTTGGTTTGCAGACAACTAAGTTAAAAGCAAAAAAACTAATTTCAGCGTTTTTGAAAATTCCACCCCCGAGGAGTTGAAACGGGGTTGAAAAGTTTGTATTAAAGCGAGGCCGTAACAACTGAAGCTAGAAAGTTGTAATTTGCAAGTCGTGTTACATTTATAATGTGTTCAAATAATAAGAAGCGATTTTGAAAAATTCATCCCCTAAGGGAGTAAAAAGGGGGTTTAAAGTTTGTATGAATGCTTAAAATGTAAGGTTAGAGGTTTGAAACTTTGTACGCTTCCTGATAATTAAAAAATAATAAAAATGATTTCAGCGTTTTTTGAAATTCAACCTCTAACGGGGTAAAAAAGGGGTTGAAAGTTTGTATAGAGATTACATTTTTTTTTTGTGACAGACTTGAAATTTCGTTTGTAGGCTACTAACTTAAAAGCAAAAAAACTAATTTTAGCGTTTTTCAAAATTCCTCCCGAGAGGAGTTGAAACGGGGTTGAAAAGTTTGTATTAAAGCGAGGCCGTAACAACTGAAGCTAGAATGTTGTTACTTGCAGGTCGGGTTACATTTATAACGTGTTCAAATAATAAGAAGCGATTTTGAAAAAATCATCCGCTAAGGGGGTAAAAAGGGAGTTGAAAGTTTGTATGGATGGAGTTTAAAATTTAAAGTTAGTGATTTGAAACTTTGTACGGTTTGTGATAATAAAAAATAAATAAAAATAATTTCAGCGTTTATGAAATTCAATCTCTAACGGGGTAAAAAAGGGGTTCAAAATTTGTATAGAGATTACAATTATTTTGTGACAGACTTGAAATTTCGTTTGCAGGCTACTAACTTAAAAGCAAAAAAAAATATTTCAGCGTTTTTCAAAATTCCATCCCAGAGGAGTTGAAGCGGGGTTCAAAACTTTGTATTAAAGCGAGGCAACTGAAGCTAGAAAGTTGTAATTTGCAGGTCGGGTTACATTTATAACGTGTGCAAATAATAAAAAGCGATTTTGAAAACTGCAACCCATAAGGGGGTAAAAAGGAAATTAAAAGTTTGTATGTGTAGGATTTTAAATTTTAAGTTGGTGACTTGAAATTTCATACGTTCGCTGATATATATTAAAATATAAAAGTGATTTCAGAGTTTTGGATAATTCACCCCTGAGGGAGTTAAAAAGGGGTGCAAAATTTGTATCGGGGAAATTTATTTTTTTGAGCTAGAAACTGTTAACTTTGTAGGAAGATTACTTATTCGAATAAAATAAAACTACTTATAGCGTTTTGGATAATTTCACCCCTGACGGGGTTAAAAAGGTGTGCAAAGTTTGTATGGGAGAAATCTATTTTTTTGAGTTAGAGACTTTTACCTTTGTAGGAAGATTACTTATTAAAGTACTTTCAGCGTTTTGGCAAATTCTACTTCTGAGAGGGTTAAATAGGGGTACTAACTTTGTATGGCGGAAATTTATTTTTTAAACTAGAGACTTTAAACTCTGTGGGAAAAATACTTATTAATACACAATAAAACTACTTTCAGTGTTTTGGAAAATTCCGCCCCTGTGGGGGTTTAAATGGGGTAACTAAGTTTGCATGAGGGAAATTACTTTTTTGAGCTAGATACTTTTAAATTTATGGGAAGATAACTTATTAAAATACAATAAAAGTCCTTTCAGCGTTATGGAAAATTCTACCTCTGAGGGGGTTAAATAGGGGTGCGAAAGTGCTATTATACGCGGACAAAGTCGCGGGGCGGGATATAAATGCCTTTGTCCTGACTGACTGACTGACTGACTGACTGATCCACGCAGAGCTGAAACTACTGAAGCTAGAAAGTCGAAAATTTCAGATCTGGTTACATTTGTAATGTGTACAAGTAATAAGAAGCGATTTTGAAAAATTTAAAGGTAGAGATTTGAAACTTTGTACAGTTACTGATAATAAAAAAATAATAAAAGTGATTTCAGCGTTTTGTAAAATTCAACCTCTAACGGGGTAAAAAAGGGGTTGAAAGTTTGTATAGAGATTACAATTTTTTTTGTGAGCGAGGCGGTAACAACTAAAGCTAGAAAGTTGTAATTTGCAGGTCGGTTTACATTTATAACGTGTACAAATAATAAGAAGCGATTTTGAAAATTCAACCTATAGGGGGGTAAAAAGGGGGTTAAAAGTTTGTATGTGTAGGATTTTAAATTTTAAGTTAGAGACTTGAAACTTCGTACGTTCGCTGATTTTCATAAAAATATAAAAGTGATTTCAGCGTTTTGGATAATTCTGCCCCTGAGGGGGTTAAATAGGGGTGCAAAGTTTGTATGCGGAAAACTTCTTTCTTTGAGCTAGAGACTTACAACTTCGAAGTAATATTACTTATTAGAATACACAAAAAGTACTTTCAGCGTCTATGATAATTTCACCCCTGAGGGGGTTAAAAAGGGGTGCAAAGTTTGTATCGGGGAAATTTATTTTTTTGAGCTAGAAACTTTTAACTTTGTAGGAAGATTACTTATTCAAATACACAAAAAGTACTTTCAGCGTGTAGGATAATTTCACCCCTGAGGGGGTTAAATAGGGGTGCGAAGGTGCTATGATACGCGGACAAAGTTGCGGGGCGGAAAGCTAGTTACTCATACTTTGATGCATTGAACAAAATTATACTGTGTTGTATTAGAATCTGATCTGACAGCCTATTTCCTGGTAGTTCTTTAACTACCAGGAAATAGGCTGTCAGATCAGTATGTCTTTACATACCTTCTAGAGTATGCTGAGGTTCCTTTTTTCTCAAGCGGGACACATTTTAGGATAAAAATATAGTTACGATATAAGCGTCCTAACTTTACACTGATCTAACATCTATTAAGAGCCTTACCTAAGTGTTATCACAACATGTTTTTATGGGCACTTTAGTGAGTTGTGATGTGGTAAAGAATGGAGCCTTATGGCTTACCTTAAGTAACCTATTCGACACACTACTTTTACGCATATGTTACATAAGTTTACCACCATTTAACAAAATGACACGGCTCGTTGTATTGTGTACATTTCCTGGTGTAATCCGAGACGGTTGTTACTTGTGACCGTCTTCATAATCATAACTACCGCCGAGTATGTTCGGAGTTCTTAATCGGCCATCTTTTATTGATAATTGCGTAAGCTTGAAAGTAATTGGTCAATTACAACGTTGTGTAAGTGTAAAAATATGTGATTGTTTATGATATTGTCAATTTTGTTATATAGGTGTCAAAAGCGATTAACTGTACTGTTATGAGGTTATGACTATAAACAAGTATGTACTTCCTATGTAACTAAGTATATCTACTCACTTATCAAGTTATCACTTATATCATGACATAAATCAGAGAAACGAAGATGTTAATAAATTTAATTGCCACGTATTTGAAGACGATGAAGATACACAGTGTATCTTCATCGTAGATTAATTATATAAGAGAGTAATTCAATGATAGATGTATAATTATTTTTATATGCATTTAAAGGATATTGAGAGTTGTTATTTATATCTGTGTTCACATGATTGTCACTAGGTAACATGGCATTGATTGTATGTACCTAATACACATTTACATTGTAATATGCCGATTTGCCGTCGTCGTCTTGGCGACCATTAGCATGGAGAATCGATTTCAAACCAGTTGCCTTGATCCTCGAGTGAACTCATTTGCGATTCGACAAGTGTTGCCGTCGCGTGTTCGCTGTTTCCGACGTTACTTAGTTAGTCGGACTAAACTAATACAAGAGTCACCTTTTGTATTCTTACTAATATTTTACGACTCATCAAGAATACAAATTTCACTTTACCACGTGACATCGAGTGCCGTAGCATTCGGGGTTGAAATTTTGAGTTTTCCGAGCCTAGTTCCTTACCCTATGTTTGACTGCCTTACCTTGCCACCCTTACTCATTTAGGGAATTACGAGTTTATTATTTGACTTGTTTATGACAGCGCTGTTTAGTTCTTTTAAGTTATTCCATATTATGAACGTGTAGGTATAATTGCCACAGATTTGTGAAGGTAGACTATTAACATAACTTTGTTTGTATAACAAACGTCTTTTCAGTAGGGTACAATGATAAAAATTTCTTCTTTTTGCATTTACATCCTTCAATTTGGACGTTAAACCCACGAATTAAGACGATTGTCGCCGGAGTGTCCTTGAGCGTTTGGGCGCTCTCTACCCGCGCCACCCGCGTACCCTTCTCATTGCGATCGTGCGTAAATCCGCCGCGATGCACCGCAATAATGTTCAAAGAATATGACTTTACTCAGAGGCGCGCGGGCAGATTTATGATAATCATGCCTAATCCTTTTGTGGATGTTTTGCGATTTGAATACTGTGATTAAGTACTACGGTGACATTTTTTAGGAATGCTACTAAATAAGATAAGTAATAACGATCTCGATTAGTAGATTTTTATGTAAAAAAATGAAAACCTAGATTTTGAATTTGAAGTACAGTGAGCGGCAAAATATTTATGAATTTACGAAATATGGTTAAAAATATTCCGCATATCAGAAAAAAATAAAAAAATACTGACTAGTACAGCAAAAAAATCTGAATACACATCAAAGCGGTGTTTTCATGTGAATTTTTTGCTGTGCAAGTGAGCTTAATAGATGGTTATTTTTTGTTGCGATTTTAAATATTAACCGTAAAAATTCACTTAATTACGATAAATTAACAAAACTACGCCTGTTGCGAGTTGCGAATAGTAAAAATGCACATATAAGGAGCGGTATTTGTGCACGAAATCGTCATACAAATGAGAGCTGTAAGCCCATTAAATTTAGATCTTTAAAATATAACACAGCGCAAACACTTCTTAGGGTTCCATAGCCAAAATGGTCAAAACGGAACCCTTAAAAGTTTTTTGAAACATGTCCGTCTGTCCGTCCGTATGTCACAGCCATTTTTATTATGAAACATATATTACTGGGATTTTATCTAGAGGTGTGTTTCATGTGCCGCTACTTAGTTTTCTGGCTAAATTGCTAAAAAAATCTTTTAGGTGAGGCACTCCATACATATGCCAAACTAAATGTCAAAAAATATTTTTTTTTGTAAATATGTACATGTTGTACGATACGACTTTAAAAATATCTTATATATACACGGTGCTCGTGAGGATTGCGAGAGACTTTAACAGTGCATTCCTGATCATAATTGGAGACTAAAATGTCGTATAAACTTTTCTGGAATTCGCTTAGTTTCAGAGTTACTATCAATTAAATAAAAAAATATTTTTTATTGTGACTCAGTGCAAAACGCTTTTTTGATGGCGATTTCACGCTTTATGGGGTCTAGTCTAGACATTCTTATTGACAGATATCAAAGTGCCAAGGAATACTTTACGTAAACTATTTTTTACGAAAAAAAATGTACTAATTTATTTTAATCGACAGTTTTACCAATAACATTTATGTTTTCATGTTCAAAATCATTAAAAAATCGAAAAAAAAAACAAAAAATAATAATTTTTTTTTGGCGAAATTGACCTAAATTTATATAACATTTATTACTCCTTATGACCTCAGAAATTATGGTTAAAATCTCTCGCAATGCTCACGAGCACCGTGTATATATATAGAGTATTTTTAAAACTTTTTTATTAAGTCAATATTTTCAGAAATAATTGCTTCGAGAGTCTAAATATAATAGCCCCCCATCTAACTTTTAATCCGTAAGTCTAAAAAATATGAAAAAATACCAAGAAGGCTTAGTACTTAATTTTCTACGAAAATTATTTCACATATTATCGGTTCATCCGTTTTTGAGTTATCTCCAGGAAACTACTTTCTACGGAACCCTACATTATACATGGTCCGATACAAACTTGGCCGGTCTTTTAAAGATATTTGATAGGTAGTATTAACCCTTAGTAGTAATTTATTCATTCACTTGTGTTGATAATTAATATAAAATTTGTATTTATTTGCATTACCGACATAGTAGTTTTTTTTAGGGTAGTCAACGCGCATGTGAATCTTCTGGGGTTGCAGGCGTCCATAGGCTTTATAACTGCTTTCAATCAGGCTATGCTTGTTTGCCAGCGTCGTGGTATAAAAAAGCTTTTTTCCTTTATTCTTACATACATTGAACTCTTAAATATCAACAATTTTTTATTAGATTCTCAATCAGGCTTTGCTCATTGATAGTTAGTAGACTGAAATTTGGTATGAGTAATTATGTGTTTTAATTACGCCTACAAAGTGGTAAAACAATAAGTATCTGAAACCCATTGTTGGATAGGTCTTTCAAGAAGAATATGCGTTAAACAACTTTTAGATAAAACGAATACTTTCGTAAATAATAGCTTCGAAAGTTAAAATGCTCTTTGATTTTTGAACCGTGGGTCCAAAAAAATTGGGAAAATTCCTGGAAATGAGGCCATTGAAATACTTATCACGTATTTTCAATAAAAATTATATGGAATAAAATCGGTTGAGCCGTTTTTGAGTTATGCCTATAGTAAAATAACGTAAGTGCCACAAAATATTTCTTTATAGACTACCTTTTGAATGGATGTATTGTAACAGGCCGGCAACTACGGATCCCTACACTGAGCATAGCCCGATATTCTCTTGGCCGGTTTATCTCCAATCCTTTGCAGTTTACTTCGCAATTTCTAGATTTGAGAAATTAGTATAAAGTATATCGTTAAAGATTGTGTTTAATCTTAAAATAAAACGCATATTACATTCGTTTAGAACACGGTATTCTTAAATAAATATGTTTAAATAAATTCGGTTCTTTGGAGTTTTTTATTAAATTAATTATTAGTCTATTGTATTGCAGTACTAGCAGGTTTCCGCAACTCGACGACTAATGCCTATTTTGCGTGATGCATGCGTCTACTAAAACATAATAATTTTAGTTTACTTACATGACCAAATTTGTTTTCAGAGCAATGTGAGATTCATGATTTTTGTTTTTTCTCCATTTTTATTTCATTTGTTTTTTACTTGTATTATAATCTAAATAAAATACACTTTTTATACAAACGTACATAAACATGCATACGAGTACATTATCTTAAAAGATAAAACGTCAATACATTATTGATTCCGGGAAGACACGTTATATCCGCACCGCATGAACCCTCTGCAGTTATTTAGTCTTTAGGCACAGTAAGTCCGATATTATTGCTCACGGGCCAAGCACAAGTATATGTAGTACAAGGCAAGCACGGAGCGACGAGCGACACAGCCTCCTCGTCTCAAAGCTAGCTCACGACTGCCAGCAACGCCGTTTTCGAGCTAATAACGCACGAAATGTGGAATTATGATCAAGTTGTTTAAGAAAATTTATCCAATTTAAATATCCTACGTTGAGTTTGTAGTGTTCTGTAGTACATATTTTTTAGTTCAACAATATTTTAAATCGAATGAGCCGTTCAGTAGATATAAGCAAAATTAACCGTAAAACGACATTTCGTTACATTTACATAACGGAGAAACTATACGTTACACGAGTTATTCAAACGTTGACAATGTTGTACATAAAATGGTAAATAACATATATTTTTTTCAAAATTTTTGAATGGCCCGTTATTGAGATATATCCCTTAGAAAGTAACAGTTTTCGGCCACAATCAGCGCCTAGCGCCTTAACGTTCAAAATTCTACATTCTCATGTTTCAAATTAATGATAAAAGATTAATGAATATGTTAATGACCATTTATTTGACTATAGCTATCAACATTCAATGAGTATTATCGTCAGTTTTCACTTTCGATTTCTGTACTCTTATCTCCAAACCTATAGTCGTCCGACAAAAGTTACTGTCATGTCAAAGTCAACAGCGCGCCGAGAGTGTTTTCCGGTCTCCATTTTGTGAAATGTGAAGTTCAGTGACATCCGGTTGATTGGAAACTTTTGACAAGTTGCTGATTATACTTGATTGTGTTGGAACTTTATAGCAGCGTGTAGAATGACACCGTTTTATAGCAAAAATACCAAATTAAATTGTAGCTATAGAATACGTGATCACTAATGCACATTATGAAAAAACAATGACGGGTTCATGTAATTTATCTTTAAATATATAAAAGGAGAAACTGACTGACTGACTGACTGATATATCAACGCACAGCCCAAACCGCTGGTTCTAGAGATTCCAAATTTGGCACGTAGGTTCCTTATAAGGTCTAGGGGTGCACTAAGAAAGGATTTTTCAAAATTCACCCCCTAAGGGGGTAAAATGGGGGTCCAAAGTTTGTATGACGAAACAAGATTTGTTAAACTATTTTATTCGAAACTTCACAGGAGTATTTCTAACGATAAATGAGTAAACACGTGTTTCAGGTTTTTTAAAAATTCAACCCCTAAAAGGGGAAAATGTGGTACATACAAACATACCAGTTTAACTGAGAACTCCCTTTTTGAAACTTACAGTACGCGGGCGAAGCCGCGGGAAAAAGCTAGTATTACATACATTTTGAATGCAAAAACCATAATGTACGGAATGTTCTAGTAAATACTTTGCTTTGCGTAATTATGAACTGGCAAATTTTCGCAGACCACATAAATTTCAAGTTTGATTTGAAATGAACTAAAATAATTTGAACAAATTTTACTAACACGGCATGTAAATATTTCTTTGGAGATGAAACGCAATAAGAAGGTAGGAACTTACTTGTATTTTGTTCTGAGTAGAAGAGTAGGGACTGTAGAGCTTTTATTCACAAACATATTGTTGACCACTCCGTACTGATCAGCATCTTAATGCTTTTTTCCTTAGGCTGGTCGTGCAGCGATTGTTGGGCGTGTAGAGATGGCAGTTATTTGTGTTTTCACCTCGGGACTCGTGACATTAGCGGCGTGTGCGGCGTGTGGGAGGAGCGTTAGTGTCGCAGACGATGCGCGGTTTTGTTTACAACTGGTACTTCATGAGCAAATTGCTTTCAAATACATAGGTACTTCTAACTTTAGCGGACCCTAGGTTCTGTTCTGAATGTGAATGTAAGCAGGGTAAATGTTACGAACAGAGAATCAACCAAAACCAAACGAAAATTAGATTTGAAATCAATGTAGGCTCATAATAATGTTCTTAAAACGATTGCATATGCAAAAGTTGAAGGCTAGTGTAACATACTTGTATATTACGACGCGTCCGTAGAATAATTATTATGATTTGGAGACTATGTACCTATGCTGTTTTCTGTTATGAACTTGACTGCACTTAAGGGGAATTTGTTCATGTTCAATGAAGTATTTTTTAATTACTTAAATACGGTATGGATAAAATTAGACAGGGCCGGCCTGGCTATTTTTCAAGTACCAAGTCAAAACGCTCCGAAATCGACCCGAATACTTAATAGAAGATCCTTATCTAACGTAAACCAATAAAATACGGGACTAACCTATCAATGTTGAACCCAGTCGGAAGCAATGTTGTATCATGTCGATGTACAGAAGATTGCAATCTCTGAATGACTGAGAAAGTTATATTAATGGCAATGGCAGGCGAGGCGCGTACACTACGCACTCGATTCGGGTGACTTATCGCTCAAAGCGGTTTATGATTTCCTGTTACGTATATTTTAGTTCAGTTTAAAAGAATATGTTATTGGTATTGGTTATATTACGTCCTAATATCACAAGTTTCGATTTCGAATTCTAAATTTCCCCATGGAAAATAATCGGGTTCAAATTCAAAACAAGATTCTGAAAACAATGCTAAATTTCCTTTACGACTGACCATCGCATTTAGAAAATAAATACCTGCCTGTGCTATGGTTTATTTAATATTTAACGCGAAGTGTCATAATGCGATGATGAAACATAGACTTTTAGTGTCATATCAGTATTTAACGTCAGCTCAAAAAGATAAATGCAGCAACGCACCCAAAAATAGTGCCATTAGATAAAAGGTTCAATCCATTTTGAACGTTGACTTTAGCCAAGAAGGCTGTAATTTGAAGAAGACGTTTCGGATAAGAGCATGTGATGTAATCTACTTCTAAGGTACCACGACAACTATTCCCTTCATGCATCCATCATCATAATCGACTATTAAAAATAATAGGAAACGTAAGAATTAATTATTCTCCACAAGCTGTAATTATGCGGCAGCTAGTAGCCTAATTATGACAATTTAAAGTTGGGTTATAAATGTGTACTTTCTTTTCTACTTAATATTATTTTAGTTTGTGGCCATGAGTGGCTAAGTCATGAAACATCCTACCGTTTGGTTTGGCTTTCTGACTTTTTGTAGTTTACCATGTACTAAAGAATTTTTAATTTCGTTATACATATACAGAGTGAATTTTCAGTCGTGAATCGTAATATGTTTTCCTAACTCCATAAACAACAAGCAATTTAATGCCCCAACTCTTACTAAAATCAGACAAAAAATTTTTTGTTTTTTTATTATTTTTTTGTCGTTTATTTTACTTTTAAAAGTGATCATGTGGAATTAAAACAGCTTTATGAGATATTTCAGATGAGAAACTAAGTAAATTTCATGTCTAACTAGGACAAATGACAAATTTGATGTCAATGACAGTTCCGATTCAAGAGGCAATTCAATTTACTAATTTAAATATCCTAATAGGCCGTTGTAATATCCTAAATCCACTTTTAAAAGTGAAATAAACGAGAAAAAAATAAAAAAAACAAAAAAAAATCTTGTCTGATTTTAGTAAGAGTTGGGGCATCAAATTGCTTGTTGTTTATGGAGTTAGAAAAACATATTACGATTCACGACTTAAAATTCAACCTGTATAGTTTGCCGTTCATTACAACATATATTTTTTAATTCTGATAAAAACTGGGCAAGTCAAATCTAACCTACTTTAAGATCTCACATTTTTAAATAACAGCAATTGTTATAGGTATCTAATAAAGCAAAGAAATAGAGTTTAATACTTGTTCATAATGTTATTTTGTTCCTATAAATACATATTTGGATTTTGCATAGAACTTGGCACTCATTTAGATCTACATTCTTTTTGCGGCGAAGCCCACAGCCAAGCATAATTTTTGTATTGAACTTGGCTCTCCTTTTTTACATTTATGTTTTTGGTGGGATATCATTACTTTTTGTAAAGAAAACTAGGCAGGTATTGAAATTTAATGATTTTTCTTGCGTTTCCGCTGCATGGTTTTCTTTTTTATGCTATTGTCTATATGCTATTGGTGCCGCGCGCCGCCGATGACACACCGTTGGCCGGTCGTTTAGGGAGTATTACAAGTTTTATGTATGGGGCACCACTTATTTTTTGACTTAACTTTATTTCTATATTTCTGTTATATAGCCAATATAATAATACATATATTGGGATAGTTTCAAATATCTGCTTGTAACGGTTCCAACGATACAATTAAAAAAAAAATTGTATGGGGACCCCCCCATATTTTTTAAGTTTTTTTTTATTTTTAGATTTTTTCCTTCGCTTACACATAATTACCGAGCTGGATTCCAAATTTCATTCTTCTAGGTCATCTGGAAGTAGGTTAGGTTTAGGTACTATATGTCAGTCAGTCAGTCAGTGCTAAAATTTACGACTTTTTGACCTTCATATCTTTATAACCGTTTGAGCTAGCTTCATGAAATTTGGGCTTCTAGATGTCCTTATGGATATAATTAAACACACGTAATTTTATGTGTTTACGTTAAAGGGGTTTTGAGTTATAGAAGGGTCAAAAGTGGCACCAAGTGGTTCGTGTAATATACACTTGGCGCTGGCTAGCCAGTTCCTTTGCTTGAACTTGGCTTGACACGCTGCCGCATGTCTAGATAAGTAGGTAGCGTCATCGGCCTCTTACATAGAGATAGCATCTCGCAAATTTCGCAACTCTAAACAGAAACAACTAAGCAAGCAAATGCATAGAAAATCCTATGCACATTTTATGATTGCGAATGAGAGACAACAAATACTTGTTTGGACCTTTTTATTAATCCATCAACGGCATCAACCGCCAAGCCGCTTGCTCGAATACAAGTCTTCTAAATACAATACAATACTTTTTCAGGAAGTAAAAGGCGAATAGCAACTCCCGAGGATGCGTGATTTGATTTAGCTGTTGCCAGTGACTTCGTCTGCGTGGAATTTGTAATCCACTCCCCTGTTACCCCCCCTAGGAGATCATTTCGTGGATGAAAACTATTCTTTGTCTTTCCTCAGAACTCAAACTCGGTTCAGCGGTTATTGATTCCCCATACAAATTTCCACCCCCCCTTTACATCCCCTTAAGGGATGACTTCTGGAATGAAAACTTACTACAGTCATTTTACGGACGGCTAGTATGGGGAATTGGAAATAATTAATAATAGCTAATATTTTTAGTGTAACGGATATATCATGATACTAGTATTAATTACGCAATGAAATCCTACAAAATATCGTTATTCGCTAACCGCCACAAATATGTACACACATATTACTAGCGTTTTTCTTGTTGGATTTTAATGAATATATCGTTTCTAAGTCTTAAAATGTGTAAGAACAAACTACCAATTATTACTATTTGTTTCTAACGAATTAGGATATATATCGCCCGCGCCGTACATTTTGTAAATTATGTGGTTTTACATGGACACGGTTTCTTGTTTTTCGCTTTGAACAGAAAGTAGACTTAAATATCGTCATATTTACAAATAAAAATAATGATATTATTGTAAATAAAAATATACAATTTTTTTATATCTTTTTTTGTACCTATTTAACTACTTCCGGGTTAAAAGTTTGTAGGATTTTTGCATATATGATCTTTAAATATTCCATAAGAATGAAAAATAAAAAATCAGGTTATTATAAATTAATGTTTGACGCAACCGTATCTTTAGGCCTCTTGTCCACGTCACGGTTTTTCGCCGTGAAAATCTACGGTTAATTCGCCGTGCACATCTACAAGCTTCCATAGTGATCCATACAACACTGACGACCGTGCCAACACACGGCGAATTAACCGTAGATTTTCACGGCGAAAAACCGTGACGTGGACAAGAGGCCTTACTGTACTAACTATGCTTTTCCCCGGGACTTAAACTATCTTCATTCCAAATTTCATCTTAATCGGTTCAGCGGTTTAAGCGTAAAGAGGTAATAGACAGACAGACATATTTTCGCGTGTATAATATTAGTTTGGATTCATTTCCAATTTTATTACTTTTTTCTGGAATTTGACTCTTATTTCTTTTCTGTTCCTAGTTGTGGCTGTATCTTCATTTGAAATGGTGATATTATATTATATCACCGTGAAATGACAGGGGTTTTGAAAGAATTCGAAAATTGTTATTATAAGATTATTGCTCTTACCTTTCGAAAGTAAGTGTTAGCTGGTGTTTACGAATTGGATGGAAATTGATATTTGTCGAACGTAACGAGCTCGCAACATATTGATTAGAATTCAAGTGTTGACCTGACCTTTTTGAGCAGTTCTTATTGTTAATTTCGAAGAGAGCGTGTTTGTATAATTGATGCTGTAACTTATACACGATTACATTACATACAATGCACGCTTACGTGTTAGCACAGTTAAGAGCTACGAGGATCAATTTGAAAAAGTGTTTGATTTAACATATATCATATATGTGACATATCGTTCCATAGGAAAAACAGTGTCGTTCAATATTACAAACTTGATAAGAGATAAAACGATTATCTTTACTCCGCCAACGTCATTATTTGGCTTTAATTAAGTTATAGGCTTGTGCTCGTTGCTCATGAATCTTATCGTCAGATCAATAAACGGTTTAGATAGTCATTTCATGAGTACGTTTCATAACGTAACGATTTGCTTAGAATCAGTCAGTACGGATGTATGTATCGGAAGTTACCAATTAGATTATATCGAACCGAAATTGACTTTGACAAAGTGAGACATGCATCTTATTTAGAGTACCATGGTGGACATTTCGACAGCCTGCTACGATGGAATTTACATACCTAATCTGCACATGGCTATAGCTAGTCTAGCTGTATCGAATATTGGCGTTAGCGCTAGAACTACCAAACAAAACTATTATGTGTGTAATATGACTGGATGAACCTTAGTATACTTGTATGCGCATGAGCATGACGTTATCTACACTAATAATCGTAATGAGTGCCAGTGTTTGTACTTGTCAAAGTGAAATTCCCTGCCATGTCCTCTCGCTTACTTTCATGTCTGTGGTAACTATACTTATGTTTGTACGTTTTATTGAGAAATGTAGAGACCTATAGCTACGTCCTGTAACATTTTTATTCACGCGGTATTTGCTTTGCTGATTGGTTTTCCTTTGGTATAATTACAAGTTATACAACACTCTTACTTAGCTGTATAAAAAATCATAATTAATTAGTAACGATCACTACGGTAACGTCTGATCTACATTTCAAATTGTAAGCAAGAACAACATTAACATTCTCATAAGGAATGAAAAAGATAAAACAATTATCCACGTCTATGTTTAGCCACAAAAAAATTGTAAAAACCGAGTCCCACTATAATCGGGGCGGATCGCGCTCAGCATTCCTCGATGCAAGAGAGAAAAAAAAGCACTTTTTAAGTCCCAGGCCGATCATCCTTCGGCCAGGATTCGTCTTGGTTTACAAGTGTTATTCTGTTATACGTACCTTGTTGAATTTACATAGAGCGTGTTCCAAATCACAAGTAGGGAATAGGGATCGTGTGTTTGTATCTTCCAATTTAGTTCAGGTTTTGGTTGTTGTTAAGGAATTATGTAATCACGTTTATTTTTAAGAGCTACTTTAAATATACCATACTTCACTCAGTTAGAGTTTGACATCAATAGGTATACTCCCTCACTCAGGAGAGTAAAATCTATAAATAGTCGGCTTTCCATAGTAGGCCCTTACATTAAATGGACTTTTTTTTTGTAAATACCTCTCATCTTGTAATGAAGCATATTTATGCTGACTATCAAATTCCTAACTGTGACAGTTTAAACTTTTTTAGTATTTATTTTTCGGGATTTATGCGAGCGATTTGGTTCAAATTATGAAATTATGTTCTTTATTGATATTTGCATCACCACCAAAAAAACGAATACTTGGTTATCATAATACAAAAAAAAAGTCTTACTAAAAGAGACTTTATCTAGGAAGCATACGTTGTTTATTTCATGTTCATTCCATAACATGATTATTACTTGTATAATTGAACCAGGAAACAGTTGAATTTAAACCGAAATATCTCGTTTAAAGTAGGTGTTGCTAGTCTGTAACTATTACAAGATAGGTGCATAGTTTACCAGGCAATAATCATAATGGAAGAAAGTAATGTTTTCTTTATTATATAAATAATAGCAAATGAAAGGTGCCTGTGACTTCTCGCGTCTTATCTAGATGGGCATCTTAATTGATTTCCCACATTGGTTGTAACGAAAGTGGTAAATTGATAAATTTTCACTCCCACTTCGCTGATCATCTCGTTATTTAATTTCGTATTCGTTAATTTAATAAACCTCTCATTATTTATAACTATTTTATCGCCGATATACGTGAATTTAACATTTCTATTTCAAAGTATTCATTGTGACGGTCACCTATGAGTGACAGTAACGGAACACGGAAAATGTTGATAAATAAAATGATAACCTTCTAGTAGGTACATAATGATACAAGTGTGCTTCATTAGATCATCATCATATCAGCCGAAAGACGTCCACTGCTGGACATAGGCCTCCGCCAAAGAGTGCCACAATGACCGGTCCTGCGCCACCCGCATCCAGCGGACTCCCGCGACCTTCACCAGGTCATCAGTCCACCTTGCGGGGGGTCTACCCACGCTGCGCCTTCCGGTTCGTGGTCGCCACTCGAGAACCTTTCCGCCCCAACGGCCATCGGTTCTACGAGCAATGTGCCCCGCCCACTGCCACTTTAGTTTAGCGATTCGGAGGGCTATATCGGTTACTTTGGTTCTGCTGCGGATGGCCTCATTTCTGATGCGATCACGCAGAGAGACTCCAATCATAGCCCTCTCCATTGCCCTTTGGGTGACTTTGAGCTTTCTTATGAGGCCCATTGTAAGCGACCACGTTTCAGTGCCATATGTCATCACTGGCAACACACACTGGTCAAAGACTTTCGTCTTGAGACACTGCGGAATATTGGACAAAAAGATGTGCCGTAGCTTCCCGAACGCTGCCCAACCGAGTCGGATTCGTCGATTGACCTCTTTCTCGAAGTTGGATCTACCTAACTGGACAGTATGTCCTAATAAGTATATATAATCGTCCACAACTTCGAGTGTAAAGTCTCCGATTGTAACGGGAGTTGGTGCTACATGGGTATTTGACATGATCTTCGTCTTATCCATGTTCATTAGATACTAAGCGATATTTAAAATGATAATTTTATAGTACATTATGTTATGATACTCGTACAAGTGTGCTTCATTAGATACTAAGCGATATTGTCGAACGATCGTGAGTGCGCATAAGGAAGCTGAGCAATGTAATGATCAGGCACACGCGTTTCATATGACGTTTTTCAACACGCTAAGGAAAAATGTAGTGTCTTATCAGGGGCTTAAAACAATTGCGGAGAGGCGAGATGAATGGCGTTTACTCCACCGACAAGAGCCAGGCTCTTAAATCGATGATGATGACTATTATATATCCTTATACCACATCCAATGAAGCAATTGACATCGTCTGTCACACTTCAAAAACGGATGATTTTGCAGTTAATTCATGCTCAAATAATTCTTGAATTGTATTTTTTTTTACAAATCCAGTTATTTTCAAAAGTTGTAGTTTATGAGCAAAATCGATCCTTACATTTAAAGCCCATGATCAGAGGCATACTGTATACTATTAACTATATTTGCGTGTTATGAAAATTGAGATGTAAACATGTGTATTTAACTTAAATCAAAACATTTATCTTATTAAAGAGTAATAAAAAATTATCATAAGAAGTTTCAATGGTTGTTCAAAAATTGGCATAGCACCATCCCCATATAAAATTATCCGGTAAAATAAATTTATAATCATATGTTTTCGGCTTAACTTACGTATGGCAAGTGAGCCCGTCTTTTTTATTATGTTTCCAGTTCTACTCTGACACCATTTTACGGCGCAAGAAGGCATGTTTACTAAATTATTTAATTTTCTGATAAACTTCACTACCACTGTGTCACTGAACCGCCATTTGTAAACTAAACGGCTTGGCGGCTCAGTTTGTAAGCCCCACCCCCCGCGGCTCACTTTTTGTGGGGTCATTTTTCAGAGCTACTTCATTGTATATATATCTTCAGTCGCCGATATAAGTATGTATATCGTCGCCTAGTACCCATAGTACAAGCTTTGCTTAGTTTGGGACTAGGTTGATTTGTGTAATATTGTCCCCAAATATTTATCATTTATTTATTATTAATGCGCAGTTTGAGGCAAAGGCGCAAACCTATTATGACAAACAGACAAACATATAATTTGTGATTAAAACATAATTTACGAGTAATATGATAAGTTGAAAGTATTATTTTTCATAATTAGGATTATAATATTAGATTAGTATAATTTGTATTCTCTCGTAAAAGTCTATTTTTACTTTTTTGCCAATCAGTTACAAAAATATAAAAAAAATCTACATTATAAAGCTTCGTCTGCATACATACAACTAGGTACTACGGTATAAACGATAGGTTATAAACGTAACTTGATCGGGTTATTAATTGCCGAACTAGTCCGATAATATAATAAATAGCCCTGCGTGTTTCATATCTAGGATTATGAGCCTAAGAAGGATGGAATAAGAACCTCGTTATGAGGAAGTGTGTTGAAAAGTAACATGTACTTACATATCTTCACGCTGCTCTTCTGATTTTCCTTCTGTTTTGCTGTGTTATAATTTTATTTTGATGATTAATTAAACATTAAGATAAGACAACATACTTTAACGGCTAACAGGATGTGCGCTTTCCTGCTTAGAAAGGCAATATTTTAAAATTGCCTTTTTACCCTAACTTGATCACTCATTTGCACAACGCGATTCGGTTCTTGTGTCGTCCTAGACAAGTTCATTTCCTGCAGTAGTGTAAACTGCGATCCACCTGTACATTTCACGGCGCATCTCCTCGCTTTCAACCGCCATAATTACACCATTGTCGGCTGCCGGACTCGCGCGCATCCTTTATTTGGTTCCACAGTCGCACTCCCAAGCCGGAGGACCATTTATTTTATACTTCGAGGTTCAACTGCTATTACGTCCATCTTTAATATTAGTTCGGTATTCCTCCTCACTTAATGATATCCATTCCCGACCACGTCGTGATTCGAAAGGGCGTATTTACATTCAAATTTAAACGCAAATACGCCGTTTTCTATGCATGGTTAAGTACTCACTGCTCCACTGTAAATTAGATTTCAAATTGTTTTTATATTGTAATTGCTACAGGATCATGGGTTGTTTTGTTAACTTATTTTTAGTCAAATGCATTTCTTACTCCCTTTCGAGTCGTTGGCGGCAGCATAGTAAACTTGTCAAGTTTGATCAAATTACGTTTGACCACAAAATTGTATGATTGAAATTGATGTTTTCGAAATTATATGGCCCCATGGAATAATATTCAGGTGAAAACCAAACTTTACATTCTCCGTACATGTTAAAAAAAACTCTTAAATAAACTAAATGTGTGACGCGCCGGAAACACACCCACAAAAATTGCAGTACCTTTTTATTACTACATTAATATGCTAATTTCACACCAAATGCACGAAACTTCTAGCGGAGATGCGCCATTATGTAATGTAAAATTCGGTTTCGGTCCAAATTACAGCAGGTGGCACGCATCACGCATATAATACGAGATACGAGTAGCATAATATCATGTCAGTGTGTTAGTGGATTATGTTTGTTTTACTCTACGCACCTAAAACCTTTTCAATGGCCCGTTTTCTTTCTATTGTTGACTCGGTTAAATTAGGTTTACGCAGCTGAATTTGTGGTTGTAAAGAAAACTTTTTCTATTCACCTACGCGTGGACTGACGTGGTCGGCCCACTTGGACGATACATTTAGTTGGTATAAGTAGTTTTTGTTTTTTAAATTTATTGCACGTTGTAAAAAAATATGTATATCTACCATGGATTTAAAATATTTCCTATCTATTTAATATATAACTAGATTTTTAAGAAGGCATCTAACTGCTCATATAACTTGCTATATTAATACCACTACTAATATTCTTTTGTTTATTTTGAACAAACATGAGGAAAGACTATTTTTCACAGGAAAGTATGCGGTCATCATAGTGCTTTGTTTTGTTTATCACGCGCAAGAAATGATAATTACCAAATTAGTTTAACATTACATGACGTAACTAAATTAGTAAGCTATACAATTAGTATTGTAGTGATTTTTAACACGATAACGATTTAATTAGGTGTTATCGCAGTACACGTGTCTTATTAGAACAATTTTACTTTCATTAGGAGCGGCTGAGCGATGGTGGTGCTTTAGGAAACAATGCTCGTCTTTTAGGTTCCCATTATTTAATGTTGTAATAATATAATAATACTTCCTATTAGTACATCCCGAATCCCGATCACAAGAGCAAATATGTACAGTCGACGTCAAAGATTATTTCCACATTTTCACTTTATTCCTTTGTAATAATAATAAGATGCAAAAGTGTTAAGATATCTTAAGTATATATCTATCGAAGTTACGACGCATTATGTAGATGTACTTATACTCGTACATGAACAACACAGCTAACAGCTACCAGGATGTCGGTGGAGTTGAAATCAAACGTCACATTGCATCTATCAAACATCTGTCATTGTCTCTTCATTATTCGTGGGACCGTGGCTTGGTCGAGGTCACAACCTGAAAGACAAAGACGTTGATACGCTAATTTACTTTTGACATTGGAAATGTCTTTTCGTTCGTTCCAGTATAGGCCCCGATTTCACGAAATAGTGCGATCCCCTTATAACTCGAAAAGTTGTGAAGAGATGATATTAAAAAATGGCTCAAAAGACTCATATTTAGGAGAGCTGTAAGATACAAAAGGAATTTTTCGAAAATATCAAAAAAGAAAAAAGTTATGGCCGGAATAGTGAAAAAAAAAATATGTTTTTCAACATTTTTGATTTTGGCGTTCGATATTTTGGAAACGAAGAATGATATCAAAAATTTGAGAAGAACTCCTCTGGACAATTTAGTCAGCTACAATTTAAGCCTAAAAAAAAAGACGATCGGGTTAAGGGTCTGCCCTGTAGCCTAACCTTTTTGAAAAAAGTCAGAACGACATTTTTCACATTATTTTATTTTAACTGACTTCAAGATTTCAAAAGAGGAGGTTCTCAATTCGGCGTGTATGTTTTTTTTTTAATGTTTGTTACTCCATAACTCCGTCATGCGGAATCGAGGGAACTCCTCAAATGTTAATGGCATACATGTAGTGATTTTTATCAACAAATCAATCATTTTCATTCAAAACAGTGCCATTTGATCAAGCGGAACTGCTGATGATGATCAGAAGGGAACTCTTCAACGACGCATAGTTCACGTTTGGCGATTCCTCCTCTTATCGAACACACATCGGTGTTTGTTAAGCAAGTAAGATTCTCAGGACAAATTTTCGTCAAGCTCAAGTTCTGATGATGGGATCCATGAGGAATCGAGGGAACTCGTTAAATCTTAAAGGCAAACACATAGTGATTTTTGTATTTTTATTAACAAATCAAGCATTTTCATTCAAAAGAGTGACATTTGATGAAGTGGAACTGCTCATGATGATCAGAACGGAACTCTTCAACGGCGCATAATTCACGTTTGGCGATTTCTCCTCTACGCTGTGTTTGTTAAGCAAGTTAGATTGTCAGGACAAATTTTCGTCAAGCTCAAGTTCTGATGATGGGATATATGAGGAATCGGGGGAACTCATCAAATCTTAAAGGCATACACATAGTGATTTTTGTATTTTTATCAAAAAATCAAGCATTTTCATTCAAAAGAGTGACATTTGATGAAGTGGAACTACTAATGATGATCAGAGCGGAACTCTTCAATGACGCATAGTTCACGTTTGGCGATTTTACATCTTCGCTATGTTTGTTAAGCAAGTTAGATTCTCAGGACAAATTTTCGTCAAACTAAGTTCTGATGATGGGATCCAGGAGGAATCGAGGAAACTTTTCAAATCTTAAAGGCATACATAAAGTGATTTTTGTATTTAAATCAACAAATCAAGCATTTTCATTGAAAACAGTGACATATTGATGAAGTGGAACTGCGGCTGATGCCATAAACATGTGAAATGTAAAATGAGAAAGGAATTCTTCAACGACGCATAGTTCACATTTGACGATTTGTCCTCTTCGCTGTGTTTGTTAAGCAAGTTATTTCATTGTATAGAGTGCACCATCTACAATAATCCTTCACCGGCTTCCCCCATTGAAGAAGTCGGTTTTTTTTTGTTTAAAAATTATTTAGCTATGTGGCTACCATTTCTCGAGTTGACTACGGATTTGTAATGTAATAATTTTCTTGTACTTTGAACATTATTATATCCTGCTTATTAATCTAAAAATGAAATATGTATACTTAGGCGCCACGGTGACAATTGTTCAAACTTCGATATGAGTGTGGAAATTTTTCAATTTGTTGATTAAAATCGGTGATTGATTACTGATTGAATAATCGCTGATTAAATCATAACACAAAACAATCAAGTAATTTCGCCAAGAGTAAATCATTAACGACGGGCGCTGATTGAAACTAAATTAACGCTAATCACTAACTTGTTCAATGTGATTGACGAATGTATGATTAGAGTGTTCTTAAGCTGATTTATAGTATTACTTGAATAAGGCGTTTGTTCTGAATTTCACATATTGAACTAGATACATATGTAGAAATTTTCATTATCCAAAATGAAAATGAGAATGAGAATGATAATGAGAATAAGAATGAGAATGAAATTAGAATGAGAATGAGACTGAGAATGAGAATTAGAATGATAATGAGAATGAAATTAGAATTAGAATGAGACTGAGAATGAGAATGCGAATGAGAATGAGAATGAGAATGCGAATGAGAATGAGAATGAGAATGAAAATGAGAATGAGAATGAGAATGAAAATGAAAAGCGCATGTGGAAACCGCAGCTGTGTGATAGCTGCCTTAACTGTAGCTGAAAACCGCAATAAAACCGAACAGGCCGTTTCAAAGTTAAAAGGGAGCATTCATTTGTACACTCATACCAAAAACTAACAAAAAAAATGTCGATGTTTTGGTAAAGGTAACATTTGCCACTGGCATTTACGCTTTTATTGCTCAATATTGAATCTGCACTATACAACTTCAGACGTAAGCGCCAACCACCAAATGATACCTTTAGAAATGTTGTCACAAATAGCCATTTATTCTAAATGTATATTATACTCACCTAGGTACCGCCTCCGTTTCGTCAGGGAAAAAAGTGAAGGAGCTAGTAGCTACGCAAAATCTAATCAAAATCTAATCATCCAATCAACTAAATCGTTAGTTTAACTAAGCATACTGTCTTACTAATGTAATCACTTCAGCTAATCATGAGTGAAACTAAAAATCGACATGATTTACTCATGTCGGTGGTCAATCAGATTAGAAAGCTCATGATGAATTCGTAATCATGTTCATATGAATACTCATAAGAGTAACGTTCTCATTTTTTAACTTTAGTTTCAATCACGTTAATTTTTGCCCAACTCTGGTTCACAGGCGTTATGTCGAGGATACTTATGTTAATCTAAGAATAAAATAATTCTCATTCAAAGTCGTAGTTTTATTTTATAACATTTTCCCGATTTTCTCGTCGCTCAGTGACAATATTTTTTCGAATTCCGTAGATTCATTTCCAATGTGCTCGATACGAGTAGTCGTGTGAGGCACGAAATCTGTGAATTTTTATTGTACCAGTTTTTTTATGTTATTGCTTTTGAGAATCGCGAGCTCTTTCGGTCCCAAAAGGAGAAAATAGTGTCTTAAAAAATTCCATATTTATTTTTTACTTCCATTTAGTTACCCTTTCATTCTATAGCCTTCCAAAACATACATCCATACACACTCAACTCAAAATCAATTAAGGATGTTAGATTTTTTCATGTCATCTAATAATCACGATTACGATATGAAAAAATGCACTGTTAGAAAATTAATTAGGTACGTAAAGCCGAATCCTTGCCATTAATGGCTTTAGCAGTTATTAGTAAGTATGTACATTTGGAACTCTGCGATTTATTAAAATATTTTGAATTTTAAAAAGAAATCTATGAGAGACTAGTAACGAAATGAAAATAAAAACTTGGGACACTTTCTTTCTCCTACTAGGATCGAAAGGGCTCGCGATTCTGAACAAAAATCACGTAAGATTTTTCAAATAAAAAACAAATTTGGATGGTGCAACAAAAAATTTACCCAGATTACTAAAAGATCAGGCGCTTTGTAAAAAACAGCCAAAAATATTTCAAGTTTGTACTGCCTACTACTATACACAATCTTTGTTTCATGCCTTTCTCTAGTCTGTAGATATTTAGTACAATACGCTACATAATATAATGTATTGTTCTCGAATTGCCAAAAGTCCATACGCAACAAATAGCTCATTAACATTAATCGAGTGGTGGCCGATGAAAGTAAGGCCACAATTAAACACCATCGGATCTGATAACCCCGCAGGGCGCGAGGCACAGGCGGCAGCGTCAGTTCTCCTACAATACTCAATATTCATATTCATTAAAAATAGTTATTCAATTCTGTTTTGCATGCCAACCCCCTTACTCATAAACGTCTTACAATGCTAATAATCGATTATCCTTATCTGTCACTTTTACAGTTGTATTTGCTAGAAGCAGACAAAATAAGACTTATGAATAACAGGGCATGTGAATAGTCACTTGCTACAAAGCAATTTCACATTTCTAACCACAATTTTATAATTGTTTCCTTGACTTGTATCTATGATGTATGTTTAAAATTATACAAAATTTAAATTTATCGAGTTAATCATATAAGTCAATAAAATTCATATTAGATGGTCACTAATTAAAGTTCATTTCTGCAATTAAATGTATCAGATGTGATCAACCAGCTAGGGAACTGGGAAGTTAAGCATGTTATGATGGATGGCCGGAAGCGGGAAATGTGACCTATTCCTTAAAGTTTTTGTATTAACCATGCTTAAATAGTAACTTCTATACAGAGGAGATACTGATGGCGCAATAAAACGAAACGAATGTCACCAAGTTTTTTTTTCGTAATGCGTATTTCTCCACACGCGGCAACCTCCCGGCACTTGTGCCACCGGCAGGCACCTGACACATGACAACATAAAAAACTTCATACCTCGCTTCCCATTGTCTGCGCATCGCGAGAAAGGCGTATTGTTATCAGTCCGGCGGAACCCACAGCCGCCGTGCCAGACAGACATCGTGTATGAGGGAAAACGGCCACACAAAAGGTTCAGTGGCATTATCGTACTGCCAAATCGCTGAAGACGAGGAATTTAAGTGAACAGAGAGCTGATGAACCGATTACGTATGATAAAAAAACCGACGCTTAACTTAATGAGCGCCAGATCATGCCATGGGAAATGGAAATTCGTTGTACCTACTTGATATGATTATGCAGCCCTATGAAGCAAACATAATATTCATAACTGATTGTCAATATTTATATCTCTATCCTCGAGTAGGTGTAGGTAGGTACCTAATTGTCCATTAGTTTGATCGGGCTTGTTCCGTGCGGCCACCACAGCCGTATGTATCATTAGTCAGTCGGCGAACATGATTGATGTCTCTTACCCTTTCGCAAACAACTATTCGCCAGTTCCTCTTCTAATCTATCACCTCTCATTTGTTTTATGATTCGCGAAACATCCGCACTTGGTCTTTTGTTTTAATCATTATTTTCAAATTATAATTTAATTTGGTAGGTAATCATCGGGTTATTCTCTAAAGGAAAGTTGTTTTTTGCATTGTCCGGATTTCGCACGGTAACGGAACGGAGATTGATAGGGTTTATTACTTTCTACGACCTTGAAACGAAATAAGTCATTAACTGAATAAGCAATTTTATCGGTAGGTACTTACGTGCTGTATTGTTCATGGCAGGGATCGGGAACGGTTCCCAAAATACCGTTCATTATCGTTCGGAATCCGATCTTTATTTCGTTCATACTATACTATATATCGGTTTATTACGGGAACGTTCTCTAAAAGAACAAAATCATTTCGGTTACCGGTACTCAAGAAGAACAGATTTAAAAACGTTCCGAAAGAACAAAATCATTTCGGTTACCGATATTGAAGAACAAAATTTGAAACGTTCCCAAAGAACAAAATCTTTTATGAACGGAATTTGAAACGTTCCCAAAGAACAAAATCTTTTAAAGAACGGAATTTTAAACGTTCCCAAAGAACAAAATCATTCAGGAACGGAATGTAAAACGTTCTCAAGAACTTTATTAAACGTTTTTAGCCGCGCACCCGTCTCGATCGCAGGTCGGCCTTGCCAAGGCCACCGTATTCTTTTGTAGGCGCCAACGCATGGATATCGACACCGCCTCGCAGTGTCTCTTTTTCACACGAAGATGGTTTATATTTCCAATTCGTTGCACTTTTTTGTAAAAATCGTTACGGTAGTCATTTTCAACTAATTCGGGTGTGTTGATTTCGAAAATAATATCTGTTTTAAAACCAAGATGGCGGCCATGCACTTTTTAAAGTTTTTACATCAAAATCGTTATGGTAGTCAATTTCGATTAATCCGGGTATGTAGTTTTCGTAAATAAAGTCTGTTTTAAAATACATGATGGCGGAAATGGAGAACTTTTGTCAATATCGTCATGGTAGTACTTTTCGACTAATTCGGGTATGTGGTTTTCGAAAATAATGTCTGTTATGAAATCCAAGATGGCGGTCATACACTTTTTTCGTCAATATCGTTATAGTAGCAGTTTTTGATTAATTCGGGGATGTAGATTTCGAGAATGAAGTCCTAAAAATCCAAGATGGCGGATATGGAAATTTTTTGTCAAAATCGTCTTGGTAGTCATTTTCAACTAACTCGGGTGTGTAAATTCCGAAAACAATGTCTGTTTAGAAATTCAAGATGGCGGTAATACACATTTTTCATAAAAAACGCCATGGTAGTGGTTTTCAATTAATTCGGGGTGTAGATTTCGAAAAAATGTCTGTTACAAAAACCCAGAGCTAAAATCCTATAAGTCGCTTTAAACAAAAAAAAAATTAGCCTATGTATGTATAACTAACTATACTGGGCCATACTTTGCCCAGCGCATCGGTATTGCCGTCCAACGCGGCAATGCCGCCAGCCTTCTGGGCACCCTACCGATCGGATCCGACTTGGAGCCCATTTTTTATTTGGAAGTATGTTTTAGATTTTAGTATTAGTCTAGTTTATATGTAGTTTTATTTTTAATGGTAAGTCTATAAAGTAAATCCGAGTTACCTAAGGAAACTAACAATAAGTCTATTTGTAATTTGGAGGTCATTTCGACATGTTTTTAATTTATTTATTTTTGTTAAATTTTTTACTGGCTTACAGTCCATATAGATATGGTACCAGGCACACGATCTTGTGCCTTCAATATAGGTTCCAGGACCTATATTGAATCAGTCGTTTGATGGCCGCCGAAGCGTTAATACTGACAAGATCTTTCGAGAATATCAACGAAAATACCTTAACCCTTTGACCGCCAAAGACGTCAAATCACGCGCACGGAAAGTCGTGCCCTCAGCGCCTGCACGTGATATTACGTCCAAAATATAACCTGTTTAACTGAGAGCTCGATTGTTAAAATTAAAATCATGCCAGTTTCTGCAGTTTCTCAGTGCTGTAATAGTTCAAAACTTAAAATCAAAGCGGGACGGTACCACTTTCCATTCCTAATTACTGTTTTAAATACGTAACCATTATTTTTTTAACAAAATTTCTCAAAAACATTTTTGTTATTGAGTAACAGACACAGAAGAGACAGTTAAATAGGCAGTACCCACGCGTGAAACACGTAAATCCAAGTGTCCTTTGCATTGCAGCGTCAGCAAATAATATGTTGCTCAAAAAATGCATGTCTTATTAATTGTGTTCTCCTATTGCTTGAAACCGTTATCAGTCCTAACTTATGTACAAAATTATTTATGTGTGCCGCAGAGCACCAACCTCTTTAGTGCGTTAGTCGCGCTTAGTATAGAGGCACCCCTGTCTATGGTTTCTATAGAAATCGACCGTATCAGTATGTTTTTCATGTTATTGTCTAAAGTGACAGAAATGGCTATTAATAGTATATAGGATATAAATCAGAAGGACAAGAAGGATATAAATCTCTATGTTACAAAAGTGTCCGTCAAAAGGCGATAAACTGATAGCGCCACAATTATATTAAATTTGATTAAATTAATTTGAAATTAAAAAAAAAAAACCAAAATAATTATTTGCGGAGATGAAAAACACTGAATATTAATTTTATTTACGAAGTCATATAAGTATTAAATATCGGTAATTCATTTCAAATGCTGAACTATACCTAGCGCCACCCGAAGATATTTGGAACTATTGTTTAGTGCTTACTGCTGGACACTTTTTCGACCGTTTTCCTAGAAGAGAGTTCCATCCTTCCTATACCATCCATATTAATAGTGGTGGAATATGAGTAACTCATATCCATATTTCTAAAATATAATAATTAAAAATATGGGCAGATAATTTACATCATTATCTTATCGTATCATCTCATCCCGCTATGTATTTTACAGACATCTGAAATATTACAACGTTTATAGAATTGTTCAAAATATTAAATAAACAACCGCCAAAGGGTCTTGTTATATTTTTAAAATGCTTAAAGGGCTTATGAATATCAGCAAGGTGTGTATCAGTATCAGCGCTTGTGTGGGAGTACTAGAGCAGAGACCAATATGTCGTTTTATAATTCGCCGTGGTTACCATCTACTCGATCTTCAGTACTGCATGCACCTGTCTCATTTATTATGATTATGAATATGAACGCATCATGAACGTCCACGGCAAAGTATAACTTAAACGTCCACGGCAATAATAGTATGTAACACAGAGAACCAGCCTCTTTAGTGCGTTAGTCGATCTTAGGATAGAGGCGTCCTTGTCTATGGTTTCTATAGGAATCGACCGTGTCAGTACGTTTGACATGTTGTTGTCTAAAGTGACAGAAATGGCTAATAAAAGTGATGGGATATGAGTAACTCATATCGATATCTACAGAGTCAGATAATAATTTAAAATATGTAAAAATAATATATATCGTTATCTTATGATATTATATTACCTCGCTATGACTGTGTAAAGATATGAAATATTACAACGTTTAATCGTTCGAATTGTTAGAAATATTTAATAAACAACCGCCAAAAGGGTTCTTATATTTTGAAAATGCTTACAGCTTATGAATATCAGCAAGGTGTGTGTTAGCGCTTGTGTGGGTGTAACGTCTGTTGCACGTGTTGTATTTAGGACCTTGTCTTTTTTATGTTCCCGTATCCATAGAAATGATATAACCAAAGACTAAAGTGGTTTTAGCTTGTCTCTGGTCCTTATAGACTGGAAATAAACGTCATTATATATGAAAACCACTCGTGTCAGTATATTTGACAAATAAATGTCTTACCTGTCAGATATCTGTGCTAATAGCGTTGGGGTGCAGGTCGATACTTTCATAGATACTTTGATTAGAGAATCTGAATAATCATTATAATCAATTAGCATTACGTAGGAACTAACTGTAACAAAGGTTTGTATAATTAATGAGTATTTTTGGAACTATTGTCATGAATTCATGATATACCTACTTCATCCATTTATATAAAATTATTCTGTTACTTAAAAACTGACAGATCACCCTCAGCTTAAATCGAAAATAGGACCTAGAAACATGACACGAGTTTCATAGAATTCGCCTCTGAAAAGTACATCTCATATCGACATGCCGCCAATCAATATGTTACATCACTATTGCCCTCTTTGTACTGCATTGGCGAATAATTCTTAATATTATTCTAGTTTGTTATTTTTGGTATAATACGCTCGTATATGTTACCATTCCGTATTTTCTCAATTATTGCACCAATTTATGGCACAAAATGATGTTACAAACCCATTTTATGATAATGTTTACTCCACAAATCTCAAATTGACACTGGCGCTAACGGGGCGCAAAGCGCAAGAGTGATATACAAGCATCTTAGGTCAAACACCATATCTAGTCCTACCGCTCGCACATGGGCATTGCTGATCTGTGACGTAAACCAAACTCCTCCTAAAGCTATAAGAAGGCAAATATTCACTATCGATAACGCGCCAAATAGTTTGTCACTTCACTATTGGTCTTGCAATTCTTATGCTATTTTTTTACACTTATTTCTCTACAACGGCCAAAGAGCTACTGTCAGTCCTCTTGCGCTTTGTGCCCGGTCAACACAACCAAATTAGCTGTTACGCCGACTCCCCTAGACGAGTTTCGCCGTTCTTATTTCAACCTCTTTGATGTGTGCATATAATTGCTATGTTAATGGCATTTTTAGGGTTTCGTAGCCAAAATGGCAAAAACGGAACCCTTATTATCGTCATGTCCGTCCGTCCGTATGTCACAGCCATTGTACTCGGAAACGACGGAAATAGGAAATGCTCCTGGTTCTGATTTTGTATGGCGAGAACCGGGAATTCCCGGTTCCAGTACTGGATTTGTATAGAAAACGAGTACCGAGAGCAAACCCTAGACGGAAACCATAAGACGTATTTTGCATGCCGATATCTAGTTTTGTAGTAAAAATAACGTTGAAGATTGTCAGAAGATTTTTTGATTTAGCCAATATTTTCAGACATAATCTTATGGACACTTGTGTATCTTTTGAACTGGATATGCAAAAAATAAAAGAGAAAATACATCTTTCAATTAAAATTGTTTTTTAATATTATCGGTTGAGGCGTTTTCGAGCTATTTCTAAAAAAACTTCTTCCGTAGGAAGATACGACTTTTTGATAATTATCTTTCCTTATATCGTTGAAGGAACGGAACCCTCCATTATACGTGGTCCGACACGCACTAAGCCGGTTCTTTTAAATGTATAGTTCTAATTTAGAGATGGTCAAAAATTATTCGAATACAAAAAACGAATAAGAATAAATCTAGACACGCGGCAGCGTGTCAAGCCAAGTTCGAGCAAAGGAACTGGCTAGCCAGCGCCGAGTGTATATTACACGAACCACTTGGTGCCACTTTTGGCCCTTCTATAAATCAAAACCACTTTAACGTAAACACATAAAACTACGTGTGTTTAATTATATCCATAAGGACATCTAGATGCCCAAATTTCATGAAGCTAGCTCAAACGGTTATAAAGATATGAAGCTCAAAAAGTCGTAAATTGTAGCACTGACTGACTGACTGACTGACATATAGTACCTAAATCTAACCTACTTCCAGATGACCTAGAAGGATGAAATTTGGAATCCAGCTCGGTAATTGTGTGCAAGCGTAGGAAAATATCTAAAAATAAAAAAAAGTTAAAAATAGGGGGGTCCCCATACAATTTTTTTTATTTTTATTGTATCGTTGGAACCGTTACAAGCAGATATTTGAAACTATCCCAATATATGTGTCATTATATTTGCTATATAACAGAAATATAAAAATAAAGTTAAGTCAAAAAATAAGTTGTGTCCCCATATAAAAAACTTGTGATACACGCTAAACGACCGGCCAACGGTGTGTCGTCGGCGGCGCGTGGCACCACATAATTATACACAGAACAGAAGTAAAGAGAATGTAGACAATAGCATAAAAAAGAAAACCATGCAGCGGAAACGCAAGAAAAAACATTAAATCTCAATACCTGCCTAGTTTTCTTTACAAAAAGTAATGATATCCCACCAAAAACATAAATGTAAAAAAGGAGAGCCAAGTTCAATACAAAAATTATGCTTGGCTGTGGGCTTCGCCGCAAAAAGAATGGAGATCTAAATGAGTGCCAAGTTCTATGCAAAATCCAAATATGTATTTATAGGAACAAAATAACATTATGAACAAGTATTAAACTCTATTTCTTTGCTTTATTGGATACCTATAACAATTGCTGTTATTTAAAAATGTGAGATCTTAAAGTAGGTTAGATTTGACTTTTCATTTTCATTTTCATTTTCATTTCATATATCCGTCACTTTCAGGCTGGCTACCTGCGATACATTTCCTTGACCCAAAAATAAGTTAGAGTTGCAGTTTAATATCAAATCTAAAAGTGTAATAAAATATTATTCGTGTTATTTATTCGAATAAAGTAACGAATAAATCATTTATTATTCGAAAGGGCAGACGAATGATTTATTCGTGAATAAATTATTCGCGAATAATTTCACGACGAATAATTTGTTTATTCGAATGATTATTTAAATAAAAAAATATTCGAATAATGCCCATCTCTGCTTCTAAACTAGAGCATGTTGCACGACAATGTGTGCTTTGTAGTATTAGTGGAATACCCTTTATATGTATATATACCAGGGACCGGCCCGCTATCCCTTATAAAGGGTTTTGTATGGGTTTTGCATAAGGCTTAACTAACCATACCCTTTCCCCGACGATACCCTTTCATATTGCTTTTAAAGCCCTTATATAAAGGCTAGCAGCGCTATCCCAATACCCTTACGAAACCCTTATCATCCGCTCACCAAACCTTACATATCGCTTATAAGTGTTAGCCTTATATAAGGGCTTCCCTTATAGCATACTGCGTGCTAATTTAAATCGTCTACCTTGTTCATAAAGCACACATTCCTCCGAATCCACGCGCTCGATATTCGCGCGCTTCGAAATGATCGAAGCCGCTGTAGATGAAATACGGTTCAATTTTCAATGGCAAAATGCTGTGATGGCTGTTTGTTACTTTGCGTGGGTCGAGCGACTCGAGCGCATCGTCACGGCGCTTTTTTTTTAAGTCTTAGACACGTGCCAATGTTATCATTATATATTATTAGATGTCAAAGTGGAGTGAAAATAAACATCATGATAAGTGAATTATTATTTTTATAACACTTTAGACCTACTTGCTGTATGTATAGTGTATAACTCCGTATGTCAAGCGTGCTTTAATGTCGTTTGCCCAATATTACAGGGTTGCATGTTTTACTATAATCGAATTGAAATTTGAACCTCTATTGAAAGTCTAAATTTAACTATCCTCAAAATCTAACATAGAACCCTGTAATATTAGGCCAGCAATATACGACCTATACATATATGAAGCGATACAGCAAGGTAAACGAGATGGTGTGGGCCATAGAATAATAAGAAAGCATGGAATGCCATTTCAAAAAACCTATTAGTAGTAAGTAGAGATGTGCCGACTAGTCGCCGACTAGTCGGGAAAGCCGACTATCTGGCCACATTTATAGTCGGCGACTAGTCGGCAAAATGAGCCGAATAGTCGGCTGCCTAGATCTTCCAAAAAAATAAGGATATAAAAAAAACTACCATCATTTAATCAAATTTCTTTATTTTAAACATAATGTTCATAAAGATCACTACTTGTTTATTTAATTATTTACAATTACGATTTGTTTCCTATTTTTTACCGGAGCAACAAGTAAATCTCGGAAAGGTAAACAAAACTAGTCAAAACCTGAACGCCACCACGTGCCGCAGCGTATTAGGCGACCCGAACGTTCCCGATTACTCCCGAACTTAGGCGAAGACCATAGTCGGCTAGCCGACTTAGTCGGCCACCTGACTGCCGACTAGTCGGCTAGTCGGCAGTCTTGCCCGGTAAAGGGTTAAACTTATTTTAATTCACATTCTACATTTTCAGTGTGAATTTTTCATTTTAAGCAAATACTTATTTTCATTTTAAGCAAATACTTATTTTTATTTTATTTTTATTCTATTTTTATTCTATTTTTATTATGTTTTTATTCTATTTTTATATTATTTTTATATTATTTTTATTCTATTTTTATTCTTATTTTATTCTTATTTTATTTTTATTTTATTCTTATTTTATTTTCATTTTTATTTTATTTTTATTTCATTTTTATTTCATTTTTATTTCATTTTTATTTCATTTTTATTTCATTTTTATTTCATTGTTATTTCATTTTTATTTCATTTTTATTTCATTTTTATTTCATTTTTATTTCATTTTTATTTCATTTTTATTGTAAAAAAATTGATTATGATGATTATTAACAGAATTCACATTGCTTTACCTAAAGTTCTAAACATGCGTGATATGTATCCCTATTATATGATTAGTATTTTTATTTCATTCGAGTAACATACAGAGAAGATCGAACCGCGACAGACGCTTGGACTATAACGCCCGTACTTATAACTCGCAGCGGTGAATCGCGAAATATACCTGCGGTGAAGCGGGGCCCCGGTGCGCAAACGCCGGATGCTCAAGGTTATCGAGGTAGGCACGCGTCTTAATGTGATACAATTCAACCCTAACTTTTGTAGGTGGAAACAACCCTGTTGTGATTCCGGCAAAAGCCACTAGCCGCTTTGCACGCACACATACTCGTACTTACCTACTCACTCACTTCTCGGATTATGGATATCGGGTTTGAGTTAATCAACGCTCAGCCACTGATTATAATAATATACTTAATAGTTCTTAACTTCTTACTAACAGATACTTATAGCTTACTATGGAATAGCAAGTACCCACCGCCATAAATACTTACACAAAAATATAATTGAACTTGGAGCGACCAGGGACGTATAAAGTGTCTTCGCACGCACATAAACCTACTCACTTCTCGGATATTTTATGAAAGTATAAAATTTATTTTGATATAAATACCTACTTACTTCACATGGACCAGGTTTCTCGACGCAGTGCAGCAGCACAAAAAGTTCTTACGCAGTTTGTATTTTACAACCAATATAAAAGCAATCAGCCAATAAAATTATCTCAACCAAACCAACCTCCACGCTAGTTCACGTCTAAGTTCGAACTAATAATGGACGTCGCTGCCTAGTAAAACGAAAATACTCGTAGGTACTTAACTTGAGGCATACACTGAAATAACTAACGCTCATTGGTTGGCGATGACGACTTATTTCATTTCTGTTGAATTCAAAAGAACGGGTTAATATTGTTCCTCGGGAACGATACAGCGAATGTTTGTTCCAAAGTCGAACGCTATCGAAAGAACGGTTCTTTTTACGTTCCTTGAGAACGATACGAGCTTACAAATGTTCGTTCCCAAAACCATTGTAAATACCGGTAACCAGAACAAAGAGCGCTATTGAAAGAACGTTTTATATCGTTCTTTTGGGAACTGTTCGTTCGGGAAATGTTCGTTCCTAAAAACATTGTTCTAACCGGTAACCGAGAACGAGAACGCTTCAGAGAACGGTCTAGGTTATTGAACCGAGAACGTTTTGAAAATAGAACCGGTTTCCGATCCCTGGTTCATGGTATTCCTATTGTAATCTATTCATTGTTTGTGGATCATAAATCGTATAATCATTTGGTGTTATAAATACTATTTCAGGTAGAATATGTGCAATAGGTACAAAAAGCGTGACTGTTGCATATGATTAAGAATGAAGCGATTATTACAGAGTCAGTAGCTAGCTATTTCCTTACCCCGTCTACACATTGGACCATATTTTTCCAGATATTCGCGTTCCTCCCTTTCATTAATAAAGCAA